>JAVTVJ010000144.1:1451368-2902736 GCA_034509425.1 Eopsaltria australis | reverse complement strand
TGGCAAGTTTATTCTTTCTTACGGCTTGGGCAATTATTTGGCATTGATTTTCTTAAAGTTTTGTCTTGCATGTCAGCTTTTTGTTGGCAAACTTTGCAGAAGAGTTTGAGCGAGTCAGTAAGATTTGAGAATACAGATGAGATCAGTACTTGGCTCGTGCTTTCCTTTTACGAGACAGAAATAACAAAAATGGAATTTTCAACCCTCCTCTCCAGACACACACCACACAGAGGACCACAGAGAGACGGATCCACAGGGATGGACCTGCATTTGATTTATATGATTTGATTTTGCTCCCTGATAAAAATCTCACACTTCTTAAGCTTTCCATCTACTCTGCTTGTTATAACCAAAATACTTTGAATTGGCTCCACATGATGGGACTGATTTCTCATTTGCATTTTTTAAGCGGTGACTCTGCTCTGACACAAAACTGGTTGACCAGTTATGGTGAAGTGATATAATAGCATCATGTTGTGCTGAATTAAACAACAGAGCCTAATTATCTGTGATTCAGCTGACTACTTTGTGAGGTATTTTCAGCCATACAGAAAAAATGTAAAGTGCTGCTGTACGGGTTTGGTAGCATTTTCCAGGTTTTTTGTCTAGGTGAGAGTGACATAACGTGCAAAACTGTGAGGAATCTTAAACTATTGCCTGCACACTGTTTTATTGTGTGGTGACTGTAATTGGAGCCATTTGCTGGTTATCCTGTTCTCCATCGTGAACAGTTCAGGAAGTGCTATTCTTGATATTATGTAAATCAAGAAGACACTTTACTAAATTGGCGTTAGTAGAAAATAAAGATCACCCCCTTTAATTCTGATAATGTTATTCATACCGGATAGACTTATTCATATGCAAGTAGGAAGAATATTTCCATGGCCTTTTATAGCGATTTAAAAAGTATTTCTAAGAAGTCAAAAGTACTCTAAGTGAGCATTTTTGTCTTCTCTTAGATATGTATTACCCTCTTTATAAGTTCATCTTTAAAACTAGGGTGCCTAAATTTAGACACCTGACATATAAAGCTATGTTTAATGTAGTATTTAAAGCTGGCAGAGATACAGACACCTGAGTTTCAGGCATTGCATTTGAAAATTGTTCCTTCTATGTATAGATACAATAACTCCTGAGGATGTTAACAGAGCTGTACCTGGGTCTATCAAGAGAACCACACTGCCCTTCTTTATTGTGCTCCAATCTTGGCTTCTCAGGTGAATTCAGAAAGGAGTAGGTTCAACTTGCTTTTTGTAATGAGCCTAGTGGGCAAAGTAATGTGATTTGAACTCACAGGGGGCATTCCTGACAGAGTTCAAACCTCTTACAATGTCTTTAGACAAAGACCTTTCTTTGAAGTGGAATTGGAAAACTGAACAGACCACATGAAAGGTGGGCTTTATAGTTCAAGTATAGGTGTATTACACCAAACAGATGCCCTGTGAGAAGAAGTGAGAAGCTGAAGTCATGGAGAAGAAGAGAGAAGCTGAAGTGATGCACCTACTTTCCTGGGGAGAGAGTTTCAAACACTTGCTCATGAAAATAGTCCATTCCTGTAATGACACTTACCTCAGTGCATAACAATTGTTCACATGAATATGACTGCAGGAATGACCCAGTTCTTTTATTTTAAGGCAATTGTCATAGAATATTTAGGGCTGTATCATAGCAAAGGTCCTTTGAGCTGGGTCAGCCTTTGGGCTGACATGTGTTGTAGGTGAACACCTTGTAGAAAGACCCATTTGCAAGTCAGCTCTTTGGAAATTCCCAGTAGGATGGCCAAGTGAGATGGCACTAGTAGCTCACAAACCAACTTTGCAGGAAGGGGTCTCAGTTTGGCCATGACCCCTGTGTGGATCACCTTGCACAGATATGTCAGCCTCCTTCTGTGCTTTTGGCATGATCTTAGAAACTTTGTTATTGTGTAGTTTTGTGGTCATACGAAATTAATCCACTGAGAACCTAGAGACAAAAAGAATGATCAGGATGAAACATCCTGATCCATTAGGAGTTGGACTCAGGATCGGTTTCAAGCACAGAGCAGCCTGACAGACACCCAGATGACTTCCTTCAAGTTAATGAGTTAGGGCCAAGCCTCAGAGCTCAGATGACTTGACCCCCCTCTGTGGCTTTTGCCAAAGTCAGATCCAAGAGGCTCGTGACCTATTTGCATGACACAGAAAGAGTATAGAGGTTCTTCTAGAATTCAAAAATGGAACCAGGGGATGGTGACAGGCAATTGTGCCTCTTTCCCAAAACATTTTCCCTTCTGAAAACTTTTGTGGATTTTTTCTTACCTCTCCCCTTCTCTATGAGATTCCTCAGAGAGGTGGTGAGGAGAAGGCACATCCTTAGAGGGATGCAGAACATTTTCAGAGTTTTCAGAGCATAAAAATGTACTCAAATCCCACAGCTTCTCTGTGGAAAACAGTTGTGCAATTCTCTTGGTATATTTGGAAAGCCTGTCTGTCTGCTTTTAGCAATAGACTCATAGCTTTCCAGTGAAGATTTTCTCTTTACCAAGCCTAATTTATAGTCTTATCTCAGTGTTTCCAAAAAATCCAATTTGTGGTTGAAAAGCATGATTCAAAGATCAGACTGAACACTCATTTATCATTAATAAATTTAGATTAGGAAGGAAAAAATTATTCTAGTGGTCTTCCAAATAGTATACCCCAGGCAACAAATGTAAATTGTTTGAAGATAGATTTTAGAAAGTTTATGAAACTGCATGACCATACAGTCCTGCAGACAAATGCAAAACAAGAACAAATATAAACAAAATCCCAAGGGCGTAACCTGCCTGGGTCCCAGATGCCACTTTAATGACATTGGTGTATGACTAGAAAATTATCAAGAGCAAGATGGACTTGCTTTCATTTTCATATTATCCATATATTTTGTATATTGTTTTGTGTTTATTGAATCCATATGATACAGAGCCTGATTTGTTCTTATTCCCCTTTGTCTACTGAAAAGATATGTCTAAAAGTCAATCCAAATGCAAGTATGGAACCAAGAGATTTATGTTTCTTTTCTTTCAGTGATTTCCTTCACTCTGATCTTTTACTTGCTAGCAATTTGGCCCATTGCTTCTTCAGGGCATTGTAGATCTTTTGGACATCATAGATCTGCTGATCTTTTTTTCTGGCACCATTCAAATTGCCGTAGATTCTTTGCTCACCTCCCTGCCCACAATCACACTGAACTAAGCCATATTTGTCTTATTATCTTGTCTTCTCCCAGGTCATTATGGGGTAAATTCAAGTTTATGAGGAACCCACTGTTCTCTTCACACTGACAAGACATGACCTTGCTGTTTATAGCTGATCCAGTTTTGGTGCAGCCACTTCATATCACAACTGAGGCAGCTGCAGCTACTTATGAAATCTAGCAAATGTTTTAATTGAATGGATACTATTGTTAACACAGATACAGGATAATTTACAAATTTTTGTTTTTGAATTATTAAAGAGAGTATGTCAGGAAAAATCCCAATGATAATAATTTCAACTATATGCCTCAAGCCCATTCCTTTATCCAATATGAAGTGACTGCAGTGACCAGCTGGGGCAGTGATGGCAGCTCACTTGCTCTGGAGGTTTATCTGGCACTCTGCTGTTTTGCTGAAGCACAATCGTCTTACAAAGTGGATAAAGTTCAGCTGCACAGTTTAAAGGGCACATGTACCACTGATTTCCCTTTGAGATTAAAAAAGCAAACAAGAAAATAAATTTTTCAGTGACGTATCTGCTGCTTATATAATAACTGTCTTCTATGCAAGACATAAATAAATGTACATCTGTGTATTTTGTGTCTGAATACACTTTTCTGCCAGCTGCAGAATGCTTAGGTCCTTCCCAGTTGGTGGGTAACGGGCAGTATTTCACATGTCTGTTAAACTAATCCTGGATTTCTGGTGAAAAATCAGCAGAGAAAACACAACAGAAAATAGATTGACTGTATTTCGTGCAACTCATGATTTTTCAACAAGGTAGTAAACTCATGTCTCTGACAACCACTTTTTTCCTATCTAAATATATTGCATAGTATGACCACAGTGTCTTTTTAAATAAGAGACTAAAAGCAGGCAGCCAACACTAGTATTCTGATACTCTGTCTTGCTGCAGGTGTTTTTCTAATGTGTGATTGCACAAGCACAACACATTCATTGGGATTTACACTGCCCTGCTGTTTCAGTTGTGTAGCACTGGTGCATGCTTGGTCCCAGACCTGGCTTGGGTGGCTCAGGTGCTGCTGGGGGAAGGAAAGAGTGTGGTGGCTGCCCACCCTTGCTGCCCAGGGTTCAGGATCTGCTCTGCCTCTCCCATGCACAGTTTGATGGCAGAAGTGAGCAGGCAGAGACCGGATGGCACTATGAGAGCCTGGGAAAGGGGAGCAGTCTTCAAGATGGAAAGAGAGGATAGTTTGTGTCTGAGAAGAAGGGCAGTCTCATATGCAACTTGGTGAAAACTACATTTCATATTGTAGGCACTTCCAGACCTCGCTGCCCCAACAGCATTGGCAGTGTAGGGGTTACCATTATATGCACATCCTGGCTGTGTCTTCAGCAGACAGAGTTTGGGTTGGTAAGGACCTTAAAGTTTATCTAGTTCTGAACCCTTGCTATGGGCAGGGACACTTTCTACTAAGACCAGGTTTCTCAAGGCCCTATCCAACCCGGTCTTGAACACTAACAGGGATGAGACATTCACAGCTTCTCTGGGAAACCTCTTCCAATGTCTCACCACCCTCGAAGGGAAGAATTTCTTCCTGAGACCCTAATCTATCATCTTTCTGTTTAAAGTCATTGCCCTTTGTCCTATCACTACATGCCTTGTAAACAGTCCCGCTTCAGCCCTCTTGTAGCTTCTTTTGGTACAGGAAGACTTCTATAAGGTCTTCCTAGAGCTTTCTCTTCTCCAGGCTGAGACCCCAACTCTCTCAGCCCTCCCTCATAGCTGATGTGCTCCAAACATCTGATCATCTCCAGGGTCTTCCTCTGGAGGGAGAGGGGGAGAATCGCCTCCCTTGAAACCCTCAACATCAATCACGCACTCCAAATTTACTACAAGGCAAGTGTGCCAGGGGACTCTGGGCACTGTGGTCTCCCTGGGGAGCCATGGGGGCTCCCTGGGGTGGCAGGGGAGACCCTGGCAGCCCATCCCATATAATTCCAGCCAGAAGCAGGAAAACTGGAAGGTACCTGGGAAACCCAGCCCTGGGCACCTTCCTGGGCATGGGGTGAGTATGGGACAGGGTAGCTGGTCTGTGAGTGAGTGTATGGATCAGGCCCAGTGAGGATAACCAGGGTCAGACATGCCTGTGACATGCAGGGAGGGCCCTGGGGATGAGCAAGGTGCTCACAAGTTGAGGCACTCATGGATGTGTCCCCATGTTACAGGTCAATAATATGTGTGGGAAATTAGGCTCAACAAAACTGCCTTGGGGTTCAGGGAAGAGATTTTTAGGGGTTTTGACAGCTGCAGTTTTGACACTGAACTCTTGTTGCAGGGGGCTGTTGACTGGCTGCCAAGGGCTCTGACAGCAATTCTGTCCTGTTTCAGGAAACAAATGTGGCCCCCAAAGACCTGAGACCTCCAGACATCCTGTGCCTTCATTGGGGGTGGGAAACACGTATATGGAGAATAAAGACCCACCTATGGTAAATACCACGTCCTTTGGCATGACCATCTGCCATT
The DNA here is from genome assembly GCA_034509425.1 of Eopsaltria australis. Classification (NCBI taxonomy): domain Eukaryota; kingdom Metazoa; phylum Chordata; class Aves; order Passeriformes; family Petroicidae; genus Eopsaltria; species Eopsaltria australis. The sequence goes on along the minus strand of JAVTVJ010000144.1, from coordinate 2,897,034 downwards.
CCTTTAATTCCTCTATTTCTATGAAGACTGTTCTTGAAAATGAGGATAAATATATAAAATAATCTTCTTTTGACATACTTGTAATATGTGTCATTGCAACATTAGGAAGGACAGTGTAACAGCTATAGTAATATCAGATACACAAGAGTAAACATATATCTTTTTAAGAAAAAAATATCATTATAGGTTTTTTTTTAATTTCAAGTTTTTTCTCATTTCCTTCAAACCACTGCAACCCCTTTATTGCTCTCACTGAATTTCAACCCATTATAGATTTACTCTGATTGTCATTTGTGGCTACGCTGCATTCATCCAAGCTATTAATTTTATTCTTTGTCAGGCAAGATAGAAACAGAGCTTTCATGTCCTTCTGGCATTCTTAAACTCAATCATATTTAAGATGCATAATTCTGTTGTTTTAGGAACTTGGTGTTCCACTGTTCTTCACATTCTGAACTACCTCTGTCAAAATTTCTGAGCATGAAGTGATAGGAAATCTTTAAAAAGTCATTAAGGTTCTAAAACAAAAACAAAAGTGAGGAATGTGGAATTTCAAAGCAAAATCAAAAATAGAAGGACATTCATGTACATTTTCCTAAATCTTACTCTTTACATATAATCATTTTGTCATCACTTTACGTTTGCAACGATGAAATTGTGGCATTACCAGGAAGAAAATAAAAATGAATAATCTTGCGGTAAGGCATAGCTTGTAAGGTTTTCATTTTATTTGAGTCAGAAAAGTTATTTATATTTTGTCCTTATTTATGTTTTTTTCTTTGACATTTTTCCCTTTTAACAAACAAAAAATCTCCATCTCTGCTCTCATCTAGGATAATAATCTCAAATAAATAATTTATTCAAAAAAATTAGATAGCAAAGTCTTTATTACCAAACTGCTATTTTCTTAAACTAACCTTTTGCATATATTTATTAAACTGAAGGAATTATGGTTTTTTTGTTCTCTGACGTCATGATAAGCACTTGATGTCTGTCATTCACTGTTTAATTATTGGTGTTCAGCCCCATCCCACAATACTCTTTCTTTGCCTTGGGTGACGTAGAAAACCATTCCAACCCAAATACTTGCCTGAGCAAATTTAAAAATTAAGTGAGCATATAGACTCCCCTATGCATTGTTGAAATTAAGTTTCTGTGAGCAGCTGTACCAGGAAAGACCTTAAGTGCTTTATCAAGTCTTGTCAATGCAGCCCACTGTAAAAGAAGCAAATGTGCAGAAGGTGTGAAGGATGGATGGCGTAAACCGAGCCAGTCCATCTATAAATACTCCTATATAATGTCTGTATGTTTCATTGAGCTCTGCTTTATCACACATGCTCAGTGGAGAAGCTGGGATATTAAATGTCATCATTTCTGCAAGCCAGGCCTTGCCTGAGAAAGGAAAACACCAAAGATACTGACAGAGCCTTCCTCACTTTTTTGTTTAAAACATTCTCTAATTTAATGCATTTTGGGGGAAAAAATCCTTACATCCCTGAATTGAATGGCTGAGCACTATTAGGAATGTCCTTGCAGATGCCAAATTCTTTAAAAGTGCACACTATCTCAAACAGTCAAAGAGGAAATCCTGGCAGTGCAGGTTGTTTGTTGGGCTCAGTGGCTATAATTCCTCCAGAGTTTGCTTAGTCAGAGCCCTAAATATTCTATTTGGAAATTACTTTTTTATTTGTGCTTAAAGCCAGATTGTAGTCATAGCTCTTTTAAAATTTCAGCCCCAGATCCTTTCATGTGACAAATCATTTGCTGAAGGCAGAGGGGACAGGATGTCCTGAGCTTGGGGCACAGTCTCCTGACAAGTTCTTCTGGCTCCAGGGAATTTAGGGAGAAGGAAGAATCCTCTTGGCTTTGATGTTTTGGATGTGGTTGGTCATGTTTACATCTATTGAACCAAATAATTTCTTGTGGCACAGCTAATCAAATTATCGATGATCAGCAATCAGGCTGCATGAGGTGAACTAAGGATACACTTTGTCCTGACCCATTTAAAGGAGTGCCAGCATTGCAGTACAAGATTGATTTATTAAAGCACAGGAAAAAATACAGTCTCTTTCAAATTAAAACTGGCATGTCTGTTTCTAAATTCTTAGCAACAGTACAGCAAGCTGCAAGGAATTGGTAGGGCTGTTGCTGCAGGATATGTAAGCCTCAATAAAAAGAACACATCTGTAATTTCACAAAGTAGCTGAGATCATTCAGCCTATAAACTATTTTTGAGAGGCAATTTAAACTGCCTGTAAATAAAAGAGTAAAGCAATCACTATTATCTCCCTAGAAAAAATATATCTTTAAGCAAATAGCGAAGATACACTTCAATCTGTTTTTTTTTTTTGCACAACCCTTAATAATGAAATATTTGTCCTTTTCTATAAAAGTAGTAGAATGCATTATTTTTCATACACATCCCTGCCTGTTCTTGTTTTTACTTATTTTTCTTAGGTAATGAAAACCCTTCAATATAAAGATATTAAAGGTTGACATATAAGCTTTCTTGATGACACAGATGTTAATATCATATTTCAGCAGCTTGCCTTACCTATTTAAAATCATATATAGAAACTGAGTGAGATATTTTTCTGTCTGCCTCCAAATTATCAATACAGAAAATTAAGTATTTTACACCTTTTAAAGTGCTCTTTCTTATTCCTACATGCTTCCTGTGATTCTTTTCTCTCCATATCAGCATTCCATTATTTATTTCCTCCCTGGAGGGATGGTAATACTAATTCATAAAATGAATTAAAATAAAAATGCTGTGACATGCTAAACGGCCAAGTAAAAGAGCTGCAGTATGCAACAACCAAAAAGAAATTTTGAGAAACATGCTGTAACTTCCTTAGAAACAATAGAGTGCTTGGTTTTATATTCAGGAACTGGCAAAACAGTTTACTTTGCAGTAGTGTTTTTTTAGCAATGTCTGAGCAGCTTAAAGACCAGCTTACTGAAAGAGAAATATCTACACCAAAAAAATTTCATACCCATCACTAGCAATAACTATAAATAAACTTCCACATATACATATCCTTATGCCAGATTTTCCTGTACTTATTTTAAAAAATACTCCCTGTGTAGGGAGTTGAGTTTTGAAATGCCTTTCAAACTAAATTTGGGGATTTAAATTGTACAAATTTATCTCACTCTTTACATTTCACAAAATAATTTTTTTTTCAGCCCTGAGCGCTCTCAGTTAAATTTAGCCACATTTTGACAGTTAGACAGTGTTACAGGGGGAATGCTGTGGGGTCCCTTTTTGGGAACACAGAGTTCTCATTTTCTACATTTTAGCTGTAGTAGGAATATTTTCAGTCTATTTCATGTAAGGCTCATTGTAGAATTCTTCATTAACACTCCCTGCCCAGGATCTGAACAGTGACTTTATAGCTCACTGCAGATTTGGTGGGGTTTGTCACCAGATCAGTTGAAGTGAAAAGAAAGGAGTTATATTCTGAATCTTCTTGGCTGTTTTCTTGTTCTTAGTCTTCTCTTCTTCACGCAAGAAGAAAACATTGTCCTTGTCAAATGATAAATGAGGCACAATTGGTGACTTGCATGTTTGTCAACATAGGCAAGATCAAATGATTGCTCAGCAGGAAGAAGCCACAGGAAATCCCATGATTTTTGACTAATTAGGAAAATAATAATAATAATGTCTGCCTAATGATAACCTTGTACTGGGTTGTGGCCTTTTATCAGGCAGTTGGAGACTACTGCTTTGAAGGGAACCAATGGCTTTCTTTGAAACTGGTGTCATGGACTTGGAGGATTTGTGACAAATCTTCTGAGAATTATTGCTGCTTTGTGTAGTTGCTATAATTGGGAAGAAAAATGAGCCTGTTTCTAAATGTTTAAAGAGGAAAGTACTTTCTCTCCAGATTTTATTTGGAAACATTTTTAAACTAGTTGGGTATGTGTGCACATAAGTGTGTGCAATAATTTCCACAAGTATGAATGGATCTTTAGGTTAGTTAAAATATACAAAAATGATTTATCTATGTTATTTTCACATTTTAACAGCAACAATAAGAAGATAGAGACATCTGCCATACGGTTGTATCAGAAAAACAAAAATCAGGAAAATATTGGGAATGAGGTGAGAAAGAAGGCCAACAGTTTGGAGCTTGTGGTTTATGTTCTGGTTTCCTTTCACATGGATTTTCAGAGTTCTGCTGGAGAAACTGGCTGGCCATGGCTTGGAAGGATGCATATGTCACTGGGTAAAGAGTGGCTGGATGGCTGGGCCCAGAGAGTGATTACATGGAGTTACATCCAGCTGGCAGACAGCTGTTCCCCAGGGTTCAGTCTTGGGCCCAGTTTTGTTTACTATCTTTATCAATGATCAGAATAACGAGATTGAGTGCACCCTTAATCAGTTTGCAGATGACACCAAGTTGGGCAGGAGTGTTGATCTGCTGGAGTGCAGGAAGGCTCTGCAGAGAGATCTGGGCAGTCGGGGTTGATGGGCCAAGGCCAATTGTATGAGGTTCAGCAAGGCAACAAGTGCCGGGCCCTGAACTTGCGTCACAACAACCCCAGGCAGAACTACAAGTTTGGACAAGAGTGGCTGGAAAGCTTCCCAGTGGAAAAGGCTCTGGGGGTGCTGGCTGACTGGTGAGCCAGGCCCATGGCATCCTGACTTGAATCAGGAATAGTGTGGCCAGCAAGACCAAGGCAGTGATTTTCCCCCTGTACTCTGCACTGATGAGGCCACACCTCAAATCCTGTGTTCAGTTCCGGGCCCCTCACTATATAGAAAGACCTCGGGGTGCTGGAGCATGTCCAGAGAAGGGCAATGGAGCTGGTGAAGAATTTGGAACACAGATCTCATGACAAGCAGCTGAGGGAGCTGCGACTGCTTAGCCTGGAGAAAAGAAGGCACAGGGAGAACTTCTCTACAGCTACCTGAAAGGAGGCTGTGCCTAGGTGGGGGTGGGACTCTTCTCCTGAGTAGAAAGAAATAACAAGAGGAAATGGTTGCACCAGGGGAGGGATAGGTTGGATATGAGCAGATTTTCTTCACTGAAAGGGTTGCCACAAATTGAAACAGACTTCCCAGGGAAGTGACAGTCATCATCCCCAGAGGTATTTAAAAGACATGTAGACGTGGCATTTAGGGACATGGTTTAGGGGTGGACTTGGCAGTATTAAGTTAACCGTTGCACTCTATGATCTTGAACATCTTTTCCAACCTAAATGATTCTATAATTCTGATTTGCATATATTTGCCTGCAGGATTAATCATGACTAAATTGCTAAACTTGACAATTCTTCCAGAGCTGTAAACACCAGACAGACTATGCTTTGGGAAATACAGGCTGCATATTTCCTCTCAAAAGCTGATTCATTGGAAAAGCAACAGGGACACTGATTCAACACCCTGTGGTTTCCATACCATTGGTGGTCTGTTTACCCTTGCCACCGTCAATGTGGCACATTGCATTCAGCAAATGGCAGGCACTGTCTTGGTGCATCGCGGATTGAATCTGGTTCCCCTTTGAAAATGATGTTTATCACACAACTCGTGGAAATTAGCTTTATTCTGGTGATGTTAAGTCAAGATAGTCCAAAGACTGAGTCAACTGTGGCGTGGTACAGATTAGACCTAAGTAAGATCAGCAGAAGCTTGTGGAGCCAAGAGCAAAATGCCTGCCTAAATTACACCACCAGTTTCATTTTCAACATACAAAATCTTCACTGCCTAAAACCCGGACACTGATTCCTTTCTCCAGGCTTCTAAATAAAATTGCCTGATTTGAGAAGTGTTGAATAGCTGCAGCTCCTACTGAAGTCATTTGGCCTCAATAAATAAATTAAAGCTCAGAAATCTGTAAGCTGATGCTAACTGACCCATACACTGGAGCCAAAACTCATGAACAGTTGCTACACCAAGACTGACTATAGCCATGGGTATCTGTCTCTCAGTGTCAGGAGCACTAAAACTCTCTCCATTAGTTAAATACAGCCCTAAGGGTGAATAATGGAAAGGTGTTGTCACAGATATTGAGTGGAAGTAGACAGGTCAGTACATTTCAGCAGTAATTCCAGCTACTAGGTGAGTTCAGCAAAAGATGCCATTGTAAAGTCTAAGCTAAAGGATCCTCATGTTCCTTTTATTTCTTCCATTTTACTTATCATTAACTGGCCAAATTCAGGTCTTCCACTAAAGAGGGGGGGCAAAGCTTGTCTTTGAAGCTTTGAAAGTAGTTTCCCACCTCTGAGGAGATACAGCCTTGTAGTGTTGTCAGGCATGGCATTACTCTTTGGATGACATTCAGTGTTTCTCGTGCCAGAGGAGGGTTGCGATGCCTTTTTCAACCTAGAAATGAAACAACACACACTTTCTAGATAATATTAATATCAGAGGTAATATAAAAGTGCATCTTTATTGGAGTTCTAGGGACAGTTATGGAAGAATGTCCACAAAAGCTCATCCCCACAGGGATGAATGCAGTTTTATAAGTTTGGCAAATTAGCATAATTGTCAAAAAACTCCGGTTAGGAGGACAAGTGGTGATGCAATTCCCTCCCAGGTCATGACCCTTCTCTATGACCCTCTCTTGGTACTATCTGTATTTTTTTTAATGAAAATGTGCCTCGAAGAGTTTTTCTCAACCTTGGTAGCCAGGGAGAACCAAGACAGGATAGGGGCCCTGTAGATAGATTTGTCTTTCTACCCAGGGAAAGGGCATGGAAAATTACTGGGAAAACTAGCCACTAATACAATAGGCTACAAATAAATGTGTAAAGAATACAGAAAACGTATAAGAAAAAAAGGCAAAAACCAAAATGGCATCAGTTGGGTATTCAGAGGGACAAACTGTACATATATGTTTCAGTATTTAGCTCATATCATTAGTGTTGCAATTTTGGGAAGAGATGTCCTTTAGATGAAGTGTTTGGATTAATCTGGATCAGGAAAAAATCACAATAATGTTTACTACCTACTTATCTGCTCTCTCTTTGCAGAGCAAAGGTTTGTCACTGGCTTTATTTGGTGCTGTGGCACAAGGAGTCACATTCAGTTCTATCCTGCAAGGGCATTCTGTCTTTGGGTTGAGAGGAGGGAATGATCATTCAGGCATCACCAGTGGAGGCAATGGCATCACAGTGTCCTTTTACCATGCAGTGCTAGACATGGTCATCTCAGATGGCTGTGAGGTAATAGATGATGGAAGCAAACTACCTCAGAGCATAAAATCCAGTCAACAGTTCCACAAAGAGCTCTCAAAATGTGGCAGAAGCAGTTGAAATGAGAAGCAGTTCTCCTTCAAACCTTATCCCATCTCAGTATTCAGGCAATAGGAGCATTGCATACTGTGGTGTCCTTGCAAACTGTGGGCTCTCCTTCTCTCCCTGACAACCTCTTTTCCGAGCTCTGTTTGCTGGGGAGGAATCATTAAAGTTCAAGTGGAAAGGCAATGTCCAATCGCATTGCTATGCCAGCCTGAACAGCTTCTGAATTATCCAGGTGTCTGCAGAGGTCTTTTCCATGTAAACAAGATTTGGTTCATGAGCTGTTGTCCATAACTTAGCCTACAGTCCTACAGTCCTACAGTCCTACAGTCCTACAGTCACAGAGAGGTGTTTACAGGTAGATGAGAGGCAGATAGGGTGATATCTCTGATGTGCTGCCTCTTTCACCGCAGCCAGTAAAATTTGTCGCCTATAGAGAGCAGGGAGGGCCTGCAGGTCTGTGCAGAGCATGCAGAGAGAAATCAGAGTGTGCCTGGTGAACTGGCACTTCATACCTGCTTCTCATTAGTATCAGATGAGTTGAATCTTGCCAAACCATGAAGCACATCTCTGTAGAGAGGCAGAGATGTATCTCACTGCATCTCGGACAGAGCACCTTAGTAAAAGTGATACGCTGAACATTTTCTACTCATTTATTGTTAGATTAAAACTGACCCTGTAAAGTGCATCTTACTGAATTGTATTGCACCTCTGGATGGATGCCAGGTTACTTCTGGGTTAGACTGAGAAAATGTGCAGTGTTCATATAGGAAAGGAATAGAACAAATATAAAATGTTGAATTCTACTGGGTCTCCAGTTATTTTTTCTTCCTTGTATTTATTTAATCCACAAGTTACAAATGTATGATTGATGTCCTGCAAATGAGCTATGACTTGGCATTACTTATTTATTTTATTTAAAATTTTTATTAAGTTGAATAACCCTACTGAGGTCACAGTCTTGTTTCACAGTAGACCTGAAACAGAAGTGAAAATTTAACACAAAATTCCATAAATTCTGATACATGCGAACACCAGCATTAAATTTTAACAATTGTGTATCCACAGGCTTTAAAAATGCTGCTAGCATTTCCTTTAAAATAATTAGGTCATGTTGCATGAATTACAGTTCTGCATCACTGTTACATATTTTTCTTCTGTCAAAGATAATTTCAATCCTCCCTGGTATGTGATTTCCTTTTTAAACTGTACTTGCTTCTTTCTGATCCAGATGTGCAACCAGGTATTCAGGTAAAACATGTAGAATCACAGACTGTGCAGCAATAGTCATGTGTTGATTTCTTAAGACTCTTCACCTCATGTGTTTGATGGGTTTAAGATTTTATAAAACACTTGATATGTATCTACTGTGGCTGCAACATCTTCCTGTTGGAGCCCTGGTCTCTTCTAAACTCCTACTCTTATTGCTTAAGCACTCACCTTGTCATTATCCATAAAACTGGGTCTTTATCTGTCAAAGATGGTGGTAGGTATTTCTTTTACCACTGCAACTTTTCTAGTCTGTAAAATTAAGCACGTGAATAAGGACTGAAGCTGTGAATATTCAGCTTTTCAAAACAGAGAGTTGTTATGCATTGTATTTGCACAGTAAATAGCCTGTTCTTTGTTGTTGAATATAATGCAATAATGTGAACACATAGAGTCAGAATTATGGCCTGAATTACCAACTTACACTCTGGTTAAAGAAGTGAAGGTTCACATTTTCAGATGTGAATGAGAAGTGTGAAGGTTCTAAATCAATATTTAACATAATCTGATTTTTTCTACCTTTGTCTTAAACAAACTGAAAATTTGACTTTTTTTGTTTTCCCCAGCACAGAAAATATTTACTCAGTATATTACACTGGGCTGTTTCCATCCAGTAGCTTTTACTATTGCTCTGTAACTTTGGCAGATCATGGAAACTTATTTCAAGATGATCTAAGAAACACCTGCTTTGTTTTTGAAAATGCCTTTCATTTTTTTCCCAAGTGCTCATGTCAGACAGCATGGAGTTAAGGCAAGCCTGAAAACCACATACTCTTCAATAAAGAATTGTTTGAGTGAGTTTTCTGCTCTAAATTTCCCTGCCTGTATTTGGAGATGCTGCATTGGTTTTGATAGCAATGACACCGGTCTGTCTCAGACAACTCTGGTTCATTGCCTTGCATATTCACAGAGAAAAACCACATGGATCCTTATATTCAATAAAATATTGATAGGGCTTTTTTCTGCTTTCAAAAGGCCATAAGAAAATGGTGGCACAAAAGAATTCCCCAGTCAAACAAATTCTGTGCTTAAAATGCATTATTAAAAACCTCGGAAAACAAATGGCCACGTGATGTTTTAGTCTGAGGGATGTCCACAAGTGTTTAATAAAAAGACAAGATTACAAAGTTTGGCTCACACTCATGAGGATAAAATTAAACTCAGTACTACGTGATTTAATGTAAACGAAAATCACTATCATGAAAGGAAACAGGCTTCTTTAAAATGTAAAAAATAATTTCTGGAAGACCAGACAAGGCAAAAAGCCACTACACATTGTTAATATCAGCTCTTTGGATTACAGATTTTGTCTGTTGCTTGGAAAACTAATCTTTTAATAGAAGCATTGGTTTCATTTTTACAATGGAAAATTTGTTGAAGAAATTAAGTTTTTATTGGCATTTAGAAGTGAAGACTATATTGCATTTTATAAGCTTGAATGGTTTGTAACACTGTTTGTGATGTATTATTTTATAATTGTTTATGTACTTTGATTAACACAACTAAAACCATACAGTCTTGCAGTGTGTGTCTCTTTTCAGGCTGGTTGGCCAAGTGCAGACATCAGTTTGGCTCCACTTTTCCATCTCTCAACAGCTGATCTGAATGGAGCTATTTGGGGCAGAAATTCCTTATGGCCTTTATTTTTCTGGCTTGTTATTCAAGATAAAAAGATCTTATACATTTTCTGTTCCCCCAAGCACCCTTGATGTCTCCAATACTTTGAATATTCCGTGCTCCCTCAGACATATTCTTGTGCACTGCCTTTGGAAAAGTTCCTCCTAGTAGGATCCAGCCAGGGCCAAGCTGCCCCTGTGCCCCCCTCTGTTACTCCAAAAGGAGTCCTTGGCTTGGTGATGTCATCATTCTTCTGGAGCTGGATATCGTCTGTGACTTACGACCTATGAGCTGCTTGACTGAAATTTGTGCCGGTGTTTAAAAGTAAAGCCATATGCTCCCCATCATTATTTAGATGGATGCAAGCAGTGTAAGGAAAAAGAGATTTTAAGTCCATGGAAAGGCACATGATACCTCTATTAATCAATGAGAGTCTGTGACACACTCCCCAAACTGTTACTTCTTGCTACCTTCTCTGTAATAATGTTTCCTTTAATATGGGAAATATGGGTATGAGGATACTTGTAGCTGATTCACAATACAAAAGGCGTGCAGTGGACAAATTCCAGAAACAGTAAGATTCACGTGGTGTTTTAGAACACTTAATTAAAATTCACACTATCTCAAGAAGTAGGTGGCAGTATCTTCATTTAGCACATGGGAAACAGCCAGAAAAAGGTGACTGGCTGTCCACTGCACAAGTCAACAAACAGCACTGATATTGGAGCTTTTCTGTTAGTGTCAACTTGCTAGACTTGCCATGGTCTTTGCCCACCTACCTCTTCATTTACGTCTAAACGTGGCTTCTGTACTGGCTCCAAAATCTTTGATGAGAGGCTACGTAATACCAACTCTCTGTCCCCACATAGAGCCAAACTCCGTTTTGCAGATATAAATCTGGAGTAGTTTTCCTGTTATGAATACATTTGTGGGTACTCACCAAGGTATAGATGAGAGGTGTGTGCAAGAGAGTTTATTAACATAAAATGTCAGAAGTGGACACTGGTCACTGAGATGCATTTTTTTCAAATGCATTCTGCTTTGTAGTTTGCAAAGGATACAATTGCCAGTTCACAGTGGCAATTTTTTACCCAAAGCAAAGGCAGTCTTTTCAAGGACAATGGCTTCAGTTCCCTTCTCAGTGTACAAAGACATAACCAGACATTTCCTATTACAAGTAAAAGGAATTATGCAGAATGAATATCCTATGCCCCAACATTAAAATTTCTAACTGATGAGAACGATGGGTGTGCTTCTATTTGTAACACAAAATGATCAGAACAAAAGTCAAAGCTGTAATGCATTCACTTACTTAAAAATGTGTATTGTTATACAAGGCAATTAAAGAGTTTCAGACTATTCTGTATGTGATCTGCCTTTCAGATGAGACCTAAAATTGAAGCATTTGATTATGAAAGCTCAAGTGGCAGTTATCATTAGAGGTGTTAACCCTAATATGCTCTCCAAATTCTAAATGACTTGATCATATTCTCTCTTCCTAAATTCTCCATGGCTTTTATGTGATAAGATATTCTTCTTTTCCCTTCCCAAAAACTGTTCTAAAAGTATTACTCACACCATATGGCTACCTTGCATATCCATTTTGGTAGCAAGTGAAGTGAGTAACCTTTTTGTACAGCCTATAAATTATTTTTAAAAAATAGACCATTTGATAAATTTAACATGTTCTTCCCATCTACCTTGACAGAGAAGTCATTAGATAAGAAACCACTTTTATCTATGTATTGATAGGGATAAAGCCTTAGCTTTTGCTTGGGAGAAGATTCCAGCATTTCATCTACTACTACTACTACAACTACTACTACTACTACTACTACTATTATTATTATTATTATTATTATTATTATTATTATATTTTATACAATAATTGAAATATGAATGCAGTTATCAGAACTAAGTCACATAATAAAATTCAGTTGCTAAACTCTGAAGATAGACACCTAAAAGCTTAATCAAAAAACTCTAAAATATTTTTTCTAGGCAGTCTCTTATTGAAGCAAGGATCCCCTTCAGGTATACCAAAAGCTTATTACCACATTCCCTTCAGGTTTCACAAAACTGAGCTGCATTGATTCTCAAAAATTAGACAAATTATGTAGTTTTGAGGAATAGACAAGGGCTCTTGGTACTCATGGCAATTTAAAAATTTTGTGATTGTGTAGTAATTATTAGTACGAATATTCTTTTCCAGCTTTACATTATTTGTACTCACTGATATGGCACAGAATCTGAGGTGGAACCTGTTTCTGCCTATTTTTACTGTATCTAGCATATCCAAGCAAAATCAATATTTGTAAGATAGGTAAACAGGTTAAAATAATAGCAGAAGTAATGCCTTTTTATCCTCATTAGCTAATATTAACTTCAAAGATTTCAAGAAGTAACAAATAAACACATCTGCAAAACATAGGTTTTAATGTGCTTGGGATTTAAAAATGAATATTGCTTGAGTTACTGCATATTCTGTGATGCATGCAGACATAATCATTGATTCAATTTTCATTAGTGGCAGAAAGAGAAATGACTGTGTCCTGTTACAAATGTACAGAATTTAGTGATGACTACTGGCATTTATAAAACTGCTGTTTTGCCAACTTCCATGTTCATTTTTCCCTTTGAAATCTCAACAGTATTTGTATACATAAAGTGCACTTGGAATAGCTTCACTGCTGAAAACCTGATTGTGGGAAAAAGCACACAGTAAAAAAAGAAGAGAGAAGTGCAATTTTAATAAACATTTATTCCCAGGAACACGTGTATGTACTGTAAATATACCTCAGTGGTATCAAAGCAACTTTCCTTTTGAACTGAAGAATGCAAATTCAGTTTACCTTAGTTCCATATCATTTGCTGTTTTTAATCCTAATAATAAATCATTTTCAAAGGAAAGCTAGGTGTGCTCTGCCCTTGTTTCTACCTGAAAACTGGGTCTTGCTAACAATTCCAAACTTCTTAGCTGTCAACATTTTTGCAAGGTCTGAAACAGATTTTCAAGTTTATTAATAAGTTAGCCTGGAAAAATAATCTTCTGTGAACAGGGCTAACTTTTGATCATTTATGACTGGTGATATTTTTCATCAGCTGGTACCATGTTCTACCTTCCAATAGTAAATACAAGTATCTTTGTTTTTAGTCCAGGGGTGATGTATTTGGGTACCTTAGTGCTGAACTTGGTTAGTAGTACAACATGCCTTCTCAGTGATCAACTGAAGTATTTAAAAACTCATTCAGGGTCCAGATCTTTTCCTTCTGGTGTCAGTCAGATCATTTTAATTATTGCTGGCTGGTGTAGGGTCAAGCCCATGTTGCATACAGAATGGAGTTCCTCCCCATGAGTCAGCTTGTCTGCCTAGATTATATTTATTGTCACCTTGTTACTTTCCCTTACAGTGCTTAACTATTCTCTATTGATCCTTTCTTTCATAGATCTGTTGATTTTCAGTTTCATCATTTTGCAGTACAAGGGATAATGATCACTTCTGGGTCACTCCAAATTACTTTTACTTTGGTTTTTTGTTGTTGTTGTTGTTGCTATTGGTTTTTTGTTTTTTTATTTCATTAGTTTTTCTTCTTTATAATCAATTATACAGAATGTTTATATTGTGGAAAAACTGAGTTCACAGTTGGTAATTTTTAAACTTTCCACATTAGGGAAAATGTTAGGATTATTTATGCCTTATTCAGTGAATATGTGCAAAATGTGGTCTATCAAGAAGGATCTCTTGAAAGGTAAATTTAAGTGTGTTTTCAGAGAGGAAGAACTGTGGCACATGACTGCAAGATGAGAAGGTCATGGAAGAGTTAAGGAGTAGTTAGTAAAAGATCCTTAAATATGAGGGTTCAGGGAAAATTACTCGGAGCATTCATGAATATCTCCTAAAATGTAAGATCAAGTCTTAGCTCCCATCTCCAGGATGCAGAGAAAAACTTTCTTCTTTTCAGGGTAGTTGTAAGTTCCAATCTCTTGGCTTTGCTGATGAAATGAGTCCCCTGGGGTTTTACATTTTTGCAGGAAATATGCCTTTTGTAAGCCCCAACACCTCTTGTGCACCCCTACATTATTTGTGTGTAGCTCTGTTCACACACTTTAGCAGCAGTGTCAGTAGCTATAAAGAAATACCTAGTCAAACTCTTGACTGTTATTTTCTCCATTGCCTTTATCACTATATAATTAAAAAAAAACTAATCTGGGGTTCAACTCACGGCGTTTTGCCATTCTAAAAGTTAACTTAGCTAATTGCCCAGGTTTCCACCATTGACAGTGGAGAAAAAGAGATATCTCCTGATCATAGTCCATCAGCTGTCTCTAACTGCTACTTTGGGTGAGGTGATTCATCCGCCTCAAATGCTTCCTACTGTACACTGGCTGTATAAGAAGAAGGTAATCAACTTTTTGATGGCCAAGATGGCCAATAGCAGAGGATATAAAAGCATTGTGTCTTTTTACATGACCTGTGGTCTAGAAGAAATATCCCTTAAATTAAGCTTAGCCTCAACTTTTTATCTCAGGTAAATTCCTGAGACATTTATATGGCAGGTAAACAGGCAGTAGGAATCAAGAGCTTTGGATTTTTTGTAGAAGTCGTAAGTGGATAAAACTTTTCAGGCACTGCTTTAGAAAGATTACCTCTCAGACAATCTCTCATACTACTGTCAACAGAGAAAACAAGTTAAAAGCTTGAGTTAAATGGTTTGTATATAACACATTGTCCTTTTGAATAACTGAGCTTGAATCCATTTGAATCAACAATACTATCTGTCATAAGGAACTACAGTTTTCAATATCAAAGCAACTTGAATAAAAGCCATTACTCTTTTTAAAATGAAAAGTGATTTCATTTCTGCTCTTAGCAGCAGTAGTCCTACTGTTAACTTTACATTTACTTAACGTGCCTTTTTTGTGCTTACTCCTTTGCAACACTTTGCAGCAGCCATGGCTAAGCAGCATCCCTTACTAGATAATTCAGTAAGAATAGAGGAGAGAGAGCCCTGGGCATTGCATACATTTCCAGTTTTGCCCCATGTGCAAACTTCCTTTAGGTGTCAGTTCAAGACATGCCACCACCTTGTGGTTCTGTTGTTAGGATGTTTTGCTTCCATTTGGCTTATTTTGCATGTATGAATTCAGCAGGGAAAAGTCTGAGAAGGAGAAAAAAAGAGTTTCTGTCAATTCCACTAAATGCAAATGAAAAAATTGCTGTTAAATCAGAAGTAACTGCTGCTACTGTGTGACTGTGACTATTTGCCTTTGTCTCCCTATGTGTTTTGGTCTACAGCCATTAATAGCTTGGACTCCATGAAGCAATAGCAAAGGGGAGTGTGTCAGAGCAGCAGGCCAAAATTAAATTACAGCAACCTCACGCTTTGCATTAAAATCTCCACTAAGAAATGGAGGCTTGTAATCGTCCGGATTTTCCTTAAAGACAATGGCCCTCCATGCAACTGGCTACACTCAGCTAATTCATGCTGTCAGCTTCCTTTATTGGCTGTGGGGAATGCAGTATTGATTCTTGAACTCAAAAGCAGCACAAAGAGCCACTAGTGCATGGTCAAAATGCAGCAATAAAGAGCTGGCAGCTTGAGAAAAGCAGCCATTCCGTTGCACAAACAAGGTCAATTAGAGGACAGTGCAGCATAATATAAATAGCATTAGCAGCCCTCTTCAACCATGATGAGACCATGCTGGGAAGATGACAATAAATAAAATAGGGTGTAATGCAGAGTAAACACAAAAGCATTTAATGTAATTTAATTTAAAACATTGCGTCCCATTAAAAGTATCATCAATTAAAAAATACTTATCTCCAAAGACTATTCTTTTCAGGTAAATCCCTATATAAATTAATTATGTACATATGTAGCATTGAAAGGGAATGCACTGTTTAATAAATTGTTAATTGTTAAATAACAGCTCTGTGATATTATATCTGTGTAATCTCTTTTTATTAATACAAATCTTTCAGTGTCATTTGAGGGTAAAAATAGTAAAACTGCATTTTTAATTCAGAAGTTAAAATCCTGCAAAGGATCCTTATGCCCTTCTTTAAGATCTTGCAATCATTATCTTTTTTTATGAGAGACTTTTTCTTACTATTTTGCCAGCTCAGAATTAATTACAAATGTAATATGCATCATTCTGCTAACACATAGAATACCCTAAGTGATTTAGGCTCTCAAAATAGTTAATGGGCTTCAGACAGGCAGCTGAGAAGCCTAGATTGTATAAGGAAGCTGAAAAAGTTTCAAAACTATTTAATTGTTTAGACTGCAATAGAAGCATATGTTTCAAAGCCCTGTTAAATAATGAATGTGCTAAAAGCCAATAAAAGAGTTAGGTTTACAGCTCTGGTTTATTTGTGCAGTCTTACAAATTTTTTTGGCAGTACAAGTACCTTTCCTCACTTTCTTGATTTTTTGAAGTATTCCCATCAACTTTGAGAGTACTTACATAACGGGAAGTAAATTGGCTAAGACCTGTGATGGAGGTTAAGCATGAAGTCATCATCATCCTTTGTGTCAAATTGCACCTAACGTGTAGAACAGTGTCTTATACCTGCACAGAGCAATAACTATATCATTCTACATGTAGTATGCTTAAAAACTTTTAGGAAGGGTAGAAGTAACAAGTATTTCACAAAATAATCACAGAATAATCTAGGTTGGGAAAGACCTTTGAGTTCATAGGGTTATTTTTCCTTCCAAAACAAATGAGTTTCCCAAATTGTTTTACAAGAAATTCCTTCCTACATTGTCAATGAAATCAGTCGCAACTCCTTGCCTCAGAGAGCGAAAGAAATGCCCTCTGGACTGACTGCCAGTATGGGAATTTTTAAGCTCTTAAGTAGAACAATGAGTAGAATGCTGCTTTTATTTCCAAGAGCTTAAATATCAATAAAACTTGAAGGTAGTGAAGAAAGGAGTAAAAATTACCTTCCTACAATTCCTGCCTAGGAAGCAAAAGATAAAGGATTCAGAATCTTACCATAATATGTCCTATGCTCGTACTTCAGTTTCTTGGGAAGTGCAGCCGTTCTTAAGTAATTTTTTGACTGACTTTTTGCAGGCAAGATAAGCCAGAATATAAAGAAAATGGAAACAAGACAAACACCAATAAAATAAAAGAGGTATGTATGAATCTTTTGTCACAAGTATGAATTTTTTGTCCCAAGGAAATCCTTATTATCTGGGATTTTTTCTGTCCTTCATTCTAGACCCAAAATAGATTATAGGCAATTACATGCATCCAGCAACTTGTGACCAATTTGCTCTTAGCTTTCTTCTCCTTAGTTAGGGACAAGCATATTTTTACTTCTCCTTAGCTCCTTTTCCCTTCAAGTAAGTAAGCAAGTGGGCTTGTTTGGCATTGCTCCTTTTCTGGAAGACAAGGCTGACTAATAGTGCAATTGGAATCACAGCTTATAATAAGAGTTTTTGATGAGTGACTGGCTGAAAAGTTTTTTGCACCTTTTAGAAGACAGCTCTAAGAGAAATCAATGTATTCTGGAGGAAAATCAGATAACTTATCTGTATATTTCCTAAGTCAAAGTACAATAATAGTAGTAGCAAGATTTGTAGGAGGTGGTAGCATTTTTAGTTTGGTTTTGCATTATAAATACTTTTTATTGATTTCTCTTCATGCTACTCAAGACTCATGGAGACAAAAATAATTTTACTTTGGGCACTTCAGTAATTTTATAAAGATATTTCTTCTTTGTTTCTGACTTTGAAAATGCTACGTATTTTATCACAAATGTAGAGGAAAGCACAGTGTTTCTATGAGCTCCGTGGTATTTAGGAAAAGCACGTGGGACAATGTGTCTTGCTTCCTCATACACGGTAATTATGTCTTAGTGCTAGTAAAATATTTCTTTCATCCTTCATTTCCTTTTTGCTCATAATTTTTATCCCAATGTCCCACAAAAATCTATAAATATATCATGGACTGTAATTACCTCTGAAACATGCCCTAGGTGACTTCTGATTTCTGGTGTGATGCTTCTAGAGGTTTAATTTCAACTCATTGTAAGGGACATAGTCATTTTAATAAGTCATTAGTGTTCAGAAACCTCAGTTCACAAAAATTAAAATAATAATGCCATTAATGTTTTCAAACATTTTATTTTCTTCCCAGCACCACTAAGCATCAATTCCCTTTGGGAATGAACTTCTTCCCTTCTTCTTTTGGTGATGTGAGAAATATCCTCTGAAAAACAGTAGGTGTTCCAGTGCTGATTCTGTATTAATACCTTGTTAGCTCATTCTAGGGAAAGATAAGTACTTTTTTTTACTTTACTTTTATTTTCAAAATGGACCTCAGTCATAGATTTCAAAATTCTAAGAAGTTTGTCTTCTCTGAATAGGGTGGATAGTAGTTGAGATTTTGCACCTCAAAAGAAGATGAACGTAAAGGAGAGAAAGATGATGAATAGTCCAAGAGCCAGGAGACTACTTGGAGAAAGGCAAGTGTTAAGGTAATGTGATCCTCAGAAATTCAGAAAGCTGCAGGTTTTGATTGCCACTCAAACTAGAAAAGTAATTTTCCAGGTCCCAAAATGGAAGCATATGATTTGACTACACACTCCAGAGAAGAAGGAAGAGGGAAATAGGCTGAATATAAAAATGATGAATTTTTTCTTATTCTTCATTAGTGAAAACTTCTAGGCAGTAGAGGAGGAGTGTGGTTCTAGGTCCAGGTCTTTCTACAGCCTCACTGTGGGGAGATCAAGAAGGAAGAACATAATTCTCATTCTTCTGGGTCATACAAAAGAAGTATAAGGCCATATAGGGCCACTTCATCCAAATATGTAAAGGAATAAAAACTGGGAGCCAATTTTGCAAAACAGTGATTCTATATCTTAATGAAAGAGACCAGCCTTTGAAATATCTACAAGAGAATGTGCACAAAAACTGGGAATGGAGCAGATTATATTTTTTCACGGAAAGGAAGTAACGGTTGAGACTGTGAAGGTTTTAGATATTGGGAATTGAGAAGACAGCAAGCCCAACAGTCATAACTACGTATTTAGTAATGCAGAGGATATCCCAACTCTAAAGAAAACCATCATAGTGTAGAAGTGTTTGCAGGCACATTTAAAACTGGGATAATTTTCAGAAAATATTTTATCACGAACCAACAAGCGGTAAAAGATGCACGAATGGGAGAACTTTATGCTTACCTTGAAGATCTTGTTTGTGGATTTTGTGTTCAAGGAGAGGGAAATACTTGACACTTTATAAACTAAAGTCCTTTCTGCTTTAGTAGCCTACTCACCCTTAAGGGGCAGAGGAATAGAGTATTCTGAAATTATTAGCACACAATCTGTTTGTTATACTATGTGAAGCATGGACAGAGAACACTTCAGTGTCTCCTGAAAACAAGTTTGAAGGGTCCACGTTCTTCACTATTTAAAAACGTTTTGCATCTATTTTTTTGCTCAAGTATCCTTGTTAGATTCCAAATAGTACTTTTGTAAAATATCTCTTAATGGCTCTTTTCTTCCTGTGGGCTCTTCCTAAAATCTTTCCATCTCAAAAGCCCTTTTATTTTTGTTTGCTTGCTTGTTTGTTTGGAGGTTTTTAGCTGCTTGTATATAAACAACTAGATATAAAAAAAGACTGCAATAGGTAAAAGCATTTTAATAATAATAGAAATAAATCTAGTGAGAAAATACTCCAATAAGATGATGAACAAGAAATTTCTTTTTAATTTGTGTACTGTTCCTTTTGCAAATTTATAATACAGCTCAATAAGACACAAATAAAAATCTTATAGAATATGTCGATTCCTCTTCAAAAATAGATGAAAAGGGGAAAATATTTACCTTTGGGGTTTTTTACATGCTTGTTCTGAACTGATGGTACAAACAGAATGACAGCTCATTCCAAGTGACCGATCTTGGTACTCTCTTGTGTTTAAATCATGTGTTCTGAGAAAAAGTCCTGGAAGCCTTAGTATCTCTCAGTACCCCTTCAGTGTCCTCTAAATGGCTTCTCCTTTCCTCCTTTCCCTGCAAAGAGCAACAGCTTCATTTCTACCTCTGAACAGAAATATTAAAATAAAAAAAAGTTGTGTAGGAAAGAAAAAGAAACCGCCACATATATTCTATTTTTCCCAAATACCTCATATAATAGTCAGTATTTTAGACACCAGACTAGCATGTACAGAGAGATTTTTGGATCGATAACAACTTTCCCACCTTTTCAAAAAAAATTTGAAGACCAATTTCCCTGCCACCTTTTCAGTTGCCGAAATTCCCAGGATTCTTTTCAAATTGCATTGTTGCTGTTTAGAAGAAAATCTAAGTATTTAAAAGCACAACATCTGAGAATCAAGATGCTATCAAGTCAATAATTTTCCATGGTTTATATTTCCTGACAGATACTGCATTCCACTCTGAGATAACACAGACTTCATGAGATTATCCTTGAATATATAAGCAATCAGGTGATGCATGCAGTTTATCTAAAGCTGATCAAACAACTGGGTATTAAAGAGGAGTATATGTTATATTTTAATATAATGGCACGCCTCAATAGTTGTTGGACGGGAAGTGAAAGAAGCAGTGCTGTTAAACCCCAAAGCATCCCGTTATTGGACTATAATATGTAAGCGGAATGCATGATTATGATTATAAATAGGTCATTTCTAAAGGAAACACACTCGATGCAGACAGGAATAACAAATCATGTGTAAGAAGAAATGACCTTTAACGGAACAAAGAGCAGTAAATAGGAAAGACTGCACGAGACTTCTCTCTGCTGAGAGGAGGAACAGCCCTTGTTTGTCAGGGTGGTGCTGGGGAAGTTACATGTCTCCTGCCTGTTAGTTTGACTGCATCCACTTGGCTGCAATTTGCAGTGCATGCAGACTGCCCATGGAATGTGAAGGTTAGGAAGGGCATATGAAAGCACTGAATATCCAATTATTGCCTCTAGCTGTTTATCACTGCGGAGTCTAAAAAGAGAATGGATGGGATTTAAAGCAATATAAGAGAATCCAAGGCACCCTCAAACCCATTAGCAGAGATAATAAAGATGATTCATAAATGGAGCTGTGCACATCATCCTACAGAGAGAGGTTTAAGCAGTTGTTTTGGGGATATTCAGCATCAAGAAGTAAAAGAAAGATGATTTTGCTCCTCCAAAATAGGTGGAATTGTAAACTGGTAGTGCATGTTAGGATATAAACTGAAAGTTAATTATTTTATTTTTCCCTAACATTCTCAGTCCAAAGTCATATTTTCACTTAGTGATACATGGAGGAAATGGTAGCTACCAATACCAGCAGGAATGAAGACCTCAAGACCTTCTCCATTCAACAGAAAATTGCAACATTCTGTAGAGAAATGTTTTTAAACAAACAGAAAGCCATAAAACCCCAGGAAGGATTTGGTAGGAAATGTAGGATGAGAATGCAGAATAAGAGTGAATTTATGAAGATTTATCATTTGCTTTCTAATTAGTCTTTCATTTAACACTCAGTGAGTCAGTGTATGAATGCTGCCTGAAACACTGAATTTAAACAAGAATTTGGTCTTAATGCAGAAATTAGTACTGTAACCAGCCACAAAATGAATGTTGACTGATCATGCCACCACTGAATACATCTTCCAAAAGGGCTTATCTGCATATGTTTTATCTCAAAAGTTGCACAAAAGACATCCTTCTCAAAATAGGGCCAGTCTGAAATCAGCACATCAAAAATTCAGTGACATGTAGCCACTCTGAATTCTAAGCTTGGAACTGAAATTGCAGTGCCAGTAAAGAGACCAGAAAGCTTTTGGCAAGAGCTTTCCAGTTTTGGCTCATATGCAAAACCTGTAAAACATTCTTTGAGTTGAAATGTTTAGAGAATATGTCACATTTTTCTACAGTGGAAATTTATTTTAATAGATTCTTTTTTAATGAAATCACATGTAGAATAATGCATTTATTCACCTATATATATTCTCATCTGAAGTGATCCAAAGTGTTCAGCTTTCATTTTTTCCTAATATTCCTGCCCACAGAAAATAGCGTGTTGTAACTATGGTATTAATTAAATACATTCCATTTTTATTTTCAATTTCAAATCATTATTTTAAAAAAATCATTAAAGAATATTGAACTCATGAAGCCTGGGTTTATTGCCCTGGAAGCTGATATTCTCTAGAAAGAAAGCAGCCTGTGAGTCAGTAAAGGCAGATCAAGGACTCATCACAGCTGTGAACATCCTTTAGCCACATTGTGAACATTTCTGGTTTATATCCACCTTAATCTGTGACCAAGAAAAAGGATGCCAATATTATTAATTGTTTCTGAACCTACAACTTTGCAGCTGAAGAGGCCTGGTTATATGAGCCACAAAGCAGTGCGTGAAACAGGGTATGAGTTATCTTCAGCCTTGGAACTTCCACATGAGTTTTGATTATCTGCATAAATGCAGTCCACAGTTTAATACTCTAGTAGTTTTATTTTTCTTTCTGCTTCTGTTATATAGCTTTTCTATATTCTTGTTTCTTGGACTTAAAGCAGCAGCAGTTGGAAGTTTCCTTGTGTAAGAAACTCTTGACTCTGTGGAAATGAATTACAAAGGGTTCTTAATACTATAAAAACAGAATGAAGAGATGTATTTACAAGGGGTATACTGCTAAATATTCAAGCTCTCATATCCATTCATAACAACTAATGCCACAGAAAAAAGATGTTGCACTTTCAGACCTAGAATTTCCTAGGCATTTCAGACCTAGCATTGATGCAGCAAAGATGTTGACAGATGGATTTGTAAGCCCGCAATATATGAAAGCAGTGAATAAAATATCAAACGTGTAGAGGAGGCAGAACATGAATTCATTGCCTCTATTCTAATACACAAGAGAACATTCAATAAGGTTAAAATTAAAGTTATGATACTTTTACACCATATGAATACTGTGAAGCCCATTGCCACTAGATATTACAAGAATCAAGAATTCAGCAAAATTAAGAAAGGAATCAAACTTTGTAAGTAGAGAAGTCCACTCTGGTGTCAGCCTAATTAGCTATAAGCATGTGATATAATGAGTGTTAAACTTTACACTTTGAGATAAAAGCAATCTTGATTCTGTTATTAATTAGGAAGAAACTTAGGGTATGAGGCAGATAACTTTTATGAGCCTGCTGCAGGATTTTTAAAACTCCCTCTGGAGTACTGTGTTTCCAAAATGTATACTACAACAGGTGATCCTCATTCTGACCCAGGATAGCAAGTCACGTGTTTTTATCTACCTAAGAAACTTTTTATTTAAAAAAAGAAGTTCATGATATTGCCATATTTGGCCTTTAAGTTTAAATGAAATGAAGGAATTCTTATTAAGAATGCCCCAGCTGCAGAAAATAGAACCATCTGATTTTTAGGAAGTTCCAATTTTACAATCTCAAATCAATATTTATCTGCAGATATATTAATTAATTTCTCAGAGTTTTCAAGCAAAAATCCCATTCATTCACAAAAAAAATTAAACCAAACCCAAACAGGCAATTGCTGATGCTTCTATTATTCCTTCCATTTTAACTCTATGAATCTTGTAAGCAGGTCCTTAAGATAATGGCACTAATCATATTTATCTGGATTTGTGCTGTCCTCTTTGATGTGCTTAGCGACATGCTGC
The DNA here is from genome assembly GCA_034509425.1 of Eopsaltria australis. NCBI lineage: Eukaryota > Metazoa > Chordata > Aves > Passeriformes > Petroicidae > Eopsaltria > Eopsaltria australis. The sequence continues at coordinate 2,873,251 of JAVTVJ010000144.1, read as the reverse complement.
TTGTATGAAATAAAATAGTAGCACTAACACCCACAATAAGAAGAAAAAAGGGAGTGTATGAGAAATATTTCCTTAATAACTATAACTTTTTGTGAAGGCTAAAATCTCTCCAGTAAGTTATAAAAAGGTCACAGCTCCTCTCATTTTTTAATACCATGAATACAGCCTTTTATTCAGGAGTTTGCCTGCAGTCAAAGCTAATTATTACCACCATATTACATAATTTTTCCTACATAGTATGTGTTTACAATGTAAACACATTGTAAACAACCATCAAGCTCCAGGATGATCATAGCATGAGTGAGGAAATGAACAGCTACCTTTAAAATCTAATTTCCAGAAGCTGCTGTAAATTAAGATCAGGAGAAATAATGCTTCTGGATCTTTGAACTCAGCTATTAGACTTTTATTGTCTTTACTAATTTCAAAAGTAAACCTGACTCATCGCTCCTATTACAGACATATCATTACATGATTGAAGCTTAATGGCTTCACAGGCATATTTCAGGGTTTCAGGACTCATCCAAGGTCTCCTTAATGACAGGATTCAGAATCTCTGTCCATGGGCCCACCAGGCAACACTTCCAAGGGAAACCAGAGCCCTCTGAAAACCAACAGACATGTATTAATTTATTTTGATCTGTAGCCATTATTTTTTTAACTGTAAGATAGCGCTTTAGAAAGACCTTTTCAATTATAACATAGAAACTTTAGTCTTAAAAAACAAGTGAGCACCATGGCTCTATTTAGCAATTCACATTAATAGTTGCTTACCTCCAAGCACTTAAACAGTTATTTCTTATTGATTTCAGTAGTATTTCTCACATGCTCCAGGTTAAGCTTCAGCTTAAGTGCTTTTACAGATAAGAAAAAAAATTGCTCAGAGTCTTGCATGACTGAAGAGTAAATTTTAGGCAAGGAAAGAACTTGGTAATGTTCTTTTCTCTCTAGACTTTAAAATATGGGTTTTTTAGGGAATCACTGTGGTTTCTTGACCAATTTCAAGGCATGCAGTTTTATTTACCTTTTTTTTTGTGGAAATGTTCTGGCCCTATTTCTTTTATCATATTCTTTCACTAATATTTTATTAGAAATTGCTTTGTGTATCACATGATCCATCTGCATGCCCTCATACTTCAAAAAGACACTTTCGATTTTTGCTTTAAGCTAGAATTCAAGAAATATAAGAGAGTTTCATTGCCCTGAATTGCATCCCTCACCCTTGATAAATAGTATAGTGTAACTTCAAAGGTAAATCTGATAATTATTTTACCACGTAAAATTTGGTCTTTTTGCAGAATTTTACATTTGTGCAGGCCTTTCATTGTTTTTTTCCCAAGTGACAGTAAAATAATGCAAAATCTTGAGTTTTCATATAAATTGAAATAACTAGTTTTTTGTTGCCTTGTTTTAGGAACAGAGGTTGCAATTAAGAGAATTAATGATTGTTCTATCAAGCTGTCATGCTCATATAGGCTACTGGCATCCTTAGGTAACCTCTAAATGGAGAAGGATAATTCAGGACAGTTTTTCTTCAGAGTTAAAGTACAGTGACTTTATTAGTTGCCACAACTGTGGTTTGAAGGAATCTGAAAGAACATCTCAAGAGCTCTCCCTGGTAGTTAAACTGGCCCTTGAGACTTATTACTAGAGAACTGTTCTCAACTTTTAGTGCGAACCCCACGATTATCCAAAGTAGCCAAAGAAGTAGAGGATGTCCAAAGTGGTATCCTAAGCAGAAAACAATGGGTGGTCCAAATTATTGAACTAATCTCTTCTTCCATAATTGTCCTTGTCTCTGAAATACACCACCTAAAATCACATTGCCCTATCCTTGGAAACCTTCAAGGCCGGATTGCATGGGCTTCTGAGAAATCTGATCTAGTCAAAGATGCTGCTGCTCATTGCATGGGGGTTGGACTGCATGGTTTTTAAAGATTCCTTCTGAACCAAACTATTCTATGAGTCTGTGATATAGACTGATTGCATACTGAGAGACAGAGTGCTCAGTGCATTTTATCCCTTTATTCTGCCTGATGCCTTTTTTGGCTCAGGGTAGTAGGAAAATGTCTTTTGGTTGTGCTGCATTCCTTTATTCTAGGCCTGTGAATTTCCAAAAGCACCTTAGGAAAATTTTAGGAAACTTTTATGTGGTGGTTGCTTGTTTTTCTCCTTTCATTCTTTATAGCTTCTGCAAAGTTAAAAATTTTGGGAGGAAAATTTAAACAAATATGGAATATCCTTGTTTGGAAGGATATGTAATATTAATATTGCCTTCAGTCCTTTGAAATGTTTTCTAAAAGTAATGGATATATCAATCAAAGTTATTTTATTTCAGAACCACAAAATCAGGTTATTACGAGTCCTTTATACAAATCTCTTTACTGCTGCTCTTTATTAGAGTGCTGTTATAAGTGCGCTTCTGTGAATATGTAAGGAATCCCATTAGTTTTCCAAGTTTTTCCTCTAAAATAGTACTTTCTTCTAGATCCACATTTGAATATTAGTTCCATACTTGTACATTGATAATAACTTTTCCAACTGATTATATGGCAATAATAACCATAGTTTTTACTTTTCACCTAGATTTAGTGGTAGATCAGAAATATTTCAGTCAAGATCTTCTGTGGAAGCTAAATGACTCATTATATATTTGTCATTCTAAAGTTTTGTTTTGATAATCAATTAATGTACGTATTTTAATGTACTCCAAAATTGTGTGCTTTTTTGTGAAACCCTTCCTCCTTATTTCACAGGATTTCATATCTCATATCAGTGGATCTTCTGTTAATGCTAGTTTAACTGTAACCTATAATCAATGCATTGTTGCTGGTACAAATTATTGAAAGTATGGGGGGGTTCACATTTTTATTTGAGTCTTTGTTGTTACATTAAATATGTAATAAGTTTTGAACAAATGAGTACCCAACAAAATGTTTATATTAATGTGTAGGCAAGGCTGAGTATTTGGAGATTGTTTTTTGAGATTGATTGAGACTGAGAAAAAAATCAATTTGAGATTGCATATATGAAAATATAAAAGAAAAGAGGAAAATTTGTACTTTTATCTTTATGTATCTTTATCTCTAAATCTAGTATTATACATTTAAGAAATTGAAGACATGGTTCTTAGAAGAAATCAGATTTTGTGAGGTTATGAACAAATAATGTAAAGTACAAGAGAGGACCTCCACTAACTCCTGCTGGAACCACAGGTACAGATTTTATTCCATCCAATCTGATAGTGGAATGTCTGTACCACATTTCCCCTTTCCATTTCCTCCTATCTCTGCCCCAGTCACTACTACACATGTGGAGATAATGTTCTAAACCTTGCCCTTTATATGGGACAGTCTTTACTCTGCCTTGTGGTAGTGTTGTGATAATTAATAAATGGTTACATAAATACATTTCACAAAGACAAAAAAAGCTTATGAATCAGATCATTTAATTTGAGAAATGCTAAAAGGTTTAAATATGTTTTTATTCTTGTGACATTTTATAGGTACACAACATCACTAGAATTGAGTAAAAACCAAAAGTACACCTGAAAATCATAGCAACACTGAGGGTATTGACTTAAGTGTGGAAATTGTCATGGAAACATGATTTTGCATGTTGTTTGTCAACGTAAATACACTTTGTACTTTTTTCACTCACTGTATCTAAAATGTTTATCAAGTTAATAAAAAACTTCCAGTGACTAAGAGGCCTATAGCTTAACTGCATGGATGAGAACAGGTCAGAATTGGCAACCATGCCCCAAGTGTGTTAGAAAATGCCTACTCTGGCAAGTCTTTAAAAGGTTATGTGCTGTGTAACTATGTGCTGTGTCCATGCATATGTTCCTAATACCCATATGTCTGAAGTTCAAACAGAAAAATACCTACAGAAATATAAAGTTATTGCACTTTGCCCACATGAAGTGCACATTGATGTGAACTTCATGAAGGCTGGTGTTCCTGTGTTCTTCGTGTTTTTTAAAGCTTATGTACATAAATGTATAGTGGATTAATAAAATAATATTTAGGATTTGAGCCTTAAAAATTATTTCATTGTATCCTTTAGATACAAAAAGTAAAAACAACCAATGTCTACAATGCAGCTATGAAGGTGGAATCAATGCTTTACTGTTATTTGCCTGTAATTGGCTTTGAGCATCACAATGCACGTGTAATTGGGTCTGTACTTGTATTCTTCAAGGATTCTGTGCTATTTCTACTTGAACTCATTTTTGATATGGTTCAGCTCAGCAGTGCCAGCTACCTCTTGTTATGCAGTTGAAAAACTGTGGCCATTAAAAGTAGGATACGGTGTGATTTTGTTTTGCAGCACTGCATGGAAAATCAGTTGCTGTTCACAACAGCTCTGTGGTTGGTTGATTTAAAGCAGGAGGGCGACTTCAAATTGACAAGCAGACAGTTCATGAAAAAGGATATTGTATCTTTAAGGCTTTCTGACTGATTGTGTTTAACTGCGCTGCTCAGCAGGCAGTAATTAGGCGGTAGCTTTGCTGCGAAACTTAAAGCAGAGGCTGTGTTGCTCTGTGCTCTTAAATTAAAAAAATAAAAATAAAAGAAAGAGAAAAAGATATGGATTTGAGCAAATGGGATTTTTACTGGTTTTTAGCCAGTGTGGGAGCAAACAGAAAGCAGACCCCTAGAGGCTCCTAAAGTTATCTTCCCGTGCAGATAGTCTCTAGGGAGCTGTGGTGCTTGAGAAAGGAGGCAATGAGAACCATTATAGAAGCACATGACACTATTGCTGAAGGTCAGAGTGGTATTGGAATAAAAGAGAAGCTGCTGACACAAAATGACATGGCTGCTGCATCTTCTGGACCAGTTCACAATTTTGATTGGAATGTAGCTCAAACACATCATGAATGTGATTAATAAATAAAAGTTCATAATAATGATAATGGCTGAACTGGTGCTTCCCCAGACTGCTGCAGAGCAGGAGAGAGTGGGAATCTAAGATAAAAGCCAGCAAACAAAATATGTAGCTAATGCTATTGCCTAAGGACAGTTTGATTTGAAAATGCAATTGTAGTTTTGTGGAGTGGACGCTGCAGTGCACAGTTGCAAACACTGAATGCAGGAATGAATTGTCAACCTTCTCCTCCTGAGCATTACAATAAAGTAACGAAATGTGGAGGGGAGTAAGAGAAAGTTAAGACGTGGTTTTGTCACATATAACATAGGAATTTCATGGAAGCACTCTTTGCTGTCACACCTCTATTTTCTACTGCTGCTATTTTGATACTTGTGCTTGGACGTGTCATCCTTTAAAAGCAATTAGGCTTTGAAAAGACTCAGGGTTCTATCACCATTGATATGTACCACAACCTCTTTAATTATGTTTTTTAAAAATGTAGTTAATTTGTTTATGTGACGGCATTATGCTGCTGGAAAATGAAGTTATCCATTAACAGCATAAATTAAGCCTCTATTTTGATTTGGCATCAGGTAGTAGATATTGTAAAAGGGTCACATTTTTAGTGTGATGAGCTCTATTTTTACTGCACAGCCTCAGTTTCTTTATGAGGTCCAGAAAAAGTCTTTTGATGACTATGGCTCTGATTCTGACTAGAACTGCTCTCTATAGTTCTGGCATTGGTTCTGATAACTTTAAGTGATTAAAGTCAGTCTCCTTCAACAAACTCTCTGGTTTGACAAATCTTTTTTATTTTATCTTCTTCGTTCACATGTTAATGAAAAAGTAAATTAGCATGTAAGTTGGCAAGAACACTGCACTGAGCAACATGCATTTTCACAAGACCATTGTCCTGAGGTTTGTAGTTTTTAGAAAAGGTTTGATCTGAGTAAATTAAGAAAGCTTATCTGAATTCTCTGACTGAAGGTTTATAAGAGCCAGAATGGCTTTTCAATTACAGCTGGGCTTGCAACAGAAAGAGGGATTCAATGCCACTGCCTAAAATTCACCCATCTTTATTTCCTGTTTTCAAGGTCAATCCATTTTGTGTACATCATAGATGCTCTTTGAAACTGGGATACCAAGAACATCAGGGATTAAATTTCCGAAGTATTTTTTTCTAAGCGACAATGAGCCTAATTCACTGTCAGTTAATGTCAGGTGTTTTTTCCCCCAGTATTAAGTTCTTCGAAACTGTAGCTGTATGGGACACTATTCACAGGGGCTTAACATATGGAGAAAAATGATTGAGTCAAATAAAATGAATAATTCATACATCACATCTTATAATTCTAGTGTTAAGCTTAAAAACAGTGGTTTGTTTTTAGCAAAAGGTTTTTGTAGAATTTCAGATAGCATATAATTCAAAACAATAACTGCATACCTAATGTAAAAAGCCTACAGGCAAAAAGGGTGCTTCTAGCTTTTTCTGGGGTGTTTCAATATCCACATTTTAAGGCAATGCCTATGAATGTCCATCTTCCCTTGGAATCTTCTGGGGCTACTGAAGTGTCTGTCTTTTAATCTGATTGTAAAATATTGCCCCAGCACTTTACCACAAATTTGAAAATCAATTTTTATATCTTGCTAAAACTGTGGGCCTCTCATTTATTTCTATGGTTATTCTACCAAGAACAAACAACTCAAAGTGAAGAGACTTTCTGTGGTTTTCTGTTACAGCTCTCCTCTCTCTCCCACATACTTGTGCACATGTGCCTGGACACATAGATATGTATACGTGTTTGCATGTACATACATCTCTACTTATGCAATATTAATACAGGTAAGAATATAGCAGCTGGAACTCGTAGAAATTATTATGTGGCATGCTTTTCTAAAGTCATCACAGACTCATAGAATGGTTACATGCCTTTTCTGACCTGGATGGTTTTTGGCTTTAAGTTTTTTGAGTGCTGTGTGTAATCAACTACTATTAGTTGTTTAAATTTGTCACCTGGTAAACACTGTGTTTTTTTAGATGGGAATCCACGCTGAGGGAAATTTGCATTTCCACAAGTTGTTCAGCTTTAACAATGTCCTTACATGGGCTGATTATTATGCTATATTCCAGGCTGAAATAATTGTGTACCTGGCCATCTGCTTCTTCCTTTTCCTGCACCTTTCTGAGGACAGCTCCAAGGCACTCAGTGGGGGCTGAGGCAGAATCCTACCCAGGTGTCCACATATTCCTCTTGTGGGAAGGAACAGACTTTTTCAGTGAATCTCAAAGCTGTTTAATTAAGCATTCCTCCTTTCTAAGAATAATAGCCTTTAACAGTCTGCATTTCCAACAGCAGCAAACATATCATGTCTGTATGGTTACAAAAATACCTGCTAGTCATAATGCAAATCCTGCAAGGGCTTTCTAACCAGTTTTTAAATTCAAAATAGTAAACCACTGATTAATTGTAATGATCAGTCAGCTCCAACTAGATTAAGAAACTTGAATACTCTGAGAATAATGTATGGCTATCAATTTCAAAGTGTGGTACTAAAATAGCCATTTTGGATTAATCTGTATTTCTCAAAATGTAGCAAGATGAATTTAATTCATTTTATGGCGTTCATGGCTTTTAAAAATGATTTTAGTGAATTACTATAGAAACTGTATCTTATTCTTTTAATTAATCTTTTATTTAAAGAAATGTTTTTATCCAAGATACTAAAGAAGAACATTATAAACATGCACAGGCAAAAGGTAATAGATTTGGAGTTTAATTGTAATGTTCTGTTAAGCATTTTAATGGAAAACCTGATGACCCAATTATACAGCAAAAGTGGAAAATCAGAACACAGTATCTGCATTTGAATATAAAAATGCTGAGATGCATAATACATAGGAGTTTGATATCTATTCTACTTCTTGTCAAGAAGGTACAAAATTATCAAGAATTAACAGAGAGCAGAAATCAGACCCTGGAAAAGAGCTAGGCGTTCTTGAGAGGAATATAAATGATAGTTTAACATGGAATAGTACCCTGCCTTTCCATGCAATACAGAATCAGTATTTTCTTTAATTTTCATGCACTGACATGCCATTCTTTCTGTACCATCACTATTCATAGTGGCATCAGCAAGATCTTCTTCCCAGGGTTAATCCATCCCACTATTGAAAGTCAGCTACAGAATTAGTTAGTTTAAGAAGAGATTTTCCATGATACCTGTAGCTTAGTCAGAAACTAGGTATTTCTTTTACTTAGAAAATATTCCCTTTCCATCTAAGCTGTGGTTCCCCAACAGAGGTCCTAACATGTTGTTGGTGAGGCTGGGAAGAATAAAGGAGTGGCTTAAAGAACCACAGCATTTTAACAGTTATTTCATTTCTAAAAAATAAATCTAATAATGTATTAGTCTTCACTTGAGCCTGTAATAACCCTAAAAGTCTACTCTACTAGGACAAAAAGTTAGAGAATGACTGCAGAGTTCAATTATTTTGTCTTCTCAAAGAGCAGATACAAATAAAACCTTCTATCTTCGATGTGTCACAGAAAACACAGAAAAATGGTGTTTCATTCGGTAAGTGGTACTTTGGGTCTCTAATGTTGAAAGAAATTTAATGAAAATGTGCAGATGTAATTATTCATGAAAAATGAAGTTGTTATGCAAAGTCCTGAAGGAAAGTACTTCAGGTACTTATTACTTGAGGTAAATATGCAGACATGTGAGACCAGGAAACTATCAACTTTACTTAATGCCTCAAAAGAGATGACTTTGAGGGTATCTGAACTGCTACCAAACTGTACCAAACAGGAGTCTGGGGCACAGATCTTTATTAGCCTACTGGTGTTTACTTTTTAGCTATCCAAGCCTTGCTTTTCTCACTGCCTCTACATACAGAAATGTTAGCCACTAACTAAAAGTGAATCCCAAGCATACCACAAGTACAGCTTGCCTCTGGAGTGCCAATTGGTTATTTTATTTTACTTGAATAGTGTACAAAAATCTGTATCATGTTTACTATATCATCAGCCATTAATTTATATCTAGCCTAATATAATCTTCATTTCTTGCAATTTCATGGGGCTATGATAGACCATGAACATGTCAATATTGATTTCATCTTCATTATGGTCTGCATCATCAAGTGCAGATGCTTAAAAGTTCATTAGCTCAACAATCCAGATTGTGACAGGATTCCTGAGGAACCAATGCCATGGTAGCAGCTGACTGTTGGACTTTCCTTGGGAGAAGCTGACAGAGTTAGCTTTGACCTTCAAATGTATAACCATTCTTAAAAGTCAAGAGTTCTTCTAGTGGAAATTCCTAAGTGTCTTTTACATATCTTTTTGTATGCAAGTTATGGGGAAAAAAGAGGTATCTGGAGAACTGGTCGCTCTAGATTTGGTTCTGATCATTCAAAGAGGACTAGCTGAAAATGTGGAGACTGAAAGCAAGGTGACAGTGACAAAGCAATGAAAGAGTTAAAGATCTTTAAGGAAAGGAAACACATGACCTTGTAATATAAAAGTACTGCATTTCAAACAGGGAACCCTTAATAGTACCAGAGAAAGGTAACGTGTACAGAAAAACAAGGTAAATAAATTCTGTAAGAAAATAAATTCCTATAAAAAATTAATATTAATTACTCCAATACAGAGGAAGAGTGGGAACTACACTAAGAGACCAATCTCATAAAATCAGCAGCACTTTAGTAAAAGTCTGAAATAAAGAATCTAGAAAGCATGAAGTAGTTCAAATTACTACAGATGAATATGAAAAAATAGCAGAAGGTATTGAGACAAATTCAGAAGTGCCAAAGACAAACCAAGGAACTTCTTACAAGATACATGAAAGGTGAAAAGAAAGCAGTTATAGTAGGAGCAAGACAAGGAGAATTAAGACCTTTTCTTGGTAGAGACTGAAAAACTGGATACATAGTATACATAGTTCATTTCTGCTTATGTCTACACTATAAAACCAGTGAGCAGTCAGAAGTTAGTACTTCTAACACCAAGGAAAGTTGTGAAATCTCAGATTAAGACAACCATTTAGAAAAGTATGAAGATAACGCTGACATTTTCAAATGCCTGGGCCTAATGAAATTTCTCCTATACATGTAGCTAAAGCAACGTTAGAGTATTTCCAGAGGTGATATTTCAGAAGAATTGAGAAGGGCGTATGTAAGGACAATGACAACAAGGTAAAAAGAGAGTCAAGAAACTGTACACTAAGCAGCTTCACTTCACTTCTCCATGAGGGATGGTCTCAAAATGAAACCAATTATTTAAGGGCACCTCAAGATATATAAAAGTTTGCAGTCAGCATGGTTCAAAGACAAACCAGTTCAGCTGTGATATAGTACTGGGTGGTGTACTGGATATAAGAGAAACAGTAGACATTACTGTTCTTGACTTAAGTAAATGCTGTTTCACACAAGCATGTCATAAGGAAGCTAGACAAAACCCTTTGACTCCAGATACATTGAGTACTTACCAGTTTGGTACTACTCCACATTTTCATTATTAATCTGGAAGATGCATAATAAAGCATTTTGCTTATTAAATTTACAGGGAACACTACTGTGGGAGTGGCTGCAAGCATGCCAGAGGATGGAATTAGAACTGAAATTGATCTGAAGAAATCAGCTGGAAAAAAATGAACACAATTCAGTAAGCAGAAATACATAAATCTGCTCTTAGACATGATGAACTGAATAGGAAATAGGAAGCAATAGATTAGGTTTCAGATGTTTAGGAAAAACTGGGAGATGTAATGGGTCACAAACTGAGTATGAGTCACCAGTGTCATGATACAATGAAAAAAAGAAATACTGTACAAGTGTACATAGTGGCAAAATCGAGTTAAGTGCAAAATATAGTCAATAATTAATTAGCTGAATAATAGCACTCATTTAAAACAAATATTTAGAAGGATACATTTAAGTATCATGCTGCAATACTGTACACCCAAGAATTTGCTAAATATGAAGTTCAAAGCACCTTTGGTAATAAACTTCAAATAGTGCAACGTGTCAAATAAGCACAGCATCATATGCTGTTTTATTTCTAATTCTGCTTGGTGCTGAACAATTTTCCTGAAAGATGTTCAATCCCCTCAGTTGTTACTGACTTAGCATTTGGCATATTAAAACTGATTTTTTTAACCTCCTATACACTAGGGCCATACAATGCTGCCTCTTGGCCTTTGGCTACCAGCACAGAATGGAGCTCTTTGCTCTTTATTGGTTCATAAAGCCAAAGTAAGAAAAATAGATTTAAGTAAGATAGACTATCTTGTGCTGACAAAAAAGATCAATATATCTGCTTGTAAGTTCTGAAAGATGTATTTGCTTTTTACTCTGAGAATGTAAATCTATTAAAATCAATGTTCCATGCAAAATTTTGAAAAAAGTTCCTTTTTTTTTAAGGTAGATAATTTTCATTAAACCAAATGTTTTAGTGGAATAACTAGAACAAAAATCCCTTAACCAGGCCAATTTTCATGCCTGAAAACAAGTATGTACTTAAGTGCCATGTTGAACAGGAAGACCATTACTTCAAGAAGAGCAGTAAAATCTTAAACTGAATTTTATGAATGGACTCCTGGAGAAGAATACTAAATTTGCAAATGTAAATACAATGTCACATGACTTTAAAGAAAACTGTTGGATTCTGTGACTGGCTCTGCCACAGATTTACATAACAATGTACAAGTCACTTAATCTCCTTTAGTTTCTCCATCTGTACAATAACATCAGCTCTGGGGCAGTGTTGTGAGACTTAGTTAATTGCACAGAAATTATTTAAAGATCCTTCAGTGAAAAGTTGGATTGATGCTTCCAGAAACATGACGCTTTTTAAGCTAATGATTGTCTTTTCACTCCCCATAGAAATGACACAAGCCAAAGAAGCAATTCTTTTTTGATGGGCACTTGCTACATAACTAAATTTTGAAGCAGCCTAAAGAATTTTCATAAGCCAGATACTCTGGGTCCTGGGGCGGGAGGAAGAGAAGGAAAGGAAGGGGAAAAAAGAGAAAAAGATGTTTTCCCCTTTGCTCTTCCTGGGATGGCAGAATTTGGTAAAGCAGATGTACATGCGCATGGAAGGGAGGGCTGTCCAGATGTGACCGACTTTAACTGCTGACTCAGTGGAGCAGACCTGATGACCCTGGTCAAATGTCCAGCCTCCAGTCAGGGTGAAGAGCTGCCATGGTTGCAGATCAAACAGGAAGGAATCAAATGGGGGAGGGCAAGGGGATGGGTACAGAAGAAATGAATCCACGTAAGAAGCAACAATAATCCGAGTAAAGTGGCACTCCTGTAGAGTGTTTTGTCAAAACAACAAAGACCGAATTTTCCAACAAAAATTATTTAAAATATTTTGCTTGAGCCCCTTTATTAATTATGCTGCCATTCTGCCTGCTGCTATAATTAATAGTTTTACAATTCCTTCATTCTAAAATGCTCTCTTAATTCCTGGCTGAGGACAGATGAATGTTGATGACAAGGAGAATAGAAATGAAGAACTGACATTAATGAAGATTCAAAATGCATGCGTGAATGGCAGAGTTTTATCTGTACAAGCACAAGAAACTGAAAAGGGTCTAGAAAAGCAAACATCCCAAGCAAAACCTTCTTGCTTGTTTGTACTAAGTATTTTAACATGCATGTATGTATTAATGTACAAAAAACAGCAAGTGGATACAGTTGTGAGAATACAGTAAGATACCATGGTGACAGGAGACTTTATAAAAGCCCAAACAGATAGCAAAAGGCTCCTGAATGTAATGAGCCACACGGCTGATTAGGCAGAGACCACACTGTGCAAGAATGAGGCCTAAAGCAAAGAACAGCCTGAAAGAAAGCCATGAGAGAGAGAGGGAGAGGGAGAGATGGGGGGGGGGGGGGAAGAGAGGGAGAGGGACTTGGAAGAATGAGATAAGTAGACTTAGAGCTAGAAACAAAGGCAGAAAGAGATCTGTGGGGCTTGTAGGAGAAGGAGTTTGGTATGTGGCAGACAATAGAGGGCTTAGAAAGGAGCAGTTAGCCTTGGACCCTCAAAGAGTGCCAAGAGCTCAGGGAAAAACTGACTCAAACAAGGAAATGTGTGTGTGGTAAAGGCGTGGGGCAGCGAGAAGAGGGGCAGCAGGGCAGCAGCAGGTGATCACTGCAAAAGAGGGCGATGTGTATTGGAGAGGCAGCATGAATCTATGGGCACAGTTTAGAGCTACCAAAGGCTTCTGCTATGGACATGCAGTTCCTGTCTTTGGTCTCCTTGCAAAAGAGTGCAAGAACTTCTATCTATCTTCCTCTTAAAAGAAGAGCCAGTACTTTTGGTGAGCACTATACATCTTCCTCCCAAGTCCCTTAACCTTAAGTTTACAGCAGTTGTCTCTTCTTCAAGGCTGGGTTTTGAATCTCATTTGGGTGTTTGATATGAAGTCAGGGTGAGAATGATCATAGTTCTTATCAACTGTACAAATCATATGTTTTTGGTTTTAAAGGCTGAGGTGTGTAACCCAGTCTGGAGTGCAAGGGGTTGTATGACAAATTTTATGCCCTCATTTTATGCCTTGCAATTGTCAGTGGGTCAATAGCATCCAACAGCTCTGAAACTGAAAGTTTCATTCATCACATGAGTGCAAGCTCACTTCAGCAGACTGCCTCACCCTCCTACACACATTTAGGCAGGTGAGACATTTGAGCATCCTGAACCCTCCTTTCTCATTGGCTGTCCTCAGACCATGGCTCCTTGCTTGTAGAAGCTCCTTGTAGCAGAAGCAGGAGAATTGGTTCGGAGGTACACATCTTTTTTTAATGTACTACACGAAAAAAGAGGATGATGTTAGCCTCATGCAAACATCACCCCACACAGAGGTCTCCACATACACAAACAAATCTGCCACAAAATGAACTACGGCCCCTGCCACTGCAACTTGAATCAATTGCCAGTTACAGAGAGATGCAAGACTCATGGGTAAAGAGCCTGTCTTTATTAATTTACTGTAATAACAGTAAAAACTTGGAATTTAATTTTGTTCCCTCTTCCTTGAGTCTCATTATAAAACTTCAGCAATTCATTGATTTTCACACTTTTATCCAGACACCAAAGTTGGTGCAAGTGCTGTACTTCACCAGGACAAATGTACTGGGCAATTCTGAGTAAAAAAACCACATGCTTTCCATGAAAACTCTTAATATAAACTTATATAAATACTGGTATTTATATAATGAATATATTTAGAAAAATCTCAGTGTTCATGGGTTTAAAAATAACAAAAAGTTTTAAAAGTCCATATAGTTATATGGTTGAATTTCTTTTGCTTTGTATTGCCATAATATAAACTTGAAGAGGAACTCAGAGTTATCCAAGAACCGGCAGAATTAAGAAATTTGTTGACAAAGACATTGAAGCTGCAGTTAGGTATTCAGCCAAGCTGTAGGGTCAATAGTAGAAAAATTTTCTTGTTCCAAAACTCCAGGTCAAGACAGCAGCTACCCAAAGAAAAATAAAAATTACTAATGATTTAATCATACATATCAGAAGATTTAGAGAAGGTGAAATTTTAAAATTAATTTAATACCCAAATGTCTGTTTGTGGGAGACGACTTCACTCTTTAGCTGAACTTTTCCCTCCTTTGATTATTAAATCCTTTCAAATAATGAATGTGTAAAATAATAGCTGAACTGAATCCATGTAGCTAAGAAAAAAATCATTCTTTGAACTTTGAACATTAACTTCTCTAAATCAATTTTTTGAATAACAACCCAGACAATAATAAAAATAAAACAAAATAAAAATATGAACCAACCAAACACCAACCCCCCCCACCCCCCCAGGTCTGTATCATCTTCAGAGTTCTATTCAATACAGCTGATAAGGGAGGAGAGGGAAAGTCATGCCATGGTCTTTATGACATGACATCACAGCAGACAAGGTTCCTGCCCTGAGGTGTTTGTAGTACAGAACCAATTCAACCAGTTACTGAAGCTGAAGTCTTGAAGTGATGGAAGTATGCTCATACTAATACTCCTACAACTGGTAAAGTACTTTATACAAAACAGCGTATATATTCATAAGTACAAATCTTTGCACAAACAATTTCAGATAAGTAGCTTTAGCTAGCCTTAGCTACCTTCCAAAAACAACTTCAAACTTTCTGTCTGTAAACTCAACACCTTTAAAAAAGAGTAAATATGCTAAGGTTCTCTGTAATTCTCAGTGGCTGTGATAATCTAACATTTATGACTAACCTATCCAATTTGTTTCTAACCTTGATTTTTCCCCTTACTTTGTTCTTGTACATGGATGTACCAATTTTACGGTGTTTCTCTATAATTATGTAGGAAATATTTTGAAATCAAGAAAGTTTCATAAAACAGAAATTGTTACATAGATTCTAGACATTTTCTTTTAATTTGTGATGGCACAAAAATGCTGCTTTAAGTGGCAATGACATGACTTGTCCCTTTGGTGCCAGAGATGCACTGGCTATTAGGCAATCTTCATTCGTGTAAATGTGAGACCAGCTTTTATATTTCTTAGAAGAATCTGATATTTAAATGGAACAGAAATAACTAGGTACAGGCTTTTTGCAGTGGCTTATAAAATAATATTTGGTGATATGTTAAAAAAGGTATATATCAGGTAGCAAATATAATCCTGTAGCACTAGCCTGTGTGTATGATAAATGCTGAATGACATTTTCTTGAATAATGAATTACCTAATAGCTAATAATTAATTAGATCATTCATTAATTGATTGATTAATTAATTCAAGTTAATTTTAATGGGCTAATTTCCAGCACACTAAATGTCTGAAAATGAAGGCTGGTAGGACTTGACTTTGCATCCAGAGCAATAATGTGGTGCCCCACTGTCACAAAGGCAAGGTCACTAAGAACACCATGGGAGGTCCAATTTCACCTGCAAGATGGAAGTGATCCTTATATTCTGTACATTTCTTTGAAGGACTGTTATTCACCTTAAAGCAGAAGAGAAAGGAATGATCAAGTGAGCTTACAAATATGGGACTGCTGGGGGGTGTGAGTGGCTCAAACTGTCAGCCAAGTTCACTGCCCACATTAGCACACTGTTGGACACTGCTGGACACACTCCCATGCTGCTGTCACCTCAAGTGTGTGACAATTATACAGCACAGCCACGAGCAACTGGGTTGAAAAGGTAGATATTATGCAAGGTCTTCAGCTTGTGTAAATTGGCAAAGCTCCACTGAACTTAGCTGAGGATCTGGCCCTGTGCATTGTCATATTATTTGGAAATGCTAAATTGCGTAAATATTCATGTTCTCTGCTGTCTGATTTTTATTTTAATCTCACCAAACATATTATTCCTTATAAATTACATATTAATATACCAATTAGTGGATTTTTAAAATTATGTGATTAAATTTTCTCTTTAGCTGCTTAGCTTGTTTTGCAGCAAATCTGGTTTCTCCATGGCAATAGTAAAATAAGAGTGGAACAGAAGGGTCCTTGAAAATATACCATAAATCTGAGACCTTTGTATAGAATGACACTCTGTTCACTTTCTTTGATGCTAGTTCTTACATATAAATGCAAATGTACATCTCATTCATTGTTGTATGTAATGTGATTTAGCTCTAATTGACTGGAAGTTGTGGAAGTCTGATTTAGAATTGAATATGTAGATTACAGCTAATTACACAATGTGAGTCTTTTAAAACATGGGAATATATTTTAAATTCTCAGCTTTTCCCCCTAACTCAGAATAAAAAGTACATAACTTTGAGTTGAAAAGTTCTGTGTCATGACCATTGCACAGTGACTTGAATATGCAGTGATATTTATTCTCTTTCTTTCTTTTTCCATTTTTTTTTTTTTAACTGTACCCCATAAAGCCAGATCCAGATAGGAAAACTGAAGTATCAGCTGAAATCTCATATAAGCTGTGTTGTAGCCATTTCTCTGAGAAGACAGAAACTTGCAAGGTAAAATTTCAGCTAAAGAAGCAAAAGTATGAATGTTTCCCTTTCTCTTTTATTATTGACTTTATGAATTAATCCTAGTTTACTTGTTTCAATTGGCATCAACATATTTTTGAATACTATTAGCATAGCAATCAGGTCTGTTCTCAGGTTATTGAATGGTGTGTTGATTTCCAAAATAAATAGACATGCAGTGCGATGGGTGAGCTGTCACTTTGGGAAAGCTTTGCTGATCTAAACTAAAAGGCACTTCTAATTGAAAACTATAATAGAAAAGGAGGGTTAGGAAAACAGTGAAACCTTTCAGTTCCTTTCGGGTTTCATGGGGTTATGATAGAAGATACAGGATGAGGAGGAAAATGGGTATATGTCAAAGTAAGCAATAGCATTAACTTTGACTAAAATTACCATACCAAAATAGAGTGTTTTTATTACTTTCATTATAACTCATTTTCTCCCAGATTATTCTTTCTTTATGGAAGTCACCTGAGGAAATCTTGGCTTCCTGTGATTTCTCACTGAACGCAGCTGTAATTCCAGCATTGAAACCAAGCCTCCACTCAATCACCCAGTGGCACACTAGGCCAGTTTTAGACTGAAGGCACTGAGAAGAGGACAAATATTCCTATTTATAGATTTCTAATGACCAAACATTACAGTTAATGACACTTGTGTCTTTCAAGGGAATTTTGTATTCTCATTGATGGGCATTTGCAGAGAATGACTATAACATCCCATATCCAGGACTGTGTGGCAAACAGACACTGTTTGCCTAGCTGGACTTTTCTTTCAAACAAATGAGAAAGTTCAGTGAAGCCATTAAAGAAAGTTAAGATTGCAGATTAAAATAGTTTATATTTCATCCTATTAAAAGAGCTACCCTTTTTCCAGTGTTGTGTTTCTTCCTTTTTTCCATTCCTGCCCTGTAAGGGTTAACAATTGAGGCCTGTCTATAGCTCATTTCTATAGTAACAGCAAGACTGAGACTTTTTTATGGGCACCTAATAATTAGAAAGTGCTAGAAGGTATAACAATATAATGAATCAAAACTGATAGACTTGTGGGTTTCCATAGAAACATGTATAATTATGATAATCGGTCCCTGGCGTACCCTCAGAATCGTATACATTCAGTTAAATGCAATAAACATTAGGCACTATTTAGTGAGCTGTGATGCAGATTAACAGTGTGAGATACAGGGAGGCTATGAATAAAATTGCTGTACAGTTTATCTCAAACTAATTTCCCAGATTGCTTTAATAGATGTGCTATGTGGATGTGAAGAATTGAAAGTGTATTTTTGTTAGTGGTAAAGCTAACAAAGATAATATTTCATAAAGTGGCTGACTGTTAATTTTGATGCAGATCAAAATGTGCTGTGGCACATTATTGCATGGGAGATCACTAAATCCACTGAGAAAATGACATGGTGGGGCTCAGCTGAGTTATTTATTTTTTTGATGTGATATGGGGATATTCGGGTTTCCTGTTCTCCCCTTAGCTTGCTGGCTCCTTTCTTTCTTTGCTTGACTCACATTTTAGAAATGTGTTTGCTGGTGTTCCTGGTCTAATTCTAACTCTATCTTTCCAAAACAAACAAATTTCTAGTGACTTACAACTGCTCATCATTACAAGAATTGTATTCTTAGTTTCCTATAGAATGTTAATTTTTTTTTTTATTATATGATGTATGAGTAAAAAGAGAATTATAATTCTGTGTTAGCTATTTCAGGGCCATTTAGAACTGCTTGTAGCCATGCATTGGTTATAAAAATATTTAGATGCCAGTACTCCAAGGAAAAGCTATTTATAGAGACTTACAGGTACATTATATTTGAGAGCACTGATGGTGATGTTGGAACATGCCCTGTGAGTTAGGAGACTCATCTGAGCATTCCTGTGTATGCCAGAGAAACTGTGCAGAAGCATTTAACTGTATTTAAATGTTTCCTAATTCTCTTCTTTGAAGGCTCAAGTTTTGCTTGAAGGATGAATTTGGCTTGATGTAGTCCCTTTGTAGAAGACAAATTTTCTCCCTAATGAGTACTTTGTTTAAAAACATCCATTTCAGAATGTGAGAAAATCTTTTGTGATGCAGCTGTTAAATATTAAGAGCTCAGATACTCAATTATCAGGCATAATAACTTTAGGACTGAACTTGGTGCCCATAAAAATGTTTATTTACCTTAAATGCACTCTCTTCCCTATGAAATTTCAGGGAAAACTGTTTTTCTCAAGAAATCCCTCCACTTTCAAAATGAATCAGTTTGGCCTCCTTTATTTTTGTTTTTTTAGCTGCTAATCTTGCTTGTGACTCATTTACAATAGTGATTATATGTTGTCAGTTGATTCAGTCCTGAAGACTTTGGATGCCAGGAGCCCCATGTGGGAACTGAGGATTCTGGGGCAGCTCACAAACCATTAAGTTCAAAACTCTTGTTTTGAGAGGCTGCCTCTCTTTGTTAAGCTTCAGGTTCTTGTCTCTGCTAAAAAGAAGAGCCTTTTATCAAAATGGTTTCCACATCTGGTTTCCCCTTTGCTTTGCTGCTTGCTGGTACTAAAATGCCAGAAGCTGACAGGGGTTCAGAAAGCTGTAAGACAAATTCATGGAAGAAAATCCATCAAAGGCTACTGAACATAGAGATAACACCTCTGGGTCTGGATGTCCCTGAGCTGTGGATTTCTGGTGGCTGAAAGCACATACCCAGGGAGCATCGCTGCGTGTCTTGCTCTTATATTCCTCCCTAGGCATTTGCTATTGGCCACTGTTAAACACAAGATACCTGGGTCAGATAAACCCTTCATCCAACCCAGAACAGCAGTTGTTACATTCTCATGTAAAAAGACTTGACTGCTAACACTGATGCGATAAAACATTTTCAAAAGCTTTCTAGAAAATATGATACCCAAGATACACCGTGAAATCTTTTTTGTTTCTTCTTTTTCTTCCTTTTTTTTTTTTTTTTTTTTGAAAGAGTAACGTGATTTATTGCTGACATTCTGTCATTTTGAAGCTGGAAAATCAGTTTTTTCCTTTCTCCTGCTGCCTGTGTGGATGGCCACTGGCTGGGGGAAATGTTCTGGAAACTGAAATGTTGAAGTAACAGGGGTATTTCCAGTTATCCCAGTCTATTTCCTCTGCTGTGTTCATGCCATGATGAGTGCTGCTATTCTTTTAACATGTTCAGTAAAATAAGAGGTAAATTAAGCCTTGCACATTTAGTTCAACCTGTTTTTCAGAGAGGTGGTGTAGAGTATCAAATATTTTATAAACTGGACAACGCCTTACTGCTCACTAACCTACCTATGTCCAAGACCCTCCCAAATTCAGAAAGGAGCATGAGTGCCTTGTGCTGATGATGACTATTGACCTCTCATAGTCTGTGTGCTCCTCTGGACCCGCCCAGAGACCTCATGTGCTTCTAGAGGCCTGTGCAGAAAGGGCTTTTTGTTTGTGTGGAGGGTTACATCTGCTACTGAAGCCTAAATAATAAATAAGTCATCTTCATCATAATATTATCCCATGCAGCTTGCTGATCTTGCAGAGCTGCAGCCATGGTTGAACACACAATCAAATGCAAGTTTTTTTTAGAATTTGGTCCATCAGAGCCTGCCAATGGGTGGAGGATCCTGTTTAATGATTAAGTCTGCTCCAGTGACTGGCCTCCAGCTGGCAGACACAGCAATAACCCCTTCAGTAGTGTTTCTGCTTGTTCTGTGATAACGTAAAACAAAGGTCTCCTCTAGGGGGAAGTTTTCTGTCGCTTTCTGAATTAAATTTATTTTAGACCCCTCATACACATTGGTTCTTGACTTTCACCTCCTGCCTGTTGCTAGATTTCTTTGTGCTGGCAAGCATCATGTTCCCCTGTGATTTCTTTTGTCATGGCAGAGTGAATTCTTTCTCATAGGCTCACTCAGACTGTTCATAGCCATATTTTCATCTTGCTCCTTTGTGAGTCAGAGCTCCCTAAAGCTCCACTTCTTGTTGTTCCTTCCCATCACACTGACATTGATTACCTTTGCATGTGCATGCATTTCTTACCAGTTTATTACACATGTACAGCTACTGACTAAAATTTTCGCAATTTGATAAATACAAAAAATTGGTTTTTCTCTGCTAAGTACAAAAAGTTCAACTCATTATTTAAAAGACAAGAATTTGAATGACAGGTAAATCAGGATATGAGTACATTATATTTCAATTTTTTTTGTTAACTGTATTTATCAGTTCATACTAATTTATTTATTATTTGCCTATGTTGGCAAATAGTTTCAGATCTCCACAAATCTTAAGAGCTGCAAAAATTTTTCTATCTAGCCAACTATGCATTTTCTTTCTCATAAATATAGAAGTATAGAAATTACAGAAATTATAGATTTCTATAATTATAGAAAAATTATAGAAAAAACACTTTTTTCAAGAGTAAGTTCTTTTCACATAGATTTCACATTAGACTGTTGTGGGACATGTTCTGAAATCTATTTTACCTACATTTTGCTAAACTGGAGATAATTCAGGAACTTTAATTTCTACCAGATTAAGGTTCTCTGGAAGTGCTTGGGATTTTGATTGCATATGACTGACCATATTGTCTCACTGCTTGTCTTAGCTTGAAAAATAAATCTTTAATTAATACAGTGACTGCCTAACATTAAAATTCCTTTTCTTGTGTTGGACAGTCTTAAACTGCTTTCCCTTTCATTATAGCATAAATTCCCTCTTTACACTAAGAAAGGCTATCACGCTGTCTGTGTAGTGACACCGTAATTTTTCTTTGTGGAAGAGATAGAAGATATTAACAAGTAACATATTCTTCCTGATTTAACTAAAACATTCAGGTAAAATAGGTTTAAGTCTGATGTGTCCTACTTCTAGAAAGGTTCTTGCCTTCATCCCATAGAATATGAAATCGCCCATGCTTAGGCATTTGTGTGCACTTCGTCCTTCTTTATTTTCTGGTTTATCCCATCCTTCTTCAGAAGAAAGAGCTCATAAATAGTCTGATTCTAGCCCAGGAATTTTAAAAACTTTCTTGCTTTTGTAAGTTTAACTCTCCGAGCTCAGGTGGGGAAGACCTGTACAGACCTGATAGCTGAACCACCAGGCCTGCAGGAGGCAGGTTGTGGGTGGACATTCTTTTGAACCCTATGTAGCAAGGTGGCAATGAAATAACCATTTCCTAAATTGCCAGCTTGAAAATCTCAAGAGATACCCATAGACTGGGAGACAGGTTTTTGTCTGATCAGGGAGAAGATCATTACAGTTTCAAAACAGTCTGAACATTAAAACATTTAATGTTAACTTAAAACATTACCTGTAATGTGTGACAAACAGAAAATATTACAGAAGTAAGGATGGGCTGTACAAAAATAGTGTCAGTGGGCTTTTGGCAAGAACTGTGAGAATATTCAAGCTAAATATGAGAAAATCAAATGGCCTTACAGAGCGCCATGAGACTCTGAATGTGTGAAACTGGAATGCCTAACACAGAGACACATCCAGCTCTCAAAATAAGTGAAATTGCTGTCTTATATCCTCATTAAAGCACAGGAATTGCAATATTCTTGCATGAGAGTGCAACCTCCTGTATACATGGACGCATGCAGAACCTGTCCATTTTGTGTCCAGTTTCACTAACTATTGTATTACTAAGACAAGATAGTATAGTAAAAGAGACTATTTTGCCTGTCTGCCACTTGAAAAAATATTTGGAGAATTTTTAAGAAAACAAATCTATCAAATGTTTAAAAACATATAATTTATTTTCTGTTTTAGTCTCTAAAATTAGTTTCCTCATGTTGCAAAAATTTCTTGTACCCCAACAAAAGACAGATTTTTTTTTATTCATGAAAGCCTCAAATTTATTAATTTTAAATTGTATTGCTTAATTACCAATCATTTTAATGACAGTTTTAAAAAATAGATCTGAAGCCTTCCTAGTTCACACCAGAAGTTTTACTTATTATATTCTAGGAAATATGTATAGGAAGAAACTTGAATAAAATTGCCATGTTAAATTTAGGCTTTGTATTTAATAAAACCATATAGTTGAACTGTAATTATTATAATGGTATAGTAAATATAGAGATAATAACTTGCAGCTATTATTCAATATGATTACTGTAGTCTTGCAATTATTAGGACTGATTTATTATAGTTTTAATAAACTAAGAATAATTACAGTGGTTTCACTATAATAACTATAGTTCAGTTGCAATTTTATGCTGAGATCTGGAGCTTTATTATTCAGTAATATTTCTTGAGACAAAATAAAGAGAACAACCATTAAAAATAATACTTGAAGTGTGGTTTAAAATAAGTTTTTACTCTTTACTGTATTGCATAGTTATATAGAGCAAGAGAAAATAATAAAAATTAATTTTATTTCCAATAAAAATGAAATAAATCTCTTGCTTTCTTTATCTTTTGAAAATGTAGGAGCAAAGGTCTCTTTCCTGTCTAAAAGTTAATTGAGTTCACCTCTTACAGATACTAAATTCTCAAAATTTTATGAAGAACAGACCTGGTACATAACTGATTCTTCTTATTTCTCCGTAAACAGAGATCACTAGCTCAAATGGAAGCTTCTTGGGAAAGTAATTTGTTTTCCAACAAATTTGAAAATGCTGTGTATATTTGTAGCTCCCTCTAAGCAACTTATTGTCCAAAGGTCAGATATGTTCACCCTCCCGTTGGGCCTTTGCCTTGTAGTCCCCTTCCAAGGGTGGCACCAAATAATGCCATATGGGGTTTTTGTCATGTTGTTCCATAAACACAGTGACATAAATGGATAGCACTTATATTTTTACAGAGCTTGGTCCTTTGTCCTCACATTAGCCTGCCACTCAGCTGGTGCTTCAGACCTGCATTTTCCCAATAAAAGTGAGAAGGGATCATCATATCTTTGTGCATTTACCTTTAAATCAGAGGTCACATGAGATCAGATCCAGAGGAAGAACCCCTCTGCAGCTTGAAGATGTACAATCAGAATTCCAAGCATGGGTGCCTGTTTGCTGTATTCCAAAATATACATTTACCTGGGGATCAGCAGCACAGTTAGAGAGTTTACATCAGGCTCAATATAGAATTAAGATGGCCTAGTTGAAAACGATCCTGCTCTAGTGCTAAGTTGCTGCATAGCATTATTCCTCTGAATTTCCTCTACTTCCCAGGCTTTATCTCTAAAGACAACCTAGACCTCAACCTCACAAGTAGCTGTTTCTCCCTTTAAAAACGATTAAAGGAAAAGTCTGGTTCTAAAATAAATAACCTCATAATAAATGGTTATAATTTTATATTAAGTGTTTATATGAATTAAACATGCCAGTCCTAGCTATGCATAAAAAAAAGACAATTGAAATTTAAATGAGTGCTACAAAAGGCTATCAAGACATCTACCTAGCACTTGGCATCACTCACCATGCTCACTGTTGCAATTTTCACCTTTCTGCTGTGTAATCACTGACACTTTCCCCACAATCATATGTCTACAATTCATTAACATGACAATTAGTAAAAAAGACAGAGATGAGAGGCCTGCAACCAGTGGTTATTTTAGGACCACATGATGTTACCAAGCAGTAGGTAATAATTACAAGTGTCAACAATGGCCATAGTCTTGTATTTCTGTATTTGAATGCACAAAACTCAAACTACCAAAGCAATTTCGGCTGCAGAACCTTTTGCTCAGTGTAGTGGTTGCCAACCTGTACATTCAGTGCAAACATCCCCAAAGCTGACACCCCTTCCGTGTGAGTGGGTGCGTGGGCAAGCATTAATTTGTGTGACCCACTCACAGTGGTTTCTTCAAATACAAAGGAAAATATGGAAAAATGCTAAGGCTCTTTTCTTTTTGAGGACCTCATCAGATTTTAATAAAGCCTTTAGTTTTTTGGCAGGGAAGGTGTGCTTCTGTAGTGGTCACCTCATGTCCAGGGGACACATCGTATAGATACTTCCATGTAAAAATACATTGGCCCTAGAAAGGAATTTTCCTAGAAATGAATGCTTAGCTTAGGAACAGACCTGGTCCCAGCACACAATTTTTGTTTTCCTGAGCAGCAGGTGATAGCATTACACAGCTGGGCAATGGTCCTTTTACACAACAAATGGAGTTTCACCTAGGTTAAGTGATTTGTCTTGGCTACTTCAATGGCTAAAGGAAAAAAGCAGTTACCTCCAAAGCATGATTCATCTTACTGCTCTTGGAAGCAAATCTTAGGATGTACAGACTATTGTGAAGTAGAATTGATCCAGGCCAAGGAGGATAAGATAAAGGAAATCAAATTAGCACCAAATAAATAAAATAAATTAAACCAATTACAAGCACTATGGTAATGACGAAGCTTTTTAATTATTCATTTCTTTTCACCACATATTTTGCATCTTATATAGATCATACAAAGACACTGTTGAACCTACCATCTCTCTGTAGATCTCGGCTGGAGAGCTCTGAGACCCTTTGAAAGAGAATTGAAACAGTTACATACTTCTTTGAATTATTGATTTGGAGACATATACAATTCTATTTTTAATATTTAATTCAACATACAGAACAACACAGTCTGAAGTATCTTCACAGTTCTTGTACCTCAGATAAAAAGAGTCATCAACTAATGTTAAACCTTAAATCTCATCTTTGTCAACAGTGTTTCAGAGAAGGAGAAAAGAATGAAATTTACCAAGAAAATTTTTCAAAGCTACCTTTCCATATCACTTCAGTCAAAGAACAGCTGCAAGGTCCAGGAATCTGTCTCAAAACCAGAACGGTCATAAACAGAACAAAAGAGAAATCTAAATGAAAGGGGAGAGGAAGAGGTGAATAAAGCCAAAGAAAAACGTTGGAGTAGGCAGGAGATTATAGGGCTTTTTTAATTGTCCTTTTTGCCTTCTCTGCTCAACCAGATCAGACTGATAGACAAGATTTAACCTTAGAATTACGAAATTCAAGTATTAACTCTATTTGAAAGTTTGAAATTAATATCTTCCTGAGGTTTACATATCTCTGTTTAATAAAGAACAAAGTTTGAGCATACAATATCTGTCTGGAAAAGGAGAACCTGAATTGGCCTTTTGGGAAATGACCTCATTCACTTCACTGATTGTTATGCCAATTCTGTTTCAAAGTACTAAATCCCTGAGTACTCAGAGACCAGCAAAAAACTATTAAATTGAAATAACTCTTACTTCACAATCTTTTAAGTTCAGCTAGTTTATTCATTCTGGATTTAACACAGAGGTTTTTGTTCACACTAAGTTTATGGAAATATTATGTTCTTGCTAAATAGAAAGCAATGATTATTGAAATTTTTCTCAACCTTCTACAGTTGCACAAATAGATTTTAATAATTTAATTTCTCTTTTCTAAAGAGACAGCCTACTTTGGAAAGTGAGCTGGATTTCATTTTGTTAATGTATTTCTACAGCAATACAAGCCCGTGATCAAGCTGAAGTCTGACTTGCCAACATATTTAGTTAAAATTTTTAAGTCAGTTTAAATGTGACCATTCCACATAAAGATAATGCATGCAATTGCAAAGTCAAGTTTGGTTCATAGGCTCATTTTTATTCACGACAACAGGCAGGAAAGAAAAAAAACAAAACATCACATAGTTCAAGAAGAATTTGTAGCACCAACAAAATGTTTTCACCTTACATATATTCTGTATAAAACAGGTTTTAATACAATTTTATTTTTAATATATTTTTCAAGATATGCCTGCACCTTTCCTGATGAAATAAAAAAAAGAATTATTTCTTTCTTTACAGCTGAATAACTTTTTTTCACTAATAATACACTCCCTACTTATTGAATTTTCTTGCTAAATTTGTGTTAGCATTCCAACATTAAGAACATAGAGGTGATATAGGAAAAGAGAAAGACATAAGAGTGAAAACTAAAGACAGAATGTGCCATAAAAAGAATTTGGAAACATTTGGCAGTGTAAAAGCACCTTCTTTGTTGATTCCTATTGCATTCAGGGACAAAGAACTGGGAAAATATTCCTTGTTGAAAAAAAGAAGGATTCCAAAAAGGAAATATGTACATTCAGAAACAGTTTCTTCTTTGACTATGAAAAAGTTACAAATTCTTGAATGTGAGCTAACTGATTATATCAGAAAGAATAAAACCAAGGATGAAAGCTGTGAGATCATATCTCTGGTATGTAAGGATGGAAGAAATAATTAGGATGCCCTTAGGAAAAAAAATGGTCAGAAGAAATTAAAACAGGATCTGAAGCAGAATTCAGAGAAAAAGAAATAAATCCAGAGCTGTTACATATCCTTACTAAATTGTTTGGAGGTGACCATTAGGTTTCACTGGAGAACTATTTGAGGGAAAGATGTTATTTTTCTAACAAATTTAAGTAATTCTTAATTAACACGTAAACTACAGCCCACCCCACTCCCCGAAAAATGCAGTAAGGCAGTAAGTAATGCAGAAGACAGAACCTAAAAATCTGATGTTAAATAAATTTGTATCAAATTGTTATACAGGTAGAGAAAAATTATGAGAGAAAGCTTATAAAAAGAGATCTTCATTAGTTTTATTTGTAAATAAGAATGGTGACTTGTAAAGAAGGAAGGTGAACTCCACGCGAAGTCTAGAATATTTTATATTAAATAGTAACACAGCCAAAGGAGGAGAGATGGTATGGCCTGTGAATGATGGGATCACACACTGCACTGGCTTGAGCAGAGTGATGCATTCATAGGAGAGAGCTTAGAGGCAAGACCCAATTTATAAGCCCCAGCTCCAGAGGTAACACAGATACATGGTATTAGAAAAGTTGCCTCCCAGAACTGTGAGGAGCATGAGGATAAGGGGCTTCTACAGAGATGAACACTTTGTCACAACAGATGTGTAGGTGTTTTGACCAGAGTTTCAGAAACAAAGAACTTTTCTCAGAAGCACATTGGAATAAGCTTTTTCTGGGTAGCTGAAACAAAACAATAAACAAATGAAAAAAAGGATAAGCGAGAACCCACAAAGATATAACAATTGGGATAAATATGATTTAATTTATGGATGGGAGATTACCGACAGTAAAATGTAACTATACATCATTTGTAGGTCTTTTTGTTTGCAGTGGGTCTTTGCTAGAAACAGTATTTTTATACTTGGGATCAGTTTTTAAACAAGGATATGAGCTTACAAATTTATTTTCACCATTGCCTAAAGTTTCATCTTTAAGTTGAAGCAACTCATACAGATCATCAGCCTGTACCATCGAAGTTGATGCAAAAATTCCTGTGTTCTCACATGGTAACAGAGCTTGTTTTCACATGTGAGCAAATCAGTACCTTTACCAAATGCTACCATCATCCAAGGAAGCTGCTGTAAAACATGGATAAAAAATACAGTTATTTTTCAGGATGTATTTCAATCTCCCAGTTGGGAAGTTCTGCAATTTGCTGGCTCACTTTGACACAGCAGTTTACACCTGCATTTACATCTGCAGTTTAAGCTCTCTGCCATGATCTGACAGAAGTGAGCCCTGTATTTAAAAGTGTCAAGTCATCTCTGCTCCTTTTCCCTGCAAAGTTGGAGCCACAGTTTACTGTGCAGCTAAGTATTCCCTGCTGGATCCTTCCATATGAAAAGAAAACCAGATTCTGGCTTTGTAGCTCAAGAAGAATAAAACTTCAGCTAATTCAGTAGTTCACAAGCAATACTTTGTCCTATGCTTCCAATATGTAAATAACTCAGACAACAGAAAATTCAAAACACAGCAAGCCAAATCAACACCAGCTATTTACAGCAACACCACAAGCGAATTCTGCTGAAGCTGGATCCTGTGAACAAACATTGATACTGACATTCCAATAGAAGTGCCTTTCACATGTGAATTCTCTTCATGGGAAGATAAGGAGGTAACAGGCAAAGGACACAATCCATTGTAGATGCTGTGTGTATCCTCTTTTCTTATTGACTTCTTTCTTTTCAGATAAATAGAGATTTTTTCCTAATTATATTCTCTTTTCAGAACACTATGTGAGAATTTAAAAACTGCTCTGGAAAGTAGGTTTTTTTGGGTTTTTTGGGAGGAAGGGGGCAGAGGCATTTTGCTTGCCCTGAGGACTTAGGATGAACTACTGAATGCTAGGTTATGTTTGGCTCAGGTAAGTAATAACTGAAATTTCTCACTGGTAAAGGCTATTTAGTAACTCATGTAAAGTGCACTCATACTTTCATTACACATTTTAACATAGACAAATTTTTGCCCTTTGTAACTGGCACTAATGAGAAGACATCCCACACTGAGAGAGGGCCAAGTGTGTGCAGAATGTGTGTGTGCAGAAGCAGAGCTGCTCTTCTGTCATTCCCACTGCCTAACCTCTTGCTTAGCTCAAAGAGACTCTTACTGGAAATAGGCACGTGATCACTGTGGGGATGCCTTTCCTGCCATTCTCTTCACCATATGCAGTTGTATCAACAATTCCAGCTGTGAATAACCAAGAGTAGGCACTGTACAAATTTAAAGGCGAGTAGGTAGTTTTCATGTAAAGCAAATTACTTAATCACATTATTAAAAATAATTAAGAATAATTAATAATACTAGTAAAACAGTGATTAATTAAGCATTTTAAGAATAATAGTTCGGAGAGGTGAGCAGAGAGAAACCTTCTGAAATTCAACAAAAGGAAATGCAGGGTCCTGTACCTGGAGAGGAACTGCATGCACCAGCACAGGCTGGGGACAGACCTGTTGGAAAGCAGCTCTGCAGAGAAGAACCTGGGGGTCCTGGTGGATATCTGTCCATGAGCCAGCAGTGTGTCATTGTGGCCAAGAGGTTCAGTGGTCTCCTGAGGTGCATTGGGAAGAGCATTGCCAGTGGGTCGATGATGGTCTGGTCCCTCTACTCAGCCCTGGTGAGGCCTCATCTGTGTCCAGCTCTGGGCTCCACAATACAGTAGAGACCTGGAGCTCCTGGAGCAGGTCTAGCAGAGAGCTACAAGATTGATCAAGGGTCTGGAGCATCTTTCTAATGAGGAAAGGCTGAGGGGGCTGGGCTTGTTCTGCCTCAAGAAGAGACAACTGAGAAGAGACCTCATTAATATGCATAAATATCTCTAGGGAGAGTGCCAAGAGGATGGATCCAGGCTCTCCTTGGTGGTGCCAAGCAATAGGACAAGAGGCAATGGGCAGAAACCAATGCGTGGAAAGTTCTACCTAAACATGAGGAAGAATTTCTTTACTGTGCGTTGGAACAGAATGTCCAGAGAGGTTGTGGAGTCTCCCTCACTGCAGATATTCAAGAACCATCTGGTTGCAATCCTGTGCCATGTGCTCTGGGATGACCTTGCCTGAGCAGGGAGGTCGGACCAGATGACCCACTGTGGTCCCTTCCAACCTGACCCATTCTGTGATTCTGTGAATACAGAACAAAAATAAAAGCAGGATGTAATGAAAAGACAAAAAAGCAGTCTCTTTGACATTGAACAGGACATTTTTAACATCTGCTATTTTAATAGTAGTAATGAAGAGTTACTGCAAATTAAATATTTCTCAGGAACCCACTTCTAAATCAAATATCTATCCTCTGTGGAAACTAAAGCACTATTATTTTTCTTTATGAAACTGAATAAACAACGAGAGATGGAATCCACAGAAGAAAATTGGTAGTGACTTTAACAAAATCTACTTAGTAAAATAATTTTATCTGCATAGAAATTTGAATTAATAGTTTGGGATACACACTGAAAGATGAGTCCTTACAGGCTTGATCTTCTATGTTAAAGAAATCAAAAATCCAAAGGGTTCATGCTAACAAGATCAGTCTTATTCCAGAAGATGCCACATTTGTTTACATTCATTGTGTAGCACTTTTAAGTCTTACCGAGTTTTGTTATATGACAACTGTGCCTAAAGGAGGAAAGTCTTACAAAGTGAAAAATACTTGAGTGGAGGAGGAGGTAAGTGGTAATGAGTATAGCAAAAGTCAGAACACAAGAATAATTGTCATTATTGTAGTCCAGAATTAGAAATGTTTTACAGCATGAATTGGAAATCAGTTCTGTTATCTGACTAATACTGATTCCACTAAAACCCAATCATGCTAAGAGCAACATTAAAAAAGAAAGAAAAAAAGATAAAAGATAAAAGGTGTAACCAAAAGAGAAAAAATATTTCAAAATATTAAAAAAACAATTCTGTGTAGTACAAATTAGTTGGCCCTCTCATTCATTAATTCAGAATGTGTTTGAAAACACAGAGTTCAAAAAGAAAAAATGGAAATATGTAAGAGATTTCAGTGCAATTACTAATTGGCCAGAAAGCCAAAAATTACTAGAGAAAAACTTAACTGCTGAACCCAAAGGGCAGCAGCCCTGGTTGTTTACAAAGCACTTCAAAGGTCTTCTATGGTCTCTCACTGTTTTGAATGAGTCTGTGTCAAGACAAGTTCTAAGCTGCATTTTTTTAATCTGGAACTGAAAATTTAAAGGATTTGTCTTCCACAATTACATCAAGTTT
The DNA here is from genome assembly GCA_034509425.1 of Eopsaltria australis. NCBI lineage: Eukaryota > Metazoa > Chordata > Aves > Passeriformes > Petroicidae > Eopsaltria > Eopsaltria australis. The sequence continues at coordinate 2,841,928 of JAVTVJ010000144.1, read as the reverse complement.
TGGGTTGGTGTTTACTGAAAAAAGAGAGTTAAGTAAAAGGTTTTCATCTGAGCTTTCCTAAGATTTAAGCTATTTCTCCTGTTATTTGAAACTGGACTTAAACATAGTCGTATTCTATTACACTGGGTCAAATAGGATTTTTTATGGCACCAATTTTTGTTAAGGATGCACGAGGGGGCAGATCTCTGTGCAAAAACATTGCACTTATCTTATAAATAAGGCCAGGAACAACAATTATCAGAACCAGCAATCAGAACTAGAGATCTACCATAAGGCATCAGCACTGCAAACTATATTTTCGGTAGCAGGCAGACCCACAGAAACTGATGAGGTATTCCTAGCCAGACACTCAAAGTCAGATGCATGGAAACATCTGCAGATCTGGTGCTCTGCATAACTTTTTAATCTAAGTCTCTTTGCTAAGTTTTCAAAGCATGAGCATTCAGCAGAACCTTCTGAGCCTGATAAGGTCACAATGTACTTTGTGCATAAAGTCACTTGTTTAGAAATTTGCAGCAGGATTCAAATTGTATGCCTTTGGCTAAAAAGTCTGTCTCCTGCTCTGCATATGCTCACTGTCTTGTTCATCTCTGCCCGGTTTCTGCTGCTGCCTTTATGTGTTAAAATATTATTATAGTTATTTCTTGCTTTCCATCCCTTTGTTTTCTGCTCCTGCCTTTTTCTCTTGCCGTAGAGCTCCCTATGTCTCCTTTGTTTAGAAAATCAAGTAGCCACTTAAGTTCAGCAGCACTTCATGCCTCAGTGAATTTTTAAAAGAAAAATAATTCCTGAAGGGAATTTTCTTACTAAGGCTTTTGTTTTCAACGTCTTGGTACCTAATGGTGTGATTAAGAATTCCTAATTTTGTTCTTTCTGAGTGCAATTAGTTTATACTCTTTTCTCTGGTAATTTTATTTTCTGTCTTGTTGCAGTCCAATTTTGCACTCCAGTGTTTGTGCCTTTTGTGGGATGCCCAGATTTCAGACACTTTGCTCTCTTTCCTGGAAGACTGTTCCTGGTATGATGCCATACTCTCAGAATCTAGATCACTGTCTTATGCAGTTGTGATTTTAACTTTGATTTGTAACATGTTTATCTGGAAATAAATCTCTACGTCTTGGTTGAACTCATTGTTGTGCCTGAATGCTGAATTCAGAGCTAAAAAAATATTATTTTTCAGCAATTTACAAATCTTTCTTGTGTTCAGGATGCCTCTGTTTCTTACCAATTAGAAGAGAACTCTTTCCTTTTGCTGCTTGTTTAAAACTCACAATTTTGCTCTTACCATCAACAAACTGTGTTAGCCATCTATTAGTCCTGGCACTTAAAAGTTCTCAGTCTTCCTGTACTGGAGTGCAGTACTTCTCATTATTTGCTCATTTTCTCAAATCAATATAATCTTCAAATATCGAAGGGGGAAAACATGGCAAGTGCTTGCTAGCTTTTGTTTGTGCTTTTAAACAGAAACAGGAAGAGTTGTTAGTATAACTGTGCAAAGATACCATGAAAAAGTAATCAAAGTACAGATAATGACCTCCTTGTGGCTGCATATGCACCCATGCTGCACAAAATACGCTTCAGGGCACAGTGGGGTGCAGTCTCAATATCAATCTCAATGCCCAGAAGCAGTAAGTGCATTCTACATGATTCAGAAGCATATTTTACCAGCCTGTAGAGTTCCTATGATAATACAGGTCCAGATAACATCAAAGTGATTTATGGGTTTCGTGTAACAAACCCATGACATTCCCAGGGGACAGTGCATGCAAAGCCAGATTCTCATTTGATGCCACTTAGTAGGGCTCCCATGAAGTCAAGTGCATTTTAGGGAATACAAAACACTAGCATTTTCAGCTCTGCTAACAGACCTGGCTTTCATTACCAAATATCAAATTCTGCACAGTGGATATGATTTTTTGCAAGCTTGTATAGTCTGCCTGAATGAGAGGTGTTGCATGACCAGTAAAGCAAACTACACAGTTGTGAACCTCTAAATATATAAATATATAATAATATATAAATATATACACCGCCAGTGCTGAATTCCTTCATTTCCATATAACACAGAGATAACTATGTTAGCCTGCTGTATAATAACACCTGGAGAAAGTATGGAACAGTCAGTCAAGGCCATTTGGTGCAATATATTCTCAATTCCACAGCACTGCGTGATTAAATACAAATATAATTTCCCAGTCAGTAACATATCTTGTAGACTCCTTCGGCACCATTGATACTTTAAAAATGCACTATAAAGGTTATTGACCCACTCAAAAGAAGACAACACAACATAATTACACTCTCAGGAATAATAATATCTTGGTAATATTAGAGGAATTGCTGAAAAGTAAGATAAACCACAGAAAGTTACGAAATGGTAACAAAGACTTTACAGACCTTCTTACCACATTCAAGTTAACATGTTTAATTAATGCTTCAAGTGGATTCCCAAGAAAAAAATTAGAAATAATTTCATTTTCCTTCTCTTACTTTTTAAAAATTAGTTATTTACTTTTATATTTCTGTAACTTAGCTATGATTTTCTGATTATATTCCATTCTGTTTATCTGTTAGGTCATGGATAAACCATTATAAAAGGAAAGCACTAGAGCTGGTTAAGATGTAGAGCTACAGAGAGGTGTCTCCTTTATGTAACTTTATCTCATAGCCTATAAATTTAGCCTTTGTGGAACAAATCCAGATTACACAGACTTAAAAATCTTCCTCTGTTTTCAATGATAATTTCAGGTTGTTTTGGAGTCTTGTTTCAGCTTTTGAAAAGTTCATATCATGGCATTCCATATTGTAGAGAAGGAGAACCTTCAAATTGCAAAGTTATTTCAAAATGAAAGCATGTATTTTAGCTTAAACATAAATTCTTTTTCTTTAGAGTGTTGTTCCAATGGTCAGCTCTGAAAAATGGCAATAATTGTTATCAGTGTGTGATTTTAGAAGAGATGACGCTCTCATAGCACTCAAACTCTGGAATGCTGTGATTCAAAAAACTAAATTTCATTGTTTTTTTCCTATTGTCATCCAATATATGTATCTTAAAACACATTAAAAAATCTGCATTATTAGAAAAAAAATATAATATTTTAAAACTAGAATTCTTTGATATTAAAAAGTAAAACTTTTTCCATTACCAGGACTAGGTGAGTTTCTGGAGCAATGCCTGGAAGGAGCACAAATGAGAAAAGCTTTTCACATCCATTTCTATCTTGCCTTAAGGTCAACAGCCATCTGGTCTGACTCACACTGCTTCCCTCTCTTTCACATTTGAGACTGAGCCATTTGGCCACTGGAGCTCCAGAAAAAAGCTGAGAGTTGAATTATAGAAAATTTGGATGATGTTTCTAATAACTGTTTTAGTATCCTAATTACTAAACAAATATGCTCCTGCCATGTTTAATGCCATAAAGTTACCCACAAGTTTATGAAAGGATGATGGCAAATGAAGAATTGGTTCACTTCCAGAATGAGACAGCTCTGCAAAATACCAAGCCCTGGTTCTGAATACAAGTAACACATATACCTTAATAAGACCTGGTGATGTATGCATGGTCTTGAAGCCTGTGTGTCTTTTCTTCTATTTTTAGTACATAGATAAATGCATGTATATATAATATGTATTTTGACAGTTACCTTCCATGAACATGCAAAATATGCACTACACATTCTGCACTACATGGAGAAAACTTGTACTTAAGCTAATCTTTATACTTTGCTGGCAGAATAAATTTTGAGACCTCTGAAATATTCTTCCAGGAAGAAAAGACATGTAGAATTCATAATATCACAATGATGAAGCAAAGTATACATTGTATACCCCATGATGTGTATAAATATATTTTTCTGAAGGTGGTTTCCAATTTATGAAATGCAGCCTTGTGTAGTGATGTGCAATGCTCTTCATAGGAAAGAAATACTGCCTATGGAGAACATTGTGCATGACTGTTTAGAGTTATCTTCAAGGGCTGTTTTGTTCATCTCATGTCTATTCTCTGACTTCTCTGTGTGGCTTTCATCAAGGTATCTTCTCTTTCCAGAAAATTGTTTCAAAGGGATGAAAGTGAAAAATGTTTCTTAGGTCTGTTTTGGCCCCATATTTGGAGAGTGTATTATGGCTTGTTTATCCACTTAGGCTTCTTTATTTCTTGCTGACAATTTTTGCTGACTTGCTGCTTTGTCTTCCCCTTGCCTTGCTAGTTTCGAAGTTATGTATGGTTAGTGGTTTAGAAAGAAGAAAGGATACAGAAAGAGTGACAGGCTCAGATTTAGGAAAGCAGTGCCCAGGTCCTCTGATCAACTTCTGCATGGCTTCAAACAACCAATTTACTTCATGCAGTTGAAAGAATATAATGTCTTGCTGCACAACATGGGCTGAAGGAGCCAGTTGGAGTTTGTAAGCAGTACAATGGAAGCAGGTGATTGAAGCTGATGAGTCACCTGGATGTGTTATAGACCCAGGTGAATCCATCCAGCTGGATCAATGCACAGATGCAGCTAAACTGCTTCACATCCCCCATATAACCTGAACAGCTAAAACCACTGTCCTCTGGGGTCAGCTGTGTCTCAGATTAGCAAACTGATAAATCAGGTCCTTCTTCAGGTGAAGAAAATTTGGGAGATACTTAGACATTATGATAACAGAACTGTTGTAAGTACTTAAAATGCTTTTGTGAAATGTGATTAATTTCATTTTGACAGAGAGAAAGAAGTGCGCTAGAGACAAACGTTGAATTTTCATACACCTTGAGGATGGTTGTATGTGAAGTCCACAGCTAATTTAAATTCTTTGGGTTTTTGAGAGTTCTTGATATCAGATTAACCATTGCAGGATGATGAGCAAAACTGTGAGTTTGGATATTAGGCTATATGTATTTTTGCATATATAAACACACAATAAATGTATCAATTCAGATGTGTGTCTTTTTGTCTTTGGTGTCCCTCGAGGACATTACTCTACAGTTGTGCTGTTCTAGGTCAAGTGAAAAAGTATGGAAAACAGACTGGTTTCTTCTTTAGTGAACAGAAAATCAACCAGCATTTTTCTAATTATTGGACACCATGAAGTCAAGAGCAATCTAATCAATTGCACAAAAACTGTGTCTGTTTTTATGATTCAGCATTCAGCAGATGAAAATGTAACAACCACCGTTCAGTGGTATGCAAATTTAGATTCCCAGTTAAACTTGCTAAGTGAACATTTTTTTCCTTTCTTAGGTGCTTAAAAAGCCTAACAATTTTTTTAAAAAACCTGTCACTTGTAAAAGGTAAGTCCTCAGCTAAAAAAAGTTTTACTGGTTCTGACAGCTTCTGAGATTTATAGGCAGTAAATGAAAATCGCCCTTTTTCAGAATCATTGCTATTTTCATAGCAAATTATTTTCATTAATTTAGATGAAAGAAAATTGAAAATCTGCAGCATATTCTGTAGTTTTGTGAGCTATCCAAAATGTTGCATTTTGTATTTTCATGACTTTTTTTCTTTGTGTCAGTAGGGACAATTTCTCTCACATTCTTAATCTCAATCTTCAAAACAGAAGGCAGATAATTTATCTAAAAGGCTAAAAAGTCTTTGATTAATAACCATGGGGATTGCAGGTATTAAAATCACCCCCAAGTGACCCCATATTGTTCCACGAATCCATTAGAAACTTATTCTGAATTACAAAGAAAAATTAATTAAAAAGTATAAGGAATACAGAGCTCAAATAAAGTATGCTCCCCTGAGTTCACATGAAGATCTATATGCATGCAAAATGTCATAAAATCATATTTAATTTACAGTATAATTTTATTCTTCAACAACAAGAGGAATACAAGAACAGCAATTTTTGTATTTTTTTATTACTATTGAGTTCTTCATAACAAGCCTACCCATTACAATGACTCTTGCATTAATGTCAGAGAAAGAGGGATTAGAGAGAAGAGACAAATATACTTTGGGTAGTTGGAATTGTAGCAATGGGTGAATCCCATCTGGTTTGGCTGAATAGAATAGTAATCTGTAATGTTCTTGTCTTGACTTCAGTGGATAAGCAAAACTTTAAATGAGTTGTAAGGAGCTTTACAAAGAGTTTTTGCAAGTTTTACTTACGTATGTTTTGTCCTAATTTTATAAATATTTTGCTTATACTTGTTTTTCCCAGCCTGTTCATTGTTCTAAGTAGGTCATGACCATTTTCAAATATTTTTAGATGTTTGGAAAACAAGCTAGGTGCCACAAAAGCGCTTGTGTTCCTCATCTCCTCTGCCTCATGCTTCAATATTATAGAGGTATGGTTCTCAGCCCATTGCACATTTTCAGGAGTGTGCAATCAAAATACCTTCGATGCTTACTATGGGCTTTACAGGGTTTGCTTAGGGTCTTATAAAAAATTGCAGACTAAGTGTGATGTCTGTTTTGTAAGCCTCTGAAAATCCTGGACAGACACCCATCAGTTAAATCACTTCATTTTGTGAGTGGCTATGATGGTCTTGCTAGGGAAAGAGGTTGTTTAAATCCACCGTGGAAATATGGGGCATTTCCAAGTGTGAGGCTTTCAGTGCTGTCCTGCACAGAAGGTGGCATCTTCATTCTTGGTCATTAAAGCCTAAATATGGTTAAAGCTACCCAAACCCTAAAGAGTGTTAGTGAATTATCAGCTTGAACACTAAGAGCAAAAAATGAGTCTGTTATTTGGTGACACGTCAGAAATGCAAATACAAACCAGCTGAAAGAATACTGCCACAATATTTCTGGTGTAGTGTGGAAAGAATTGTGCAATCACAGAAGAGTTGAAGTTGGAAGGAGCCTCTGCAAATTCTTTACTGGAGCCCCCCTTCACATGTGAGATCAACTACAGTGGGTTGCTCAGGTCTATGTCCTCTTAGGTTTTGGATACCTCCAAGTATGGAGACTCCATGTCTGCTCTGGGCAACCTATGCCAGTGTTTGACCATCTCCACAATAAAATAGTTTTTTCATATGTTTCAGGGGGATTTTCTTGTATTTCAATTTGTGTTCATTGCCTTTTGTCCTGTCACTGAGCACTCATAAGAAGAATCTTTCTGACTCTTCTCCATTCTCTCCCATCAGATATTTATGTATGCTGATAGGGCCCCCTGCACCATCTCTTCTCCAGGTTGGCCAGTCACAGTTCTCTCATTCTCTCATTGTACGCAAGATACAGCAGACCCTTAATAAGTTTTGTGCATTTCACTGGACCCTTCTCCAGTATTTCCAGTGTCACTTTTGCACAGTAGTCAGCAGTGAATAAAGAGGAAGAACCAGCAGCCTCCACCAGCTGTCATTCTGCTGCCCAATGCAGCCCAGGATACCTCTCACCTTCTTAGTGGCAAGGGCACACTGCTGATTCATGTCCTGCCTGGTGTCCATCAGGAACCTCAGGGCCTTCGCTGCCAAAATGCTTTCCAGAGGGGTGGCCCCCAGCCTGTGCTGGTTCTGGGGTTGTTCCTCCCCAGGGGCAGGACTTTCCCTCACTGAACAGTATGGGATTCTCATCATCCCACCTCTTCAGCTGTTAGGGTCCCTCTGGATGGCAGCATGACATCTGGTGTATCAGCGCTCCTCCTATTTTTGTATTGTCTGAAATCTTGCTGAAGGTTCACTCTGTGTCAGTGATTGGGTCATTAAGGAAGATCTTGCAGCACTGGACCCATTATCCACCTCTGGAGTACACAACTACTGCTGTGGGTCACAGCCTTTAGAGAGCCAATAAGCAGATATTTGTGTGTTGTACTGTGGCTGAAGACCAAGCACATGTGCATAGGTTAAGAAGTACTGGATGAATTCAACAATTTCTTGCTTGCAAAGCTTAAAGATTACAAATATATATATAGTAACAGCCTGTGTTATTTTTTTTTTTGTCAATGCTGTCATTTATGTTCTGAAAAAAAGTGGTACTTTGGAATCATGTTAATTCAGAAAACATAAGCATACAAAATTTGTCAAAACAGGTGCTATTTATATAAGCAAGGATTGTGAATTCATTCTTTTTCCTTTTTTTTACCAAACTGTGCTGAACTCAGAGCAAATTTGTTTTCATTCCTTCTGCTGCATATTATAATTCCTATCTGGATCTGTTGGAGCCATGGTTAGAGTTACAAGGCATGATTCTTTCATCCTTACACTGAAAATTAATTTGCAGATGCAGCCCCACTTAAGCTAGACCAAACTACTTGCAAAGCAAGATGTTAATCAACAGAAGCCAGAGTGCCAGAATCTGGGTCATTCTTAATAATTTAGGTTTAGACTGTGCAGCCCATGTGAGTCAACAGCACACTGTACCATCCCAGAAAAAGAGGGTTTGTGTGCCTTGATGAACCTGCTCCTTGCTGCTGAGGTCAGCAATTCTTTCTGGACATGTTCTTCTGGACACATACTTTTGGCTGGCTCTAGCAGACTAAAAAATGGAGAAATCCTGCAAATTTTACCCAGACCACAACCATTTGAATGGTCTCCACTTCCTCCCATCCTTGGCCCCAGGAAGAAAAGTAGTAGTTGCAAAAGCCCCTTTTATTTGGAGCCATGTGCTGAATGCCCTCAGGATATCAGAGGCAGCAAAGCTTCCAGCTCAGGTATGAGAAGTATCAGAAGTGTGGCATGTCCTGGACTCAACCTTAGTGCAAATAAGTGGCTGAAAAATCTAGCCATACCTCAGTTATGAGCTGGTGACATGGCAGAATGTCAATTATCCTAAAGTCCATCAGAATATATAGTCCACATTTCTGCCATCCAGGAAGGCACAGGATGTAACACCTGCATTCTGCTCACCATTACTTGCAGAAGTTTTTCTAAGCAGTCCTCATCAGTTCCAATGAAGGAAATTCTTTCTTTAATTTCCTGAGTGTCAACCCACGACAGTGTTTGATTGTGGTAGCAATCCAGAATGGACCTTGGATGACACTGTTTCCCAGAAATCTGGATGTGTGGCACCATCCTCAAAAACCTCTTGTGATCTGTGCTCTACTCCAAATTGTCTGACTCATTTTATGTTATTCAGAATAGGCCAGTAAGGAGCAGGGAATGAATGTGAACAACATGCAAATCAGACATACTTTCTCTTTTTTCACCTTGGCATCATGGGGCAAATAAATTACTCCATCCTCAAACAGGTGCAGCTATTAGGACTGAGTAGCTCTGTTTGGAGGGAAGGAGGCAAACAAAATTAAAACTCCATGCATGACCTCCCCTATTTTCTCCCTGTCTTTTTTTTTTTTTTTTTTTTTTTTTTTTTTTTTTTTTTTTTTTTCCTTCTGTGAGAAATATTTGTCTGGAAAAGGCAAATCCAACTCAGCTTTCAGACAGATAATCAGATGCATCAGACGTTTGTCCATCTCAGACACCTATGAATTGAGAAATGGTTCTGGGGCAGCTCCTCCTCTTAAAAACTGAAGGCTCCAGGAAGTTGTGAAAGGATGAGAAAGAGGACAAGAACAAGGAAAGAGGAAAGGGAAAGTAGGAAGTTCCACATTTTGATGATTGAGCATCTAACTGACAAAAACCAAATGTTTACTCAAGACAGAAAAGATAGCAGCTGCCTAGAGCATTTTGCTTGGGTTTTCTAGGAGCTAAAAATAATGCTGTGTGTTTTTTAACACCAAATTAACTACAAAGCACAAAACCGTAACTGTTTCAACTGCTTTCCACATGCTCCCTCCTTACTTTCACAGGCACAGCATTCCTCTTCAGATTCATTTTTAGCTACTCACAGACTTGGCTCTTGACTAGACTCTGCTTCTCGTCCTCCTCCCAGTAATGTTTGTCAGGAAACTTTGGAGTTTTGTGTTTCTGCAACACCACTGCCCATTGTCTGACCCCTGGACAGGCTGCAAGGACAGGCAGAATTCTGAGCCATCTGGAAAAGGAAATTCCAATAGAATAAAGCCCAAGGCTTCAATGCACAGAATAAAAAGCTTTCCCTAACTCAAAATACAGTCCTAGCTTTCATATAAAGTCCATTCCTCTGCAGTCAGTTCTTATTATATAACAATCAGTTGAGTGTTTATTCTGTATATCAAACTCAGCTTTTAGAGAACCTTGTTCAGATGACTCTGAACAATAGTTATTTACTGGATGTGCCTTGGCAGCCTCTCTCGAAATCAGCAGAAAGAAACAGTTGCTCTCTTTTCTCAGTATGGGCACCACTGTACTTCAGTACCACATAGTCATTTTCCCTACTTATTTTATATTGCTTTTGAATGAGTCCGTGAATCCAGAACATTCTACCCGTATTTCTTTCTGCAACACCAGCACTTTAATATATTGCACTGACAGTGATATGTTGGCTTTCATTCCAGGATCCTGATTGTGAAAACTCCAGATGTATGAATGAGGGTAGTCACCTTGAGAAGTACCCCTGAAGTCTGGCAAGGAGAGGCTGCACAATCTGTGCTGTACCACAGTGGCTGAAGATTTTGGCTGCCATCCTCTGTAGGGAAACGAAGGCACAAAGATGCTAAAGGACACATCCCTGTTTTATAATTTCCTGCATGCTGGAAGTAGGACAGGTAAGGACTCCTTCTAAAATGGGCTCAATTTTAGCGCTGATCTGTTTGAATCCTCCACAGTTTTAATCCTCAGCATCTCCTAAATCCTTCATGTAGGACCCTGCCGTAGGAGACAAAGACATTATATCTGAAACCAACTGAATCCAGGCTGGTGCCTGGCAACCCTTTTGAAGCAGTAAAAGCTTTCAGTTCAGTATCAGCTAGAAACAACTTGTAAACTTTAACTGCAAGGTAACTGAGATTTTCAATACTCATTTACTAGGATGGATTAATCCCACAGTGGGAGCTGCACACTTTGAAACTCCTCTTCCTTAGAAAATACCCTGGCCCTGTCCAAAGCTCTAAAAGACAGGTATCATTATGCCTCAGGAAATTATTGTTGAAAAAGATCTTTTCTGCCTACTTTGATGTCTGGCCTCAGACAATTGAAAGGTCTGCGTCCCAACAGGGTGCAAATGATTTAACTTTGAATGGGAGCAGGACTTCCACACATTGTCTGTTCATTGATGGTAGGTGTCTGGTTGAAGGGGGGGGTATGGATGAAGACAAAGATGCAGGTGACTCTGCCAAGGCAGTCCACCGGGAGATTATCTCCCAGGTTTTGTGTTTTTATGATACTTTGTTAGGGTTGAGGTGCTTCAACTGGAAGGCATCTAAATAGTCTCTGGATTTTCCTAAATTGTAGTAAACTTAAGAAAAACAAGTAATGCGCTTATAAACAAAGCAGCTGGAAAGACTTATTTCATTTTTCAAAAATAAACATACAATTGTAGCCTGATGATGCTATGGAAATGGGAGGGATTGTCTTTTCTCTGTTTTTGCTTTTCCTTATGCTTCACTGACTTCAATAATACAGTGAAAAGAAAGAATGGCTTTACATTTGTCTGCTATATGGTGCTGGCTGTCTGTGACTTACACATATACAGGCAGCATTAAAAATTATCATGAGCAGGGCAAAATTCAGTATTGCCTTGAGCTTTTGCATGAGGCAGTTTTTACAAGTGTTTGATTCACTCAGACAATTACTAAATGTTTTGGTAAACCATGTATCATGGTTGTACATAAAAAATGACCAAGCATAAAAGAAAGAGGGGAATGAATTACGTATAAAACAGACTGAGTTGCTGCTGTGGAATTTTCCAATGCAGCATGAAAATCCTATTAGGATATTTATAGGAGCTGAAATAATACAACTTGGAGAGTTTTCCACTGGGCAAAACAGCCATTAGCCTTGATTCCTCTTTTTCATGTACTTAACTTTGAGCAATCCCATTTCTGTTCTTCAAAGGAGGTGTTTTAACTTCAAGAGCGTCAGCAGGAAGACTTGCATAACAAGGATATAGTCCTTTAGGGTCTAGGGGATTTCAGGGGGGTTTTGTTTGTTTAGATTCTTTTTTGTCATTGTTTTTTTGTTTTGTCTTTCTAATGTTCTTAGTGCTTTGCTGACTTAGAAACTAATTCAAGGGACTAACAAAACTGAATAGCCTTGTGCAACGATCCAGACTTGCATAAACTCATTTCACACAAGAAAGAGTCGAAGATTGTTCAGTACGTGTGGATCCCCTAGATCTTTGTTTAAATACACTCTATGTATATCACAGACTTTGACTTCCTAAATTTGAACTCATGCTAGATGACTGGACAAAGAAAATTGCTTTGTTTTGTGTTAGTCCATGGACAATTCTTGAAGCTGTCAGCAGTTAATGACAAACAAATTTTATTCAAGCAAGAGATTCTGAAAAGTTAAAAACAACCAACAAAGTAAAAAATTGCTTTTTTTATTACTTTTTTTTTAAATGGAGAACATTCTATGCAATAGATGATGACAAGAGTTGACTTTAGGAGAAAGAAATATTTGGCTGTAAGGTTTAGTCAGTTGTTGAATAATATTTCCTACCTAGTGCTTTCTTACTTACATGTGAATTCTAATGATGTTACATTTGCTTCTATTGCTTTGGAGAAGCAGTTATATAATTTTATAGAAAATACAAGAGAATTCTTTGTATTTTCCTCCCATACAAGTAAATGTTTTCAGAATTGCAGAATTCCCAAGCATCAGAGGTCAGACTCTACATCAAAAATGCCACCCAAAAAAACATAGTGAAAAAGCTCATTTTTACAAGGCTTTCTATTTTTTTCCAAAAAGATGAATGCTGTGAAATGTTCAGCATCACTTTTCTTGGAAAAGAAAATGAAATTCAGGAAGGTGGATCAGGAAAACAGCATTCTCCTGCCACAGGTCTGTATCTCTTGGCATGTATATGTCTGGGACTGAGTGTGATATGCGCACTGTAACAGCAATGGCCATAGTGTAAAAGCCAAAATCCTTCTGCAAAGCTTTCTCATGAGATTATAATGGACACTGGATCTGGCCTCTGTACTGAAGTGTGATCCAGTGTGGACTCCTCTGAGTGAAACACTGTTTAATTAGTCAGATATTATATTAGGATAGATGTTCTCAAAGTGCAGATGGACAGGAGCATGCATCCCTCATCAGTCTCACTGCACATTAGTGAGTCCTGTGCCTATCCATCCTTGCTGCTCCCACCCATGCCTTTGAACTTCCACCATTAATACTTGTCCCAGTTCCAGCTGAGCTTCCTTGAAACTTACTGCTTAGAGCAAATGTTGCACCTTGAGATACAAACCCAAAATCAGCTTTTTCTCTCTTAAATCATCTATGCATTGGTGTATTTCTAAAATCAGACTCCAGAGAGTGAATTCTGTAAATTACACTGTGATATTTTTGAAGGTTGTTGAAGGATTTTACAAATATATTTGGGGATTTATTCCTTATGAACTATGTAATCTCAAATTAAATAGATACTGTAATAAGGCATCAAAGCAGCAGCTTTAATCTGTTTTTCCCATTTCTGTTGTTTAAGAGCTGATCCTTACCAGAAAGAGCTGCTGCTAATGACAGCCTAACTTCCACTTTCATATTTTCTCTTGTTTTTACCTCCTGTATTTATCCCTATTTAACCTATTTGAAAGGAGTGACAGTTTGGCTGGTGTCTAACAGAGAAGAAGTACAAATTAATTTGTTTTGTACAGCCAATTCACATATCTGAAAATCTGTATAGTGGAAATGGTACCTGGTGATGTGGCAGAAAATAATAAGTGATGTTTCCCTGCACTATGAATCAGATGGAACCTTAAAAATTACTTTTGTAGGTGCATTTGAATGATTAAATATGTATGTGTCCATGTGTTAATTTATAGGTCTTTTTTCCAAGGTTTGTGACAGATGGTACTGAAATTCATGTTTTTGTAGCTGTCTATAAAAGTGATCTTTATACTAATATGATCTTCCCCTGTCCACAGAGCACACAAGTAGGGAACTGTGCCTCACAGTTTTCATTTGCAAGGGTGGCAAAGGCCAAATTCCTTGCTTTATAACTTCCCCTGGTAGATAGTAGGTCACATTTTGAAACCATTAGTGCATAGCTCCTGGAACATCTTTTTTTCTGCCAGTTTATCTGGGGAAGGTTGTATGAGGCAGCATGCATAGCCTCGGAGATGCAGAATACCCTATAGCGCTTTATGCATAATGTTTGTAATAGGTGAGCTGGGATAACGTATGAGGATATGTGGAATCAAAATAAGTTTATGGAAGAACAAAAGGACTTCACCCTTATTTGTGCATGCCTTGAGGCTAATGCTGAGGTATTTCAAACCCCAGCACCATTTCAAAAATAAAAATGTTGAGACCACATGATTAGAGAAGCAGATCCTGTTTTCTTGTCTGCAGTTTTTCTTGTGTTTGGCTTGACTCTAATGAGGGTGAACTTTTGTTCGTTTTGTTTTGATTCTGTTTTGATGATGTTGTATAGTACCACAAGCACCTCAGCCATGTTAATAGGGCTTTATAAGTTATTAATTATTATTTGTGTGTATTAAAAAGGAGAACATCTTCAGAAGCAAAAAGAATTTTCCCACTTGGAATTGCTTTCCTAGAAGAAGTCTGATTAGTAAAAGGTTTCATGAATATTTAACTGCTTTTAAGATGATTTAACAGCAGTGATCAGGCAGAGAAACTATCATCATGGTATCTATCTTCTCTCTAAAGGCTCTACTAGCAAGTTCTCTGCAGGACACAGATGGTCTGTGGGCCAAGGTTTCAGAACCAAAGTACTAATCAATTAAGAGAAGCAAGACAGCACCATCAGTCATTTTGGAGAGCTCATTCTTTCATTCACAGAACTCTGACATTGGTTTCTCTTTAAAAAGAATAGCCCCTTTTAGAAATACTTTAAAAAGCAACCATGAGTTCTCACTGGAACAAAATTTTATATGTCTTAGAGTTTCTGTGTAGAAAAAAAAATTTTTTTCTTTGTGAAACCCCGACAGGAAAACAGCAAGTGGATTTTCTGCTTTATAACATGCAACCTTGCAAATGTGTAAAAGCAGAATAAAGTGCTAATCAGCTGAAGGCACCTATGCTGGAAAGTTTCTGTGCAAATCACTGTTTGGTTCACTAATAAACGAAAGGAAAGCTTTAAATAAAAAATTGACTTATCCATTTTGTACTAACCCTCCACAAGCTGGCCTATTACAATTATAAACTGTGTGTAAAATAAAAGAGAAGAAAGGAAAAAGTGACAGAAGAAAAGGGTAAAGAAATAATAAAGAATTCATAAAAAATAGCAAGCATTAAAAGTATTCATATAGGAAAAAATGCAAGTAATTTCTTTCAGAGACTAACCAAAGTATTTTTAAGACTTGGCTTTCAGTGGCTTCCTTCTGTTTGGCCTTCAGTGTTCTCCTGTATACACCCCTTGATAAACTGTAAGCACTTATTCCTCCACCAGCAAAGAAAGAGGAATGACCTGATTTGACCTTAAACAATGGTGAGTATGGCCCAGTATCCAATGGGATCAAGGAATCACGGGTTAGTTCCCATACTGCTGTTGCTTCTACTTTTTGTGTGTGTATTCATATTCCTACTGATAGTGCTTTTACTGAAATTGGATTGGAGTTGAATCTAAAAGAATATTATTAAGTTTGGGACACTTTCCATATTGTTTAATTTTAGGTGGTTCTTGCTGTCACAGTGGGCACAGACCATTTAACGCTGTGCTTTGTCATGCAGGAGCCTAACCTGCGTCTGGACTGAAAACAGGAATTTTTTTTCCATGACTGCCTTAACACAAGGGTGCCTGCCCCAAACTGGTCATGGAGGATGACTGCCCATGACTGCTTGTTGCACAGACTAATGTGTTATTTTGGAGGGAATCTTCACTTTTCTCCTGCTGGATTCTCCTCCCTGCATTGTACTGTGACCTCTGACAGTCAGCAGGACTGGAGACCAGGCAGGCTGTGAGAAACCTACTCAGGAAGGGTAGAGTGTCCAACTAGAATGTAGTATTCAGGTTGTCTGACCAGGTGATCCCAGAAAATTAACTCAATAATTTCCTAAATGTTCCCCAAAAAGCACTATCCCTTACTTTCTCTCTCCCTCTCTCTCCTTCTCTCACCAAGAGTCTAATTACTGTTTTGAACAGCCTAATTACTCAAACTTGTTTCCAAACTATGGTGTCTTAAAAAAGCCCTACACCATTAGTTTGCACCTCTGTTTAGACAATTGTTAATGCTTTACCTCTTGCTTCTGTCATGAACTGATTTTTCTTTGGACGCTGAAGATGTTCTTCCATTTAATTTTTTAATTTATCCCTATCATTTTCACTGGCAAGATCCCAGGGAATAGGATGACCCCTCCAGAAAAAATGGTGTTGACTGTCTTTGCAGTTTCGTTGGCATTATGGTCTGAATCCCACATTGGCTCTGGATCAGCCATTCAAGGTCAGGAACAGAGAGTACACAAGAAAATGATGGATATTAAACATTTTCCTTGGCTTTGCATGCTGAGAGATTTCGCCTTCTGAAAACTAAATGTTGAGTCACTTTAACCTGGTGAGATTCTGATATGCCCAGAAAATTTTCCCTGGATTTGTTGTGCCAAAGGTTTTTTTCCCAGGAGGAATTAGCAATCTGAATCTTTCATTTTTAGCTATTTCACTTGTCTAACCTTAATTACCCATAGCAGAGATCCAGGATGAAGAAGGAAACCTTTGGTAGCTTTCCTGGGAGAGCCTCAAGAAGAGAAAGCTGTGCCCTGCAGCCACTGCCTGCTCCTGTATGCTCCCAGATCAATAACTAAAAGGGTGCAAAGCCAGTTGGCCACCAGGGCAGCAACATCTCTCCCCACTAATGAGGGTGACCTTTCCACCCACTGCTTCACATGACTGAAATCAGGGGAAATTAGTTTACTCAGCCCAGAACTTATATAACTGGTGATGCTCAGGCTCAAATTCCTGCTCATGGTGTGATGAATGCACCGTGGATCTGTTTGAAAAATTGTAGAAATCAGACTGAAGATAAAAGGCCTGCAACTAAACCAGCTAGATCCTCTATAGTTTCTGACAGATAGGTGAAGAATAATGATGTCTCCAAAGCGTCCGTCCTTCCGTTTGGAGAATTACACATTTAACTGTAAAAAAATCACTGCTGCTGAACCAAAGGTCCTGCTGCTTACACCATTTACAAAGGCCCTTAAAATTATGGACGAGAACACAGTTCTGTGAAGAAAGGGAGACTGCTGTGTGGGTTGAAGGGTAACATTTGAAAGCTTTGCTCATCCCAAAGCAGCCACATCACTTCTCATTGGCTGCTATACTCAAGCTTGAAAAGAGACCTTGAGATATTAATTATGTATCCAGCCAGCTATTTAATCAATCCATTCAGTACTAAACTCTTATATAGTAGCTGATATATTTATGGAATACTGTAAATATTTTAAATAAAAATGAAGGGGAAATTTTATGCCACTTCTGTATTACCTTATGCAACAAAATGTATCTTCAAAGCAAAAAATCAGTTAAAAGTGTTACATTAAGTTACAAACTGAAATGCACTTTTTTTTTCTTACATAGGCCTACTGCTTTCACTTGAAATATAAATGAGCAGATTACTTATTATAAAAGAAAAATGAAAAATAAAAATGGGATTCAAGAAAAAGTCTTCCTTTATCTTGTTTAATCCATGAAGTCACCATTTTTTAAAGGTAAGTTTTAAAAGGAATTTTTCCATAACTTGCCTTTCAGAAGTTATCTTTTTAAATTTGCCAGAGACAGCAAATAGCCTTAGTGTGCGTAACTGGTAAAACACATCATGATGATTTTTCTCTTCAAATACTTTTTAAAAACCCTGCATGAATATACAATGCAAAAGACCTAAATTTCTTTAACCCAAATCCAGTTATATCTGGAACTACACCATCAATAAATGGCTTTTTGGTAACTACAAGAAAAGTTCACCTTTTTTGTTCTATAGTGTTAAATTCCCACAAATGGTAATTTAGAAAAATATAAGAAATTGAAAGAGGCACTATACTTTAACAGCTGTGCCTTTATTTGTTACCCTTGGGATCTATTGAATCTCAACAGCCCTATATTCTTCAAGTTTTCTACATATGGTAAATTGGTGTCTGGCCTTATTGGTTCATGAATAATGAGGATACATAGCATTTTTCCCTTTAAAATTCAAATCTTCCATGAGTTCAACATAACAATGTGTTCAGGGCACTAGAATACATTAAGGGTTGTCTTCAGGTGAATGTGTAAAAATATATCCTTATTTAAGTTAAGAACAAAATCTATTGTTTGATGAAAGTATATCCTAAAACTCATTGTTAAAAAATAACTCCAAATGAACAATTCAAACCAGGAAATTTTCTTGGATCAAGAAGAATAGGAATAGGATTTTGTATTAGATGTTGAGATTTGATGTATATTTTTCAGAGTAACAGGCTGGAGGAGCCAAAAGCCAGCTTCACTTTAACCTATCATTGCACATCCAGAAAGTCCCTTGAAATAATGATCAGAAACAAAGCTCCACTCCCTACATTTGGTTTAGTGTCCTGCTTCTTTCTAGAGAGCTTTCTGGGCTCTGCAGCTTTCTCTGACCAAAATCTACTGAGATGTTTCTGATAAATTCAGAAACTCAAAACATAAGCTGATAGACCATAACTTGTATAATTAGAATAATTTTGGTAAGTGGATGGTGTCCTCCTGTATTTCCAAGACATTTCTACTGGCCATTATGTCTTTTTCAAAATTTCAGAGAACTTCTTTCTCAATAAATCTTATATTTAAATTAAGTACATTCGTTTCCAAGATGTCTCAGTCTTTGGGGCTGTTCAAGGGCAGTAGCACACATCAGAATTTTCTTTATCTGCCTCCCATCCCAAGGACAAACTGGTTTCCCATCTTTCATTGATTATCATGTCCTCAGACGGTTCCACCTGGGTAAGAACCATTGGTCTTTGCTCCTCCTGATCTGGATGAAGTATGCCTTGGGTCATAAAGCAGATACTACATCCACTGTAATATCCACTGATGTAGGAGTTTCAGACCAACACCTAGAATCCATAACTTTTCCGCACACTGTATCTATTTTACATTTATACTTGGTTTCTCAGACTGCATTCTAGTGATTTTTAAATCACAGGGAAATTTGGAGCCATTAAAGAGCTGACATGTTACAAGGATACTTCTTGGAAGCTATGACTCAGCTTTGGGCCACAGAGGTCCAGCTACAGAAAAATTTCTCAATACTTTGACTGGCTGCACTTAGGACTGCTACAAAGGTCTCCTGAAAACTTATTAATTAGGTATAGCCAAAATCTCTGGCAATCTCAGATAGAAAGCACTGATGTGTATGTGCAAAAGAAAACAAATGTAGATTATATGTTCCATAAAAGAAAATTAAGCAGTTGTGAATATTTGTCTGCCCAGTGAAATCCTGAAAAAAATCAAAACTAAATAAATCAAAACAAACAGAAATATCTCTGTAAACCCCTATTACAACATGCCTTATGATGGAGAAAAGTATAGCAGTAGTGTGCAGATGTGCCACCAATTCTTTCTATTTTTTTTCTGCAGGATGCAATAAAAATATCAACAAAATGGATGAAAAATAAAATAAGAAAAACTCTGTACTTTTAATCTTTATTTTCTAATGAATAATTTAAAAATTATGAAATCTGAAACATGGAATAGATAATTAAATAGCACTTTTAAGTTTATAGCTCTCATTAGATATGAGGGTATTTTTTCCTAAAAATCAGCGTGCTTTCTAGGTTTCTTTATTCAAACCCCATTGTGTTCCCTTCACTAGGTTTTGGATAACAAAAGAAAAGGAAAGAAAATAGCATAGTTTCTCTCACATAAACAGGAGCTTATGAAAAACACTGTCTCCCCATTCTAGCTGCATTAATAGGTACAGTGCTTTTCCTCTTCACATACATTTAAAAGGGAAAGTAAAGTTATGTAAGTAAGGGGATGTTTTTTCCTCCTTGGTGTGGAAAAGTGGCAACACAACTGTCAAGCACAACTCCACTATATAGTTGATGACAGTCAATTTGATACATATCTTACAAAATTTCTGCCATACCACTTTTTTCAAGAAGTCAGCCCTTCTATCTCCCTGCTCTGGTGGATTTACACCTTAAAAAAAAAAAGAAGTTTTAAAGTATTACAAACGGTCCTGTAATGGCATTCACATGAACACTAGGGGTATAGTATAAACTCAGAAATATGAGGAATGTCCAAAGTGCAAGCCTTTTAATGGTATGCATAATACAGTATCTTTAATTATATGTGTTGATGCAGAAAAATTGTTACTATAAGACAAAATGCTGTACAGATTGATGTAATTCTATGATGCCTTTTAGATTTCTCTTAGTGGAGACACTTCATCCCAACTGGAGAAATTGATTTAAGAGGCAAGTATCACAGATGGAGCTCACAGCAATTCTGATTTACATAACATAGTACAAAAAACTCTGTGTATGACAGTCTGAACTGGGGATACGCTGAGAAGAGGAATTGGTTTTGTGTTAGTTATGTGAAGAACTTTGAGAGAGCAAACATTGCAGAAGTGGTCTGTGAATCACTAGAAAAAGAAGCAAAGTTAGCAAAGAGTCTTCCTTGACTTCATATTTATTTGTTTTTTGTTTAATATTTTAGAGAGTTCTGCAAACCAGTGGACTGGTGCAGAACAGTTCTCTGAAGTCCTGTTTGAGATGAGTAAGCAGCTGTCTGGGTATATCTCCTGAGAACTCTCCCTGTTCCTCTATGCAGAAGCATATGTATACTAAGACCAGAATTTCTAAGTAATTTGAGAACCTAACAGAACTTGGACATTTATCTTTAGTCATTAGGTACTGTACTTTAGGCACCCTGCTTGCATCTTTAGGTGTCAAAGTGCTTCTTCAAATGTGAAAATACTTTTGTGAAGGTTTTCAAGGTGCAGTTTAGTGAAGTTCAGTGAATATATAAATTGATTTTGAAGCTCATATCCATTTGTGCTGACCAAATTCATCCCATCAATGTTTGTGGAAAAAGAACCAAAAAAGATTATTTTTTGTATTCATGTAACTTTGAAAACAAGCAAAACAGGACAGCCTATTTATAGAGTGTTATTTCTTGTTATTAATCTCTTGTTCAAGTTACTAAAAATCATTCACATAAGAACTAGATGTTAAAATTATTACCCATATTCACATGCCTTCATTTATAGGCACTACTCTGCCACATACATGTCTATCTCATGTCCCCTGTGATCTTTTGCCAGAGCAGGACAAATTTATGTTGGTGCCTAATCTCTCAGTGAGTGTCTGATCTGTGTATGTGCAGAAAATATTTGGCCTTAGGTGCTTCAACATGAATCACTTTCCCATTGACTTGGTCACCAATTTATCTCTCCTTCACTGTGAATGAATGGGCATGTTTTCAGCTGGAATTAAATGAGCAAAGGTACTATGAACCAAGAGAAAGATGTCTGAAAGTGTGTTACTAATTATTTATACACTTCATCAAAGGCTCAGTGCTCTTGCTGTGCAACTCATAATCCTTGTCTAGCCATGGCCGTATCCATTTTTAACTTTTCCCTTTTTTTCATAATAGTCTTTTAGATAAAAATAATTGGGTACTTAAAAATTTCTAAAGCTAGCAATTAAAAACTACTTTATTGCATAACCAATATATCTTGTGATGAATACATTATGGGAAAAGAAGACTGCCATGCAGTTCACAAATTAGAATCCAAATACAAGTGCCATGTTTTCTGCATAACACAGCACAAACCTCTTTATTGTATTATTGAAGTCACTGATGAGACAGTAGAAACATGGTCATTTACTATGAATCCCATGTTCTGTAAATCCCAACCAGAGGCAAAAATGCATTTAAGCTGGTTAAGTCTCTATAACAAAAATCTGTTTTCATATCAGGGGAACCAATTCCGTGTCTGCAAGGAAGGTAAGGAACTGTGGTACTCTACATGAAGTAGACCCATTCCATGTGGGTCCCTTCCCATGGGACCCAGGGGAGTTCCATGTGTTTTGTTATGCTATGACAAGCACATTTATTTGTTAAGTTTTAAGTACACCAGTTGTATCATTATACATGCATAGTTTGATTCAGCAAAAGTTCCTGACCTGTAATGACTGGGTTATTTCAAACTGTTAAGGAACAAAACTTATCCATCAGTGGTCTAAATTGCTATCAGAATGAAAGAATAATTTGTGATAGGAAAGGATTTTGAAACCAGGTGAAGCGACTCTCTCACCTTCTGTAAATTGCAGTGGAGCAATTACAACAGACCTAACTATTTGAGGACACAGTAAGGATTTGTGAGAGATAATTAGAAATATGAAATATTCAGACTACATAATTCCCACTTAAAATACCTCAGGTGGTCTGCAAAACTTTTTGGAAAGGCTAACAGCTGAGGGCAGTTTTCATTTAACCAAGACTGCATTACCCAGGGCTCTGTAAAAGGGCCTTGATATGTAAAAGACTAACCATATTCAGTCTTATGATAAGAATATTCAAATGCACTGCAAAGATGGGGCATAGTTGCAAGAGCACCCCACAGGTCAAAACTTGAGTCTGTCAACTGCTTTCAGGACTACTAATGCATTTTTTACCATGTGTGGTACATAATAGATAGGAACTGTCTTTGAAGCCTGGGTTAGACTCCTGTTCCCAGACCCTATGCTTCCTGACCCTATGACTCTTATTTTCTGTGGAGCAGATTTGGCTGCACAGAGAGTGTGTTCCCCTGCAGTATTTCTCCTCCCTTCAGCATTACCCCAGCAGTAGCTCTATTTAGCCTGACAACACTGCTGGCTGATGACTCTTCAGGCAAAGAAGAGCATCAAGCCCGACTGCCTTTTCATTCACTTGGGCATGAACCGTAAGATTGGACCATGAAAGAAGAGCTAAAGTCAGACCTGCCTCCTCTGATCTTGCCTTGTAATTGCAAAAGTCATTTCTTGGACTGAAATCAGGTGTCTCCCTACCTTCAAGATGGTAGATGGAAGTACCTCTCCACAACCCTGAGTAAGTGGAAAACATATCCTTTCACTTAGAATTTTGAACTAGCAGACTTTGAGCACCGCACATTACACAGTCTGTGCATGTATGTGATACTGTATCTTCTCTGCTTAGCTTTATGGGGTAGTTTGGGTTCTCTTCTAATACTCCTCCTGTGCACTACCTAGAGACCTTTAAAACCTGTTGGGTAGAAAGAATACAAATACTGGAAAGATCGATATCTCAGTTAGCAGCCAGAGCCACTGTTTTGCTACATCCCCAAGAAGCAGCAAAATCCCAACTCCTGTGAATTCACTAGGACTAAGTTCATGAGGTTACTTCAAGCACCAGGGATGGTGCTATTCTGCACACCTAAACTGTCTGGCTAAGCTGAATCAGTTGGTGCTTTAAGAAAAACAGAGAAGTTGGTGATAACACCTAGGTTTTACTTAAAGTGTAAAGAACTCTGAAAAAGAACTACCTACCATGCAGAAAGGCTAACTTCTGGAAAACTTGCTCTTTTCTTATGCAAACCACAGGAAGGCTGTAAGATTTTCCTCTTCTTTTCCTGATCTCCTTATAAAAGGAGTGGTCTGCTTAGCAAGACACAACCTGTCGGGGTTAGAGTTGATCTGTGGATATGGCTACTAATTTTCAGAGATAAAATTCTGAGGGGAAAAAATTTATGCTAAAAAGGAGAACCCATTAACACAAATATATCAAGACTTCAATATTCCACAAGAGAAAATTTCTCTGGGTTCATGAGAGGTTTTTATAATGACTTCAGCTTATTGTCCAAAGGCTAAGCACAGTTTCAGGTACTGTTTTGGAGGAAAGGCAGTGCAATGATGTCAGAAGGACTTCCAGTATTATGAGCAAGATTTTGGCAGAATATACAATGACTCCCGGAGCAGCCTTGCTAAACACCCTGACACAAAAACATTCTTTCTTCCATTCAAATATGGTTTGGTTTCCTCAGGTATTACTCATCACTTCTTCATGCATGTAGTGATCTTATTTGAAATGATAAAATTTACTATAAAACATTATTTCATCTTGTTAAAATATATGTCGATGAACTCTTCATATTCAATCACATGAGGGATTATGATTAGAAATTAAAACACATCTTTTCATGATTAGAATCTACTTCTTTCTTGAGTACTTACCAAATATGTGACATCTTTTTTATAACTGGGGAAAAAAGCTTGCCACTGGAAACAGAAGAGTGCTCTAAGGAATCTTCTGGACATCACTTTCTTTCAAAGTTTCTTAGTCAAGATATTTAGCACATTTGATATAGTTAACGAAGAATTAAGCTAGTATTCCTGGCTGTCCACTTACACTTTTCTTGACTAAAAACCTTGAGGTAGAAGGTTATTCTATTAGAAGACCTGGCATAAATTATTTTGACTTGAATGAATCATTGGTATGAATTCATGGATGGAGTGTGGTATGATGGTCTCCACTTGTCATATGCCCCTGTATCTGCTTGGTGTGTTCCAGTTTCATTTCTTGATGTGAGATAGAAAATAAGAACTATTCCAAAATCCTCTAAGAGAAAGCCAAAGAATTTCCATCTCAATGAAAATCTGATTATGTGAATTAAATTGTACAGATTCAAAATATGGATACCTATCTGGACTGTCATGAACATAAAACACTCTCGGAACATGAGGTGTAAATGAACAGCTTGCACATGTATATGTGTGTTTTGTTTGGTTTGGAGTTCTTTATGTAACTGAACTGTTCCCATTTTATGAGTAAAATTTTTTTTAATCCTTTGGTCTTTAGATGTCTTTGTGTTTTTGAAGATTGAAACAATTTCCGTCTAACTGTATAGCTGACTCATAAATAACTAAAGAACCAGTAATTTAAATTTTTTAATTAAAGACTCATATGTAGACAGGTCCAGTGAAAAAACCCAGGATTTAAATAAAATATTTAACCATAAGCAATTCTTTATGCCTCTGATTCCTTGTATACGATGGCCAATTAGGCTTCTTGTCTGTATCCAAATGACGCAATTTTGAATGCAGGAATATTACCTTACTTCCTGATGCTGAGAATGAATTTTCAAAGTGGTGCATGAGATACAAGGGTGAAAATCCTGTTAGTAGCTAATGGGATTTTTCTACACCTCCTCTTCACCACAGTGAGAGACCCAGCTTTGAGATTTTCAATATCTGTATTTGTTCAGAGATGACGTCTTGTAAATACAAATCCTTCTCAATTGGCCAAATGACCAATTGCTAAATTGATCTTTCAGATATCTAGTGCTGTTTCCTATTCCTTTCCTGTTTTCTACTCTTATTCCTCTCCCATAAGAAAATGAGACACCTCCACACATCACCATGAACATCTTCAAAGAAAGTGGGACACTGACATATCAACTTGAGTAATTTCTAATTTCCTTGGGAAAAGAAACTCTGACCATTCATGAATATGCTTCCATACATGCTTGCCTCCAAGAATACAAGTAGTCCTGTTCAACTAGGTGGGATAGGGGAGCATGACTAAATGTGTAGAAAGGAACTGACAGCATCTCAAATGCTAAAATATTTTCTGTCATGATAGTCCTGATGCACTTTACTAATCTGGTTGCATACCATAGGTATTTTTGTTCTGTATTAAATTCTCTGTGTGTTACTCCTGCAGATGCCAAAGAAAATTGGCTGAGGCAATTAACTACTAGCATCTATGTCTTCAGTGTCATCCTTAAACATTTTCTGTTTCTCGTTCTTCTAATTCTTGATATTACCTTTGCCGCAGGAATACTGAGTCTTTTCTTTCTTGAAAAAACACTACATCACAACAAGACCTTGATGATGAAATCAAGCACAGAGTTCCCAGCACAAGAAGGACATTGACCTATCAGAATGGGTCCAGAGGAGGCCACAAAGATGATTAGAGGGATTAAGTACCCCTCCTAGGAAGACAGGTTGAGACAATTGGGATTGTTCAGCCTGGAGAAGAGAAGACTTCAGGGTGACCTAACTGAGGCCTTCCAGTACCTGAAGGGAGTTTACAAGAAAGATGCAGAAAGATTTTTGCAAGAACGTTTAGTGACAGGATAAGAAGGAATGGGTTTAAACTGAAAGAAAGTAGGTTCAGATCAGATATCAGGAAGACATTTTTTTACTTTAGGGGTGGTGAGGCAGTGGAAAAGATTGTACAGAGAAGTTTTGGACGACCCATCCCTGGGAGTGTACAAGGCCAGCCTGGACGAGGCTCTGAGCAAGTTGGTCTAGTGGAAGTTGTCTCTGCCTACGGTGGGGGCATTGGAACTGGGTGATCTTTAAGGTCTGACTCAACCCAGTCCCTTGTACTGATTCTATGAAATAGTTGACATTGGCTAATTCATGCTTTAGAGAAAAAAATCCAGTGTATTTGTTTTAAAATGTTGTATGGCGAAGACACATTGGGAACATAAAATGAAATAAATGAGTCGCAGTTGTACCTTGAAATATATGTAGGCAGGCTTCCTTCATAACTCCCAATGAAGGACTTAAATTTTCAAGTGAGACCTAAAAATTTCCCTGAACCTGACCAAGGTTCCAGCTCTTAGAGTTGAAATCAGTTTAATATGCACATTCAGAAATTTCTTATTATTTTCTGCAGAGAAAAGCATCTTTTCTTACAGTATTTCCAGAGTTATGCTTATTCATAATTGTTTCTTTTAAGGAAAATGCCATTTGTTTGTTCTAATTTACTTTGGTTTTAATACAATAGGGAATTTTTTTCAGGTTAGATATCTATAATTTCATGTGCACCACTGTGTATACATTAAAGGTAATTCTCATAAGTAGTGTTTCACTTATACTTTAGAAAATACTTTTACAAGGAACTGTGAAGTAAAACGTATTCTCGAATAGTAAGAAGAAAATATAATGATAATATCATGCATAAAACTTGCAAGCACAGTGCTTCCAGCAGCAAAATACTTCTTCTGGTTAAATCACTGTGGTTGTCACAACCTTCCATTTTTCAAGTTGGTAGTCATTAGGTCACTCTTTCCATCAGTAAATTGATTGTGCTGACACATAGAAAGTATTTCCAAAATGACTCAGCCAATCAGTGGCAATACCACTTGAGATCTCCTGATCCTCAAACCATTAGCTCATCCTGACTAGACCAAACTTCCCTAAGTAAAAAAAAACAATACAGTTAAAGGGAAAAAAGTTGTTGAATTCTTTCTAAGTATCTTCTTAGGAAAATAATGAAGTAAGATGACCGCTGTGAAAATTTTCTCCATATTTTTACTCAATTCTTAAAGGATATTTGCTGGTAGCTTAACTTCTTGTGACTTATTTTTCATCCAAGGTTTGAGATGGTGGTGAAAACATCAGAAAAGAGGAAGCAGGTTGCAAGCAGCTTAGAGTAATTCCTTAAACTTGTGCCTCTAATTACAATGAAAAGAAATATTCGATACTTTTGAGAAATTTGTCTGGCAGCTGGGTGCTCTGGAATTACACATGATTGCAGATGTTGCTGATGATTACCTAAAAGGAAACAAAAAAAACCTGCAGAGATTTTGAAGAAGTTAAAAATTATTAGACATTTTCTTATGAATCTCAACTTTAAAATGAGTTCATTTAAACTCTTAAAAAGGCTGAGCTGAAGAAAAGAAAAATAATTGGGGGAAATGGGCTCAAACACTATAGAAGGTTTCTGATCAGTCCTGTTCAGTTCTGAGGTCTCAGCCAAATAACCAGAGGCTGTTTCATGGTTAGATATCCTACAATTATTGTATATCTTGTCAGAGTTCCCCTTGATATCAGTACCTCAAAGTTTCAGGCTGAACTCTGCCTCTTTGGGCACAAATTTATAGTGATCACAAGTGACTCCTCTGAATTTCATTTAAAGGACTATAATGGTTTAAAAAGAGTGTTTTTCTGAAGAAGACCCAAGGCCTTTGAATAATTATTTGACTGCAAAAAGTAGAAATGAATCATCCAACCAAATTCTACAGCAAAATATCAGAAGAGATATAATTTGACCCACTGTTTAAAATGTGTTTTCTTTCATGTACCATTCAAAAGACTTTGGAGGGGACTAAAAATTACTTTTATAAACTTAGATTATAATATTCTGGTTGTCTCAATAAATTATTGAGAAGATTTTCACTGATATGAGAGAATAATTTTCCTTCACTGGACACCTCTGTTCTATAATGACCCGGGCAAGCGTTGCTTTTGGGAGCTATGCAGTGCCTGGTGTGATTTAGGGCACACCACAGCAGTGTGGGTTGGGAAGTTTGGGAGCATGGAGTAACATGGAGACACCACTGCAAGCTGAATAAAAAGCAGACTCAATTATTGTTGACAGATGATTTTATTATGCAGATGGCAGATTAGCTTAATAAGGAACTATTATAACAGAAAGTAACTGCCACTTTATTAACCAGGACAAGTCCCAAACCAGCAGATACTCCAGCTGTAACTGCTTCCTAAATCTCCTCTAGTCTGAAAATTCTCTGTGCCTGTCCAAAGGGCTTATCTTCTCTAGAAGTTTCAGCTAGGTTTTAATGTCCCTCAGAGCATCTCTCTCATCAACCATATTCCAAATGCTCTTAAGATGTTAATGTGCTGTATGAGTAGTTTAAGAAAGAGTTGAAATAAAAAATATTTTACTATTTGATTAAAGCAAAACAAACAGCAATGCATCTTTGTGTATTGGTGCCTGTTATGGCACCAGACCTGTTATGTCATATCTACAGAAAGCAATTTTTCAAGGGGCTTTGACTCGTAAATTGTTGACTTACAGCTGCGCTCCAAAGGTAGGTCCTCTCTTTCTGCAGGGCACACAGATATCAGATCCCAGCTATGGGGTGAATTCAGGAAAAGTGCAAGAGTGATCCTTGACTGTAATCCTATTTTCTGTGTTTTCCGGTATTGTCTGGTGAGAATAGCAAAATCAGTGTTTTAAGAAAGAGCGTCTTAAACCACTTCCAGAACATAAAAATCAAAACAAAGGACAGGATCCATAAAGTCAAATAAAAAAGACAAAGTGAAAGATACATAACAAAACTGTAGTTTTCCCAAATCTTCTGCTGAAGGTGTAAATTGCCAGTCTGACACAACTGCCAGTCTCAGCTCCTCTGGTTAACCATTATTTTAATCATAAAAATAACTTTTCAAAGGAACAAGAAAGATGGACTATATATATATATATATATATATATATATATATTCTGAAATTTAATTGCCCCAAAAATAATCTGTGACCCTTAAGAATATAAGAAATATATTTTTAAGTGTTACAAAGTGCTAATTGGGTGATAAAAAAGTACTTGTGAAATGCTGGAAGAATACTTTTTGACTTATTTTATGGATTTTTTTGTTAAGCCCGTCTTGACAGGAAGATGTATTTTAAATTCTAGGAAAACATTTTAAAAGCAGGGTGAGTTATAAACTGAACTGACTGCCTGAGGTGACCATACTTTTAGGAAGACACAGGCTTAGCAAAGTTAGTCTTCTCATATGTAGAAGTATTGAGTAAAAAAATCCCTGAAGTCTTTCTTGCTATGAAATCTCCTAACTATTACTATATTATTTAAACTATTGAGAAATAGTTGAAAATCATTTGGTAATGGATTTTTTTTATCTGAGTGTTATGAACAGTTGACTAGTAGGGCAGGTACACTGAGTCTTTCAAGGACTATGCCCTATCTAAGCTCCATGATCTTTTCAGATCTGTATGTCCAAGTCTCTTAACTTCTCTCAGTACTTTTTGAGAAAATCAGTTGAGCCAGACCTCTTATTTTATTTTATTTATTCCTAACCACACTCAATTAACATGGATCTTGTTACATGTGCAAACATGAACTTCCAAGTAATTTGTTCTGGGGTATTAAATGTAACAAGGTTAGTGTCATAACTTAAAAGTAAACTGTTTATCTTACAGTTTACCCTCCTACTGATGGGTAGGGGGCCACTGGTTGCTTACCAACAGTGGTCTCTTTTTTTGCAAACTGGAAGAAACAGGTGGAGCTGCTTGTGGGCCATGACCAAAGGGCCAAAACAAGGTCTAGAACACATAGGTCTCCAAAGAACAAATTTATTCAGGTAAATGTTGTACAGTTTACAAGATGTTTGTTTGTTTGTTTGTTTGTTTGTTTTAAGAGCTTCAAGATGTCTCTCTGAGAAACAGACATTTTCTTGTGCACCCTAAAATTGTGCTTAGCTGAGATTCTCCATCCTGCAGGGAAAGTGCTCATGAGTGGCCATAATGATGATAGTAGGCAGGAACTTGTGCAAGCACATTATACTCTCAAAATTAGACTGGGCTGTTGGAGGTTGTTGGATGGATGAAGTTTTTTATAAGCTTTATTTTAAAACCCGTATGTGTTCACAGTTTTTATCCCTTGCTTGTGAGGCTGGATAGGAAAAAAGAAAAGATTGTATTTTGTTGAAGTTCATATTTAAAGAAGAAAGAACAAAATTCTCAAACAAGTTCTACCCTGCATATTATAATTGTAGAAAAATCCATCTTGTCTTTGATATGGCTCATTTCAAATAATAAATAGATGTTTTTCTCTGGAGATCAAGTCAATATACACTTTCCTTTAGCTGTACAATAAAAAAAAGATGTCATGCTATGAGAGTTATAGTTTTCTTAATTTTCCACAGTCCTGGCAGATATTGATCGTGCACATATTGATATTTATATGAATGTAATCAACCAAATTTAGTAGCTGACTAGTATTTCTCACTGAATATGTCCCACATATATGTTATTTGAAGTATGTGAATTGCTTCTATGATTAATCTGACCGTAACGATTTTTGTTGTGTAGTTCTGTGAAGAGTGAAATGTGGCTTGTGAGGTGAAAAAAAAATCCAGGATTAAAAATCCAGGACAGCTCCCTAGGAAAACCCCATCCTCATCCATACAGCAGTGGGATCCTCAGTCATCCCCCAGCAGTCGAAAACGTCTGTGTAGAGCGTGCTTTGTGAGGAAGGTGTTATGTGGTGCCAAGCGGGTAACACTGCTGCAGAGCAGGCACACCTACCAGTGTGGTAGTGCCCTGAGATGGCCCCAGGTCCTCTTCTCCCTCATTCTAATGCCTGTGGTAGACTTCTAACAATGAAAGGCAGAAATACTCTTTGGGCTGGCTTCCTGAGTAACTGCCTCATGTTCTGAGTCTCAGCTCAGTATTTTTGAACAGTCGATGGGTCTTTTTGAAAACTACTGATAGTAGTAGGTTGTTTCATGGATACAGAACTGTCACCTTGTAAGCTTCCAGATTTCCAGGTGCCATAAATAAAAGTAAATTGAATCTAGAAGTTCAAAAATACCACAAGGTGAGAAATCCTTAATTTACGCCAATTTTACTGCTTGCAATGTTATATGTTATAAATCCACTCATTCAGAAAATTCATATGCAGAGTAGCTGTAGCTGTAGTCAAGATTATAAAAGCTCACAAATGTCTTTGAATATCAGTCTAAGTCCCTTTCATACAGGCCTGTCAATTAATGGACTGTAAAGATGCATAGTTGTTTCACGAAGAACATGTCTTATGCAGCTTAAATGTTTTGCAGAAATGAGAACATCTCCAAGTATTTTTCATGTCACTTTGCTGTGATGATCAGTAAACACCCTTCAAGAAACCTGCAAATGTTTCAAAAAAATAAAGACTATTTTTCATCACAAACTGTAATTACTTTAATTATAGGATAATTATATAAATAATGTGTTTGAACACAGCTTTCATTTTTTCTTTGTTTTCTAAATATTATCATCTTTCTGTATTTTCTGATGTGTAAACAGGAAACATTCAAGTTTAGATGAAGAGCGGGTGAACTGCCTGCAATACAAACTGAGAAAATCAAATGATGATTAAGCTATTGAAAACTACCAACTAACAGATAATTTTTAAGTAAGCAGGTGTACTAAGCCATCACAACTTCAAAATGGAAAATATATTTTAATTAAGTTCTAACACCTCTGTATATCAAGAGGTCTGATCTATCATTGACAACCAAGCCAGAAAGTTCTAAATACAGTTAGAAATCCATATCTTACTCCCAAAGTGTCGATAGAAGGGTAAAATCCAGAGATTTTCATTAGAGCAATAATTTGGGATTATATTACTAAAAATACACATCCCTATGTATGAATTGTTTCATTATACAAAGGACCAAGGAAAATAAATATCAATGCCCGTTTAATGAGAGTGGATACAGATACCTTGTTTTGTTTTGCTTTGTTTTAGACACTCCATACTTCACCTTTAATGATCCATATACCTCCTGGCAGGTTAGATGTGCAAATGTCACATATTGTGAAAGCCACAGTCCTTAACATCATTATATTGGGTAAATTCACTTGCATGGTACATAAGTGGATATATCCACAGGCTTAGTTTCACAGGCCTAATAGTCATTAATAAGTGAACTCCAAATGTTCTAAAGCAGAAATAGATAAACTTTGTTTACCTTCATTTAGCTGCAACTATCCTATGAGCTCAATGTACAAAAGCAATTACATATAGTGCTGTTTCAAGCTGTCCTATGAAATACAGCAAATCCTCAGATGACTCTAATATACAGTGATGTCAGAATTCCCTGCAGTCAGTTCCCACTGATATTCAAATTGCTCATATTCTCCAAGATTTTTAAATGGACTCTCACTGGTTGTTCTGAAAAATCAAACTGTCTGCATAGTATGCTCAATATCAATGTGTTTTCCTAGAAAATTGAAAAATTCTGATCAGTGCTAAGAAACATGAATTTTTTTTCTAATAAATTAATTAATCCAGCTAGTGAGCAGATGTTAACACTACCAGAATAGCTATAGGACAGTTCTCATGTTATCTAGTTCTTTATTGGCATCAAACATATGTTATGACGCAATTGCAAATGTTCTATATGTACATATATACACATGTTGGTCCTAATTTCTAAACTGAGGAAACACAATTTTGCTACTGCTGTCAACACCCATATGAGTTTTAGGATTATATGCTTCTGGGTACATTTTTTTGTGAACTCAGCTCTATCCTAGATGCAAAGTTTCTATTGGGATAATATCATTGGAAGTCTTTCATAGATACGTGCATATATATTGGCAGGGAAGTCACTTCCAAATGGATAAAGTCACAAGTCATATTCAAATGGAAAAGATTCTGGCTCCAATTCTGAGCCATAAATGATGACTTATTGCTTATTACCAATGTTTGGAAATCTTAACACCAAAACATATTCCTTGCTAAAATCTGTTTTATTAACACTTCTTCAGATTCACAGGGGCTTCTGCACAGTCACACCAATGTAAGTTTTTGCAAATCTCTGTGGAGATCACAGTTAGATCCCACAGTGACAAATCTTTAATGTATGCTTTAGAGCTGACAGCAGACCTCAAGCCAGTCTTCCTTTACTGCACAAACAAGGGATTTCTTTACTGGTGAACGGAAACTGTTCATGTTTTTATGGAGAAAAGACTGTCATACTCCAGGCATGCTTTTGCAGTTCATTTGCATGTGTCCTCTTGCTAAGATCCTTAAAACTCAGATGACATCAGAGTGATTTTCCTCACTTTTCATTTTAAGGAAACATGGAAAAATGCAGAATGGGTCAAGCAGGAGACTTCCTTGGCCTTCTGGAACGTGCACAGCTACTAAAGGCACTGGCTTATTCTACGTGGCATAAACAAAATTTAGTTTATGCAGCAAAGAAGACAATCACCTATGACCTCCTTCTGCTGCTCTGAATGTACAGCTACCCATACTTCAGTACAGTAAACTCCAGTACTGCCACTAACATGCAAGATAAAACAGAGAGAGAACAAACCCATTGCAACAGCAACAGGAACCTCTTCAGTAGCTGAGATCTCTTCACTTACGAGTAGAAAGCACAGAGAAATAAATATCGTAAGAATGGAACTAAGGACAAGACAGACCTATTTATATTTAATAGGACTTTGTAGACTTCCTTGGCCTGATTGCAATGACATGGTGTGTAAATGGTATCATTTAATTGGATTAAAAGGAGTTTCTCTTTTATCTGGAGTTAGCCAGCAAAAGCTCTGAAATCACCAGATTGTACCACTATTTATTGGGAAAATTCTTAGTCTAAACATCTGAGTTTATCCCTTCAGGCATAGTTTGGCCATATGTAGTCAAAGCATTTCAAATTTTGCTTGGAGCATAAATATGAGGCTAGACAATTGAAAGAGAGTTTTTATACATCACTACAATTTATGTTTTAGCATATAATGAGCAAGTGTTCCCATGTCTGACAATTAAGTACTTATTTCCTCTGCAAGCCAATGGTCATGGATTTTCTCATCATAAACTGTGTACATTCATTTCCTCTCTTGCTCTTTGTATTCACCTCTCCATTGTTAAACAATTAAGTAGTAGAAGCTGTTAATATTATGTTAAAAAATTCATCCTATTTCACGCTTTTTTTTCCAGTCTTGTTACATTATTTTCATGTGAAAACATGGATGAAAACACTTAACAAAACAAAAGACATGCAAAATATCAGAAGTAGGACATTTGTAGATAATCTTCAAATTAAAGAATTAAAACCACCAGCACGTTGCAGCTTCTAGGAGTTTTTTTCTTGTATATATACGAACATTTGTTCTGCTTTAAAGGATGTATGTGTATGAGGCATTTCTCAATAAAAAACATCAAAATCATGCATGAAAGGTCACTCTGAGCTCTCTTAAATGCATGGTATCATCTGCTACATGAAATTAGGAAAGCTAGAATGATAAGCTTTCCTTTAATGGGAAAAATTGGCAATTTCTCCAACAAATAGCTCTGTATGATGGCAGTAGAGCTCAGAGAGGGGGGGAAATTGAGGGCAATTACACTGCAGAACCAACATCTTCTCCAGCCCTATGGAAAAGAACTATTCCTTAGACCAGTTATTCTCACTGGGCCTGGCAGGTGTGTATCGATGCCAAGGATTTTTTTTCCTTCAGATTCAGGTAACAAGTGAATTGTTTATGATTAGTAGGCCTTGACTTTGTATTACTGTCCTTCTTTTTCTTTAAAGACACTCACTACTTTGTAAATGCCATGCAGCAAGCAGTATATACGGCTTATAGCTGAAAAAAAAAATCTGCTCTTGGTCTGTTCTTTGATGTTCAAAAAGCTACTTAACAATATCAGTATTGTTCTGAAAAATATGTTTAATAAATTATTGGGTGTTTACATAATGTATGACAATAATGCTGTATATTCACATGTAAAGCAAAAGGCTTTTTATCAGGATATTAGTAGACATCACACAATGATAACAGCAGGTGTTGCCCTCCTCTGGCCCTAAATTTGATTACCTTTATGGCCTCTCATACCTACAGATCTCCAGATGTGACCAAAAATAAGAATTCTCTTTCTGGGTAAAGAATGGCATTATCTTTTAGAGAATGCTAAAACATCTTGGCTTTTCTTATTCCAGCAATTGTGAGTTAACTAGACCTCCTCACTCATGCAAAATGTCATCTCTGGATTTATCAGTTGGAAGAGGAATCTCAGAGCATCTCAATGTAGCTGTTCTAGAAAAGGAACAGCACAATGCATCATGATCAGCTTTCTCAGGAGAATAAACAAATATAACTGGTTGAAACCATATCTTCCACTGTCATCTTTAATTAATGGAATTGCATCTTATTCAAACTGGGGCTCCAAAAATCATGTAATTCAGCGATGATGGTAAGGTCTTGGAGAGCTCCAAGGTAAATCCTTTGTTTTGATATTTTGCTCAGACTTCTCAGAACATCCTTAAAGTTAATCACTTCCTTTTCAGATGCAGTATATAATTTGGCCATGACTTATAGGGTCTGATTTGGAGTAGATAATCCATTCAACATAATAATGCATTTTACAATGGAACTACCTTAATGCAAGGAATTCTGGTATTTCAAAATGGTGATGCAGAGAGTGCTGAAATATAATTAAAGGACACTAAAATTAGTTTGAATTCATACAAAAATGCTCAATTTAAGTGTGTAACTAGAACTATGATATGTGGTCATGTTCTCAGCCCCGGAAATGTCATCATTTGATCAAAAAAATGGAGTTTCTGCTAAAAGAGTGTAAAAAAATACCAAAAGGTGAGAGAGACCCATGGAAAAAAGAAGGTACTGCTTTTTATGGAGAAAACAACCCAAGAAAGCATTAACTAGCAAGTGTTTTTAATAAAACACATGGAGGTGCTAATCCTTATCCCACAAAAGATAGTGGCAATTCTTCAGCCAACTGTAGATTGGCTAGTTCATTCTGACAAGACATGCAGAAGTAGTATTTAAAGAAAGGGAGTTATGACACTTAAATTTAGTATTTTATGTCAAAACACTCATTTATTATTGCTATTAGGACATCCAAATTAAATTGGCTTTTGGTTCATGACTCATTCACAAACCTCTCTTGATTGGTGTCAATACATGAGTATTTTATGACTTTGATAACTGGTTTAGCTGAATGATTTTTAGTCACTCTGCTGTTCAGAAACTGCTCATTTTGA
Source organism: Eopsaltria australis (assembly GCA_034509425.1). Taxonomy (NCBI): domain Eukaryota; kingdom Metazoa; phylum Chordata; class Aves; order Passeriformes; family Petroicidae; genus Eopsaltria; species Eopsaltria australis. The sequence goes on along the minus strand of JAVTVJ010000144.1, from coordinate 2,805,551 downwards.
TTAATCATTATTTGTGGGATATTGTTGGTCCTACAGTATATTTTCTGCTTCTTGATTAGCTGACTGAAACTTTAACAAAAGATAATGAGTTATGACTAACAAATAATGAACAGTGAGTAATGAACAATACATTCCAGGTACAAATTTGGACAATACTACAGAATCACAGACAGTATTTTGAATACAGTGAATATTGTGCAATAAATATTTGGAAACATCTTCTGATATGGTGGTAAGAGTAGCAGTAAATCTATGGTCAGTCATTTGTGACTGAATTGGAAGCGTATTTCTTGCATCATTCCAACAACTCTAACTCTGAAGCAGATACATAAACTAATGTAACCTCTTTAAAAGATGTAGAGGTGCTCAAATTGGAAGCGATTCTAAATAAAATGGTAAGCGTACTTCTTAGTTGGTTCTTTTACATCTAAAGCCTCCCATAATTATTCATTTTCAAGACTCAATAAAAAATAAATCTCCACCTGTGAATAACATCAAAATCAATTTTTTAAAATGACACATAACCCATTAGTTTTTAACAAAAGTTGCAGCTTCTGGATTGGCTTTAGTCTTCTCAGATTATATTGGTGACATTCTGGTATGTTTGCAGTAAATACAGAATAAAGAACTCTTTTTGCTACAGTAGTTAGCTATTTGCAAAATCTAATTAAGGCTTCACACTCCTTAACCATTAACATTATTCATTTAATAAGCACTAAATTAGGCAGACATATGTGTCATATATCATCAGGAAACCAAGCACAGAAGGTCGGGACTTTTATGACTTTCTGTGACATTTGAGTTACAAAGACTAAATCCCATACACTCAATAATCTTTCCCCTGTTTTTAAGGGCCAAACAAATCTAAGAGATTCTAACATAAACTAGTTGAGGTGTCCTGTGTTAAGGCTGAAATAAGAGAGGGATTAACTTTCACTGAAAGCAAAACTAACTTGAGCATTGCGTTCCATTACAGGACCAACCAGAGAACAACAGATGCAGAACTTGCTGCACTTTCATCAAACCCATTAACAGGTAGTGAAATTCCTTTTGTTCCTAACCTGTCATCATGAAAGATGTTATATCTGTATTTTCTGCATTTTAAAAAATTTTACCCCATGGATGCTGCTCTGAAATCTAGCGATTATAAGTCAGAAGCAACTTTGAGGCACACATAGAGAAATTTCCCTCATTGGAGTGGGAGCTGCAGTGTTCATTTATTTAGGAGGTGAATTTGGATAGCACTACTGCAAGAGTGAAGCCAGAATTTAAAACAAACCCTTCCAATGGCTGCATTTGTTGTGCTGGGCTTTGTTTAGTCAGGTGGATTTCATTCCTGCTCTTCACATTCTCTGATGTTTAAAATGGTTCCTAGAAAGACAAATCAGTTTCCCTTTTCATATAAAAAGTTAACACAAAACCAGATAACTTGCAGAGACTTCAAAGCGATAAAAAATTCTTTGCAGACGTAGAAGAAAACAATCATCAGCACTCTTCATCCTCTCCTCATTTCCTCAGCTCCAGAATGAACAGGCATGTTTAAGTAAATTTGGATGAAAAAGCCCAACTGAATCTTCACAAAGCATTTTATGTTCAATTCAGTGCTGGAAAAAATAAGAGTGGACATTTTTCTAATCACAGCATCAAAGTGAGTATCCTACTGTTTCTGAAATGTAACCCTGGAATTCAATGAATATAAATACAAGTGGTAAAACACTCTTATTTTGAAAGCAGAATTGAATGGGCTTTTCTTTATCTAATTTAAAAATAGCAATTATTTTTGGCACAATCATGCAGTTCCCAAACAAGGAAAATGAAAATCCAGCATGATGCATTATTTCTGTGTTTAACCAAATCACCTGCCTCACTTTTATTTTTCATTATAGAATTTATCATCCAGTTTCTTAGGCCCACTTCCATATCACAGGACGTATTTTGCATTTTTCAGCAAGGTACAGTTAGTAGTGTATTTCTAAAGTGGTCTAAGAGTAACATTCTTCAGACAGAATAATGCAATCACCTCTTAAGATGACACAGTAGAAAGAAAAAGAGTAAAATTATTCTATGACTGAAAATGTGACTTGGGTTAACTAGTTTTTTAAAATTAAATTTCTGTTTGCAAGCAGGAGCAAATAATTTTAGAAAGCAAAGTTGGACATCTAATGTAGCTCCTCAGTAACTAGAAATCACCCTGATTTTGGATCCATGTTACATTCTGAGGCTCAACCATTTTCCACATGTAGCCTGAGTGTTCTCCCCATTCCCAGAAAGTTTTTTCTCTGAATTGTCTTAGGGCCAAAGTAGATACTGACACTTCTTTTCCTTACATTTTATAGTAAATCTGAAATTACAAATCATACTCATTATCCCTTGCTTTTATTTCCTGAGCTGTGCTCATCTTGTCTCAGACCATCACACAGATCCAGTTACCCAAGACGAGCAGGAATGTCTTGGAAAAAATCCTGAGAAAGCACAAGCCATGATTTTTTCCTTCACTCTGCAAAAAGATGCTCTTTGGCAATCTCTGGTGGCAGTCAAGAGAGGTCTGTGACTAGGTCTGTGTGCTAGTTATGTGTGGTGGGCTGACCATGGCTAGACAACAGGTGCCCACCAAGCCACTCTATCTCTCCCCCTCCCCAGCTGAACAGCAGAGAGAAAATTAGATGAAAAATGGCTTGCAAGCTGAGACAGAGCTGTTTTCTAAAGCAAAAGCCAAAGTTTGCATGCACACAAGCAAAGAGAAAAACTAATAATTTTGTTCTCTCTTTCCTCTAAGCAAGCAATGTCTGGCCACTTCTGGAGGCAGGGCTTCTGCACGCCTGGCGGTTCCTCCAGAAGGCAAACACTGTAACTAACAAATGCCCCCCTTTCCCCTCCTTTCCTCAGCTGTTATGTTTGAGCTGATGTCATATAGCATGGACTACTTGGTTAATTTGGGTGAGGTGGCCTAGCTGTGTCTCCACCCAGGATCTTGTCCAACGCCATCCTGCTGGTGCGATTGAGTAAACAGCGCTAATGCTGTGCCAGCTGCTCAGCAGGAGCCAAAACACTGCTGTGTTATCAGCACCTTTCCAGCTACCAATGCAAAGTGCAGCTCTGTGAGGGCTGCTGGGGGAAATGAGCTCCATCTCAGCCAGATGCAATGCAAAGTGGTGCTGCTGAAGAGCTTCAAAATGGATAAATCATAACCACTTGTACAGCTCTGCCTGGTGTCCCACACGGAAGGGAAGGTGCTCAGATGGAAGAGCTCTGTACTAACATATGCTTTGCAAAGAGGAGATGTAGAAGAAAGGGGGTATAGCTGGAACCCACAACCATTTGTTTTGAAGATACCAGAGGACAAAACCAGTGAAAAAGTAACCCAAATGTGACTTTCTCACTGCAAAAATCCACTCTCCATCCCTAGGATTTCTCCCTTTTGTCTCCAGGCATTTGCTGAGTTTTTCCCCATTTTTAGGATGCTAACATAATGTTCCCATGCAGAAGAGTTATGATGCCCCATTTTAACTATCTAATTACTTAATTAAATTGTGATCCTTACACCTGCAAATACATTGTCTTTATGGTACAGCCCCCACAGAGTCTCATAGGGCCCTACATACATAATTTGCACTAACAGTAATGGTGATTACCTGCTCAAATATCTCTGAGATTAATGGAAACTAGATACCTGCATGTCTCAGCAAGCTCCTCCAAAATTCTGGTTTCCAGTGACACAAGGATGCTTGGAGCTCTGGCCACTCGTGGAGTAGTTTTTGCAATGAGGCCAGTGCTGGTGGCCCTTTCTGACACATGCAGACCTATGAATAGAGATGCAGAAGTAATTTCAGCTGGTTTGCTTCTCTTTCATTAGCTTTCCACGTATGCATTTGCAAATACATGTACCTACATTTGATAACATATTTACATGCATATTTACATATTTACATCTCTGATCATACATTCATGCCTGAATGTATGATCATGTAAGTCTTTATATATATATACTATATATATATATATATATATATAACCCATACATTATTTATTCACAGTCACTGTGACCATTAGCTTAGTTCAAAGAATGAAATTTCCACTGATGTTCTGGTCTAACACCTCCTAATGACATATTCATACATAACCAAGTAGAGAAATCAATAACTAAGTCATGACTTACATTTAAATACACATTTCTTTGTGTCCTCTTTAAAACTGTTTCTTTTTTTTTAACCTTGATATAAATATAATCTTCTTGCACTACCTTGCTTGTCAGTGTGTACTGAACTTGCAGAACATAAATCATATTGGCAGTATTGAGTGCATTAGCTCCCATGTGTTTTATATAATATGGAGTCCTGGGCCTGACAAATATTTGAGCTGGAGACCATCTAGTAATTTCAGATATTTCAGGTCTACACCAAATAATTAGGGAAAAATACTGGACTGAAGAAACAGTTGGAAAACTCAATTTGAGCAATGGTGGGTGAAGAAAAATGAAACAAGAGGCTGAGGTTTAATTATGAAGGCTAATACATAAGACTTTCTTTTCCTGTGTAAATTGTGTGATCAGGGAACAGCTCTCAGCTCAAAGGTCCTGCTCTGCACTTCAGCTCCATCCCAGGTGGGTACTGGGATGAGTTTAATTTGCACACAGTTCTCTCTATCCTGCTCTTCTCAAAGAGGAAAACTGAAAGCCACACAACAAAAATACGAAGCTTTCACAGAAAACTCTTGGTCCCCAATGCTGCTGAGCAGTACCAGCCACATAAAATACTGTTGCTTTCCATTCCTGTATGTCTCAAGAGACATGTTTTATACACAAAAATCTCAACAATTGAAGAATTTGTCTGAAATTCACATCGTGACATGCTTTGCTTTTCACAGTAGCTCTCTGTTTGCTGGTACAATGATCTTTTGCTGTTTTTAAAAAAAACAACTTATGTTTTTCACAAGAAATACATACCTCTAGCTGCTCTCCTTCTTTTTTTTCTAAATATATGTTAGTTAAAAACCTGTTTGCCATTCCAAAACTGAAATTAAGGAAAGGGATATTGTTATGTATTTTTTTCCATATTTTGAGAAATATTAACATATGCATGCTTTGATGTAAAGTGACACATGACAAGAAAGCACTGTCATGTCAAGCTGCACTTTCTACAGATCTCCTAAAAAGCCCCAGAAAAACAAACTCAAACTTGAACAAATTACATGCCTTTGAAAAGCATACCTTATGGTCTCTTTAGAGATAATTTTCTGAAGGCATCCTCTTTAATAAGTTTTGGAGTAGCTGTAAAAAAACCTATATATGATCCAAACTATATGTGCTTCATCACAGTGAACCATCTGAATTTTGAAGTTTGAAATATGGCAGAGAAAGGCTGGGAATGTCTTAAAGACCATATTAAGTGAAGAACAGACTCATAGCATCATCCAGCTTCATTAAGAAGGGACTTTGAAAGAATATCTCCTTCACTTCCTCCTGCAATAAGCTGGGACATCTTCAGCTAGGTAACTCAGAGCCCCATCCAACCTGACCTTGAATTTTTCCAGGGATGGACAGCACACCACCTCAGAAGATAGCGTAGATCAGTAAATACGGTGTTCAGCTCCCAGTCAAACTTACTCCATTAGCTGAAAGACAGTGCTTGAATCTTCATAACTAGTTTTGCACAGACTCTGTGTTCCTGTAAGGACTGTATCTGAGGTTGGTGATGAAAAAGTCTCCAATTAAAAGAAAAGTTATAGTAACTTAGAGTGATTAAATAAGTAGAATCTATTCTGTTATGAAGAATTAATGTTTAGCAACAAAAACCTCTTCCATATTACCATTGTGAAATCAAAATGTAATTGCAAGTATCATAGTGACCTCCATAAATAGCATGCTGCATCACCTAAGATTTAAGAACATGAGAGTCCTAGCGAAATTAAATTCTAAGTGCTTTTTCAACACTTATCAAAGAAGAAAATTATATTGGGGTTTGGCCAATGAATTCTTGGTGCTCAGACTCTTAGCCCAGCAAATCACACAATAATTCTTACCAGGCTGTGATGAACTTAAAAATAAGCTGCAGCTCATTGAAAAATATATGAAAATTCTTACACCTCGTAAAGAATTCCTTCAGAAAATTCTGGCATTTCTGACATGATGCAGTCTTTTCATTGGCAGCAAGTGCACAATGGCAGACAAAATGTACCACAGACATTTTTGTGCTATGCCAAAATAACAAACAAGGCTGTGACTTGCTATACTGAATATGAGCTTCCAGTAAGTGTTGCTAATAAGTCAGTAAAGCCCCTGTAGTATTGTGGTATCAACAAGAATTCAAGGGGTAAAATGCATGAGATAATATCAGTCTATCATGTTTTTTACACTCTTGGGTGAGAAAAGTCCTGGCCTACTCATGCCCCCAGAGCTGGAGTTATCAGCATTCTGCTTCTCACCTCCAAGGTCAGGATTAATTTCCTTTTTTCAATACTTTTACCTATGAAGAATGAACTAAATAAATGGAATCGACAGATAAAGTATTTTATGAATAAATTAGGAAGTCTTTCCCTCCTGTCATTGTCACCTCTTGAAGTGACAGATTAGCTGCTGATCTGAAATCTATCAAGTGAATTCTTGAGCTAACGCCCTCCTGCCCTCCCAGGAGAAAACCCTAGCTAAATAAAAAACAGCTATAAAAAGACCTTTCTCACAGAAAGCTAAAGATGCTGAATCTTTGAGCTGCAGGTCTCACTCCACCACACAGATTCAAACCTTATATAGGCATTTTCTCCTGTTAGCAGTAATACTTTTCCTTTCAGAAAAGCAGGATTTGCAAAGCCTGACAGACTCTACAGACCTCCTTATTAGTTGGCATTCACCAAGTTTTCACTAAGATCTAAATCGATGCTGTTTATTCACACAGAGTGTGCCTTTGGTCTTTATTGCTAATTAATTCATTTTGCAAAACTCATCTGAGTAACGTTTAAAGTTGTTTTACAAACAGGAGGTTCAAAGTTGATGCTGCCTCTTCATCTTCAGTGTACCTAGCTTGGTCTACGTGTTGTGGCACATATGGAATGTAGCATCGTTCATTGATCTAACACACTCAAAATGTGTAGACACCAGGGAACAAATTAAGGGCAAAATCCTCCTCTCAGATCTGTTGTGCATGGATCAGAGATAAGCAGTACAAATTAGAGCTTTTCTCAGCTGCAATGCACAAATGTTGTTTCATGAGTTCCCCTCTAGGCTTCAAAAAGAGGTTGCACCGTTTGTGCAATAACATCCTCTTTGGGCCAGGAAAATCTCCAAGGGTGTGTGGTCTGGCCAAAAAAAGACCATTTTATCTTTCAGGTCTTTGCTCCCATTAGACATTTGCACACACACACTTCACTGAACATGAGATCAAATCAATACAAGCAGGCCTGCTCAGGAATGAAACATGAGCACTCAATAAAATAAATAAATAAAGAAATATGTGTACAGTCCCCAGCCTGATGAAGAATTCAAATTGCCTCAGAGTGCTTTTACAGGTTTACACATAGAACATGTTTAATTTTCTGTTAATTCCCTGTGTTGTATGCTTATTGCAGTTTACTTTTACTCTAATTAAAATAAAATATTAGACAAGGTTGCTGTGTTTATCCTTCACCAATATAGTCAGGAGAAAGCCAGTGCATGGGTTAATGATGGATTTTCACCTCCCTTTAATGTTCACAGTGGCTGTGAATGTAGATTTCTGCATGATTAAAAGGAAGTTCGTACTGCATGCTGAACTACATGTGAAGCATGTTTGCTCTTGGTCCCAAACGCTATATCATACTCGGCTGGTCACCAAGGTAGATTCTCATCAGGGTACTCCTACCAGGGCATGACTATTCCTAGTGAGACAAATACTGTGATATTTGTACCCATGATATGTGTAACATGTTTATTTTTGTCAGCCAGAATATTGTTTCTCACGCACTGGGGGGAGCAATCTTGTGTTTTGTCTTTGAAATAAGATGCTCTGAAACAATCAAATATATTGAATCCATTTCCAGATACAGCATCAGCAATTGGTACACTGCTAGGGAGGTGTTCACAGTGTTTATGCTCCAGTAATCTGTTCCCAGGAAGAGATCCATCATTTCAGGGCTCTGAGGCATCTGGGCGCCAAGCTCTGGGAGGGATTTGGGACTCCTGTCTTGGAAATGGGTTTGATCGATATAGTGCCTAAGATGTGGGAATAGTGATCGCTTCAGTTTCTAAAGAAAATTCTCCAGCTCCTGTGAATATTAAGAATAGCTGAAAATTAGATTATAAATCCAAGGACGTGTTCAAAGTACAAAGTGGGCTTTACACCACTGCCTGCTTTAAGCAAAAGGCTTTTCTTCTTTCCTCTTTGAGTACTCCTCATTGAAATCTTCACAACTAGTCTGGCATCTTCTTGGTTTGTAAATGTAGGTGAAATTAATTTGGATTCTAAGATTTGTATCTTTTATATTTACAGAAAACCCAAAGCCAGTATTTATTTTTAACATGTCACTATTGTCCTGTACTCTCAGTAGAAGATTTTTGAATACTAAGGCTGTTGAATTTTTCTCTTTCAATTTCTGAAAATCTTTTTTTCCACTGGGACAAGTGCATGACTAGATAGTATTTTGATACCTTTGCATGATAAAATGCTCCTTAGCTGAGAACAGAAATACACCCTTATCTACCGACGTTATGAAAGAAATACAACTATCCAGAAAGATAGTGGTTTTTGTTTTTTCTAAATTGTTTAGTTGAAAAAGAGACTGTGATCCACTGATATACAAGTAAATGTCCCATGCTGGCATCTCTCTGCCTAGCTATCTCTCCATTTCTGGAAATTACTGATCCGAAAAACTAAAGGTGGGAAGCAGAGCTTCTGTGGGTGAAGCACGGCACTTCAGATATCATCACAGAGCCTATTCACCAAATTACAGCAGATAAGAGACTTTTCTTTGCATAAAGGGCATTTACACTCTTCTCAGAATTGCATTTTTATCCCCAAAGACTGAACAGTATGATTAGGAGTTCTGTCTTTGGCATACCAAAAAGAAGGAAAGAGACAGTCTCATTGAAATGTACTTCTAGAAATTGAGAATGCTCTTTTTTTTTTTCGTAAATATGCATTCAGACATTAGGTGAAGAACTACAGAGTTTTCTTTACCTGTAAACTGTTCAGAAGATGGTGATCTTATCTAGCTCATACTTTTAAATACAAGAGTATTTTTGCTCAAAATGCAATTTGTAAATGAGTTCAGCAAAATCCACTGGCTAGGTGCCAGCATCTGAATATTGAGTTTTCTCTACTCTATTTTTATAACTGGAAATCAACAGGGTTTGATATAATTTGAAATACTAACTTTTTCATAGAAACTAAATGCTTTGAAAATAAGGTGTCCTGAACACTGAAAAAAGATGTTCACCTAGCCATGTTTTAAGTTATAAAAATTCACAAAACCCCCTTCAGTTTGAATGTCAGTGGGTGAATAAGGCAAATTTAAGTATTTTAAGTTTTTAGAGTGTAGAAAGCATTTCTAAGGTGTTAGAAGTGCAAAGTACATGTTTTTAAATAGTGAAATCTCACTCCTGTAGTTCACAGAGCAGCCCTCCTGTGTAAGGCAAGTCAGATGTGTATTCAAGTTGACAAAGGGAACTACACACCAGTGAATGACAAACATTTGAGACTGAAAGAAAATCTAGTGCAGAAAGGGTGACTCTAAGTCTTTCCCATACCCAACAGTTTCTACAGGAATAAATTTCTATACTCTATAAATCTCTATAGCAGGTCTGAGGTCCACCAGTCTACCATAGCAGAAGGTCTCTACTCTTAAATATTAGTTTTGAGTCTTGAGAACAAAGTCAGCACCAAGTTTTTTTTAATCCTGTTCACAGGAACTGGTTTCCAAAGACAAGAAAGATGCTGATATATGGTGATGAAGCTTTGGACCACTGTACAGAAGAAGCATAAAAACTAAGCAACCATCAACACTAGCAAAACAAGACCCTTAGGAATTATCTAAAGGTCATAGAAAATGAATAAATATTAATGCACTTATCATGCAAAATCTGAGAAATGTGCTGTTATGACTGAAATATTATTCAAAGACAAGTATTGTAATTAAGGTTTTTCTTTACCCTAGGCAGTGATAAAGAAATGCCGGGTTTATCCTCAGCCTTTAGCCAGCAAGTGTTTTTTCTCTCCTGCTTAATTCTAATGTGAGTTCTTAATGCAATAACCCTTTGAGATTGAATGAACAGCAAGTTAATACTTCAAAAGTGTGGCATTCCTGTTGCTAAGCATTTAATTTCCCCCCCTCCCTTTCTCTTACTTCCAGGTGCTTTCCTGGGCTACAGTGCTTGCTAGTTTGTGTAACCCCGTGATGTCAGAAGGCTTAAGAGCCCCTGGAGCTAATGCAAAATGTATGAGCATGCCATATCTTGAAATTCCTGCTGTCGGAAGTGCCGGCTCGGAGGGGAGACAGGAAGCCTGAAGGGGAGAGGCAAAGAGAAGTCCCAAAGGAAAAAGAAATGGGGAGAGGCATGGAAAGAAAAAAGAAAGAAGAGACAGCTGAGAGCATAAAGAGCACAGGGGAGAGGGAAGACTAAAGATGACTGGAGCTAAGGGCTGAGCTGAGCACAGAGGTGCTGGCTGCAGGGAGGCAAATCTCCCTGAGTGGTGCTGACAGCATTCAGGGGGGCACTTACAGCCAAGCACGGATATTAAGCAGGTGTCCATTCTTCTTTTCGTCCAGGACACACACTTCTTTCAGTGGAGGAATTCTAAGCCCACCAGGGGATGGTGTGAAACAACTGCAGGCATCATGACTTCGTGCTGTAGGGCCAGGCTGGCAAGAAATGGCACACAAAAGGCTGTCCCTCCCTACACCCAGCCCATGCTCAGACATGGAAGTCACAAGTGTAACAGGGGCTGTAGGGCACACACAAGAGATGAGCCTTCTGACACTAAAGCATCAGCATCGTGGTTGTATCAAACTAGCCCATTCTGAATGACAATGAGGACAAGCAAGTGCTCATGGCTCTCTGCTCTAAGTGGGCAAAATACTGCAGCACACACTTGGGGCTTAAGAACCTCCAGCACAAGTTGGGCAACCCTCTCAGCCACAGGGACTCTGAGAGGACAAACAAAACACAAGGCTGCAGCTGGCAGGCTCTAGTGCTACCTTCTGTAATTTTTGCTGTTTTCTTCAGTGCACGTTTTGCCTGTCTTGATATAGTGAGGCAATTAATATTGGCTATGAGTATGATGTGAGCTGTTGGAATGTTTATAGAATCACAGAGTGGTCTGGGTAGGAAAAGACCTCAAATTTCTTCTAGTTCCAACTTCCCAGCTGTGGGCAGGGACACCTTTCACTAGAACAGCTTGATCAGAGCTGCATCTAACCTGCCCTTGAACATTTGCAGGCATGGAGCATTCACAGTTTCTCTGGGAAATTTGTTCCAATGCCTCACCACCCTTACAATGAATTATTTTTCCTAATATCTAATCTAAGCCTTCTGTCTTTTAGTTTGAATTCATCTTGTCCTATCACTACATGCTCTTGCAAATATGTTGTGTTGAGGGAGAGTGAAACTGCCAGGAAGGTGCAGAGGCAGCATCAAACCTATGATGTTTTTGAAGGTTTGCATCATTCCACTTACTGAAGCTAAGATAAGGCTCAAAACTGTGCTGTTATAGCACAAATCTTCCAGTGAGCAACCACAGAAGAAATGCAGACATAGATGAAAACGCTCTCTGCGCATATGTGTTTGGGCAAGAACTACTTGAATGTGGGATGTGGTTCTCTTTTACCCCATTATTGGCAGAACTTGAGGATCACCTGTATGAAAAGGAGAGGAAAAGTGAGACAAACAGTAAAGTCTGTTAAACTGCTGATGCTCTTTTGGGGGGCTGACATGTTACAGGGGGATACTCAAAGGTCATGTCTATCTGCGTAAATGCTCTGTTGCTATTAGGTCCTAGGAAACTGATTTATTCCATTCTTTCTTCTTCATTTCTTCACCCACTTTCTGGCCTGCTTTCTCCTCTGTTAGTTGAACATGGTTCTCAAGGGTGGGCTCTGGCCATAGTAACACAAGCTCTTGTATATTCAGACAAGCCTCTTTGGCCTGCTCTGTTTACTCCTGATTTCTGAGAAAAACCCAAAATATTTCAAAGTGAATGGACCATGCCCAGGTACCCTCTTTCATTCATGATGTGATATCTGCCATCAGCTCCCCAGAACAATGAGAAAACTGGGGCCCACAGAGTGGTAGCTGGACTGTGTCACAGGGCTGTTGCAGAGGAGCCAAGAACTGCAAGGTTTTTCAGGGCTACACAGAGATGTGTGACACACACATGTTGAGCAAAGAGATGTCTGTGTGCAGAGGGTGCTCCTCATTTGGGCTCTGCTGGAGGTAAAGCATGCTGGAGGAGGATGCTCCTTATCCAGCCCCATGTGGACTGGGTGATCCCCAGATCAGAAGGTGCCACAAGACCTGAATACCCTTACAGTTCTTGTTACAAAACATTCAAAAGCAAGGCCTCTCTCTTGTTTCAATGGCTTGTGAGGAGCTGTGCTGGGCCAGGCTTGTGGAGGGGCAGAGCTGTGGGGGTCTGTACAGCAGAGTTTGCTTTGGATGGTACCATTTCTGCTGTTCATTGCAACAGACCAGAAGGAGCGTTTCCTTTTACAGTAGGAGTGATGTGATACACATAAGCAGAAATCTGCCCTCCTTTGCCAGAGCACATCGATGAAGACCAAACTCTAAAAATGATGAACACGCTTTTTCATTCAAGTCTTTCTTGTCCCAGATTTGCTCAGCTGCTGTCTTTGGGATATATGATGCATGCCCTGCAACTCCCCGAGCATCTGCTATGGGCGACTACGAGAGACAGAGAAGTGGACTAAAGGGACCTCTAGTTTGAGCTAGTACATTCTTATGAGGCAGCTCCAGCTTGCACTGTAGGTATTCCAGAATTTCTGCTGCCTGCACAGCAAAATGAGGGCTCAATTAGAGCATGAGTGATTATATTCTGCTCGGCTGCCAAGACTGGTAAAGGTACAAAGAGGACTGAGGGCACAACAGGACTGGCTCTACAAAATGCAAATCAAAACCTATTGCTGCTGAGGACCCTCTGTATCTCCTCTGACTTTTAGCAAAGTTAATACCCATGTCACTGTGTGCCCATTGCTGCCACTCCCTGTACGCTGTGCAACAGATATGTGTCTGCATTTTCATATAGATGTGCACCCTTTCTTCAAGATCTGTGGGTTCCTCTCTCTTGCTGGCCTCCTGGTTTCTGTATATCTCATGAACAGCTGTCTCTGGCTCCCCCAGGCTACATTTGTACCAATAAAGCAGACAGACACACAGCATGGCCATGTAGGTGCCCATATGATTGAGTCACTGGCAAACTACTGCTGCTGTTTTGGTCAGGTTCTCTCACCAGTAATGCTGGGCACAGCTGGGAGGTAGCACGGGCCAGAGATGATTCTCAGGTGACAATCTGAGGCTATTTTGAAGAGTAAGAAAATATACAGGTGTTTTTTTGCCTGGCTACTAAGGGAAAGAGAAAATGCCTCGGCCCTTTTCACCTTAGCAGCAAGAATGCAGTCTGGGCCTGGATCTGAAAGAACAGTAAAATTCATGGTGAAAAAAAAGGTAACCTGGATTCTCTGAATTTTAGAACCTATTACCTGGCAAAGGTATATGCATATTGCTTGCTTGCCAATCTTGCATTATAGAAGACACCATTGATCAGTCCAGAAACTGGCATAAAGTGTGTGGTTCTCATAACTATTAAGTTTTCAAAATACTGAGAGGAACAGTGAGGGGGCATGTGGGTTGAGAAGTAACCTCATGGAGTCTAGAAATGGCCACTTAGTCCAATCTCATAAACTGCAGAAAAAAACCAATGTCTACATCTAATCACATGGTCCCAGCCATCCCAAACCACTAAATCCTTCTAAGAAGACTACAGAATGTCAGCTCCTTTGGTACAGAAGAACAAAGCCTTAAACATCCCAGTGTGCCGAAGAAAGGGAGAACCTGGATGGGAAAATGCCCACATGACCTGCTGAACAGTAGTTTGGTGCAAAGGTGAGGCAGAGGATGGGAAACTCACGGATCTCAGAGAGTGGGAACTTCATAATGTGAAAAAGACTTTCTGCTTGCATAGTTGGAGTTAACCAGCCCCATATAGTTATCAAAGCTGTCAGTCTGTTTTTCTCCATTCAGTAATTTCATTTGATACAAGGGAGAAGTTAATGTGTGAGATTGCACCTGCCTCCCTGCAGCTGAGTTTTGCAGTCCCAAACATTCCTGCCTAGTTTAGATATGCTCACCTTCTGATTTCTGGGTCTTCAGCAGCTCCTCTCTTCAGGGACCAAGAGTGGTACTTCCCAATACTGTATATTATGCTTTAAAAGCAACAGTGGGTATAAAGACAGGTGATTCAGATTTCAGGAGGCTTCTGATCAATAGCAGTGCAAGATGCATGTGATGGCATCCCTGTCTGGAAACAGCACAAACAGGACAGCCTCAGCTACAGTGGAACTGATCCTGCAAACCTACTGCAAGCAGAACTGCTGAGTCACAGACCAGCTGCACCCTAATAGCTCTAAAATCTGGATGTAGAGCTGAGGATCACAGCCTGAAGCTGAATACAGGACTGCCCACTCAGGTAGAAAAGCAAGCAAGACAACAACAGAAAGCCTGAAGAGTGAGAATACATGGCTTCACCTCATTCAGCCCACAGTGATTTCAGGTATGACATGAGCCATTTCTTGGTGGACTGCAGCATCACATTGGTCTGGTAAAATATTGAGCCATAAACTCCTTAACAGAGAAAAAAGGGGAAACATTGTTTTCCTATGCCAAATGCATTACCACACAGTAAAGAGTGTCTCTACACAGAAAAAGAGGAGAAAGCTAATGAGGTGTTGCTAGTTTTGCAGCACCTTATACATATTTAGCCTAACACCCTATAGGACAGTTATGTTATGAACAATTTTTTTCCTCTGTGTCCTCACCTTGGTGGTAGTGGGGTGAGATTGCTTTTGCAGCTTGGTTGCTGAATTGTACCAGTTGTAACCAAGGTCATGATATTTCTCCCAAACATCCTCTGTATTGATTCTTCATTTTGTTTTGTTTTGAAAACATAACATAACAATATGATGAAAAACAGGAGGGTGTCAGGCAAAGCTGTTTGAAACATGCACTACTGCTGCTTTAAGAGACAGCTGTGCAGTGCAGAGAATGAGCAGCGTGCACAAGTCTAGAATGAGTTGGGATATAAATAAATTATTGAGCTTTTCCAGGAGATGGACGGGACATTTTCACCTAGGCTGCGATGTGTGTCGTCACATACAGCATGAGGATAAACAGGCCCTGGCCACCTTGATGAAAATTAATAGTGACTTACACATCCTTATTCAAAGCCAGTCATATCCCCATTAAGGCATCCTCAGACAGCAATTTTCAGAATAATCCTACAGAACATTTTCTGAGCCTTCCTAATCGTTAGTTTGTGTTGATTAGAAAAAGGCTTTATTGTGCTGAGTCAGAGATTCCATGTTTGTCTGCTGAATAATTAGAACAGAAACATTTTCAAATTTATCTTTTCATAGTCACATGGCCATGTAGCCTGTGAAATATGGAGATTTTCTTGTGGAAGATTCCTGCTGTAGAAAGTCATCCTGTACATTTTAGCTGGCTGGTTTGTTCAGCTTAGGTATATTTTTTGCATGATAATATGATTTAATCTCATGGTAAAGTTTTCAAATTCAATAAATCCATAAGGGCTATTGAGGGGGGGGAAGTATTCTTAGATTACAATGTGAAAAGTTCATGCAATGCATACTCCAGTCCTCTCACAAAGAACTGACATTAGTTTTTGTTTCCCATTGAGAACAGTAAAGGCAATATCACAGCATCAGGATATATTTCTAAATATTGTTTCAGACAGACATTAGGCAACCAGGAGGAATTCAGACTCTCAGATTCTAGGGATATGTATTATAAATCTCTTCCAGCTCCTAACCTTGCAGCTTTTGTTGTTCTTGCCCAAATTTCTTGTCAATTTTTTGATGCCATGAAAAGAGACAGCATGTTTGAAGCACTCATGGCAAAAGATCATTTGCTTTAAAGTTAAATAACTGTCTTTACTTGCCATCACAGCACCACCTCTGAACCCCCACCTTACACCACTGCACAGAGAGAGGGGAAGGTGGAATTCACCCATTTGAAGTTTTGTTGGAGGGGACATTTAGAGGTCAGCTTCTTCAAAAAACAAGGATCAGTTACACCTAACCCACCACACCTATGCCTAAATTGTCCTTAAAAAATCTTCCCTAATTGAAATATGACCTGCATCTTGTTATCTTGCTCTAAAGCTTTCATGAACCTTGTGACTATATATATCTAGATAGATAGATAGATAGATAGATAATTTAAATAAAATTTGTTGAGAAGCAAGAGAAGCAAGCTTATTTCTTGTGGGCCTCCCTCTCTTGGACTCAGGGGATGACAGACCACCTCCTTTTTTACAAAAATCTTTTATGAGATCAGAGGTCATTATCAGCCTTCTTTCTTGATTTTCCTTTCAATCAAAAGAAATAAGGCTACTTCATTCAGCCTTGCCTCCTTGGCTGATCATTCCTGCTGCTTGCTTCTATCTCTACTTGGTATACATCTGTCTTTAAGTGCAATTCCCTAAATTGGATACAGTACTTCGACTGAGGCTTCTCCAGTGGCAAGTAGAGCAGAATAATTTCATTCCTCTGTCTTACAGCCAACAATGTTCTTGAAACATCCCAGAACGCGATTTTGAAACAGCCTCATATGCAATTATGGCGCATTGTAAACTTGGAATTATTTTTCTACCCAATTCCTACCAGGCCATTTAAAACCGTCATCCCCAGTTACGAGGCTCTACTTGTCCTTTACAAATCTCTGGTTTTCTGCTTTCAAGCTGCAGATGCTCACCTGGCTTTGAAATACTATGTAGTCTTTCAGACGCTGAACCTCCTAATTAATGTAGGTAGCCTCCCTGCTGCAGTCTCCCTGCTCTACTGCCATATTGGCATTGAGAGTATTGAACAGAACGTGGTCAAAAGCAAATATGACTGCTTGAAGTGCTTCCCCAGGTTGACCACAAGCTATTATTAACTACAGCTCATCTGAGACTTTTCACTGCATTCAAGTACTAAAAGGAAAGGGAACTCCTTTGACAGCAATAAATAAATTATAACTTCAGTTTCAGTATGACTCAGTCAGACTTGCTACAGATGGAAGGAAATTTCACCCAGGCAGTTGTATCTCAGGTTGCACTAATACAAGTAATATTTTGAACGTATCTGCTGTGTCACTACCCTAGAAGGAACGTACTTGCTTTAGCCTGGGTAAGCTGCACTGCTTTCAAAAGACATAAATGTTTTTAGACGTGTAAGTGTTGGAAAAACACATGGATTAATTTGTTGTGTCAGTGATCTTGAAAATCTGGGCTTGGAAGTGCACTGCTAGGCAATGGATGTACAGTGAAGATATATGTAATATAGTCTATCAGAGAGAGAGCTCATGCTTCCTTTTTCTTGAGAGGTACTCTCAGAAGATTTTGTGAGACTTTGACTCTCAGTTCAAGGCACAACAAAATTCATTAGTTTTTTGCAAATGAAACTGTTGGTCACTGTTGGTGAACCCTTGACTGAGGAGAAAAGATAAGAGCACAAACCAGCTGCAAACAGATTGAGAACTTGAGGGAAAAAGTCAAGGACAGGACCAACAAAGGGTACCTTGTTGTTGAGGTCTAATATAGGCACCTGATCGGTGAGAGCCTGTCGACAAGGCCACCTTACTTCAGATACAGGAGGCATCCTGCTCACAAGCTCTCAGCCTGAAGGGGCACTTAGCCACCCAGATGTCTGCTGGGGAAGCAACACAAATGTCTGTAAGCAATGCAGGCCCTGGAACAGGCTACTCAGAGAAACTGTGGATTTCCCATCCCTGGAAGTGTTCAAGGCCAGTCTGGGTGGGGCTTTGACTAACCTGGTCTAGTGGAAAGTGTCCCTGCCCATGGCAGGGGGGGTTGGAACTAGATGATCTTTAAGGTCTCTTCCAACACATACCATTCTGTGATTCTATAATATATTGCTGCATGTATTGCCCCTTTCCTGATACAACTTTGGGACTACAGATTGAAGATGACTAAGAAATTACTACTTGGTGTTCAAGGGCACCTCAGAAGGTTTTACCTCCTTGGTAAGTTCTTCCTTGGTTCAGCAAGAGCAATCCTTCCTCATCCTGTCTTCTCCTAGACATCCCCCCAAAGACTTAGGTAAAATCTGTGAAACTATAAACGAAGTAGTATTAGTGGGTCTGGTTCTGGTGAATATTTTGATTTACTCTGGAAGAGGCTCTGGAAATGCAGCTGTAAGACAGGATATGCTTACAGAGAAGTAGTCTTTAAACAGTAGATTAAAGCATTCCTTGTGCAATTTTTTCTTAGTATTGCCACTGTTCAAATCTGTAGACATTTCTGTCAACACTGTCCCTCCTGAACCATACTGTGAATGAAAGCAATACAGTGACCCTGCCTGGTCAATCATCACTGTGGCCATCTGCAGTGAGTCGGAGGCTACCTTGGCTCCCACAGCACATTACAAAAGCACTCAGAGAGTCACAGACAGCAGGAACTGCTGCCCGGGTTTTTAAATGTCCACTCTTTAATCAATTCCTGGTTTTGAGTGTTCATTTTCAGGGAGCTGCTGTTGCTCTTGTTTACCATGTGGTCCAATTGGCATTGATGCTTTCCAGTACATTACAAATTCAGGATGAAAGTACTTACTTAATCTGAGTACATAAAATCAGTGACCACTTCTGACCCTGGTACAAATAAGAAGTTGCATATTATGAATCATTGTGCTTGCAGTTAAAGGCAAGAGGAGCAATTTTTTAACACAATACCTGCACCTCTTCAATGGTACTTGTAGGAGCTGAAGTACTGTCCTTCTCTAGAGCAGAGTAAGACTGGTATCCATGCTGTAACAGCCAAAGATGCAGGGAAAGTTGTGAGTATAGGCTTTCTCACTCTAAAGAGAGGGCTCACTCTTAGTTCAGGTAACCACATCAATATAAACTATTTAATAGATGCCCCAGGCTGAACAATGCTCTCTAATATCAGGTGTGGAAAAAAATAGTTCCGAGAGAAAAATAGATCTTTTTGCATACATATTATGTAAGCCAAATATTATTTCTCAATATTGTCTTTTTAAAACTATGCACCCAGCTCTTTAAAAGAAAGCTGCATTGAAATAGAGCCTCTCATCAAGAATGAAATGCAACAAAAGGTAGATCAGGGGAGCTGAGAGCTCTCCACGACAAAGTGGAGGAGTATGAAGCCAGCTTGATTCCTTGGGGCTGGCAGATCTGGAATTCCCTTCATCATAAGCGCTGTTTCACTTCACCTCAATGAGTCATGCTGGTGAATCCTGAGGTTAATTATTAGATTATTCTAATACACATCAAAGGCTTTTGGAGGCTCCTGAGTCTTCACAGTTTAATATGTTCATTTATCAAGTGCAAGTAGGAGAAATGGAAAGTAATTAAATGATTTTTTAAAGAATTTTTAAATTATCTATTATTTTCTAACTCCACTCATTGGATCATCTCTGTGATGCTGCAGAAACTGAAAAGTAGTACTAAAAGGGATAACTGGGTTGCAATAGTTTAGCTTTTAAATAATGAACTGGTTGGCATTTGAATTTATTATTTGAAATCTGTTAGCATCAAAGTTTATTTGGATATTCCTCAGGCCAGAGCAAGCATGCACTTTGGTCAGCGATTTTCCTTCCAACCAGTTTTAGAATCATAGAACGGGTAAAGTTTAAAGGGACCAGAGTGGGTCATCTGTTTCAACCTCCCTGTTCAAACAGGATCTTCCCAAAGCACATGGCACAAGATTGCATCCAGATGGTTCTTGAATATGTCCAGTGAGGGAGACTGTACCACCTCTCTCGACAATCTGTTCCAGTGCACAGTCACCTGCACAATAAAGAAGTTCTTCTTCATGTTCAGGTGGAACTTCCTGTGCATCAGTTTCTGCCCACTGCCTCTTGTCCTATTGCTTGGCACCACCAAGAAGAGCTAGGAAGTGGTACCTTATTTCCAAGAGGTCAGCTATCCTTACCTTTATTTAGATAAAAAATATTTTCTGGCTTTCTAGTCCAACACCATTTCACCAGTACAGACCTCTTCTTTGAGCATCAAGACGCCTTGTTAACCATCAACTGACAGTATGACATGGGCAAAATTCAGGAATACAGAGAAATTACATTGAACAATAAGAACCAAAAATGTTTCTATTGTTCTTCTATTGCCTCATATCAGTTAGGGGTTCATTCCCCACAGTCTCATTTATTCCAGGAAGAATGAGTAAGATAAAAATTATCTTCTACAGAAATGTAAAAAACAGGTGCATTCCTGTGTGCATGTGGTCAAAAAAATAGCAAAGGAGCTTACCTGATCAGTGGCAAGAACCAAAGAGGAGGAAATATGCTTGATTCTGTCTTAGCAAAGCGACAAAAGGCTCTGCAGAGCAGCAGGCTGTGAAAGGAAATCTAAGGGCTTCACTTTAGAGCCCACAGTTCTACAGAAAAATTGGATCCTGTTGGAATTTTGCTGAAATAATAGCATACAAATAGAGAACCACGGTGGTACACAGCACAGGCCTCTCTGAAAAAAGTCCAGGAATTCCAATGAATTGGAATCCTTCTGCTATCCATAGAAGACTACTGAATTCTTACAGTTTTTTTTTTTTTTTAAATAAAGAGGCTAGATAAAAGGAAACAGTCCTTGGGGAAATGCAATATAATTACATTTCTTCTTGTCTGATAAGTGCAAAATCAATTCTGCAGTGTTTTACCTGCATTCTGCACTATCCTTTAAAATGTCAGCAAAAGGTTTTATTACTATTTATTACTAGTTATAGAGGAAGCAGTTAGTTCATTCACTAAACCTAGCAAGGAAACAGTACAATCTAATTCCTTGTAAGAAATGTAGTTTTCATATTTACTACATCAGGCAACAATACTGAGATAATAATAGAGTGCAGTAGCTCTCAGGGAACTGTTCTGAGCTGTTGCACCAGGAGTCTGTGAACTGAGACTCTCAGCAACAGGTGGTTGTAAAGGGAAGCCTTCACAGGCAGATAAAGAGATGTAAGAAGAAACTATTGACTTGTGTTCAAAAGAAATCTGGAAAGTGGCCGAAGGGTTGAGGATGCAGGAAAGGGTATCAACTTAGATTTTCCAGACTCTGAATTATTACAGTATTTCATCTTGTACATCAGAAATCAGTACTCATCATTGAACATCCTGAGCTTAAAATACAAGTGAAATCACAAAAATGGAATATAGACCAGAGTTATCTATTATTTACAGCTTTACTGCTTTGCCTGTATGCATCATATCCATTGTGCATTTCTTTACTCTGATAATGGATGTGGATTTTAAGAAAGAACAAAACCCAAAAATCCCCTTTCAGATACTTCTCGCTTTCTTCCTTTAGGCATTCCCAAATCATACTCTCCTTTCTGTGAAGGTCTGAGAAATGTCCACAAGTTACAAAACTTATCATATTTTTAGACTGCTAAAATATTTCTGAATGATGTACCACAATTAAGACACTCAGTACGTTCTTATATTGCACATACAAATAAAATTATACTTTTGTACTCAGGCCTACTGAAATAAGCAGTGGACTCCTTTCCTCAGCTGAACAGACATAAATATCCATCAATACCTCAAACACTTTTCAACTATTATGCTTCCAAACAACTTTAAAATTCCTGGTAGTGCACAGATACACACTTTATGGGCATGTAGGAAGCTGTAAATTACTAACATACCAGCAAATCTACTGATCATACCAGCAAACAAAATAAGTTCCTACTCACAGGTGGCGACCCACTGCCTGAGAGAAACTTTAAACTCTGATTCAGTTCCACAGTGTGTGTATCTCCAGTCAGAATTCCTTTCTCTCTCCTGTATTCTAGCAGACATGGCAATATACCCCATTTTTACTTTTAAATCTCTCACATTTTGAAAAATACTTTAGTTATGCTAAAATAAAAGGGTTTTTTTTTCTGAAAAGTGGTCTCCATTATGACTTTGAGCAGTAATCTTTGGACTGTGGAAGGCATTGCGATTGCTCTGACTAATGACCCAAAGGCTTTGCCCGAAACCCTCATCAGCAACCAGGTTTGTGCACTTCTTCCCTTGCAATCACTGTGAAGGAACATCTTGCACAAAGGTCCACAGTGTCCCAAGACTCTATTTTTATACAAAAGGACAACATCTAGGGATAAAGCTATATCTCAAAAGTAAATATCAAATAAGTGCTCACTTACCAGAAACAGTCACCTGGCCCTCACCTGGCATCTTTGTGAGCATGTGGAAAGTAACCCCCAGAAAGTACCTGAACTTCTCAAAACTATTACAAGCTTATATTGGGCAACAGTGATCAGAATGACACAACAAATGATGCACAGCACAGGGAAACAGACTGAATGCAGAAGTGTTTGGACCATCAGAAGTTGATTTGATGATTACATCAATTACTTTTGGCACTAAGATTCCTGTGAGTTATTTTCTGACTGATCTTTTGGCCATCTGTGACTGTTGCCTTATCTATGCTTATTTTCTGAGAGATTTAATGAATGCTTTGTCTATCATAAATCATTCAAAATTTTACCCCATGTGGAATATCTGCTTACACTGTTTGGGTCAGCTTTGATTATTCCTTCTCCCTCTCTGGCAGTAAATGCTGTTGCTGAGAAATAACTTTAGTCATGAAGAAGCTCCCCCAAACCAATCTTGATTTGTGAGATAACAGAAGAGAATGCAATTTGCCAGAAAACCCAGTCCTATGCATTTTTTTGCAGTGTACTTTTTTTTCCTGGAACATGTTTTTCATCTCCAAGTTTCTTTCAATCCTGTTGACTTACTCATGCTAAATAGGCTGCTGGAGCAACTTCTGCATGCTAATGTGTCAGATATTGATGCTATTTACATGATATCTCATTTAAGAGCTTAAACACACATCTTTTAATGTTGCAGCATTTACAGATTCAAAGATGGCAGAGAGAATGGCATTATGTCACTTACCATCATTCCTTGTTTTGCTGTGTGACAAAACAGAGTGGCAGCTTCACACTTATTTTATACTCTTTTTTTTTTGACTAAACATACTGGTAATATCAGGTTTCATTTTATTTCCTGGGAGATATCTGTGGAATACACAAAGAAATGGATTTGCATTTTTTTCTGCATTTGTTTGTAGAACTGGAAATACTGAATCTTGAAGGAGATAGAAGTAAAACCTCCAAGAAAGGAGTTTGGAATTAACTATCTGCTCCCAAAAATATGCATTAAAAAAATCCACAAAGACCTCAGTGTTTTAATTTTAAAAAATGTCCTTTCTTCTCCTGAGTCAGTATTACTTCCATGGTATGATGTGGCATCACAATTATACTTTCCCTCTGCTTTGTCGTAGAATCATCTAGGAAAACAGATCAGATAAGATGTGAAATGTGAGGAGGGGCAGAGGCTTTCAGGCCTTCTTTAGTCATCACAAAAATAGTGAAAATGGTACAACCCTCTTTTTTTGTTGTTTTGGTTTTTTGCCTTTGCAAATCACCTCTAAAGGTTCCTGTTGTCATCCATTCACATCAACTGTGAGCAAGCTATTATCTTTATGGACTCAGGATGCTGGTTTCAGACTTGCCATCCCTAAGCAGTGATGCACATCAAGTAATTTTTTTATTTATTTATTTGAATGCTTCACCTCCCAAGACTCAGGCCTGCCCAGCGTTCTGACAATCAGAGTTAATTACTGTAATGCTTCTCTGGCAGGTCCTCCTTAAAAGATCTTAGCAATATTGTAGCTCATCCAGGATAATGTTGATTGCTACCTGTACAGGACTTTGTCAGCATATTACTTCCACTTTGTGCAGATTGGGCACTTGCAATTTGAAGTGCTCAAACCAATTTTTAGCACAGATAAGCAGCTTGAAAGACAGATTCTGCAACAACAATCAAACCTCTGATCCGTGGCCTTTTCAGGTACCTTTCTGTTTGGTACTCTAAGAATTACTTCATTGAATACCTTACTGCTCTGTCAGTCTGAAGGCAGCACAGCTCAACATCTTGTTTCTCATTTTGAATGTTTATGTGAGGTAAGCCCCAGTTTGACTAAGTCTGCCTAATTTAAAATACCCTAACAAACAAATTTTTGTCTGCTGTCAGGAAGAGTCTTCCTATCCTCCTCACTCCTTGTTTCTATAAGGGTGACTTTGCAAAACTCCTGCACAGAGCCCGAATGACCATTCCTTTGCTATCTCCACCTCTTGGTTTGTCCACACTACATCTCAGATCTCATGACCTTTAGACTAGGACAAACCCTGACGGACTGCAGACAAAGTAGGAAAGATATAGATCTGCTAAGCACTGACTACTGAGGGGTGTAGTTAAAGCATGTGGGAGTCCACTTGATTTCAAACTGACCCTCTGAGAATGCTCAGAGGATGTACTCAGGTATTTTTGCCATAAAGTGGTTACCTGCAACTGGAGAGTATTGTCAGCTAAACACATGACAAGACAAATCATCTAGGCTTCATTCATCTTGACATCTTCAGCATCTTTACATCAACAGCCCAAAGTTAGACAGCTTAGCCTTTTACAAGTGGGAATGATTATACTTTTCAGAATGGTATACCTATAAGTCTGTGAGACCAGTGGGGAGGGCTGAGTAGAAGCCAAAGAAAATCAGGCTGTCACAGGTTAAAAAAGTCTATGGGTTGCTGTAAACTGTGAGTCGTAAAAGTAATCAGTTAGGAAATTCTCACAGTAGCTGGTAATGGCTAAATTTATCACTGACTGAGACTAAAAGTAAATTAATGTTGATTGTTTTAACTCTTTCTAAGGCAGTCCCTTTCATTTAGGGAAATTTCCATCTGCTTTGTTGCCTTCTTGAATGTTCTCTCAGTAGTGCTCAAATAAGGACCTGAAGGTATGATTCAGAAGTAGCACCATTTCACAACTTCAACCTTATAACCACATGTTCAAGCTATTGACATGATTACATGCAGGAATTGCTATCAAGTATTAAGTTGCAGCCCAGGTGACATCCTTATGCTAAGCTCTTCTTACAAGCAACCCATGAGTAATTTTTGTACTTAATTTCCTGCTTATAAAGTTCAGTTCTTTGCGTTCAAATCAAAGTACAAGAAAGAACAGATGACCAGCTGACTAAAGAGCCAGTGTTATGTAGGCTTGCAGTTATGCCAGTACACTAGATCAAGACATTCAGTCAACTGATAATTTTACTTCAACCACATTTAGCTAGTTACCTTAAAGGCATGGGAATGACCAATGATGAATGAGAAATGTCTAAATAAATTTATGCAGCATCTCAGTCCAAAGACAAATGGGTTAAACCTGAGGGTTTAATTAAGAACAAAGAAAAACTTCATTTCGTGGTGCATGTCAATTTTATAGAAATTAAATGTAATGATGACTCACTTTTATGAACAACAGCAACAACAACAACAACAAAGAAAAGCTCATTTTTGAGCACAGCTGTATTGTGGGAGTTGAAGATTTCAGGCTAAAATTCTAAAAAGAGAAAACCCCAAACACAATACTGTTATTTCAAACAAAAATATAAGGGCTGTAGATGCCTAAATCCTGTAAGTTTCTTTGAAAATACTAATTTCAAGTTCTAGAGATAGTTTTGGCATATACTGAATAAAAGTGGTGTGATCAAATCCGATTTGTACCCAACTGCAGGTAACCAGAACTGTGCTGGGGAGGTACTTAGAAAGACTTAAGAAAGATGCCCAGATGAAGCAGCTGGGAGTTTTCTTTCAGGGTTATGTTGTGAGAGGTTAGTGACTCTTGCTTTTTTAAAACAGGCTACCATTTTATGGTCAACTTCTCACAGCATTTCTTAAGTCCGTCTCCCCCTCACTGCTTCAGGTCCACCTGAAGTTTTGTTCTTTAATCATTCACAGTTTTAACACAATTGAATGTTTAAAACAGCTTGTACTGGAATATTCAGATTTGACACCCAGCTTATTCAGATGTTGTACAATACATGTGAGAGTATTATGCATGAAAGTAGCGTGCCATGATAAATGAAGTTAGATACATTGTAAGCATATAAATATTACAATTAATTAGTAATTAATAAGGATGATTCTATCAACTGCCCTTACCAAGGAAGACACTAATGTCAGGAAGAATTTTCTTTCTTTATTCCCAATTGAATACATATAATGTCTGCCTGTTTAGAGTGTTCTACAGTTATCCAAAAGGAGAAGAGTCCAGAAACAAAAAACAATAAGTTTAGCCCTAAATCTTTGCTGCTTTTCTGCTGTACACCAGTGCACATGCTCTTGTCCATTGGAAGGGTGAAGCAAGACCTCCAGTTCCAAAGAAATTTAAGAAACATAAGCTAGGAAGCTTCTTGAAAAGTTTACAATGGGCTAAGAGTATGCAATCTGTTGCTGCAGATCAGGTGGTGTTTGGTAATCCCCCCAATTCCTGCCCTTGTATGTATTTTTGAATCAGTCTACTACAAAGAATTTCAGTAAAACAAGTTATATCTACCTGTAATGGGGCTTGGAACAAAGGCAACAATCTGTTAAGAGGAGGAAAATGCACTTGGAGAACTAAGTAGTGACAAAGGACCGGGAAAAAAGACATCTGCTGTGTCATCTGCTGTGAAAGGAATTTTCACATGCATGTTTTTGCATGTGAAACTCATGCAAAGATCTAGTGTTACCTCACAGTAAACCCTGAATAAAACAGACAAATTTTTTTTGGCTAATATTTTTATCAAATTATGTTTGCTTACAGTTGCTGCCTTAAGCTGCTGAGCCTTTATGAGAGGTCTGAGCCATGGACGTGCTTTAGTGGAAAAAACTAAATGTGCTTCCTAAAAAACTGTTGGAGAAACAGGATCACAGAATAATTGAGATTGGCAGGCATCTCTGGAGGTCTTCAGTTCAATTTTCTTCTCAGAGCAGGCTCAGCTATGAGATCGGAGCACATAGCTCAGGACTTTATAGAGCTGGCTGCTGCAAACCTCCAAATGCAGAGATAGAATGAGCCCTAGACTGCCTCTTCCACTTGTGGGCTGTTCCCACTCCTCTTATTTAAATGTATGTTCACTGCCCTTTTTCTTCCTGCCACACACTGTTGAGAGCAGCCTGGATCTGTCTTCTTGGAGTCCTCCTCATGGTCCTAGAAGGCCCTGCTTAGGTCCCCTAGAGCTTTCCCTGCTCCAGGACAAACAAGTCAAGGTCCCTCAGCCTCTACTCTGAAGGGCACGTGCCCCAAACGCAGACCATCTTGGTGGGCCTCCACTGAATTTCCCCCACTTGACCCGTGTCTTTCTTGTACCAGGGTCTGAAACTGGATACAGGACTCTAGATGCCTTCTAAGCAGTGCTGAAAAAAGGGGAATGATTATGCCCCTTGATGTCCTGGCCATTCTGCTCTCGGTCCAGCCCCAGGTGCTGTTGGCCTTGTTGGCTGCAGGCACACAGCAGGCTCACAGCAGAGAGCATCTCCTACCTGAGCACCTGCAGCTCCTATCTCTGCAAAGAGTAAGTGGCCCTGTTTTTCAGTCAGTAATCCTGAGCTCTGCCCTGAATTCAGCTGACAGCTCCATATTTGCTACCTGGAGTCTAGAAAAAAAAACTTTAAAATGCTTATTTTCTTCTTAAGTGTGCCTCTTTAGCTTAATTCTAGGGACAAGAAAGTGGCAATTTCTTTCCTCTGGCCACATGTTATACTTTCTCCTAATTCATCCCACCCCTACAATTTCTTTCCTGAGCTAGCAGATTGTAAGCAAAGCACTTTTTAGAAGTTATATTACACAGGAAATGTTCAGAGGTACCTGAGGCCAAAATACTATTTGTTGAGTTCACAAATTGGAAACACACATGCTACCCTGAGAATACTGATTTTTTGAGGTTTTTTGGAAGAAACTGGGCACTTTTCATAGGTTCAGCCACAGGAGTTGCAGCTAAACCAGCTTTGACTCAGCAATAGTCTGCCTGGGATGTAAGGTATAATGCCTCACTCTGAGCTGTCACAGCTCCTGGTGCCTGAGCTGTCCCTACAGCACACTGCAGTCACTTCTGTGCAGTGTGGGCATATCAGTAGTTAGTATGAGATATATCTCAAGTGTGTTGTAATGCCTTCTGGGTAGCTGCTGGAACTAAGAATGAGCTAATATACTCTCTCCCTCTGCCAGACTTATTAGTTTAGAATGAGTGTTGTGAGGACTACAGCTACATGTCTGCCAATACAGAGATTTGGGTTTTGCAGTTGGCTCAGAGAAGGGTGAGATCAAATCTGCCTGAAAAAATACTCTGTACATGTACCCTACCACAATCTCACAGCTCAGTTAAGCTATGTTGCCTCTACTATTGTTTTTTCCTTTCCAATTAATTTTAAGGTTTTGTTCATCTTAGAGGAACAAAGTGAGTTTTCACACTGTGATTTGTACTTTGTTAAACCAGAAGCTTATTCTGTACCATGGTTTCTCCTTCTTCCTCTTACAGACCTTTAGAGAGATAACTCTCTGAGCCAAAAATCAGAGACCACTGTTAATCTGAACAAACTTGCACCAGAATTCACACAAGTTGCCCACTGGAGACCGAACTCTTCCTGCGTTTATATCCATACAAGTATTGTCTCCTCCATCTCCCAAAATCCACAAATACCCACTCAGCTGATAAGAGCTGCTGCTTTCCTTTCCTGACACACACAGGGACACGTCTGTCTCTTGAAAGCTGTTAGACAGATTGAAAGGAGGTGAGAGAACTAAAAAAGGGCTTGGTTACAAGTTAGCTTGTTACAGTAGGTCGCCTACACCACACGAGGGGGTGACTCATGAGTAAGCAACTGCTTCACACAGGAGTAACTTTTGGAAGTATTTTGCAGAAATGGCTTTTTGCATTCTGTTCCTGATGGGGCAGATCCTCATGGCTCACACCAGTGCCACATCCACACAGGACTATTTATCCCGTGGAACATTGTGTTTAACACACAAGCCTGATGTCACTGCTAGAAGTTATATGAACCTCCTGGTACATAACCACAGCCCTGTGTGAAAATAATGCAATGGTTGTCTCTATTTCTAGGAAGAAATTCTGTTGTGAATTTCAAAAGCATCATTCTTGCTTATAAGCAAAAAATCCTCGGCTACCACCCAAAATTGGAAAATTCCTTTCCCCTCAGGGCATACAATTTCCAACAAAAAAAATCTAATGTTTTTGTTGAATTTCATTCACAGAAAATGCACTGCAAATTTTATGAACTCTGCTTTCTGTTACTGGAGGAGAAGAGCTGTAGGTTAGAGCTTGTTAATGAAAAAAGACATGTACTGAATAAATGCTGAATATTCAGCTGAATAACTGTTATTCCATGACCATAAGATCTAATTATGTCAACACAAATATTTTAGCACTAAGTAAAAAGAAATCTTAATAAAATTGAAGCAGCTCAATGAAAATAAAGTGACATTGGAGCTAAGGGGCACAGAAGTTGAAAAAAATAAATTACAAAAAGCTATGTATTTCAATGCAGTTTCCTTTTGTTTTTAAACTAGCTATTATTATGTATAAAACAAGTGCAATCTCAGATAGAAACAGATTTTTACCTTTTTCAGTGTGCGGGGCATGAAATAGGACCTTCTTAAGATTTTTTGAAAGCTGCTGCCGCTTGTTAAATCATTTTTCCTCTTCCTAAATAAATTCACTGGTTCTGGAATGTACTTGGCAGTATTTAAAATCCCACTGCTACTGAGTCCAAACAGAATTTTGACAACAGATTAAAACTTTATTTTCCTTCTGAAAATCTTTCCCACAAGAGCAACATTCTTTTATCCAAACATGTTCACAATCAACTGCTTCCTTGGTCTTATTTGAAGCAGTAAAAGGAAAAAAAACCAAACCTGTAAAGCCACAAACATTTCCAATTTGTAATTGCAAGGATTAGACTGGGAAGATGTTCTCATCTGTCTCAGCAACCTTCCTAGTTTACATCCAATCATAAGCTTGATGCTGAAACACTAACGGTTTGCAAGAGATTGCTGAGAACTATTTGAGACATTAAGAACTCTGTATAAGGTGTTTTTCACAAAAATTTCAAATCAACAAGATATTTGAGAAAACCATGATGTCTTTGATGAGCTACAGCAGACAGAGAGGTAGTTTATCAAATTAATTTTTCTTAATTGTTTCATTAGCTCTAGATATGAACAGTACCAACCAGAGTCTGAAAAATAGATCTCGTGGTTGGTGATAAGTCTTCAAAGATACTGGAAAGATGGAGATGATGTTTCCCATATAAAAAGAGATGTTAAAGTGTTTTAAAACATTCCTGCACAATAAAGATATAATCAGCAAGCAGCTCCTTTTTGACAATGAGAAGGGAAATAGTAAAAGCAGGATTGGGAGAATTTGTCTGCAAGTTTCCCATAGGAATACATAACCATTAGTTAACAAAGGGTCTCTTCCCATTATTGCCTTGCAACTCAAATAAATTGCTCTCACAGGGGCTGGGATGGGCCCTGCATGGCCTTCTCTTTCCAGAAGTCATCTTACTACTACATCTACCATCAAATCCAGAGTCTCCATTTTCACTAGAATTGTTAGAAAGATGATTTCTCATTAGTAATTTTGAACCAGTGTATCTAAAAAGCTTATAAAGCTTTTTAAGCTTTAACTTCCATGTTGACATGTAAGTATAGAAGTCTGTTTTGCTAAAAGCAGCATATAAAGAAGACAGTTCAGGAAATGGCCAGACTGAAAGCACCCAGTACTCACTTCTGAATTTAAGGTATTTCCAGCAGCAACGTATTTTGATCACAGCTGATTCTCTGTGGTTGATTAAACAGCTGTTAATCTGTTTTCTCAGTTTGGGAGGGTAAGAATTTTCTGCCCCTGTTCCCGGATGATGTCGCTTAGTGTTCAATGAGTGTCTTTCTAATTTTTCCTCAGAGAGTACTTTATATGATAGGGAGATATATATTATGTGTTTGCATCCACAACTCTTCCTTTTTGTGTCTTCTACATGTGCTGTTAAGAATTTCAGCAGTTCACTTCAAATTCAGTCTTGCTTCCAGATTTCATAAACTCAGTAAGATCAGGTGTAGCACTCCAGCGAGCTTAAATTCATGTCTGAGTCAGCACATGGAAATTCCCTCCTAACTCTGGGATTCCTGCCAGCATTTTCAGTATTGCTTAGCAGCTTCCATCAAGCAACTTTGAATACAAACAGTAGCTTCCACAGGCTCTACCTCTCCCAGTTTTTGCAGGATTTACAGTTGTTTTCTACAGTGAAGGAGCCCATGAGCTATAAGGGCTGATGAAACAAAACTCTGGAGCAGACATAAGGTCTGTGTTTCTAACAAAATGAGATTTGCATTCCTGGTTTTTCCTCTAATGCTTCTATTCATCTTAGATCACCGGCTTTGCTTTCTGTCTTATCCATTAGTCACACTAACTTGGCATTTCTAACATGCTTGTATAGGGACAAACATTCCAACTTCCTTCAGGGCTCATCCTACCTCTTTATATGCAGTGATAACTGCTGGGGGTAAGCAAGAAAGAGGATTCACCAAACAGTTTCCTTCCCTTCCAGAGAAAACTCTCTTGTGAATAAAAGCTGCCAATTCTTTTAGGAATGTTTGCAGCCTTTATTATAAGCAAACCGGCTGAAAGCACTGTTATTTGAAAAATATTAATAGAAAGAAAAATGCATCTACTTTTAATGGGAATAAATATTCAGGAGATTATTCAGTCTGTTTGAAAAAACCTGTTTATTATTCTCCAAATAAATTGGGGCTGGGAAAGCGGGGAGCGAGGACATGGTGTTCACAGATAACATGAATGTAGTTCATCTCCTAAGTATGATGCTTAGGTTACCATGACAAATAACATCACGTGATCACTCATATGATGAAGGCAAAAAATATTTACCATGGCTATGAGTTTGCACATTTATTACAACTTAGAATTTACTTCTGATGAGACAAATACAGACTGTGTGTGTCAGTCTAACATTGTCTGACAAATAGCAGTTGTATTCAAATATTTGGCACAAGGGGCATTAACCCTGGAGTAGGCTTAACGTGTGTCCATTTGATTTATATCGAGCTCCATTTTTCATTCTGGCTCCTGACAGAGAATTCCCAAATGAAACCAACTAAAATAGCACCACAGAGAAGTATTATCTCCAGCTCAGGTGCTGGTTCTCCTTCATCACAATAATCAAGCTATTCTCAGAGGGTTCATCTAGCAAAGGTTGGAAATGAGATGTGTATCCAATATTTGATTCCCTTCTTTATTAAATGGGACTCAAACCCATCCACCTCAGAAGCTGCACCCCCAGAGCAGGATCATGGGAGAGATACTTTCATAATTTTTATTCTTAGAAAGCCATAAATAAAGCTGGAAAGTAAGCCAGCAAGTATTACTTTCTAATCTAGCGATCATGACAGCCACTTCAGAGGACAGAGTCTCTGAAGAAGGGAGGGTCGTACCAAATGTTCACGTATTCTACATGAAATTGGTCAGAGGGCAAAATGCATTAAGCAGGTCTTCTCCTCCATCAGTTTTGGCTCCTTAGGCTATAAGATTATGGGCCTCTTACTCTGTTCCTATAAATTTTCAGTGATTGCATGGACATTGCAAACAAAGAGGACTGGAAACAAAGGGAAGCACTGGCTACTTCTTTTTATTGCCCAGGAATATATTGTAGATGTGGCAGGCAAAGAGGGAGCCCCAAACCAAAACACTCTAAACTTTCACTTCTGCTTTCAGAAATGGTTTTAAATAGAAGTGCTCTTGGTCCACTGTACCTTTGTTCAGTGAAAGTCCCCAGAGTGCATGTAAGTTTTTGAAGAGGCAGGATTCAAAGGTTGGATTAGCAAAACTTCTCTCACAGGCTGCTTTTTGTAGTCTGAAACATATAGCTGCCCAAATGCACATATAGTGGAACTGAACTGAAAAACTACAATGCCTGAACCCTAGAAAAAGCAGAATACTCAAACCCTGGAAAGATCTATGCATACCTGCTCAGGTCTGATAATAAATAGATAGGTACCATATTTATATAGTACCTCAGTGTTTCAAGGGATAGAAAACTGTTAGAAGGATCTTTTGTCTTTCCTAATGAAAACAAAGGTGAGTTCCTACTGGGCTGGAATGCAGAGACAGTCTGTAGCAGGAACTTGGAACAGTGTGAAGATGCTGCCAGACCAAAACCTTCTCAACAGGTTGCATGGCTTGATAAGGTTATAATTGAGATGCAGAGTGAGGTCTTTGAATGAAACAGCCCTCCCTAGAATTGTCTGCTTTTGTGTCAGCTCCTTAATTATATGTCTACTATATTCTTTTAGCTACCTTGTCTACCTCTTCTTCTCTCCTCTAGAGATGGCCCCATCTCTAGTCCTGACCCAGAGACTTCTCCACTAAGACAATATTCCTGGCTGCAGGGTATCTGCACTGGATGAAGCAGCTGAGACATGTAAGAAATGGTCATCATAGTGAGTCTAATCACCATGGCAACCACCCCACAACATCTCCCTACACTTGATTGAGCTTATAAATATTTTTCCCCTTAACAAGTCTTGGGTTCTTTAGCAGCAAGGGTTACTGCCTGATGCTTGTGTCCAGATGTCTGCAGATGTCTGCTATTACCTTGAGCTGGGGAGCAGTGGATTTACGCAGTTATCTGGAAGGGTAATATAGCAGCCTGAAAGAAGTATGAGGGAAAAATGGTTTAGCCAGAAGTTCCAAAATAAAAAATTTCTAAATATTCCATTTTAGAAAAACAGTCCACATAAAATTGACTTCCAGCTGTATGGGTCCTGTCTGAAGATGGAGCAGTGATAAAAGACTAGGAAGCTAAGTCACACTAAGTAAACCACAGAGGACCAAAATAGCATCAGCCATTTGCTACCTGGAGCAAAATGGGCATGACACTTCCATAGCCCACTATTTTTGTAGTGTAACACAAAATGCTGTCAGTCATGTCTCTCTCCCTCTCTTTCTCCAACTCAGTTATAGGCTGGGCAGCTGCGTGGGTTTGCAGCTTCTGTCCTTTGTAGGCTGCTTCAGAGTTTGTGCAGAGAAGGGGTGTTGGTCCCTCTTGGCTCTTTCATTTTCTCTGAAGTGAGAGGTTTTAGTGCTATCCATGTTGTGGCAGTGGTCTTGTAAAGCAGTAGCAGGACTTACAATGCTACTTATTCTTTGTACATTTTTTTAACATTGTAAAATATCCTAGGGGTTTTATCTCTGCAGCACCTGCATTACAGATCCTTGTCCATGCTGGCATTCCCAGATCAGTCACCTGCAGCAAAACCAGTCCATTCACTATCTGTGATTTCTCCATAGTTTTTGCCAGGCTGTCAACATTGCTTTTATAACTTGAGAGTATGGGACCAAAATAAGAGGTATCTGCAAGTGCATCAACATTTAAATGGAAAAATGCCATCAACAGTGTCTTAGAACATTAGAGGCAGACAGACCACTCCAGGTATGAGTCTAAGATGCAGAGGGATAGAACAAAGGTATATAAACATAGATATTTAGGGAATGAGCACTACATGCAGGACATCAACAAAATTAGCATTCACATTTCCAGAAATCAGTCATCTAAAGACCCCCTGATTCAAATAGCAGCAGAATTGATCAAACCGGAAAAAAGTGCCAAACATCTGCTGACATGTTGGTAACTTCTATGTTTTAATTCCATTTCTAAAATTTATTTTTGTCCCAAAGCATCAGTCCTTTTTTCAAAAGAAGCATTCCAACTCTCTAAAGCTCTCTAGTCTTTGGTATTTTTAGAAAAAGAAAAGATGATTGAATTTAGAAAGTTTTTAATTTAAAAAAAACCTCAGACATAGAAAATCTATGTATACAGCAGCCTCAAATACTTATGGGACTCCCACCTCTCAAAGGAAAATTAATCCCATTTAACTGAGACATGGTAGTTGCTTATTTCTAATTCAAAGTGGAAATTTATTTTTAGCAATACTTGATGCCAACAACTCAACTCGCAGGAATGGAAGCATAAATATTTCTAGGCTAATATAGTAAAACTATGCTATGGTCATGTATCTAATCAAGTCGCAGAGGGGAAGAGTACAGCCCTTCAGATAAGCCATAATGCAGTTGCATGGGACACTTGGACAAATAGCAGTAGGTTATAGATGTGTTCAGGATGGAGGGCAGCATCAGCAGCCCACCAGCTGCGCAAAGACCTTGGGCAAAGAGGATGGCAGGAGATGCTGCAGACAGGACATATTGTTTGACAGACCCAGGGGTCTTCAGCTCCCCACAAGCTATTGCAAAGACAAGGTAAAAGGGCTTAGTTAAAGCTACCAGAGCACACAACCTTGACTTATAAAATGATCATTAATCTTTCCACAGTCTCTCTGGCTACAGAGCAGCAGCTTCTTAAGATATGCTAACTCGATCACTTGAGATATTATGTCCCCATCTTTAAGTAATATATTTCTAACATGACCATTGCTAGTGTTTACCCATTTCTTTGATTATAAAGGAAGAAAATCAAATGTCCCTCAGTAAACTGCATGGCTATCTGTCTCCAAATCAATCTCTTTCAAAAGAACTAAATAGAATTGTTTTACTAGAACCCCAAAGGGAAAATCTTCGGGTGCATCTGGAGTTTAAGAAACAACCTACAGTTCATGAGATATTATAAACTTTGTTCACTCCTTCTTGTCATTTTATGGAAAAGTTGTTGCTCAGATTGAAATTGGAGGTCGCATGCTTATTTGGAATTTGAAATGGAAAAACAAATATTGAATGAGACATGAGACTTCACTGAATACTTGTGTCTGAAAATTCAAAAACTCTTGCTTTTTATATTATATTTTTAAAATGAGCAATTGATGCTAATGCCTCAGCAGAAGACCAAAAGCTGATGTGAACCATGGTGACCTGTTTTAACACTGTCAGACAGAGAAAATACACTCTGTACATATTTCAATCTACAGTTAAAGGGTCTCACATAGAGGATAAGCATAATGGTTTCATTTTAATGCGTCTGCTCATTGATATTTTCTCGTAATTTTGGAGGGAAAAAATAACAGTTTGTACTAGACAAAAGTTTATGTTTTTTTCTTTTCCATTGAAGAAATTCATGTTAATTATTCTTCTGCACCTGCCTAATGGGGCTGAAGTAATTCAATTGTCATATTGTTGTAGATTGTTGCTTTGTGTAATGTATCACCCCTGCTGTTTCCCTTGAAAAAAATTCTTTACTCCTTCATTATTCAGCAAGGCCTAATGATTATTCCAGCATTTGTACATGCTACACTGTTGTTTTGATTTTAATTGACTTCACTTTTTTAATTAAGTACACCAGTTTGAACAGTGTTGTTGACATGCATGGTTTTGTCTTTATCAGTATTTGCTTCCATTTGCATTCTGTATCTGTTGGCAATTTATTTAGGTCCATTCTATGGGAGTACACAGATAGGCACTTTGCAAGGTTCATCATCTCATTTCACATATTATATGTATCTAATGGCCTGAAACATTTAAAATATTCTAAAAGTATTAGCTTGAAATATACACTGCTTTTGCCAGTGCTTTTTACTTTTAAACATTATGTTCATAACAGAAATTCTCTTAAATGCTAGGATGGACTTAATTTATCTTTTATACAAGTTGGCTACATTATTTTTAAATTTTGAGTTTAGCATAAAACTTCACTAATATATTTTTGAAGTTCATTTGAGCTGACTTTACATCTTAAGAAAAGAAAGAAAAAAACCCTTTGTTGTTATAAGAAATTAATGTAAATACTAAATGGGTTTCTGAAACAAGACCAGTGTTGCTGGATTTCTACAATGAAGATACTTTAGCTTTCCAACGGATAATTTCTCTTCTAAACCTCAAACAAATTTTTGTTAAGTCCTTGGACATTGTTCTTGCATTCTTTTAAAACAAGTCGGGTAACTGATTTGTCATAAATATCATCCTTTATAAGCATTGCATTAAACAAATTTTTCCCACAGAATTATTTTACTTCTCCTTCCTCTCTAGTCCCAAGATTTGAAAGCATGCTTCATCAGTTGTCACAGCACAGGGTGCTAAAGAAAATGGACTGGAGAGGAAATAATTTCTAATTAAAATTTGGACTGGAGAGGAAATAATTTCTAATTAAAATTATTTAAACAAAAGTGGTAGACAGTGTAGAGGCTGAGAAATTGCTCAATGCAACCTAAAAGATCACCTAATTCCAACCCCTCTGTCATGGGTCAGGGACACCTTTCACTAGACCAGGTTGCTCAAAGCCCCATCCAACCTGGCCTTAGACACTTCCAAGGATGGGGCATCCACAGTTTCTCTGCACAATCTGTGTCAGTGCCTCGGCATTCCCAGAGTAAAGAATTTCTTCCTATTATCTAATCTAAACCTGCCCTCTTTCAGTGTGAAGTCATGAGTCTGTTGCAGTACTCGTGCAGGTTTCAAAAACAAACCGGCCTAAGTCCAGCTGACAGATGTCTTATTTTAGTGCAGAATCTGTGGAAGGGATAGCATGACTCTTTTGTCACTGAAAACAGCACTGAGCATGCCAGAGACAGAAGCAATCCCTGTATGTTCTTTTCTGCAAAACCCATTGACCAAGCACTGGCTGTGAATGTAACATGACTTCTTTCTCCCTGGAGCTGTAGTCAGACCTCCTGTCTCATAGTGTGTGTCTCAGAGCTGTTTGCTGAGCTTTCATCCTAGAAAAGGCATGACTGAGAGACAACCCAAAAAGGACCCACAAAGTGTCTTGTTAGTGATGCAAGAAGCCAATTTCTATGAGTCCAGATTGAGCCATACGCCACTGACCATGAGAATTAACAAGAGAGGAAAATAAAGGAAGAATTTCTGTGTAAAATAGAACACAATGCACACCACCAAGCAAAACATAGCAGCCAGTGTTTCTAGACAGCTTTTCTCTTTCTTTTTTATGTGCATTTGCCACCATATTTCATTCCCTACAATAGCTTAGTGACTCCAAGTATTTACAAGTCATAATACATTTCTTTACAAATGGAAAGATTAGAACCCTCTCTGCTCTATACTTATGCATTCCACTTCCTTGGGATCCTTCTCTTAAAATGTTTCTTTTGAGGCTTTACAGTCTAATATTTAGCTTCCTATGTCACAGAAAATGTTTTAGGTTTTTTTGAAATTGTTTCCAAAATCTCAGGTTCTCATCTTCTCAGATTTATTGCACCTGGTGTTTCATAAGAAATGTTAAAACCGATGAGATTAATGACAAAAATTTGTTCTCTTGATGCTGTGTGATGACAAACATGGAGGCTTTCTAGACATAATTTTGGTTCTAGCTGCAAAACTATGTATCTCTTAAAGAGGTTCATTTTTGGGGTGACCAATAATTAAAACGAGCCAGTGACATTTTATACATCCAACACACAATTTAATACTGCAAGATACTGAAAAAAATGACACACAGATAGCAATGGAAAAAAAAAAATCTCAACTGTTAGTGATTGCTAAATGGCCAATAAAAATCATCTTTTCTCAGCAAAGGCACTAATACCTACCCTGGGAATTCCGGAATAAATTTTATGTGTTTAAAGAAGCCACAGCAAGGAGAATGGAAATGGAGCTAAACTGTTCTAGAGACTGAGGGGAAAATCTCAGGGAATGGCAATAAGATGATGTATGAAAGAGTTGGAAGACTTGAGCAAAACAGAGACTCCAGTTCTGGTGAAGGACAAAAAAGAATGGGAATGATTGGCTTCCATGGAATGCATAGAGGAGTTCAAGTTGCCTTTGTCCTTTTTGTCTCTATGCCAAGGTGAGTTAGAAAGTCCTCCTAGGGAATGCAAAAGAAACCTAAGTATTTTTCTTCTCCTCTTTCTCTGAAAGAGTTAAAAACTTATAAAAATCTATCACTTCATGGTGCTACTGCAGGATAGCTTTGCAACCACTGCTGTGCATTTTGCTCCAGGAATGCTTTGAGATGGAGGTTTAAACAAAAAATCTACTGACATTGTGCAAATATTAGAAAAATGCTGGGATTTGATTTAAGGCTCCTCCTGGAGCATGTAGTCAGGCATTGGTGATAGGCTGCATTAATTTTTTTTTACCTAATGGCTTTGCAGTTTTCTTGGCCTAAGGAATCTGAAAGTGAGTATCAACTACTGGCCCGGAAATCCAGACACGGACCTAACAAACTTAATTATGAAGAAAATATTTAAGCAAGTATCCCTTGTAACAACAGCAGGAACAGTACTTCAGGCTTTCACCTTGAAAGGCTGCTCCTGCAACAATTAATCACATCGGGCAAATAAAAATAGAGAGCAAGCTGTCAATTACTCAGGTTGTTGCACTGATCATCTTGTGTTTCTGAAACATTTCTTCTCATCGGCAATTCAGCAACTTGACAGGGCTATTGCATTTTCATTCTGGAAATCATGTACAGGAGGAGACGGAGATGTGGGGACAAGGTGAAGTAGGACCTGCCGCAGCACCCCAGGAGTGCTGTCCCCTGGCCAGGCTGGGGTCTCTGCTCTCAGCTTCCTGCCAGCACACACCAGGCTCAGGTCAGCCTGCAGCTGTCCTGTGGGGAGCAGCACGGGATGCTGAGGTGCTGAAGGAAGAGGTGGGGATCCCAAGCCTCCTGCTCTCCCTGTCCAAGCAGCCCCTCAGGCATCAACACCTCTGCTCAGAGCTGTGCTGCTAAAGCTGTGCCCATTTGGATGCTCTGCACACAGTGGTGATGAGCCAAACTCTGGGGGAGCCAGCTGCCACCTGAGCCCGTGAAGCAGAGGAATCTGCAAGTGTGTCCATATTGTGCTTTTGCTCAGCTGAGTCAGACTGCTGTCTCTCTCTGTCCCCGAGCACAGGGCCAGCTCCCTGCTGTCAGGCTTCCTTTTCTACGCACACAACAAGGCTGTCCTCCAAGGCTGAAAGCCACCCTCAGTCCTGCTAGTCCTTCCAGTCCTCCCAGTCCTTGAACAAAACCCCATTTTTATAAAAATCTGTCTTAAAGTGCATCTTCCTTTCTCTAACCTCCCTGTGCCACCCCTTGGATTGCTGCAGCACTGCAGCTCTCCCCCCAGCTCTTCACCTACACCCCTTTCTTCCCTTCCCCGTCGTCATTCTCACGGGCTCCCAGTGAGCTTGGGAACAGATGTGCCATGCCAGAAGGCAAAGAAGAGGGAGGCCCACAGCTCAGATATCACACAGTCACAATCACAGAATATTCTGATTTGGAAGGAACCCACCAGTCATCATCAAGTCATCATCCAACTCTCAGATGAATGGCCCACATGGGGATTGAACCCACAACCTTGATGTTATTTGCACCATGCTCTGACCAACTGAGGAAAAGCCTTTTTCTGCATTCAACAGGAAAATGTCCATGTGACTTCTGGCTGAAACCTCAATTCAGTGGGCAAGAGGTCTGGATCATTGGTATCTATCCAGATGGACATGTCAGGAAAGCAGAGCAGCAGCTTAGTGGCACAGGGTCATCAAAAAAACATTAGCAGCTGAATAAAGCGAAAAAAAATCCTACCCTATGAAGATTCATCTTGCTGGACTTGCAGATGGAATTCAGCAGATGCAAATTTTTAGAATTACTTTACTGCTTCTTCAGGCTTAAATTACAGCACAAACTTTACTATGGAACTCCTCTTGATATCTACATAATTATAGACTATTTGCATCTCTCATATTTTTCCATGTTGATAACTTACTACTGTTTTGTTGTAATCCTCTCCATTTCCTGATTTTCATTATTTAGAATTTATAATGTTTTTATTTCATAGGAAAAATATTATACTATTATGTTCTGGACTGAATAATATTTTTAAGGTTCAACAATCTTCAGTGCTTACAATTAATTAAATACAGCATATTCAAATAGATAAATTTCAAATGGGACTGAATGATTTTCTAATGTAAACCGTGTGTTTTATGGACTTTTTTTCCTTGTATGCACTTTAAATATTTTATTGTTTTCTTTTATTATTGCTTTTTATGTGATTTCAGAACAATAGATTTCTTGTCTCATTGTCTTATAAATTAGCTTAGCGTACTATTGCTAAAAATATTGCAAGTAAATATCGTATCTCTGTTAATATAAATGGATCAGCATTTCATTTATAGTTTACAATTCTATTACCAGCCATTAGACTTTTAGACATGGAAAATTCCATCTCAGATCCATTTTTTCATCCATTCAACTATGGAAATGGTATAAATATGACATATTCCTCTACACTATGTTTAAACAAATAAGTTACTATTTTTTAAAAAGAGTCAGTCTGCTTGCTGTTTCATTTTTATGTGTTTCTATAAGCACTACTGCATTTTATATACTTTTAAAATTTCCCAAATCCTTTATAACTCCTACTGCTTGTTCTAAGAGGCAGCCAGTACTATTTCTAAAGAATAGTAGATACAATATCATTGGAAGTCTATATCTAATTTCCTTCAAGGCTGAATCACACGTTTACATGGATCTGGTTTGTAGAGCTTAATTTTCAAGAGGGCCACACAGTGAGATTTTAGGGAACCATTCCTGGTCCTTCCTGCCAAATTCAGCTCTTCTAGAAACCCCCACTGTATCGAGGCAGCTCTTCAGCAGACACTTAGGCAGAACACACTTTATACCATGATAGCATGCATGCCTGTCCTGGGTGATGAGCTCATCTGACCACTTATTGTGCTGAGAGCGGAGCTGTGTAATGTGTGCAGCTAGACTTGCCTCTTATGTTGGTGAGGTCCTCTAGGTCACAGTTGTATGTTTGTTTTCTCCATCCAGTGGGTAATTTGGTTTTTAATAATGTTTTTGACCCCATTTGCAGATTGCGTGCCATAACTAGGAAGGGATGGGCCCTGCAGTAAGTAATTAAGTCTGCGGAGCAGGGCTGCTTATTTTTCATTGCAGCAGATAATCAGAATGCTGTTGCTCAAGTGTAAAATGCAGAAATTAATGATCCTATATAATACAGATTAAAGCTTTCATTTTAAAAACTATCAGTGCAGAAGAACAAAAGTAGGGAGCCCTGCACCCACTTTGGAATTTCAGTGTATGATATCTCTTAACATACTTGGAGAAGCTGCCTGAATA
The DNA here is from genome assembly GCA_034509425.1 of Eopsaltria australis. Lineage (NCBI taxonomy): Eukaryota > Metazoa > Chordata > Aves > Passeriformes > Petroicidae > Eopsaltria > Eopsaltria australis. Next base: position 2,763,360 of record JAVTVJ010000144.1, on the reverse strand, counting down.
CAAACCAGAACAAAATTCAATCATGTAATAGCTTAAATAAATTATCAGATCAGAAATTTTAACTATGCAGCCACCCTCATTGCTACTTAGAAAAAGGCATTGAGTGCAAACATTCTCCAGCAGGTTTTGTAACCTTCAAGTTTTTATGGGTTTAATAAAGCAGAAAGATTATTTTCTATGAGAAGAATAAAACTGTGCATTAGAAAGAACAAAGACAATCTTTCTATCTCCTTAAAAATCTTGGCTTCAGAAAAAAATAAGATTTTTCTAGAAGAGTACCATATTACTCTGAATCCCACAGAACTTCTTTATGTTCTTATGTGCACAGGCATCTAGAAACTAAATGTGTTATTGCCACATTGTAGTGAGTATTCTTACAGCCTGAAAGCAGATTGGGATCCCATTTTGCCAGGTGCTGTTCAAGAAGAAAGGATGGCAATAGAGTATAAATAGTAATATTATAAACAAAGACATCACACCATAGTTCTACTTGTTCTAGCTTGAGTGCAGAAAACATTCAAAGGCTGACAGTGGAGGAGATTGGACAAAAGTATATGAGGTACATAAACTACAGATGACAAAGCATTCAGAAATAGGAAAATACTAATTTCTGCACTTTTTTTTTCTAAGTGATGAAGAAAAAATAGATAATTGGAATTGTTCTCTTTACACCAGAGAGGAAATATTCTCAAATCAATAAAATGCTCTATCACTATCATGGAATGTCTGTAACATCCCTACAATTTGGGGAACCACCTGCAGAAAAAAAGGATATTTCTTTGTATCCTGTATTATTTAAAAACCTGTAGTCGTAGACTGTTTTTCTGTCTCTCTTTCATATTTCTCTTTCATATTTTTAGACTCTCTCACTTCTCTGACTAGGCTTCTTAAAACTGGTTTCTTCTATAGAATCATCATCTTTTTATTTCATTAAAAAGAAAAAAAAAGGTGACAGTTTCCCCTTTACCAAAAGTCTTTGGACAGTCTTTAGTCTGATTGCTCTGACCCAAAGGGATTGGACACAATCCTACTCTGAGGCAGCATTGTAAGGATAGGCCCAATGGGAGTCCCTCCACTGCGTTGAGTGACCTTTAAATAAGAAACTTTATCCTTCTCCCAGTCTCTCAATTTTGCATGAAACTACTTAGAGAGGAACAAGAGAATGAGAGATCCTTAAATAGAAAAATGGTTTGTAAATGACAGCCTATCCTTTTGCCATGTAACAATTTCTCAGTCATAATAACAGTACACATCATTTTTCTTTTCCACCAGAATAACTGCATTTACCTTGCCATTAATAATTCACTACATAAGCACTGTGGATTTGAAGAAGAGAGGACGAACCCTACCAAGAAAAGAATCTGACACCTACTGTCATATATGTTCTTCTCACCAGTAGACCTCATAAATGGCATTTTGCGGTACTCTGCTGTATACATAGAGGAGAAAAAACTTGAAGAATCTAAGAAGTAATTTTCACATGCTTCCAATGTGAGTTAATGTGTGCTTTGACCAGTTTTTTTTGCTAGAGCTTAAGCAATCTCCCTGTCTCTGAGAACCTACAAATCCCTAACAACAAACACTGCGGCAGATGATCAGATGAGTAACACTCAGACAGAGTCTAAATCTGGAAGCAAGGCACATACATATACTTTCATACCTTTTTTTTAATTTAAATTTTCATCTTTCTGATCTACTGACAATCATTATTTTTTGCAGTTAGCTGGTGACAAAAGGAACAGAAAGTGATTTCTCACAGGGACTTTCTTCCCTGCCCCTATGCAATGATCATTCTGTCACAGTGATGATTGAAATTCATCTTGACTGAAATTCACCATTTCACTGCAATGCTCAAATTCAGCAGGAAACCATTGTAAAACATCTAGAATAGTTTTTCTTGCACACAGTGGCCCCATCTATCCATATACTGCCTGACTCAGGATAAGAACAGACATCTTTTCCACAATTCCTGTATCCATTTTGCTAGGCCTGAAAGGTCAAGGTATTGGTCTTTGCTTATACATCGAAATGCTGAGGATTTCATTATAGGGTCTATCATGAGCTCATGATTTTGCCACTGTGAACTTGGTAGCAAAAGAGCACCAATAACCTGCTCTTCAATTTTCACTCTAGGAGCAGCACTACAGCAGACTTTGCTTTGTGTGGTGCGATCGATTCAAGGGATTTGCGTGCAGGGTTCCGTAGGTCAAATTCGATTGCTGAAATTCCAGAGTGTTGACATGCCCAAAAAACTGCAAACAGCATTTTGAACGGTATTAATATACTGACCCTGAACATCAGGCAATCAAAAATGTATGGCTATTGGAAACACATTTTGAAATTATTATTTCTATACAGGACATTTAGTGAAAAGGCTAAGAAGGGTTATAAAACAAACATTCGATATAGAGGTACTGAGCCAAATTCAGTTTTAGGACAAATCCAACATGTTACAGAAAATGTTGTTTGTAACAATGATATTTTCAATCAAATTCAGAAGGAAGAAAAAACAACGTCAAGAGCAACACACTCTGTCCTGCAACATCTGCAGCTGTCTGACACACACTGTCATGCACACAAGTTCAGTCCTGAGCAAAAACTGTTATCATGTGCCTCAGACAGTAGCTTTACTTACTCCAAGAGTAGGCCCACCTTGATGCCTGAAGGATTTTTTGCTTTTTATTCTGTATACTTTTTACACAGTTCCCTGTATCCACAAGTATTAGCATGCATACTTGTAATGTTTTCGGCCTGATAACTTAGCCTGGTTTCTTGGTGTCCAGGAGACTAAACACCCCAGAAACTGTAGAGTTAGAAGACCAAACATTCTACTATCGTAAGAACTCAAGGTCCCCTAACAGGACAGATTCTGTACACTAGAAGTTAGCCCACCCCAGCCCCCTTATTGGGCCCTCTTGTTAGATAAGCTAATATGTAAGGTCTTTAATTGTACAGTCAATTGGGGGGTGGGAGGGCTTTTGCAATGCGTTTTACCTGCGCGGCAGAAGCCATCGAATGGGACCCTATTAAAATACTGAGGTAAACGACCCCCAACCCTCTAACTGTGTCTAGGCTTTTTCTTTCTAAGACCAGGAAAAGGCATCAACATTATCTCAAAAATCTGGAATATCCCAGATTTTACTCATGGTTTCCTGAGTAAACCATGGCAACCGCACAGCCAGCATATAGCAGAGCTTGAATGACTGAACTCTCTCAGCACATGCCTTGATATGGGAGAGGTCCTCCCTCTTGAGGGAGGATAAAAATTAAGGAAGTCAGCAGCTTGTTGGAGGAATTAGAGATCTGTGAAGAAGGAGAGGGAGGAACACAGGGTGGAACTGAGACTCCTGTAACCTAAGGCAGCGAGAAAGAGAAATGGAGTGTGAGGAAGGAGAGGACAAGAGATCCCCACCCGTATTTCTCTGAATCATCACCACAAGTACCTTTAATATTACTGACTCTTTTATTTCACCAGTAGCCGCTTACCCCACTCATATGGACCTTACCAGCACTTGGCCTCCAAATCTGTCACTGCCCCTTGCCCTGAGAATCTTCTTTGGAAGCTAGTTTTACCTGTAATACTGAGAAGCCTGGAAGAAGCTCTTCTCACAGGGAAATATCCTTAAATTCCAAAGATGGCTATAGTTTTCAAACACTGAGGAAATTTCAGGGGACTTTTTGAGAGTCAGCTGCCAGCTGTCATAGAAGTTGCTGAGATCTTACATTCTGGACACTCACAAGTCTGCAGTGTTTGGGTCCACTTGCAGCTGTTCCCAGAGCAATTTAAGTCTTAAGAGTCTCAGAAGAGTCCAGACACTATTCTGGCTTTGAGTCTCTCAGAACAATTTTGTGTGAGGAGGCAATTCAATAAAACCTTCTTCGGAAATGAAATTCCTGCTTAACAATCTGTCCTGGACCAAGCACTGACCCTATGGACCTCTTTATGATTTAACTCTGCCCCTTCCCCAGGTGATGGTGAAAGCCCTCTGGGACTCCATCCTGAACCTGTGCACACACCTGACAGTGTCCCTGGGCATGAAACCACAATTCTGCACAGTGTTTTTAATACCTTCTGCAGACCAAATTCCCCTCAGCTTTGCTCATCCTTCCCCGGTGGTGTAACAGATGTGTTTTTTTTTTCCCCAGGAAGGCGCATCACTCTCTGTTTCATTTTCCCTCAAGCTGAATAGTATAGGTACCACTCTCTGAAAACATCTGAAACTTAATCTATTGCAGGATTCCCACCATCAGCCCCCTCAGGTGGCTCATATCTGTAGCTGAGAGATTGTTTCCTTATCATTCCTGTACAGACCTGCCTTGGAAAACCAGCTTGTTCTGGATGGAAACCATTTGCTTGTCCATTCACTTGAGAATGATTAACAGCCCTCTGCTGTCTGTCCTGGGTTAGGGTTAATTCGAGATGATGCAGGGAAACCTCAGACAGAGCTTGCAGACAGAGACCTAAATCACACGGAACCCAGGCAGAAATCTTAAGCTGCAGACAGCACCTTCAAACCTCATGCAAGCAACCTTGCAGTGGAAAAGGGGAGGAGGTGAGGAGCCTGTGTGCCTACTCAGCCACCTGCTAAAGACTCTGCAGGCCAGGAGTTTCAGAGCCAGAGACATGGACAGTGGGGGCTCTTGTCTGCGGGACAGACTAGGAGGAGAGGCTTGGAGTCTTATTATTAGACAAAATATTAGATGCCGCTAGATTCCATACATATATTTTCCTCTTCAGCTAATATTCATTTTTTACTGGCACTGAGAATCTCTAAGTACCTGGCTGCCAAGGTTCCACCAAAAATGTAATCCTTTCTTTCATTTAGTTTCTTTGAGCCCAGCAGCATTTGGGCTCCCACTGGGCTCACTTCTCTGCCTGCAGATAGCTCCATACATGCTTGATCCTTTATTTAAAAGATACATGTATCCGTGTGTGTGTGTGTGTGTGTGTACAAGAGAGATGGAGAGTTCAAGAAAATCCCAGAACCCCTTTATTATTCTTCTTTCCCTTTCTTATCTTTTAGTTCTTTAAAAGGAAATTCAATATAATTTACTCATTCCTATTTCTCGCCATTTCTTCATCGACAATAGTGTAATTCTCATTAGACCCATGGATAGGAGGTTATATGATTCTGTATTTCAATATAAACAGAGGCTGGCAAATGAATGTCTTTCAATTTTAGTTGGAAATGCAAGTTAAACAGAGGGTTTCAGTTGTTTTTCTCCTAATAATCAACCTCATTTTTAAAAACCCCATCATATTTTTATACTGTGGAAGAAAGTAAGCTCCACTTTTCAGCTAAAATGTATAGATATCATTTGCAGAACTGAAAAGGGAAGCCAGTTCATTAAGCTCACCACCATGCAAAGTCATTCATAAAGTGCCGTGTTAAACTCTCAGCCTTTTACTTTTTCATGCCAGCAGTCACACCATATATGAAAGGGATTTACAAGACAGAAAACGTTATTGGTGCTCTGATTAAAATTTGACACCTTTCACAAACACTTCAGGTTGTTTCAAATTGTTCCAATTTCCATTATCTTGTATAGTCACAGCACCTAAAAACAAAAAAGACTGGAGTAAATGCATAGGAAGTTAAAATGTCAGAGGTCCCAAAAAAAAAAAAAAAAAAAAAAAAGCAGCGTAAAATAAAGAATACCAAGAAAAAAAAATCTCGGTGAGATTTCTGCACTGCGGTTACATATCAGGTTTAATCAGGCAATTTATGTAGTCAAAGTTTGTCTTATCAGTTTGGCAGGGTTTTGTTTTTATTTTTTCAGTAAGCCAGAGACCAGTCCTGATGTTAACAAAGCTTTAATGTGTATGTGTGCCAGTGAAAAATCCTGTGCATTTTAGATGTATTTTGAGCAGTTTCTTCTGTCTCTTAAAGCAAAGACAGAATTTCTAAATTGTCAAAAAGATGCCAGTTTCGGGCGTCCTTAGGATAAGTCAATCTATTCAATTCAGACAAAACCCACCAGTACATAATAGTCTTTACAAGCTCATAAACCACCATACCACCCAAGATGTTAACAAGCTGGCATGTTTTGAGCATCAAAGATAGAGAGGAAACTGTGTTTACATGTTTGGCACGAAAACTAATGAGGAAAGTCAATTGGCCCTTTGTCTTGAGGGTCTGAAGAGCCGCGCTGTAATGTTTGGTTTCTTGGTTGGCACTTGTTCAAGTAATCACTCGTGGCCTGACAAAGCAGCACTTGTGTTTTATTAGTGGCCATGCTGAACTCTCCTGCCTGGGCTATGTTGTCTCTCAATAGAGCACTGCACCAGAGGGCACACTTATTTGAAAACACTAAATCAGAGCATGATGATCTTTGCCCGACAAATACAACCAAGAGAGGAGAAAAAAATGTGACAACAGCTCTCCTTTTGTTAGAGAAAGTGAGGAAACAACAACTGGTGTGTGTGCGTGTGCATGAGTGTAAGAATAGTCCTGAAACACTAGTGACAAAATGAGCAAATTTTGTTCCCACAATGAGATGCTCAGAGCCAACTGGATTTGCTCCATTCTTGGGAACAAGACATTGGCAAAGCTAAAATTCATGTTGCTCACAACCAGGAGAGCAGACATAGCACTTGGGTCAGTCTGGCACAGACGACAAAGCTACAGGCTCAGGAAGAAGTTTCACAGTGCAAAGAATTTGAAAGTTACTGTTTCATCTACTTAAAACAGGTAAAAGTCAAACCCTGGAGGGTCGAGCTTCTTTATCTGATGAAACTCAAACCTTCAGCTTTCAAATACTTTAAAAAGCACAAACTTGTCAGCAAAATTGGGCTGAGATTTGTGATTTGGGAAATTGGACTTTCTTGTGAAACTGTTGGTACTCCTTGCCAGAAAGATGATGAGAACAAACTTGCAAACTCTGACTCATGGCAGCAGTTCCACTGACTGTAAGAAATAATTGCACATCGACAAATTAACTGTTCCACTTATGATGTCTGTATGTAAAAACCTTCACCAGTCTGGAGGTGGGGAAAAAAAACCCCAGAGGGATACAAAAATGAAAAATAATGACTAAATTGAAGATCCTTTATCTCGGGCTATTTTGTTTAAACCATCTTTGCCTGTCACTTAGAATCTCCTACATAGGATATGTAGAATATATTCAAGTAGTGTAACAAAGTTTTATATGCCACCTCCACTAGCTTCACTAATTTAACCAGACCATCTACTTTTAATGCAGCTACCTATAGATATTTTAGATGTATGCTTAATAACATCCAGTTTTGTCTAATCTCCAGCATTTTCCAAACTTGTGTGGGGGTGAGACAAAGAGCAGGTGAGTTCGGTTTAAAATGTATTTTTAAAGGACAAGAAAAAAATCCTAATAATTTTTGTCTCAGTGATAATTGAGTCTGAAATTCAATAAATGTAGTATTAAAGTATTATATATGTAGAGCTATTTTTCTTTTCATAGTTCAAAATTTGAATTAATTTTGAAAATTTTCCTGTACTATGACTATTTACAACCATATTACAATTTAAATTATATAAATTGGGAGTGCAAAAAGAAATAAAATAGTGCAAGAGCCATGTCAAGTAAAAAAACCCCAAAACCAAAGCTAAAACCAGTCAAAAATCAATCAAGAATGCGATCTCTGAGGTTTTTTAACCACATAAAGATCAACGGTTTTCTGAAGTTCAAAATACAGCTCACAACACCCTTTCAGAAAAAAAACAAAAAACTTGTGACATTTCAAGCAAACTGAATATTATACACATTATTACACGCATTATAACTGAACAGTCTCTAAACTTTTCCTGCCACCAAAGTCATTAACTGAGCTGGGAAATTCTGTAACAATTCTGGAATCACACCAGAGGGACAACAAATTGTCTTTTCAGTGTGTGTCTGAAGAGTCAGCCTTTCTTTATTTTTGTATAAGATTCTGGGCATAAATTTTGGCTTTCAAAGAAACTGTAGTTAATAAATGTCGTCTCCAGCTCAAGCTGATCATCGAATTGCATCAGGCTATATGTGGAAAATAATACTGTGTTACATGTCTGATAAAACTCCAGGGTGGTGGGTATAGTAAGGCATTTCTGCATCCAGTTCTTGGCAGCTGCTACTTATCTGTCCTGAGACTAAACCCTGCCTCAGGAGAATACCTTGTAGGATTATTCAGGGCACTGCAAATGATGTGCTACTTTGACACAAAATATATATTCTTACTGTAGTCTTAAGGCTCCTTGGCACACTGCTCCAACACCCTCCCTCAGGAGATAACTCACAGTGAGTGTTCATTTGCACTTTTTAACCTGCCCTCTGTTGAATACTTCAAGGCTCAGGACTAAAATCCAGCTTTGGCAGAAGCTGGTGTCTGCCCAGAGAAACTACAAATAAAGAACTCCATAATTTTTTATGAACTCAGTCCAATATACCCCCATCTGTATATCCCCTTAAAATGCTAAAATTATAGAACTTTGGTATTTGACTCTGTTTTGGAGTTCAAAGTAGACATTATTTCTCTATTATACACCAAAGTTTCTTTCTGCCATACAGGTCAGGAATCAAGCAATCCCCTTAAGAACAGTGTAGGAATGAATGAGTAAATGCAATATATAGCTGACACTGAACGTTTTAAAAAACAGTCTCTATTAATTCAGACCTGTCAATACTTAAGTTTACCTAGGAGACCAGCAGTTTCTAAATTCTGTTTTTGTTTTCTCCTCTAAAATTTGCCGTTTATTTCAGCAACACATTTTTTCAAACATTTTACAAGACTTTCCTTGTCTTAAAAAAAGAACATACTACTCCCACTGTTTTAGGGATTATTGTTAACTTGTTAATTGCAATGGTGTGAATTACACTTTAAAACACAAATAAGGCACATAGCAGATAGAATAACATAAAGAAATTTTCATTACTTCCTTCAAATTTAGATTCAACTAGTAATCAATTCCTTAAATTTCTGCATTATTTGTCCTCACGATTCCTCTGTGTTGGATTATTTTAAAATTATTTTAGTGGGTTTTGATAACTATGCATTATGGATACTGTTTGCCGGTTTACAAAAGACTAATTGCATAGTGTTTAGATGTATTTCTTCCATAAACAGGAATTGTACATTGATTATTGTTTCTTTGTAACAAAAGTAGTCAGAATTAAGTCATGCATGTAGGGGATCTACAGAGAAAGCTGCAGACTAAAGCAGTCAAAAAAGATAAGAAAAATTAAATACTTTAACCCTAGAATTAACTTTCCTCTATGAAATATAGTTATTTATTATTTCCTTACTGTTTAACTTTTTTTCCAGATATTAGAGGGAAAATGCTGGGTTTCTATTTTTTTTCCTTGAAAACTAAATCTCCTTTTTTGAACTGACATGTTTATAACCTGCTAACCTGGTATGTACACAGACACATACTAGAAATTATTTGCTTTTTGAATTAAAATTTTACAAAATATAAATCTTTGAGAGCTATAACTTGTGGTGCTTGTGTAGCATTCTTATAAGGCGAATTCAGTAAGGGTAATGTCCTCAGCACTTACACCTTTAAACATTTCTTGCTAGCACAAAAACCAAGTTTCTTACCTATGAAAGAAGGAAAACATAACCACAGCATTTCAATGTGTAGCTTGGACGTGAATGTAGCACTTTATAATACAAGTTATTTCCTGGAAGTTAAATGTATGACATGCTGAACTAAAGCAAGCAAAGAAGTGGCATCACACTATCACAGTGTGATAGATACCTATAAAGGATGTGATTCTACGGCACTGCCAGCAGAATTATGAAGAATAGGAAATGTTTTCGGGAATTTTTTCCCTAAGCCTTCATTGAAGTTTAGAGACACGGAAATTTTAGTGCTAAAAAAGTAAATGTGAAAAACATCTACTTTATCCATGCTGTTTATGCCAATGAAAAGATATATTCACCGTGACAATAGAATTATAAAAATACAACTCTTTCCTTAGGCTTTCTTTGTTAGAAATATCTCTGTGCAGAAGAACAGATAAAGTTAGCATCAGTATGTTTCCTAATAGTGAATCTTCTGCAACAGGGCTCTCTCTATCTATTATTCTAAGTATGAATGCTTTTATGGATATATTTGTTCTTGGACATAGTTGACAATATAGTGCCTGAATCAAACTAAAATATAATAAAATATTGGTATATAATTTGAAAATTAATGACTCTTACATGATACAACAGTATAAATCTCTGAACCTGAAAAATAGAGATATTAATGAAAATACCTTCAGTATGAAATATTATCCAATTTCATCAACTTCTACAAATATACTATTTAGTCCTTTATTTTTCAGCAACTTCCTAGAAGACTTGGAAAATCCCTCTACTCTTCTAGAACTACATCTTTTCAAAAGAAATACAGAATGCTAATTTTCATCTAACCCTACTCAGACAAAGCTCTCATTTTCTTCATTGAGAACTTGCCATTAAACTAAACATCTAAACCAGTGGGCTGCTTTAGTAACTGGCTAGGCTATTAAATCCAAACAGGGGCACCTAACAACAATATCTTGATTTATTTCAAACTGCGCCTGTCCAGGAATCCTACTGATAAAATACAAACAGAAGTCTGAATCTTCAGATGTCTATGTTGTAAGATTATTTACAGTTCTAATTTCAAACACTTCCGTTGTTTTGAACAATTTCTATGTGAAATTTTCCTTATATATTTTTATTAGCTAACGATTTTTCATAGGTCCTTAGCTTTGAGCTTTGCAAGCTCAACACGTACCCTTTACCTTGACAAGTTCTTTTTCCAGTGGTAGAGTCCCATTCTTAATGCCAGGAAAGCAACACAAATTGGCCCAAATAAATTGCATAGCCATACAGAACTGCTGGAGACATGGGAGACAGACTTATTAAAGTGCATATTTAAAACATTTTTATGGCCATATAGCACACTTGGTGGTTTTAAATTGAACCAAACTAGGGCCATGGTATATCTACTTTGTTCTGACTTTCATTTTCAGACTGTCCTTGTGGCAAATGAGAGGTATGCATGCATTTAGAAATACAGGTATTTGCCAGAATGACCTGGAGCAGTGGCTTCAGTTTCCTCTTTCTTGCAAAAGAAAAGGTAGACTCTGTCCCTGAACAGATCTGGCAGTGAGGTCTTGGAATTACCAAACAGAGTGAGAACCCTCTTGCCAAGATGCTTTTGCAGAGTTGTGAGGATGGGCACATGCTGACCGGGGTACTATGCTTCCACCAGCAGCTGCTTGGCCTTCCCACTCCTTCATCTTAATCACTCTGCCCATAGAGCTCCTCTCAATGCAAATCCTGGTGCTATAAAGGAGTGTGACATGGGCAGCTGAGGTCTTTCTTCCTTGCCAAAAGAAAGAAGTCTGTTTGTGGAGGGTCCCTTCCGCGCTTGGATGAATGGATAAGTTCGTCCCTGCACACATACTGCCCTTGCTGACTGAACATCATAATTTCCTTGGGCTAAGAAAGTGGTGACTTGAAACCACAGCATTTCCTCAGTCTGTCTGAACTAAGGCTTATTAATGCATCACACACAACTCTTGTGTTGCAGGATTTTAGTATAAAATGTAAGCAAATCAAACATGAGCACAATAATGTGGGTGTTACATGGAACCTTAATTTTTGTGCTCCTGAAGGTCCTGTACACTTTGACAATAGCCCCGGTGGACAAAATCTCTAGCCAGGTTTCCAGATAGAAAATCCACTTCCTGCAAGTTCGATTAAGCTAGCTAATTTTCAGTCAAACACACTAATTTCAAGACAGGTTCTTCTGATGTTTTCCCTCTGTTTGCAATTTGCATCTTTAAATAGCTTGGTGTTTCAAAGCAGCAGCAGCAGTAAGGTCACAAGGTTTTATGTTAAATAGCAACATCCTCAGCTTTTTAAAGAAGAAACAGAGAGCAGCTGATCTGATGGCGTATAATTTTCTTTCTTTCCCTTTTTCTCTTTGGGCTGAGAAAAAGGAAGGATTGGAGCTTCTTATGGATCACAGACATTTTACACTGGAAGAAAGAGCAGATCTATAGGTCTTTGTGCTCTCGAAAGCAACACAGAATCACAGGTGTCCTTGATTATCAAGAAATCCTCTTCTTTTCTAATGGCTTGCCTTTCTCTCCCTGAGAACAGCAGGTCATCTTTTGGGCATGAATATCTCACTTTAAGGGGCACAAAATTCAATCTTAAAAGGAAAATTTTAAATAAGGTATACGCTGCATTTGAAGATTAAAAAAAAAAAAAGAAATGCTTGTCAACATTCAGTATGCCAGAAATCCAGGCTGTGCTGACCCATCCAGAGTAAACAGTTATAGTAAACAGATGCTTCTCAATCAATTCTGCCTGTGCTATGTTTCCTTTTCTGAGGAGCAGCAGTAACAGCTCAGCAAATAAAGTGTGACACAATGACACCTTGCTTCAGCCTTTTTCCCAGTTAAATTTCTTCTCCCCCCACCCCCTTTTTTTGTAGTCACACAAAGTGAATTTGTGGGCTACAGCTGCCCTGAAGCAGCTTTTTGTGCCTTGGGAGACTGGCTGGTCACTGAGATTGAAAAAGCCTGGATCTCATAGCTCCAAGCAGTTTTGACAGTTGCTGAAGACACGAATCAGTAAATATGCTAAACTGAACTTAGCACAGCATCAAAGGCTCCCAAGTTGAGCTTACCCTGGGAAAGCTAGTCTCAGCCCATCAAGGCTCTGGGACATGCAGCCTGACGCTGGAAATGCTGCTGGCTGAATTGCTCTATGGCTCTGCATCCACCAGATTTTAAATCAATGTGTTTTTATCTCCCAAATGTAGATGTATAAAAGTTTGAGAGGGGCACAGCAAGAAATGCTGAATATCATTAAAATCATCACTGAAAGCAATGGCTTTTGTCTAATTACATGTTCATACATGTAGGTAAGAATGTACAGATGGGTGAACATGGAATGTGTATCTCGACAGGTAAAACTATGAGTAAATGCAGTGCTGCCTATACCTCACAAACACTGTGACTGATATATCTAAAAGCTTTGTGTAATCCTAAGGTTGTCAGTTTTAAAATGCTGATCCATAAAATAATGTCAAGGCATTCCCAGTGACAGGGAAAATATTCTTTGCCACATGCACAGAGGAGGATACAGATGTTCTGACCCATGAGGAAAAAGATAAGCAGAAAAAAAAATATCTATTTTGAAGCAAATATAAAAGTAATTTTATCACTGAGGCCTCTTTGGGGAAAAAATGTAGTATGTGATGCATTGCACTTTTGCTTCACTTACGAGTCAGCAGCTACAATTAAGACAAGACAGTTGAAAAATTTAATTCAGTTTAATTCATTATATATTTTTCCCTTTCCAGAGAACCATGTGATGTGTTAGAAGAAACCATGTCTTGGCATTCAATATTTATTAAGCAAACCAAATAGCCTGTTTTGTAGAAAACAAATTTCAATTTGCCTGTCATACTACAACCTAGTGCCAGTCTGATCTGTTGTATAGTCTCACTGAACCCAGTGACTTTGAAGCACATTGTGTATACAAATGTCTTGCTGTAAGCAGTCCTGTGTATCAGCATGTGTGGAGACCAGCCTGAATTTGCCATTCAGAGAAATACAGGGCTGTGAAGAAAGGGAGAGAATTCTGTTACCTTTTCTTCCTTATTTAGGTGCTGCAGAAGAATATGAAAGTAGTTCAACAAGGGAAATTATACAAGAACAGTTCTTTTGAGTATGTTCTGATGTGTGCAAACATGACATATTTAATTAGTATTACATTCTATCTCTTATAAGAAATACAAGATTCAAGATAGGATAATTATCTTTTAACAACATACAGCTGCTAAACTTCTCAGGAGTATGGTACCCAACACTGGTTCTTAGAGCACGTCACAAATAACCACTTTCACAGCAGAACATTTATAAATGTCACGTCATGGAAGACAAAAGCTACTGTAGAAAAAGGGAAACATTTTCCTTCTTACGCATAAAGCAAGGCCTCAGAACCTCACACCTGTGCAGCAAGCAAATGTGATTAAAGGCAGAACAAACAAGCAAAAACCTTGCATTAAATAGATCATGAATTTGCTTGTGGGTCTGTAACAGATGTGTTACTAAGGATGCTTTGTTTATCCAGTTGCAAGACTGTCGAAGAGAATCATTCCAGTGATGCTGCTTATCACGCTTTTAATTCTGCTCAGGCAAAACTGTTAGCTTTGAAAAAGCAATTTTTTTTTGGCCCTACTCTATCTGGCTGCACAGAATTTTCAAAGCACCACAATGTTGTAAAAAATGCCCTTTTAATCAGATTACCCTTGGCGAACGTCCCAAACTCAGGCTGAAGTGCAGTGCTTGTGGTTTCTCAACAGCTTACACTAAGCCTGCACCATGGAAATAATCTACTTTTAAAACCCAGGAAACAAATCGACTGCACTAAGGACATAAGTCGCTGTCATTAGGGAGTGATTAAGCTAAACATTTTTATACACTCTGGTAGCCCAGTTTCATATTGTGTACCTCTGTGCTGAGAGAAAGAATGGCACCCCAAATAACTGTTTGTTTGATTCAGGCACCCCAAAAAGATCTGGTCTTACAAAAATTAAACTTAATTTTCTTCTAATAATCACAAGAGGAAAAAAGAGGGGGGGAAAGAGACAGAGAGAGATTTGCTTTTAATGAATTAGAAAACACAGTAAAATCAGCTTTACAAGCAATAATTCAACTGAGGATCATGAGTTTGATTAAAGACTGTACACGATATTTTTTGACACACATTAGCCTCTCCTAAAAATCTTGTCACCTTATATTAAATTACTGCTACTTGTTTTATACAAACATATTTCCTTTAATACATAATTTATATTGGAAATTCTGTGTGTTTTTGAAGAGGCAGCTACCATTTTTACAATTTACCTTTATAATGCCAGGTCTTCATCATTCTGTGATGTTGCATTTTTCGTAGTGGGAAAATATGACATTGAGATATCTGAACAGAAATTACTGTACCTCCCCCAATTTTCCTCTAACAAAACTACAAAAAAAGGATACAGATCTGACTCTAATCAAATTATCTGGCGTCTGAGAAAATCTTGCTATTTTGGTACTTGCAGATGCTAAAGAAGAAAGGATCTAGATGTCAGACCCTGGTGCTTGAAGAGAAGAAGGTTTGTTTGTGGGAGGGAGGGAGGGTTGTTTTTGTTTTGTGCATAGGTCTGAGCTCAGGTCTGACATAGATGACATGTTCAACTGGTCTAAGGTACAAATCAGTTCTGCTCTTGATCCCTACTTTGGACATTCTGCTGATAGTTCATTTCTAATTTATGAAGCATGTCATTAATCCTCAATCTGTCAGCCTTTTTTTGACAATAATTCAGTCTGACAGTTGAAGGATTAATATTTATTAAACACCCCGTACTTTAGAAGTCAAAGAAATGCTCAATTCATTTCCGCGGCAAAATCTTCCAACTCGTAGCAAGCACTATCCCCAATCCCTTCGTGCTCCCTAAAAGCCAAATAAACCCAACAGACAACACAATAGGAATAGCTGATGACCAAGCATAAGAGAAACAAAACAAAAAGAAAAAAAAAACATAATTACAAGTAATCCTTCAAAAGACTTAGTAGTGGATTCATTTAAGGTATTCCTCTGCCCAAGCATATGTTTTCTCACTCTTCCTTCCCCTTCCAGCCCTCCCCCTCCCTTCTCCACTCATAAATTATTCATAACCTGATAAATATGCAATTTCAAAAAAGTGCAGACACGGCAGCACTGCATTAAAAAAAAAAAAAAGAAAAAAAAAAGAGGCTTGTGCTTTTCACACAGAAGACCTGAGCTGCACTTAACGGATGACAGATTTTCCAGTATTCAAAAGCTGTATTATATATATGATAGGAGTGAGACAGTATTTCTGGTCTGATTCCTTGCTAGACATGTTATGAATTGTCTGTGGAAAGCTGTAGCATAAAACACACGATGTTTTTGGTTTGCTTTGCTTTGGTTTCTTCTTTTCCTTTTCTTTCCTTTTTGAAAGACAATATATGGTGAAAAGTAATGATGTTCCCACCATGTAAAGTTTGGCTCAGCACATGTTTTCAGGTCCTTATAAAACTGGGGAGTGAGTACTGCAGGGGAAGGAGCACAGCCACACATTTTCTCATGAAACCAGTGCAGAATTTGCAGGTAGAGCACGTGCCGTACGTAATTCTCCAGTGATCCCACTGGGAAGGTCTCCCTCCTCCCAGAGTCCCCCTAAGCAGTGGCCACTTATGGGCCATCGTGTGAATGCTCTTCAGGGGCCAATTTCACAGGCTCAGCAGCAAAGTGCTGTGCCTGCTGCTTGCATGCAGGTAAAGCCCACCAGAAGTAAGATGTAGGATGAGGAGCGGAGTACCTCCATTTTGTGGGCTAATTGCTTGATTACCACGCTGAAACAAAATGGAGGAAAGACTATCTTTCTTTCTCTCTTTCTTTCTTCTTTTTTTTTTTTTTTTTTTTTTTTGTGAAAGGAGCCCTGGCTGATGTGACAGAAGAGACAAAGTATCAGGAGAAAAATGGTGCTTAAGGAGCATCAGTCATAAAATCACTAATATGAACTGGAATATGAGAAATATAGATAATGTGTACACATTCCTACGGCTAATAAATGCACAGGACTCACGTACAGTTGATCTTGCATTTAGCAACAGTTAGAACATAAAAATGATTTCAACCCATGAAGTGTAACCTTTTGGATGAACATTTAAATTGGAAACACCATGGGTAAGAAATAGACCTCAGTATTTAATTTGGACTGGCTAGTTGGAAGCCTGTATTTACTGTAAAATAATTTCAAATTTAATTAAATAACACTGCTGATGCCAGTCACATCAGCACTGTAAAGATGATTAATTGCATGCTTAAATGAAATATAAACTACCTTAAAAGTAACATCAATGCATAGTCCTGTAAGCAGACACCATATGATAGATTTAAACACATGAGCGTGCCTGCACCCCTTAGAAACATGCCATGGTTTAAAAAAGAGGCCCTATGTCTGAATGTAGCAATTGTACCAAAACCAGAGCCTTTTATGAGTTTCTGCTTTTCAAGACAAGCCTGATCTATTTCCCCCCCCGCTCTTGACAGGATTTTTTCATTTTGCATGGGAGCTTTCACATGATTTGCATTGTCATCTCATGGGCTGGCTATCGATAGGCAAACAGGGGCTGAGGCACTGTATGACGGGGCCACGCTGTCACAACAAGGCAGCTGGACTGTTACATATTCCACTTTGTTTCCATTGATTTCAATCCTCAGAAGAGCAGGACAAAGGGCCTGACAGAGTTAACCATGGATTGTCACCTTGATTTGTCCAGTCCAGCAGATATGCAGAAATGAATAATATTCTGCTTATAAACAAAACACAGAAACAAATAAGCTGGCAAACAGCATTTTCCAGACTTATCTATCTGTAAGGAAAAAAAAAAGAAAAGAAAAAAATATTCAAGTATCTTTGTAGATGCCACATCCTCCATGGGGGAAATAAAAGCAGGAAGAATCTTCAGATTAGAACACAGAAAAACCCTCCCTGTGTAACACTGTCCATCGAAAACAGCAGAAGAAAGCTCTCTGACTAAGGGCTGGGTTCCTTTTGACTAAACTGCATCATGTTGTCTTACTTTTCAGGAATACTCTGACAGTGCTTCAAAATGGAAATTTTTGCCATAAATGTAAACATTTTGGGGCAGGGACCATTCCCTGTGTATGATAGACTTGTTTGTGGGACTATGCCCTTAACACTGTATAGGGAGGTGCAGTTATACACATGTGGAATACAGTAAACAAAGCATTTTCAGAAGAGATACCAAATTAAAATCTTATTTTCTAGAAAAGTAAAACCAGTGAATGCAGTTGAATTTCTAGCCTTAATATAGCTTTGTATTAAATATAAAGAGTGTTTTATTTAACAATTATTACTAAGAGAGATGAAAAGCAGGAAATTGCTGAGGAAATTCAGTGGTGAAGCAAGAATTACCATTAAAATCCATGACTGCTTTTTAAAAATTTGAACAGTTTCAAATTTTAACAAAATCATGTACAAAAAAATTAAGAAATCCAACTTAAAAAAATTAAAGGAATCAGTTGTCTTTTGCTCTCTTTCTGAGAATATAAATTCTGGCTTATGTTTCTGATCAGTAAAGCAAATTGAACTGAAAAAAAGGGAGATGACTCAACAGAGCAAAGGTCAGTTCTGAAACACCTTAATTTTGTATAGAAGATGAAAACAACCAGCAAGAAACCTCGTTATGATTTCTGACAACCATGTGTTTATTAACTATATGAAAGACATAATCAGACTCTCATTTTGCTTATACAACATACCTCACCAAAATGGACAAAATAGTTGCCTCTGAAAAAAAAAACGTTCAGAAACACGTCATTTATACATCTTTTTTATTTATGAGATAAGCCTTATCACAAGATGTGGTATTACATATCACAATAATGTATTCACTTCTGAGCATGCAGTATTTTAAACAGACATGAAAGACTAAATGCATTTATTATTTTAGCCTTGCTATGAGTTTTTAATAGTAGATTGGATGATTTTTGGATCTGTGTATACATTTCGTTATTTCACGTGGTGTACACCAATTCTTTTAACAGTGCAAAAACACACACTAAAATATAACATGCCATCATACAAATTTAAGTATCTATTTGAAGCTATATTATGTATCAGAAAAGGAAAAAAATAAATAAATCTTACCCACATACTGGAATGCTAATGTGCATCCATCAAAGGCTACACATTCATAGTAAAGGTTTCAGCCCAAATAAAGCCCCTTCCATTATCGCTTACATGCAAAAATATGGGAAAAAAAATGAAAAGCTCTTTTTTTTCTTTACCAAAATTGTTTAGGAAAACCTAGGTACACCAAAAAACCCATTTATTGTCCAAGGAGAAAATTGCACAGATTTGTCTTTCCTTGGAATTCTATGCAGCCAACCGTAATAGCTCTTTGACAGTTCACCTGACTGCAGCAGAAATGGGAATGTGATGGTTACAGTGGATGACAGAAAGGGGCCATTTGAAGTGCTATTATGCAGTTTACATGAGAAGATTTCCACAGATTTTGGTTTTATTTAGTTACGTTATGTACATTTTTTGGCGGTTTTTTTCTTCCTTTTTTTTTTCCTTTACCTAGCAGTCTATGCTTTACAATAATAAAAAGCACATTATTTTCTGGAGCTGCCATATAGAATGGAAGACCTTAAAATTTCATTAGAATTTCCAGACTGGCTTGGGAGAATCCCTGTGCCTCACTACTAAAAATGGAAATGTTCTGTTCTCCCTTGCCCTGACCACATTTTAAAAGACTGTTCTGTATGTTTTATTTTGCTCAGTCTACCCACCAATATTAGACAGACTAATATAAACCAGGTATTGTATGTTCATAGTTAAGCAGAAGGATTAGTGGAAGAATAATTTTTTTAATATGTACATTTGTGGGATGATTGGAGAGCTTTTGAATGTTTAGAATTGAAAAGGATATCCTGTAAACTTTACACCCTGAAAAAATAATCTTTGAACACCTTGCTGGAAGGGCCCAAATGTGCAAGCTCTCATTAGGATAAATGGTCTGACTGAAGTTAATAAGTCTTCTCGGAAGAGTAAAGCCTACTCACATGAGTCAGCATTTACAGCACTGAGCCATGACATTTAAGCATTTTATGGAAAGAAGCAAGGTGTTTTTGCTTTATGGGTTTGCTGTCCTGTACAGGTCTCTCCGTTCAGGAGCAGACGAACCTAAACCAATGGACAAATACACACAGTCCATTTTGTACCCAGATAACATACAGAAAACTGTGATGGTGACATGCTGGTTGTTTGACACCGAAATGTTTAAAAGAAAAAATGCATTCACTGTGAAGGAAGATAAAAGGATAAAAGTGATAATGACTGACTACTGACTAACCACACTGTCCTAACTTATTCTGCATTTGCATGTGATTTATAATTTTATAAAAGAGAGAATACGAGGAACTGTACCTTTGATATATTGTTAAGCAGACCTTCTATGTTTCTATTTTCTGCATAGGGTCAGGACTGTTGACATGGGATTAATCAGCTGCTCCTCCTAAACCATGAATCAGGACAAATTGTTGTTGTTTTCATACAGTGCAATTGCTTGAAAATAGAATTAAACATAGAAAGTACAGAAATATATGAAATCAAGCAGAAGTTACAGGCAGTAATTGCAACATTGGTATAATGACAGATCCTTTCTGCTTTTGCATTTTGAAGAATTCCAGCAGTAATTACAAAAAACACTGCTTAATTTTTCTGCCATTTTATGAAAATGCAATTCTTTGAAGGATATTGTTCTCTCAGAGCATGATATTTTATTGAAATGTAAAAATTTTGCATCTCTTCCCATAAGTACATTTCTTCCTATGTGTATTTTGTGCAATTTACAAGCAAAAAAAAATCAGTTATCTTCTGCATATCTTCTACAGAACATACACCTACAAATAAATGTAGCCTGCCACCTGCATTGTTGTTAGCTTATTTGTCAGCCTGTAGCATGATAGGATTTGAGAATATTGGGTGCACAGTGTCTTGAGGAAGAGGGAGAGAAATCATTCACCATTAGAGATAAGTATGACAAGCTCCCTTTTACACTAGGATACACTTGTATTAAACAGAATGGCAGGGTGCCTGAGTGAGATAGCATCTATTACCAATGATGATATGAAAATGGACACTTATTAATCACTGTTTTCAAAATAATTATCCATAGCTTTATAAATGCTATAACTAAGGCCAGATTCTTTCCCTAGGCATTCCCTAATATTAAAAATACTTTCTCATTACAATTAGAACTTCAACTATTTGGTAAAGCAGGTGCTAAGAGTGTGCAGCAAATATGCAAGTTAGTAATGATTAGGATGTTAATATAAAACAGACATTGTAGAGTTATTTTAAATATAAGCAGTTTATAGGTATTCAAAATAGGCCATACTTACTCAAAAACAAACACTTGATCTGACCTCTGTGATATTTCATAAGTAGTTTTTTGGCAGCTCAATAAAACAACAATAAAATAAAACAATAAAATTGTTTGAATTTTTACATATAGAATTGGATTTCTTTGGGTCACAAACAATATTTTCCATTATATAGGGTATTTCACTAAGAAGGATGTAAAACAAAGATTATGGAAGGAAAAGATTTGGAGGACTTTTGCCAGTGAAAGTACTTTTGCTGATAAACAGCTTTTATGTGTTTTGTGTTTTATTTCTTTTCAGCACAATTCATAGTAGAGGTTAAGCCTCTCTCAGATTTGCAATCAAGCCATTGTATTAATATGAAAAACTTCCATAAACAGCTCAGACAATGTAATGTCCTATATTCAAGTACTTCACATGCACAAAGCATATCAAAACCATATTTTGCCTCTAGTACTAATTATGTGTATATTTTTATTATATATATTTGCATACATAGTGCTATATCAACACTATAGAAATATATTATTTAAGGGATTCATTCTGGAAAAAACCATTATCTTTAATAGATGTGGATATACTGCTTTATTTTATGAACGTTCCTTATTTAAATTTAAAGTTAAGTTTTGAAGAAGTAGTTCTAGTGATGGGAAAACAATTTAGTATTTAAAAGGATATGATGACATGGCATTATGAAAATAATCTATTCATGTTCAGAAAGTACACATGCATGGGTGTGTGAGAACCCTACAGTGTTTAAAAGCTTTTTTCAAAAGTAACCATATGAACTCAAATTCCAATAATTTTACTTCTTGTGCAGCACCTTATATGACATGATGCCTAAATTTTATTTTATAAAGTTACTCTAAATTCTAATTGTCTACAATAATAATCTGATATTTTAATTAAAAGAAGGCAGGATGTAATTCCAGACTAACAACATGTAATCATATAGCAGTCTTACCATGTTGCTGTTTTATTCCAAGCTGTGTCTCAAAACCAAGTAATCCTGGATGGAAAAAAGTCCGTTTAAAAAATTCAATAAAGAAATACAGGAATATCGTCTGGATTTGGAATAATAATTCCATATATATGTCTAGGAAATGTATGCATTTCTGATTTAAATAAGATTTTGGAGGTAGCAGTCATTTTACTAATAATGAAAAAAATTAATACGGCAACAATTGTTTGCTCTGTGTAAGTATAAATTATGTTTACCACAAGCTCCTGTAAATGTTTTGACAATGATTTATAAGTATGTCTAATAAAAATGTTATATTTTTTCCATTCTAGCGGACAGCTAAATATTTTATAAATATAATTCAAAGTAATGTATTGGTTTATTTTGAATACCTTTTTTTTTCCTGATTTTTTTCACTTAATAAAAATGCCTCCTCTCCTAAGAATACTTTAAATTAAAGCAGGTAGTTTATTTTTGTCATTGTTGTTGAAGTAGGTTATTCTTCTTTCTCCCCTAATACTAATTTGGTTACTTAAGCAGCTCTTGAACATTTGCAGTATATGTTATTAAGAATTAAGCCTTAAATTTATTTGTATAGGTAAAGAATCTGGTATTGCACAGGTCAAGTGGTTTCAGCATGGACAATAAAGCAATATATTTAAAGAGGTGTTAGTGTCTCCTTTCTGAATCCCTTTTTTATTTCAAAGTGTAAATATGGTTATAAATCACATTACCCAATGCATACAAATGATCTGAATTTCAAAACAGACTGGAATATCTGCATCTTCTGTTTAACCTGGGGAGATGACTCATAAAATTGAATGGGAATATGGATACTATACTTATGTATAAACTTTGACTAACTTGTTTTAAAGATAAGTGCTTCATGGGGGAATGAAGAATGTGTCTGAGATACCAGCAGGATTATCTTTCCATATGGCAACTAATCCACTAATGCTTCTCCCAAATTTCTCACCTGGTTTATACAGAACAGACTATTCACAAGGATATACCACCTCTGCACTTCTCTATCAAATTGTCCTTTTTTGTTTAAGAGAGAGAAAATGCTTCTCTGTTTAAGTGTAATAAGTATAATTGGGGGAAAGTACCTATTTTAGAAAGGTTATGATCAGCACATCTTATTTAAGCACCCATTTTCCTTTGTGCTTAGTTTGCACCCGCCTCTGTCCAGAGAAACATCTCTTTAAAAACATTTTTACAAACATTAACCAACCCTCCAAGCCAGTGGACGTAGCCAGAAGGTTACCCTGTTCCAAAAACTCCACTGCCTGGAATGTGCACCATTTGGATGCTCTCTGGATAAATGCAAATCTCCTATGGGAAAAACAGGCACCCTTCTTCTGCAGGCAGCTACTTTACATGTTGGAAGATGAAATCTGGAGGGCAATCTGTGCTGGTGACCACTTTTTGAAATGTATGTTCTCTACATGAAAGATTAAAAACAAAAGCATGTCCCCACTTCACCCATGGTATTTTTTTAAAACGCATTCAAATTGTGATTTTTGATACATGATATGTGACACTTCTTACATGAAAATCAGATGGAAACCTAGACCTTTTGATGCCAGCTGCTGCACAGAAGATAGTTACTCAATTTTGGAAACTTATACTTTCCCAGTGAAACACTGGTCCACTTGCAGGGAAGATTGTGATCACTGGACTATCTGGCAAAATAAATGCACTATGAGATTTAAGCACCCATCGCATATAAAAGAGTTGTGTAGCAAGTACTCAGCATGGCTCTGGTACTAAAAGACCATCTCTGCCTACTTCTGGCTCCTGCTTCCATTGCCTCCTGGAAAGAGGCAAAAGTAAGTCCTGGAGGGAAAAGGCCTGGAGACTGAAGTCAGCACTGCTAACTTCCCATTTGTCTGTATGAAAGAAACACTGCCCTGTCATTTTGAAAATATTTTACATCTTGTTGGCCTGCGATGATCTGACATCGTGCCCCACACTGCAGCATGTGGGATTGGAAACTACCTGAAGTAGCCTTGTGAAGCCCTGTTAGAGATGCTCCTTCCATGAGGTCCCTGCTGTCTTTTGCAGTCAGTGAGAGCATCTGGTGGGTGTTCTGTGTCAGGCTGGGGGTCCCCAGGGCAGGAGGAGGGCTGCTAGGGACCCTGCAATGCTGAGCACATGGCTCAGGGCTTGCCTCCACCTCTTGCAGCCTGATACCTCCTCTTGCCATTACGTGCAGTTCCTGCTGTGCCCAAACTGGAAAGAGCAAGCTCTCACACCCTGTCTGCCTGGTAATGAGTTTCTTAATAGAGCAACAAGAAGAAAAAGCCTTTTCTTTGTGGAATGGCAGGGAAAAAAAAGAGGAGTGGGATCGAGCTTCATAGGAAGAAGATACAGTAGGAAATCTGCTTTGCATCCAAAATTCTCCCATATTAGGCCCAAACAAGGTGATATTACAAGTGTATGCCACAAAAGCAATCAAACAGCAGGGAAGGAAACACACTCGAGGCTGTTTCCATAACAAATCTTGCATGAACTTCACAGCCTTTTCATAGGGAAGAAAATTAAGAGGCCAGGTAGTGTCCTGGGTGTGACTTTGCTGAGGCATAAACACTTGCAATCTGTATGTAGGTGTGCTTTTAGGTGCCAGTGTATGTGTGTGCGCGCATGTGTGTGTGTGAGTGAGAGAGAGACAGAGTCACGACTTGTTTATGACTTGTGAGAGACAGAAACAAGTGTATTTACTTGCAAGTCTATAAAGGACATCAGTGGAAACAGGATTAGGCCTGTAACATTATTCCTTGGCCAAGATCTACTCTGGAGAAGGTCACTTAGGTGAAAAGTATGTGAAATTGTGATGACAGCTTTTTTAGTGTTAATTTGATAAAAGAGATACGGTGCAAATAAAATGGTACACACTGTAAAAGGCTCCCAAGATGACTGAAAGTCCTTTAGTACCAACCTGAGACTCTCTCAAACACTGACACCAAATAATTGAAAATTATTCTTAGAAAGGAACATGTTTTTTATTTTGACGAAGGAAGTCGCCGTGTATTCCAGCTGCCTGGTACTTCTCTACTATTTAAATCTTGAAATGTCATACCTTTCTGAGTCTGGTAAGATTTACCCATATTCTGCAACAAAAGAACAGATCAGATCTGATGTCTGAAAAATTATTTTCTGCTCACAAACTTTAATACTGACTTGTTACTGAGAGAGAGGACAAAAGGATATCTTGAGGACAGTTGAGGCTGTGAAGCACTTCTCAAATTGCCTTGAAATGCACCACCACTCCCTCCATGGCCCAAGTTTTCGATGCTGAACTTGGTAAAATTTTCTAAAGGAACTTAATTTCAGAGGTAAGTGCTCTGCCCCCTTGCTGGGAGTCACATCCAGCTGCAATTCCAAACCCAAAACATAAAGGCATTTTAAGTTGCTAAATCTTTCTGAAAATCTCGCAAATCTGAGTTTGTTCTTGCTTTCAACAAATAATTCTGCAGTAAGTCAGAACTGTGTATAAACACTCATTTCTGTGTTTTAGTGCACTGAAACCATCACTACATACAATATATACAGGTTTACCTATAGGTTCAATCATATTGCTGTAGTTTTTCTTTTCAAATCACAGAACATTGGAGTTCTTTACTATGAGAGTTTCACACAATATTCTTTAAAGTATAGTA
Source organism: Eopsaltria australis (assembly GCA_034509425.1). Taxonomy (NCBI): domain Eukaryota; kingdom Metazoa; phylum Chordata; class Aves; order Passeriformes; family Petroicidae; genus Eopsaltria; species Eopsaltria australis. The sequence continues at coordinate 2,737,796 of JAVTVJ010000144.1, read as the reverse complement.
TATCAATGTTTTAAAAAGAACATTTTAAAAATGAAAGATTTTGCCTATTTTGTTCAAATGAATATGCCCTAAGTTATGCTTCTCAGTTGTCCCAATTTATTTTAATATGAAAAAAATCTAATCTCTGCTTGTAAAGCAGATTATGCATGTATTAAATTCTTTAAAATTAGAATATACTTAATGCCACATTAGTTCCAGGCATGCAAAGCAGGAGAAAGAATTATACACCTAAACAACAAGAATGGTTTTTAAGCTTAAGTTTCTACATTGCTCCAATTCTCATTTGGTAAAATAAAATTAGGTACAATCTACCATTTAATGAAACTCACTGATGAATTAATTAATTTTGCCAAATAAATCACAAAAGAAAATATTTAAAGCAGCCAATATTTTTAATTGAGGGAAAAAGCAAGGCCAATGTTTTGTTTCAGCTTCTATAAAATTTGCACATCCTGCTCCTTTTCCCTTCCTCATCCTCTCTTGCCCCCCGTTGGTAAGGTAAATTCCATTTTGCACTTCTAAGCACACATTCTGGCTATGACTCAGAATAATGCTGCTGACTTTCCCCTATGCAGGAAGAGGTCAGAGCTCATTTGGACTAGAGCCAAAAACATACAAGAACTGTATGCCCTTTGGTCCTCGAGGTCCATGACTACGAGTTCATTTATGGCAGCTGGCCAGCAGTCATTGTGCTTTGAGGTTGTTGCTCCTGCTTTTCTGCCATGCCATCAGAGGACTACTGCCTCTACAGCTGCAAGTGTGTCATCTCCCACAGGCATTGTTTTTCCTGTTAAATCCTCCACAAATCTTGTTTTCTTAGGACCTAGGATATAGTAGGTTTGTTTCCTTCAGTTATTATCCTTGCTATCCAAAGACAACAACAGTTTGTGATTACTAACTGCTGTGGGAATAGGTGCATGAACTCTTCAATCATAAATACATTTAAAAAAAAAGAAAAAAGAAAAAAAAAAAAAAGGAAAATAAGGCAAATGCAATGGATCTGTCATTCATTTATCAGAAAGCGGATCTATTGCCAAAACAACTCTCACAGGCCATGGAAGAGACAGTGGATGAGGCTCAGCTGACCAAGTTAAAAGGGAAGAAAGAGGAAGCAGAGCATCATACAGAAAAAAAAGACTAAACTCAGGCAAGACTAAACTCAGGCATATAGCACAGGCACTCCACCTGTGCTGCCCATCCAATATGTGCAGCTGTGGTTGGATGAAGTGCTGCACAATGAGTAAATGTCAGTGGATGTAGCAATTTTAGCTCACGTAAATGTTTAAAGGAATTTACTGCTGAGTGCACTGAGGTTTACACTTTGCCTGGAGAAGCAGAAAAAGGAGATGGCATCTGCTCCTCTATTTTACCATGAAGAGTTCTTGATGTATTAGAAGAGATTTGGCTTCAGAGAGAGCAGCCTTGCCCTTGAGGCAAAGCTCCTCCTGACCCCAGTGGAGATGTGATTTGATCCACTCACTAAGGTCTGTTTTATGGGATAACGCTGGAAAAGCTCTTCCCATTACCCTTGCTGGAGTGGTGAGGTTGTGGCCTTTTCTTTATAATTGATGCAGTGCCAGCATTTTAAAGGACAAACTACAGGATAGGATATAGTAAACAGACAACTCATCCTGAAGGGAAAGCAGAAAGCTTTCTTGAGTGTTTGTTGTGTTATCCCTCATTTTAAATTCTGTTTATGTTGCTAAAATTTGCATATATTCTTTTTAATGAATACTATTCAGCTGAGAGACAGTGAAAGATGCAGAATGTGATGCTTGTTAATACCAGTTCATTAAATTAAGCCAGACCTGATTTGCAACAAAACCCTATGTTCTTGAATTTCATAGACAGCCTGTGAAATAATTTTCTCCAGACCCTGTAAACTATTGGATTGTGTCTATCTGTTTAGCTGAAGTACTTGGGTAGCCTTCACTGTCAGGGTTTTTAGGTATCTCATGGTCTGCTAATAGATTTGGTTGCACAATGTCTCATTCATCAGATTTCTCTGTCTGTTGCCTCAGCCCTCAGTGCCTGTGGCAGGATTCAGCATGGTGCTTTTTAAAGTTGGCTTTTTCTGCTGCTAAGGCAGGAACTCTGTGTCCATGCCCACGCTACTGCCCTGCATCAGCTACAAGTGCCTACTTCTCTCCAGTCATTTACTAAACTCCAAGGTGAACACCATAGGAAAAATACAGAAGGTGAGTATTTTTTGTCTGCGTATTTTCTTCTATGCCAAAGCCCACACTTACACATTCCCATAAGACTTGGTCCCCTGAGTCATGTGCTTCTGAGGCACTGAGAGAGGAAGCCAGGACTAAGATGTTGGAGCTGCTCAGAGAGACATCTCTAGTCACCTCAGAGCATCATTCATACTCCACCTGAACAAAGTGCTAAACCTTAACTTTGGCATGAATAAGAGGCAATGGCAAAAAGTGAGACATTTATTTTTAATAACTCGCTTCCCTTATAACCTTTCCCTGGATGAAACATACCTGTCTATCTTTAAATAAGTTGGCAGCCAGGGATCTTCCATATTTTAATGCAGGATTTTTACAAGACCAAGAGAGAAATAGAAACACAACATCCACTTGTGAGTGTCCAACCAAGTTTTGCTTTGGTGTTTTAAATTATTCTTTTGATTATTGCACCTGATTACACCTACGGATCAAACTATCTAGTACAAAAAACTTCTCCATCTAGAACTTTATGTACTGTGTAACCCAATTAACTAATAATGCTCTTCAACATGTAGAGTTAGAACTGGGTTTTCTGCCCTGCTCCTCAAAGCCCTCTTTCCATGACCATCATATCTCTTGATAAGCGCCTTCTGCAGTAACTGCCAATCAGTGCAAGAAATTCATGCTCACCAGCAATGAAACTTTAACACAAACTGAGCTGTAAGGATAGGGTTTCTCCTGAATTTTGGACAAGACTGGCCAAAAATCTCACCTTGTTCAAAAATTGTCTTTGAGTGTTCCCAAAACATTCATCACAAGACATCCAGAGACATGTGTACTGTGATCCTCACAGGTCCGTTCCAACTCAGGGTATTTTATATACCTGAACTTTCTAAATCAAAGTTCTCTAAGATGGGGAAACTGATGCCTATCCTAAAATAATCTCTATATTTTCAATAATAACACTTCTCTCAGATATTTTATAATGAAAGACAAACAAAAACAATTTTCTCCACTGGTAATTATAATAATTTTTTCTTTCATCACAACTAATGAAAACTTCATCTAGAAATTACCAAGTCACCTGAAATAAACATGCACAAACCTCTGGCCCCCTATTTCACTTCATAAAATTAAATGTCTGCACTCCACCCTATCCCTCCTGAAGAAACTGAAGGTGAGACTCATCTTTCTTTTATGTTTTCGATAAATCCATTCAGACATATAGACATTAGAAACATTCTCTTCTGCAAGCTGAGGTTATCCAGTTTTGTATCTGTAGTATCACCAGAGGCCAGTTCTATCTTTGGGCTGTCCCACCCTGTGTGCCCATCCCTAAAGTGAAAAACAAAATAATGCTGCAGTGTAGGATGGAACAACAAATCTGGTCGTTCTTTAGGAAAAATAGTTTTAAACAGAGCTAGATACTATATGTCTTTCTAATTACTAGCACAAACAATGAATATTGCTGAATTCCATTAGTGCAGACTGCTTTGCAACTTGCATTCCATGTATCAAAAATAAAATAAAAAATTCTTGTGATATGAGAAATAGCTATTTCCTCTCATTCCTGCTATAAAATCATAACAAACTCAGTAAGAAGGTACAGTGTGGCAGGATGAGGATTTACAAATTAGTCTTTATATAATCTATTTTTCTAATTTCTACATATTTCCTTGTGTGCTTTCATATTTCATATGGTTCCAGAAAAACACCTATATATAGCCATAAATGCTCTCCTAACACAAATTCTAGAATAGCACTGGAGAATCCAGCCTTTTGCTGAGTCAACAGCTGTAGTAATATCCCAGAACAACATTGCAATTTAACTCCAGTTATTTTTTTTAAACCTTATTACCTCACAAATTTCTGTAACATCAATGAATTAAAAACATCAAGGGAAAAATAAGATAGTAAAAAACATGCCAGCTGTGGACAATAATGACATCTACAATAGTAAAATGGAAATGTCTCAATGCTGTTCTGTATCACAGTCATTTTTTTAAGAGAAAATCTTGGTAGGATATCTTTGCTTAGATCTGGGTCAGCGAGAATGTACACATTAACCTGATGAATGTCCTGCTGAATTCAATGGGCTATTAAAATGAACACCTCAGATGTGTTTGCAAACCAAAGCCACATGTAGTGGGAGGTAGTGTAGGTAACATTCTTAGAATTGTCTGGGTGATTTAAAGCCTTATAGCCTTTTGACAGGGTCAAAACTCAGATTGTCAAAACATTCAGTGATCCCCTGAAGCCTTCAGCCCTAAATTAGGAGCTACTGTTCCCATTTAGAGCTGAGGGAAAGCCAAACACCTTGGGAAAAGCAGTGCAGTAAGAGATCACTTGGGGTGGCAAGAACTAGAAGACTCTGATGGAGGGGAGCTTGGGCACCTACTTCTACTCAGGTGGGTAATTCCTCTAGTCTGTAAAAAAAAATACAAAAACGGGTTTTGAGCAGTGGTTTTTTGGATGTTCACTAAATGATGGGCTTAGGCATCTGAAAAAATACCCTTTTTGGAGATCAGTACTAATTCCCTTGTGCTAATTATACAGAAAAAAAAAAAAGTCTGAATTTCTTTTGCTGTGATTCTTCCTCTGACTTCCTTAAAAAAAATTATCATCTGATGCATTATATTTAAATACCCTTTGCATGAGATGAATATAAAATAACCCAACTCTGAACTCAGTGTTGTTGTCATGCTGTGTGACACACACCTTTGCTACCTTCCCTCTCATAAGAAATGTAACAGATTTCTATTTTTATTTCTGATATTTTAACTCTGATAATAGAGTTGTTAAAGCAACTGCATGGAACTGGACCTTTCAGCACATTGAGGAATAAGTCAGATGAGGTATTAAGATGTTGGGTTGTTCTATGTCTCTTAAACAAGAGAGGTTAACATTGAATTCTTTGTAACTGAAATACAAATATGCGTACTGATGAACATCACCCATGTAAGTACAAGAGTCTGTTCTTGATGGAAGAAATAGTGCAAAATATCTTTTGTCACTTGCATTGGAAAGTATTGACCTCGTAGCTTGATGGGAAATATGATAAAAGACAATCCACAATCACCTTATTGTCTTAGAAGTAGAATTTCTATACACACATGCACACACACACTCATTTTTAACTAGTCTGCTAAGGGACTGAGCACCACGTATTCCCTGAGGACCTCTGCATGATTACTTGATTTAGACTATCTTGTAGCATTTACGAACTACCTGTCTTCTACCTTTCCTTGCTGAAGCAGACACATCTAAAAGGGAGTAATAATAACATATAAAAAGAGATGTATGCATTTAAATACCAGGATAAATGCCACCTTCACTTCCTGGCCAATGCCATGTTTTTAGTGGCAATTCCTATCATTTCATTAAGGACTAATTCTGGTGTTAAACATTATGTAGTGTCAAAGTGCCAAATGTTTGTATTGTGCTGGACTTCTTGCAGTGTACTTTTCTATCCACAGTGAAGCAAAGTGAATTATTGTGTTCAGCATGTACATTCACTTCCAGTGAATGCTCCTCCATTCCTTTTACCCAGTCACAACCAGCCTGCTTACTCAATACCTATTGCTGTAGTACTGGAGCACCCTCCTCAAGTTAAAATTATGCCAGTCCTGCCTGTCTTATCATCTTTCCTCTTCTGCTAGGTGCTGCAAGTGAGCCCCTATTAGGTATGCAACATGCATCACCTATTTTAATACACTGTGTGTATCATTTCAGTATTTACTACTTTTTAAATGCAAGTAGATGGAAAGATAAACAATAAAAGAGGCTGACTCCTGTCAAGTGAGAATGATGAGTGCTACTTGATAAAAGAGGGATGGGGAGATAAGTGATGATGAATAGGAAACCTTTAGCCAACTTCCCAGTACTAGTAGCTTGCTTGTTCCTTGAACCTACACATTTTAAAGGGTGACTTGAGAACATAGGTCCCCTCATTTTATCTGTTAAGAAACTGAAGTGCAGAGAGAGAAGGAGCTTTTACCAAAATGAACCTGTTCAGCACTGTCCCTGTCATTCAAGGTTGAGAAGCCACAGAGAGAAGTCATTAGGGATAGCTAGAATACCAACCAATGCTACCTTAGACAGCAGAATATACTTAACTTATCTGTGCTGGTCTTGGCTGGGGTAAAGTTTATTTTCTTCATAGCAGCCAGTGTGGGGCTGCATTTTGCACTTGTGTTGAAAACAGTGTTGGGAACTCAGGAATGACTTAGTTATTGCTGAGCTATGCTTACACAGCATCAAGGCCTTTTTTGCTTCTCATCACACCCCACCAGCGAGATTGGTGCTCATAGATATTCCAACTGTAGTTTTGGATACATATTCCTAAGGTAGATGTATTGCTCTCCACAGCTCCCAGGTATGATCTATTGACTGGTCCTGGCTAGTATTAAGGACCATAGTCAGAAACAAGACATGGCTTCTTTCTGGTCCTTGTGTCTGTGTTTCTTGCCATGGAAACCAGGATCTGAGGAAAGACAGCAAGATGACTTGCTTATTCCTGGATCTTGCTCTAATACGTATTTGAACTCACAAATTAGAAAGTACTCTGAGGATTTGCAATTTATATACATCACTAGTGAACACGAGGAACTTCAATAGAGCACAGTTGTGTCTTCACTCACAGTTTCACAAACCATTCCCTAGTCTGAACTAGCAAGAAGCCATGTGTCGCCCTGGTTTTTACAGTATTCTATGTTTTACTTCTATAGTAGAATTTCTCATGCATTTTCTATAAACATAGTCCATGTTTTCCTAACCAGCCTAGATTGTTTTGAACTTCTAGATTGTTTTTCATTCCTTTCTTCTAAGGTGGAGAAAGATGATAGACTGTGTCATTATCCTGTAGAATTGTAGAGGTGGTAACCTCATTGACCAATCCATGATTGTCTTAAGAAAGATATAAAATTGAGAGAATAAAGAAAGGCAGGCCCTCTTTTCTGGTCCTGCCTGGGTGGTCCTGACTTGCTGCTGAAATCTGCGTGTTTCTTTCGTGTCCAACAGTGCGACAGCCATGGGCTCCAGACACAGGTTGTCCCTTGGCTCTTCTCCCCACAAGTTGTCCCCATGTGAAATTGCCTTCCTCTGGGCTGCTGGGGTAGAGGAACTGGGGATAACAAGTGCAACAAAAATGTACCACAGAGGTTGAGCCCTGCAGGCAATGATTCATTTGAGTCATTTTGAAGGCCCTTGACATGCTGAATAAAAATCTGTATCTCCAAAGGTGTGGTTCCTGTTGGAAGGTCTACAGCAGTATGAAGTCCCCTTGGCAAAATGCTTCTAAAACAATCAACAAAAATTTCTTAAAACAAGCAAGACTGAGACAACTCTCCTCCTGAGAGTTTTCTTTATGGGCAATATTAGTGAGGTTTTCCTGTTTTATTAATCTTCATCTTTTGTAATACTGTACATTACAAAAAGTTGGAGAAGTAAAGAAAGAAGTAGATACCTGCAAATTTTATCTCACTGCTTAGATTAATTTCTCACAGCCTAACTATTTCAGTTCAGCAGACTCAGTTCAGTTCTAATAAAAATATGGCTTTTTTTTATCAGAGAGCTTTTATTCCTTGCAACAGTTGACTCTTAAATTCCTTTTTTGTAACAATACTATGGAATATTTTGTTGGTTTGTACATCTGAGAGCTATCTCTCCGTATAAAAAACATTTGCCTGTTTGTACGTATAGGTGTGCATGTATGTACATAAATTAGAAAGCTGCAGCTCTGGAGAACAGCTTTATGTGGATTTGGATTACTAGATCTTAATCTTTACATATAAATATCATGTGGGCATTGTCATATTAAATATTTAATGCATTCTGGAAACAGATAGTGCTAAAATGAATAGTATATAAAGACAAATATGCCAAGCTATAGTTTAAAAATAAAGTCATTACTTTCTATCATTAGACACGGTTACTTTGTATCTCAAAGCAGTATGTTACATTTGTATTTTCAAAACTGGCTTTATTCTTATCATAGGGTTATTAAGAAAAAGGAAGTAAAAGTGCATTATTACTATCCAGAGGTTTTATCCACACCTATATTTTAACATCAAAATTGGTTTTATTTTTCAAACATGCTTCTCTAATGCAATCTAAAGTCCAAATTTGATAGAAATGAAAGGAAGCATTTTATTTTCAGCCTTGAATAACTGTGTCTTGAAACAATGCTAAAAAATTTTAAGTGAGCAAGATACATACCTAATTATTTAAAAAACACTAACTATCCTGTGGCCACAAAAGGAATGTATTTTCCCATGGCACATCAGAATAAAATATTTTGTAATTAATTCATAATCAGTATAACATTCCTGTCTAAAAGAAGTTGGCAGATTTTTGTTTATAGTTTCAACAAAGAGCGCATGTTGTTTTCATCAAAGGCTCCTCAACACGTAGAACCAGACAGTACAGCAGATGCTACCGCATCTTCATATTGAATTTATATTTTGAAATAAAAGATGAACTTTGGTTACACATACTTTTGTGTCAAAAATCACCCCTAAGCTCTTCCTCTGAGCCTCCCTTTCCCAGCCCTCCTAGTGAGGGAGCAGTGCTCACTGCGGGCCTGTCCCAGTTAGCACTTGCTACTTGATATGCATATGAGTCACCACCACCTAAAGTAGCTCCTTTTAATATTAGGAACTGGTACTACAGGCCATTTAAAAGAGAGAATTATGCTACAACCTGTCCTATGAACAGAGAAGGAATAATAAGAAATGTGCAGTTCTGTGTATTTCATCACAGACTTTAGGAAGACTGACATAAGTACTGTAAAATGCTCATTCATCAGGGACTTTATAAACAAAAATGCTGTTATTTTCCCTTTGCCATACCTCCAAAGAACTCTGGAAAGAGTGTAGAAATAATGTAGGGCCGGACATTTTTCCAAGTAGAATCTAAATACTGTGCTATATCACCTCAAGACTTACTTTGGATGGTGGTAAATATTGCAATTTGGCCTAAAGGGAAGAAAAGGCATGGTAGGGCTGATCAGTGGGAAAGAGCAAGGCTGAAGTTAATTATGTCTTGTTTGATCTGCAGATCTCATTGAGATTTCTTCTTTTACTTCTTGCAAGTCAAAACTGATTATGCACTGTGCTGTGAGCTGATGAAGGCTTGGGCCACAGCACAACTGGCAGTCAGGTAGCCAGTGCTGTCACAAGTAGCCAGCTGCTACAAGCACCCTATGATTCCAGAGTGGAGCTGGATCCTGTGCAGGGATCTTTCCAAAATCACCACTTTCCTCCTTTTATTCTGCCCCCGTCCCAGACACATGACTTACACAGTATTTGTGGCTGAGTTTGCCTTTACTTCTACTTGCTGTAGTTACTGCCTCAAGGAGTAGATGTTGCTTCCTCTTCCTCTCTGCTCAGAATTCCCCCCACAGCTGTGTTTTTTGAAAACTGTCTCTCATCTTCCTGCCTAGCTTTGAGTCCTCCTCTCTCAGTTCTCTAAGAATCCTCTTGATCTGTACTCAATAATGGTTTCAGAATAGAGTCATAGGCATTAGACAATGGCTTCAGAAGGTGGTCATCTGCTCAAACATGGGACACTTGTGCCAAAAAGAGACAACATCCACTTAAAATGTTAGGGAATTAAGCATCCAATTAGAGAGCAACCATCTCTCACTTTCCTTCTGTTTCTCTCCCTTTTGTTCCAAAATAGAGACTTGAAGAGTGTATTGTACTGATTGAGGAGAAACAGAAAGCACATCTCACCCTCTGTCTCTTCAAGCAGAAGGATGATAATCAGCAGTTCTGCTGATGCTCCCTAAAAGTACTTACTCAAACAGAAGTATGGCCCTGGCTGGGTTGCCTGTTTTCTGAAGTGTTAGAATGTGTGCACTCTGCTGTGTAAGCATTCTGCTAAATAGATAAACCAAGATACAGAAAGTGTTCAGGAACTTGCCCGAGGCCATATGGCAATTCAATAACAATGTTGTGAATTAAAAACAAGGCTGAAGTATTTCAAAGAGAAATATTTTCTCACAGGGAAAGAAGGACTTTATCAACACTCCTTGGGAAAGTAGTGAGCTCTTCAAGTGCTTCATTTTTGCAAAGTTCCTCCTGAACTATGCTCAACTTTTAAGAAATGGCTCGTTCCAGTACTGGAAATTATTAGCTAAAAGTGGAAACCTACTGATAATCTGTTCAGAGGTATTGTGGATGAAAAAACAACATCTCCAATGATTTTTAGTCAATTGCTGAATACAGCACAGCCTGAAAATCTTGATGTTTTCATGGAAATACATTTTTGTTATTGGTGTGTTTTGTTGCTTTTTTTTTTTTTTTTTTTTAATAAAAGCTCACCCTCTGGCTTGATCCAAGAAGAGGTCACAGGACTGCAGGACTGTGTTTCCTCTGGATGCACATATGGCCTCAGCAGAGGTAGATGGAATTTTTCCTGTTCCAGCTTTCTTTGCCACAGTTTCAGCATCTAGTTTCTATCCTACATATGAAGCTCGAACATTTGCCACCTTACTGATCCATTCTTATGACTCATATTTATCATGGCTACTTCACCAACAAAACTTTTGGGAAAGAGCTCTACCTGTGTTAAGTGTGTCTACACAAGGATGATCTCCCACAGCCACAGCACCTGGACTGGGCTGCATGTGTGGTACTGAAAGAGAAAATGTTCACAGTGTCTCCTGTTTTGGGGCATCTCAGGAGTTCCATCACTTTATGAAGCTGACAATGTTCCACAACCGTAAGAGACTGTTCCAGACAGATGTTTGACAGGAATAGACATAGCTGTAGAGCTGTCAGGTCTTAGGAAAAACCTCCATCTGTGATCCATTCCAGTATGGGAGAGAGGCCAGTCGCTTCTGATGTGATTTTCTTTCAACATGAGGTCTGTCTCCATATTAGAACTAATGACAACACTTTGCAGCTGGACTGATGGTGATACAGAGTTTATGTTTCTATTAATATGGCATGTAAACAAAACCAGAGCCTTCAACTTTCTCAAGTTTTGTATATTCACAAAAGAAATTTATCAATTTTAAAGAAATATTTTCTTTTTAAAGGTAGCAAAACAAGTTGCAGCACATTTAGTTCCATTTTAAATTAGGACTTTCAGACAGTGTTCCTAATCAACTATAGTTGGCTGTAAGAGGCTTAAACCATTTAAAACATGAAACAGAGATGCATTTCTTACATTTGAAAATGAATTACTGAGCAAGTTTTATAGCAAATATAATTCAGTTCAACACTATGGTTTAATGAAGAAGTAGCAAAAGAAATAAATTACACATTTTGTGGTTAATTTAGTAAACATATACATTTGCAAAGGTAGTCTCATCACTGACACACAAACGCGTTTGCATAAGCTTTGCTGTGAGACTGAGACAACTCTAATGGCCATCCTTTTTCCGTTCAGTGTGGGTTTTACTGAACATGGCCATGCTTTAGTGTCTCTCTCATGGACTGTGTCAGTCCCCTGGCAGAGGTGCTCTGACAGCTGGCCAGAAATGTCCCACCTCCATCCTGGGCTGATTCTCTCTGTGCCATCTGCACTCATTACGTTGAGTGGGCAGTGATGCCCAGAGTTGCTCAGGTTACGATCATTCTGCCTATTTTCCTGACATATCTGTTCAGTTCTCTAATGCTCATGCTGACAGTTTCTATACATCTGTGAACTTGGATAAGGTATTTTCTGACCACCTTAAAGAGTTAGACGTCCAGCACCTTAGCCTTTCTGGCAGCAGCAGCCTTCTGTGGAGAATATGTGTGAAATAAAGAAAGATTTTAGGGACAGAAGTTCTGTTTAATATTGCTAATGAGTTGTTTATTGCTGTAAGATTTGCACTTTCATTCAGAATTTATATACTTGGGGATTTTTTTGAGTTCAGAATATTGGTAAAAACACATTAGATATTTTAAGAGATTATGCAGGCACTCTGAAGATGCAAGGTATTAGCTTTTCAAGAAACCATCTCTCTCTGTGTTTTGAATATTTATATTGTAGAAATGATGTGGATGGCAGGTGGAATGGTGTGGATGGTGTGGATGGCAGAACTTCTGGTATTGATCAAATGTAGTTGCTTCTGCCTCTGTAATGATTCATGACCACAGCTGGCTTTGTGAACTTCCTTACACACACTGAGGGATACTGCCATGAAAAAAGTTTTCTTCAGAAATTAATGAGATGAAAGCAGTGGTGAAAAATTTGTGTGGCCTGTTGACTTTGAAAGTCTTTTTTTATTCTAAAATATCATTGGTGCCATAAGATGAAAGAAATCCCTAATATTATATTCCTAAAAAAGCATGTACTTCACATTTATCAAACTGTGTAGGCTCAATCTTTTTCCTTTAAAAAAACTTCATCCCTGTACATTGTTGTTGACATTCCATAGCAAGCACATAAATGCAGTCAAAATCATGAGTCTTTCACAATAACAAAATTGACAACCAGATTTATCTGAGAGAATTTGACTCAGAGGGAGCACAACAGTGTCACTCAGAGGTATCTTACAGAATGTTATTTTTCAGAATAAATACTTCAAAAAAGTGAAACAAGATGACAATGTTCCTAGCTTTCAAGAAGGAGCTATCGGGAAAACAGAAATTAGTTTATATAAGTAAAATACAAAAAATGGTGCTTCTTCAAAACTCAAAAGGGCCTTATGGATAAAATTTGGGTGTTTATTTTTATGCATAAGGCATCTGTAGTAAAGGACAATTTATACAATAGGATTTGGGCAAAGTGCACTTTCCCTGGAAAGCACACATAACAACAGGAAAGCACTTCTCATAAGAGGCATACACAGGCTATAAATGTTTATTGTGTTATTGACAATTATCTGTTTAAGACTGGGATTACTCAATGGGTAGTTCAGAAAATACTGCATTATGGCTTAATTGCCTCAGTATCTAATTCATTTTTAAAATACCCTGTAGATAAAGAAGATACTGGAAAATACTAGATGCATGTTTCTGAATGGGAATTTTGCTTTAGCTGCCTTCCTTTTATCGAGGGGGTTCATGTTTGTTTCAATAAAAAAAAATTCTATAGTCGTCCTTTGTTTTCTTCATATCTATTAGACGTTTGAATTTTAGCTTACAAGTTAAGATCAGAATTGGCTGTGAATTCACTGCCCTAATAAAGTGATAGAAGGTGATATTTGTTAGGTCTTTTTGTACAGTTGGCAGCTACCTTACAGAGACTAACAAATACTAATGGCAACGTTGTGGCAACCCATGAGATACCTATGATCCCAAGACTACCACCAAAAGACAGACAGAAATTGTTCTAAAGCTTTCTGGAGAAAAGACATTTCCTTTATTGTAAAAGGAAATTGTCTTGTGAGTGTGTATTCTACAGATTCAGAAGTCTTATTAGGCAACCTGGTTTATTCACAAACCAAGGAAGAATCATTTCGTGTAAGAAATTTTCCAGTGTAAAATTTATTTATCAAGTCATTGGCTTCTAGCACTTCTTTTGCAACTATGCCAAAGACTAACAGACTTACCAGTCAGGGAGCTTTACATATATTCAGGCTATATTTTAGGCCATTACACTTAATTCTAATGCACTAAATAATTTCTTGTGAAGGCTTGACCCTCTGAATATTCTAGACCAGTAACATCCTGCAGTTAAATTATACATTTTTAGGTTTTCCAGCCTATCACCATGATGGAGACTATTTCTCCTGTCCCCTTTTCAATTTTTAATTTATTTCTATTAAGATTGTGAAAGTAAAAATGAGAAGTCTTTTATTCAAATGATAGGTTGCAGAAATCAAAAGCTCCCAAGCATGTTTCAACCTAGAGAGGCAGGGACCAGGTATGTTTTTGAAATATGAAAAAATCATTCTTAAGTAACATATATGGAAAGGCAGTTCTGAGGATGTGATTGAGTTAGAAGCTATTGCATGACTCTTCTCTCTGTATTTGCCAATATCTTTCTGACAGTGAGGTGAGACCAATGTCAGAAGAGTCATTGCCTCATTCCTCCTTGAAAAGATACTTCTGTTTATGAAGCACTAAATTATAATGGATTTTTTAACATATATTCATGTCTAATGAATTAGTCTCTAAAGGCAATATGCTCTTCTCTTTCAAATCCCTCATTAAAGGATATTTAATGCTAATAATTTGTATTATTAGAGTGCCTATCTGCCCCAGTACTAAATTAGTTGCTTCTTGCAGGGACAAACACAATAATACCATACAAATTAACAAGTTTCTTGATTCAGGCTTTATGACCTTCTTCATCAGAAACTGTGACATGGAATGTTACAAAGAAGAGCACATTAGAAAAATTCCCAAACCCACTATGTTTGAATGGCATTTCAGACTTTGTAAAGGTTCAAAATTCAACAGGCAACAACAAAGCTACCTGAGACCCTATCACAGACACAAAACTTTGTCCTCCTGATTTCCACAGCCCAAGGAGGAGTCTTTGGGGAAAATCTGGCCCCCAAAGTCCCTACCAGACCAGGTTCCTCTCAGATTTAGTAGTCTCAGAGCTCTCAGTGTCTGTGATATTAGCACAGCTACTACATGGTTTGTTTTAAATTAGGAATTTAGGAATTCAGTCCATACATCAGGAGTAACCCAGAACCAGACTCTTGAGCTGTTTGGACCTGTTGCTCTTTTCTGCCAAAAAAACTTCTTAAAAATTTTGGAGCAGAGTGAAATGAAACCCCATTTTCCTATTTCTATTTTATAATACTATCCATTGGCTCAACTGCTATTCAGCTTGAATAATTTAGAGCAGAGACAAAAATCAGTACTGTGAAACAGAGGAAAAAAAGTGAACATTTTATAATTCTTTCTGTTTTTTAATTCACAGTGAATCATATGAACAAGAATAGTTGACAATCAAGGGTTTATTCACACTGGATTTGAAAAAGTACATCCATTTCAGGAAAACAACTATGCATGTACTTAAACTTTAAGCAGTTGAGGGGTCCAAAGTATAGCAACTTTATAAACCTTTTGTAGAAGTACCTCATACATTATAGAACATTCAGCTAAAATCCTGACCTTTAAATCCAGTATTTAGTTTATTAATCCCCATTATATAAACCAGTCAGAGATATTTCATAAATGTGACATATGTGCCTCGGAATGTGCATATTTTTTTCCAAAATGTCAGCCTAAGGACACCCACCTTTCTTTTCGAATATTGTTTTGCCTAGGTACTGACAATAAAAACACTATATATGTCTGCCTGTTTCATCTATGCAGCATGTAGCAATTGACAAGGAGAACCCAAAATTCCCCCTTTCCAGCCATCTCCATTAATCTATCAATTTCTCTGCGTGGTTGCTGCCCAGATGGGAACAACATCACATCAGCCTCCCAGAGGATCACCACCAGAAATTATAACAGCCCTGAAAGGGCTCCTTCCTGGGGGGAGGAGGGAGAGGGGTGCGCAGGAAGAAGCTGTCCTGCTGCAATGCCATGGCTGTTGGGTATGTGGGGAGAACATGGGCACCACAGGTGAGAGCGTGGCTGAGCTGGGCTGCACCCATAATGCAGAAAACTCACATTGCAGATGTTGGGGCAATATCAGCACTTATTGCCAACTTCTGTTGTAAACTGGCCCTGAACAAGTATGTTATGTACACAGAAGGATGACTCTTTGTAAAGCTGTCCTAACTTTAAAAAAAAGCACTGATAAAAAATACAGGCACTATCTGCTCTTCTCTAACTTTTATATCTCGAGCAGGTGGTCTTTGGATTTGTGCTTTTACTTAAAGAATTTCTGTGCATGACACAGTCATTATCAGTTCAGTGGCAAATGGAGAGCCATTTATTCAAGCTTTTCTAGCATGCAAGCATCATTCAATGAAACAGTATTTCTTTTTATACTAAGAAAAATGAAAACAAAAAATCCAATTTTTTTCAAAGTCTCTTTTGAGGACATGTATATGTCTGAGCCCAAATCCTAAATCTTATAATCTCTTTGGAAGGGTGACATCAGAGCTTCTAATCTTATTTGCAGAATACTCCAACATCTACAGTTCACTTAAAAACATTAAAATTCTAAATGGAAAAGTCAAGAAAATGTGATTTTTATCACCAAACTCTTTATGAAATAAATCCATACAACCTTTAAAGAACAATTCATTCATTTCCAACATTGTGTAGGCTATCAAGAGAAAATAGCTTGGTTTTGTTTTGGTCGTGTTTGGGTTTTTTCAGAAATAATGAGGCAAAAACTTCACCCACACCACTAATTACCACCATTCTACCAACATGAGATTTCTTCCTCTCAGAATGTCCTTTAAACCACCTCAAAAGTTACTCAAATGAAAATCTCGCCTTCTACTTATAGGGTGAGAGCATATTAAATAAAATGCCATTAAAGTTCTGTGCCTTTTTAATTTCATACTTAAGTTAACGTAACATTGGCATTAGATTTTGTCCATGAAGAAGTGGCCTAACATAGAAACCAATGAAAATGCACACAGAATTTTCCTAAGCCAGCCATCTAATACTTTTTATCCATAATTATTTGTGCTACTGCTTTTCCCATAGAATCTATTCTGGAACAATGCAAGGCAGAGAGCACTAGCTGAACAAAACAGTTCACATGAAAGTATTATTTTTTTGCTTCCTTCTCAGCCATTGTAATAAAATAGTGGCTATAGAACCAGATTAGCCTGTTTGTTCAGCTAACAATTATTTCTCTTTAAATTCCAAAAAGTTTAATGACTGTCTAATCTTGAGTGATAGTCCTAATCAAACTTTTGTTGTCTCTTTCTGCCAGCATCTGAAGAGTGCTTAAAAGTAAACAGAAACGATGGAAAGGGAATCCCTATAGCAGAAATTAAGAAATAAAATACAGGGATTAACCTCCAGCCTTATGTGCCTTTATCTCTTCTCTGCCTTGCAACTAAAGGGAGACTGTTTAACCATTAAAAAAGATTAAAGGTATTAATTAGACTAAGAGATAGAAACCTATCACCCTTCTGTCAGAGCAGACCAAAAATAAACCTCCTTCCAGATAAAAAAAAATCTATATTTTCAGAGTTTGGTCAAAACAAAAGTCCTGTTGATCAGCTTTCTATACTCACATTGTTGTCTAAAAGATTAAACAAATGAGCCTGAAATTGAATAAACATTTTGACGAATTTGTGTATGAGGGGCAGAGCCACTACTTCCTCTTTATATCAAAGTAGCAGCACTACACACAAACAAATATAATTCTGTTGGGATTTCATAAATCTATGTAAATAAAACAATGGAAGAAGATTAACAGACAGCCCCCAGCAGTGGAGCTCTGAATTGCCTTCTTTTTTTCTCCCCAAAATGAGTATACTACACAGTACATTTAAATTATGTAGAAAGCATTATAAATGTCTTTTGCAGTAGAAACAGATATTATAGCAAACTGCAGCTATATGCCATGTCTAAGGACAGATTAGACATCTTTTAGAGTCAGTTGTCAGTAGAAGATTACAAAATATTATTCAAGACAGAAGATGACTGGCAGAAGAGAATATACTTTTATCCAAGAATAACCCATTTTTGAATTTTTCAAACTTGCATGTGATTCTTTTTTAAAATCTCCTTGATAAAAAAAATTTGCAGCGTTCAATCAGACATCCTTATAAAAAGAATAGATGTTAATAAAATACATTCATCCCATCTTATGTTAAAGGTGACCCTGTTAGAAAAATAGATTATGATGAGGTTGGAAAATTGTAATGGGCTATATTAAATAGCTCTATTTGAAATATTTTAAAGTTAGCTGCTAAACAGCAAATTGAAAAAATTACATTAAAGGTCACAATCAAAGAAATTCTTTGGACTCATAGTATTATCTAGTAAAAGATAAATCACTATTTTACTGAAAAGTCCTTATATATATACACACACACACAACTCATAAAATATTCATACGTAACTACCTTTTTCATTCTGAATTAATTATTCTGTAAACAGTGTAATGACCCTAGGGCAGAGTACACCAGATTTATACTGCTCTAAGAAGCAAAAGTTTGGCTTCCAACTTTTAAAACTTAATACTTCTTTACTTATTTAACAGCAAATCAGACAACAACATCAGAAAAATTAAACTAGAAAGAAGCAGAACACTAGAAGAACTTATTCCAATGCTTTTTAGCTGCTGGATGAATCTCAGTATCTCACATAGATGAAATACAAATAGCAGAATGGGAATGATCTTTTCTAAATACTTTCATTTCCAAGCAAGATGAGCTGCGTTCTCTGAAACCCATTCAGGATGAATTTGAAACTCTTTGGGGGAAAAAATGGTTAAAAGTAATATACTGGGGTTTTTTCTTCATCTTATAAGGTGATCCTAAAATGAATCAAAGAAGACAAATAACTAAATATTGATGCTTATATGCAGAGCTTCAAAACAAAAATAAAATTTTTAAAGCCAAATTAATAAAAAACATTAACTTTGGGTTTAGTAGTCAAGCAATTCTGAAGGTACCTCACCACCCTCATATAAGGAATTTCTTCCTAGCATTTAAACTAAATCTCTCCTCTTTGAACTTAAAACCATTTCTGCTTGTCCTATCAATTGCTGCCCATGTAAAAAGTCACTTTCTCTTTTTTACAAATCCCCTCTATGGACTAAAAGGCAGCAATGAAGTCTCCCTGGAGCCTTCTCTTCTCTAGGCTGGGCAACCCAAACTCTCTCAGCCTGTCTCCCTAGGAGAGGTGCTCCATTCCTTCTACCAGCCCAGTCCACTGAGTAATGGGAATGAAAGATGTAACTGGTAGTAAACCCCGTGAAAGAAACCTCCATCCCCTTGTTAGTGACCTTGCTGATGAAATCCAAGTTTTCTGTACTGACTTTGTGTGACTGTGTAAACTGCAGTCTTCCAAAGGCACAAAAATTGGCCAAACACAAAGTTGGCAGGAGACACAGCCACAAAACAGAGCACAGAAAGCTCCTTTTCTATTAAATGCCTTGCTCCAAAGCAGAGGGGCGCTTGAGCTCTTCAAAGAGAAATGTACCAGAAATTTCCTTTGTTTTCTTGTTTTGGGTTAAAAGGGTATTTCTGCTGCTTTTCAAACCTGCTTACTGAAAATAACCAGAATGTTTTTGAAAGGAACTTCAAGAGAAAGGCAGAATAAAAGGAAAGAAATCAGCTGAAGCAATTACCCATTTGGGAAAACTTCAACCCATGTGCTTAAAAATCTAACAAAACTTTCACAAGCTGAAACATTTTTCATAATATGGATTATAACTAATACAAAATATCAAACAATCATAATATGCATACCAAGAAAAATATCAAAGACCACGCCACAGTAAAATACTCCAGCATATATGTTGAACAGCATCCAAAGCAAGGAGATAACTCTAGCAGCAACTGGGCTTCTGCTGTCTCCAGTACTCAGGAGCCAGGTAGATGGTAGTAACATGGTCCTAGACAAGGCTACAGCTGCTGAAGGGAAGCCTTAACCAACCTATTACTATGTAATAACACCAGCCAGGAATACATGGATGTCCTCAGATCAATAGTCTTCTGGCCACCAACCTGGGCAGCATTCCTCATTAGTGATTGTAGGTGTTACCTTGCAAGTCTGAAAGAAAGTTTGCTGGTGAGCCAGAAAAGTGAGTTGAGCACCAGGACCATTTTTAGCAGGTAAACCTGGACATTGCAAACATATCAAAAGTATGATTCAAAAAGAAAATGGACACAGAAAAATCCTGAGTGTTTTCAGTCTCTTCTTCAGGGGCTTTCTACAGACTTTTTTCTTGGTTTAAAAATGATCATAAATCAGAGAAAATGCTTGACTTACTGTAAAATGTACCCAAAACTTTTTAGTCCACTTAAGATGTGAGAGGAAAGTAAAATGTTCTTCACTGGTACCATAAATGCCTCTTTTCTTGATGCCTCTTTGCACTTAATGTGATGACAAGTTGTACCTCTTAAAAAATTGTAACATTCTCAAGAAACTCCCACTGAAAAACTGATAAATGGAAAAGTCCTCCATCCTTCACACAAACTGTGGGCCTTCTTTCATTCTTATAATAATTTTGGGGCATTTGTTTTCTCTTCTGTGGAACAAGAAGCTTTTCAAGATTAAGTGTCACAATATTTACAAAACTATACCCTCTCAATTTCACCATCTGTAAAAGAGGAATGATTGAATTCCACCACGTCTTCAGAAGGATAGGAAGGACTATATATACAGGATTAAGGTACAAATCAAGTTTTAGCTGTTTGACTTGAAAGTCAAAACTGAGAATAGAATATTAGGGGTGAAAATTGTTGTGAGTTTCTTGGCAGGGGAAGTAGTATATGAAGATAAGTATTTACTTAAAAGATTTTTTTTTTTTTTTTGGTTTGTAGGATTGTGGTGTTAGTTATTCTAACCTCTGTCTCAACATTCAAAATAAGAAAAACATTTTGCACATTATTATGCACATCTTCAACTAGAAGAGCAAGAATAATTTTATCTGGATTTTTATATTTAACAAAGAAACAAAAAAAAACAAAGGTAACCAGTCTTTCATGCCTTTTTAGTGTGAATTTACAAAGGCTGCAAACTTGTTTTGCCATGGTCCAAAGCAAATTAAAATGGTTGAGTTACTACGGAAAATAGTCAAAACACAATTCATAAAATGGACATTCTAAAAGAACATTGGCTCTAGTAGTGACAGTGACTGCATCTGTAATAATGTATTTCAAATTATTTAGCTGTCTAACTCCCTCAAAGAACACAAGAAAATATCAATTTTTAAGTGCTGGTTCAGCTGAGAATTTTAGATGAATGTAGCCTCCAAAGCATTTTAGATGGCTCTCCTTCCCAGATAGAGATGATCAGAGTTTGACACATGGAAAACCTGACTCTTCCTTCACATGTACCAGCATAACAGTGCTGATTTCAGTGCTGTTACTCCTGTGTGTTAACAGTGTAGATGAGAGGAAATCAGGCTCAGCATGTGTAATAACCCACCAGCACACTTTACATTCCTGTTCACCATTCTGTTGATGAATGAGCTGCTGCATGGTTCTCTGAGGGCCATTGACTTTTGAATCAAAATGATGATATGATTGTGCTGCTGCATTTGCATGTTCTTGCACCTTCTAAATTTAAATAAAACAGTGCCCACCCACAAAAAAAAAAAGGCAGCAGCATTTTTTAAACACGAAAACTAGAATGCATCCATTCTAATAGGATCCAATCTAATTCACGTGACTTAATCACATTGCTATTGTCCTTCCTGGTAAGCTTACCTGTAGCATACAAACTACAGAATAAGATGCTCCAGAGACTGGCTTAATTCTGACTATATTCTGCTAGAACTTCCTTTCTCCTCTCATCCTGTTTTAAACCATGGGCAGATGTTCAGCTGACCAGCCCCTCGGGTGAATGATCTGATCATTCAAAAACAGCTGTAGTAGGACTACAAGCTCTCATTTCACTCTGCCTCCCATAGATCCTAGGGGTAGGATTGCAGGTCCCAGTTTCCTCTGCCAGTGGCACTTCTAAGGATGTTTTAAACTCACGCTTCCACTGATCTGTGCAGGGCCAGGAACAAAACAAACCCTGCACTCTGACCATTCCCAACCAACCAAAAAAAGCAAACTAAGCATAAGTAGTCTCTGCTCAGCTCTGAAAGTGCCATACCACTGTGAGCTCCTCAAGCTGCAGACAATTGATAACAATGGGATTTAATTGTTTTTAAAAAGAATGCAGTTATCTATGATCATCAGGTACAGTAGAGAGATTTAAATTCAAATTTATACCAATGCACCTTTGTGAAAATGTGTGTCTGCCTACACGTGTGCGAGACGCCCAGTCCTAGGGAAAGAGCTTTTTAAACCTAATTCTAGGCCAATGAACCTTAGTTAATACGAACAATATCATTCTAACAATAACATGGATTTATTGCCCTAGAAATATAATATTAATAAACATCAGTGATGAATGTGCATTCAGACCTGCTAGCTGATCACATTTAGCACCAGAGAATGTTTTGGTATTTTATGGAAAAAGGACTGTACTATCTATTAATTTAAAAAGTCTTTTTTCTTTTTAGTCCCAAGATCTGGAGCATCTGAATGTAAATGTTGGCACAGCCTGTCAAGAACAAAATCTTGGCAGCTGACTATGCTGTGCAATAGAGATATTGAATTCAATATAAACAATATTGCAACATTTCAAAATGCTTATGTATATTTTATTATCTTGTCCTGTTCTGTTTACAGTCATTCTTGCATAGTCTGTGATCAATAGAAATTTAGCAGGTTTTGGGTTGGGGTTTACAATAGTACTTTCTCTACCTTATGAAATGAAATTAAACAAGAAATAGTCTGGCACACATGTACTAAAGCCATTTATAGATTCCACCTTAAGATCTGACTTGGTACAGCTCCATAAAAACCAAATGCACATCTCAGGCCAATAGGCCATCTAATTTTCAATTATCACAAAGCCAGATTAAGTGCCCTGTCAGCTTTTTCAGCCCCACAGTTTCAACAAAGCCTCTCCCTATCAAGGAAAACTGCTGCAGTCATTGCCCTAACCCTAGGCCACTTATTGTTATACTCTTTAATTTAAAAAATAAATAGAAGTTCGTCACACAAACATTCGCCAAATGGGATAAGATTGCCTTAAAAAAAGCTTTCTATTGGGAGGCTTCTGAAATAACTGAAATAGTATTTAGGCTGCACTTTTTTCACCTACTAACTTACTTTTAAAAGAGTATTATGTACATTCTAGAGGCACTGAGATAAGTGATCATTATGTTAGTCTAATCTAATGTCCTGTCATTTTTTGTTTTCAATTGCCAAATATTATTCCCCTACTTTGTTTTTAAATATTAAATGAAATTAACTCTATCTGTGAGGTTTTTTCCGAAGATCACTGTGTCCAGGTGACAAAGCATAATGTGACAAACAGGTTGTATATTACTTTATATGCCATTACTTTTTATGCAATTGGCTTCTTGAACACCTTATGCGAAGTCATTTAACCTCCCTGAGATACAGTGCCTATATCTGTACAATGGTAATAATGCTACTGATCTGCTTTCTTAAATTCTTTGATGAATATACTATGTAAAAAGTAAGAATTAACAAGATTAATAGTCTTTAAGGGCCTAAACTGTCTAGTCTAATCTTGTGTATATAGCAGGCCATGTGATATCATGGCAGTTTTATTTGTGCTGAGACCAAGACCTTGTGTTAGACAGCTGGCTGAGGACTTTGAAGGACACAGAATTTAACTTTCCTTGGAAGTTTGTTCCAGAGCTTATTAACACCCTACTTCTACCCCATTATTAATCTGTATCTCATATTAATCTGAGTTCATGCTAAATCCAAGACAAATCATTAGTTCTCACCTATCTTTTTTCTACAAGATTAAAAGCCTCTTTTGTACCTGGCATTTTCTCCTTGCCAACCTCCTTACATAGTATGATCAAGTAATTTCTCAGTCTTTTTCGATATTATTATTATTATTACTTCTGCAAATGGAGTCAGACTGAAAATCTCAGCCTGAACACTGAAATCCTGTGCTTAAATACAAAATGAGAATAGCATAGGGTATCAGCAGTGCTAGCTCTCCTGTGGTGCCCTGCCAATGTTCTTTAATCTTGATCAGGAAAGACCACCTGCAAGGCTAAGCTGATAGTCTCATTCTTCCTGTCCATTCATTCCTGGGTCGCTGAGCTCAGTCTGCCAACATGGGTATCAATTAGTGCAAAAAACATCATCAGAATTTCAATTAAGCTGTGCTAGTGTCCCTGCATTTAAAGCACTGTTGTCAAAATTGTTCAAATTGAAACAAAAAACTATGGTGTGTAATTAAGTCTGTCCTTTTTTAGCCTGAGATCAAGTATTTTCCTAAAAAAAAGTAAAAGAAAAAATAAATTACTTTCAAAACAGTGGGGGAAAAACTGTAAGACAGTCAAAGATGTTATTCCTCTGACTCAAACACATCTTTTATTTTTAAATGACATTTCACAGGCCATTAGTTCATAATGTGAAGTACTGCTTTTGGACATTAAGAGTAATAAAAAATCCTTCTGCAGAGAAACCCATGTTCAGGTTACTTTTGTTCTTAAACATATTTTTAATTTGTGGGCTTAGTATGAAATTGTTACAGAGACACCCTTGCAGTGATTTACTCTGGCTTGCTTTGAAACAGGAAATTCTTTAGACAATATATGTACAAAAAATGCTGATGAAGGCCAAGGTACATAAAATTACACAGAAATATTTATACTAAATATGGGCAAATCTAATAATTTTCCTGTCTAGCTGAACCCAAATGTGATTTTTGAATCTACAAATGAGGTGGATGTACCCTGTTCATAGGCCCTGATTCTTGTGGGGAACTTCAATCACCTTGATATTTGATGGAAAGCAGAAACACAGCTCAGCACAGGCAGGCCAGAAGGTTCCCGCAAAGTATTGATGAAAGCTGTTTGACTCAGGTGGTGGAGGATCCAGTGAGGAGAGGTGTGGGCTGGAGATTGTACTAGCAAACAAAGAAGGACTGGTTGGGGATGTGAAATCTGGGGTCAGCCTTGGTTGTAGTTCCCATAAAATGGCAGAGTTCAGGATATTGCATAGAGGAAGCAGGGCAGTAAGTACCAGTACAGTTCTGGACATTAGAAGAGCCAACTTTGGCCTCTTCAAGGACCCACTTGGAGGAATACCACAGGTTAGGGCTCTAGAAGGTGGGGGGGAGGTCCAAGAAAACTCATTAATATTCAAGCATCACTTTGTCCGAGCTCAAGATCAGTGCATTCCTATGAGTAAGAGATCAAGCAAGAAGACCTGCATGGGCAAATAAGAAACTTCTGGCAAAACTCAAATGGAAGACAGAAGTTTGCAGAATATAGAAAATAGGACAAAGGAATGTAGGAATATTGTCAGAGTATGCAGGGATGTGACAAGGAAGGCTAGGGTCCACTTGGAATTAAATCTGGCAAGGAATGTCAAGGAGAACAAGGGGTTCTTTGATTACATCAGTGACAAAAGGAAGACTGGGGAAACGTGGATTTATTGCTGAATGAGGTGAGTGCCCTGGTGATGAAGGATACAGAAAACCTAGAGTTACTGAATGCCTTCTTTGCTTCAGAAGGCCAGCCCTCAGGAATCCCAGGTGCTGAAGGAAAGTTTTGTCTCCTCTCTCTGTTGAGGAGGATCAGGATAGAGATCATTTAGGCAAACTTGATACCCACAAATCCATGGTCTCCTATGGGGTGCGGCCACTAGGTGCTGAGGGAGCTGGCAGATGCTGTTGTTATGCCACTTTCCACCATCTTTGAGAAGTCATGGAGAATAGGAAAGGTGCCTGAGGACTGGAGGAAAGCCAGTGTCAGTGCAGTCTTCACAAAGGGGAAGGAGGACCCAAGAAACTAGAGGCCAGTCCAGTCAGCCTCACCTCCATCCCTGGAAAGGTCATGGAACAGCTCATAATGGATATCATCTCTAAGTATGTGGAGGAAAAGAAGACTGATGGCAAAAGGCTCTAGCACCTGACTCATTCACCTCACAGTCAGTCCAAACTCCAATATTAATTTTGTTCTGATTAACTGTACACCCAAGTATGAGTGAAATAAGTACTGTTCCTCTCAATAGTTCAACTTAGGCTTTTTTTAAAGTTCAATAGCTTAGTTTTCAAACACATTCATCGGTTTGTAGGAGAACTCAGGTCTCTTTAGCCTGTACCTTGACAACATGAACCTTCTTTTTCCTTTTGATAAAATTTAGTGTCAATATTGTAGAACAAAGAGGTGGAAATCCGCTTAGCAATTGGGTTTAATATTTTGCATCTTTGCTTTTGCTAGTTTTCCAGAACATTGGACTACTGTTGTCATATTATCCCAGCATCTCAGCTACTTGTCATGAAACATCATAACCTGGAAAATAATGAGTTTCAAAATAAAGATGAAAGGAAACTTTCTTCTAAAAAGCCTTTCTGTGGATACACTCTTTTCTTTGGAAAATATGTGTTTCAGTGTCTCTCCTTGGTATCCAACAAAGGTAAGACATCACAAATGCCAAATCTGATTATTTTCATTACAGTGCTCCTGCCAGACATCCTGGGGAAATTTTTGGAGGCCTCTATTTTGAGAGATTCAAGTTTCACCCACTTGTGTATCAGGTTTTCAGACAGTTTCTTGCCCAAGCTCTGTTTGCTGTGCAGGAATGTTACAGAATTCTCAACCCTTATAAAGAAAAATGTCAGATTTTAACAAACATTAGCAAATCCAGCTTCCTGGCTATGGAATCATGTATATAAAAATTCTGTATATCCTTAAGTATACACTCCTTGAAATTATTGGGAATAAAACTACATAAGAAAAACAAGATTGAAAATTTGTTGACATAGCAAATAGAACTTATGGAATGTGGACCAATAAAACAAAAACAAAGATTTTTATCATGGCAAACCTGCAGTTTTCTAGTACAATATAATGCTCAGCTTTTTAGACTGATCAAAATCTTAGCAAAGGTTTATAGCTCCACCACTTAGAAGTAAACATTTAAATTTCAAGAAACTGAAGGAAATGTCGAATCTATATTCTGCCAGCATGATCCACAAGGATCTCCCCCATGATGGCTGTCTGGTTTTATCAATGGCTTTTGCTGTTTTTCTAGTAAGGCAGTCTTAAATAAAAAGACTTTTAAGTCAGAATTGAAAAGGACACTGAAACATTTTTGAACAAAACATGAAAAGTCATCCACTACAACCAGGCATATGTTATTTGGTAGAATGTGTAAGATCCAACTTCCTGCATTTTAAGATCCCTGAGTAAATTTTATGTTTTCTAGTGAACTAAGGGCTGGAAGAGAGCTGTCAGCTATGCACTGTGGTTCAAGAATGGTGATGATTACTATCTCTCTCAAAGACAGAGCACTGTCCAAGCATCCAGGGAGGGGAAGAACCACACATATGTAAACCATGGATTCAGAAGATGAGAAATTTGAGCTCTGAGGATATATAAAAATAGTTTTTTATGGCCTCTGTGCATTTATGGTGCTACTGCATTCTCAGTCATTGAACAGAGTGAACAAAGAGAATATCCACAAAACTGTCCCTTGCCAACTTTCCAGATTTCCGCACAGAAATCTGCCCAGACATTCAAGCAGCTTTAACCTCTGCCAAGATCTCTCAAGAACTCTAGGATCTTCAGCCAAGAGTTTACAAAGGACAGAGATGGGGGGGCTGGAGAGGGGAGTTTGGTAGCTGAGGATTGCACTGAAGCTTACAGAAAGATACCAAAGTATATCTTCGCCCTTGCACATTTCATTTAATTCTCAGATGTGAACTTGTCTTATCATAAAACCATCTTACCTCTGTAAAGCACATATAACAGCCTGTCATCAAGTGGAACCTGTCTAATCCATATCTTGGCCTCATTCCTCATCTTTGCTGTAGCCAGATTTCACTGCACTGTGGCCAGAAATAAAGTGGCCAAGGCTCAAATTTGAAAGCCAACAGCAGGAGAACCACAGGAGGGCAGGGGATGCCTCTGATGGCACACTCAACAAAATGGAAGGATGAATTTCCATCCACCTCTAACTCCCTAATCCATGAAATAGATGTCTCTAGGGAAACGTGGTAAGTACAAACTGCACTCTACTCTGGAAGAAATAACTTATTTTTTAACAACTCAGATACATCACCAAAAAAGAGCTAGCACAAAGCTTTCATCTTAATCTGAGATCAAAATACAAAACTCTTAACGGCATGGGGTATCACATGCATTTGAGAAACCCCCTATCAAGCTTCAGTTCAATAAACTGATGAATGGATTATAGTGATAAAACTGTATGGAGGTCCTTTTTTCCTCTTTGACAGGTATGGTGCTTCTAATATTCTGAATGCTAATAGCTGACAGTCGGCCTCATACTGCTTAATGAAACAGGCAGGACCCAGACTCCTAGGGCCTAGTGTCCATCAGGCTATGCCACATCATCTGTAGATGACAGGAAGAATCTAGCATTTTCCACCACTGATCATTTTATCTTCAATCCAATTGTAGAGATAGAGTTTACTTAGTGAAAACTTTTTCATTTTATACAACAGGAGTAAAATCTTAGTCTTTACCATGGGGAAAGCATGGGAAAAACTTTGAAGAGGCATTTTCTCAAATATTTCAATTCAGGCACACGCAGAGTACATGCATGTATTTGTATAAAGAGAGTGAAATCGCAGACCTGAAAACATTTATTTGAGTGCCAGAGCCAGTAGGTGTGGAACCCACCCAGTTGCCACATTTGTGGTCACTGCAGGAGCTAAGGATTCACAGGCACAAAAGATATTTCCTACATCCCTAACGTAGAGGGGTCTGGCAACTGCTACAGAAATAGCACCAGGAGTCACAAGGTGTCACACACCCACAACACTCTCATGACTGGGTTAGAAATGCCAAGGTTACAGCTAGAACCAGCGTTTGAAATAAAGCTTAAAGAAACAATAAGCCCAGTGTAAGTGGTGTTTAAAGGTATCAGCAAAGAGTTTTCTCTTCCTGCTTGGTGCCTGCCAATACAGGAAAACTTAGGTTTTGATTGTCCTTGATAAATAAATTAATTCAATTATCAATTGCTTCTCTGAATGGGAACCACCTGTAAGATCCTGAGTATTTTATCATCCTCTGAGACAAAGCAGCCTCCTGAAAAAAATATACAGTACTTCAATAACTATGACATCTGGGTATCTTATCATGCTTACAACAATGTACATAGAGATTTTATGTACATTATGGTCATATAACTTACATAAAATTTGCAAGCTACCCACTTGCCATTTGCAAGCTACCCACTCAAACACCCAAAACAGATAATCCGTGTTAGTAAGTCTTTTGTTTGTTTTTTGTATTTGTTGCCTGCAGGTGGACCGTCTTCCCACTCCAGGATTGCCTGGCATTTCTTTGCAAGCTTTTGCTTTCATTTACTTATAGTGTGATCCACTTTCAACTTATGGGTTGTCAGCTTCCTACTTCAGCCTGAAAATCTAGCATTTACTGGAAGATTTCAAATGAAAATGATATTTTGTTTCAGAATAGGAAAAAAGGTACAGTTTTGTTCTTGTGGAACAAAACTTTCCTTTGATACCCTTAATGTCCCATATGCTAGCACAGGGACTTGACTTCACCCAGCAAAGTGACAACATTGCACTTCAATAGCTTCGGAGTTCACATGAGGAATTTCCTTTTATGGTGATTACTGGTGGATAAAGCCTAGTGGCCTGTAATTAGGGCTCTCACCTGACATGAAGCACCTGAAAGAGCTACGGCTTGCCTGACCTAGCTGTCCCTGTTCCACTAACAGCCAGTGAGAAACTGTGGCCAATTGTCAAGGGTAGTTCATCCCAGTCTAAGTCAGGTGTCTAGTGCAGGTGGGTTGAATTATCTTTAGCAGGTTCCTTTGTCTTGCACTGATTGCCTGAGTAATCAACATTTAACTTCTAGAAAATTAAAAAGACACACAGTCTACCATATCCTAAATGTTAGCAGTGGCACATGCTATATTCATTCACTCAGGTCCTGTGCAGATGAATTTTTCTTCCATGGAAGCTACAGAAAAAGAAAAGGATGAGATGATCTAATCTGCTACCATGACATTGAATGCAAAGGCTCTCCCTGCCAAACTTAGGAGCTCAGAGGCACTGGATGCCATCAGCAAGGTCTCTCCGTGACAACTCTTCATAGATTTTCAGGCAGACATCAAAGAGCTAAGAGGTTGCTATAAAAATCAATAGAATTATATTTTTAACTTTTTTATGTCTCATGACTCACTTTTCTATCTTAAGCCTTCTGGGATCCCATTTTCCAGCTTCTTCTTTACAACCATGAAGGGAGAATTTTTTTGCTACTTAAAAGCAGAGATTTTGATGATTTCACATTGCTGCAATGGTACAAATTTCAAAGAGCATAAACAGTTTCTCTCAGAAGGGTATGGGTAGGTCAGTCTAACTGCTCATTATAAACAAGTATTAGCTATCATTCTCGGGTGTTTGGCTTGGGTTTTTTAAAATGTGCTTTATTTAGAACATGCCTTTATTTATAGCTTCCTCACAAAATCTTGGAAACCAAATCTTCCCTTACTGACTTCCACAGCAGATCCACGTGCAAGAACTTGTTTGTTTCAACTATTCTTTGATATTTGGTCACACTCATCACTGTTTTACCTTGACTAAAATAATCAGCAATCTCAGTATAAATTAGCTGGTAGCTACTTAGAAGGAAAAAGACTTTTGGCTCTGCAAAACCATCCATTTCCTTTTCAGCAAGAATGTCCCCATTCTCCTTCATGGCACTGATAACACTCAGATCTGACACATTCAGGACTCCATGGAAAACACTGATACTGGCTTCAGTGTTTCACACAAATCATTAGTATTCGTACATTTGTCTTAATATATTTTCAATCACTCCAAATGCCTTATACACATGAACTCTAACCACCATGGTATAATCAGCATTTCCCATAAATATGGTGTCCTGGGTTAGTCAGGAGGGGTCAAAATCTAGGAAGTGACCTATGCTGCAGGAAGTGATACAACTTTCTTCCTGAGAGAGAGAGCCAATAACCAGGTAATTTTAAAGACTGATATGTGGGTAAATTAAAAGGTTGATCTGCCTTCAAGGAAAAAAATCATATATAAGCAAAGAACCTCTGAGCCTCTTCCTCTTTTGGCCTGCTGCCGTGTAGAGAGGAGCATCTCCTGCTTCTCTCCCGGGTAAGACCCCCCCACTCCTTCCAAAGGAGGGAGGCGGGGGGGCGGAGGGTGGGGGGGGACAGGGAGGTTTATGGCGGCCATGCCGCTGCAGCCGGGCATGGGGGAGGAACGGCTGGAATGTTCAGCAGATCCAGCTCAGCCGGTGTGTCAGCTACACCAGACAGGGCCAGGCCCCTGCTCCGGGCCAGGCAAGGACCGGGCCGGACTCCATCCAGCTCGGGCCAGGCCCTGCCCTGTCACCCCGGGCCCAGATGGCCCCACCAGGCCGAGCCAGCTCCACAGAGCCAGGCAGAGACTCTGAGAGCTTCTGGCATCCAGCTCGGACCTGTTCAAACAGCCCGGCAGGGAGCACGGGATCGTCACACTGCCAGAGAGAGAGAGAGAGATTAACTCTATCCATGCCTGGACTAAACTCACAGACACCCATCCTTCCTTGCAGAGAGAGGAATGAGTGAGGACATCTACATAAATGCAGCATAGAGACTTTACAGTCAGTGAGGAAAGCAGAACCGATGCCTAGAGGAGGAGCATGAGAAGTGCTTCGAGAGTGAAGCTGAAAATTCTTTTGGAGAACCATGGTTGGGGACTGAGCTAATAAATTCCCTGTAATATATGAAGAAATAGTCCAAAGGGGGCATGTGGGGTTCTAATTGCAGCCAGTGAACTGAAATACCTGGGTAAAGATAAGTAGGTGTTGAAATAAGTACAGCCTGATGAGAAACTTGAACCAAGAGAGAGGAGAGGCTGTGACCCAGAGCCCTGGTCCCAGGGGGAATGCCAGAGAACCTGAGTTGTCAGGAGAATCTGTTTTGCTAAGCACAGAAGAAGGGATTTTCTTTGTTGCTGCAATTGAACTGGGCATCCCTAAAACAGGTACCCTGTGGGCTGTTCATAACCCACCATAGTGGCTGTGGGAAGGCTACTGGGGTGGGAGGGATCCACCATTAAGCTGATCTTTCTTCTGGGCGGCAGCTGGTGGTGAGGCTGAAGACCCATAAAAAAACTGTATTTTTCTTGCAGAAAATCCATGGTATATACAAAAGAGACTTCTCTCCCTAAATGAACTGGAACAAGAGCTATTACAGAGGTGGTAAACTGACTGGAGGTTGAAGTGTTCTCTTTTGTGTGTTGTCAGGGAGAAAGAAATGGAGAGGTGGGGGAAGGAGGGGTGGTCTGAGGAGTTTGTTCTGGTTTTTCTTGGTTTTTTCTTAGGTGTATTAATAAACTTCCTTTATGTTCTATAAAGTTCAAGCCTGCTTTGCATACTCCTAATCCTCATCTCACCGCAAACATCAGGTAAATTTTGGTAAGTGTTTCTGGCATTTGGCCAGAAACTCAAATAGGTGAACTGAAACCACTACATATGGCCTATCTAGAGAAATTAAATATTCAAAATACACTTGGTTTGTAAGCTCCACAATTGCAGGTTGGAAATCTATGTGGTCTATTTACAAGAATTCCATCTCAAAAGCCCTGAAGTCTTCTCTTACATTGAATTGGGAGACTAGACACATAAAATAATAGCGATGGTAACTTTGCTGAAACACTGAAATTATTTTATTGAAAAAAAATTAAGATAGCTTCATTAACCAAGTTAAAAACTCCAGCAATACCTGAAGAAGGCAGATGATTCTCAAAAATCTCAACAATTAGTCATCTCAGAAGCTACAAGGAATGGGCACAGAGAATAAATTTAAATATGGTATCAAAGTAAAAACAAAGGAAAACCAAAATGGAAAACTATGTAACAAATATGAAAGAACCTTTTGTTTGTAATAACGAGATGCTCTCTGCATAAAAATCAATGTGTGGATAGATCAAAAAACCTCACAAAAAGGGGGTTTTTTTACAATTATGAATGATCGCTCAAGGGAATTTTTATATGTCAGTTTTATACTTCCTCATGTTAAATGAAGTGAAACCACTGAGACCTCAGGCAGCTAACTGCATCACCAGGCAAGGATGGAGTTAGTAATTTCCTTTTTTATCTGGACAGTAAAAAATATTGCTGTGCCACCATAACTTATAGCTTGTGACAAGGCAAAACTTTATGACTTCTGGATTTGTAAGTGGGTCGTAGAAGAAAAGAAAATGTCCAATGTACCAGAATCTTAAGAAAAGAAAAACTCCATTGTATCAGAATCTTTTTCTTTTTTTTTTTTTTTTTGCATAATGACTTGAAGATGAAGTTTAAATTAGTGAATTAATTCATATTTTCCCATCTATCTCTCATTCTCTCTATTGATTCTGGAGTCCCATGAAAGGCAGTCTGAACCAGTTACTGCCTAAAATTGAGAGTTCAACTGGGGTAACACTTAACATTTCAAAAGCAAACTGTTCAGATTTGATAATAAATGAATAGGACAACATTTTTTTTTCCTAAGCCTCCACTACAGAAAAAAAAACAATGTAACGCTCTTCATCCTGATTTCACTAAGGCCTGGAAGTCTGATGAATAGAAGCAATCATCCAAAAGCGCTACTGTCAGTCTAACTTTGCAATTTCGGTTCAAGATCTTTCCTGTAGGCTACAACAATACTGAGACTGGGTTAAAGAATGTGTCTTAGGATCTCTTTTATTTTTGCATAGAATGCTTTCATTATGGTATCTCTTCACTGCAAGTATAATTTCATCCCAAGCACAGGGGTCTCTCCAGTCAAAATTTGCCCCAGTGGAGCAGAAGGAAGCTGTAATAATTTCGTGGCTAAATCACAGATAATGCACCCTAGTCTGAAAGTACTTTCTCTTTGGCATTGTC
This sequence comes from Eopsaltria australis, assembly GCA_034509425.1. Taxonomy (NCBI): domain Eukaryota; kingdom Metazoa; phylum Chordata; class Aves; order Passeriformes; family Petroicidae; genus Eopsaltria; species Eopsaltria australis. The sequence goes on along the minus strand of JAVTVJ010000144.1, from coordinate 2,704,194 downwards.
CACAATCTGTAAATCTCAGATGTTTATTCATTAAGGAAGTGATTAGAAACCCAGTCTTCCAGGCAACAGCCGTTGTCATTAAGCTATAGAGTCTGAATATTTACTATGAATATTTTAAGTATTCAAGTCGATTATCTTTAGCAAGAAGGGATGAGGGATACATCTTAGAGCATGCTATTGTGTGATAGGTGGTGAACTCCTGATCCAGTAGAAGATTTTCTGGTGGGAGGGTAAGATGTGGCTTCAAATCTGTGTTCCAAAGCAAGTGGTGGAAGAAAATTATTCTGTGTATTATGAATGAGTGTTTCATGCACTGGGCTGTTTAGCATTTGAGGTGGGTCATTGGGTTTCGTTTGTGACCCAAACTGATAAAGACATCATGAAACATTTCGTTACATCAGAACTTGCCAAGATCAGAAAAACACACGCATGGTTTGTGTATCTTGCTGTGGTTTTGGCACTGATCAGGTAGTTTGGTGTCTTCAGGTGCACTGCTTGAAAGGGATTATGCCAAGCAACAGAAATGAAGGCCACTAGGAATTCTCTGACTGCAATACCATGCCAAGGTACCCAGGGCACCAACAGAACTAGAAAATAGCTAAGAATCCATTTGGAATTAGGTGCTTAGGCATCTATTAAATTAGAAATTTCTGTGAATTAACTCTTCCAGGACCAAATCTTTGTATATCTGGTCCAAATGCTGGGTCACACAGGAAAAACTGAAATACACAGACTCCTTAAGGTCGAATATTTGACTAGAAAAAGGGAACTATTACACTCATTTTTAAAAGTGATACAAAAGAGGACCTCAGGAACTATTGACCTTTCAGCCTCACCTCTGTGCCTGAAAAGATCATGGAACAGATTCTCCTAAAAGTTATACTATGGTACGTGGAGAACAGTGAGGTGATTTAAGACAAACAGCATGGCTTCACCAAGGGCAAGCCCTGCCTGAACAACCTTGTGACCTTTTACTGTGGAGTGACCACAACAGTGGACAAGGGAAGGGCTACTGTTATCATTTATCTGAACTTCTGTACAGCCTTTGACAGAGTCCCCAGAACATCTTTCTCTCTAAATTGGAGAGGGATAGTTTTCATGGGTTGAGTTTGGTGGATGAGAAATTGGTTGCATGATTGCATCCAGAGGGTAGCAGTGGATGGCTCAGTGTCCAGGTGACAAGTGGTGTCCCTCAGGGGTCCATATGAGGATCAAAGTTATTCAAGGTCTTCATCAATGACAGAGACAAAGGGATCAAGTCTACCCTCAGCAAGTTTGCAGAGCACACCTGGCTGAGTTGTGTTGTTGACACACCTGAAGGACAGGATGCCATCCAGAGGGACCTGGACAAACTCTAGGAGTGGCCCTTGGTAGACTCATGAAGTCAAACAAGGTCAAGTGCAAGGTCCAGCACCTTGTTCGGGGCAAACCCCAGGATCAAACCAAGTTGGGGGATGAGATTGAGAGCAGCCCTGTGGAGAAGGACTTGAGGGTATTAGTGGATGAAAGGCATGAAGTGCACGGCACAGTAAAACAACAGAATTTTGGGCTGCAAGTTGAGGGAGGTGATTCTGCCCCTCCACTCTGAGGAGACCCCACGTGGAGTACTGAATGCAGCTTTGGGATCCTCAGCACAGGAAAGACATGGACTTGTCAGAGTGAGTCCAGAGAAGGCCCACAAAGATGATCAGAGGGCCAGAGTACCTCTCCTATGACAGGAGGCTGAGAGAGTTGGGGCTATTCAGTCTGGAGAAGACTCTAGGGAGAACTTAGAGTAGCCTTTCAGAACCTGAAGGGGACCTATAAGAAAGATAGGGACAGACCTTTTAGCAGGGCCTGTTGCAACAGGTAAAGGGATAATGGTTTTAAACTAAAAGAGGACAAATTCAGACTAGATATAAGAAAGAAATTCTTTGCAATGAAGGTGGTAAAACACTGGCACAGGCTGTTTGGGGAGGGGGTAGATCTCCCAACCCTGGCAACATTCACTGGATGGGTCTCTGAGTCACATCTAGTTAAGGACATCCCTTCTCACTCCAGAGAGGTTGGATTAGATAGTCTTTAAAGGTCCCTTCCAACCCAAACTATTCTATGATTCTATTTTTTGTTTTTGACTTAATGAGCTCAAAAGGACCAAAAGGAGACTTGTTCAGTATTCAAGGTTGTATTGTGCAGCAATGGCACACAGTTTTCCTGTCTGGATGGGCCACCTCTTTCTCTGCAAATATCAACAGACATAATGAAGGTAGACCTAATCATACATGCAGTTGACCCAGTGCTTTCTGGAACTTATGCTGGGACCTCCCAGGCACCACACTGTCGTGTTCAGGAGCTGACTCATAGCACAAGTGCAGTCGGTATGGGTCCCCACTACCAATTAATACACAGAGCCTGTGGCCCTTTTTCTTGGAGCCCTACTGCTATCATGTGGCCAGAAAAGAAGACAGCTGGGATCATGCAGCTGCCACCATCACTAGAATAATTAGTTTAGCCTGGAGCAAGCTCCTGTGCATCTCCAAGGTACCCTGGGAAAGAGGGCAACCAGGATTCGCTGGCAGACTCTCAGTTGAACACTTGAGAGATGAGATATCAAATTGATTTAATTCATATGTTGGATTTTTTTTTACAAAGTCCTTGAAAAATTGAGTGATTTGGGTCAATGCATGTAGAAGCTTCAAAGGAATCAGGATAGTTTTGTCTTAGTTACTAACAGGCATCCCACTGCTACAAGCATATGAGACTTTATAGGTGATGTCTACCCTGATAAACAAAACAGACTAGGGAACCCTAAAGGCAAATGTCATAATGGCTCACAGCCATCTGGCCAGATTTCCTTTCTTCCTCCCCAAAACAATGTGGTATAATCCAGCCTGCCCATGGAGAGCTGGCCCTCACTTGTGTTATTCTCTCAAACATACATAGGTTTTATCTCAAAAAATGCTGCTTGGCACAGGCCTGAATTGTGGCAAGGACAAGTGCTAATAACCAAACACTGTGGGCATTTGTAGTCTGGCACCCAAGCCCCCGCTGTGACTCTGCTCTATCTACCAAAGCAGGAATAGCTGCAGAATCTTCTCAACTTCAGTGAAATCCTTCAGCCCTCACAACAAGGTCTGCAAAAGCAAAATTACATCCAATTTCAGGGCCTGGAACTCTGTATTAATAAATCTTAATTCTCCAACAGCTTTGACAAGTAGAATCCAACATGTACCATGCATAAGAATGGTTATGACAAAATATTTCTCAATTGACAGATGTTTTTCTTCAATGCTGATCTAACCTGCCATAATTCTGGAAATATTTCCCATAATGTCATCTTCTGAAAGAATGCACTCAAAGTCCCAGGGTTTCTGCCCTCTTTAGCAGAACAACTTTAAAAAACCATTTTAATAGACAGTTTTGGCTTTTCCAACTTGAAGCACAGCTCATTGCAGAGGGATTGGACTATATTACCTCTAAAGGTCATTTCTACCTTAAACTATTCTGTGATTCTATGATTAGTGTCAAACATCAAAATCAAAGCCTTTTTTAAGGTTTCTAAATACAAAAAAAAATCTTAATATAAAATATTTTGGCATGATTGGCTTTTAAAAATAACTCCTAGAACTTGTCAAAACTTTCATCCATTCATGACGGAATGCTGACCAAGAGTTCAACAACATGTCAGGAAAAGAAATAACAACGATAAAACGGCATGCCTATTTTAATATCATAAACTGTGAAATTCTCCAGCGTTGCTCAAATCTGTGTGTTTTACTTGGTCTGATCAATGTAAACAATCACATTATTGGTAATGAAGCTCATGGGCAGTAGGCGACAGAATGACAAAACCTGTCCCTTCACTTGTAGAGAATCTGTGCCAGATGTTCTAAGTGCAAACACTGGACCTCAGCCAACATGCCAAGCTGCACACATGTTCATACTAAATTCTTGCTGGCATAAGAAAATAGGGAAGGAATGTATATTCAAGGCCTTTTCAATGCTGCCTTTGGTGTTTTATTCATCCTTATTGCTTCCTTTAGAAAGAATAATTTTGTGATATGTTTTGAATTTCATCTTTTCTCATTTTCAGCTTATGCCAATTATTAAAATCCTTTGCTGAGTTTCAGCCATCCTGCTGAAAGTATGGAAACTAGATAGTGGAAGGTATTTAATAGAAACCTACTTCTATAGTAAGATCAACTATAGCTGTAAGATTTGGGCATAAAATTTAACGGCAATACATCTGCATATCATACAGAACTGGAATTTTGTAGCATGGCTTTCTGTTAAATTCAAATAAACCTTTCTGCCTGCCTGCCATGAAAGATATAAGCCCTAACATAACTATCATATCTTCAACCTTGTCTCCACTCACTGGGTGGATCTGCTCAACTCCCATTGACATTAATGGGAATTCCATGTATGCATTACGTGGGGAAAATACTCCTTAAGATAGTTTATCATTATCTTACTAGGCAGGTAGGGATGGCATCAATCACGCATCCAACACAATTGTACAATGCACATTATTAAAGCATCAGAGCAATAAAAATAAAAAAATAAAAAAGCATAGATATTGCCAAACACATTCTTCTTCAAATAGTAAGAAGGATCAAATGGAAAATCTTTGAGGATCTTGGGAGAAGAATGTGACTTAGTTGCAATTTTTCTTGTAATTACAAAAGATCTAAAACTGAAGTTCATTCTTTCTCCTTCTAGAAAAATCAGCAATGTGATGGTAAGGACTAATGTCATTATGTAAGCAAGTCACAGATAAGATACATTCAATTTATCACAAACATCCAGTGGGTGAAGAAAGAAGGGGGTAGTTTACACTGAAACTGGTTGATCTTTGTGAATTTTCTTTTTTCTTTTCTTTTTTTTTTTCTTTTTTTTTTTTTTTTAACAGAAGATGACTCCTTCCCATAATTTAAGTATTTTGCGGAAAATACGAGTTGTGATAAAAAGTACTTCCTGACAGCCTCATGTCAGTGGTATGTACTGATCAGGAAACTTGTTCTCAACTCACCACTTCTGCCTTACTTTGAGCATGAGCAAGAGGAGACGACATCAGAAGCTGGTACCACTGCCTCAGTCCTTCCTTCTTGTCTCCCTAGAAAATTGCAGCAGAAAAAAAGCAACAAAAACCTTTCCTCTGAAAAATGCTAAGTTGATAATTCTAGGCATGTCCAAACCATGGTACACCTTAAACAACCTAGCTCCAGAGCCAAAAATACACTAGAAACAACTGAACAATGCTGCACTCAAAGCAAATTAGCTTTTGGAGTCTTACACTTCTTTCAGGATACCATAGCATCCCACAGCCAATTGCCTGGATGTTTCAGCAGCAAAAGAGTAGCAAGAGAAAAGGAAATATTGTCATCCGAGGATAATCAAAGCATCGAGGTCTACTGTCAAGGTAGGCATCCTGTCACTCTTCCCACCTCACTCTCCCAATAATTACATGATTCTGGTTTTTCCTCTGGTAAAAGAAGTTCTAGGAATAAACATCCTTCATTTCAATTTGAAAAACAAGGTGCTAGTTGTGATTGACAGTTCAGCCCAGGCAGCCTCTTTTTCTGCACTTCCTGTGGAAGGAGTTACATGCAACACTTTTCTGCTCACATCCTTTGAGCATTAGGCACAAATCTGCTTACACTGCCACTCTGCCACTCAGATCACCTAGGCTTTGATAGACATTGAGAAATACTGAGTGGAAAGATGGAATAGGAGAAACTCTGGAAGGCTACAGTGAACTCAGCTCTTCAGCTACATTGCCAAAGAAGCACACCTCCCTGAGGGCTGAGTTTTCCTGATACGAAAACCTCATCAAGTTCAACAAGCTCAATTGCAAGGTCCTGCACCTAGGCTGGGGAAATCCTGAACAGCAGTGCAGAATAGGTGTTGAAATGACTGGGTTCTGCTGAGAAATCAGGGATCCTGGTGAACTGCAAACTGGACATGAGCTGGAAAAGAGCACTTGCATCCCAGAAAGTCAACCTGGGCTGCATCAAAAGAAGCGTGGCCAGCAGGTCAAGGGATTCTGCCCTTCTACTCCACTCTCATGACACCTCACCTGGAGTACTGCACCTAGCCCTGGGGGAAACCAGTATGAGAAAGTCATGGATCTCTTGGGGCATGTCCATAGGAGACCCACTAGAAGGGTCAGAGAGATAAAATACCTCTCCTGTGAAGAGAGACTGAGAGAGAGTTAGGAATGTTCAGCCTGGAGAAGAAAAGGCTCTGTGACCTTTCAATATATAAAAAAAGAGAGAGAATATATCAAGGCCTGTAATGACAGAACAGAGAGTGGTGGCTTTAAAGTGAGATTGGACACAAGGATGTATTTTTTATGATGTTCCAGTGTTGAGACACTAGAACATGTTGCCCAGGGAAGCTGTGGATGCACATGGCAGGAGGCTGGACCAGATGGTCTTTAGAGGTCCTTTCCAATCCAAACTATTGTGTTATTCTGTGACAAAGAACTTTTTTCCTTTTCCTGCACTGTCATTCAGTCTGCAAGCAAAGATGAAAATTACTTCACCTTTGAGTTAAAAATCAGGTTTTTCCACCTCTTCAGTTGGCAGAGATGATGGCAAAGACATGCTGTTAGAGCTGTTCTCAAGTTGGCTCCCATTCTTCTTTTACCTCTAGAGCAGAATAGTGGAAGGAAAGAATAGAAACAAGGAAGAAATGACCTGGGCAGACACCAGAACAAGCCTCTGCTTAACGGCTGACAATTATTGTGTTGAGCCCAGGCCATAAGAGACTGAAGCTTCCTAAAAGCTTTGCTTCCAAACTTCAGCCTGTGCTGAAGGGCTGATGTTTCAGCTTTTGTGTTGTGCAGTTGGTGTTACAAATTTTCATGCCTGACACATAAGACAGCAGCTTCAGGGAGGTAGGTCACAGCATAGGGTAGTTCAGAGTATTAGTGCCTATATGTTAATATTCAAGACCATCACGTCTTATGTTTTAAGAAACTAATTTTGAGCCAGCCCCCCTTAAAAATTAACATATTCACAGTTGAAATAGAGAAATTAAAATATTTAATACCTTCAGAAGAACTGCAGACCTTCAAATTAGGAAAAGCAACATTTTGGACATTGATTCCATCTAACAAACTGTCATTCCAGTAAGTCATACTGGAACCAACAAGGGAAGAATGAGAGAGTTACAAATTCTTTTGTATGCTTCATTTCTGTGTTTATACACCTGCTAGCACATTAGTGCTGCCTCACTACAAATAATAAATAACATTAGCAGAAGAACTCATATTTGAATTCCCTTGTGTGCTTATCACAAATCCATTTAAAGATGTTTCCAATTCTACCAACTCTGAATACACTAAAAATTATTTCAAACAGGACGTCTTCTTAAAAGGATGCGACAGTTTCAAATACTGGAAACATAGCGAAGTAAGCACAGAACAAACACAGATCCCAGTACATTGACTCAATAAGGTACATTCAAAGAGTAGCAAAATTAAGTTTTTTCAAGTCACTCAGGCTTTGGAGGACAAAATTTTAGCTTTTGTCCAGAACTCTCGCTTGTGTTATTGTATGTCATAATTATTTGCATTAGGGCGGTATCAAGTGAGAGAAGCCTGTATTTGTGCAACTGAGCATATTTGTGAATTGAATCTAATTTACATTTCTAACACAGGTGGTCAGATGTTATCTAGGACATAACAGTGCATTGGAGCAGTTTCAGTGCTTAAAGAGAGCAAGCTTTACCATACTGACAGAAAATTCAGCAAGTGTTGAAACTGAAGTGCCTGCAAAACTTTCTGACAGATCGAAGTGACTGAGCATGTTAGTTAAGAAAAATGAAGTCTTTTGCCATACACATACACATACACATGACCATGCTTTTGTCTCTGACATTTCAGGATTAGATGACTGTTTCTGGTAAAATAAACTCATAAATGAATAGCAAAGCATGTGGAGCCAAGATGAAAGAGCCTAGTGAAGATACCAAGAAACTGTAGCTTTTTATACTGTTTAAATAATCCATGTGTAATTGGGATCTTTTCTGACTTATTTGCTGTTTATCATTATTCATCGGCACATGTGGGACATTGTTTTTCTCAATGGATCAATCCTGTACAGACTGAAAGCATTGTGTAGCTTCTAGTCAGATGACACTGGTTAGCTGCAGTTATTCTAACCAGGGCTCTCTTTTGGTTTTCCAGTTCAATTAGGCAGAAAACCCGCAGCAGGAATATAGACATGTGCACACTCCTAAACTGCCTTCTGCAAGAAAAGATATTCACTTACTAGTTCTAATTTTGCTTTACACAGAACTTCACGCCAGTGAAAACTCACAGAGATGATATGTGAAACAAGGGAGAAATCTGGGCTAAAATTCTTCCAGCTCATGTTCCTCAGTGTATTTCCCCAGCTATTTCCCATAAATATGAGCAAATATAGCTGTTTGACTGTATTCCCCTGGTTTATATGTCACCACAAAATCTGCAGACTAATAAACCAAGTAACCTCCTCAGGAGAAAATCTCCCTGCTCCCTTCTGTGGAAGGACAGAGGGCTGAAGGCAGGAGCTGTGCTGCCAGGGGGGCTCATGAAGGTCCCTGGGCACCACAGAGGGATGCTACAGCACCCAGGCATCACAGCAAGGACTCAGTGGAAGATACAAAGAGAGCGGGGCAGCAGGGAGAGGACCCAAGTGCACAGAACAACTCCTCTTCTGGCGAGTTAAGGGACAATACAGCAACCAGAAAATGGAGGCAGCTCTCTGGTTGCTATTCTACTCCCTAGGGAGATGAGCCTGCCCAGGAAGCAAATATCCTGGAAGTATAGCTGCAGGTATATGCCAGGAAAAAGAGGTGGGCCTAATCATGGAGGTGTGCACAAGCACAGCAATCTTGTTTCACACAAAGGAGCTTTAGTCACCTCTTAACTGGAGGCCCATCATAAATTTGGATCCCTAACCTTCAAGCCAGGAAGCCCACAGAACACAATTAGAAGACGAAGGATGAGCTGGACAGGGTGGCCTTTGCACAGGCTCATATTTAATTTAGAAGTAACTATTTAACTCGCATTTAACTCAAAAGTCACATCTCTTTTCTCAGTGACTTATGAACTTGTTTTTCTGCATTATCTCCTGAAAAATAATTTGGAGGAAGAAGCTAATTCAGGTCTAGGTCTTGTGTAACAGAAGCTGGAGTAGTATGATTCAAGGGGGCTTCACTCGCAGCACTGTGTGTTTGAATAGTCAAACCAATAAATTTAAAAGAGTTTTAATACCTACCACTGTTATGCCATTGGTACTCTACAGAGAGATGTAATAGAACAACTGCTCAGAAGCTAACAACATCATCCAGTTAGATAACCAGTTCAAACTTCCACCCTGTGGGGTTTTGTTTTGGGGAGGAGGGAAGAAAATTAATATTCTTTCTACATGGAACTTAAAACAAAGTATAATTTAAGAAGATTAACTGACAATTTAGTGGATTGATCCAAACATTGTTTTAATTTGCAAATAATCTCCTAAATGTCATGAAATCTCCAAAGCAACATGCAAACTATTCTGAGTCCAAAAATAATGAGTTATTGATTCTTTTGTTATGAAATCACTCTGTAGGTTGGCAGTATACCTTTAGGCCACAATCTATTACATGAGCAAATTACAGTACCTGATGCTGACAATGAAGAAATGACAGCAAACTTTTTCTCATTAAAATATAGGCTAGGAAAAAATGTCAAAACTAACTTTTTCCCCTCCACCAAATAAATAAATAAATAAATAAATAAAATAAGCACTGTTCTCTCACATATTGTATTTCTGAACAGATAACATTTCTGTTTATGGAACCTGATCAAATGTGTTACCCAAAATTCCCAGAATTAATTTTCTATTGAATCTAAACCATCTACATCTGTAGATTAGAAATCTATATTTATCTTTGCATAAGTATGTGGCTTTAAGGAGTTAAACAAATGCCTAAAGCCATTTCAGAGGCTAAAACTGTCAAAACCAGGTAGCACATAAATGAATTGAGCACCTAAAGGCACAGAAGACAAAGTCACTGAGGACTGAAAGCACTCATTTATTTCAAAGAATATACTTCATCCCCAAAAAATGATAAGAAAAACTTGAATAGATGAGATCCATTGAATTCAGACATCAACAAAGCATCAAAACCTCTCAGCTCATGGTCTTTAGCTTTTCTTAGACCACCTTTATATCAATAATTAGTATAGAGTAAGTATAAAGCAAAGCAAAATGAAAACTTGAGCTTAGAGTATTTTACAAAGCCTAAAATTTAAACTGGAGTCACACGATACAATCATTATGACACTTTCCACTAGAAACTCTGTGCAAAAAATTCCTCAGTCTTTGTCCAAACACCACTAGGGGGTCCCTGAAGCAGATGCACGTTAAAGAAAAAGAACACACAGCATCAATCTCCAAAAAGAGCTGAGTTTGAGCCCAAGCCTGAGGTCAAAGAAGGACATGAAATAGGATACACCGGTATTCTGATCTTTACCGGCATAGTGTTTCAATGCCTGTTCCACCAGCCAAAATTATACCCGTATGAGCCTGTGATGGCCATTCCTGTTTTAGGCAAAATGCACCCTGGGGATAGAGACAATGGTATCCAGTAACTCAGCCCTCAGCCCAGCACTTGCCACAGCCCAGTTTCACCCTCTTTTGTCCAGTTCACCACAGAGAGTAGTTGTTCTTTTTCCACATCTGAGTTTCTCATGAGATGGTGATCCTCAGCCTCTCCCAGTGTCCCACCACAGCTCCCACCACACACTTGCACTCCTCAAAAAATTTTGGTTTTGTAAGGATACAGGATGACAGCAGAGCAAGAACAAGGCTAATACCACACGAAAACAGGGTCTGGACAGAGATCTAGGGATTTGGCCTGTGGGTGATTTTTTTGATTCTCCTGGTAAAGGCTGAGTTTCTGCTGCAATCTCTGCTATATGGTGGCTCTGACCCTCAGCAGCTGTAAGGCTTGTAGAGAACTGGAACTTGTCCATCAGGTATTCCTACTTATTTCAAGCATGAGTTAGGCAGAATCATGTTTGTCCCTGCATTCACAGATGATGTCTTCCTTTTGAAAACAGAAGTTGAATTTGAAGATTTTGAAGAATTCTATCTCTTGAATACAGCTAACAGAATATAAAAATGTTAGATCAAAAATTGATGAGGTGGCAAAGGGGACCAGAATATATTCCCTGAATATAGATTATAAAATGTTCCAGATTTCCTTTTGATAAATTGCTTTCTTTTCTTGTGCTTTTTTGAGAGTTTTACTTACATTGTGGAATTATCTTATAAACAGTCTTTCTTCACTAAACAACTAAAGGTTTGTTACTACAAATACAATGTGAAATCCATTGTTTTCATCTATTGTTTATACTTTTTGCAAAATAGTATAAAGTCTTAATACATAAAGACAGATCTTTAAAACTGCTTCAGGCTCCAAATTAAAAATTATTCCCTTTTGTGTTGATTACCAAGGGATATTTGGAGAATCTCCTGTGATCACAGGACATTTCCATATTGCCTGTCACTTTAAGGTGAAAAATTTGCAAGGACACTCTCACCATCTGTCATCAAGTCGCTTTAGGTGACACAGAGGACTGGTCTAAAATGGCCAATAGGCCTCATGCATAACAAAGCCCTTGCACTTTTGCATTGTTTGTATTTTGACCTGGGCAGATAATCCTTCAGAAAGGGGGCTGTGTTATGCTACTTCTTTTTTCCTCACACAGTGACCATTTCAGTCTTTTAAAGAGAAATCATCCATCCATTTAGAAAGTAAATTTAGAGAGCTGTCTCTCTCTTACTCTTTGGACTAAACAACTACATTGCAGGCTGAAGGCATTTTATTAACAACACCGTGTTTCATGAAAGCTAGTGAAAAACTTGCTTTTCTAAACTAAGGGGCTTTTTTTGAGTGACACAGTCACTTCATTTAAACTGTAAATCTAGGTAGTTGTGAATGCTTAATATACTGTCAAGGTTTGTTGCTAACAGTCTCTCATTAAACGGATAATTTAAAAGCAGACAGCAATTTAGAAAGGAAAAAATAGCACCTTTCTGCAGCTTGACAAAACCATGTTACCCTGTTTGTATAGTCACTCATATAACAAGGACCATTTCTCATAGCAGAAGTCAGAGATAAACTGTTCTTACCACTATGTCAAGCACCACTTAAGACTTGCAAATACCATTTCCTCATACAATAGAGGTCTCTCCAGCCTATCAGGTTTGTAGCTGACACACTTACAGCACTGTTTAAAGGAATTAAGAAAAAAAGTTGGAAAAAGAAACTCCTGGAAAATATTTTTATCCTGTCAGTTACCTACCTCAATGACTGGAAAATAAAAGACTAATAGAACATTCATCCCAGGGCTCTATCTGCCTCAAAGTCCAACAGCAAAGAAAATTATCAGAAACAGCCATTGCTAGAAACAAGTGAATGGGTGAAGGGAAGATGAATATATGATGGGGACATCCCTTCTGTCAGAGTAACAGGATACTAACAGGATCCTCTAGGTTTTATGTCATCTTAAACACATACAATATTTTCATCTATAGAAGCGAGTCTATATTCAAGGCACAGGCAGGTCTTCAAATAATGTATTACCTCTTTAGACTTATTTCTGTTGTAATTGGGGAACATTTGTTATTCTTCAGTCCACCCTTATATTTTAGTAATATACCAGATCTTTTAATTACAAATGAAGTTAACTCCTTCCTCTATGAAACAGGCTCCACTGATGCTAAATGGAATTACACTCAATTCTGAAGGATGAATAATTCCCTTGAGGTCCACTCTTTCTCTCCCACCTGCATCATGCAGAATATATCAGAAACACAGAGTCACTTAAGCATGGGAGGGATTCCTCCTAGCTCCCCTCCCAGTTCTGTATCCTACTGAGCATGGCTGCCCATAAACAAACAGCCTTTTATTGTTCTATTACTGTGTTAGATTCTGAAGGAATTATCTTTTTAATCAAATTTTTATGCAGAAAATAGGATCTGTAAAACCATGGGCTAGACAGACTGGTGGTCTGTGAACTTCAGAGTTTCTGCTTTCTCCTGGATTTAAGATCTAGGAATAGGCAAAAAAAAATTCTTCAGATATGGATTCCCTCCTCTCTTAGACAAAATTCTTGAGATGCAGAAAGACCAGTCTCCCTGAAAACCAGGTTTGGAGAGAGAATTTCCACAAAGCTTTCAGCTGTGTAGAGATAGGGTGTCACTACTGATGCTGAAAACTCTCACTGGGTTCCTCCTGCAGTATGAAATTAGCACTTTTGCTTGTTGAAGGTCCAGCCATGCTTTTTATATGTATCTGACTTTTCATAATAGCATGACATGCACAAGAGAACAAGTAAAAGAAGTTGACCACATTCAAATGAAATTTTATCTCAACAACTTTGCTGTGTTGTAGATGGCCCCTTTCAAGAACAGATGTGCATCACACATCTGTCTCAGAAGTTCCCAGACATCTTTTCCTGCATGATATTAATCATACACAAGTCATCGTTATATATTTTTGAGCTCTGAACACAACCTTATGTATTCCAGTCAAGCTAGAACTAAATTATTCAAGATCTTTGAACATTACAGCTTTATGGTAAGTATTTGGAAGCAGTTTCAGATGATAAACCTAAGAAGTAAAGGATTCTACTTCTTGGTGCATTTCTGTGAAAAAAAATAACAGAAGGAATTCAGGAAGAGTTGCAGAGCTACCCAGTAACCTCTGTGACAAGCACAGGGGACTCTAGGGTTGGTGGAAGCATGTTAATTTGTGATAGAGGTTTTGCAGCAGCCCACCTCAGTGACAAAAGCTCAGTGATGCTAATTCTGAGAGAAGTGCTGATATTCTGCCAAAACACAGCTTGCAAAAGCTGAACTTGCTTCTGATTCTGTGCAGATCCCTTGGTACTCGTCATAAGGATTGGTTGAAGGTACAGACTGTGACCTTGCCTGGTGTTCTCTCAGCCTTCCCTCGAGGTGTTTGGCATTCTTGGCACATCCTGCTCTCAATAACTCCCTGCAGAAGGCCTCACATCTCTCCTTGGACCTCTAGAGCAAAGACCCAATCATCAAAATGTTTCAGGTAATAGTGCTCCCAGCCTCCAGAGAACAGAAGAGTGGGCACCCACTCTGTTTTGAGGAATGGCATATAGAGTTCAGAAAACATATATGTAAAGAAAAGTGTCTGGAAGCTATACATATCATACAGAGTTTGATCTCCAAAGAAGAAATTTATAGAAAAACAGCAAGGCATAATTTAGTAGGTGTATCAATACCTCTGCAGAGTGCAGAAATCTGATGTATGATTTAATAATTTCTTTCTTTCAAGGGAAGCATTTGTCCCAAAAAGTTTTTCCTTTACATTTTACTAACAAACTCAAAAAAACACTTCTGGAAGCACAGAGAGAATCTGACAAGCACCCTTGAAGCTCAAAGTAGAGAGAACACTTCAAAAGTAAATTTTTACTTGGGGTTGGAATAAAAATTTATAAAACTAATTTAAAATATATTAAATATGTTTCCTCTTACAATCATCTCTCTTGTTCACAGATTTAGTATTTTATGACCATGTCTTGAAGAAGTATTTTTATTTATGATATCTAGACATAGCATTTAAATTCCTTTCAAAATGCTTTAAATGCAAGCATAGTATAGAAGCTAAGAAATGCATGTTTCCATGCTTCCTTTACCACATGAAAATGACAGATTTTACAAGCTAATCTTCCAATAAATGAAGTGTTGTATTTAACTGTGGTGCACTCTGAAAAAAAATTAGATAACAATGTTCCAATATATCAAGATTCAGTTTAGTAGGTGTAAAAAGAATCTTTCTAGTGCTACAAGTGCTGGAATGGCATATCACATTAACACTTCTGACATCTGAAGCTATGATTTCCATGCTTAAAAAAAATAATAGGATTTATTTTGGTTGCTCTCTGCATTTAAGTATAGGGCTCACTTTCCCTCTGCCTCACAGGTGTAAATACAAACAGTCCTATCACAAAACCATTGGCAGTTTTCATTGTCTTGTTAATCCTGCAGCCACATCTTTCTGTAACTTAGCAGATTCTGCTATTTGGAATTCATTATAATTTGCATTGCTAATTAAAATGGTTTCTGATGGATTATTTCTGTGTTAAAGATTATTTCTGTATGTAAGATTTTTTTTCTAAAGCTGCTTAGTGAAATATTTATTAATCAACATTAGACCTATCTAGTAAAGAAAACACACCTTCACTTCATGGGTAAGCTCATACAGTAGCATCTATATAAAATCTATAAGTATATTACAAATCTATGGAGAACTTTTTATTAAATTTGCAAATAAAGGCATCTGAGTAATATATTTTTTAAATGCTACTCTTTTCCTGGAAAAAATAACAGAAAGGCATTTCATAAGCATAAAATAAAATTGATAGCCTGTAGTGCAACTAGGAATGGCGAGGAGTGAGGAAATGGTGAGGAAAAAGTACAGTATAAGAGAGACTGAAGAAATATGTAATGTATTTAATGGTTCAAACACACACAGCTGTTGGAACCTATGAGAAATCACTGTAAAAGTGGTTGCTTTATTTGCCAGTCACTTGCTACCACTATTTCATTGCATCACAGCCTTTCCCGACAATCCTAGGAATTTTGTGGCTAAAGAGGTTTGAGTGTTTATGGCAAGCCATTCTTTCTTAAGTACTCAGCAAGGACTAACAATTTTCTTTTGTTGTTTAAGCAAGGATAGATCTTCCATTTAACCTTTGAATCTGAGCTAAAACCTCCAGTGACATTATGCATGACTTCATACCAGCAGTCAGAAGTGAAAATGTAGTTCTAGGCCCTGCCTCCAACAGAAGTAAAAGGAAGCTTTACC
This sequence comes from Eopsaltria australis, assembly GCA_034509425.1. NCBI lineage: Eukaryota > Metazoa > Chordata > Aves > Passeriformes > Petroicidae > Eopsaltria > Eopsaltria australis. Next base: position 2,688,327 of record JAVTVJ010000144.1, on the reverse strand, counting down.
CTGGGAATAGGGCTGAGTTCTCATTGCCAGATCAGCATTTTGGCCAGGGACTGAATCCCACTTTCTGAATCCATGAGTCAAACCTGCAAGGGTCACCAGTCAAAGAGAGATGTGCAGCATTTGGTCCTCACTGTGCTCAACATGTGGGTGACCACAGCTGCAGAGACATAAAGACTCTCTTGGATACACAGAGGGACTTCCATGGGCTCCATTCTGGGGAAAAGATATAATTGTGCAAATATTTTTCTCCCCAAAGAATACAGTATACTCTTGTATGGTTACCCAGGTACTCAATCTTTCTTTTCCTTTTTTTTTTTTTCCTTTCTTTCTTTCTTTTTTTTCCCAGACAAAGAATGAAAGTAACAAAATCTGTAGGATTTTGGAAACCTCCCTCCTTCCACTGAATGATAAACTCCACTTGTGGCACATTTGCTGAATATATGAAAATACTTACAATCTGTTATTCACACTTTCAGTCAATTAAGCTATTTAAATGATTTGTTTTAATTTCATTCCCAAGTCTTCCAAATTCTGTCATCTCATGTTTGATCCAAATAAAGACAGATACTTTATTTGTCAAATACATTTCTTTTTCTCTAAGCAGGACAAATGGTACCTTGTTCACATTTATTTGTAGCAAGAGCTGAAATGGAGAATTCTCCCAGGTAAAGAGTAAATAAGTAGACTCTAGTATTTCAGTATGTGAATGAATAACAAGTATGTAATTTTCTTTCTTTGAAATGGACTATTTTTGCTAAATTAATATTTTATATTTATTTCCACCCTAGAATATCAACTGAACTATAATTTCCTGAAATGCTCAATGAAATAAGGTACTATTTGTAAGTTTTATATCATACTGAATTATTAAAAGAAATGGTGATTTTTTATTATTATTTTAAGCTTTTTAAGCTTTTCCTGAAATTAAGTAACAACATTTTTTTTCTGCTTTGTTATATCGAATGGTGGCAAACCTTCTCAATGGCATTTTAATAGATAGAAGACATTGTATGCAACCACAATTTCAGGTACTAATGTAAGAATGAGTTTATTTGTAAACACTGAATATATATATATGTCTAAGTAATTTTTAAGCACCAACATTATCTGTGCCAGAGAAAAACATTGCCTCGTCACTCTTGTGGAGTCTCCTTTGCCTGTAACCTACAGAAGTGATGACTTGTGTATTGAAGGTTAATGTCATGCAAAAACATTCCCAAGATAATAGCACAATGCTGGATTCTGATATACTGGTTTTTAAGATGTGCCTGTTATGGTTCATCACATTTATGCACTGTGCCTACACTTGCTTAGCCTTATCCAATCCCACTTGAGTATTGTGGTTGGTACAATGACAACACCACATACATCATTTTAAAAATGAGACAGTAACAGAACTCAGGTTCACGTAAAATCAAACTTGGCTGTACCACAGAGAAGTATTCCATAAATATTTTCAACATTAAGCAGAGGAATTCAAATGCCAAACAAACATCGCAAACTGTCTCCCTAGGACCATCAACACTTTGTAAATATGGATTTTCTCACAGAATGGGAAGGGAGCAATTACCAAGGCATGGTTGAAAAAGTAGACATGTGCATCAAGAAGGACATATGGGACTAGATCTTGCCTCAAGGCTAAAAGAGCAGTTCAGAGAGAGGGGAGCATAAGGAGAGCTCCCCAGGAGAAGATCATCACAGTACTTTTTGGGACTGACCAGATTTCATCTCATTCCAGACCTGTTACCATGCACCCAAATCCTGAAAAAGCACCCTGAAAATGAAAGATGGTCCAGAGTCTGGAGAAGTTTAACACTGAATCTGATAAAACAAGGCTATCAAGTATTTTCTTCATCACTTTAAACCCTGTAAAGCGTGTTGCAAAGAGATTTTTATAGTTATTTCTATTCCTTACTAAGCTGCTTCTGTGGGAACCTACGTGGTTAAATTTTCGCAACACTTACTACTCTTAGTAAAAATCCAGCCCAAGATCCAAAGATCCACAATATCCAAGATTCTCAGGTATGGCTACATCAGTTAATCAAGCAGGGCCTAAGTACAGGTCCAGGCACAGTCCACAATTTTCTGTAGTTTGGTTGTTATTGCTCTCCCGGTTACAGGGGATCGCTGCAAGTTTGGTGGCAACTGCCACATTATTTGAAGTTTTCAGTATCTGGATTCTAAAATATTCTGTGGGTTCCTATGTAAGGGCCAGAAGCATGCAGCAGAAATCTCCCTTCTTGGGATATAATATTCATTGTGAAGAGTGAAAAGCAAAGCAACTCTCACTTCTTGCATCAACTGAGTCTTTCCTTGTGTAGCCAAATTAAAAATCTCATCCTACAGGTGTTTTCATGCCTGAGAAAGCAACAAAAATCTTGGAGTAAATTATTGCCTGGAAGTGGCAAAACAACAGAGCAATACATCTGATGTAGCATCTAATGTGTGCTTTCCAACAGACAAAGGATATTAACTGTAAGAGAAAAGGGAATGATATTTTGGAAAGCTGCATGCATAGTGGAGTCCTTGACTCTTTGTCTTTCCTTCCAAGGCAATCACCAACCTGTGTTATCTTTCCACTGAGGCTTTCAACACAGAAGTCACATGAAGGAGGAAAATCCCTGCCATGAGACTGTATCAACCTCTTTTCCTCCTGCACTGGACTCATCACACCAGACTCTTTAGAAATGCTGTGGACAGCATTTCCCTTTCAGCAAATCCACGCCCCTCTCAGCCCTGCTGTGCCCTGTGCCACCAGACATCGGCATCCTGGCTATCACAGAAGTTGCTCTCCTGGGCTGTGACAGGGAGAGAGAGGCTGGGAGGCACCAGCCTGACAGGTGCTCTTCAGGGCCAGTGGGCTGAGAGTTGGTCACTCCATGCCCTGCCCTAAAGGCAGGAGAACGACCACTGGACCTTGTCCAGGAAGTCTGTGAGGTTCCCCCTCCTAGGTGTTTGCCCTGCAGAAGAAAGTTTTCCCAATGAAAGGGAGGTGAAATAGGGCATCTTTGTCACTCTTTTATAAAGCTACTAAAGATTATTATGTTACGTTTTCAAGATTGAAACACAATGGTAGCAGACTGCACACTGAATTAGATAAAGCATTCACCTCTTAATAAAAAACAGGAATATACGCCTTGACTTTCACTAGAAAGCCTAAGACGAACAAAAGAACGCCAAAGCAAAGACTGAGTTATTCTTCAAGGCAAAACAGTTGCATCTAGTTGCATAAGAGACAATTAAATATAGTCCTCTCATGTCAGACTGCTAATTGTCTGATCCAAAAAAGCTTTAAACTTATTGTTGTTTTCAGTATCATCCCACAAATCCATGTTCCAGTATTTTATTACTTGAGTAGAGGGAAGAAGTATTGGGCACTCTAATGTAATTCTCTTGTTATTTTATTACTTTCCCGTATAAAATTGTGGGATGTAACAGGAGTATGGACAATTATGTAGAGTAGGGTTATTCATCCCTATATGTTTTTACTCCTTAAAACTGGGTAAGACCTTTCCAAAAATTGGTATCTAAGCGTAAAATGCCTTAAGCAGCTTTAATTTCAGAAAAGAGCAATAAATCACTTTAATACAAGAAGCAATATTTGATTACTCTGCATTACGCAGTAGCCACTTTACAATTATAATCCTTTACACTCTTATCAATGAATATATCACTCCTAACTCTAACCCCTCAATCACCCTCCTCCTCATCCATGCTCCTACTGTTTGGCAACAAGCCTCCTACTATTATTTAATATTAAATTATATAGCACATATGTGATTGTGATAGTCATGTGATAAATTGCATTTATCATGCATCTTTTAATGCTGCTGCATTCATCATGTCTCTCTTTCACTCTGCCTGTTAATCCATCTCTGTCCAGGACTACTCAGTCCCATCCAAAACTTTAAGGAGATTTAAACATGCACTGTTAGCAATGGTGGCCTTTCCCAAACGTGGAGTTTCATCACAAAAACCGCATTGTCCCAGTTTTTGGCACAAATAAATTTGAGTCTATGAAAAGTTTAAAAGTGAACCATGAGACTCCTGGGAACCAACAACCAGAGGCTTACATTTTCTGCTGTTACAAGGCTCTCCATTTCTAGCCTGAGCTTATGATCCATGATCGTGGGCCCTAAAAAGGAAACATTTGATGTTCGTAAAATAGGTACTTCTAAAGGTCTTTAATACGTGTCAGTTTTATTCCCTCCTAGACCTCTAAAGCTGGACTTCTAATAGACAATTAAAATATATTGACCTTACAGGCCACAAGATTGAAAAAAAGTAACCAAAAATTATTTTAGAACTCTTCAGAACATTTTGAATTATTATATATATTAATTATTTATCCCATATGCTATATGCTGTCTGTCCAATGGTACCGGGCTGCAGATGCATTTTTTTAGTATCCAATGGAGATAGGCTGTCAGATCCCTACTGATCTGCCTATTCTGACTTTATTCCACACCACTAAATGCTCTTTTTCCCTTAAATCCAATTCTTAAACATTTACTTGGAACTTAAACTCATTTTTTTAAAACATTTTATAGTGTTTTAAAAAAAATTACTGAGGTTGCAAGCGTTTCATGAATCTACACCAGCATCAACAAACTGGCTTGGAATAAATTGTATGGGAAAGCACGGAGAAAGAACCTGAAAAAACTGTTGAAAACTTTGTTCCAAAATAATGTTTCAGTGTGCCCTATTAAAAAAAACTTTGTGGTAGAAAAGTCCATTCATATATATATTTCTAAATCACAAAAATGCTCTATACAAAAAAATATACATTTATGACACAACTGTTATTGATGAACACCAAGTCATTTTTCACATTTTTGGTATAACTTAGACACTTAGAATGTGATTAGTCACAGCAGATGGGAGTGCTTATGCCATTAGAACTAAACATATGGGTAAGTGTTTTGTTGGATCAGGATTTATACATTTTGTGGATCTGTAACGTTAAACTTTTGGTTTAGGCATTCATACAGCCATAGCTGAAAGGCTGTTCTGTTTGAAATCCTGTATGTAACAGAATCAAGCCCTAACATAATACTGTGCTCTTGCTTGCAGATGGGTTTTTTTGCCCCAAACCTGTTGCTGATGGCCCTGACCACTCACTGATATGTTCTAATTTGCTTTTCTCCTCCTCTTCCTCCTCCTCCCTATTTTCTCTTTCTGATTTCTCTTCCTCTCTTCTTTTGCTCTCTCCCTCTGGCTTTTTCCCTGAGACTCCCCGGTGGAGTGTTCATTATTACATTTTGGGATTTAAAAGCAGACACTGGTCAGCTACTAGAGCATTTTTCCACCATCCTCTTACTCCCTTTCTCTCACCATTATAAATTAAAGACAAGATGTTATTAACCCTGTTGGGTGTAGGTTCACAGGGAAGAAAGGATTAAGGAGGCTGTAGCCAGTCATCAGTATTCCCTCACAGCCATTTCCAGAGGAGCAATTGCACCTGTCTTGTGCCCTCCTCTTTGTCCTCCTGATGTCATGGGAACCCAGTGTTTGGAAAAACTTCCTCTTCCCAAGCTTTGGAATTTTTTTCAGTGCAGTCAGAACATCTTTCCTAAATTTTGTCCATAAACATGAACAAGGAACCCAAGAGATACCTTGTTTGCATAAAATGGGACAGGAAGTTTGCTCCTCTTGCTCTCCTGTGGCTTTACTGGCCTCACTCCACAATGTTTCAATTTTTCCTTTCACTGAGGCAAAAAATCCTTAAAGTTTTACAGATTTCCTTTCTAATCCCTGATTACTTCCATATCTCCCCATATTTTCTCCCTGTTCTATCAAACAATGACTATGGCTTCTGCATTGGAAAAGTGCTCACTCCATGGCAATGCCAGTCAGCTACAGAAAGCAAATTCTCAAGTGAAAGAAACTTTTCCTTAGGGGATCCCCATGTCTCAGGAAGATACTTGGGAGACCATGGGGAAAGGGTTAACTTGAGCCTCAGTTCTTCCAAGCTTTGAAATCAATGTTAAACCCATCTGCAACAAACTATAGAGAAATTGAGCTCATAACTCTGGTTATTAACTCTCCAGCAACTCAAAGAACTGATATTCAGTTCATCAAGGACTCACAACGAAAGGACGTAGGAAATAAAAATTTTAAAAGAAATTATATTAAAAAAAAAAAAAAAGAAAACATTGATAAATCAGAGGTCCACTTTTCTAAACACAACACAATTTGCTGTTGTCCTAATACATTACGGCCACTCACAGCCTTAATCATGTGAAATCACTTCAAAAAGAATTAACAGATTTAACTAACGAAAAAAAAAAGCTTCAAAGCTTTACCAACAGCAGGAGACCTTCTTTTTAATTGGGAGCATATATCTGAGCAAAACTAAAAATATTCAATAAAAGCAGATTTTGAAACTGCATAAGTATCAAAATGATTGAATTATAATGTTTAACATTCACACTTTTCATTGTTTTGAGGCCTAAAATAAACCTAGTCAAAGCTTTATACTTCTTTCATTATTGCTATACATTTGGACTGAAGAGGTGCCTAGGCTCCCACAAAACCAGATCCTTCCTGTTTCAACACTAAAAATATCTCTGTCCCAAAAATCTTGCAGTGTAAGCCAGGAGACAACAACTAGATAAAGACAGAGAAATGGGAGAGCATATGGAAACAGTAAGCATGACAAGTGGCAGTCTCAGTTTTGGCTCTGCTTTCACCATTTGCAAATCCTTTTCATCTACCAGCCTATCTCTGTAGCAATAATAGGAGGTATTATTAACAGGTTAGCATTCCCTACCTGCCTGACTTTATCATTCAGGGATGAGAAAGACAATGCCAGTAAATACCTCATGCCATTGTCTTCATTTAATAAAAAAAAAGTTGAAAATTCCCAGGACAGAAACTACGGCCAGAGATAAAAACAATTGGAGATCAATTTTTATTTGAAATATAAGATTGATTCTTGCAATTACAAGTGTGAACTTTATTGAAAGTACACTTCAGTTAAATATATTTTAAATAGTCTCTAATGCAAAGTGTAACACACAAATGAAAGCAGTTTCATTGCACTTAAATAAATATCTTTTGCTTCATCCTTTAAGTCAACTGGATTTCAAGTTACCTTAGGGAGTCTGGATTTAGGAACCACCAATATTTTAGAGCTATAGGCTTACCTAGTTACACTAGAACAAATCAAATGGATGAAAATGCACATGGATAAATTCTCATGAGACTCCAAGAACAATACAGGATTTTTCAAGCAACACAACCTCAACCCCAATGATATGAAACATTCTTTTTCTACATGAAATGTATCACAAAAAAATAAACCATTAGAAAAATGAAGACCTATTCAATGTAACAATCACAATGAAACCCATTTAATGAGATTTCACAGCACGTAAAAGTTGCCCCATTTCAGTTCAGTCAAAACATGCCAGCCAATCATGAAAAGCTATTAGAGAAGGTGAAGATACTGTCTTTTTATCCCACTACATCTCTGAAAGCTGGCATGCCTTTCTCTTCCATTTTAGGGAAAAGAAAGAAAAATTAGAGGTACCTAACACTGCATAAAATTGATTTGAAAATTATATCTTCATTAAAAAGAATGAAAACCTTAGACATTTCTGAGAAGCTGCAAAATAGAAAATAGGTAAATTCTTTTGTGATTATGTTATTGTTAGCAACACTGTTAATCATAGTTTTATTAATATATTAACAATGTGGCTTTCAGAGTGAAAGAATTTTAACTTCTCCTTCAGGCAACAATTGAGGAAAAATAATTAAATGTAAATAAATTACTAATGTAAAAGGATTTTGTCTTGCACTTAAGTAAGGACGCTGTGAAAATTTCTGTCTTATTCCTAATGAAGGGTTCATATCTCCTTTAAGAGTAGCCCCAATTAAGTTTTACCTAACCTTAGCACAAGCACCACCACTAACTATAGTTGAGACCAACGTGGGTGGCATTATACATATGTTTAAAATTAAAAATATCATTAGCTTTTTCAATCAGGCTGCCTGTGTTGTGACTATCTATACCAACATCCTTATTCTGTACCATTACTAACTGTCCTCATTCTTCAAGTAATGGTGGAATAAAATACACATTCCCCAGCTCAGCTAAGTGCAAGTGCTTCCATTCTCTCTAGTTCTAGAAAAAATGTGAGACCCTGTGACAGGAGAAATCAAAGGCACCACTTCAATAGCTGGTTTAATATCGGGATCTCTGAAGCAAGGGAAGCGTGAGGAGGTAGCAGTCAGCTGTCTGCAGGCATGATGTCCAGAGCCTTGCCTTTCACCTGTCGTTTCTACTTCCACGTGTGCCCTTATCAGGACAGCAGGTGAGTCTGTCAAACACAAAAGGACAGAACCAAGGACAAACTCTTGCTTTGCTCCTGCTCACTCCATGCAGCCACACAGGACTGGCACACCATGGCAGGAGAAGTGACGGCAACCTCTCAAGGGATATCTCCAAGGACTGTCACAGCCCTGTCACAGGCAGTTTAGTTTTATCCTTTACTTTTAAATGCTTTAAAATGTGACCTTTGGAGAACAGTGGGTGAATCTCTGTGACTCTTAGAGGGATTTGGAAATCTAAATTATCCACACTTGAAAAAAATCCTTTGTTTCAAGAACAAGTTGCTTCTGGTTATGCTTCTGAGATGCCTGTGTGAGAGCAGTTTATTGCACAACATAGATAAATGACATTTTCAGACTGGATCCAGGCAAGGAACATATTTCTTGTGTTCAGCTCTGCACTGCGAGCAGTGCCTCCTGCCTTAACCCTGCTTCATCTTTACCACCACATAAAAATACAACACATCAGCTGTGCAGCTGTAACCAGGCATCCTAAGTGACAGCCCAGCAGGAAGAACAGCCTTTATTTGTCACCTAAAGTTAATGGAGTAAATTCAGAGACCCCCTCCTTCCTGCCTTTCTCCTACAAAGAAGACTCAAGGCCCTGATTAATATGCAGCCCTATTAACTCTAGTGGCTCTAAGGAGGTGGTGACTGAACGGGAAAATTAATGACCTCCTGTCCAGGACTTGCCCCTTATTTCAGAGTTAAAATAAAAACTGCATTCAGAAGGGAGGCAGAATTATTAAATCTTTAATCGTAAACTGGTGCTGTAAACACATGCCAGAAATGGCAGCTTTGATAAAATTCAATTTTCACTCCTCTTGCTTAATTCATCTTTATTTGGTAATGTCTCAGCCAAGTTGTTGCTACTTTTACCCTCATTGCTCAAACCTCAAGTGTAGAAAATATAGCTTTTCCTTGCCCATGCTCTAGAGAACTGGGTTTTATTGGTAATGTCACGTCAACCAGAAAATAGAAGGAACCCTAGCTGAATAATACCTAAGGCTGAGTAATATCTACCTAAAAAGCACTCCAAAACAGAAACATCTAAAGAAAAAAGAAACAAAATAACAACCCCCAAATCCATGTCTCATCTTCTAAACCACATGCTGCAGGCCATAAAAACACCACAACCACATCCAATTCACTTGTTAAAAAGGAAGGACCTATTAAAGAGAACCTTGACTCTTGGGGTTTTTTGGAAACCCTCCTGTTGTCCTGCAGCAGAGTGGGTACCTGCAATGTAAACAGAGAGCTACAAAAAAACAAAACAAAACAACAACAAAAAAAAACCAAATAAACAAAACAAAACAAAACAAAAAAAAAAAGAGGGAATCACTGACATTATAACTAATATTATGATATAATATTATTTAATATTTATTTATTTATTTTTATTTTTAATTATTTAATATTATGAGTGGTGGCTAGGATGGCAAGCACATGCTACTGTGACTCCTTCACAGAATTCTTAAAACAACATATAGTTAGCATCTTTTATTTGATTTGTGATGCTTTTGTCTAGCTCTCAGGCAAAATGTAGAGGCCAAATAAACCTCCCATCTGTAGTAGCCAGAGATTCGGAACTTACCTAATTTTCTTTTAGTCTGTCCCTGTCTGAGTGCTCCAAACCCAAAGAGTGAAAGAAATTTACTTAGAATATTTAATTACTAAGTGGCTGCTCTTCTTTAAATTGCAGCATCAAACCCTCATCTACACTCAACATTGTGATTGTCCGGCAGTCTGAAACACTGATTACCCATTCCCATACAGTGGAATGACAGAAATAACTTCACAAAAATATAGGCACAAGTTACAGCTCCTTACTCGTTTCTCTTCTGATACCACGATGCAAAGCAAAGTCAGATATTCCTCCATTAAAGTTAAATCTCACCTCTTTTCACACACATATTTTCATCTTGTTTGTTCCACTGTTACACATTTCACTGATTCTTCTTCATTAAACTGTGTTTTCCACTTTTGTTCTGTAGTCCACAGGTTACATTCATCTACCATCTTTCACTTTTCAAGGCTCACATCCTGCATTTTGCCTGGAAGTAGTGTCTATAGGCTATTCATTCACTCCTTTTTCTTGACAAAACACACTGTTTTTCTACTTTCATAACAGTACACTTCACATGGCTCTTATGGGTTTCATAAATATCTGAAGTAGAACATCCCCAGTTTTGTAAGGATTCCTCACACAATAATTGATTAACTTGCAATAATTAGCACTTATGAAAGGTAGGATAGATATTTCTTCTATAAACTTCTCTGGGAATAAATCACTGTCACTTACAACAAAGCCTCAACAACCTTGACATACAACTGAACAAACTCTAGCTACCAGCAAGTAATTGACTTGCAACAGAAAATTACTATATACCTGCAGTAAAAACAGCAGCGCAAGCTCTCCATCCTTACCTCAACTCCACCTCATGCCAGGATTCAGCTCTGTGGGGTATAGCCAAATAATTTCCATTTCCACATTACAGCTGTGTTTGGAAAATGCTTTGCATTTACTGTTAAGTCACTTTTCAAATTCACAGCAAATGCACAAAGCAGCATTATTAGGATGTATAATCATTAATTATCTTTGGTTTAGGCCAGCCTACTTTAGTTTTTTCTTGAAACCTCAATTTATTTTTCTTTATCATTAAATAATGCAATGAAGAGAAAAGTAATAATTCAGAGATTCCAAATGGTGTTAAGCTTTGTAAATATCAAATACAAAATGCTTAATAAAACAACTGTTTTGAGTCAAAAAGGTATTTTGGGACTAACTTAAGATAAGACTTCCATGGTCATTCTTCTTCTAACCATGTAGACTCCGGGGATGTATGTAGCTCTACTGATATTGATTGCCTTGGTGCATTTTAAAGAACTGCAACATGGGTCACTAAATCCTCAAATTTTTCTTCCAGTCCTTTTTCAAAAGCAAGGAAATATAAAAGTTCAACCCAAGAAGACAGATATCCCATTCTTCTTACACTCACATACCATCCCATTTTCATAACGAGCAATTACTTTTCTCTCTCTCCTGCTTCAGCTAACGAGATGTACTGGTGAGATGAATTCTCTCCACCAGTTTTACAGTGGCCAAACTCCTTGACTTGTGGTGTAAGGAGAATCTGCTTTGGCAAGTTTTGATGTTACATGTGAAGGAAAAGGTCTGAGAGAGTGAGGAAGGCAAAGTGCTGCTTTCATTTCTCATCCATGTTTTGTTATATAGTTTAAACATTTAAATGCAAACAAATCCAAACTGCCCTGTGTTTGCCAAGAGAAGGGCTTGTGAACACTATGGACTGTCCAGAGCAGAAATGGCTTTTCTGGGGTGGCTGAGGATCACAAAGATCTGAATGATCAGCTGTTTCTGGCTTAGGCTTCTGATTCTTAACTGGATAATACACAGAGAACACAAAAATTATTCAAATACCCTGACAACAAAGAGCAAGTCAAAATTAGTTCTGCTTTTCAAATTAATTTCTTCTTCTTAGAGTCAAAAATTCCCTCAGCCTTCCTCCTCTTAAGGAAAATTTTATTCAGGTTTAGAGAGAGAGCTCTCAGTGAAAACCTATTCACTGTGATGCAGTTAAGCAACCATCTGCCCATCCTCTATTACTCATTTAATTTATACAGCACAGTACATTTACTTATATCTTTTCTGTCTGAACAGTTTTCATTTTAATGTCATTATAACCTTATTTTTGCCAGTCATGAGTTCAGTCTCAGCTGGAAAGAATGCACTTTCCTCTCCTGTTGCCTGTTATTTTCCTCATTTCACTCTTCTGTCAATGTTATTTTACTAACACACGAAACAGGATATATGATTAGAATTAAATAGCAACATTTTAACATTTGTTTCGCTATTACATAAATGTTAGGTACATCCTAGAATTCAGCTGGCAATATACATCACCTGCAGAGCCACACATTTTCTAAATATTTAAAGGAGAAAATATTACTTGGCTTTTAAAGCATTTTTTACCTGTGTGATTTACACTCTATATAATTATTGTTTTTTGGTTTGTATTTTTTAAAATCTGGTGGCTTTTTCTTTCCTTTTAATACAAATATCTCCATGTCACTCTACTTAGCAGCTGTATTCAGTCATAAAAGGGCCACTTGGTATCAGAAAACTCATACATATTTGCCTAATAATGCCTTTTAAGTAATCTGCCCCTTTGTTAATGGCTTTTTTTTTAACCAGCCATACACTAGGAATCAAAATTAGCATCTAAATGAGGATGTTTTAAACGCATGCCTAGGGGTTGCAGTTTTCACCTTATTTTTTTTAATAGTTTGCCATGTTAAATTATGTAAAATAGAAATGGTTTTTTAGTTTTTAATGAGCTAATGTAGACCTATCAACCCTCTCTCCCTCCTCCCCCCACTTCTCTGCTTAAAGAGTCTGCAAACTGTTTTGCAGGTATGAAAAATGGCCATGAAAGAGAAAACCCAGTGTCAGCAGGCAAAACAGATCTCTTCCTCACCAGCAGCAACAGCACCACTGCATGAAAGAACATTTGTTTGAAGTCCTTACTGAAATGGCCCCGTTCCCTATTAATCGCTTACAATACATAAAAAGAAGCAACTATTTTTATATTTAATTTCAGGAGAAGAAATTTCATTACAGCTCCTTTTAAATTGGCTTTTCATTTAATTATGGAGAAAGATTAAAGAGAACTAACAATGTGTGCTGTGGCATGGCCAAATGATGATTGGAAGGGGGAAGGAGGGATGCTCACCATCTGTGAGTGCAATGTTTGCAGGGAGTAAACAGCAAAGTGGGAGGAATTACAGGGTGATAACCTGGAGTTACCAGGTGAGATAGACCACAGCAAGAGGAGAGAAGGTTAGTGTCTGGCCTGAAGAGGATGCATCTCCCTCACCTGGGGAGGCCTACAGGTGTCACCACCCACCTCTGAGGGTGGGTTGATTCTGAAGGGCAAAGAGGTTCAAATTCAGTGTGTGAGAAGCAGGTGACTCCTCCAAAAAGGATATGGACCTGTTAACCAGACAACCCAAAAACAGAAGAGCTGGAATCCAACATGAAACAAAGCCCAAAAATTTACAGAAACTGCTAGTACTTGGGGTCCATACTTAACCTTTAGTGTAATACTGCTGCATTCAACTATTCTTGTTTTCCCCTTGCCTTCTCAAAAACCTTCAGTGGTGTCACATGCATAACAAAAACTAATTCCACAAAACTGAGTCAGCAACAAAATGCCTCTCTGTTGTTGTTGTTGTTGTTGTTGTTGTTGTTGTTGTTTTTGTTTTAATCCACATCAAGATGATTTCACAGAAGAATCACATCCTCTGACATCATGTCTCCTAATGCAGCCCAGCACACCATTATCCAATTTTGCTGCACTTGGACATGTGGGAATGTGTCTGGCTGACATTCAGCTTGGTATTCACCAGGACCTTGAGGATCTCTCCTGAAAAATTCTTTTGTGGATGGGTGGCCCCTAGCATGGGCTGCTGCTTGGGATTGTTCTTCCCCAGATGCAGGACTTTCCCCTTGAATTCCATTCCGTTTCTGACATTCCACTTCTCCACCCTGAGGTCCTTCTGGATGATAGCATGAGCCTCTTGTATATCAACCACTCTTCTCACCTTTGTGCTGTGAATATACTTGCTTAGGGTTCACTCTGTCCCATCACCCAGATCATAAATGAAGGAACTGATTGGAATTTGACCCACTATTGACATCTAGGGTACACCTCTGGTGACCAGCCTCCAATTAAACTACATCCCACTGATCAACTCCTCTGGGCCCAGACATTCAGTAGGATTTTAGCTCACTTCATTGCCCATCCAGCCTATAATTCATCGGTTTATTTCTGATTAAAGAATCTTAGAATGGTTCAGGCTGGAAAGAAACTGGAAGATCATCTAGTTCCCTGCTGTGGGCATGGACTCTTTCTACTATACCAGGTTGCTCAAATACCATCCAACCTGGCCTTGAACACTTCCAGAGATGGGGCATCCACAGTTTCTCTGGGAAACCTGTTGTGGTGTTTTACCACCCTAATTTCTTACTGATATCCAACCTAAACCTACCCTCCTTCACCTTAAAGCCATTTCCCATTATCCTATCACTAGCTGCCCTTGTAAAAAAGTCTCTCTCCAGCTCTCTTTTAGCTCCCTCCATGTCCTGAAAGGCCACAACATCACCCTGAAGCCTTTTCTTCTCCAGGCTGAACAATCCCAGTTCTCTCGCTCTTTCTTCGTAGGAGAGGTGTTCCATCTAATCATGAAGGTTTTATGGGAGACAATGTCAAAAACCTCACTGAAGATAGACAACACCCACTGTTCTTACCTCAACTATCAAGCCAGTCATTCCATGGTAGCAGGTTGTCACGTTTGTCAAACATAACTTTCCCTTGGCCAGTCAATGCTGACTGCTCCTGCTTAATGACTTCCATGTGACTGCAGATGTTTTCCAGGATTTGTTCTCTCACCTCCCCAGGGTTTGAGAAGGGGTTGATGGGCCTGTAGTTGCCTGGGTCCTCCCTCTTGCCCTTGTCCTGTTTTCTTGAAGTTTAGAGAGACATTTGCCTTTCTCCACTGCTCAGTCACTTTTCCATGAATTTGAACAATAATCAAGAGTGACCTAGCAATGACATTGGCCAGCTCCCTCAGTGTTCATGTATATATCCCACTAGGGTCCATGGAGTTATGTGGTTTGCTGAAGTATTTGCTGCCTTGATTCTCTTCAACCAAGGGTACAATGTTTGTTATTACCTATAAATAGCACAAATATTTTACTACAGAAAGAAAATAGATGAAAAGGTGTATCTGTTCCCTATGTTTCCTTGCAATTCCATGACCTTTCCTTATAACATGGATTTCTAAACTACTATTCAGAACCTGCCATAAGACTTGTGGTCACCTGTAACAAGCAGCTGATTTACTTATCTCTACTTTCTGTAGTCTCTTCAGACAATCACATGGGCTTTGGTGTTATTTTCTTCAATTTTTTGCTTCTTTATTCTGTGTTTGGCAGCCCTAATTTGATACTAAATGTTTTCAAACCAAGGAAAAATGTTACAGCTCTGGCACCAACAAAGACCCTACCATCCCTGAAAAGGACAGGACTTGGGACACATCAAAGGGCTACAGTCATGTTTTCAATCAAAATGAAAGCAAACCTTCTGACTCATGTAATGACCTTCCAATAGAAACAGAGATATTATGGAAGTATCTGGTGATGTAGGAACATAAATATTTCCATTTATAAATCAGACCGGGATTAGGAGAGCAGAAAGAGAATAAGGGGATCAAGACTTGTCTAAGTCCTTGGCTCAATAGTGCAAAGGGGCCACTAGTTATAGTCATCTCAGGTGCAGATATTTTCTGTTGCATAAACTAAGGTCAAAGACCTACATTATAAATAGAATATAAAAATATAACTAAACCAATCCTTTTGAGTTGTGATTGAATCAGACGTATTCAAGAGACATCATATGGGTATGCATTTTCCTCTCTGTCCTTGATTTTTCTGCACTTGTCAAAATGTACATGTTCTATGAAGGGTCTAATGGTGCAAGATTCAAATATTTGCAATATCCCTGTATATACTATTAACACAGGTAGAGGGTCTGTGTCCTCCTTCACTGAGAAAAGCAAATGGAGAAGCAATCTCTGATGTAGAAATTAGGGCCTGTCCGTCTCCAAGAGAACAGAGGTGGCACAACAAAGTTGTATAATTTTTCTTTCATCCAGGGTTAAATTTTGCTGGGATATTTAGGGAAGAAAGGGTGAGAAAGGCTGTAACTGTTTAATTTTATTTTTCTAATAACATCAAAAATACCTAACCTTTGAGGAGAGAACATGGCAGAAAAACAAATAAGTCGCTATATCAGAAGCTGGCATCAAACTATAATTAGGTCATTAGTAAAACCACCTGTATAAATGAAAATATTTTGATATTTGGTGAGATTTTAATATGCAGGATATCTCCAGAAGCTCTTGAGAGAGGAGTACAAGGATGACAGGTCCTCACTGCTATTTAAAATTAATTTTTACTTAGATTTGCTAAGTAAATGAGCTTCCAGGTGTTATTCAGTGCATCTGAATTATTGAGGAGTTGGATGTTGCGTGTAATATGTGTCTGAAATAAAACCAATGGACAGGCTATAGGGCAGGTAGTAGCCACTACTAACACTGGCTGTGCAAGGAGTAGGCAAACCATGGCAACTAAAAGCCAAGGGTGTCAGTGTTATTCTGATGGATCAGATAAAAGATTTGCCAGTGTCTTGTAACAAACACTTGAGAAAAGCATGAAGAACAGAACACGTAATATGTTCCCACCCTCACTTTCAGCAGCATGCAAATTAGGCATTCCACAGGCAAGGAAAGGTTTGTGTTCCTCTCTCAGTGTCTGAACAATTTCTAAGTAGATAAAAATTATTAAAAATACAGTTGGAGATAACTGAGGTGTTTCTCCTCGTGCTATTGGAGGTAGGAACCACTGATGCTCTTCGCTACCACATGAAATGAGGGATGTCGTATCCAGGCTTTTCCTAGTGATAGGAACAGGCAGGCACAGCCTTTGGGGACTTTGCTGTTTTACAGGAGCTCTCACCTGCCTAGTCACTCTACTCTGACATGCACCAGGTATCACTGCAGCAGCGTGTCAATGTAAGGAACTGCTGTGAAAGAGCGGCCACAGAGTATTTCACTTCACCAGAGCTGTGGTTGCCAATCTTCCCACAGACCAAAAAGTCTTAACAATTTCTTCTTCCGACACATAACTTGGGAATAAACTATGCATTTCAGAAAGGTATCCTGCAAATTGCAACATTTCAGTTTACTGGGGAATCTGCTAGTCCCCGTGGTAAATCCTTCTGTTAGTTGACTGTTTTCAGTAGTTAGAAATTTATACTTTTTTTGCAGTGTTCACAAGGTCTACATGTTTCCATTTTATTTTTATTGACCTTTCCTATTTTATCATCTTATGGGTAGAATAAATCAAGTAGGGTAACACAGGACCAAGAGGAACTGAAGTTTAACTCAGGAATAATCCCATTTAATTAAACACATAATCACCTTAAGTATATGCCCTTCATTATTATAGTATCAAACAAGGCAGAATATTCCCTCAGAATTTACAACTTCTGTTGATAATCCTTTAAACTGATTAAAATTTTAAATAATTGGTAATAGCTAAGTACAAAATTTTAAACTTTTCATTTAGATTCTTACCATATATCTATTTTTAATTTCCTTTGGGTTTTCTCTTATTTTTTTTCTCTTATTATCTGTCACATTTTAGAAATTGTGCCTACTTATTCCTTGTGCTAAGCTTTGACTTCATTTTATGTATTTCTAATATCTATTTTATGGTTAGTTTTTAATCATTTCATTCTCTTTTCTCACATCTCTGTTCTCTACATTTTTCTAGAAGCAAATCCACTTTTCTTCTCTGTTCATTCCCTCAATTATATTTCTTTTGATTATTTTCTTTTCCATTTTTTTTCATTTCGTATCTGATATTTCATTCTGTATTTTATATGTGTATGACAAAGTAAATGTAGATTCATGGAAACTGTGTCTGCTATATCCATCCTCATACACCAGCCACATGCTATCTACATAAAACAAAAAATATAAAGACACAAACCATAATGACCTCTGTATTTTCAAAGTTACTCACTTCACTAGTAATTCAGCTTTAGGGATGTGTAAAACCATTACTAGATGTGCTGTGTGGCACAGTAACAAAGCCTTTGCTATTTGCCCAGCAGAGCTAATTGTACTTTTCAGGACTGCTTTTTGACTGCTGCTGTTCCTCTATATTTTTCAAAGGGGGAAAAAAAACATTGTTTTTTTTTGCTTAAATAGATCATGTCATCCACATTTTTAGTGTTGGAAACTGGAAACAAAACACAAATACTGCAGCACCTTTTTAAAAACATGGTCTAGAGAAAAGTTTACTTTTATCCAATTACAACCCTACAGAGTGAAAAAGACTGCTGCTCTGAAAACACACCTTCCTATGTCTTTTTTATATCTTAAGTCTATTTTCAAACAGTCTGTTAAGCATAATTTCAGATACAAACTTACAGCTTTTGGGCACCAAGTTATGTCCTCTTATTTGAGCCGCTGACTCTAGAGCTGCCATATTCCTGACTACCATTTAGAAAAATTATGCAACTTTTACCCAGGTCTAAATGTACACAGGACAAGGAGAGTACATATAGGAAAACCCAGACAGATGGTAATGCTGGCTATAACTGGCCATGTTGTGTGTCCTCAGCCCATTCCAACTGAGGAGTAAAACATGTCAGTTTAAGCCACTTCCATCAAGGTTTAGATTTGAGGGAAGCAGATGGATCTTCAGGATACCAGCAGACTCATTTATTGTCAGGCCCAACTCCATCAGTCCATTAAGTGTATGCTGAGCTTCAGGCACAAGCACACGAGGGGTCCCATGGATCACACTGGGTCTTTGTATCCAGTTTAAAGTAAAGCTGAAAGAGGATAGAAATATTGTTCTGTTTAAAGCTGCAGTGTGTGCAAACTTCTTAGTGAAGCTGAAGCCTCTGGCTTAGTACATGTTTTACATAAGTATTTAAAAACATTTATGTAGTCTCATAGATATCAATCATTCCATTCATACAATCTACTGCTAAGAATGTGTGGAAATGGTTTCCTAAGGAGACACTAGCCCATAATCCTACCCAAGGTACATCACCAGTAAGCACTGTTGTCTCAGTTTACCTGCTCAGAGCTAAGTGCTCACAGAAATACTTTAAAATTCATGTCTATATATAAATAAAAATAAAACAAAAACAAAACATGTTGATGAGTATTCCAACCACACAGAGATCTCTCTGATGCAAGGACCTCTTTGGTCAGTGGTTCTGTGTCTGTCTATTCAAGGCAATGTTTTGTATAGGGTTTTTCATTAGCACATATGACATTCTGAACACATCTGATCCACAGCACACCTGTGAGGCATACATCACATCCAGCTTTGTGGATATGCTGGCTGAGCCCAGAAATTAATATCTGATAGTCCATAAAGGTGAACGTGAAGTCAGTAGCTGTCCACAGTTCCTAACCCATCAAAATGACTCATCTTCATTTCCAATGTAGCAACAGAGAAGAAATAAGGGTTTAAATAAGCAGAACAATTTTTTGTTCGTCCAAAGGTTTGTGAACTATAAGCACTAATGGTCCATCTGAACTCTATATGCTCTTATTCAATTCCTAACCTAGTGAATAACTTCAGACACTGCACTACCTAGTACTGAGATTTTTGTCATGGTGAATAGTCCTGGAAGTAATGCCTGAGGCTATTACTGCTAAAATAAGAGCAATAAAAAACTAAGGCACAATGCCAGTAAGATATACATACTCCAAACTTCATCTATATGTGTTCATATTAATTCAACATCATATCTTAAATTCTGCCATTGCCTACCATCCAATAAAGCATCCTAAGTCAGCCATTTAATGTTCTAATGATTCTTTAATAAGAGGGAAGTGGCATCCTTATTTTTCAGGTAAAACTTGAAGCATAATGGGGAAAACTTGGTAAGTCTAGGGTTACATCTGAATTCTGCTTCTCAGCACAGGCCATTAGTCAGTCTTCTGTTTTAGCCAGTAGATTTCTACCTTTCAAAGACTTTCCTTCAGCATTAATTAGAGGCAGAACACGTGACCTCTTTATTCTTTTGCTTTTTTTTTTTTTTTTTTTTTTTTTTTGCACTAACACCTCATTTCCAGCCTTTCCTGCTCACCCCCATGGTGTCTTATTGTTTGGGGAATAATTTATATTGATTAATACAAGTTTTCTTCATGCAATATACAGTACAAGGAAATCAAACTTACATTGAAGCTTCACAATATAGTGTTAATAACCCTACTGGCTGGAAGTTAGCCAACTAGCTAATCATTACTGCATGAGCATAGGCACCTCACAGCATGTCATATCATTGAGGTAATAAACAATAGATTTGTTAATCTTGCATGAAAGCATTATCAGTTCTCTTTGCTTTGCAACCACTTCAAAATCTTCTCCAAGCATTTCTACAGAACTCTCACACTGCAGATACATTTAGTCAGTTGTGGTTTACAAAACAAGAAAGTCTGAAAATACTGATGTAGGAATTAATGCTATTTTGCAATATAATATATATATAATTCCATTAATTCTTTCCGTTGGTCTTTCAACTGGAAAAGCAATGAGTTTTAGTTTGGAGTTTTTTCTTCCCATTTGATTCCAAAATGTCTCTCCTATTTACACAGGAAATGCTATTTAACAATTTTGTTGTAAATTGAAGTTTCCACTTTGTCATCAAGCACACTAGATGACAATTACTTGTATTTAACTATAAAAATATCTGTTAACAATAAAACAACTTCTCTGATCTGCATACTAAATGGCATGATAAAACTACTTTAATATTCATTATTGTTTTCAGTCATGCTAAGCTCAGAACAGTCCATTTGTATCTAGGAGAAAAATTCAGAGTGAAGTGAAAGATATATATAATTTAAGACAGACAATGATTTGATTCTTTCTGATAGTAATATTGGATGAAAGCATATTTTATAAAATTTGCAAACCAGTCATCAATGACATTTTGCTACCTCTGTGGGAGAGAAGGAATAATTAACACTTTTGTTGCAGAAAGCAATGTTCATTATACCTCTGCTTTTTATTACTAATGGCAGATTGGGAAAAAAACCCAGAGAGGTCACTGAGATCTATTCTTCTGATAAAGCTGCCTTTACTGCTCTGCTCACTCTATTTCAATTTATTCTCAAAAGTGTTTCTCATTATGTTCGGCTGCAGTCAGTCAAAGTTGAGTTTTTGATAAAATGGTGCACATATCTGTGACTGCTCATGAAATTCAGGATAGGGTACATTTATACCCTGGTGGGAGGCCTCTTGCCTAAGGTGCTTGGACTTTAAAGTGAGGGAGACAGACTGGGAGCAGGGAGACCTGAACCCCACAGAAGCAGAAGTAGCAATGTTTTGGGCAGTGAGGCTTTTTGCAGTGATGTCCCCACTTTGGCCACTGCAGCTCCTTGCCAGGCCACCTGGGCTGCAGAGAACATTCATCCTGCACAGAGTGGCAGCTTCTGCTCTGCAGGGTGTCCCCTCAAGCAGTCCTGATGTATCCCCCCTGTCCTTGGCATCCCACACAATGTGGAACCCACAGGAGTGGGTTTCTTTCTTCATTTTTCCTGACTTGGAATTCTGTCTCTACAAAAGAAACCTACACTTGTGCATTTTAATTCCCACTCCTCCATTTTAATTTTTGAAAGCAAAATATTTTATTGTTCTTTTTAAAGCCAAATGCCCTATCTACTCTTATATTCCTGCCTCTTTCCTGCTTTCCAGGTCTTCTCATTTAATGGGGTGTTTTCTCCAGCTATGGAACTCACAGATTTCCTAATTTTGTGTCAATGTTCTATTTCCTGCTTGTGTTCCTTATTTCAGCCCCACATTTTGCCTTATTATTTCTTTCTCTTCAAAATTCCAGACTTAGGTCCTGCTACAGGGAGTGTGCATGTGCAGTCTCCCACTCTTCTATTGCACAAAGGCATTAAAATAAATGCGAATAAGCACTGAAATCAGTCTATATTTTGCATTAGCAACTCTAGAACCTGCCACGTGTGGGTATTTTAGAGAGAATTCAGGCTTATCTCACTTATGAAAAATTTTATATTTTAAGGCTCTAGTATCCAATGAGAGATTCATGGGGAATCCAGAGCACCTGGTTCCTATGGGTTTTGGATGGATCCTGAACTAAGTTGCATGGAAGGTAAACAAATTAAGAAAGAACACCTAGTGTCAATATTAGGATAAAGATCTCAATCTGATCACAGTGCAAGACTCTGACCAAACCTTTGAATTGCCTGGTTTCCAAACTGGTCTTCAGAACTGGAGCTACTCCAGCTTTCCTAGGAAATTTCTCTGTCAACTGTGAAAGCAAAACTGTACTGTCTCTATCATACTCCCTTAACCTGGTAAGCCATAAATCCATGGTAAAGTTTTTGAGGAATGATGTTTTTGCACTCTTACTTTGTATTTAATATCTTTGTTAGGGCTACCTTAGTTAATCAGGAATTTCCATGTTCCAAGAGACAATATGTGGAGAGGAAGAGTAGGAGGATATAGTCTTGTATTAAGGGTTTCTCTTTGACAGGTGTTTTTTGAAGTGGAAAAAGTAAAGAATTTTAGTCCAGATTTATGTGACAACACATGACTGCATAGCAAACTGTAACGCCAATATCTCAGGGGCAGATGAACCTTGGATTACCTCATGCAATATGGCTTTGTGTTTTCCCTGTTTTATCCTTGCATGTGGAAGGTGAGATGTTTATTTTGCCAATGATGAGGTATCCCTTGATTTGTTTGTTTGTTTGTTTGTTTTTATCATAGATTAACTACTACCAAAATAACAGATCCTTCATGCAGGTAGAATCACTTAATACTGGAGATGCTAAATCTGTGTTAGGTTAAAAAATGGGGGGTTTTGATCTGCAATTCTTCCTTTTTCGTATAGACCTGTAGAAAGTGTGGTGTTCTGAGACAGCATTTAATTCTCTTTGCTTATCTAGTACAAATACCTTTAACAGTGAACTGTAGAGTCAGATTCCTTTCCTTGCTCTGATCAGGTTTCATCTTGAACCTGGGAAACCTTCTGTGATGGCAAGCAGAATCCAAACTTGCAAACTGCTCTGAGAAGTCTTGAGTATGACCAATAAGCCTTTTCCAATGGATTCGCTGTTTGTGGAGGTTCTTTTAATAATACCTGAGAACTTTGCTCCATCCATGACAAAATGTTTTTGACTCTCCTAGAGGCAAAGGGATAGACAAAAGGCAGGATCATGGCAACAGTTCCCTTGCAATCCTACCCTTCTATCAGAGATGCACTCAATGGAGCTGCAGAGGTAAAATCAGGATAGGCTTTTTAAGAGTCTCGGCAAAAAAGAGAAGCCAGGTTGACTTTCAAAGGCTTTGGGGAGTCTGCAAGGCTTGCAAGTAGAAAAGTTATCTCTAAACTTGAACATGATGACAAGACTGAATGAATACAAACTGAGCATCATCCTCCTTCTGGGCTGTTTTTAGAATCTTATTTCAAAGTAGAGCAACCATTCTTCAGAGCAACATCAAATAAAATGGCAGTGTTCCACAGACTGTCCCATCAGCATGAATCTTACTGAGATCCCCTCAATAGGCCATTTTAAAAGGAATTATAAAATACAATGAGTAACAAAAAGGCCTACTTCAAACAGATTCCAATCACGATGAGGTGCCAATTTGTTACTGTAATTTAATTCCTCCAAGTAATTAGTTCAGCAAAGACAGGAGGGACAGTGTGTCAATTCTGGGGGCAGGCAGAGGTCTTTCTGGCAAAAGACCAGCCATTCAAGCTTTTTGGCAAGAATCCCCATGTTCCTTTAGAAGATGCACAGGACATGTAAAATTAACAGCTAATCTAAAAGAAAAAAATTGAAGAATGCAAAACAGTCACCAATTAAGTAGTTTTACAGATACAGTGTACATTCCTTTATTTTGCTCTCAGCATCTTTCAAACAGGTATTTAGAAGCTTCCGCAGAGCCAGTGAGCTTCACTGCATTTGTTAACCGGTGCATGGCTGTACCTGCCTACC
Organism: Eopsaltria australis; assembly: GCA_034509425.1. NCBI lineage: Eukaryota > Metazoa > Chordata > Aves > Passeriformes > Petroicidae > Eopsaltria > Eopsaltria australis. The sequence continues at coordinate 2,664,345 of JAVTVJ010000144.1, read as the reverse complement.
TGAAAGCACACCAAAGCACACCTCCCACTTTCCAACCTCTGTTGCAACAAATTATCAAAGTTGTGGTTGTTCCATTATTTCTAAATCAATTTTAAAACCCTGCAAAACAAACAAACCAATAAACAAACAGACAAGCAAACAGAAAACCTGAAACAAATAACCCACTACTTTTATTGGCAGGGCTGGACAAATCATACAGGAACTACACACACTGCTGGGATGATGCTCTCTCTGATACAGAATTTGATTTGCTATAATGTTGTATTTATAGAGTACTGGCTGCCTATGGGCACCTGGAGTGATCCCCAGTATAATTTCTCTGAAGTCACCAGTTTTACTTCAGAATTTGAGACAGAGAACCTAGCAAAACTTTGCTATTCCTGTCTTTGACATTCAAGCCATTGTTTTCATACAGAGTGCTTTTCAAACCAAATAACTGGTTGTGTGAATGACTTTATAGAAAAGCTCTCTATACAACTTGAAAAATATACACGCTCTGCACTTTCCAGATTCCATTAATAAACAGGCATAATGCCATTTCCTTTTCAGACTATTTCCAAGACAACTGCAGCAGTATCAAATGACAAATCTTTCAGGACAATCTTGGGGGCTAATTTGCTACTGTGGTAGAGACTTCCATTTTTCAGGGGAAACTTGGAAAGTGAAACCGAGAAAATGGATTGCACAATGAAGTTTTCTTTCCCCTGCCTCAGAATAGTAGAGCCTTCTAACCGCAGTGATATGGAAAAATTACCTGAGATATGGATCATGGGGAACTCTGGCACTACTCTGCCAGGATTTGTTGATGTTGTCATTGTTCTAAGTGCTGCTCCTCTTAATAGCAGGGAACAGTATTCTTTCCTTAGATCTCATTATTATTTCATTCCATCTTTGTACCTGTACACTATTAATTCTTCTGTATTTGTTCCTACATTACAGTCTTTGTGTGTTTACTATGAGTTTTTATGGAGTGAATGCTTCAATGAAGTTGAGATTTCTTGGTTTTGTTTTCTGCTCTTCTGTCCATCAGCCAGGTAAAATGGAAAGATTGAACTAAGTGGTTTATTTTCCATCTCAACACATGTATGGTAAAAGGGATATTTTATTTTCTGCAGTTAGGGCATCTGGCTATAGTCAAAGGTGTCAAAGTGTGTCCCTGTATGGACATCAAATGGTAATTGTGCCAGTTTGTACACCTGATGTTGGACTACTAAATAAAACAATCCATACTTTCTACAGCGCCAAAACCACATTCTCCTCCCATGAAATGAGCTGTAAGACGTGTACAAATAAAAAAATAAATAAATAAATAAGAAGCAAATCATTTATTCAGGTGCCTCATTAAAGAGGTAGATGCCTATCTTTGAACTTTCATGTGTGATTATCTGGCCATTAAAGCGTGATAGGCTGGGTTTTTTAGGAGCCTTTGATGAAGCAGTTGGAGACATCTATGCAGACTGTTTCCATCAGATCAGCTTTACGTGCAAATCCAGTGACTCCTCTGAGAAAATGGAACAGATTAGAGAGAGATAACTCCATTCTTTAAAAGATGCTGCTGCTTCTTCTCTGGTATTTCTCCTGTAAACAAAGTTTTTGGTCTACCTTGACTCCCTCCCCCGTTTCCAGTGAACAAAGAAGCACAGAATTCATTTTGCTTCTCTACTTGGCTTTGTTTCCTTTGAGCTTTCCTTTACTATATCCATCATCTATTGGCCCTACAGACTATCTCACAAGTCTTGCCTCTGATGTGTTTGAAGAGAATTCACTTTTAGCTCTTACGCCTTTAACAACCTGCGCTTCAGAGCCCTTTTTTGGCTTGCCTTATTGTGTTTAACACCTACTTGCCAAAGCTTTTCTCTTTTCCTTCTTTTTTTTTAATTATTTTCCTCACTTGAACAGAACTTCAATTTGGAAGTCAAAATTCTTGCATTTAATAATGTCCTTCATCTCGTTGTTAATTTCCTACTGCCTAAAATACATCACTCTGGGAGGAAGGAATTGTCTTTCTAGAGATTGTTTTGATAGTTAGCATATATTTGCTGAATCCATGGCAGTATCTTTAAACACTCTCTTTTCTATTCACAAGCATTTTGACAGTGTTTTGCCACTTGAATCACTCTTGAATTTCTTTTTATTATACTTCACCATTTCTACATAATCCCTTCTTTTGGAATACTCCTTACCAAAGTTCATGTCTCTACCCTCTGAGTCTCTTTGGTCTTCTTCAAGCTTGAGAGTAAGTCCAGTACAGGAGCTTGACAGTGCATTGGGTTTGCTTGGCAAGGTTTTGGTAGTGAGGGATTGTAGGTGTTGATTCTGTAAGAAGCTGCCAGAAGCTTCCCATATGTCCAATGGAGCCAATGCCAGCTGGCTCCAAGTTGAACCAAAGCCAAGCCCCTCCGTAATCGTGGTAGCATATCTAGGATATATTTAAGGAGGGAAAAATATAAAAACCTACTCTGTCTACAAACAGAGAGAGAGAAGAAATATGTGAAAGAACTCTGCAGACCCTGAGGTCAGTAAAGAAGGAGGAGGAGATGCTCCATGCACTCCTCTGCAGTCCGTGATGAAGACCACGGTGAGACAGGCTGTCCCCCTGCAACTTATGGAGGTCCACAGTGGAGCAGAGACTCATCTGCAGCCTGTGAAGGAGCATACAACTGAGCAGATGCCTGAGGGACCTGTGACCCTAGGGCAGGGCAAGGCTGGAGCAGGCTTCATGAGAGACCCCATGGCAAGCAGGGGAAGAGTGTGAGGAGTCCTTCCTCTGAGGAGGTAGGAGTGGGGAAGTGAGGTGGATAAAATAGGGAGGGACGTTAAGACTGCAAAGAAGGGAGCAGGGGGGAGAAGTTTTTTGAAGCTTCAGTTGTTATTTTTTTGTAATCCTATTCGGCTTTCATTGGTAAAAAAATTAATTTTCCCCAATTCATGTCTGTTTTGCCCGTGATGGTAATTGGACTTCTCCCCGTCATTATCTCAACCCACATGTTTTGTTATATTTTCTCTCCCCATTTCAGATGAGGAGGGGAGTGATAGATTGTCTCTAGTGGGCACCTGGCATCCAGCCACAGCACCACAGTCAATATAGTCTGAATGCTGTACTTTTCCCATGTATGTCTAGCACAGATATCCTGCTTTAGATGATAGGAGTTGCCTGACTTATCTGATCTGACTCTAAGATGTCCTTTATGCACAGGACCAATGCTCCACCAGCACAACAGTTCTTCCTGCACTTCTGTACCTTTCCATTGCACAGTATTTCTGTTTATATTCCTTCTACCAAGATTTTTCTATGCATATTATGTCAAATCCTCAAGGTAAATTACTCAATGTAGAATGAATCTATAAGACTCAACATATTCAAGCAGCATTTTTCCCCAAGGTCTTATATGGATGTCAAGTTTCTTTTTGATTTTATTCTATACAGAATTTGTTTTGTTTTTCACTCCTTTTGGCTCAGAAGACAGCATTAGAGAAATTTTCATTTGTCTCTGGAAAAAAGATATTGGGGAAAATGCTAAGAAACTATTTGTTTTCCAGACATGGATTTGAGTAGCTACTGGAATAGCCATCAGCCTTTTAAAAGAAATAGTGAGCATTTCTGTTAAAGGTTAGGGGTAATTATAATGTCAAAGAAAAGAATAAAAATTTTATTACTTGGTGTTGTATAGAAGGAATTTTTCAGTTGTTGTTACTAATTATTATTATTATTATTATTATTATTATTATTACTATTATTATTTTAAATATACATGTAACTAACTGGAACTTCGAGTTCTAAATTAAAGTCAGACATGGAGAAGAGAAAACAAAACAGTTCCTAAATGTTTGTTGCAGACAACATCAGAGCAAATTCCCAATGGGTGATGTTTCTATTGAAGTATGCATGTTTTGATCAGGGATCTCAGCATAACTTGACTCCAACTGTGGCTGTAGGCTTCTACACAGCAAAGAAAAGGATTTTTTGATAGATAATGCATGCATGCAAAGGTATTTTTTTGGAAACAAAAGAGCAGCTCTATATATAGTCTGAGTAAACAAACAAGAACAGGAGAAAACAAAAAGGAAATAGGACACTGCATCTATATTTAAGTGTCTCCTGTCATACAGTGCCAGTGGAATTCTGATGTCTGTTTCCAACGTGACCCAGGTGAAATCCAGATTTAATTAACTGTACCCAAATAAATCCCAACTAAACACAGGTATCAGGGAGGAAGATGTTCTTTGTGAAAAGTAGAAAGAACCACAGAAGAGTGAGAAAGAACCTAAGCTTAGGCAAAACAGGGGAGGACAGGGATATGGGGGCACATGAAGGACAGGGTCAGAGAGAAGGTGAGAGCAATCCTGCTGAAGAAGACTCCAGAGGCCTGAAAAAGTATGTGATATAAGTAGACCCCATTTTCCATGAATTTTTGCTTCCATTTTAATTGTGGTCTTAAAAAAAAAAAAAAATTGGACAATTGGAAATGGCTGCTTCATGAAATGTTCGTGAAGGAATATTTAAGACATCCCTCTCCTTTGCTCACCAATTAATGATTGAAATACGTCACATTCATGGGCAAAGTCTTTTGTCACCAACCTGATTTTTTTAAGAGGACTTTTCCATTAACAGTGTGATTTAAGGTTTTCTGTATTTTCTAATGGACCACTATGTATACATTCATCCGTCTCAAAGTTACACCACCTACTTTGCTTTCTATCTGAGCCTTGTAATTGCTCATGATCTCCACTGATGTGATGTGAAGTATTTTACTGTTTGCCAAGGACTGAAGGTACAGATAAAAAACACCAAGAGATCCATGGAAGCTGAGGAAAGAAGAGAAATATAAATGAGGCCCAAATGGAAAGCAGAGAAACATTTTCAGTATGGTAGAAGACTAGCACTGTTCTAAAGACAAGAAGTCTTTAGAACAACAGTTCTCTATGCCCAAAGTAAATACCAAATACTCCTGACTTTTGGTAAATAAATCAATGCTGATATTCTGCCCTGACAGACCTGAAGCACCGAGTAAGTAATTAACCTTCAGCTTGTCAGATCTGATACTTAGTCATCATCATCAGAGTCACTACAGGTATAAGCCCTGAAGGAAAATATCATTCTGCTCCCGTCACTCTCATTTGTGGACCAAGTCACACAATGAAAGTTTTTCTAAACTCATTTCAGATGAAGAATGGTGCTTTTACAGTTGATTTAATGGAATAATGAGCAAGTTGAAAGGTCTTGGTGTAATATTTGAGTTTCAGATTTAATTTTAGTTGGATCATTCTTCCACCTTGCAATTGGCTGAGAGCTTTCCAGGTTTTCCTGACTGTCATTTGAAATGAGAAGCCCTGTCAGGTTGTAATGAGTCCAGAAAAGGACTTTCAGGACATGCTACTGTGTACTTCATCCATGCCTTTTAAAGAAGCAGTTTGTTCTGTTTAGGACACTTTTCTCCAAGTTGGAAATTTAAAACAGTTTATTTCAGGAACAGAAGCTGCCTGCTGACCAGATTCCACCTGATCCAGTGGCATTGTTTATGTTCAAAGGCTTCTGTCTCTTGGATCAATGGGATGACTACCCCTTCTTAAATCTCTATCCCTTATATGTATTTGCTTGAGTCCTATTTAATCTTGCAGCAGAACCCCTCAGGAAGGATAGAATTCATGCCAGTGGTTTACATGACTAATTGATTCTTGTAGATAAAACCAGTGCTAGAATAAGTGCTGCAGGTGCCTCCCTCCTTAAGTGGAAACCAAAGAGGCTTTGTATCATTCTTGAGTTGTTATCTATTAGTTCCATGAAACATTGCCAGAAAGTGTTTGCTTGTGTAGGGAACCAGTGAAAACACTATACATTCAGGTTTCATTAAAATGTATAGGCCCAGATTTAATTTGTACTCTCAGGTCAGATATGGCAAACTCACTGGAATTTTGTGGCACTGAAAAAACAAGTTGGGACTCAGTAATTAATGCAATATGGGTTTTGTTGGGGGGTTTTTTAGAGATTTTAGATAATAAGCAACATTTTCTTTTTTATGTCTCCTTCTGAAAATAGCAAGCCACATATAGCCTGATGCTGAATAGGATTGGGGGCGGCGGGCAGGGGAGGACAGACATTTTTTTATCTTGCCCCCTATAATAGATTTTTCCTTTTGCTCAATTCTCTCTGTGAATAACTAGAGTGGCAGCCATTTTCTCTCAGCTCAACATCAAAACCCCTTTCATCTGCTGTCTAAATGCAAACAAAGCAAACCTTCCACCAGGCCTTTCTTTCCAGATAAATTAAAACTCTAATGTCCTGGGGCCTAAATCAAGCCTACAGGCCTTCCCTAGATAAATCCTTTCTCAACCTGAAATCTTCTTGCTACACGTGCTCCTTGTAAGATAATTTTGCAGTAGCTAATCAATAATGCAACAGTAAATTGCATTTAAATAAACATTAGCGGCCCTCTTAATGAATAAAACCTCATTTGCAATTTGTCAAAGTCACAAATGCTGGACTCTTTTGATATTCATTAGAATATTGGAAATTGGAGCTTTGACAGGTTTTATGTATGTTGCAATTATGATTTTTGTGAATAAAAGAAATGCTTTATTTTCACAAGAATTCTTGAATAAAAACAGTGATATATGCTATGGATGCGATAGATCTCAATTGCCTCCTTATTAAAAAAGCAGAAAAAGAAAAAAGCCCCTGTTAGAGTCACAAATTTTAAAAGGTTGAAATGTACGATACATATATTTTGTAAGAATATATTATGAAATTCCTTCTTTTATATGAAGAATTTTAATTAATTTGCTGTGATCCTAAGCTTTGGAAAAATAGGATTCTTGGTAATTAATTTTGATGTGGCAATACAGTATTACAGTTGTATGTGTCGCTAATTTTGTAGTGAAATTGCAAAATAAAAGCATGTTTACACATCATATATTGTAAATTCACTTAATAAGGTTTTCTTTATTTTATCCCTATTTTTCAATGGAAGCACTTCACATAAATGTCCCCATGTGAAACATCTGCACCATGCACATTACTGCATGAATTCACTGCTTTATAAACAAAGTCATACACCTGGGATGAAGGAAAAATTCTAATTTTGAGAACCATTAGGTTGTGGAATGGTATCCCAAGGGAAGAAGAAGAAGCCATAACCACAAGCTATTTAAAAACAAATTGGAAAACCTGAGCAGTCCAGAGTAAAGAACAGAACATCATTGGAAGAGAGACGCAACACAAATTATGTGCGGGTTGTTTTCCATCTCTTCATTCTACAATTGCACAGAAGGATGAGGCCAAGCCAAACACAGAGCACCACACCGGTTTGCTACAAGGATTTCTATGGAAAAATTCTGCTTTCCTTTAAAGCACCTGTTCACACACACACATGTATGTACTCAGATTTGTGCCTTCTGCGCTGACATGAGAAATCCTACCTGAGTTTCCTTTGTGGGAAGAAATGACAAATGAAGATAACACATTCCTCTTGCACTGAAGGAGTTTAAAATCATGCAGTGTGAGCTGCATTTGTGAATCCCCCAAACTGTCTTCCTCTCCCTTACAGAAGAAATGCAAGCTCTTTGGAACATCTCTATAATAGTTTGGGTTGAAAGATAGGCCTTCTGTGTGAGGGTGTCTGAAGAGTTATATATGTTTTAAAATTAAATAATTAAATATTAAAAAGAAATATGTTGTAGAAAAGCTTATACTATCAACAGTACCCATTTTTATGCATATCAACACATAGAGGATAAATGAAGACCAAATCTGCTTAGCTTTGAAAATAGTGAATACATGAAGACAAGAAAGAGAGATCCAGCTTCTATAAAATGAATTGTGGCTTTCTGTAATTCCCAGAACATATTTATCCCAAGGAAGTTTTAGAAGGGCAGAGGAGACTAGATTATAGCTGTAGCTCATAACTTTTCTTGATAGGCTTACAAGTGGCTGGTAAAGACATGGGCTAAACCAAACATAACCTGGGCTTCAGCTCGACCCATGAATTGCCTCATGTCCCACCACCCTCATGCATCCATTTACAATAGCCTATTACACCAGAAGAGTGTGTTCCCAGGAAAAGGTTGCATAAAATTGATTTATGGATTCCACCTTTAATCTCTAAGTCAAGGCTCCTCTCTTGCCACCAGCAAGTTCCATACAGGCAAGGCAGTCATCTAACCAGCAAAATAAACAGCGCCTTTGTCCCTTTCACCCTCCTGGTCTGTGCTCAGTGCCATTCCTAACCTTGGCCCTACAGGAAGCTGGAGGAGCTCTGCCCACCCTTCCTCTCCAAACAAGTGAGAGGTTGCTTTGCAAGAGCAACACTTCAGGGTAAGAGGTCAGTCCTGCTAGCGAAAGAGGAGACTTGAGAGCACAAGAACTAAGCTGGACCAAGACCTGCAGATGTTCTGCACCTCCACTATGCATCAGATCAGGTGTTTCCAAGCTGAGCTACTTTGGGAGGCACTGCCAGCAGCAGCTCCTGTGTTCTGTGCATGTCCAGAAAAACCAATTTTCTCCACAGGCTGTACAGATTTGAAGCAGCCTGTGTGCCACTAATGGTACATCATACTTTGTGTGTCTCTGCTCTCAAACTCATTACCTCAGCAAGGGAGGCTCAGAGCAGAGAACCAGGGGTAGCCACAAGACAACACAACACTGCGGGAGTCAGGGATCTGCTCCTGTGGAAGAAAACAACCTGAAAGGCTGAAGACTGCTCTACTCCCCACCGTCCTTCTACTGGCACCAAAACAGCTGACAGTCAATAGAGCAGAGCTGCAAACCTTTGCATGCCCAGGTGAAAATGAGAGGAGTCCTCCCAACTAAGCACATTCTCATGGCCCCTAGGTCTGTTGCCTGATGTGCAATACAGAATACAACCCATGAACACAAAGCATCCTTCAGGTGCTTCTCTATTACTGTTCTGATCAGGTGAGAAAGAGTTCTACAGTATTACCTCGGCACCACAAACGGCTTGCTAAGTATTTTTTTAGGAACTGAGAGAAGTTAAATGAATTTTTTTTCCATGCTATGTATTATCACATTAGGTAGAGGGAATGTCAGTTATTTTTGTATGGATCCTCGACCATATGTGAAACTATTTTAAGGGGCATTGGGGGAATGGGCAGGGAGGAGAAGGGAATGCAACATACCATAGGAAGCCAATATTATTTATCTTCCTTTAAATAATTGCATGTAAAATACTGCAGACAGAAGTTTAATATATATGTTATTCATGACAGCGTCCTCCATGCATTTTTGCCTCTGACTTTGAGGGTCAGTAGGAAGCAGGAAGAGAAGTGTTCATGTTCAAGTTGTAGGAAATTATTTTATCTGCTCTCTATGGAGGGAGATGCAAAAGTCACTTTGGGTTGTCTCACCAAAGATGAGTTTGGGTTCTCTCACAGGATTATTTATTTAGGACAGAGCACTCTGGATGCCAGACTTCAGTAGGTCTGAGCTGCATTACTCTCTGTGATTTTACTCTAAATATTGTGGATATTTTTAATTTTGTGAAATATAAATTTGATACATTTTAACATTTTGCCAGAAACCAGGAAAATTATATTCCTATTTTCATTTTCTAGCCACATCCTGAGTCTATTACTTACTTCCTACTAAGAGAAAGAGAAAAATGATTAAATTGTAACAGGTGTCTTGATAAGAGCATTAGACAAACAGTTCTACAGGTAACCCAAAACTCCATGCAGATAGTCTCAGTGCAGTTGTTAACTGTTTATTTATGCTTATATACACCCACACTTGTAAATATTGGTTCTTGAATCAGAATGAAATAGAACTATTTTCTTATTAGCAACACTAGGCTCAAATTATAATCATTACTAGCACTATCTTTAAAAATACAGTTTTAAACCTATGAGCAGATATGGATTTTGCATTTCCATTACAATACTTTAATCTATGACCTTTGTCCTTTTATTACGATACTATTGAAATTAGGTTGTTGTAATGATGATGTGGCTACTAATTTATTCATTGCTTTTTCTTTTCCTTTTTTTTACCTAGTAGTAGAAAGGTCTGAAAATGATTTTAAATCAGATATCTTTTTATCTGTGATAATGCTTTCCCCATGAATACAGGGCTTTGTTGAGTCTAGCAAAGGCTGTTACTTTGTCTTCAGGTTAATATACAGACACACAAAAAATGAGAGGCTGGACCTCATAAACATGGTTAGAGCCAGTAATCAAAGGTATGCCTTAACATAGGCATAACATGTCCCTAAAAACTATTTTAAAGCACATATAGTGAAAATTTAGAAATGTAGATATAGATAGATATAGATATAAGAAATGCTATTTTCCATTCCTTCAAGCCTCCAGCAGTTTCTCATACAAGAAGAAACACAAATGAATGACATTTTCACTTTCTAAATCAGCATGCTAAGCTAAATTGTAGTCCCAATTCTCATCAGACAGAAGTAAAGTATAATTCCAGCACAGCCAATGACGCTGGCTGCATCACTGGGGTAAATCTATGAAATCCTGCCTCTGCTACTTACATTTGTAAAAGGACAGGGACAAAACAGCACCTGTCTGTTGCACGCAACAGCCACAGTCCCTCCCCAGCATTTCTTAACACACAGTTTTTCTCCACCTTTAGAATTTTGCATTACTAATGTTGTAACTTGCCAAGGCCATCTTTATCACCTGTTTCCGTGTTGAAAATCTGAATGGATAAATTCTCAGTGTACCAAGATTATGCCTCAATGTAACTCACACAACTAACAACATGCCTTCGAAGGCACTTGAGAGAATTTTACTTTGTCCAAATAACAACAGATTAGCTCAGATTACGCATTTTTTGCTACTTTCACCATGCTTAATGTTGACGTCTAAATTGCCATTTACGCTTTGCTGTGAACACCTCATTAAAGCATGGAGCAGGTAAGGAGGTAAAGCATCTGCCTTTGTTGAGGCAAACGGAGAATTGTGAGCCTTTGTTTGACTGGGAACAGTTGAGCATGATTTTCAGCCAGTGTAAACTGATGTAGCTCCATAGATTTCATCAGAGCTCGTCTGATGTATATTAGTTACAGATAAGGCAGGGTTTCCCTTGTGAGCCTCCGGACATACATAGTATTCCCTGTGTCTGTAAAATAACTTAAGAGATGCCTCCAGAGCACTGATTGTTTATACATTGAATATGGAGGTATTTTTTAAAAAGTGTTACTCCTATATCACCATTCCAGTTGGGGAAAAAAAATCAGTTTTTTCCTTTCCTCACTTGACTATCAAAATTGTGAATAATTATTACAGTGAGAAAACAGTACTATTTCCAATTACAAACAAAAAAGAAAAATAAAGAGGGGAGAAGAGAGATATTTTTTCTCACTGGCCAAAATTTCTTTCTTTGAATAAATTCTGGTGCAGAATATTTTGGAGCCCCAAAACTGTAAAAAAGGCAGGACAATTACTCAAGTTATTCTGTATTTTTACTTTGTGATTGCCTTCTGTGAATGTAGGTAGATATACCGCAATTACGGATTTTTACATGTATTTTTAAGTATTGTAGAAGACAAAAAAAATCCAAGACCAGTGTTTGCTAAATAGACCAAGAGATATTGCTAAACCAGCCAAAACTTGGCTTCCTTCGCTGTAGCATCTGCAGCAGAATCATTGGATTACAGAGATGATTTTGTCCCTTTCTACTGCAGCAAACTGTGACAGTGGCAGATTAGACAATTTTATCTCAAACATGATTTAGCCATAGAGCTGTTGTCAGTAGCTTGCATTGCTTCCTAAGCTCTGCATTAGTGTCCCACCACCCTATCAATTGCCTTTTGTCTCCTCAGCTCCCACACCACCCTGTGACCACCTAACCAACAGAGAATAGAGTGGAACAGCATTAATGTTCAAAAAATCCTTTGAAAACTTGGGATAAAAGCTCCCATACAAGTGTAAAGTATTATTATTATTATTTCCTTTATGTCAATGTGAGATGTAATAGTGGGTTTTTTTCCAATTTACTACTTTAAAGAGAAGGAAAAATTAGCTGCTGCTCTGTTTTCAAATCCAGCAGAAGCCATTGAGAAATTTACAGCATTCTGTTTCAGATATTTCTTAACTCCTTTTGCCCCGAAATACAGAACCAGGGTTAAACATGGTCAATACCATTTCTACTTGTCATGAGTCTTGGAAACAAGGAGCTAATGTAGGCTGCAGCAGCTCCTGCTTTTACTGACAGCATATGTTTGTTGTGAGATGAACAGTTTAAGCCAACTGACTACACAGGAACACTAATAGCAAAGGATGGGCTATATTAACTTCAAAAAGCTTACATTGAGGCAATGTGAAATTGTACATTTTGTGAGGCTTTCAAGTTCATTTTTTCCAAGTCATTTGTGCACAAAACATCTTAGAAACTTTTCTGACACAAATAAATAAACATGCCTCCTCCTACTCTGGCTTGTTCCTCTAATCTATTACCTAAATGAATTATCCTCAGGTTTTTTTCCCTCCAAAAGTCAAGAGCAGAGGAAGCTTCAATAAGTGAAAGCAAAATCTATTAACACTGTTTTGCAACTTTATTGATAGCACCAACGTTATCAAAGCTTTCTCCTGCCACTTGGTAGCACAAATGTGGAGAGTTCCCATCTCCTCGCCTGGCGGCAGGGGAACCCAGTGGTCAGTGAAGATGAGTTTCCACAGCAACACCCAGTTATGTTTCCCAGGCAACCAGGATCCTCAAAATCGGGTGGCAATTGGTGAGCAGAGTAGTTTGAGGACAGTAAAATCTATTTTCCCACTTCACCATAGTAGGAGCTGTGCTGGTGGCTGGCCCAGGTGGGATGTAAGGGAAGAAGGAGCTGCAGGCTGACCACAGGAGGCAGCTACTTCTCCTGGTTCACATCTACATTCAGCTTCTCCAACCTCCCCATTTTGCCCAGCAGAGTGCTCAAAAGAGTAGCATTGTACATTTTTATTTACAGTTATTTTCTTCTTTTGCTAATTTCATAGCTATCACTCCTACATTCCTGTCTATTTTTGATACTGTCTCATACATATTTTGTGCCAGCTTTTGGGGACCCTATGCTTTATTAAATGCTGCATTAACAGCAGAGGAAGAAACCTCTGTTTCATTTAGTTCTCAGTTTGAAAAACATGCCACTGAAGGCAAGGAAAGGATTGTTCAAGTACTAAAATTCAGATTCTAATATATTTTATCACAAAAACCTGTGATTTAGGAGAAGGGGTGTGATAAGCTCATCCCTGGTATTTAGACAGATGTGGACCGAGAGTTTTTTATGAATTCTTTAATCCAGTGCCCTGTTTTTGGTGTTCACCCTGTTTTATCAATACCTGACTTGCTGTCATCTGAGGGCACTAGGAAAGGGGGGCAAACATTTTCTAGGCAGAAATTCACTTCTCTGTGTATTGTGACCATTATTTTCAGATTTGGGAAAATTATTATCTGAATATTGATACTTTCTAGGCTTTCTTGAGCTGACCTGCAAAGCTTTGAATAAGTTTTATTACTTCAAAGATCATATTGACAGCTGTTCTTGTCCCTGCAGATGACAGGAATTCAAACAGGCCAAGAATGACCTATCTAGGGATGAAAGTTAATGTTTTCAGAAGTTTACAACAATGTTTTTCCCATGGCATAGAGAAACAACTCCAAACAAGACATACAGCAAAATACATGAGATGAACCAGCATCTTCAGATGTTAATCAGTGCTATCATGCAAGATTCAAAATACTGCAGAATATTGTGTGACTCTTGCCATGGTCCCAAAAAAAAATCCCTGAACTAATATGAGGCAAACGGGTTAACCTTAGCTTCTTCAGATATGAGAAACCATCCTGGTTTTCCAAGTTATCTGGGCCTGCTGTACCTTCCAATGCAAACATAACCAGAGCTCCCTCTTTCCTCAGAGGCTGTGAGAGAAGGTGTAGTCACACCAGGTCCGCTTCTCTTTGCCAGTTGAAGCTAGAGAAAGAAAAGGACTGAGGTCATGTCAGTGAAGATTTCCTCTTCTTTCTATTCTGCAGGTACAAAAGACAGAAAAATAGAGTTTTTGACGCTGTGCTCACACGTGCTAAGTGCTTCATGCTGCCAGAAATTAGTGACTCTTGTGACGTGACTGCTAACTACCATGTAGATCTGGGAGGAAAGTATCCTAGGTCATGTGTAGTTTTAATCTTTTCCTTCTACAAATACCACTATGAAGGTCAAAATTAGACATCTCCTGTTATTGGAAACTCTGAGACCCATGTCCTCTGTGCTCTTTTTATGATGTGGCATAACAGCTAAAGAAAAAGATAAAGATCACCTATTTGGTCTGTGTTTTTAAAAGCTATTTTTAGTGCCTGGTTAGAATTGAACTAGGGCTGTTAATCTGTGTTCAGTCCTTCCAATAGCCACTGCTGCAGAAAGAATTTTATCTAATGCTCACCTTACTAGATTCAAAATGTAAGAGGAAAAAAAATCTCTTCTATCAGAGCATTGTTCTAGTCTACACAAAATTTAATTATCTTAAGCAAACTTACAAATGATGAAGAAAAAACTCAGTTAACTTTGTGGAATGTGTGTCTGAAAACTGACTATCAAGACAGGCCATGTATATATTAAATAACTTTTCAGCTCATCTTTTAAACAATCCTAGATTTATACAAATATGACTGCTCCAAAAAAAAAATTTACTATAGCCAGTATTCTGACTCTCACTCTGTCATACCCCTCCCTTGTACTTCAAGAGACCCTGCCACTGAATCTCTTGAGTAACTATGAAAAGCTCTTGCAGCCTCCCTCCCTCCATGGTGCAAATGCATTGGCCAAAGTGTTGAAGGAGGCTCTAGGATATCACACATGTGAAATCTAAAAGGTTAAACTTCAGGCTTTGCAAGGTTCCAATATTGGGAGTGCAAGGGTCTTCATGGTGTGCCTGGAGTTTTGGGGGTCTGTATATTTGGGGTCAAAGGGAATAAGCAGCTAAAACATCAGGAGGGCCTCGAGAGCCAAAGAAATGAAAAATCATGATTGTCTTAATATGATATGTTATCATGCTGGTTTCTCCAGCACTTTATGGCTATCAAAAAATCAATGCTGCCACTTTTTTATACTTGTAAAAATAACAAAACAAGATGAAGCAAAATAAAAAGGGAAAAGGATAAAAAAGAAAGAAAACCCAACCTTTGTGACAAGGACAAAGTTTTTTCTGAAACAGCTGACTGATTCTAAGTCCTTTAAATGATTCAGTACATCTGAGCCAGAGGAAATATTTGTTAGAATAGTGTTAGTCTGTTCACATATAAAATGCACATTTTGGTTCTAACCACTCTCCTGGACTTCTGAAAACCCTATCTAAAACTGACCTGTTAGCATGGACAGAGACTACCTGTGCTCACTGAAGGGGCTGAGCTCAGGCTGCCTTTGTGAATGGCCTTCCTCAGCTTTTTACACCACTCACCAGGTTTTTCTTCTATAAGTAGGAACCTCAAAAGAGGCAGCACTGTAGAGTGGGGGAGTGCTGCTGTTCCTCCATTGTTTGACCACCAAACAGGCAGCAAGTGCTATTAAATTCCCAGAGAAAACAAGCACACAAACAGAATTCACAAGAATGCCTTACGTCTTGAGGATGAAGCTGCAGGAGACAAATGTATTACAGTGTCTAGGCAGCACAAGAAGATATTATACCATGATCCCTTCTGAACCTTGTCCACTGGCTTTAGATATGTCCTCTGCACTGCTCAATGCTGACATTATATGCTCTAGAAGCCTAAGATAACTGAAAATCTACCATGAACTAGTGTTTCCCAGGAATGAGCCAAGAATCACAGCAGAGTTTAGAGAGAGGAAAGTTCCACTCCTGACGAAAAGGACTATTTATTGCTTTGTAGACACTGAGTGAAAAGGCTGGCCATTTGTTGGACAGCAGCAGAACTGTGAGTTGAGCTGATATTGTAGGAACATTTAATCACAAATCTCTTCCATATCATATAGCCTACTTTTAAAATTGAGGTTTTTTGAGAATGAAAGGCTTAAAAGGCAGTACCCACTGGCCCAGCACAAGTAATTCTGTGGGATACTCCTAGACAGCAATGCTCTTACTTCTTTCTGTGTGATGTTGGCAAGACAAAAAAAGTGGACAAGAAGGAATCAAACTTTTGTGAGAAGGGTTAAAGAATTCTTTATCTCATTTTCTAGTGCTACTCCATCAAACATTTGAGAAACAAGTTCTGCATTGCTGCAATGACTCTTGAACCTTTCTGCTTATCCTTTCTTCCCTTCCTTCAAAATGCTTTGTCCAGCTCTAAACCAAACAGGCAGTCACCTTCACTCTTATCCCAGCAAGGTCAAAGTCATTGGATGTGCCTTAAAGATAGAAGGAGTCAGCCAAAGGAGCTAAAAGCAGCATGCATTGTAGCAATGAGGACTTTGCCCTCTACTATAGGGACTGTCTGAAGCAGTTTCCCAAATGTGTGTGTGAATCAGACTTTTGTCATCAGGATTGCAGTTTTTGTTCTGGCATAGTCAAACATCCATGTTGCTTTTCACAGGGACAGCACGGGTGCTTTGCAACTTGATTTTGTTCAAGTTTAAAGGACAGAAATTCATGTAACAACACTAACAACACAGAGAAAATATATAATCCTGGGTCTAATCTAGCTGTGCTTAACACTCTGCCTTATACTGCTTGCCAAAAATGTCTGTTACTCTATTGGTTTTCTATTGCTGAGCTAAAGTTTGCATTGCTAGTATTTAATATAATGATTTTGTTTTGCTTTTTTTAAAGCTTTCTTTTCCTGACTTTTAAACTTTGTTGCAGGTGAGGTGCCAGGCAGCAGTTCCAGAGCAACACTGTGCTTCTGAGATAGCTTGGTTTCTTCTGTGTCGTCTTCTTCTAGTCTGTCAGCAGTTGGTCCAACTTTCTCATACTCTTCCTTACTGTTCTCAACATCAGTCCAAGTTGCTGCATTCAAAGGAAAAAGAGCTACACTCTGCTACCTTGTTCAGTTCAAAGTTACTGTGGTGGCCCTGAGACTTACATTTCCAGCCCTTTTGTTCTTTTCCAGCATTGTGCTTAAGGCCTGATTATGAGTGCTCGCAGATCTAGTGATTTTCATCTTAGCACACTGTCAGGTCAAATCACCAGCAATGTCCTCTCAATGGGAATTTGCAGTTCAAGGACTGCCTTTGGATCAGGCGTTGCATGATTCAAATAAAAAATTCATATGCAAGTGTTTGGTACTGTAGTGACAAGGTGCTATTGCTGCCTGCATTTCGTGACCTTTTATATGAGTGTGAAGGACTTGCTGCCAGAGACAGAACCGCGCTGTGAAATACCGCAGACATGGCATCCCCTCTGAGCTGCGGTTCTGGGGACTTACGTAGCAGAGCAGCCTTGTGGTGCCACCTTTCTTTGTTCCTGATCAATCCTGCACAACAATTCTGAGATCCTTTGCTGGGATCTCAGTTTTGCCTGACCAGTCTTGTCCCCAGACCAGCCCCAGAACCAAGGAATGATTTAGCCTGAAAAAGAGTTCTTGAAGGACACCCAATTGGATCTGACTGAAGCAGGTTCAGTCAGATTAGCTTGCTCATGGTCTTTTCTAGATAAGTTTTAAAGTTTACAAGGATAGAAATTCCACCTTCTTGGACATCCAGCTGAGATTTATAACCACCATAATGGTGAAAAAGATGCCAACCCTCATACTTAACAGGACTGCACCATGTTCCAGTGTTTGCTGCCTCCTATGCCATCACTGTGCACCTTCTGAGAGAAGCTGGTTACATCTTCCCTACATTCTCCCATGTGGCAGTTCTAGACAATGGCAATATTCTTCCCAAGTCTCTTTGCCTTAAGACAGAACAAACCCAGTTCTCTCAGCAGTTCCTCAGCTATGGGGCTCTCCAGCCCACTGACCTCCTTAGTGGCCTTCACTTCACTCAGTCCAGCATGCCCTCTCCATCTGCCTCAGAATGTTAAGAGCACAAAACTGCCAAAAAGCTTATTAGATCATTTCCTTGGCTTCCCTTTCACAATTTCTGAGGGGATAGAAGAATCTGTATCTGATCTGCCGGAGCAATCCACTGTAGATTTTTTGCATCAGTTAATCAGTATGTTTCTGACCAAAAGGGTGGGAAGCAATACAGAAAAACAGAGACCAAAACAAGTTTTAATTACAAATGTGAAGTACTGTCTAAGCATCACAGAAAAACCACAATTCAGACTTTTTGTCATACAGTAGATAAAGATAGGAAGAGGTAGCTTATTTCTTTTGATCCTCTTTACACAATTTCACATACTAAGAGTAGTGATGTAATTACTGCTTGATAACTTTACATTCCTATAATGGAATCTGATTGGTGACAACACCTTGAAAATCATTACAGAATTCTGAAATCCATTAAAGAATTTAAAACAATCTTATTATTAAGAACAGAATACATTCAAACTCTGTAACTAGTATGTAATTCTTCTGAATGACATATTAATTAGTGCCTAATAGGATTTTTAATTTATATTTTTTTGCTAGACAAAAATATGAATTTCACTATACTTGACTAATAGGATCATGATTAAGCAACTGAATAATCAAAAATCATCATTTTCAGTGTGTATCAGATCCTTTGTGATCACCAAGCTGCCAAAAAGTAAAAAATTATTGGCTTTTTTTAGCTATTTTTCTAGTTCTGTTTTTTTAGCTATTTTTCTAGTTCTGTTTGCTGGATGCTTATGGAGAAGCAACAGCCCTTTGCAGTTCCTGGGGATTAAACACAGGTACTTTAATGTGACCTCTTTAGGTGTCGAAAAAAATGTTCTCAGTAGTGTCACTCCAGTGGGTTTAATGGAATAAGTACAACAAGGAATCTTCCCCTTTGTTTTGAAAGGGAAAATTCTTTGGGGATTTGCTTCTTCCCTCTTTTTTCTTTGATTAGTAAATCAGCAAAGGGCTGTGTTTTGAATGGATACATGGTAGGCACTTATTCTGGAAGTACTACTTTATAATGCATTTTCCTGAGGGCAAACAGCATTCGTGGAAAATGCAGAGAATCAAGTTAGGTAAGCAAGGTGGGCTGCCTCTCCTACAGACACAAAACCCTGTGTAAACAGGAACAAAGATGACACAGAAATATAGGCACCATTTTCATAAGTCCTAACTGAAATTGTATAAACATAAGCATAATCATATTTTCCATTCCTCTTGGCATCACTTTGTGGTTTATTTGTTTTCTGATGTGCCCTACATCATCACCTTTCATGTTTTAGAGATGTGAATTGTCAGTAGTTTCCTTAGCTGCAGCTGTACTCCTAAGAAATATGGGGGAATCCTTCATTGCACAGAAGACCATTATGTAACAGATAACAGGGAGGGGTGGGGGGGATGTCTCTGCATCAACTGGTGGCATAATCCCCAAGGGAAAACAGACTTTAGTTGAACAATCAGAAAACTGGCTTGCTTTATGGTGTTTACACTGCTGCTGGCTAATGGATCACCATAAAGGAAGCAAAAGGACTCTTACACTATTGAGTATGCTATCATGGGAGTCTTCTGAGTGCGCCTTTTTTATTTGCTGCAGTCAGGTTAATGAGCTCACCAGCCCACTTGATGTCGAGGACTTTGTAACAAAGCAATCTCTCATTAAATGCTGCCTGGCACCACTCTCTTGAAGCAAAGGGACATTCAGATTATTGAATGCCTTTGTATTCCTCATTCCTACCAGGCTATGGCGTCCAGCAGTGGCATCAGTCCCGCACACTTACTGGCAGCCATCCAGTCATGCGCCTGCCCTCTTCAAACTGCATGGGCATTTGCCAATCTAAGCAGCACTAGTAGGCAAACAAGCATGGCACACGACTGCTTTGGCTGGCAGCCAGATGTGCAGCTGTACCATCTCACTTCCCCACTACTGTATGGAGAAATGCATTCTTTCACCATTCTTTCCCATTCAGCTGATTTACACAGAGAAGTTTTGTTGCAGTACAAAGGAATGTGCATTTATCTGCATTCTCTTTCTGCTTTAACGCCTTTTTTTTAGTCTCAGTAGTGCAGGTCATGAATTCATCTGTGGCTTTATTTAAATACCTCTTGGCTGACAGTTTCTTCAATGAAATGACCCCAGAGTGTTATCAGCTAGCTAGCAGGTGTGTCTCTTTATTCAGAATCTTGCAGGCAACAGTGCATCCTGGGTAAAGAGCAAGCTATGCATGATCCAGCTCTTCCCTACATTACTCAGGAGATTTAATGGTTCGCTGTCATGAAAGCACTTACAAAGATTATTTTTTTTCTAAGTTGGCTTTCGGCTGGGCTTTGTGGCCTGAGTTTTTTTGACACAAACACATAAAATGATAAAGAAGGATTTTTTTATGAAAGACTTCATCTCATTCAAAAATTTAAAAAAAAAACCAGCCTTGGTCAGGCTATTGTTTTTGAGTTGTAAGATACTAAACAGATCTTTAATAATAATGTAGCTGCTCTGTCTATAGTTCCACTAGTAAACAGCCTTGTAAAGCATCATGTTTGCTGATGTCCCCATGTGTATCTGTGCACATATAAGTACACCCTGTTTCTATCCAGACAGCCTCTAATGTTGAAGAAATCCTCAAAGTCAGGTTACTACAGTGACAAGAGAAAACCAGACTGAAAAAAAAAAAAATGCCTTAAAGAATAAAGTCAAGAAGGAGACTACAGACAATAGAAGGACTCCCCTTGTCCTTCCAAACAGTGTCATACTGTGTTTTAGGACACAGTTTCTTGAACCTTTTTTTTTACAGGGTTACTTCTTTGCCTTCCTTGGCATGGAGGGAGAGGGAAAACACAGAGCCCAGCAGTGTTTTCAAGGCTCTTGCATGAGTTCAGGGTAGTCTGGGCAATTGTTCCCTGGGGCACTCCTCCTCTCTTCCCCAGACAAATATCAGATTTGATCACACCAGCAAAAGCTCAACCAATGTTCACTCACACTATAAGTCAGTTTTTTCTTCTACCAGCAGTGAACTGAGAGGAGGTCCTACCCAGGTGATGTTTGTGTGCTCAGAAATAAAAGTGATAGGCTCACTTAACATTTCTTGAGAAAGGATTCAGAAAGTTCAGTAAAGTTCCTTGCTTGTCTGTCAGTAAAAAGACATGAAAGGACAATAAAAATAATGGAAATTAATTTTATCCTGACATAAAGCCAAATGGAGTTTTGTAGGAGCACAATCTGACATCAGTTTTGCTCCTGCTTCCACTGAAATTAGCAAGCATTCTCTTATTGACTTAGTGAGCAGGACTGTGATTCACAAATTTGGCTAATCCACTCATATTTTCAATATGAGATTTTGAAAAGGTCACAGAATTCTAGAGTCAAGACCGTTGTCCCCAGAAGGGGGTTGGCTTGAGACCAGGCAAAGATAATAAAACCAGTTGTCCAGCTTTTCAGTATTCAATACATACCAGCTGCACTGACTAATAAGACAAGATGGTGTTGGTCTTAGAAATGAAGAAAGGTCTTTCTTTTCAGCCTTCTGTATTCTGCCTATATCAAGCAAATGATTTTTTAAGTAGAAAGGATGCTAACTTGATCAAAATACCCCAAAAATCCCAATTATGTGAGCTTTATTTCAAAGTGGAAGAAGTACATTTATAGAAATGTGCTATTTAAAATATCTTATGGAATATAATAATCAGGGCAAAATGTGAACCTTGTTGAAAAAATACCTTACTGAAAAAAATCAGCAAGGCTTCAACATCCATTTATACACAAAACTAAATACAATTTTTAAACATAATTCAGTTCTTTGAATTCAATCCCAGTACATAATTTTAAGTCTGTTGTTGGTTTTGGGTTGTGGTTTTCTACTATGACAATACTTTTCTAGTAGTTCTTCCAGAAGCTGTACAAATTTTTAACAAGTATCTGGGCAAAATTTAAATCCATCTTTCAACGACTAGTTTTTTCTGAAACAAATTATATGCAGCAAAATCATCTACCCTATTTTATTTGCATTCCACTCAACCAGAAGGTCGAATACTACTTTGCCCACTTTACAGAGAAGGTAGATTTGATTTATCTCATTCTTCTATTTTTCTACTTCCTCTCTGTTCCCAAGTTGAAGCATTGATATTGACCATTCAAAAAGAACAAACATTACAGAATCACAGAATTGTTAGGGTTGGAAGGCAGCTCTGGAGATTATTCAGTCCTCCCCCCTGCCAAGGCAGGGTCATTTAGAGTAGGGTACACAGGAACATATCCAGGTGGGATTTGAATGCCTCCAGAGACGGAGACTCCACAGCCTGCCTAGACAGCCTGTTCCAGTGTTCTGCCACTCTCAACTTAAGGAAGTTCTTCCTCATGTCGAGGTGAAATTTCTTGTGTTTCAGTTTATGGCTATTAACCCTAGCAAAAACATTTCAATAAACAGCTGCAGCTTGTTTTTGGATCATGTGCACCGAGATACTCGAAAGATATTTAAGAATACAAGCCTCACTGGTCTCCATCCCTAGAGTAAACTGTGAATTTTACATTCAGGATCATTTATAGATCCATTTCTGTAGAGAAAAAAAACACATTTTGAAGTCCTATACATCAATAATTGCACATACACTTTGCAATTCATTTGCACTTCCACTGCTAAGGGACATTTGTGTATATTGAGGCCAGCATGAGTTATTATAGTTCTCTGCTCTAATCCCTCATACTACACAGGCCATAGCACTTCACTTTGCAATACTCACCACACTGCAATTTGCACTGCACTAGGGAGAGAAAAACTGCTGGTCCCTTTTTCCCCACCTTCAAAGATCTGTCAGGTTTCTATTTCTAGTGCCATTAACTTTTCTGAAAAACAAGCACTTTCATCTTTTTGGTTGCCATGCAGTTTCAGCTCCCTGTTCAAATCAACAAGCATGGGGACAGTCAAGGTTCAATACTGTGTGATGCTGAGCCAAGGCTTGTGCTCAGGAGTGCTGAAGAGCTGAGTGAGGCTCATGGGCTCTGTGAGACGCCCCTTCCCTGCTTCTTTCCTACTGGGAATGCAGCCCAGGGACAGCAAAGGAATGATAAGCAAAGCCATAATGGCTATCTATAAATAGGGTCTGAGGAAGACATTTTTCTTCAAGTGGACTGATATTTATTTATGTTTATAAGTGTATTTTCCTTTACTTTTCCCAAAAGAAATGACATAATCTCCAAAATTTCATAAAGCTTGCAAAATACACGTTTTTATCCAGTCAGTTTCAATACTTTGTTTTGTGTTTTGCAGCTTTTAATGCTCCTGTTCCTAAAAAAAACTATCAAGCAAGAGGTTATTTACAGACCAGGCGGATGATGTTTTTCTTTCATCAGCTATCTTAGAGGGTTAATTAAGAAACAGAGCAGCAAAATGGGAATCAAGGAAAAATAGAAAGTGCGCTTATTAACAGCGCTTTTGTTTGCGTTTCTAATTGCTTCCTTCAAATACTTTGTCTCGGCTATTACAGCCAACAAGAGCCCTGGTGTAACTCTGACTCCAGTTCATGGTGCGTTTCATTCAGGGGGGCAACCCAGAGTCTGGCACATGGGGAGTTCTGCAGACAGGGGTGACACTGAGCTCAGCAAATGTGCCACATCAGCAACGTGCCAGGCCTGTGCACCTCGTGTGCCAGCACCGACCCTTTCTCCTGGCTCCATCCCTCACTCCTAGCTGATCATGTTTTAACAGCTAGAGAAGTGATAAATGATGAATTAAGGATCCATTCCAGCACAATCCTGAACACAGACATGCATACCATTCAAAATTTTTGGTTATTCGGTATCAAGCTCCAAATATCAGGAGGAAGAATTTGCAGCGCAATATTAGTAGGGTAAAAAAAAAAAATCAGCCTGTCTCGTCTGCTGACGATGAGAAGATTGGCTGCTTAAATTCTCCAAAAGCAGCCTTCAATTTTTTATCTAGCTATTTATAGAAAAGTGCAGAAACAGCTGAGCTGAGTGAAGTGATGTCACTTTTGCTGGGAGGACGGCTCGCTCGGCAGCATGCCGAGGCGGCAGAGTGTGCTGGAGGCTGGGACCGCAGCCCCACTGCGCGAGGAGCTGGAAACACGGGCATTTTTCAGCTCGGCTGATCAATACGGCATTGATGGCTCTCGGCTGACCTTCAACCCCTCCGGAATAGCAATGGGCAGGGGCTGCATCTTGCAGGCTGTGAGGGCTGCTGCGTGTTAGCTACCAATTTTACAATCGATCAAAAGTCATCTTTGTCAATAAAGCTGGAGATTTCAAGCAACGGCAAGCAATTTTGGAAAGGTCAGGGCTGGGTTTTTATTTGTCCGACCTCTGCTTTCAAGCAGAAGCACGGTCCCTTATACCCATTAACAGTAGTAAGAAAATTTAAGATTTTTTTTCTTCCCTCTTCCATGTATTTTTAGTAAGCCTTTGGGCATTTTCCCTGTCCCTAAAAGAATACGGTTGCATGGCAACGTCCCCGGTTGCCATGGCGACTCGGTGTGTAAGCAGCTGCCGCAATCAGCATTAACTCCAGGCTCGCAGGTTTGTCATTCCAATGCATAGGGAGGGGGAGACAAATAGGACGGCAGCGCAGCGCCGTAAAAGGGAAGTCACCTAGATAATGTCACTCACAAACATATGTTCCCCAATTATTCTTTCCACTGTTTTATTGCCGCAATTATAGCTAAACTAAGATTACAAAATTATATGGTTTTAATTTGCCTCTGTCGACTATGTTTCACTTCCATTAAAATGAAGTCTAAACCCATTTAAGTAGCAAACTGTTGGCTCTGCAGAGGATGGGGGATTTTGGTTTACCAGTGGGTATTTCGAGGACTAGGTAAAAATAAATCCTCTAGGAATCTTGATATCTAGGCAAAATGAGGCACAGCCCTCGGTGCTGGAGTGCCTGTTTCTTTTGTGCTGCCTTGAACCCTACAACACAGCCCCTACCAGTGATGCTGGCCAGGACAATCCTCCTACTCTTCTTCTCCCTTACCCCTCTCCTCTCCAAAAAAATATTTGGAAGTTTCATATTCAACCGTCTGAAAGTCTGGCACTGGGCTGAACCCACCGGGTGCTGCAGCATCCTCCAACACATCCTTGTGCAATTGCTCCATTTGAAGACCCCTGCAATATACAGACGCAATGGGGTTGACTTCAAAATGAAGTAACGCAGCATTAACCCTGAATTTCCTTACATTGGCTGTCTTCAGACTATCCTTTCATGTTCCTCAAGCATAGTTTATTATCTTTGTTTTAGAAGAAGTTCCATTTTTCTCTGTGGCTGCCTGGCTGCTCCTGATGTTATTAAAAAACAAAAGTAAAACACGTTAGGAAGTGTATGGCAGGTGATGAAATACACCTCCACAGCTATTCTGTAAAAACCTGCAGTTTGTGGTGGTAAGGCGCTTCAGTATAGTTTTTTTAATGTATAGGTGGAAGCATTTAATCAGTGTTAAATACACACATTTGCACAGCTGTGCTGATTCAGTTGTGTAAGCAAGAATCTATTCACGATTTAAAGTATTAGGCCACAGAGTGATGCTGGCTCCCTCAGAAACAATTCCACATTATGGGAAAAAGTGGTGTAAATGAGTAGATAAACATAAACTCGACATTCAAATCCATATGATTTATTTACCAACCTTTTCTAACAGCCAGTTTTTGACCCTGTTAAATCCTTCCATTATATAAGGGCATTTATTACTGTGGATTTGCATAATTAAAATATACATGCCCAGTCACCAATGTTTATAACCTATACTTACTCAGATTCTTATTAAGACTTGCATCAGAAACACAACCTTTTAAGTATCATTTTAATTAAAATATAGCATGGTATCTTTTTTTCTAAAGGAATCTACTATCAATACCAAATATGTTTTCATTTTTCACTCTGGCAGAAATGGCTGAACACATATCTATTGAGATTTGCAGAGTAAAAATCACATTCCTTAGAAGAGACCTTGCATGGCAACATTTAGATAGAAACTTCCTTCTATAATCAAGTTACAGTCTATAAACCCCCGAAAATAGGGGTTTATAATGAAAATACAGCCAGACCCTTCACTACAAAAATGCTAGCAGGTGCTGTTATAATATACAAATCCAGATAGCATACAGTGACCTATTTTCAAAACCAGGCCAGGCAAAATGACATCAAGAAATTGAATTCCTTGCCCTTACTTTAATAGTGTCTTGTCATGCAATCTTCAAATCAGGACAGGTGATCATTGCAAAACAATCCCTAACCCGAGGGACAACAGGAACGTTCTCAGCACTAATACCCTGGGCTCATCACACTGCCTACAATAATTGGATGATTGCAGAGGGCAGGTATAGACCATTCAAATCAAAAATATCCTTGGACAAGGGTCTGTTTTGCCCTTTTTAAAGTTATAGGCCAAAATAATCCTTAGAACTAAATTCTGCCCTATTTTGTTGTGTCATCAAAAATAGCTGGCAACTGGTACAACAAACAGTGCTGCTAAAAATATGATGGTAGTTATGTGGGGATATTTAAAATAGATTAGCATATGGATTAACTCAAATTCAAAACTCACTTTAACCCTTCAGTGACTACAATCCTTTCTCCAAATAGGGCAACTCTGCAGCATCAAAGACAAGCTTAGCTCCTGAGTGTCAAGAAAACATTTGTCTGGTAAAAGCAAGTGTGGCCGCTACTGTTTCCATTAATTGTGATGATTCAATGGTATCTAAACAAATTTAGGCAGATCAAATAGTTTATGAATTCTTTTAGTATATTGTCATTTGGGATTTTTTTAAACAGTGTCCATTTCAGATGCCCTTAATTTATTGCTGAAAGTATGCTCAGAAGCTACAGAATAAGGCCCTGGAAAATACTGCAAGGGAAATATATAAGACTGCAACTCTGTGTGCCTGTACTAAATCTAACAGAAGTGAGCCAAATGTTTTCAAAGCAGTTTAGAAAGACTCAAAATTGAAGAAATTTTATTATACAACAGAAAATAATTTTCCTGAAGTAAACATATTTTTTGAGTAACAAACAACTATTTCCCTGCTGAAAACTGCTTATTTTTTATCGAAATTATCCAGTTCTCTGAAATAAATTACCTTTGCAGCAGGCACTCAGAATTCGTATTTTATTACATGCCATTTACAAAATCCGATATTTTGTTGAATTTATTGAGAAATCAGGATTTAAGTATGGTCAGAAGCCATATGTAATGGATAGCCCAGAATTTAAAATGTCAGGTTTGCAAAATTCTACCCCCAGTCTCATTTTTGCCAATTGTAAGATAACTGTTTTTGATTTAAATAACTGTAATACTTAAAGTAAAGCAGTTTTCAAAGTTTTCTGTTTTAGCCAGATACAACCATTTCCACTGTATCATTCAAGACACTCTCCCCACAGTGGCCTTATTTTTAGTCACCACAGACTGAAACCAAAATTTTGGTATCTGCATTTGTTCGATTGTTTTTAAATATGGATTCCCCTAATTAACTGGGGTGTTGTGGGTTTTTTAAATGCTTAACCTTAATATCTCATTATATGGGAGAAGGATGTTGTTTGTTAAAGTACAGAATATTAGTTGTTTGAATGCTTTGACCAAAATACTTGTATTAAAACTGTTGCAGTAGTAATAAGGCTTTTGGGCTTTGTTTTTAAGCAAAATAGCAATCACTTATTTTCATGTTTTCCAATAAGGTCTTTTGAAATAGAAATGTACTGAATTGCTAAAAATATTTGGGAAAAAATAACCTGAGAACTACAAGCAGTATTGCTTGGAAAATCTGCTGTGCAAAATGGCAAATAGCTCAGAGTGGTGGCTCTGAGAAAATTTTCCAGAAATACCCAGTATTCCTCCTTGGGCCAGGCACAGGGGAGTCCTGCGAAGGTCCTAAATGAGAAGCTTAATTCCCTTCCAAGAGATAGAAATGGGGCTGTGACAGAGCCAAAAGAAAAAGGACAGAAGGACATTCCCGTGTGTGCTCCTTCTTTCTGGTGAGGTTTCCCTTACAAAGACAGAAAGAATCCAGTCTGAGGCAAAATGCTCCCACCAAAAGCAGCTGTTTGGCAAGCAGAGAACTGCATACGACTCTGCCCACAGCTCCTGCTGACCTGTCATCCTGCAGACAGCCAAGGAGGGAGAAAAGTTACTGCCAGAGCTCGCTGGTAACTGCCTTTGCAAACACAGGGATGAAAAACCTTGCTTCTGCAGGAACATAACTAACACTCATTTCTTTGCTCCTGCACAGAAACATGCCGGGCAAAATTCTTTCTGGAACAAATATTTTCCTGAGGTGAAATACACATCAAAATCACTGGGAAGAGTAGCATTTCAAAATCTAATGTGGATGGCAGAACCTAGGTATTTCTGACCTGTACAAAGACACAAGAAGAAAAGACATAAGTATGGCATCCAGTAGCACTAAATCTGTCTCTTAGGACATTCTCTGAACTGAGGTTACCTCTCACAGTACTCAAAACAAGAGAGTGAATTGCCTGAAGTGTTAGCATGTAGATGCTGCATCAAGATGTTAACATGGGAGGGAGGTGGCAGGGGGCAGACCAGACAGTAGAATTTCTGGCAAAGAAATGTAATGGTTCTCGTTTATTCCCTAGCTTCAATTTAAATATATTTTATACTCTACCATGTATGCTATAAAAAAAAAGGGTTTCTGTTCTCTAATGAAACTTTTGGTCAATTTGGAAGGGGGAAATCTCAGAGATGTTATGGATTTCATTCAAAGTCAGTTAATAAAACCTCCTTTTTTCAATAGCATTTTGGCATAATCAGACAACCATATATTGCTATTATCAGATGAACCTGCTCCAATACAAGAATTTTATTACTTGTACATAAGGTTTCATGGAAAATATTTTGAGAGACACAATGATTGTTTAAATAAATGTGAAACATAAAACAACTGAATGCTGCTTCATGTAGAAGTCACTGGTATAAAATATTATAATTAAAAAAAATATATCTTTCACTTACACAGCAAAAGAGCTGTAATGTTCTGACATTCTGGGGCCAGCATTCATGTTTCCTGCTTTCAGAAATCAAAAGACAGCCATGGGTGTTTGTTCTGCAGTCACAAACCTGTGGAGGTTGCCCTGTGCATATCTGTGCGTGTGTGGGCAGACACGCACGCATGCATGCACGCGCGCCGGGACACACACACGCCGCAGAGATGCTTTTGTCTCCAGGGCCACTTCTGCTCTTCTGAGATCATAACAGGAATGTAAAGAACAATTGTAATATTTAAAACAACCGTTTTCCTTTTATATGTGTTCGATGGCGACTGATGGCCATTAGGGAAAAAAAAACCCAGAATATGTTTTTTATAATTCAACTAATAAGTAAAAAAAAAAAAAAAAAATCATATTTTTTGGTTAATTCTCTGTCTTTCTCCTCAGAAATAAAGAGTGTGCAGCTGGAACTGAAATTTCCACCAAATCCTATGCTGTACTTAATATGGCTGTTAGCAGATTAAATCATAAATACACACACAAAATTACAAAAAAACTTACATTTAGTATCTTTTCTTCTTTTCCTGTCTATGCATCCTGTCTCTTTTTTATTTGTCTGGATTTTTTTCTAGCTTTTGAAAACAGCTATGATAATATTCTCTTTTACGCTTTTATAGTGTTTTAGAATCTATTCTCCATTATCAAAGATGCCACCGAGGGAAGACACTTTACAGAGATTATTAGATTTCGAGAGTAGTCCAACATTGTTCAGAGCTAATAAAACAACAGGACAACTGCAACAGCAACAATACTTGGGCTTCATGGGAAAATGGTTTTTTAGTCTGTGCCCTAAGCAACACCAGTCATTCATTCATTTAGTAATAAAGATTACATTTCAGCATTGCTGTGTACTAAAGAAAAAAATTATTAAGAAATGTTATAAAATTCTTTCAAGGGCAGAAACAAATCACAGTTCTGTTCAAACTTATTTTTCAGTGCTACACAGTTAAAATGTTTACATGTGTTATCACAGCACCTTTGTAAATTGCTGCACAAATATTTCACACAGATATTAATCTGCTAGAGAGAAATATTTTTTGCGTTTCTATAAATGGGCAAGTGAGATATACAGATGCTGATGCTGAGAAAAGTCAACACCAGAGTAGGTTTTCAGGTACTGAACCTCCCTCAAAAACCTATCAGAAATACCTGTTCTGTACCCATTTTACAGGTAGGTAGATTGAGGTGGGACACGGTTTGCCTTGACTGAGGGTCAGTCAGTGAGCAGCCTCTGGAAGTGGATGCACTGGATGCAGTGGATGCAGAGCTGGGAGTATGAGACACTCCACCTGTCCACAAGGGAGAAACAGAGAGAGAGAGACATCACCAGTGATGGGGATTTCAGTAGACAGCCATTCCTTCTGCATCCATGAAGAAAGAGCTCACTCCAGGTAAGACTGGAAAACTGGTATCTGCCAGCAGTGAGCCCACAGCTTGTCAAGCTGCTCAGAGCCTTCTGACAATTTGTTTTTGAGCCGTGGTAATTTGTTGCACCTCGGAATTTCATAAATTATATTTTGGGTAGTCCCTAATGACTGCAGGAGACTTCCATACTCATGTGCAGCATCCTTAGTAAGCAGCCTAGGCAAATTAAGGCAGATGAATAGCAGGGTGATACTGACCCAAATGTATCCCTATTTTTGTATTTTTTTACAGGAGAAGCTTAATCAGATTGAAAGCTGCTTTTGTAGGCTTTCATAGTAAATGCCTTTTAACAAAAAGGGGAGGGGGATATTCACAGAGCAATGGCAAGAACAGAAACTGGAGGTTTGAAAGACCCACCAGGAGAGGGAATTCAGCCCACTTATATTAAATCAGCTGTTATTTTTTTTCTCTCCTCCTCCCCCTCCCCCCAAGAATCATGTACCCAAAAAGAAAATGATGTGAATCCATTTTCAGTACTGATTTCTTTTAATCCCACAGATCAAAACCATTCTACAGTTTCCAAATGCTTTTTCATTCTAAAGGTAAAACATTTCACAGGAAGATGTGAGGGGTAAGTCTTTCCAATCAGGGATTTTAAACTCAGTTGCTTGCAAAATATAATGAACTTCAAAAAAATCATAAAGGCCCTAAATCCTGAAGACAATGGGGGTTTTGCCATTAATACCTAAAGCAGCGGGATTGTGCACAGTGTAATCAATTGCCCAACAAGGCCCTGGGAACAAAATCAAGAAAGAAGGCTACAGGAACATACAATATTTCACATTTAATAAATGGTCTTTTGAGATTACAGCTGTATAGAGTAGCAATAGAGAGAGACTATAAAGCTAAAGTAGGGATTATATACATCTGTGTGTCTGTCTGTCTGTGTGTCTGCCTGTCTGTGGGTTATAAATTCAGGCAATCATTTTCATATAACCTGTCAATAATAGGCATGCTTTGGCACTGTCATGGTTTGCTTCAATTTAAACCCTCATTCCTTAAAAGCACAGTAAAGACGATTCTGTCTTCAAGAGGGCGGAAGGTGGGGGAGAAAGAGGCAGCGATGTGTCTTTGATAGACTAATCAGACTGGCTCCTAACAATACCTGTCTTGGGAAAGCTAAGGAATTACAATAAAACACTTTAAGTATGCCTTCACTGTCAGATACCATATTTGTTCAGTATTTATTTTGCTAACATGTTATTTACAGTAAATTTAGTAAAATAAAATTAGACCAGTTTCACTGCTGCATGTTAATCAAGTTTTAGCCTTAAAATAGTGCTGAAATGGCTGTTCCTTAATAAGCAGAAAAACTTCCAAATGGTAAAATATCTGCAGCACTCCCTCTCTTCCAAATTCAGTATACAACTATAATCTTTTAACAATTACAATAGTCAAAGGATTGTGTGCTCAGACAAATCATACTGGAAGCAATGACTGAAAGAGGAGATGATTTTGGTTGCGTTCTTTCCACAACCTCTACTCATTTTTGCCAGATTCTTCCTTTTCCTTCTCTTTTTCCTCTTCCTTCCCCCTAAAAATCCCTAAAACCTCTACTTCTCTTTTGTCACTCATTCCATCTTTAACTCAAAACCAAATTTGGATTGTACCCTCAACCTGGCCTCAGGGTGGATTCACACAAGATTCTAGGCACAATATGTTCATGTAACAATTAGGGAGACTCTTTCTACTTTTTATAATGCTTCAGCACAATGTCTTAGGCTCTCAATCACAACCTGTATCCCCTTGTCATTTTTAACCCAGCTGCCCACTCATATTTTGATTCAGTCTGAAGAAATAAAATGATTGTCTCACTGTTCTTGATCACAACAAATTATAATTATTAATGCTCAGCTTTGATTTTATTCTCATAAAGTATCTTATCAGTGGGCTGCAGCTGCTTTCCTGAATGCAGAGAAAATACCAGTTATTAATTATAGTACCATATATCACCCATACATATGATCACGTGTGTATGTATCAGTCTGCCTAGGTTACAGTAACACGCTGATTCTCTGTGTCTATGGGGAGGGGGGAAAGTGTGCATCTGATGTGATTACTGTTCTGATTAGCATAGAAACTATGTTAATCTCCTTCTCCTACCTTTATAAAATTAAGATCTTATGTTTTGTTTGCCTTTTCTCCTTCCACCTTTGCCTGGCTGAGGAGCAAATGAGTCCTTGAATAAGGACTGATTGGTAAATAACTTTTTCAAAACAGAAAGGTTACTGTTATGCTTTCCAGTATCCCACACATACACATTAGGTAGCTTTCTCCCCTGGAGTGCCAGAAAGAAACCATGCATTCCTTCTTGCTACAAATCTGTAAATCTGAAAAGAAGAGGCCACATGAATAGGAAAGCTCTTTATAGAACAAAAAGCATGGGGTGTTATTAAGTAGGACTTTAAGCCCTATTCTATTCATAGTAATTAAAGGATCAGATCAGGTTAATGTGAGGACCTAGGTCAATAAAGTACTGTAGGTTCACCCTTTTTAATCCTTCTCAATCCTATAGGCACGGTTTCTGACTGCTCTGTTTGATGCACAGAACTGTTATAGGTGACAAAGATGTGCAGAGACTTTTTGAGAAAAGTTGAAGTTTGTATCAGTCGCACCATGCATTTTTTAAGCACAAGTGGCAGGTGGTTCTTGGGGTGAGGTAGATGTCAAACTTTAGTGCCATATCGTTTCCACTGTGCCAGCTGGTAAAATGACTTGCCAAGTAAAAAAGTTCAGGGAATATTTTGAGTTTGCACAGTAAATCCACAGTGCTTTAGAAAGTTTAAAAATATTTTTATATCAGCTTTTCTATATGTGCATGTCCACCCTTTGAAATCCCCTTCCCTTCAGTCACCCCCATCAGTGGGTGCCTATTGCAGGACGTGCCTGTGTCTGAGCTCTGGCTCCACAAAGATCCAGCATTTCAGAGCAGAAGTATGAAATCCAGGGCAAGGAACGCTCCTGCCCCTGCCTTGCCCAGTGGAGGAACACATATGATTTCACTGAGCAAGTTAAGAAAAATTTGATGGGGACCATCCACCAGAGCTACAATGAACTGGAGAACAGAGGATAGCTCTACTCTCCCTGGACACAGCTCTTGAAGAAATCATCTGGCCTACGGCAGCCAGCCAGCATAAATACCTGCTTTGAAGTAATCTGGAGGATTTCCAGCCCCACATGAGCATGTGTCAATCATGCAGGTCAGCTGCCTCACAAAGCATTGGTTGGATTTTGCAACATACTAGAGATTAAGCTGATGGCTCTATCTGTAGGTTCAGTCCTGCATAACAAGAATGCCCCATACTCCTCTCTGAAAAACCCCAGCACCTCTCAAGTCCACAGTAAAATCCCTGCTGGCTTCAGCCAAGGTAGGGCTTTGCCATCTCTTCCTGGTTTTCTGACCAATATTTTGATCCCAGTTTCTCCTGTAGTGCTGACCATTAGGAAAAAATCTTATCACACTTCTTCCCCTCTCTTCTGACCCTAAAAAACCCTCATTATTTAAGGTGGGAAATAAGTGAGGAATTGTTCTTTATAAATTACTAGGCCTAACAAAGAAGTGGATCCTGATATTACACTTAAAGAGTTACGGCTGAAAATGAGTGGAAAGAAAGACTCTGCTCACAAGTGCAGATCTTCTTTTGCCAAAGGACTACTTGCCTTTTATTTCTCTCTTAGTATATACTTAGATATTATTTTTCCTGAAACTTTACTGAGACCCTCCAAAGCCCGCAGAACTTAATTGGAAAACCCATACTCATTAAGTCTTTTAAATCTTCCCCTAAATTATACCTGTTCTGACTTCTAAGATCCATATGTGTACATCCACACATGATATGCTACTCCCTATGTATTCTTTATATATATGTGAAATGGCTCAAAACATACAGAAACAATTTTTCCTGTTAACTTCCTAAAGTTCCTGGGATAATCGCAGTGCAACTATTGATATTAATTCCATTAGCTTTTAATGGAATATCTTCAGGAAAGTTAGAACATTGGGAATTTAAATTATTCGCTCTTCAGTACCTAAAATAATGGGTAAATTGAAACCATCGAATTTTAAGGATTCTATTTTAATGCAAGATGCTGTATTCTTTGTTCACATGTAGTAAATTAGAAGTGCAAGAGAAAGCTAAGCCTCTGGGGAGAAAAAAGTGCCATAGTGCATATTTGCCCTCTATATTTCCTTCTTTGCCTCTCTCTGTGAGCAGTTTATTAAATCTTCTTAAGGGGAAAAGAAAAGAAAAAAAGGAAAACAAAAACCAAAAAAACCAAACAATGCTATGATAGGGAAAAGGCTGATACCTTTCAAGACTGAAAAGAAAGCAGGGAGACTCCATTATGAAAGCAGAGGTCATCCCAAGTAAATTAGAAAAATTTTTTAAATAAAATAAATAAATAAATAAATAAATAAATAGGGAAAGCACCAAAAATGTTAGTATTTGAATGATGTGAACTCTGGTAAACGCCAGCATGCAATATGGCAAAAACGAATCAATCAGTTCAGCTTAGTTCAGCCTCTGCAACTGGCCATCTGGCGCGAAATCAACCAAATGTAGCCTTGCATATTCATCTTCATTTTCACAAATACTCAGGAGAATGTCATTCTAGGGCAAAATAAAATTAAATCACCATAATTTTTAAGACATCTTTTCCTCTCATGCTCTCCGGAGATTAACGCGTTTATGTGAAACTACTCACTGCTATAGGGTTAGCAGGTAATTTCTAAGGGAGTACTCCCCCTCTGATATTTAAAATCACATTTCACTCACTCAGGACACTTAAGCATAGATTTTGTGGTAAACATTCCAAAGCAAAGATAACACAGGAAGTTACTATGACTACATGGACAGATTTTTTCCCCCAGGGTCAATATAGAGGCATTCTGCATTTACCTTCCACAGCCATCCCAGGACACACCTGTGTGACCTACTGATGTGCTGGGACTGTGCTGCATAGATCTAAGGACAAGTCTGGGCCCTTAATCCTTAAAGCAGATCACAATAAGCGACAGAAGATGCCTGAAGAGTGAGGCCAGAACCAAATATCAGCTGTGATTAAGACTGTTACTGATTTGGTACAGGCCTTGTCTATACAAATCATGGTGATGACCACAGGGTAAAATAGAAAACCATGTGAAAAAGAACAGGAGAAAGGAAGTAAGAACAGGAAAAAGACAGAGCATGTACGTGTCACCATCATGTTAGAAGCTGCAGTACACACAATTCTTTATTCAAGGCAACCCAAAGAGTTGCCAGCGAGGATAGACTATTTGGGGCTTTATCTTTTGAGCGCTTGAATTAAATTCTAATCATAGTCCATCCAGAAGCCTTACCCTTAGGTTTATTTATTTATTTGATTGGGTTAGGTGCTCCCAGAGTTGAGCTGGTTGTTTTTCTTTGATGGTTGGGGATGGGAGTTTGAATTGAGTTTAAGGTTGGTTGTTGAATATCTCCTTTCTTGCAGCATTAAAAGTATATTACACATTAAGAAATAGAACAAAAGTTACTCAAAGGTTGGCTAAAAAATTACTTCATAAGTGTACCTTCTGGTGTTGATATTTTCTTCTTTTAAGCACTATCTTATCACCTAAAACAACAAAAAAATAAGCCTTAAGGTGCTTCTGCTGATACCATCTCTTTGCTCTTGTCCTAGAGCTGTCCCACTTCATTTGATAAGGGATAAACAAGTGCCTGGACTCATTTGAATAAATATGTTAAGCAAATGTTAAACAAGATGCATGAAAAGGCAGTAAATACATTACAACTTCAGGCTGCTAGGACACGCTAACTCAAAATGGAACCGTGTTTCCATTCAGACAGGGAACATGAAATAGCTCAGGCCAGTTAATCTACTTCTATCTATCTGTCTTAAGGATTTAAACTAAAGCCTGTCACAATGGTATCTGACAGAAATCCTTCCTCATCTATTTACTTGTGCTGTATACAAAACTGTAAACTCTAAAAAGGCCTCCTGTAAAATCTAAATACAGTATACCAAATGAAATATAGTTTTACTGACTGAATTTCTCTTCTGGATATTTTTTTATTGCTTTTATTTTGTTCTCTTGTTCACAATTTGGCTTTGTCTCTTAACTAGAAAAGAACAGAATTGCATTTATTATTTTTTCTTTTGAAAACTTGATTATATTAATCAACTAAAATAGATGTTAGGCACCATGCAACAATAATTTCATTTAATTTTCAAATCTGTCTGACCTTTTATAATCACAAAAAAAAATGTGTTGAACAGAGTTTATTTCCACAAATAAACCTCAAAACCAAACATAAATCAAACACAAAAAACCCACAACAAAACACACACACACATACCCCTAAAACACAAATTCTTGGCAAACACTGGACTTGAGAATCAATTCCAATCCTCATTTTTATTCAGATATCACTGTGCTCACAAAAATTGCTGCAGTTATACTTACGATTGTTTATTTTAGTATGTCACCAAAAAAGAAGTATTTACAAGAAATACAGTAAGCTGTTACGAAATGTTTTATATTTGTTCTTCCGTTTTTGCATATCATCATTTTGTTGTTTACATATTGGTATATTAGCAAGATGACAACTCTGTTTTTAGACTAAAACTAGCCATTTATAAAGCATGCCATGTAGGATTCAGAATTCCTTATTCTAAAACTGCCTTTGCCAACTATGTGACACAAAATTCATGTTTTATCTTCAGGCATAGAGAGGCTTGAAATAAATATTTTGTGCTGTTCAGAAGAAAAGCTGAAGCATCGCTTCATAACCCCACGGAGAGCCCTTACACAAACAGTCCAAAACTTACCTAAAGACACAATAATGGCTTCAAAAACTATAACTCACATGACCAACCTCATCTTAAGTTTCTTAGATTTAAGCTTCTATGAGAGAGACAGATTCCTGCTAAGCATAACTTCCTTTCCTAACTTTACTTGCTTCACTACTTCCTGAGGACAAGAAAACCAGTTAATGATTGGTGTAATAAAGCTTTGTGTTATATGTTAAATACATGCAACTTCTTCTAACATGTGGCAAGTTTTTCTTTTTTTTTTTTTCTAGGATGACAAAAGATCCTAAGATCTAAAAGAGTGTGCCTCTCCCTTCATTTCAGCAGTCAAAGCATCTGTTTACATTTTCCTACTTGTTTCTATTGCCTGCAATCCAGCACAATCATTTGTAATGTACAATATTCTACAAACTAGAATGCTAAAACTCTTAAGAACTGTTGAAACTCATAATTTAGAGTCCTAATATAAATCACCATGAAAAAGCTGTAGAATGATTTTTACTGGAATTATGCCAGTATTTTGACATTTAGTAGGCTTTTCTCCTTTATTAAATACGTGTTTGAACTTTTCTAACTTGAGAGAAATAGTAAAATAGTTATTGACTCAAAACAATTATGCTAGATTTATTTCTTCATAAACATAACAACTTTTGCTTTATAATTTGTCATCTATATCATATTGGTTAGGATTTCTGATTAATTACCTAATACTTTTCAAGAAACCCTTTGAGCAGGTTCATTAAGGAGCCTGGAGATCAGGAGATCGTTAAGAAGAAAAGCTTACAAACATAACAAACAAAATTGTAATCCATGTTTTATTGATATTTGGCCTTCAAATACAACTCTTGCCTGTAACTTACAGTCTTTTAAAATTTGAACATCAAACATGATGAATTGCACATGAAGTGCATGCATCATAGAGTTTTTAGCTCATGTTAGACTGAATTTCTTGATATTTATGTCAAAGTCAGCATCATTGACACTGACAGGACACACATTACTTCCAAGGTGATTTCCTAAAAGACTTTTTCTAAAAGTATTTTCTAAAAGACCCTTTGAACATGACTCTATTTCTAGTGGCTACAGGGGTAAAAAAACCCCACCTGACCAAGTATTATGACACTTATTAGGTGCTCAAGCCAACAATATCCTCAGTACAGTGACTTTACTATTAGGTCTTTGCTACAGCAGCCTACTGATATTTTCACAGATTAGTATGATAATATTCAATGAGAAATTTAAACATTTATCAAAAATTACATAATTTCTATTATTTCTCAAATTTAAATAGCATTTTCTATGAGTCCTATGTCATTTGGAAATTGAATACTAGTTCAAAGAAATATAATTCTTACTGATTCATCAAAAGGTGGCAAATTTTTTAGGGTTTCACACAGTCTTTATTCACTGAGTAGCAGGTGTAAAAAGAAAAAAGATATTTAAAGGAATCAAACAGTCTGAAGTCAGAAAAATCTGATAAATGAGTTTGAGCACAACACTACAGAAACATTGCAGACATTTTCCCTAAAAGACAGAA
This sequence comes from Eopsaltria australis, assembly GCA_034509425.1. Taxonomy (NCBI): domain Eukaryota; kingdom Metazoa; phylum Chordata; class Aves; order Passeriformes; family Petroicidae; genus Eopsaltria; species Eopsaltria australis. The sequence continues at coordinate 2,625,659 of JAVTVJ010000144.1, read as the reverse complement.
TTTGATAATGAAGCAGAATGATACTACTTCATGCTGCCCGCTGTAAAAACCTCAAGAATTCTTTCCCATTTCACTTACACCAGTGTTATTATGAAGTAACTCTTCTCAGAAGAACAGAAACACTTCAGATTTACATTAGTGTGTTAATGAAGTAAGACTTTGGCCCTGAGATTCAGTTCTTTCGTTAGTAATTTATACTCTCATTAGGGATTTATAGAAATGAGAATCTAGGCTCAAATGCTAATTGAGAATTGTCAGTTGTAAATAAGTGCTAACAAGATAAATTTGCTTCTGGTCACATTGAACAGAGACCTGCATTTTACAAAATGAAACTCTTCCTTTAATATATTTAAAAAAAAAACTGGTTAGCAGGATGCAAGTAACTCTGCTGCTGCCTTCCCCTGCCTGCTCTCGCAATTGGTGCTGCATCCTCCAACCTCCATCCTCTGCAGGACGTGACTGGGACTGTGTGTGTGAGGTGTGAGCACTTTCTTTAGTCCTAGTTAAGACCCTCTGTCCTCTTACACTGGGTCAAGCAGAGATGGAGCCCATCCTGAAGGATCCCATCCTGGAGGAGCCCTGTGAGACTGTTGAGTATAATCACACAGATGCTGAGTATGGTCACAAAGAGCCAAATCCAATGAGCACCCAAAGAGGAACCGGACCAAAACCTGGGCAGCACATGTATGACCAGGAAACCAGGCACAGGTCACCTCAAAGGATGCAGCCATTAGTCAGTCTACATTTAGATTGAGCCACAGTACTGAGGTAAGGTTACAATCTCTCTATATTTGGGCCAGTGGGGGTCCCAGGAGTAACTTGAACTCTACTCACTCCAGTTAGTTAAGCTTGGGCAGTATGGCTTAGGTCACATCTCCAGCTGAATCTCATTTTAATTTTAACCAAAGGCAATATATAAATTGCAAGAAAGACATGCTGACTCCTGGATGAAGCATATGACTTGTGTAAACTTGCAACAGGCAAACTGAAAATTGGTCTCAGCATCAGAAAGGAAAACTCAGTTTTAATCCACCTTCTCGTGTTCTTTCAGAGAAAACTAAATCCTTTCTCACTTTGGATGTCTTTCACATGGAAACACAATCCCTCATGCACTCAGAACAAAGTGAATTCCATACAAGAATCTAGTCATCAGTAGCAATCATAACCACCACCCAAATTTACAATGGTTGCATTCTATTTTCTGTGAAAAAGAATTCAATTTCATCTAGTGAATTGCTGTAGGCAGCTATTAAAAAACAAAGTAAAACAAAGCATTTTATGTATTTAAGGAAAAAAACAACAAGGAATTGCCAGTTTTGCTCATTTGTTTGTTTTTAAAAGACACATAATTCAGTGCTTTCAAAACCCACAAAACAAACCATAACAAGAGGCAGGACATTCTGTGAAGTTACAGAAGAAACCCCCAGGAATCTCCTCTCAAAACAGAGACTCACTAACATAAATGTCAACTTTTAAGAAAAGAAATGAGATTTTTGGGTTGATTTGGTTCAGTACTAGGTACATCCCTGGTGATGGGCTGTCCACTCAGCTTTACTCTCTTGTCTTCTGAGCTTTCAGATAATCTTCCCTAGTAATCCTTGCCTTGGTGCAAGGATCCTCAGGCTCTCTTAGCATGCATCTCTGTGAGATGAGACAAGGACAATTTCTGGTTTACATTTTACTGGGAGATTACTCGCCAGATGATATACTGAAACATTGCATTGTATAAAGTTTCATAAGATTAACTTTTTTTTCCCAGGGTGACAGCCTCTTAACATCACCTTTTCTGCCTTCGCTATAACTCAATGCATCTTTTTTTCAATACCTGTAGTTTTCATCAGAATAGTTTTCTATTATACCATGTGCTCCAGAGTCTTAGCCTCAAGTACAAAGGAAAAGGAGGACAAAAGAAGCAGAAAGCTGCACTGTGCCCCTTCATTGAACATAATCCTCCAGGTGAAGTGCGGCTCTGGTTCAGCACAGAGACACACCAAGGTGTTCTCAACTTGCCCCAACCAGTAAAATATTAATCTTGGGATGCCTTCTTTCAACCAAAACCTAAAAGGAGTGAGAAACAGAAAAATGGAGGGAGACACCAACATTCCTTAGCTTAAATCTGATAACTATTTATATAACCCTTCCAGGTCAACTGGGAATGAGATTTCCCAGCTTCTCCTTTGTTCCTGAACTAGGGAGCTCTCAGGTTAATAGCCTCTACATTTTACTGTGTCCCAGAGAGGAAAAGGTCTTGGAGACAGAGGCACTGAACTTAAATTTCACCTCCCTACCACATTTCTCATGTGATTTGAGCAAGTTAATTGGGATGGGTACCTCAAAGGAATTTGGACACCTAAAACTTACTGCGTTCAATGGAAATCAGATACCGCCTAATGAAGGCATTTTCATGATTAACAGCCTACTATTCACCTTCTACTGTATAAGAACTTGCGCCTGAAATGCAGGCACAAAATTTTGATTGTGTTGTTGTTTTGAGTTATTTTACATTTCGTTCAGGATGTATCAAAAAATAAAAGACTGAGCCTCTACAGAAATCAAAGCAATAAGAATAAGAAAAGTGATCTTGTCTGGGCCTCTGCAAAACTAATGAACTCCTGCCTATGCTTGTAACAACCTTAGTACCAGAATACACAACACCTTACACTTAGTTTAGTGTTCTTTAAATGCTAGTTTCTTAATCTTTAAAATATGTTTTATTTCTGTATCTTAAAATATTTATCCCATTTAATCTACTTTCCTAATTTCTTAAATTTTATTTACACTCCAAGTCCCTTGTCCACTTGTTCCACAGCAGGGCACACCCTTTTCTCACGGTGGCTAGATTCCATGGTCCCCTTTCCAGCTTTCCTGCCTCTCACCCCAATGTTCTGTGTAGCTACAATTCCCTCCTCTCCCAATTTATCTCCAACAACTGAAAAATAATTGTGCTGTAATGCAGAAGGACAATATTTTTAAATCATTGATTTAAAAACCAATGTCTCATTTCTTTGTGCAGCTCCACATATGGTTTTGTTTAGGTATCACCCTACTTTAAAAAAACACCTCTATGTGAAAAAAGGTTACTGCTACTGGGTGCTGTCCTGGGCCCCACAATTTAAGAAGGATGTGAAGGACCTTGAATGTGTCCAGAGGATGGCAACAAAGGTGGGGAGCGGCTCAGAGGAATGTTCCATGAGGAGCAGTTAAGGACTTTGAGCTTGTCTAGTTTGGAGAAGGAGGCGCTGATCACTCCTTCCTGGTATCCAGGGACAGGAGACATGGGAATGGTTCAAAGTTGCACCAGAGGAAGTTTAGAATTAATATTAGGGAGAATTTCTCTATTCAGAGAATGATGAAATGCTAGAAAAGGCTCCCTAGAGAGGTAGTCAGTGCCCCCAGCCTGTCAATGAGTAAGAGATATTTGGACAATGCCCTTAATTGCATGCTCTGACTTTTGGTCAGCCCTGAATTGGCCAGGCAGCTGGACTGTATGATCATTGTAGGTTGTTCCCAACTGAAAGAGTCTATTCTGTGCCCTTAAAATCACTTAAGCACCTTTCCAAGGGAAGGTCCCATTCTGGAAGAGAACAGTGAACAATGGCCAGGAATAAAGCAAACATTTTACTATAATGCTAGATTTTATTTTTTTTTTAATTTTTGAGTGTCAGAAAAGTAGTGTCTAGAAAATAAATGGGTTTTATTATCATCTTCACATCAAAAAGGGCAATCATCTGACATTATTTCCTATCATAAACTATTTTAATAGTATAAACATAATCCTCTCATCAGGGTGGTTATTATTGCCTTCAATCTAAAGAGAAAGTGGGAAAATTTTCACAGACCCAGTACAAATGTCAAGTGTGAAAGAAATCAGTCTCATCCTCTAAGTATACAAAAATATTAGAGGCTGAATTGTTTGGAAATGATGTTAAGAAACTGAGGTTTAGTTTTATGCAACTGAAGTTGCATAACTAGATGAGATGAAAAGAGGTAGGGGTGGATCACTTTCAAGAGTTTCTCTCTTCAAGACAGCTTGTTTTTCAGGGAAGGATGTACCTAGATAGTAACATCAAATTATTTCTACAGGTTTTCCATCAATTTGCTTTATAGGGAATGGAAGAAGAAAAAATATTCATTTACATACATTTTTATATCCATGAACTATGTAAATAATACATCCAGAACATCCAGATCTCAAAGGTACATTGTGTCTCTTAAGCAGACTGAGGATCTCTCAGAAATCTATATATTTGCCATATTTCCCCCATGAAACAAGATCTACCTAATAGCTAAAATTCAAGAGTTTCAGCCTTTGAATAATCTCTTTATCACACCACTCCTTTCCCATTCCTTCCAGCAAAAGCAGCTTATGCTACTCTGCTCCATTGACTGGTCCTCCTTGGAGCAGGATATGCCAATTATTCAGGTGCAGAAGCAGGGGAATTTTCTTCAGTGCACAATCCATATGCCAAAACTGTTGTTTCATCCATGCTGGATTCGGTAGTCTCACAAAATTATTTCAGTTAGGGGACAAATTTGAGGAACAGAGAAATTCCAGGAAGAGACTTACAAGAGTAATAGTCTCCTTTTAATTCCAGTGTCAATTCCAGTGATACAGGCACGCTGTTGAGAAATAGGAAACTCTTATACACTCTTTCCTCTCCTACTTACCAGCACAACACCCGCACCATGATCCTATGAAATTTTGGCAAGGAGTCAGAGAACAGCCTATTTCTCAGTGGTGTTTTTCAACTTAGCATAAACAACTAAATATTCAGTGTGACAGAGGTTCCCTTCTGAGTTGACCATCCTCAGCTCTGGACTAGACCTATCCTCATTGGCTAGTCACAAATTCTCCACTAGGATTTCAGTATTTAATGCAAAAAAAAGCCAAGCCCAATCCTTTGGCTCAAAGCTCTGCCCCAGCTCATCAGAAAGTGGGCCCCATCCTGTCACTTGTGTTTTCAGCAGTTGCATAAACAAGTTATTATGCTTTTGTACTGATGCTGGGCCCAAATTTTGCATGTTGTCCCCTGAATTCACTGCACATGTTGGAAGTTCTGCAATACCTTTGAATGAATAAATACATGGAGAACTTGTGCACTCAGAAAGTTGTGGACTTTCAAGAGTCTAGGATAAGAGCCTAGGATAAGTGTACTAGCTGGGTAACAGCTTAAAAATTAAAATGAAAGTAAGAAATAGAAAAACTACATTGACAGCTGAATTTTCATCTTTAGGACTATGTTAAATCCCCCTTAAAAGGGGAAAAAATTGTATCTCTCAGAACTATTGCTTTAGCGGATCCCTAGAAAAGGCAACAATGACGCACCACTTATTCTCATGCCATATTTTGAAAATCTCCCAACAGCCACTTCCTGGTGCAGCTCAATTTGAGCTCTCTGTGTGACACCGTTACTTAAAGGATTCCTGGGTCTATAGGGAGGGGTTACAGTAGAAGTAGACAGAACACTAATACAAGGCTTCTGGTGTACCCTGTTAACAAAATCATTGCTGGAACCCATCCTGGACTGTGGTATCCAGGTTTGAAAGGGAGCCTCCTTCAGAGCAGGGTGCTGCACTGAGGGAAGCTCACTCTGCTGAGATTATCTAGTGATATGACAGAGATAATTTAATCTACAGAGTTCAGATGTGGATTTATACAGTTTAAAAACCCCACATACGTCCACTCAGCTTCTTCTGAGGCTCTCACTGTCTGAGAGATGGGCTCCATCCTAGAATATGGACACAGAGATTTAGGGTGAGATTTCTGCACTCTCTCCTATGAGGTTCCGACACAAAGTCATATTAACATCCTTTGCACGAAAGGAAACATCCATTTTTAAATGCAAGTAGACACTATGAAGCACCCAAGCACAAATTCAGGCATACAGGTAGCTCTTATGCTGTCTCAACCTGTACAGCAGAGAGACTTGCAGTGAATGCTTTTTGATCCCTGGTACCATGTATCCTGTAGCTCTTTGCAGGCACACTGAACTCAATTCATTTTATCTGGCCTTGATGGGGAGAAGCAGGAGATGCTGTTTCCAAAGAGATTTTCATTACTGCATTTCTTGGTATATTTTAGGCTACTACAACTGCTCTGGGCCTGTGTTTAAAACCTGTGCTCTCATACAGTAACTATTTCCACAAATGCCTTTCATTCAGTATCTCATTTCTCTCCACCTTCAACCATGGCTCACCTTACGTTGTATTTCCCACACTCAAAGAGAAGGTGGCAAAATCCTTTTTTCAACCTTAGACCCTGCATTTGACCATCCCTAGAAAACCCCAGGGGGCCACAACATCCAGCCACCACCATTTCCTTAGTCAATAATAACCTCATACAGCAACACCCAGCTAGATGGCAGGCCATTGCAATAACCATCGCACAATGCTTACTGGTGATGTATAAACTGACCACAACAAGTACAGTCCTGTTGCTTAGAACCTGGGATTAATCTCAACTAGTCAATAGCACTTTATTTATCAATTCAGTGTGTCACCTTAAACCTCAACTTTTATTCACAGCTAACACCAGACAGCCCTTTAGGTGTGAGAGTTGTCCCTGCTTGGTTTCGTTTTGTCACCTACCACTGGACATGATGGAGCCTTGATCCTTTTGACATTGTCATATTAATTATCTTCAGTCATACTAAGCAGCCATAGCTGGATTATCAATGTCCCCTTTATGATTTAGTATGACCACGATGAAATTAAAAATAATATTACTGCAGAATGCAGCAATTAGGAGTCACCTGGATCATGCAAAAAAATAGTGCTTCCTATATAGATCCAAATATTGTAACATAATTTTTAACTAAAGCTTGTTTTAAAATAGACTAGGTGTTTAAAAACATTATAGAGACTATTCACACTATTAGCTTGTAGTGGTTTTCAGTTCGCCTGTTCAAGGTTCTGGCCAAATGCCAGCACACTTACCAAAATTTACCTGATGTTTGCTGTGAGATGAGGATTAGGAATAGGCAAAGCAGGATCAAACTTTATAAAGTATAAGAAAGTTTACTAATATACCTAAGACAGAGAAAGAAACCAAGAAAAAACCAGAACAAACTCCTCAAACCACCCCTCCTTCTCCCACCTCTCCATTTCTTTCTCCCTGACAACGCACAAAAGACAACACTTCGACCTCCAGTCAGTTTACCACCTCTGAAACAGCTCTTGTTCCAGTTCATTTAGGGAGAGAAGTCTCTTTTGTTTACACCATGGATTTTCTGTAAGAAAAATACAGTTTTTATGGGTCTTCAGCCTCACCATCAGCCACTGCCCGGAAGAAAGATCAGCTTAATGGTGGATCCCTCCCACCCCAGTAGCCTTCCCACAGCCACTATGGTGGGTTATGAACAGTCCACAGGGTACCTGTTTTAAGGATGCCCAGTTCAATTGCAGCAACAAAGAAAATCCCTTCTTCTGTGCTGAGCAACACAGGTTCTCCTGACAACACAGGTCCTCTGGCATTCCCCCTGGGACCAGGGCTCTGGGTCACAGCCTCTCCTCTGTCCTGGTTCCAGTTTCTCATCAGGCTGTGCTTTTTCAACACCTACTTGTCTTTACTCAGGTATTTCGGTTCATTGGCTGCAATAAGAACCTCACACTTCCCTTTTGGACTATTTCTTCATATATTACAGGGAATTTATTAGCTCAGTCCCCAACCATGATTCTCCAAAAGAATTTTCAGCTTCACTCCCGAAGCACTTCTCATGCACCTCCCTCTAGGCATCGGTTCTGCTTTCCTCACTGACTGTAAAGTCTCTATGCTACATTTATGTAATGTCCTCACTCGTTCCTCTCTCTGTGCAAGGAAGGATGGGTGTCTGTGAGTTTAGTCCAGGCATGGATAGAGTTAATCTCTCTCTCTCTCTCTGGCAGTGTGACGATCCCGTGCTCTCTGCCGGGCTGTTTGAACAGGTCCGAGCTGGATGGCAGAAGCTCTCAGAGTCTCTGTGCCTGGCTCTGCGGAGCTGGCTCAGCCTGCTGGGGCCATCTGGGCCCGGGGTGACAGAGCAGGGCCTGGCCCGAGCTGGATGGAGTCCGGCCCGGTCCTTGCCTGGCCCGGAGCAGGGGCCTGGCCCTGTCTCGTGTAGCTGACACACCGGCTGAGCTGGATCTGCTGAAAATTCCAGCCGGTTCCTCCCCCATGCCCGGCTGCAGCTGCACGGCCGCCATAAACCTCCCTGTCCCACCCCACCTTCCTCCTTTGGATGGAGCCGGAAGGGGGGGGGGGGGGAGGTTGCAGGGGGGGGACACGGCCTTGCCAGGGAGAGAAGCAGGAGCTGCTCCTCTCTACACAGCAGCAGGCCAAAAGAGGAAGAGGCTCAGAGGGTCTTTGCTTATATATGGTTCTTGCCTTGAAGGTGGATCAACTTTTTAATTGGTTCACCTACATATCAATCCTTAAAACTACCCAGCTACTGGCTCTCTCTCCCATGAAGGAAGTTATATCCCTTCCTGCAGCATAGGTCACTTCCTAGATTTTGACCCTTCCTGACTAACTCAGGACATAGCTGCCATTTGAAGTCAGTGTGATTTTTTTGTACAAAATAAAGTAAGCACATTTACCAAAGGTATCATATGGGGATATACAGTTGCAAGACATTAAAAAATCAGTCCTGTTAATATCAAGGTGAAGCCTTCATTTCCTCTTTTGATTCTCTCTCTTTCACTTTCCCCCTTTGAGAAACCATTTCCCATTTAAACAAACAAAATTATTAACTCTATATATACAATAAAGTATAGCTGGCATAGATACCTCAGGGAAGAGAGAAAAAATCTGCCTCACGGGGTTTGTGGTCTACAGTGGTTTCCTCTCATAAAAATATTAACATCTGGCACACATTCATAGTGCTTTGGAGAGATGCTGGATGGACCTGTCAATGCAATAGCAAAGGAGTTTTAATTAAGGCAGAATCGGACTTAGAAATCTCCCACCACAAGTAGGCCAAATCTATCCCTTTAACTAATATGGTCATCTTCAGGAAAAACAGAGTTTACATAAGTAAAAATCCTCCCTTTTTGCTTCTCCATATTTGAACAGCTATCTATATCATAGAATCATGGAATGACCTGGATTAGAAGAGACCTTAAAGATCATCTGGTTCCAGCCCCACTGCCATGGGTAGGAACAACTTCCACCAGACCAGACTGCTCGGAGCCCCAACCTGGCCTTGAATACTTCCAGGTATGGTGCATCCACAACTTTTCTGGGCAACCTCTTCTAGTACCTTAATACCCTCACAGTAAAGAATTTCTTCCTAATATCTAATCTAAACCTAAGCTCTTTTAGTTTGAATCCATTCCCTCTTGTCCTTGTCACTACATAGCCTTGTACACTGTCTCTTTCCATCTTTCTTGTAGGCTCCCTTTGGATGCTGAAAAGTCACCCCAAAGCCTTCTCTTTTCCAGGCTGAGCAATCCAAATTTTCTGAGCCTTTCCACATAGGAGAGGTGTTCCACCCTTCTAATCAACTTGATAGCCTTCTCTGAATCTGCTGCAACATGTCAATGTTCTTCCTGTGCTGGGGACCCCAGATTAGGGTACAATGTTACAGGTGGGGTCTCACCAGAGCAGAGCAGAGCAGAGGACTAAAGCAGAATCCCCTCTCTCGCTCTGCTGCCCATGCTGCTTTTGATCCAGCCCAGGATACAATTGGCTTTCTGGGCTGTGAGTGCACATTGCAGGGTCACGTCCAGCCTCCCATCCACCAGCACCCCCAACTCCTTCCCTGTAGGGCTGCTGTCATTCAGCTCATCCTCCAGCCTGGATTGATACCAGGGTTGCCCTAACCTAGATGCAATGCCTCTCACTTGGCCCTGTTAAACCTCATGAGATTCCCACGTGCCCACTTCTAGAGCTTGTCCAGGTCCCTCTGGATGGCATCCTGTCCTTCAGGTGTGTCAGCAGCACCAGTCAGCTTGGTGTCATCTGCAAATTTACTGAGAGTGCAGTCGATCCCTTTGTCTATGTCATTAATACAATGGTCTGTCTATAGATTATTACTTATGATTGCTCCCAACAGCACAAGCAAAACTGAGGAAAGTTCCTTCTTTACTGGCCTGTAATTTCTCCACTTCTTTAATGCAGAAGAGATATAATTTCCTCAACTGATTTAGTTTAAATTTAACCAAGTGTTTAACAAAATAAATTACAAGAAAACTGGAGGTTTTGGGGGAAAGGGCTGTATTTTTTATCACAGTCCATTTACACATTCCGTAATGTATCTCTGTCTAAGTGACTAGCTAAATATCAACTGAAGTAAAGTTTTCAGGCTTGTTTCTAATGTTGCTGTTAAAGTTTACATCATCCTAAAAGAGAAGAAAAGCCTTATTCTGGCAAACCTGCATCTTAAGCCAGATTTAACACCTCCAATACATGTAGCTTTTATACACAACCACTGCAGCCCCTTGCCTTTGTGCATCGTCAGGGCAAACAGCAGGCTGGCCAATGTTAATTGCAGACAAATGCACCCTAGTAGGGCAAATGGAGTGCAGATAGTAATGCTGAGATGAGAACCAGCTCTCCAGGTTTCAAGACAGCACACAATTGTTGTGAGAGTCATTTTAGCAAGAACCCCTAAACCTTGAACCCAATGTGAGAGGGACTCACGCTGCCCAGTGCTGCAGGCAGGATGCTCACACAGACCTCGCACACACTGCACCAGCAACAGGCTCTTGCATGTTTGTAGCTGCACTTGGGCTTGCCTTTACTGAGCCCCTTTCAGTCCTCCTGATGGTCTCTGTCAGGTCTCAGAAATAAGGAAAAGCTACAGTTCGCATCACAGATGAGGTCAAAGATTAAACCCTCCAGACAGCCACACTACTCTGTGATAGCTCACACAGAATGTCTTTCTCCTGCCTGGTGACCCAACCTTCCCTGGCACCTCATAGTACACTGGATGCTAAAGTTTGTGGAAATAATGGCATGCAATGCACTCTATTTCTTCAAATTGCAGAGAGGGTAGACCATGCAACTTGATGTTCTATCAAGATTTCCCCTTGTCAGACTATGTGCATGTGAGAGAGGAGAAGCAAACCTCTGAACTAAATTCTTCTCCCAACAGTGAGGTCTTCTAGCTCCTCTCCCTCATTCTCCATTAAACTAAAGCAGAGAGAACACTCCCTTCTCCATGTCAAACCAGCCGCTGATTATTAGTTAATTAATCTTTGTATTCATAAGATTCTAGAAAACGATAGAATTGAATGTGTGGGAGGACAGAGGATAATTTGAAAGAAAAAATTTATATAGGTAAAAGAAATGTGACAAGAGTGATATTACATGCTGTGAGGCAAGAACAGAGAAAAAATTCAATTGCATGCAGGAAAAAGACAAGGATGTTTGTTAACCCAGAAAGGGGTATTGAAGAATGAACAACCTGCTTTTGAGTAGCAGCAAAGTCAGGAATTTACAGCAAGAATACAGGCAAAAGTGTTAATCTTTCTTAAGTTGTAGAGAATTTCAGAGTAGTAGCTTTTAAATGTAACAGTGGTGATTTGGACCTTTGACAATAAAGTGGGTTTGAACCTGACTAATCTGAAGGCAGAATTTAAAACTCATCCTAATCATTCATGGAAATTTTTTAAAAATGCCAATCCACCCACCCATTTTGATCCTCCTGTCCAAAGCCAAGTTATCAACCCAAGGGATAGAAGAAGAAAAACAGAGCTGTGAGCTCTGAAACCAGTACTTTTAGAGGTGAGTAGGTCTCTGGGGTTGATAAAATATAGCTGAACGTCCTTGGAAAGACAAGGGAACTGATATCATTATACTTGCAAACTATTTTAAATCACAGCAGAGTATTAATTTTCTAACCTTGCATCTTCTGCTGTTATTGGCTTGGCTGCTTCTCTGAACTGGTCTCTGGGAATTAAGACAGCAGCTCTTAACAGTGGTCCCAGGTCTGCTTACAGAAACCTGCTCTACTGTAAAGTATATACAAAGAGTTGTTTACTCAGAGTTCAAGAAACTTTTGGGTAGCTATTATTTGGCACAAGGAGCTGACGGGCTGTCTTTAAAAAGGAAAAGAGGGGGAAAATGCTTGATAAAATTTGGCTAGGCTGGGTATTACTAAAAAGCAGGTAATTTCAAATTTCATTTAGGTAGACTCATTAAATTACATGTTTTTTAAGAGCACTGCTTATCTTCCTTCACACATATCATGGTCATTGTTATCTGGTGTTCCCAAATGAGTGTCTCAAGGCACCCAGTAAAGCCATTAATGGACATGCAATAGATCACGTGTCTCTCAGTGGAAACACAAAAATAATTCTTAGTTCATATTGTAAATACTAGCCCTTGAAAAGCATTAAGTCAATACACTATTTGTTGCATTAATAATGATGACAAAGCATTAATTACTAATAGATAGTTTATTTGTTCCTGTGGACTTCATTCCACAGAATTGTGTTCCAGAAAAAACCCTCAGCCCACTTAATCTTGATTCAAATAATCTGAAGTCACTAAAAACAGATTTTGTGTCCCACAAAAAGTTCCTGGTCTGACAGAAAAAGCATTTCAATTTCAAAACTACTCCAATTATTAAAAAAAAATAAAAATTACAGATTAAAAGAGAAGAATCAGAATGATGCTTTACACTGAAAACCTCAGATCATTAACTCCTACTAAATTCCACTACCAAAAGGGCAAGTGAGTAATAAAAAATTAAAATCTTGTCATTTAACCTTTCATCTAGAATGGATACTTACATGCTTCGCTTTAAAGGGGGGGAAAGTATACAACAGAGCAGAATTCAACATATTCCATTTCCATTTCATTATAGTGTACTTGATGATACCTTATTTTGCCAGTAGACAGAATACTCCGTTGTCAGGAAAATAAAAGAAACGTGACCATCTAAATGTACTGAAACACAGTATAAATTACTTGAATTATGTATATGCTACATCTTCAAATTGTAATCTCATCTAAGAATCACCATCATCCACATAAAAGAAAGAAATCAAGAAGGAGTGGCATGATGAAAAGGTTTTATTGGTTTTGGGTTAAATGGTAGTACGGTCATGAGAAACAGGCAACTTATGCAGGCTGCTGCAAATGAGCTCTAATTAAGACAGAACACTGTAGAAAGACAAGAAAGACATAAAATATATAAACCTAATAAGAAAAAAGTCATCACAGGATATTTCATTTTATATTTAGTAGGCTGTTTTTATATCTTTTCACTTATAAAGATAGCTGTGCAAATAACAAGTAGAACTGACACAGAGAAACAATGAGCTATAAATATTAGCAAAACTTTCCAAAAGGCATTTGCTAATTGAAATATCTGTTATCACTGCAAAGCTCCTATAGAATAAAAAAATTCTGTCCATCTCTCCTGGAAACAAAAAACACCAGTGTATGTAGGGTCCTGCTTCCACTTCTGTAAAACACGGTGTTAGAACCTAGCAACAATCTAGATTTTCATATTTTCTGTTCTGAACCTCCATGAACAGCAGTTTGTGCTAGAACCTAACAGCACCACAGCCTATTTCAGACTGTTGTCCAATGGATTTTTCTCTCTCAGTCCTTTGCATGGGCACACTTATATCATGGCCTTGTAACAGAAATCTCATCTCAGCAAATTCTCATATGCTTTCATGGTATTTCAGATAAGAGCAGAAAGGGAGGATGTTTCTCAGAAGTTTTTTGAGTCTACATCTTTGAAGACGTTTAGTTGCTATAAATGCTTGAACAAAGCTGATTAGTAGGGTATTTAACCAGTAACTCCCAGTTTTTAAACATATATCAGGCTACTAACAAACTTCAGTCTTTCTTGTAGTCATCTGACACTCATATCACACTTCCTTTGACAACATTTTATAATTTCTTTCTGTGGAACAGGTGGGGAGCACCTCCAACTTCAAAACCATTCCTACTACAGGGAAGGAGGCAGAGCACCACTGACATGATCAAATATACTTATCAAACACTGTTTTTGTGTATGCACAACTATGACCATGACTATCTATATTTAGAAACAGTTGCAGAATCTTTTCATATTGGAATAAGAGATACTGGCAGTAAATTCACACTTTTACCTCTGTAAATGGGCAGTATCAACTGGCAGCTATCAAAATCTACTGTCATAATTTGTATTAGTTCTTTTTGGGTTTTCATATTACAGAAAAAAAAAACAAAAAACAACAAAATCCTATTTCAGAGGACCATTTCCAGTTCTGCAAGAAGTTTAAACAAGATTAGACAGATAAACATGCAATAATAATACCACCAACTGAAATTAAGAAAACCAAACAACCCCTATTTCATGAACCCATAACTTTCCAAGGCATTGTTATTTTTATGTGAAGTATTCAAATTTCAGTCTTTCCTGCAATTGTTGTTATTTTTAAATTTGAATAAAATGCAGAAATATGAGCTCTTCTCTTTCTATGTTTTCCTCCCAAGGTAAAGCCTAACCATAAATTTAGGGCAGCCCTGGAGGAGACAGTGGTGTAAAACCCAGGGAGGAAATGATCACTGGTGAAGTGTTTACGCTCTAGCTGTGTTGTAAAAGAAGCAGTGGCAGTTGAAAAGCTATTTCTAAAAACATATGAAGAATAGATTAAATTAATCTCAATGGGTTTTTGTTTCTTTTTCCCCTTACATGGGCATCCTCCCTGCTTGCTGGGGACCACCTCATTATATTCACTTCTTACATATCTTTGTACCCAAAGCCAGTTACAATGATAAGAACTTGCATTTGTCCAATTAAACCTATGAACAGTGACGAATACTTCTGCACGCCATCTACTGGTACATTTTACCAAAACTATGACATCTATCATTAAAAAAAATTGCCATGAAAGGCATACTTGAGCAATTTCAACTTGCATGGAGTTCAAGTGTTTGCAGCCAAGCTGAAGCAGTTCTTACCTGCAGCAAGCTGAATTTTGCTGCATAGACTACCAATTTTTATGTGCTAAAGCAACTAGTCATCGAGTGAACCAGCAGCAGCTTCCCTCACAAAGCCCAGCTTCTGCTTCTGCAAGGAGTTACTTCCTCTGTCCCTGCACTCCTCTGTGATGCTCATCCATGCACAGCCTCACTCCCAGCACATCAGCAACCAACTTTATTCTCATTGGCATCTTCTCCCCACATTTCCATCGTCCTTTACTGAGAATCTGTGAGCAAACTCACCCCCCAACACAAACAACCCCCCCCCACACACTCAGATTGACAGTGGCTTTTTAAAGCCTTTTGAATAGTTTTTTGATCTCTCGGAGCTATAAGACTTAACAATAATTTCAGGCCCTTTCCTTAGCTTCTTAATGCTGCCAGCTCTCCCACTTCCATGAGCCAGTGTTTCATAAAGCCTCAGCTGCTCTAATCAAGATATCTGCAAGGGAAGCTCAAATCTTATTTTTAAAGTAAATTTCCAGCCTTTGCAGATGAAAAGTCTGAAAGCACTAGGGCCTCAGGCTCCAAAACAGGCAAACAAGCCCTAAATGTATTATTAAAAAAATAATCAAAGGCTTGGAAAGAATGACTCATTAGTTTTGAATTCTTCAGATAAGTAATACTTATTTTTGGTGAGCACTTCACCCCTCAGATTCCACTTTAGAGAAAAAAAAACATTATAAAGACAACCTTCAAACTGACCAATACCTTCAGCCCTTTATCCCCTGCTGCCCCTCCCAGCCGCCCTTCAGCTCATCAGCTGCTGAGATTGTAGGTCCCAAATTCCTGGGCTACAATGAGCTGAGACCTTCCAGCAGGTAGGCTGTCAGCAGCCTGCTCTCAGATGGAACCGCATGCCACAGGCCTTTGAAATAAATGCCTTTATTAAAACATGGGACAAAATCTCCACAAATGTTTGTTGCTGTGCAGAACAAGAGGAAAATCTGTGGTGTGGTAAGTGAAGGTGCATTAAGGCTGTGTGCATCAGGTTTTGTTGTATCCCACCCAGCTCTGCATTTTCTGTGCTCTCGGTTAATTAAAAGTGCGTTTACACCCAACAAAGCATTATACATGTCTGTCACAGCTTTAACTGATTATCCACCACTTGTCTTTGTCAGAAACACCTTCAGTCGTAGTAACACTACAATTTCTGGAGTGGACAAATGAATAAGTATCTTAGGAGGTAAATCACGTGTCCTTTTTCCCTATATTTAAATACAGCACAGTTCGTAATGAATGAATACAATGTTGGTATTTAATATCAAGGAGAAGGCTTACTAAAATAAACACAGAGATATTTACACATGTCCAAGCTGCAGACCCAAACCCAACAGATATGTGTGCAAGATCTTTTTTTCATCAATCTATAGTGACACAGGTGAAAACAAACGTAAAATTGTAGCTTTTCAAGGGTATGTCAGAGAGATTCTTATATCTGCATCAGGTTAAAATTTGGCTTAATCTACTACAAGGGCATCCAAATTCAGGTAGATACATGGAGCAGTTACTGTGGGATCAGTCAGTCATTATTAACACAGTCATTTTTAACACAGTCATTACTGTAGAGATGAGGCACCATTTTAATAATCTTTCTACCTTAAAATATCAATGTAAGCAAATATGAAATTTTAAAACCACAGAACTTGGGTAAACACACCTTCTGTTTTCTGCACACTTTACAATAGCTACCTCAAGCTTATTTTACCTCTTAATCCCTTCTCCAGCTCTGTACTGGCCCATCAGCCTGGCACATGTGTCCCATGGACAAAGTGCTGGTGTCTCCTCCCTTCTGATCTCCATCACCTTCACCTGCACTCCTGCCTGCAATCCAGACTCTCCACTTTCCATCCTTGCCGGCCTCACATGCCTTACTTATCCCCAGCGGCTTATGTTTTCCTCTCTTGGCTGAAGCTACAAAGTAATACGTGCAGAAATGTCAGTGTTTTTAAAGCACTGTGTGAAGATGGTGCTTTATACTACAGATAGATTTGAGGATCCCTCCTCACTCCAAGCTCTATCTCATTCTTCCAATAGTCCCATTCAATTCTGTGGGCCAAATTTTGTCACTCCCTTTGTCATGTAGAGTAGGATCTCAGCTTTTGAATAGTCTCTCTGATTTAAATGGGACTTATTCATACAATCAGCCATTAGTAAGAATGGAAAGAGAAGATGACATTATATAGTAACATTTCTAATATATGTCTTCTGATGGCACAGAACAACCTACTAATGATGAAACCTTCGCAAAAATGTAACTCTCATTGCTGTATTTTTGACAAACTAGAAAAATCTCATTTCTGTGAATCATATTAGTTTTAAAGAATATCATCCAAAGTATATCACAGTGATGCAATGGAACTCAGAATATAGCAGACCTATGCATCTGTTTTTACATTACTGTGTAGCAGAAATGGTACACTATCTAAAAGCAGAAATAAATTGTCTGCAACTGTTTAATACCAACAATCCTTCCATTCACTAAACAAAGCTATGACGAAGAAGAACACAAATAAATATAGACAAAACTCACCAAATCCACATACAGGTGGAAATAAAATTCAGCTGCTTAAAAATGCATTTCTATGTATTTTATACAACATTTTAAGGTAATCATACATTAAAACCATTAATTTTCAGCACACAGAAGCTTCAAGCCACTGAGAATCCTAAAGAGTAAGAAATGAAAGGCAAGGCCACAAAACCTACAGGAGTTTAACATTTTAAATGGTTGTATATGTTGGAGTAATGCATTCTCTGTGCTGCAGACCAAACCAAAGTTCTAAAATAAAAGAGCTCCCTTAAACAAACCCCATGAAAGAAACTGATCTGTTAAAAATAACATTGCAGGTGCCACAATATTATTGTGTATATATTACTGCTATATTTTTAATAGTCACTCATTCCTTTGGAGAGCAACTTGCAAAAGAATTATTCATTCTCTCCGTGCATACATTTTGAGAATAATTCACTGTACTTTTCCAAATTATTTTCAAAGTGCACACACACAGGAAAGGATACAAAACTTTTCCCAGGCTACATTTGAAAGCTTGTCAGCACTCAGAGCTAAGGCCTTTAATCCCAGGCTTTAAATAATTTAGGTAACACTTGATTACTCCATTTCTGGAACATCAAGCTCTGCAAAATCTGAGTAACACAATATTTGAGGGGAAAAGAGAGAATACTCTACTTAAGTAAAATACATTTCCTGCAAACAAATTGTGAACTGCAGCCCAATGTTTGCAATGCAAACTCTGGTAAAGCACCACTGGGGCTGCCCTCCAAATAACACTTTATTCCAGTTTCCACTAACAAAACCCTTTAGTGAGGAGTTCTATAGTGCACTAGTTGCAGCTTACACGCTATGAAGTATGACATTCAGAAGGCTTAAGGAACAGCTTCTCCTTAGGTTTATAGTATTTCATGATATACTCTAGCTAAAATGTGCACAGTGACTTCAGATGAACAACCCCCCCCCCCCCCCAGCGACACAACACACACACGATTCAGTCAGAAAAATAAAAGGAAGTTTTTACCTTTCTTGTGGACTAATTTTTTTTCTTGAGAGAACAATTTCATTTTCTCAGGTAATCCACAGGGGATTCAATATTTGCTGTCTCTATGCATTTTCTAAATTAAAAAAAAATAGTACAAATGGCTTTGTTCACTTAGGTACATCTGTACCTGTACCATTAACAACGTCTGAACTAGTTCATTTTTTCAGTAGTGTTCTCCATTTTAAAAAATAGTTCAACTAACAAAACTTCTCTGTAAAAAGTTGTTTGGATCATTTTCAGGGGGGTAAGACGCATGAACATCATAATGTGTGCTGTGTGACAATCTATGCATATTTCATTACATAGAAATACCAACTTATTTAAGAATAATTAAATATCCTAAAAAAATTATCAGAAGGTAACAAAGAAGAAGAAACAAACAAACAAACACCTCCCCCTGCGAATTAAATTATCATGAATTAGGTTCTTTAAGATCCCTTTTCACGGCTGCCTTTGAATCCTTTGTTGCACAGAGGAATACAAAGTTTTTCTCTCAAATCTATCAGTTCATTTTCCTTCCAAAGCTCACCATTTAGCCCTGTGCAACATATACTGCTAGAAAATCAGGACCAACAACAACAAGCCCATGACTGCCCTCAGCAGAGTCAATAAATGGCACATTTGACTCTCTCTCATACCATTTTGAACCAAGTCCTCACACAACTTCTGCCCTGACACCTCATCCATCAGCTCTTACAGCACAAGACCAGCACCCCACAAGCAAACCTCTTCTCTCCTACGCCATCTCCAGAGTTGAGGCCCAGATGAGAAACAGCCTTATCTTCCAGTATAGAAAGGATACACCTCTAAGATCAGACCTTGGCAATTTGACCTAAAACCATCCTTACTTGCAAAACAATGTCTCCATCATCTTCAGAGCAAGAAGGAAAGAGAGTGAGAGGGAAAACAGGGGTGGGGGTAGGGGAGGAAAGTCCAGTCCTCTCTGACCTGATTGGAAACTTTGTTGTGGCAAAAAGAAAAAAAAAATCTCTTTGGCCAGTTGAGAAACTGCCTATGGTTGCTCTTGTATTGGGAGGGTCTGTTCAGGGTTTCTCAATCTTCTTTTCTCTCTCTCTCCCCCCTCTCTTTCTCCCCTTCTCTTGTTTCAAAAGGGGCCTCTGGTCAGCGCTGATTAATAAGTGTTTTTTGTTGTGAAGTGTTGAATAATAGAAGATGGCCAGTGACCCAGGAAAGACTAAACCTTGTGCTACTTTATTGTGGCAAGCTGAGAAAGGGGCTTTAGGACAGAGACCCCAAGCACTGACCCGCACACATCCTGCGGATTCCCTATTCATTCTCACAGCCTTCCAGTCGCCCAGAGCTCCCATTGTTTGCCAAGCAACAATGGAGATTTTGCACAGAAAGTAAAGCTCTCTTCAGATTCCTCCCTGATGTTTTGCATTTGGGGACACAACCATCCTTAACAGGTTTTTTTCCCTAAACTGAATTTCACGAAAACTCCTAGGATTTGGGCTTTTATTCTCATTGCTCAAGACTTTCTATACAAACCTAAGAAAACAAACATTTTCTCTTACTAGATACTTTTTTTTTCTTTTTAATTACACAACACATTTTTCCTGGGGTTCTGCTTCCCTAGTGATTTAAGGGGGAAATTGAGGTTTCTTTTCTTTTATTTCTTAGCATATTACTATGCTTTAATGCACACTACATATTATTCCTAAAAATAACCATATTGAAGCAGTCTCTGTTTGAGTGGGAGCCAACTGGAGAGAGTTGTTTCTTTCAAAAAAATGAAATTAAATAAAAGCAGAGATTGAAATATCTTGGTTTATTTCTGCCCTGATTAGGCAAGCATAGCTTTTATCTCCTCGAAGGCTGGCCCTTTCCCCACACTCCAAACAAAGAGTTCATCTGCAGCCACCAAGGAGGGCACATGCCATTCCATAGACTTGCTCTGATTTACCTGTAGGGTCCAAACCACATTTCTCATTCCAGCCTAGGCATTTATTTGCTCTCTAACCATGTGGATAAATAACTCTTGCATCTGTTGGGCCTTTGGGTAGGAGCACGGTTAGAGGGATCAGAGGCCTCAGGATCACTGAGTTTTGTTTAATTGCTTTCTCTGACCTGTTATACATGGATTTCTATTCTTCTGAGGTATCCACTTACACATGTCACGAAGTGGCCAGGTTAGGGTGCTTAGTTGTGCCTTGCATGTGCAAGTTTTGTGTCTTGTAAATTTATTAGGCATTAAAAACAAACAAACAAACAAAAAAAAAAAACAAAAAACAAAAAAAAACACAAAAAAACCACCAAGAGAAGACTAGAAGACTGTTGCAACCAATAGCACAAATTTCTGCTAAACTGCTAAGAATGGGATTTCTTCTCCCTCGGTTATTTGAATCTATAACTGGCCGAACATTTTTATCAGGACCATTGCTTTCTCTCTTTTCTCTCAGGCGTTTACACCTGCGTAGGGAGGTCTAGAAATCCACCCTTTGGAGGTGAGGAAGAAAAGACCAGTCTGTCAGAGAAACCTTTAACAACTGGAGGGGGAACAACAGTCTTTATTAAGGATACTGGGTAGCAGAATTACCTTGGCGGGGGCGGGAGGCGTTGTAAAACATCCATTTGCAAAAGGCTCTCAGGCTGAAACCCTTTCATCGGTGGCGAGGGGAGGGGGAGGCAGGGCGGGGGCTCGCAAACCCCCAGCTATCTCCATTTGTCAGCGCCACAGAGGAGGGGTCGTAAAGCCAGCGGTGCGGAGGGGTGGGCTGCCCGGTGGTCCGCCAGCCCCGCCGCTGCTGCCCAGAGCGGGACGCGGCCGCAAGTGTGCTGAGCACGGCGGGCTCAGCCCGGGGCGGTGCGGAGCGGAGCGAGCGGAGCAGGGGACCCCGGCCTTTCACTTTCATGCCCGCATCAGCGTTAGGAAGGGGGAAGTGGGGGGAGGAGAGGAGGGAGGGAAGGCAAGCGCCCTGCGGTATTGTTCCCCTGCCGAATTGATATGCTAATTCCCCTTGTGAGGGCATCACAAAGAACACCTTGCACTTCTGAAAGACTTTTGTGTCCTGGACGGAGAAGTTTATTATCAACTAATTAGCAACAACTTCTAGCAATGAGTTGGGTTACATTTTCATAAGCTTTGAACAAACATCCTGAGCTGCGTTGTGTCAGGATGATGGGCTTGCTAAGGAAAATAGAGTCCTAAATAAGGGAATGAGCTTTAATAATTAGCGCCTACTATGTATGGAGCCTCCGTCGACGTAAGTCTTCTTCCGAGGCTTTTGATTCACATTGCTTCCAGGATTGCAAAGGACCATGACAAGCACTCTACAAAACAAAATCTTACTCAGGGATGGCTAGCCATTTTTCCCGTCATATTGAGGCTCTTTTCTTCCAACCAAAGAGCATTTTAGACTACTCTGATAATGCACCGAGGATAATCAGTATATGAAGAAGCTCAGCACAATTAAGCATATTCATATTAAATATTATTTTCAGATGCCTGTTGTAGTCAGTCTAGCACTTTGAATATAAAAATTGTCTGGGAAAAAGGAAGGGTATATTTGAAATTACGAAAAGAAAACATCTATTAAATTCACAGGTTTTCTATTTGTTGTGGTGGTGTTTGTTGGGGTGTTTGTTTTTTTTTTTTTTTCCTTTGTTTTGGTTTTTAGTTCTGTATTACTCTTCTTAAAGTTTTTCCAGAGAAAGAGAACCGGATGTCAGTACTAGGTTAGCTCCGTTCTCTTATTGCAGACATCCTGTATCTTTGGAAACAAAAGTATGTGCTGTTTCTCTGGCTGAAAGTGAAACTAGGAAAACCAAAAGGACTTTACTTTTGTCACTGTAGCAAGCACTAGTTATTTTCTTCTTGGCTTTATGCAACCAAAATAGAGCAGAAACAATCCTCTGAAGATTGGCACATTCTATGGTTTACTGATTGACTGGAATTCTTATTGACTGGAAACAACGTACTTACAGCTTCACATTATGCTGTCGGGTTTTGGCTTTTGAGGTGTGTGATGAGGTGGGGGAGTGTGTGGGGGAGTGTCATATTGCAGTTCAAATCAGTACAAGGTTGATTTTGCAGGTTATACATGGATTTCCAGTATGGCCTTCCTAAACCTGCCCTCATCCTGAGGAGAGCACTGAAGAAGGTACAAGCCTTGGGCCCATATTGGGATGCAGAGAAAAGCAGATCGGCCCTGGCTGCTTTTGCAATTCACCTTATCCTCTCTCATTCAGTTCATTTAATGGGCAAACATACTCTCCATCACTCGGTCTCTTTCTGTCCCCTTCTCCAAGCAAATTCATTTGTTTAAAATCCTAAAAGGTGGTATAAGGTCTTATTGAAACCCAGCAACGTAAGGGGTGGGAGTGGATTAGATTCCTTCATTTCCTTTTGGTAATCCTAAATGCAGCTATCTCTGGTTCCATAATCTCCTCTAGAGTCGGATTACCACCCATTTGAGCAAGTGCAGCTGGAATTAGGGGATGACAAGCATGCAAAGAAAGTGCCAAGACCTTCTGAGGTGAGAGAGATGTCAGGGTGGCTCTGACCACCCCTCAGCACTCTGGTGTCCCCCAGGGCACCCTGGGCAGTGGAGTGGAGTGATGGGGGCGGCCCTGGGCCAGGCAGCGCCCATCGGCCCCTGGTGCAGACCGGCCTTTCTCCTCCTCGCTCGGCCACCGCTGGGTCTCTTTGGCGCTTCATTTGCCTCAGGATGGGCTTCTGCCAGCCCTGCGGCTTTCTGACATGGCCCGGCGAGCCACACTCTGCCATACATAAATACGTGATTGTACATATATAAATATATATCCACATATACACAGAGACACACACACATGAATGGATGGTCCTGCATTCACTAGAAGAAAGAATAAACATAAAATAGGAGATGAAATGTGGAGCGAGTACAGCCTTGTTTATGCTTTTCTCTGTCCACCTGGAAAAAGTAACCCTGCATGAAAACCCACGTTTGTGTGTGCGGTCACTTTTTGAAACAATCCCTCATATTTGATTGAAGTGGAATATGCCGCCATGTATATCGAAGGCTAAAGCTCTATTTTTAAAAGCCTGTAATCCTTTCAAGGAGGTTTTGTTGATATAAGACTTCATTGGAAAGTAATTGTGGATTGTGTAGCTCTGACCTTTGCAGAAAGCAGGGTATGGGTCTGTAAAACTGAGAAAAACTGTGCATCAATTTCTTGTGAAGCCCCTGCAGATCAGCTAAGTATGCGTACAAGTTCAAAAATTTCTTTAAAAGGTCACAATTAGTGGCTCAGTCATCAAAGCTGGGGATGTGGCATTTTTATACTGAGTGAAATATACTATTTAAGTATATTTTTAAAAATAATAATTAAAAAAATTAAGGCCAGGCCTTCTACACAAATTGCAGACAGCTAAATGCTCTTTTGTGCCTGCAGCTCTAAGGAGGCTGTGATGCATGTGAAGGAAAGTGACTGACTTAACTCATTGGGATTCAGAGAACGGCCTGCCCTCTTTTGAAAAAAAAAAAAAAAAGAAAAAAAAGCAAGAAGAAGAAGAAAAGTAAGTGTGTATGTGTGTGTGTGTGTGTGTGTGTGTGTGTGTGTGTGTGCGTATTCGTGTTCGTGTATGTGCGTGTGTGACAGAGGGAGAGAGGAAGAGAGAGAGAGGAGGGGGAGACTCACACAGAGTCCTGCTTTCCTGAGCTGGGAGCTGCTGGTTCCCAAGCAGAAAGTATTAGGAGAAACGCGGCTTCTTGTGTCTTTGGTGCATTTACACAATGAATTCGCTTCTATTTTTATTCCTGCTAACCGGCCAGTTTTGCTTGAATCCACTCCGAGCCATGGACTATGGGAACAAAAAAGTATTTAAAAACAGCTAGGGAAAAAAAAAAAAAAAAAAAAAAAGAGGAAAAGAAAACCCTAACAAACCCAACCACGCTGGGATGAGGATTACTCACTTTAGCGCTGCCTGTAAGTACAAAGTCTCTTGCTGAATTTCAGGACGATAGTGACAGGCTGTTGTTTAGGTTGGGGTTGCTCGGGTTTGTTTTGATTCTTTGTTTTCTCCCTCTTTTTTTTTTTTTTCCTTAAATATGCCATCCCCTCTTTTTCAGTCTTCTGCCGATTGACTAAAATAAGAAAATAAAAGCGGGAGAGTGAGAGGGGCGGGCAGCTGAGCGGAGCGCGGCGCGGCAGCAGAGCAGCAGCCGGGGGCGCGGGGCTCCGCGGGCGCGGAGGAATGCCCGGTGCCGGCAGTGCGAGGGGCAGAAGGCTGTTTTCAACACCACTTCGTGGGCTTGGATGGATTGAAATTTTTTTTGGTTTTTTGTTGGTTTGGGTTTTTTTGGGTTTTTTTTTTTTTTTTTTGGCCCGGGAATGTGCGCGCTTGTGTGTGTACATACACATCCCCAGGCAGTGTGGTCTGCTCGGGTCTGTAGTGCAACTTGAGTCCGCCCAGCTCGAAGGAATGCAGTGGTCAAAACAGCTTCCCAGCTGTTTGATTTTTTGGGATTCCAACCCTTCCCTCCCCCCTCCCCCCCCCGACATACACACACAGACACTCTCCTCAAGTGTACATGTGATGGTGCTACTTTTCCCTGGCAGGATTTGCTTAAAATAAACTAAGACCAAAACTGTCTACCTCTCGCCTAGCCTAGTCGCTTTACTCCCCCTCCCTTTCCTCCTTTCTTTCTTTATTTCTGCGAGAGCGCTCCTGGGAAAGCGGATCGGATAGAGGGGAAGGCTTTTGAAATCGTGGGGGAAAATGTAAGAGAATTCAGATGGTCCGGGCTTTCTTTGTGTGGTGCTGAAGCCGCGGAGCTGCTTTGTGCTTTGGAAGGAGAAAATGGCGAGTCCTATTGTGTTTAGGCCATTTTCTTCCGGTACAAGGGTTTTCCCCCAAATCCTAAATACTTCAGGGCTCTTTTGAAAGAAATCTCCCAGCTTACGAAGTGTGAATGGCTTCAGCTCTGCCTTTTCCCCAGCCGGTAGCACATCACATCCTAGAGAGCCCACACATTTCTCTTTGCAGGGCTAGTGCACAATTTCTAAAGCTGCTGCATTCAGAGCCTCTTGCGGCGTAGGGGCTATTTCAGCTGCTCTTTGCCCGCGTTATTCAACTCGGGGGAGCAGGTTATGAAAGAAAGGGGGGACTGAAGAAATAATATTACGAGACCTGTCCTTGCTTTTTAAATACTAAGGAACAGCATTAGCCAATTGTGTGTGTGTGTGTGTGTGTGTGTGTGTGATCTGAGAAAAGACTTGTCAGCGCCGAGTCCTGACTTTTCCACTAAATTATTTAAAGTTTATGTATATATACACGTATGTGTGCGTGAGAAAGAGTGCATCTTTGTGCGCATGCATGTAGCCACGTAGCAAGATCTTTCTTTTAGGACCAGAAAGAGGCCATATATATATGCAAAGTGAGATTTTAGAGGATATTTTGCCCTTGTGTGCATGTAATTCCTGCTGCAACTTCTAATGAAAAAAATGTAGTTCGTAATGTCGTCGGTTCTTTTCAGGTCAGCCCGTAGGTAGGTACCGGTTACTAAACACCGCATCTGAATTTGTACGTTAATCCATTTAAGGAAACAAATGACAATCCGAGGTTTAAAGACTGTTGTCCGATATTAACCACTTTACATTAGAATGTGGGTTTGCCCAGGCGTCAGTGATTAAAAGCTCTTTGAAAAAGGAGACTTAACAAATAAAGCCCAAGAAAGGTAAATCCTCACTACCACCGCCACCTCCTTCCAAGATGCTGAATTAAAAAAAAAAATAGCATTAATAATAATAACAGCAGCAGCAACAACAACAAAGCAGAGGTGTTGATGGAACTGTGGCGGAGGGGTCTCAGGCTGCCCGGCCCCGCGGCGGCGGCGGGCCGCGCTGGCGCGGAGGGGCGCGCAGGGCCATCCTCACGGCCGTCGGAGCAGCGCCCGCTGCCGCCGGTGGGTCAGGACCATGGACAGGGACCGGGCGAGGACGGAGCCGACTGGTGTCACTCCGGGAAAAGGGGTGAGCGGGGCTGTCGGCCCCTACGGACCGCCGGGGGCTCGAGTTGCTCCGTCTTTCTTGTTATCTCTCTCGTGTGGCTGCTCAAGATTCTAGGCAAAATACTTGAGAAATTGCATTTTTAGTTCTCCTGCAGGAGAGCAAGCTCTGTTAAAATGCCATGCCAGTGTTTTCTCTTCTTACTGCTCGCAAAAGGAGTAAAAGGATCTCTCCATTCTGCATACGATTGCTTTTTTCCCTTCAACTCCGAGCCAAAAATAAATCTACTGCTCGGATCGGCTGAATGACAGTGGTGTAAATTAAATTGATTTTATCAGTGACCAAGTTCCACAATTGGAAAAATTAAATGCCACTTTGACAGACAAGGATAATATGGAACAGATCTATAAAACAGCTCCTTTGAACAACAACAACAACATCAACCCAACAGGAGCCTAGATACTGGCGATCCCTTCTTCTTCATACTGCTCCGTTATGTCACATCGTCTAGTTTGCCTTTCTGCAGTGCCGAAATGATTGAAACCATTGTTTGATGCAAAGAGAGTAGTGATGATGAGTCATGGACTTTATGCCACAGCAAAAGCAACAGACGTGGTTCTCAGGCAAATTTCTTTTTTTATTTTGATCGCGCTTCTAATTGGATTCCCCTTTCAGATGCACTTTGCGGCACTTCCAACCCACCCTACAGCTCCAGCAAACTCGGGGCTGAGCTACGGGAACGACAGGCCGCTCTGCCTCCACCTAAGAACTGCAGAAACGCAACGTCCAAGACCTCTAGTCAGGAAAACCCTACTTCAGCGCCTGCCTCCGGCCCCTCAGGGCAAGAGGAGGCTTTGAGCCACCTCAGCGCTCCCTGCGTACCCGACCTCGGCCCGGCCCGGCCCGGCCGGGATCTGCTGGGCTCGCTGCCCGCCCACCGGGGCCTGCCTGCCGCAGAGACACCGCGCATCTCCGGGACGGGCAGCTGGCAGTCTCCGCACGGCCAGCCACTGCCCCGCCGGGACGGGCACAGCGGGAACAAAGCCGCGGGGCAGGCGCGGCCTGGCCCGGCTCCGCCTCGCCCCCGGCCCGGGCCGCGCTCCGGGCTGCTGCGGGAGGGAAGCTGGGGCGGCGCGGAGCCGGGGGCGCGGTGGTGCCGCAGTGAGGGGGGGTCGGATGCCGTGGAGGGAGGGTAGCCTCTGGGTGAGCCGGGGATCAGGCTCCTCTTCCTCGCTATGACTGTACAGATTCATGTGACATTGAGGTTGGGGAGGTGGGGGAGGGCGGGGAGTGGGGGGAGAGGACCCGGAGGGAAGGGGGAGGGTTGAACTTTCTGCCGGGCTCGGCTTTTCACACCTTTCTCTCCCGATGATGTGTGGGGACGTTTTGGGAGCGGCTCTGCGGGGTCCACTCCGACCAGGTCCCCCTCGACCTTGCAGGGACCCGGCCGGGCGGCGCGGGTCTGGGATTGTGCCGGGTTTCAAGGACACGGGAGATGATCAGGACTTTGGGAGCCAACATCTGCCTGGCTGGTGACGTCAGCAACCCCGTGTAATCCTCTTGTACTGAAGGCAGATGCCTTATTTGTTTGGCTGGAGAGGCATTAATCCCTAATTCTGGAGCAGCAAGCGAGGGGGAGAGACCGGACCGCTTCCTATCCCCCGAAAGCAGCTAGAGGGGTTCTCCTCTCCTGCGCTCCGCGGCTCCGGCTGGGTGGAGGAGCCGCCAGCCCTCGGCAGGTTTGACCATTTCCTTTTTGATAATGATTCTCTTTTTTGGTATTTGGAGTGGGTTCCTATTTCTTATTTTTATTTGGATGCTTGGATTTCCCCCTATGATTATTTGCTCTAGTACGGTCCTCAAGATGAAAAAGAAGGGGGAACTGCTGTTCCCCACCCCCCTCACGGTCCCTAAATTGTATTATTTTCTTTTCTTTTTTTTTCTTTATTTTTTTTTCTAAAAAAAAAACCCGCTATCCCCAGTGCTTCCTCTCCTGGGGTTTTTGCAGCGGTGGGCAGGGAGGTTGATCTCTGCGGTTCCCCGCGGCTGGCCCGTTCCTACCGCGATGCAGGGACCCAGATGCCCACTCGCCCTAGCGCTGCGGTGATGGGCGTTCCGCCTTGTCCCTCCTCGGCCGCGGACCAAGTAGCCCCACAGGCTCCGGTCTGGCCGACCCCAGCTCCGCGTCAGTCCGTGTGGCCCCCCTTCCCTTCGCTTCCTCCCCTTCCCCTTTCCCTCCCCGCCCTTCTCCTGCTCTGACTCCCCCCTCTCTCCCTTTTGTCATTGGCAACCGCGCGGCGTGCGGGCTCCCGGCGCCCTTCCCTCCCTGCCTGCCTTTCCTTTCCTCCCCGCCTGCATTTCTAACGCTCTTGCTTTGTTTTCCAGGCGGCCGCACGCAGGAGCTACGGTGCCCAGGGGGGCCGGAGCCGCCTTCCCAGTTTGCCCCCGGATGCCCCGGCAAGCTACGGGAAAAGTCTGAGAAGCCCAGCTCCCTGCAGGATCCCGGCCGCCGCCGCGTACAGCCCTGCACACCCCGCTTCGCCTCTTCTCTCTCTCCCGGGCCCTGGGGCCGAGGAAGCAGTCGAGGTCAGCTGCCCGGTTCCTGGGGTCCGGCCGCGGTCGAGCCCGCAGGGTGATGCAAGGTGCCTGGCCGCTCCACTCGTCCCCGGCGCGCCGTCGGCACCGAAAAGGAATGGCCCCGATCCTGAGCGATGAAAGATGGCAAAAAGCGTAATAATAATAATAAAAGCTTAGGCTAATTTTATTTTTTTAAAGCATTACAATGACTTCACCCCTCATTTCCTCACTCGCCAGTTCAGTATAGGCAAGCCAGATGGGCTGCCCAGACCCTCCCGGGAAAGGGGCAGGTGCGAGTGAGTTAAATTTTTTTCTGCTTTACAAAGAAAGATGACACGTCCTGCCCTTTCATTTTTCATCGCCGAAAGATCCCCTCTCCCCCCCCTCCCCCGCCCTCCCCCTGACCGAGGGGAGCGGGGATGCTCTGGGGGTGCGGGCTCCCCCCACCCGTGCTCCAGGGGAGCCGCAGAATCAGGCGGACGGAGACAACCGGAAAGACACGGTCATTCCTCTCAGCCAGGGATGCCAAATGACAGACGTCGAGTCGGGGAGAGTCAACTCCTGTGTTTAAAATCACCCGAAGACGCTGGTGAAATTAAAACAGTCGTCTGGAAGTGTGCAATAGGCACACGTTTATTTTCTCTCATTTTTTAATCGCTTAAATACATATTTAACCGCTTCCTGAGCACTACAAACAACAGACTGGCTAGTAAGAAAACTCGAGCATGAGTTATATGCAGCCCGGGCCAGAATGGGACTAGGGCGGAGGGAAATTACCGGGGTTTTTTTCGAGGATCAGTTGCTGTTCTGCTTCCAGAGAGAGAGAGAGAGAGAGAGAGCGCTCTAAGGCTCTGACTCTCCGTGTTCACAGCGGACCTTGATTTAATGTCATACAATTAAGGCACGCGGTGAATGCCAAGAGCGGATCCTCAAAGCAGCATGAAAGATCTCGCTAGAACATACCATAACAATAACGCTAATAATAAAAATAATTGCAATTAGCTAAAAAATCAAAACAAAACAAAAAAAAAAAAAAAGGAAAGAAAGAAAGAAAGAAAGAAAGAAAAGGAGAGACAAAGCAATAAAGAGCTCGACAACCTGTACTCACCTACGGAAACCGAGACTAACTAGGACTAGTGGACTGATTGGCTCAGCCCGGTGGAAAGGAGATGCCGCTGCCACGGGACGGGCGCCCGCGGGGGCAGCTGTCAGCAGCAGGTAACGGGGCCGTGGGGGGCTACTGGAGCGGTGCGGTAGCCGTGGTGGTTTTTCAAGGTAGTGGTGACTCGACCTCTCGCTTTCTTGGGCTGAACCATGTAAAGTCGATTAATGGGAAATAAATACATTTTCTAATATTATCATCGCGAGGATTGTTCTTTGCGCATCGCTCAGCCGGTAGTTAGGATTGCCCGCTCGGTAATGGCTCCTCCTCTTGTGGGGCTCCTCTGGAAGCCGAGGAACGCGGGCCCCGGGGCAGCGGCGCGGTGCGCGGGGGTGGCGGAGCAGCAGTGTCCGTGCCGCGGGCCGGCAGAGGCAGAGCCATGTGCAGAGCTGGTGACCGGGCGGGGGTGCCGGAGGCGCCGCGGGGGCACTGCAGCAGAGCCATGTGCAGAGAGGCAGCTTGGATGCGCGAAAAAGAGGAGTGTGCGGAGGTTGTGAGGGAGAGGCGGGGAGGGTGAGCAGCGTACGGGCACGGTGTGGGGGCAGCGGAACAGAGCGGTGCCGGCGGGCAGCGGAGAGGCGTGAGGGCTTTGTGCGCGGGGCTGGGCGGCGGGGCGAGGCGCAAGGTGGCGGCTGGCGAGCGCGGAGCGGGGGGCGGCGGCGGGGTAGGGTGTGAGGGGCAGCTTACTCGCGGGGGAGTGTGGCGGGGCTGCGGTGGCAGCGTGGCGTGCGCCGGGGCAGGTGCGTGTGAGGTCGGCACACGGGAGTCGCGGCGCCGTGGCAGGGCCAAGCCGGCAGGTGCGGGCAGGGTGCGGGGGCGGGGAGGGGAGAGGCCGGGGTCTCCGCGCCGCCGGCGGCGGAAGTCTTTGTTCCGCGGGGCCTCGCCGGCGGTGGAACAAAGGAGCGGTAGCGCTGCTGCCGGCGCTGTCCCTGGTGCTGGTGGTGGCACCCCGCTCCCGCCGCGGGCCTCCAGACCTCTTGTCCCAGGTCGGACCCGGACCACCGGGTGGCCCTCGCGATGGGACCGTTCCCGGCTGAAGAAAACCCAGCATCCCGACGGGAGTGAGCGGCGAGCAAGGCAGGGGTGTGGGGACGGCAGAAGAGCGGCTCGGCCTGAGCCTCCGCCGATGCGCAGTGCACGCCTGCTGCCCCGGCGCGGTCCCCGAGCGGGTTCCCCCCGCGCATCCTTCCCGTCGAGTCCCTCCCACCCCCCCTCTGAAACAGCCCGGTTGGAAGCAAGTCCTGCGGGGGCTCTGTCCCACTCCTATCCCGACTCCATCCACAGCCATCTGCCGCGGCCTAATTCTGCTCTTCATCCATCAAACAGCGGCCACAGACAGCCAGGGCAGGGGATGCTCTCAAACTCTAAATAAGGCAAACCATCTAAGTTACAGCAGTAACCACAAGAACTATAATGATAACAACACTCTCTGCCTGAAGGTCATAGAGCTTTGTCCTCTTTCTTATTGGTCTCAGCAGACAGCCTGACAGCAACGGGTTTTTTTTTTTTACCAAAAACTGGATTGCAGATTGGACTGACTCTTCTCTGCAAAGGGATAAAAGGGGAGAATTCCTGTCCTTTTCCCAGCCTGTCGCCTGTTCATCCTTGCACTGTCCCGCGGACAGATGAAACACATGTGCTACTCCGTTCTTTCCCTTCAGCTCACTGAGTTGGGGTCGACTCTTTTGCCTGCTCCTGCCTTGCCGCATAGCGGCTCTCATTTCTTCTTTTGAGATACCTGTTTACACATACACATCTACCTATACATGTATATGCATATTTCATGCTTTCTATGTAGCGTCAGATTGTCACAATTTCTGTTCATCACTGCTTCTTGTTTACAAGTCCTTTGTAAGACCCGGTGCTTCACAGGATCTCAGGGGAGCCAAGCAGAGAACAGAGGAAAGTCCATCTTTGCCCGCTCGTGAGTGAGCCAGGGTGATACACAGCAGAGGTTGACCCTCACATAGGTAGAGAGCAGGGAAGTATTTTAAATGCCTTGTGTCCTGAGCGACCTGAAGCACTCAGCTAAACTGTTTGCAGGATTACAAACATGAGCGGAGCACCCCTGCAATGAGGCATTATTTCCCCACATTTTACTTTTATTTGTTTTTTTTTGGTGCTAAAGATTTGTTATGAACATTCTGTAGTTCTGTAGCAAAAGAAAGATAAATATGTAAGTGAACTTTCCAAAACCAATCTATCAGTGTATCTTTAAAAATATTTCTTGATGCCTGAAAAGAAATGGAACTTTCTTTGGAATTGATGGAGCTTTCTTTTGGAAAGCTTCCAGAGACAGGGAACCTTGCTGCCTTCTAAACTACAATAGCAGTAATAGCAGTGGTGATGCAGCACGTAAAAAATGGATGCAATGAAGACCTGAAGACCCAGGTGATGAGCTGTGCCATCTAGAGATGCGCATTTCCTGTTCCGATGTCATATTACTGTCGTAGGCACATTGAGGTTCTGGTGGCGGCATCTGAAAGTAACCAGAATTTAATACTCACCATTTTCCTTCCTGCTCTGAAAAGGGAATGAAAACCCTGCTCTCAGCAATTTTTTTGGGGGGGTAGCCTCATTTCCGAGGCTACCTCAGTCACAGCTCCCCACAGAGAGCGCTGCCTGCCAGCCTCCCCTTGAGTTAGAAGACAGCTATGTCCTCCCTCCCCCACGCCTTTCTTTTTTTTAAAAAAGCTATTTTTTCTTTTTCCCTCCTTAAGCAATTCCCGTCCGGAACGCCGGGGGAAGAGCCTGTCCCCCGGTCTGCCGGAGCTGCGCCGGGAGGGGCCGGGCGGGCAGCGAGGCGATCCGACACCTCCCCCTCCTCCTCCTCCTCATCTTCCTCCGCCTTCTCCTCCCCCGCCCGGCCCCCGACACTGCCGCGCCCCCTGGCGGCCGCGCACGGCGCCGCGCAAATCCAGCGCCGCGCAAATCCAGCGCAATCCCGGCACAGCGCAGTGCAGCGCTGCCTCCGCGCCCCCGCGGCAGAACCGGGGAAACTTCAAGCGTGAACCATTTCAAAGCAATGTCCCAAATAAAAAATAACTTCAAAACGTCCAGCGCACGCCATTCCAAGTGTCTTGCGATGTAGAGTGTGGGAAGTGATGTTTTCATACCTTCCCAGTGGGAACCAAGGCTGTCTGTCTCATTTAAATTCAGAGCTATAGAGTATCATCTGTGGCATGAAAATATGAAGGGAAACAAGCTACTGCCTGCTTACTGCAGCTGTTGAGGTAGTCTGGGGCATCAGTTTCATTCAGGGACAAATTAAAGCAAGAGGCAAAGTCTCAAGGTATTTTCCACTTTACAGACACAGTTGTTCTCTAAAGGTTAAAAGCTTTTAATTCAGCTGTTAAACTAGAAAGATTAAATACCAACATTTTATTTTGTTTCACTCGGCCTCCTGTACTCAAGGTGGTGGCTAAGAAAGGTGTAGAGCACAGGTAAATCAGGCAATAAGCAAAGCAAGACCTCCAGCAGACCAAGAACTGTCCCACTGCCTCCACCCTGCAGATCTGTGCCTGCAGCAGGATCTCCCCCAGTCCCAGAGAGAAGCAGAGGACAAGTGACCTGTCTGGTGCCTCAAGGCCTGGTGCATGACGCCGACTGCCGCGGGGTGGGAAAGCCAATGAGCCAGCCGGCAAAGGTATGACATAAGACTCATTTTCACACTCTGCACAAAATTCCTCACATTTCTTTTGCATTACTTAGCTCCTCTGATACTGATCAATTGCCACAATAACTCAGGAGTGAGATAATAGAGATAGTAATTTGCAGACTAATGTGAATTAATTTTTGCTTAATCTGAAACTGTTTTAATAGCATGGTGGGCATTAAAAGCAACACACTACTCAATACTAAATATTTGTGTGTCTGAAATAGTCTTAAGAAAATCTTACTAGAGAAATCCCACAATCAGAAAATAGGGAAGGAATGCTAAATCTTAAATACACTGCTCATATAAAATATTTGAATTTGTAAATTAAGGACAATTTAATTAGCACCAGGAAATTATTAAATTAACTAATGTGCTGCTCATTCTAAGGTTGGTTTATAATTTGCCATGTTAGAGTAATTCTGTTCATTAAGCAATTAAGTACAGGTTGCACGCTAAATAATATTAACTAAAATACACGCTTAATACTTGTACAAAAGTACTTCAAATGAAATGTAATCTTTTTAACTCCATAACTAACTGGTTTTGCCTAAGTTTTCTGTACAAGGAAATGAAAAATAAAACACTCTGTACACGGGAATTTACTACTGTGTATTTGAACTGATCCTAATGAATGCAGCTGGTAAAGGAGTTAGTAAGCAAGGCAATAGCATTCTTTTCTTAACAATTGTAACAAAGAATTATGGAATTATTTGAAGTATTTTTACAGTACTTGGAACATGGAAATTACTAACACATGTAGGTCTTCCTGACTTCAGAGGGTTATAGCTCAACACTATATCATTTTGCACAATGTGTATAAAATAAGTATGCAATCTTTTTCAGCCTAAAACTAGACCTATTGGAGTTATTGAAAGAATTTTTGGAACATTTAGAGACTTATGATTTGATTTACTGTTCTACATCCAGGGTGTGAGACAACCAACTGAGAAAACTTTTTTTAATGAATGTACAGGTCCCTGCAAAAGCATTTACATTTACACTGCTGTTTTTCAAACCTAATTAAGAACTTTTTGCTATTTGTTCTTCTTTAGGAAATTTATGTTCAGTCTACTAATATTTGTGGATAAAATTAAAAGAGCAGCTGTGACAGAAAAACTAAAGGTGCAACCTTTAATTTTTTTTACCATAGACACTTCCAGGTAATCTACAGACTGGGTGAAGTCCATTAAAAATCAAGGACACAATTTCTTTCAAATTAGAAAAATTGGGATATATCTGACTTCTATTAAATTGAACAAAAGAATAAAAAAAATAATGTGGCTGTCACTAATTAGAGCAATAATTAGTGAGATGTTGACCTATTTTGAAGTTTTATAGTTCCTCATCTCTGTAGAGGATTCTAAAGGCCAATCAGAAGAAATCATTTCCTTGAAAAGAATGCCAAAACCCTAAAAGAAAACAGAAAAACCAGTGGGTTTTTCTCTTTTTTCAGTTCTTTTGCTCAATTTCAAGTAATTCAAATGTCAGATTCTCCACCTTAGTCAAACTGGTGACACCAGCTATGGGTTTCAGGTCACAAGTATTTAAGAAATACATAGAAACTTGTCAGATAAGAAAAAAAATCATTAATTTTATCATGGTCAACAAAAAATCAAACCAACATATGCGCCTGTTCAGATAAATCTTCTACACTTTCATGTTTGCAAGCTTAGTTTTAGTAAACTTGAGTTTTTTATAAGATGTTGTAGTCCTAGACCAAGAGCCAGGAATCCCATCCTTCCCTACATGAGATCGGGATTTAAGAGGGTGCTGCAGTCCCAGCTGTGCTCCAGCCCCACAGCTCCATAGTGGAATAAGAGCCCCCACATGCTCAACACCCCATGAGGACAGGACAGACACTTTGGGGCTGCTGAACCCTTTTGAACTAAAGGTTCGAACTACTCACACAACAATGGGTGTGACCAAGGTCGGTGTTCACACTCCGCAGTCAAGGCAGTCAATTAAATGCATCCTGGGCCTTCCCAATACTATACACACACAAAATAGAGCATTAACCCTGCTTTAAAAGAAGAAACACACTATAATAGCAGAGATGTCCCAGAAACACTTTTCCTTGTCTGTGAAAAATGCAGGATTTCTGGAATATTATGTGAGAAAAAAAATACAATGGCTTTAAAGACCAGGAATGATAGAAACATGATTTAATGTCACTTCAGAATGAGGGAGATCACACTCTGGAATTAATGAAGCTGTTTCATGTTGTAAGTTAGGACTACCAGTGGCTGGAGGCAGTAGGAGGAATAAGACTTAGAATGTCGTTTTGTTACATAATATCTGTATGCCAGATGTGTGATATGCCCCTGAAAAAAAAAAAAACAACCCATTGGGATGCTATTAGAGGGAATTATTTTCTGCTATAACCCTAGGTGTAGGCAAGCCTACGTTGGGATTATGTACAGTATGATAAATTGTGGTAAGGCAAAGAGCTGCCGAGACAGCTAAGAGGGTGAGTAATCTCCAGTCATGAGCTGATCACAAGAACCTGATTTGTCAGCTCAGCAAAATTTAGTCAGAGGGGAGGCATGACAACTGTGGCAAATACCAGAGAGGAAACAACATTAGGATAGGCAAAGAAGCAACTGCACGACTAGGATGCTAGCACTAATGTTATCTTGGAAAAAGATCTTAACCCTAACATAGGGATAAAGAAACATAAATTAATAAATAGCCTTCTCATAAGCTGGTGGAGGACAAGAAGAAAATTATTTTAAGACTGAGCAACTGAATTAATTTACTAGGAAGAGTATTCACATTGTTTTCTCTAACATGTCGAAATCTCAAAAAAAAATCTAAAAAAAGAAAAAAAAAGAAGAAAAAAAGAAAAGATCTTAGCCTGGATCAAGAAAAAATGTTTTATGTACATTTGAGAGCCCAAAATCTAGTATAATTTTAAAAAAACAGTTGGTTGTTTTGAAAGAGAATGAGAAACAGAGAGAAAGAGAAAGAGTGAGAGCAATAGACAAAGAGACAGAGAAAAAAAAGGCAAATCAAAAAGAAATAAGAAGAAAGCGAGAAAGGGAAAGAAAGATAAGTATTTTCAAATAAAATAAAATGTTCACAACAAGGCTTTTAAATTCATTTATTCAAGGTGTTTTTGAATTGCGTAATTTAACAAAATGTACAATTTCACTGCTTGGTTTCAATGATTCAGCTTTCTTTTCTTACAAATAGTATTTAAAAATCCTAAATGTAGTGCTCTACAAATAACTGTTCATCTTTAAAGCGTTCCTTCTGTTATTATGCAAAACTTACATAATAAGATAGACTTCAATATGTCAATAATATTACAAGCTTACAGGAACAGAAAATCCAGGTATGTTATGGCTTTGTTAACATTGCTGAAAATAAATTCTCTAAATCACAGGATTCAAAAGATTTTCTCTTTATTAATTTCTCTGATTTTAAGCAAAGAGATAAGGAAAATGCAAAGATGACTTTTTTATAGATTTTGTGGTTTGACACAAGAACATTTAATGAGATTTATGCTATACTAACTGCAAGCAATCAAAGAATGGCAGGTCCTGGATATTTATGGTTAAAGAGACATTGGAGCTCAGGCACAGTGTTTTTGTTTGCATGGTGGTTCACGCACAGGTATATACCGATTAAAAAGTATGGATTAATAAATGCACCCCAGATATCAACTGCATTAACATTAGTCCATTTTCAAACCATTACCAGTCCATAAAGTCATGTTATACCATGTCCTAAATTTCAGCAATATATAAATTTCATATAGTTTTTTTAATTATTATTTTCTCTTGCTTTTGGAGACAAAAAATGAATGAGAGAAAAGCCACTTAAGGATGCAAAAGTTTGAGGAAATCCTAAATAGAGGAAAACAAGAGGTTAGAACTGAAAACATGTGACTGTTTTTTACCATCTCAAGCTGCAAACACCGCTGCCTTTTCAGATACAGTGCATAAGCCTGCAAGACGAAGAGTATTCTGTGGCACACGTGGATGTGAAAGAGCAAAGATGAAAGACTACCCAAGCTCATCTGTATGGAAACTGTGAAACTGCTTGGAAAATCTGGGGAGTAGAGAAGCTGAGCATTTACTCAGAAGCTTGAAGCTGATGCCGAGTAGAAATGAAGACCAAGATTCCCTACAAAGTTAAGTGAAAAGTCATAATTCTGCAATTTCAGAAGTTTATGTAGCAATATGGAGAAGCACTAAAAGGAGAAAAATTATTAAAAGAACACTATAACTGTGAAAATTCCTTTTTTGTTAACTTACAAGGCATTTTCTTCAGTTGCATATTTCATTGTTTTGTGTTCAGCTTAAGACATTTGTGCAAACAAGCTTCTTTCCAGCAGACATTGATATTTTGTGGGCAAACACAAAAATCACTAGGTTTTTACCTCTCCAGGCGCACGTGGTTTTGTTCAATTTATTCAAACACTCACTCTATCAGAAAGTAAGAACAATTCTGTCCAGCAAGCAAAAACCACTGACAGGTCCCAGGTGATTATGGGATGCCTTTGAAGAGACTTTTTCTGATGAAAAGTCGTCAGCAGAATCTGTGTTGAATTCCTGACTGCAGCATATTTCTTCCTTGTGCCACATGAAATAGGAAGAAGGGCAGAGAAGACAGTGGTTTGGGATAAACCTTGAGCTCTGAGACTGAAACTCCAGCCCAAAGCCTGCCCTGAAGGAGGGGATATGGAAGTCTGCTAAGGAACAGGAGGACAAACCTTTTGTTCTGCTTATGTATGCCCAGATCTGGAATTTAGAAAGACCATCAAAGGGAAGCAGTAGCTAAGTTCAGGCAGGAAAAGGCAGTAACAACTCCTGTGAAGCAATTTCAAATATCAGAGCTAAATCAGAACAGCCTTATTAATGAAAGATAGATAGTTGATCTTTTAAAATGCCCCTGAAAAATCCCTACAAAATAAACCCTAGAATGTTGGCTTTGATTCTGCTGGAATTACAAGGCAACACCAAATTATTGTGTTACATATAGACTCCTTAACTAATTCAACACAGATCAATATAATGCACACTAGTATATCATATGTTCCTCATCCAAAACTCTACATTTCCCTGTCACGTTTCAGGCTTTACATCCTATAGCAAGTGATTCCCGTATTTTCCTTAATTTTAAAAACCTAGCAACCTAGGCATACTAGCAACCACTGCTCTTGTGGCTGAGAAGGACAAGGCAGGCTTTTAACCATCAACACCCTCAGAGTTAGGAGTAAAACTGGATAAGATGAACTCCCATCCCTAGGTGAGATGGATTGGAGCTGGAGTGCCCAAGCTGCACACAGATTTGCTATGCCCTCCTGTCCCTACTGAGAGCTGATGTGCTTAGAAAGTGATCATATTAGGAGAGAAGAATTAGCTGACATCACACTAACAGATCATGTTTTCTAATGGTTCTGTAGGGAAAAACCAAGGAGAGGTGGAAAGACTATGGAGACCCGGTTTGGCAGAACTGAATTTCCTACTTTTTCAGTTTGCCTAACAGTGAGATAATATATAATGAAACAGGTATGTTAACAGGGTCAAATATTCTCTGAACTCTCCCAAACAAGAAGCTTCAGAAAAACAAAACTCCAGAAAATTCACAGAAAAAGCTTATGAATATGATCAAGATGAACAAGAAAAGTGACTTGACACGCTGTAGTTAAAAGTCTTCTACATTCTGGCTCCTGGTTATGAATTATTTAAAAGGTGTTTAGAAAACATCATCGCTTATGGAAAAAAGTCTGCATCTCTAAAGAGATCACAGATTTGTGAACAGGATTCTAATTTATTATTTCAATATACCATCTCAAGGGTGTCCAGCTACTGAAACAAGAAAAAGTAATTTTAAGAAGTTTATTTATCCAGTTTTCTTTTATTTTTTTTTCATCCAAATTCAATGCAATTGGCTTGACTACCCCTTCTCCAGACACCTCCCAGGAGGGCTTGTGAAGACAGCATAGCACAGCAGGGTCTGTGGAAGCACCAGCCAGCCTCAGACACAGCAATTCCCAGACAACTGGTATCTCAAATCAACAGTATTTACAATCTTCCATCTAATGGCTGGTTTTCACCATGGAGAGCTCCCAGGATAGTCACTAGCTGGTAAGCCCACATTTCAGCACTAAGTCTAGTCTTCAGTGACTCCCTGTCTAAAGTTCTTGGGATCTGCCCACCCTGGCAGGAGCGGATAAGCACATATATCTCTATCTATCTATCTATCTATCTATCTAGCTAGCTAGCTAGTTAGCTATCTCTATATATCTATATATATATCACACATCCCTC
The DNA here is from genome assembly GCA_034509425.1 of Eopsaltria australis. Taxonomy (NCBI): domain Eukaryota; kingdom Metazoa; phylum Chordata; class Aves; order Passeriformes; family Petroicidae; genus Eopsaltria; species Eopsaltria australis. The sequence continues at coordinate 2,585,575 of JAVTVJ010000144.1, read as the reverse complement.
AGGCAGGTTGTGTCCCCAGTGTCAGGGTTTGGGAAGCACCAGTACAGTTTCTCAGCTCCCAGTGTAAAAAAGCTGTGACCACTACAGCACTGGTTACTAGGGAAACTCTCTTATTTGAAGTCAATAAGTAATTTTGCAGGTCAAGACCTGGCAGGACAAGGGAGAAATGTAACAAACACTACATATTCAGGACTAAATTCATGTGATTCTCTCTGCTGCACTCTATTACTTACATGATACAACTGTGTTTATAGCAAAGTAGGGGCAGTAGGGATGACTTAATTGGCACAGTCTAATGTATGGGCAATAGTCCAAAGTGACACATTTTCTTAATTTTGTATGGGCAGAGATCTTAAGAGCTCCATATGAATCAGAGCTGCTAACAAACTTTTAAGGAGAGCTTTGGGTATTAGATGGGCATAATGAGAAAATCTGGAAATTCACTGTGAAGAACCCTGCCAGTTCACTTTTGCATTGACATAAACTCCTTAGCCTATGATTTTTTTTTTTTTAATTATTCTTTCTGAAAGTGGCTCAGAAAGGGGAGACTTTGAAAACCTGGTCAAGCATGCTATTGGGAAGTACTATTACATAGCCAAATTTTTCTGTCAAGGCTCAGCTCTTCAAGTTACAGCAGCATGTTTGCAGCATACATGGTTATTTGTTCCCAAGTGCTACATTTGGACATCATATGCATATAGTATAGACAGATATATGTGTGTGTGTATGTGTGTGTGTGTGCATATATATTTATCTGCACACATACCTTTATAACACATATACTAAAACAAAGGGACCCGGAGAAGCGAGAAGTTTTAAAATACAGAATTTGTAGAAGAAAAGAAAAAATCTTTCAAAATACTTAATTCTAAGTTTTCTTTTATTGCTCCTTTCACTTAAGTACAAGTGCTTCCACTATATGTAACTTACTAAAGCCTGAAGACATCCATGGTGCTTTCTTTAAGTTCTAATCCATTTCCTTTGTTACTGAGTCAGTTCACAAATGCATTAGAAAAAACACTCAAGGACATTCTTAATGGTAAGTGACTTCTTCAATCAGTTCAATAATTTAAAGTAATATTAATAAACATTATTTAATAAACAATTACATTTACTATCTGTTCACAATGCAGTACTGCTTTTATATTCTTTCACATGTTTCTCTGTTTTTACTACTGATAATAGTAGTAATAATAGAATGCAAAAATTAACTTCATGTTTTTGATAGTCAAGGCTTAATATGGCTTTGAAGACCCTCATTTTCTGAAGCCCATGACTTCAGAAAATAAGGTTCTCGATCCTACATAAGTGATTTTTTGGGAAAACAGCTTGCTTTTCTAGGCAAACCCTTATACCCATAGCAACATACAATGCCTTCCAGTTTGACACTGTGGTTATCAGAACAGGTCACAACTGGTCTGTGCATATAAACATGCACACATTTGTGTGCGTGTGTGTGTGTGTGTGTGTGTGTGTGTTTGTGTATGTACAAGGCAGCAAACGGTGCTTGCTCATGTGAGGTGCCCTCCCTTTCCTCAAGGCTCAGTCAGACAAGTTTCCCTAAGTAAACAGATTTTCCTAAAACACCCTCCATCACTTATCTTACTTTTCTGCAAAAACCACGTGTGCTGAATTCAAGAATGGGGCAAATTCTGTGTCCAAGTGCTTCAGCAGTGGTACGGCAGAAGGACTGTGGAGACACTCCAGTCCAATAACAGTGCAGGAGGGAGGAGGATTGTCCACCAGCCCCCATATGCAAAAAATGAATGTTTTCTGCAGTCTGATCCCCAACCAGTGATCCCTGGTATGCTCCAGCACAGGGTTCAGTATTATTTTCTTCCTGACAGAGGATGATGGCATTTCCACTTTCTCCATTAACTTCCCCAGCCATGCACTCCCTCTTTCCCACTGCTCTGTCAGTGCTGGAGCTGCAATGGGAATCTCCTTTTTAAGGGCCGACTCATAGCATGCAGGGCTCAAGTGAAACCCAGAGATTTTCCTACTACATTTCAAATACTACCACAACAAACCGAACTCACACAAGGACAAAAACACAAGGAAGGAATAAGCAACGGGATGCTGTGTATGAGGATGGGAAAAAAAGCAACACTGTTACTCAGAAAAGGCACACAGGACTTTAGTACAAAGCTTGATAACTGGTCACCCTTTAAAACAGCCCAGGAAATATCTGCAAGCTCCTAAGTGGCATGGTCTAACAATTGCCCTGAAGAACAGGCTTAATTCAGAAGTGCTCAAAAGGGAAAAAGATCAAAATGCATTGATATGTAAATCTACCCAGCAAGTAGAGCTGCTTACAGAGCCATACAAAAGGGATTTATCCCCTTTTTTAGATTTTTTGCTTTATAATGGCAGTGGTGATCTTAGGGACATCCCTAGCCAACTTCAGAACTTCCCATTTGGTATAAATTTGCTAACTTAATAAAGTAGGGCTGGCCAGAAGGAAAGTTAAAAAAAAAGTAAAAAGGTGCTAAGATTTCCAAGTTCAGATCAGAGGGAAAAAATTCACTTCTCAAATATTACTGGGGGGGGGGGTTGTGTAGCAGGGGGAGTGAGCCACCAGACAGACATGCACACACCCAGTAGTCTTGCTGCTACAGTTTTCTCAAACCCAACACAGCCTCCCTTCTCTCAGAAGAGAAAAAAGAAACAAGGCATCGCAGCTATGGTTAGTCTGATGTTGTAGCAACTCATGTAGACTCTCCTGTGACAAGGACAGCATTTGGCAAGCCCTTGTCACTTGAGAAGCTGCATTTAGTTTGTGGCACTGCCACAGAAGTAGACAGCAAACACAGACCTTCTACTAACACACCAATGAAAATCCCAAGCTAAAAATGCTACAGATGACGTTGATCCAATATTCCTCCTACACACACAAAGCCCAAGATTGCCATAAGGACTTCTCTTCATTAAAGTTTCATTAAATGGGCTGTTAAAATAAATAACCAAATTACTTTTTAGAACCACAGCACACGGTTCCAGTCAGAATAATATAGAAGGCATGACATACTGAGCAGATTTTTAAGCCTGTTATCAAAACTATTAATCATGTCTTGTCTAACAAGAATCCTGCAACATTATAATTTAAGTGAACATAGTTACTGTTACAAGGAATGGAAATTGCTTTTAAATTGTCGTTGTTATGCAGAAGAAAGTTTGCATTGATGTATTGTATGCATCTCTACCGACTTCAGTCAAATCTGCAGGAAGATGTAAACAAGATAAAGGTTGTCTGGAGCAAAATGAGTTAACCAAAGCTTTGCCTGCAGAATGTGGGTCTACTCCATGCTTCTTTTGGTCTCAAAAAGACAGAAAAAACAATATTCCTCTCTTATTTTCATGAGAGAAGCCTGGATGAAATCCCCTGAGCTGGATTTAAAATTCTCAATCAAAATCAGAGAAAATATTTTTCTCAGAGATGTTCTTCAGATTTACTGGCAAACCCATCTTAAAAACCTCCCTCAGATGAAGGTATCAGAGGCAGAGCATTAGCCATCCCTCTAGCCTAAACCATCTAGTTAATCTCACACAAAACCTCTAAAATCTGCCTGTGAGATATGGTGAAAACAAATAGGTTTGTAGGCACTTCAGACCTACAGTGTTTATGCACAGGACCTACTTGCATTCTCTGGAGCACAGTTTTTTGAGAAGAAAAAGCAAGGCAGTCTGTGTCCTGCTATGGTGCTGACACCAGCTCGTGCATAAGCCAATAAAGTCTGAGCAGCACTTACAATGTTACACTCACTTCCCCCGTGTCGACTCCGTGCTTCTGCACATGGGAAAATATGTCCAGGTTTTGTTTGTGATCAGTTCACAGAGTGTGTATGGAAGGGGATTCCTTAAAGAGCATCAGCTCCCAGCCGGTTACTGATGACAAAAACTGTTTTCAAACCAATCCCCTGAGAGTTCTGTGATTTTCCATAACATGTGTCAATAGGATAACCCTGTCAAATGCTCCCAATGAAAAAGTGGAAAATTACTCATAAAACAACTTCAGTGTATGCTTTTTTTAATCTTTGCTGTGGAAGGTCCTTCAAAGCCAAGGTCCCTTCCTGCTAGGCACTGCATGTGTGGGTTACTCTCAAGAGCCTCTTGACTGCTATTCTTAGATGAAGAAACTGATAGATATCAAAGTTGTGAGGAGCTGAAAGGAATTATGGTATGTAGCAATCACAACCCAGCTCATTCATAATCCTTGTAACTTTTTTTGGAGATGCCGTTGATGGTATGTGCCCTCTTTCTTCTGCATATGAGTAACATCTTCTAGATCAGTGGGATTTCAGTGCAGCAGACTGAGTGAGGGAGATAAAGTGGTCTTGTACCCTTCACTGACTTCCCATCCCCTTTTGATTAAACCAATCCTTTTCCAATCCTCCTCCTCTTAGCCCACCTGGCTTATCCCTATTGACCTCTGATTCAAAGATGTATTTGGGCATCCAAATGCATGCATGGGAAATTCCTGGGTATAAAAATCTCAGGGTAAGCGAGTTGCTACTTTTAAGAGTACAGGAGAAACATAAACACCCTTTAAAACAAACAAACAAACAATCAAACAAACATAAAAAGAAAATAAACCCCAATATTTAACCCAGCACACTGAGTTTCTATTTGAGCTGAGATCAGAGGGTCTCAGTTGGAGGAAACTGATGGCAAGCAGGCAGGAATCAGGCTAGTAGCTCCTTTCCTTACACTCCAAAGTACTTATCCCATTTGATTTAACTTAACAAGCCCCACATGTGTTAACCTGAATGGGTCCTTGCATGGCTTACCCTTTCTGAGAGAGAAAAATAGGGGTAATGGAGATGGAGTTGGCAGCAGAGTGAAGAGCCAGGAATGTTTTGACACTCCAAGATCCTAGGATAAACCATCACAATGCAGCACTGTGGACATGAGTTTCTAAGACATTTTATGAAGAGCCCAGATCTGGTGGAGGTGTTTCACTTTAAAGGGTGAAACTGTTGCCTAGAATTGAAAGAAAGACTTTCCAGACAATATTAAAAGTGGTGATATAAAGAGCAGCTCTTTAATGAAAGCTTGCAGGTGCACAAATATAGCTATGTGCACACGTGGCATGAGATCTTCACAATTTTTACAAATCTAATTAATTAGTATATCTAGCAGGTACATCCAATAGGAGAACAGTTGCCCTGGTAACCCACCCTTGGGTCTGCCCCTTGGAGACTCTCCAGTGGCTTCTTTGCCCTATTTCTTGTTATGTCTTTCAAGTCCTGGTGCAAAACAGGGAGCTCTTGTCAGAAATTCTTTTCCTGAAAATAAAACTAAATAGAATTTCAAGAATGTGACATAAAGAGTTAGCTGCTGTTCTGAAGTGTGAGAAAGCATAAGAAAGCAATATAAATTATACAACTATATATTAAAATCTACAAAGCTACACATATATGAAAAAACTAAAAATCTTTAGGCATCAAAAGAAAAACAAATATGTATGGCACTTTTTGCAAAACTGGAAAAAATTAGAAATGCTCAGTGTCATGACTTGCAGGATGATTGAGAAATGTCTTTTTCCTGAGCGGTAAAGGGATCACCCTCCACTCAGTTTTGTTGTTTTTCATCAATTGTATGAAAGGACAGAGATATCAATCTTACTTGGATTTGGTTCCCCACAAGAAGCAATCCATCCACCTACCTTTCAGGGCAGAACCTCCTCCCAGAGGTGCCTGTCTCTCTGTATCTGCTCTAGGAGGATCCATCTCAGGCTGAATGGTTTCCAGACAGTCCAAGTCTGGAGAGCTGGATCCCGGTGGTTTCCCTAAAGCCCATCCCCTGGGTAACATCTAGGTCTAAAACCTGCAAGATTCAGGGGCATTACACTGGGCACAAACATAGGAAGAAGCACTTTAGATTCCAGGGCCAGAGGCTTATATCTTCTGGCACAATTTCTAAGCTGACAGTGCTGTCTTTGCTGCTTTAACGACTTTTATGGGGATGTGGTCTCTGCAGCTACTGATAGGACAAGAACAATTTTCTTGGTCTTGCATTCACAGCACTTCCTTTAGAGGAATTATGTCTTTTCCTGGTTTAAACAAATAAAATAGCATTTGGGCTATAAGTTTCAGATGATTAAAACACATTCACTTCTGGTACTGCTTATTCCCTGCAAGAGGGAATGAATGTTTTTGGATTATGCACATAGCTAAAAACCCATAAATTTTGTCATTCATATCCATAAGCAGCATGGCAGGCTCGCAAAAGCTATTACTTTTCAGTTACACAAGTGTGTTAAATTACTCAGTCAACTGACATCTGGCATGAACTATAAATTGCTCTCAAAATTCTTTTAGAAAGATTATTATATTATTATTAATTTGCTGTGTATGTCAAAGCATATCACACACACAGCAATCCTGAAATTAATTAGCATTTTCAAGGATCACACTGAAAAGGCCCACAAAGCCAGCAGAAATAATCTCCAAGATACAAGCAGGTTAAGCAGTGCTGGCACAACTTGCCTTCAACATATTTCCTTCAATCCATCTTTAAGAATACAACACAAAAAAACCAGGTTTTTTTAAACAAGCTCTTTGTCACATATCTTTGACTATTACAAATTAGGCTCAGAGGGTAAGATTTCAGTGGCAATTTATATTCACTAAAAACAAAGCATTTTGAAAAATGACAGTATTTTTGACTCATTTTTCCAGCATTTCAAAGCCATCCAGATAAGATATCCAGTTAAATAAAGGAACATGTGTTAACTATTTAAGCACAATTTTGAACACAGGACTCCTTTCCAGGTTTGCCGTGGTCCTTCAAAATACCTAGACAGGAAAGCAGAGTCATAGTTAAATGAAACTATCATTTGAAAAAATTCCATTCAATGTAATTTCAAATAAAAAAATCTTATTCACAGCATAAAAACAAGGTTAAATCCAACAGTCTTTTATGAACATGGTTACTTTCAGCACAAGAGCAATCCTGATGAATTCTTACGGAAATTTTTGTTTTACTGCTTATTACATTTTTTTCATAAAAACACAATGGTATCTCACCAAAAGACCCTCAATTGAAGGATTAAGAGCTACAACAAAGAAGCCAGACACCTGAAGAAGCTGGGGTAGGCTGGAATCACAGTTGTCTGGGAAGCCTCACTGCATCCTCCTTGCAGCATTGGCAGCACAGTCACGGAAATATCACACAAAATCCTTTCCCCAGCCATGACTGCAGCAGGCAGCTCAGCAAGAGTGAAAGTAATACAGGAAGCCCAAATTTGGTAGTTCCTGCTTCTAGGATTTGAGACTTTGCAAATCACCTTAAATGTATTTCGCAATGATCCTGAAATATGCTCTAGAAAGGAGGTGTTGGATGCCCACTCACCAAGTTGTTGGAAGCGTCACAGCATTTACCACCCATCTCTATCCACCACTGGGTGTAACTTTACATGAATATAGAAAACATAACCTTTAAATAAATTCAGGATTATTAACTCTCTTCTACCCAGCAACTAAAACTTTAATTTCCAGAAATATCATATTTGAGGGTTGACTATAACAAAAAATATCAGTGTTAGTGAGCGATGCCAGCTTGCAGAATGAAAGCACCACCATTTTCTAGATCTCTGTACCTTGAGGTTTTTTTTTTTTTTCAAAGGAGTGCAGATGAGAGCAAATTTCTCAATGTCTCCCCACAGCTTTTGCTTTGGATTTGAAAGAGGAATGGTAACAAGCTTAAGGCGGGGGTGAAAAAAGCCTTCAAAACTGGCATAACTCAGCATAACTCACACAGAAACACCTGCCTGAGTCTGTGGGAAGCCTGAGACCATGCCATAAAAGTGAAACAACAAAGAAAAAAAAAAGAATTTATTTCCTGAACCTCTTCTCTGAACAGCCAGTAGTGTAAACTACAAGTGGCACAGTCAGCAAGATGCCCACCCTGTGTGTCTGGAAACCAGAAGCCTTTCATCACCGTGGGATTTATCCACATCACCTACTTTGATGCAAAAGCAGGGATCTAAACTGGAGGCATTCATTTTCCCCTGTGGGCCTCTGTCTCTATCAACTGACACTACAGCAAGTTCAGGTGATGTGAAAATTAACACTTATCACATCCTGAAAGGAGTGGACACATACAGTGAAACAGTTGTAGTCAAGAGTATCCGCACTGAAAGTTTTGGGGGGCGTTTCTTCAGTCAAGTCCCAAATCTTCGCTTGGGGCTTAACAGCTGTAGCAGATGTGTATGGAGTGTGACTGTCTTCTGTGCTCCTTGTATAAGGATTTCTTCATCTCATCCTAAAGAAAACAATTTCGTGTGCTCTGAGACCACCCTGTGGTGCTTAGGTCATAACACCACTCTTGATTCAAACTAAAACACTGGAACAGAGGCGCCTGTCCTGCAGTCTGTCAGAAGGGGCAAACAAGAAAGCTTTTTGACAACATGAACATACTCTTTGGCCGTCAACCTTCATTCATCTGCAGCATGCATACATAACGCTGTGCCTGTCCTCACCTTTGTGACGAATGCGCAGGGGAATGAAAGAAGCACGTTTCGTCCTACGGAAAGTTTTTAACAGGCTGCCCCACAGCCAGACACACAGTGCTCAGACAGACAGTGCTCAGACAGAGCCCACGCTGCCCCGAGTGATCCCGGTGTCGGATATTCCCGGATATTCCCGGATATTCCCGGATATTCCCGGATATTCCCACATCCCGGGAGCGCGTCCCGCACTGCCCGGTCCAACGGCGCCATCTGGTGGCCACTGCGCTGAACGGCACCCGCGGCACGGCCCCGCTGCGGGACGGAAACCACGCGGTGGCACCCCAAAAACAGCCAGGGACACACAAAAACCCTAAAAGGGAGGCCCCGGAAACTCCCCAGCGCCAAGGCCGGCCGCGATCAGAGCAATAACAAATTGCAAATTACAAATTTTACACACTCAGTCTGAACAGGATTGAAGCAATGGTGCGGGAGAAGGTAAGAGGGGTTTATGTTTATATAGCTCTGGCTGAGCCAGGCGGTTTCTCACAGAGATAAACTGTCCAAGACGAGTTTTTCTTATTGGACTTCGGAGAAGCTTTTGCAGTTTGCTAAGTGATACAAACACCCAAGTACTGCCAAGCAAAATATCCTAAACCTACAAGTGAGAGGCCTGATATTAGCCTGAAGTCACATGACATTAATCAGGTGGGAAGGATTGTTTACCAACAGTCTGCCTATCTTTGCCTACAGGATTTACGTTTTCAAGCCACAATCCCAACATTTATTTACGTGAAATATTACATATTCATATATCCAAGTGATGTCAAGTGCTGAGGCTTTTTAAAAGAGGAAAAAAATGCTTTCACAATCACAAAACCAGAAGAGTTTGTAATACTCCATTTGGCTTAAAAAAACAGGACTAGGGGAATGAAGTGAGCGTGCCTTTTTATAGGAGTTTAAAATTATCCATCCTCAGCCCCACATATTTAAGAAAGCCTTTCAACTTGTTCTCCCATAAGCATCAAAATAGCTACACTTCACAGTAGTTTTTCAAGGAAGTTTATAGCATTTCATTATTTGTCGGACCATCAGCACACAACATTCATCCAGCAGCAGGCAGATACATTAAGGGAAGAAAGCAAAATTAGAGAGTCATGGAGAATCGAGAACTCAGCAGCTGTTTTCTTTTGAATTATCTACTTAGGAGTCCCTTCTCGGCATGCTTGACATGGGAACAAAAGAGGCTGCCGTCCCTCCTCCCAGCCGTGGCTGACAGCCTATGACAGACTATCTGGCAAGCTGCAGATCCATTACTGGCTTACTGGGAGGACTCAGGAGACGTCTATGATGCCGCTTTCAGGCAGGGCCCTACACCTGCTAAAAGGCTGGATAATTCCCACTTGGGCTCTTTGGTGAAATGCTGTCTTGGGGGTTCTGTATGTTTTATTTAATATTTTCACATCAAGTTGCTTCAAGTGACTGTACAAGGACATGAAGCATGTCTCTGTCCCTTGAGGGACACATCTCCTGAGATCGCCATTCAGGGCCCTTCAAGCTGTCCTGTCGTTCATATACAGCTCATCTCTCAGCTGCTTATGATGGGTAAACTCTTTTGGCACTCTCTTCATCTGATCTGGATAACCCTGGAGTACGCATGAGTTAACTTCCTGCAGCTCTACATCCTGATTGACACTTTGTTGCATCAACTGGATCCTCCCCTCAAGATATGGAAGCCTTGTCACATGTTGACAGACCCTATTGTTCCACAGAATAACCTGATTTTTTCCTAGAAAAGATACTTTGTCTTGGCCAACATAATTGACATGAGTAATGGCCTTTCTGGGCAAAAACCAATGGTTTTCCAAAGTTGCAGAGTAATCCAAAGTAATTTTCTGTTCTTAGCTTTGAAATAGGAAGAACAGACTTCTATGTGAACTGTTATTTTGTTGTTTACAAGAACATAAAGAAAACTGGGCCAAACTCTGACCATTAAGGCTGCTCAAGGATGACCATTCACTTGAGAAGACAAAGGGGACAACAAAAAGCATGAAAAAATTCACTATTACAAACCAGAGTAGATTACAGTGTCCGCAGAAATCACCAGTTATGCAGAGACAAACTAGGACTGCTTTTAACTTTTAACCATCTGACAGAGTTGCATGCAGAAAAGAAAGACACATTTTGCACTGTATAGCTCATTTAGCCCAGTGACGGTGTTTGGCCTCTGCAGCAGAAATGACATTGTTTGACTGGGAATATGAGTTGAAGGCATCTTCCCTGGCCACCCAGAGGACACCAGGGTTGCAGAAGGATGTCAAGTATCTGGACCCAAGTGTACAGAAATATTTCTGATTTTGATTTGTGCAATTTTTAGATATTCCTAAATGGGGGCCTGATAAGGTCTCAAATACTTAACATAAAAGAGACCTGAGTCCAAAAAAAATAACTATCAATATTACACAGTCACAATCAGAGATTGCTTATTTGTTTCTACAATTACCTCGGGATAAAATTTTGCTGAGAAGAACTTACAGTAAAGTTTAAACATTCTGAAACACATAGTCCCAGCAAATGAACCCTCCTGAAACTTGTTCTACCCAATTCAAAGCAAGTATCTAATTTGCTACCAATCTATCTAATTTCTAAGAGCAAACAGGGAGGGCTGAAGTTCCCCTCAGGCCTGCGTGTGCTACCATTCTCCTCTAACAATTCATGCCAGAGACATCTTGCCTTCTTTCCACCTTTCCTTTGTCTCCATGTTCATGTTCAGATGAAATGTCAGTCTCCTATTTTAAATCACAGTATCTGCAAGATGAACCTTTCCATCCTGTACACAGCACTTGAAAGGACAGACTCTAAGAGGATTCCAGGTTCTTGTCCTAGATGCCCCCCTTTTGCCCCCCTCTTCCTTATTTAATCAAGTCTGTAAAAAGAAAGTTCACCATGTGATAACTATGTTCATTTTGGTCACACCCCACCCAACCATATGCTGTTGTTTTTTAGCACACATGGAATTTTTGCACGCTAGCAATATGTTGGAGCTTTTTGGGCTTTAAGTGCTGAAATTAAATTACTTCTGGTGTGAAAACTAAAACCACCTCCAGCAACATGCAAGAATTTCTGAAGTTGTTGCAGATTCCACAATATTTTGGGTGTGGAAGAGAGGAGGTGTACCTCTTCTTTTCTGCTTCCTTAATTCAGCTTACAACACAGAGATACTTCAACTAACTTGCTTGTAGGACACATCTATATAGCACATTGCAGCGTGGCAGGGGCATAGTGCAGCTTTGGGAAAAATTAGTTCTGTTGAAGGCAAGCAAAGACAAAGACAAAGCAGTAACATAGCAACATATAGCTCAACATTGTTTCATTAAAACATACTAGCAGAAAACATGGACAGCTACAAGTTGTTTATTCAAATATCCTGAATTCCTTGTTTTGCATGCAGAAGGTAATGCTTGATGAAAGTATCAAAAGAAAACTCAGAGGTTTCACCAAATCAGCTGGAGTTTAAACACATCCTTACATAATCCAAAGAAAGAGCAGAACTAGTACTGCAGTTCACTACTTAGACAGCAAGTTTCCAGTACCAAAAGATTAATAAGTTATTGCTTATTGCAAATTGGCTGCTACGTTTGTCTTAAAGATATAAATTTCTCTTCAAACTTAGAATCCATAAAATTACATTTAAGTGGTTTTTAAATGTATTTTGGATACATTGACAAGAGAAAAATCTTAATTATTGAGCAGCTTCTATGGGGTAACCACATATAAAATATACTTGATTATGCCATTTAAAATTTTTAAGCAGACAGTTGTAGCATATTCAGATAACTTACTATTTATAGCTCAAATTATACATATCTAAGAATTTTATAAGCTTTATTGTACTTTTCCACGGTGGAGATGCATTTAACAAGTACTCTAAGACAGAAAAAAAAAGTTTCCTAAGATAATTAAGTCTGGACCAGTCTTTCCTCAAGGTAAGGTACATTTCACTAGAAGGCTGACACAAAGCTCAGCTTTTGAGACAGAGAAAACAGACAAACAGAAAAAAAGATTGTGTCTCACAAGGCTGCAGTTCCTCAATTTTGAGTCCATCCATCTGGAGTTGCACAGGAGCATCCCTCTTCTGTCACCTTAACTCTTCCCTTTCCTTTTGTCCTCCTCCATCTTTGATTCCCAACACCACCAAAAACAGCAGCTTGGTATCGCTGCCAAAAGACATGTGAAACCTTTCCCCAGCCTCTCCCACCTTAGAAAGAGCAAACCTACTTATTAAATAATCCTGCTGGGTAAAAGAAAACATGTTTCATTCCCCTTCTCTCAAGAATCCTCTCCTAATCATGAGCTGCTCTATGAAATATGGATTTCTACCTCAGTAAATGTAATATGGATTTCTATCTTTTCCCTGCTTCTCTTTCTTGTCCTGCTGGATACACAAGACCTAACTTCTCTAGTCAGCTAAGGCTCTGCTTAATCTCTCATTTTCTTTGATTCTGATGGTCCCTGTCTTCCCTTTAGTCAGTCCATTTCTCCTGTCCACCATTTTAGCTTCATATACCTAAAGGTGTCTGAGATTTATTATATTTAGCAGTATTCTTGACCCAGCCAAAAACTGGGGTCCTGCTACACTGTCTTTCCAATATTCACAACAGCCTTTCTGACATCAGGTATCACAGAACTGACCCACAGGCATTATGAACAAGATTTCCATTCTGCTCACAAATAAAATAGAGCTCTCCTCAAAAGCCAGACAGATTGCAAGGAGTCAGACTCAGTGTGTTTACAAATCACTATCACTATATTGCTATTTATTAAAAAAAATTGTCTTCTTGCCTGGTTGGTTTTTTTTTTGTGTTACTGATACACCATACTGTAAACAGAATATTTTTTAAATCACAAAGGGGAATCACCTTGAAATCATTCAAACAAGAACAACAGACAGTTAAAAATTCCTAAAAGCCTGTATGTAGAACCAGGGTGTCTGTCTAAAGAGGGATCAATAAGCAACAAGGCATAAACCTAAATCTTTTGTAATGCTGGCATTGTGCCATTTAAAGAATCACCAACAAAGGAAAATATTTCATGGGAACTTCCAATAGGAATTCCAAGGTGAATCTCATGTTCACTGCATGTGGATCTCTTTTGTCTTTCTACAAGATCAAGCAGTGAAGCAATCCTTGACTCAAAAAAGTGGGAATGTTTGCACTTCAATGACAGTGGAATTAAGAATTATTTCTAGTTACATTTCCAGATGTCACATGGAGTGAAAAAATACAAAATCACTTGCAGTTTGTAGGCAAACTATGAACTGATAAAAAGGAAAAAAAAATAGGGGAAAAGTGCATCTTTTGGGACCTATTCAATGAAACTGCTTAGGGTAGATAAGGGGAAGTTTCATTTTCACGAGCTCTGAAAAATGCAATATGCTCCAGGTAAAACTTACATCACCCTCTGTGGAGTGTGATTTCTTTTTTAAGAAGGCAAGTAAACACTTTCCTCCCCCAAAACCAACCTTAAATTAAAGCTTCTTCACCGAAGCTCAGATATGTCTTGTTTAAGCTTTAACCATGTACAGTTATGTATTTTTTAGCCCTCAGGCTCTCACTAGCCTCTTCCAGTATTCCCCCAGCATCAGGATCCAGCAGGCATCAGCACATGACTCAGGGCAGGTTGGTAACACCTGCTTAGGAAGGTCAGGAATATTGTGGCATCCTGTTCCGCTTCCAGGAAAACCCAAGCATGGGTCTGAAGTGTTTTGCAGACCCTGAAACATTATTTTATGGGATTCTAAATATAAATGTTTATTATGATTTGTGGTTTCAAACAAGCAGCATTCTTCAGTGGCGTGTTAAAGAGCCAAAGGAAGGCCTACTGACGATATGGTGTGGTATCTTTCCTCTATTTGAATGTTCAGAACTACCTTTGGACAATTAGACATAAGACTATATTTCCTAAATTTGCATAAAATGAGAATCACACAGATGGACAACACATGCTTCCCATAAGTCCAGTGTGAAAATTACTCTATCACTTGTCGTTGTACCCAATCTTTCCACATTTCTGGCAATTCACATCTTAAACAAACAAGAATTGTGACAAGCAAAACAGATGGTCTCTCCTCCTCCTTCCTAAAAAGTTCCAAAGGCACATTTCCCAAAATTCTTGCTTTATAATGGTGCTGTTCTACTTGTCACAGCAGTTTTGAAAGAAGTTTCAGTAATACACAAATAGCTGGCCTAAGCTTCTTTTACACCAAGGTCCTGGAAAACTTGCCCAGGAGTGCAGAGATCCACACAGGCAATGAGGTAAAGCCCACAGATCTTCTGGGTGAATTTAAAGAGATTACAGTCAAGCTATTTAAAACAGGCTTGCTATTCAAAGGCTAAAAGGCAGATTTTGTTTCCTTCTCAATTTATAAACTAGATTATTAATTGGTGCTTGGCCTTGGGTCATTATTCAGCATGTGGGAGCTTTATCAAACCTAGCTATTTGCCAAGATAAAAATGTTCTGTAACAAAGGGCACTCCTAATCAGTGGCGCAGGAGCCTCTTCATTGTGGATGTTCACAACGGATACAGAGCCAAGAATGCCTGTGCCTCCCATTGTGGCCTCTCAGCATAGCACCCTTCTCATTTCCAGAAGCATAATTACTCCACAAAACTGAAAGGCAGCTATGCACAACCTTTGCCTTTCAACAAATGCTTCATAGTGGAAGACTGAAGGCAAAAAGAGATTCCTGGGAACACCAGAAATTTGCCATGTTACCTTATGGTGACCAAAACTGCACATGCAAAATCATCCTCTCTAACTCCAAAAGCTCCTCATCCTTTCTGATAAGTGTGCAGGAATCTGCCTGGCTTGAGGGACCCGAGGACATTGCACAGAGAAAGAACAGCATAGGCCAAGTTCTTTAAAACTAATAGCCGCAGTCTGGCAAATTTTTGGCGTGCATCCACTCCCAGCAGCCATTCAAAAATGCCAGGTGGCTCCATCTTGCCAGCGAAATAATTTGGCAGAGATTTTGCAATGAAGCAATTCAAAGTGAAAATCATCTGCCCTTTCCAAACAGAACTGTCTCAAACACTTGGTTAGATTTCAATCCAAAAGACATAGTTTTCTGTTCAAATTAACTTACTGCAAGATAAGCCCTTTTTGTCCCAGTCTGTTTGACTGATTGTGCCCCATAATAAACAGTGGTATTTCTGCATGTTACCTTTGCTCAGGAGTGGATTCTATTATGGAAATTGGAAGGATGCATTTTGTGCTCTCACTATGTAGGAATTTAATATTAATAAAAACTCCTGTGAGCCACAATGCACATCTGCCTGCAGCTTCAGAGTATCTCATCTTCAACTGCAAGACTTACGAGGAGAAATAAAATAATCCTGGCTCCTAAGTGTGAATAGAGGTAGTTGAAAGGCTGTTAAGACAATTGTTTTTGTTGCTAAAATACTGAATAGTCGAAACTGAACCTGAGCTAAATTCTCAGAAAGAATTCCAATCTTGAAAATGTTCTATGATCTTATTTATATGGGGTTTAAAATAAAATCATTTTATTTCCAAGTTAAAGAGAATTTCTTGATCTTATTTACATCATAAAAAATTTAAAAGTTTTAAAAAAACAATATTCAAGCACATTTTAATTGACCTGATCCTAATTACCTTGGTTTTTCTGGAGTATATTTTGGCATTCCATAGCACCTAAATATCAGATATTTACATGGGTTTTACCATGCTACAAAGCAAAACGTATAACCGGCTCAACACCATTGCCATGGTTTTCACAATTACTGCATTACTGAAAAAACATCTTCATAGGTACTTAAAGACCAGTAGAGAGCTCTCTAGGCTTGTCCTCTTGCGAAGCAGTTTGTAAAGTTTTTTCCTAGTGATTCATCCACCAAACTCATCCCTGCTTTAGATTAGCAATTTTCATCCATTTTGACTTGCGCTTTTCAAGGAGAAGTGTTAACTTCTGTCAAGCCTCCAGGCAATAAAGCTGCCTTTTTAAGCTCTCCTTTGAGATCTCTTCAAAACAGTCCACAGAGACCAACAGTGTCCTGTCTAAATTGATTGGAGTTTATTGTGTTCACTGTTTCAACTACTTGTCTTCCTGTCTCCCAAGAGCTACCCCTACTTGCAGACCCAGACAAACCTGCAGAGAGCAGCAGAACTTCTAGCCAGATATGATGTTTAAGGGATGGAGGAGCAGGGGAAGGAGATTCTCTCTACCACCTGTTTAAGTGTGTCACCCTCTGAACAATGGACTGAATTACCTTTTTCAGACCACCAAAATCCTGAGATAAATAAAGCTCAGTGGGATTCAGCAGGCTGCAGACTCAAATCAAAAGCCACCTGCATCTATGTAATACTGAATTCTGCTTAGTACAATCAGCAGCAAAATGCAACTTTCCTATTATTATCTCTATGGCTCATTCTGAAAACATGCTGGATCCTGTGAAATCAAGCTTTTCAATTCATTTTCAGATATTACAAGTCTATGCAATCTGCTTTTACCTTTGGACTACTTGTTTACCTGTTGCAACCAGAGATGTGAACTGCAGCACCACCCAGGTCAGAAGACACGCTAGCAGGCAAGGCTTTCATCATTAAGGCCCTGTTCCTGTCTAATTAAATTTTCAATTAATTATTTTGTTCATTGTAAGGTTTACATTTTGCTTCAACTCCTCTCTTTTCCTTGAAGAGAGAAAAGCTAGTGCTGTGTGACAGAGGGTCAGTCTCCCTGGGGGGACTGCAGAGTGTATTTTGAACTCTGCCTTGCACTGTGCAGGAATCTTTGACAAAGATTTTACCAGGGCAAATTGTAAACTGTCTCGTAGAGCAGACAGCCATAAGATCACCTGAATGAAGTCAGCAGATTGAGCCTCCAGGTGGGCAGCAGGCAATGTGGAAAACTCTTCTCACCAGGGAGACAAACCTGTAGTCCAGCATTTCTCTCTGTCTTCTCCAACTACCTTGAAGCCTTTAACTCAATAGATTGATTTTAACTATCTACTACAGTGTTCCCAGGCCAGGTCAGACTATTCTTTTTTGAGTGAAAACTCTTGGTTTTGTTATTAAAGTCTCATTATGGCATCTTACTCATACTTCTTGGAAAAAATATTTCTCCTTGGGAAATTTTATAAATTATCTAATTACAAAGAACTGAATTGTGATGAAAGTGCTGCACAAACCAGATTAAAATTGAAAGCTGCATTTCTAAAAGCAGCTTATCTAGTGTTTGATAGATGAAGAAAAGGAGAAAAGAAGAGATCACTACTGAGGAAAGCATTGTCAGAAACATTTGTTCCCAGTGGATAGTGAATTGACCAACCCCCTATTCTTAGGAAAGCAGAAGCTGCCTTTTCACAGCTGGGCTGTGAGAGTAAAAATCATGTTAAAAGAAAAATAAGTTGGAAAACAAGAGGAAAAAAAAAATCTGTCTGTCCAAATTCTATCCAACCCTTTTGTCTATAAGCACTGTGAGGTGAAATACTCTATTGTATGACAGAGTACACAATGTGATATGGCCACAGAATCATATCCCAGGCTCATGTGATGTGCAAAACAGTTGATGTGCAAACTTTTATTCAACATTTTTACTTATCTCCTTTCAAAGGATGGCTCAGACTTTATTTACAGTGTCACAAATCAATGTTATATCAAGTATGAAGTTATTCATTACCTCCTGGAATTTTCTGTGATGATGTAATTTCACACAACTGGTCCACAGTCATTATGAATTTCTCCCTAGTACACCTGAGAGATGAGAGCAAGGACATTTCGCAGAAGGGTAGGAAGGTGAAGCACAGAGACCTTTGGGTCCAGTTTAGTTGATTGCCTTTCAAGCAGTTTTCCAAAGTGTTTAACACTTTACATCATCATGTAGCAAAGAAAACTAGAAAAAAAACATATGCATAACTCTGGCAGTGTAACATCTTAGTAGGAAAAATAAAAATTCCACCTAGTTCTGCAAATTCCTGAGGTGATCTTACAAACAAACCATTAAGTGGCCATTACCAAGAGTTCTAAACATCCATTAGTGACTGCCTCAACTGTGTCCTTTCATTGTAACAGAACAATGACTATTATCTCACTGATACTAAGCTCTTGCCTCAGTTATGTCTCTGGCAAACGATTCCCCAAGGTTGCAACAATACCACCATAAGGTCAGGCCTGTGTGTCAATGTTTCATCTGTATATTTGCATTAGTTTAAAGTTCAGAGGAAAAGGAAACTGAATGTGCTAACAAAGAAGTTGCTGTTTGTTTAAATTGTGTCAACACCAAGAAAGTTCTCCAAGCCCTCACCAAGGCTGTCTAGCACAGATACATCTTTAGCACATAGCAGAGAGAGACATGGGGGTATCCTCATCTCACAGTCCCAGATAATAAACCCCAGAATAATCCTGAGAAGTAGTTTAGGGTGATGTCTATCCTGTGTTTTTGAGGAAGAACAAACAGTAACAGCAACATTGTGAACAGGAGTTTAGCTGCCCACACAAATTCCTATCAGTAAAATACAACTTTCTACGGTGCTGTGCCACCAGTAACACACATAGCAAGGCACTTGTTATAGAGTGTGCTGTAAAGTTTTCTTTTTAGCAAGCCCAAATGTGTTCTGTTTCTGTCTGAGAGATGGAATTTAATCTACCAAACAACTTGGATATTTTTTTCTGGTTAAAGCAGATCTAGGAAGATCTACCACAACATTTTCTTTTTAACACTGTGCTGCAGAGAGAAAGGAGTGAAAGAGAAAGGTAAAAAATGTCAAAAGATTATTCAGTGTCTGACACTCAGTGGTCAAAATCTAGTACTGCAAGTACAGAAATCGGAACTGCATCAAAAGTGACCCAGCTCAAAAGTGACCCCATTCAAAGCATCAATAGAAATATTAAATGACACATCATCTCCCATTTTTGTATTTTATTAGCTTGTGCTTTTAAGCTATGGGATCAACGCAGTGCAAATTAAAAACAGGGTTTAAGTTACAGATAACTGAACCTGAATAGAGGGCACAAAATCCAAAGACTCTAATTTAGTTACTTCAGAATCAATGAGATTATTTCTATTTGATCATTAACTATTGAGGTCATAGATTTGGTTTCTGCATTTCTGTGTCTTTAAAAATACCAGTCACACTACTAGCATATTTTAATGAAACTTAATAGCAGTTCAAGCCTATTACTTTGGAAAATTTTAGAAAAAAATATGAAAGTGCAAATTTAATCCCCTGAAAAAATTATTCACATGCAATTGCTGAATTAATCTTATTTCAAAGTTAACCATTAAATCAAAGTAAATAGATACAGCTAATAATTACTAATAAAATTCAAAAAGATATTTAACTTGCTGCAAGAGAAATTGTAAGGCTACATTATATTGCTGTAAGGTAGGCAGTGAAATCACTTACAGCATAGCAGAAGGAAAAAAACAATTCTAAAATAGAAAAAAAATATATTTAAAAGAGTTTGCAACTGAATGAAGGAGATTTAGGTAAATTCTTATAAAATCCTTTTGCTTCGCATAGGACAAGGTTTGACCAGAGGTGTATGAAGCTGTCCAGGAGAGACATCCCAATAATGACATAAGAGATGTCAAATGGGAACTCAAAATCAGAGATAAGTTTTGTCCTTCATTCCTTGAGTTTATGGACCAGAATACTCTAGATTAGCTTCAGAACACTGATGGCTTGGTTATGAAAGCCAGTCATGTACGCTAGAAATATTTCCGTGTATCTTTTCAAAGGTTACATTTCTTTGCACAGTAATAATTTTGTTATCCCAGATACAAAGCTAGACATTTATGGTATTTTTGGCAAAAATAAATATGTTATCTTTAACCCAGAATATTTTGCAGACATACCTTGACCTAAAAAAGAGAGATGGTGCAACATCGTTGTTAGCATGGGATTGTCATTCCTTCAAAGAAGAATCTTCACAATCACTGGCCCTGGCCTTCCTGGTTATCCCATTTTCTGCTGAAAGGCCAACACAGCAGTGCACAAGCAATCCAGGAGGTTTCTGGAAGGTATTGATAATAACTTCCTAAAACAGGTGATCACAGAGCCAGCAAGACGTGCTCCGCTGCACCTCGTACTTACAAACAAGAGAGAACTTTTTTGGGATGTGAAGGTTGGGAGCAGCTTTGGCTGCAGTGATCACAGGATGCTGGAGTTCAGGATCCTGAGGGGAGGATGCAACACAAATAGAAGAATTCCCAGCCCTGGACCTCCAGAGAGCAGCCTTGGACCTCTTCAGGGAACTGCTTAGAAGAATCCCATGGGATAAAACTCTTAGAGAGAAGAGAGGTGCAGGGGTACTTGTTGATTTTGGGGGACCACCCCCTACAAGTTTGGAAATTATCCCAATTATTATTCCCATGTTTGGAAGGTCAAACAGAGGTGGCAAAAGACCTGCATGGTTGAGCAAGGAGTTCCTGATTAAACTCAGGCTCAAAAAGGGAACATACGAGGCTGAAGCAGGGTCAAATCATGCAGAAGTACAGGGACACTGTCAGAGCATGTGATAGGGTTAGGAAAGCCAACAACCAGTTGGAGTTAAATCTGCTGAGGGATGTGAATGGCAATAAGAAATGTTTCTACAAGTACAGAAATAGCAAAACAAAAACTGGGGAAAACATGGGCCTGCTGCTGAATGGGGCAGGGGACCCGGTGACAAAGGACAGGGAAAATGCCAGGGTACTGAATGCCTCTTTGTCTCACCCTTTTACCAGTAAGATCAGCCTTCAGGAACCCCAGACTCCCGAGCGAGTCGGGAGCAAGGCAGATTTACTCTTGGTAGAGAAGGGTCAGGTTAGGAAATATTTAAACAAATTGGAATTTACATGGAATCTGGCAGGATGGACCCACAAGTTCTGAGGGAGCTGGATTATGGCATTGCAAGGACATTCCCAATTGTCTTTGAAAGGTCAAGGTGTCCAGGGAGATTCCTGAGGACTGGAAGTTGCTCCTATCTTCTAGAAGAGCAAGGAGGATCGGGGGAACTACAAGCCAGATAGCCCCCATTTTTGTTGTACAATGTGCTGTGTGTAAGGAACAGATGTAGCAAAAACATTTACAGGGAAAGCTTTGTAAAAATTTCCAAATGCCTTCTGAAGACTATTTGTATTTTTTTTTATTTTTTGTATGTGAGGTCATGTTCTTACCTTTAGAAATATAACCGAGTAATAACATCTTTTTAAAAAAGCTTAAAATCTCTTTCTTAAAAAAAACAGTAAGAACAAGTGATGTAAAAACATAATTTAAAATGTCATTAGGTAGGATTGGTTAAATTTTTTCTCTTTGTAAATATTTTCATAAATCAGAGATGTTTGTAAAAACTCAGGAATCAATGTCTAGGTATTTTTGAAAAGCAAAATTGAATTCAACTTATATGCAAACAAACAAATAACAATTTTTCAGCAAAGACAGGACCTAGGGACTAACACAGACCCTTAACTCTCAGTATAATTCTGGAGAGAAAAATCTACTATTTTGAGGAAAGAATTAAAATCTGTACCTGTTTAAATAGGTGTCTTTCTCTATTCTTACCAAGCACTTGGATTATTGGCTAGGTAGAAGTGAGATGATGAAAGAGAAAGCTGCTTTGCAGTATGTCCTGTTCCCACATACATTATTGTTAAAATCAGACTTACATGCATGCTTGAGCACATACATGTATATGTATTACATTTCATGTATCCAACAGCACAAAAACAACCTTCCTCCACATTAGGAGTGAAAATGCACTCTGCAAATCAGGCCACAGCCTTTTCATCTGTTTGAAATATTGTAACTGAAGTTACATCTAGACCGCTGGTTACCAGCTTCTGTGTCAAGAAAATCAAGGCTGCTAAAGTCTGCCGTGGTATCACGGGAATATGTTTGGAGGACGCTGTTTCACCAGTAGCTTTTCATCTTGAACTGACATTTCTCACTATTCATATCCATCAATGTCAAAAACTATATCAGGTTTTACAGCAAACTTTCTCCATTTGCCTTACAGGGTGTCAGTCAGTCCATGCTGGGCTCGGTGGGCAGCAGGACTCCCAGCAGGGCTGAAATGCAGCCTGCACCAACACTCGTGTGAGACACAGAGATGTCCTGACAGCAGCGATGCTCAGAGGAGGACGTGCTGCTCCCCACACAGCTGATGCTTCCCCTCCCCGAAACTGCAAGAGCTTTCCACTGGATGTAGGAGTTAGTGTTACTATGGTAGAGTGGTTTTGCTTGTGTTTGTTGAAAGGTTTTTAATAGTAGGTGCAGGGTTGAGTGGATGTGTCATCTGTCAGGCTCTGTATACACAGAATAGAAGAGAAGGAATCTGAGCATTCAAAGTGTGTCCCCTGTTAATTACCTGAGGGGGAGGGGTGGGCAACTGGCTGCATCACCTCATCATCTCATCTCATCTCATCTCATCTCATCTCATCTCATCTCACCTCATCTCAACACCTTGTTTTGAATTTGGGCCTTTGGAAGACAGATTCCGAAGACAGGAGACATAATGGTAAAATTAAGATCTCAAACAGTTTGCAGATCAGGTCCTACAAATAGAAGAGTAATTCCCTCTAGAAAGGATATTCATTTAAAACAGCTCATGCCAGAAAGGATTGCAGGATATTGCAGGATTGTGGTCTAATGTTTTTGTAAGTATCCAGCTATATCATCTCTATTCGGACAGATTCTTCATATTTTCATTAGTGTCTTTTCTGAATAGATCATTGGGCAGCACAATCTGACAATGAAAACACTCTATAGGTGCCAAAAGGACAAGATGCTTTGAGCTTGCACATTTAAGCAGGGATAACTAGGATGATGATCATTCCAAGATTTCTAAGTGAAACTTTAGTACTAACGGCAGTAAACCTCAAAACCCTGAAAAACTACATAAGGTTCAAGTTGATTTCCAGTCATAAAAAGCAAGAATCAACTGCAACTTGAATCCTTTATAACATGACTCAGTCCCATCCCTCATAAGACTCACATTTGACTATTTGTATATTTGAGGATGCTTGATGAGATCTCAAACCAGAGGTGTTCTTCTAACATTGTTCCAGACAGTAGCTTAGCTTTCTTCTCCATGAATGGAATTTCCAGTGAGTTGAGTCCTGCAGCTTTTCACTTGCCATGAAAACCCACAGCAGTAAGACAACCATCAGACCTCTCCCTGATACAGAGAATACAGTGTGTAAGGCCTCTACCATGGCTAATCAGAGGAAAAGAAATAAGCACCTTTCATCCTATAATTAGAAATGGACTAGCTATAAAGATATTAACAAAAGAGAGAAATCAATGCAATGAACAAGTAAAATTAGTCTGCTTGGAAGCTATGTAACAGGAGATGAATTTTCTACATTTTCCATGGCAAAGAATTATCTGAGGGAAATAAATAAGAAATAAGAAGATCCCACTATCAGTTTGGAAAACTTGGGGGTATAGCTGCCTTTTTTTTTACTCCTTCAATTCCTTTGGGAATAAAAAGAAGAGGAATGCACTCAAGAAAAAGTCCATGCAAAGGTGCTGGGAAGATCTACTATAATTACAACTGAACCACAAATTTCAACACAGCTTCTTCCACAAGTCACATATAAATTGCAGGGTGTTCACAGTATATATTACAGGGATTTAAAATAACATTCTACAAGAAATAGTTTCTTAGGCAAGTCCCCAGTTTCTCTGCTGTTTGCACTGGTGGTGTTAAACTCCACCATTCAAAGAACCAAGAACAGCTACAGAGTGCAAAAGCCTGAGAGCTTCAGAGGATGTAGTATGGCTGGAAAAGGAAATTTAGTAGTTTTGTCTTCCTTTTTTTTTTTGTGCTCCTATCAAGAAGGGAGACAGATTTTCATACAGGAAGAATTAGGGGGTTAAAGTGATCTCTTCCATATTTATTTGTACTATTTGTAGCATACTTATCTCTTTCCACTCCTTTCTAATGCTACAGATTTATAGCGCCAACAAAAGTAATGAATGACCTGAATTCACCTTTAAATCCCAGGAAACTTGAACAGCCTGTATCCACTGAAATAACACTGTTATCACAACAGCTTTGGATAATGAACTCCTAACTGGACTGACAGAAGTCTAGTCTTTGTTGAATTCCTCCTCTAATCATCTCAATACAGAACAAGCTGTTTACTTTAATGTTTATTTTCTTGTAACACAACAAGACTTCATTGTTGGAATTACTGCATAAATATGGAGCTGAGAAATAGTCAGTGGTGAACATTATTCATGGATGTAGAGGTCTTAAGTGATTCAGACTCTGATTCACTCACATCCTCAATAATTATTGCCACAAAAGTCAGCACATTTTAAAGAACAGGATGTGAAATTAATGTTCTGAAGAATTTGTAAAACAAAACCTCAACAGATTTTTTTCAAATTCACTCTGAATTATTACTGACTTCTAATAGCTCAATCAGGAGTCTCTTTTTCAAGCAACCACAGTACATTGGGTTTTTTCATTATTAAAACAAAAGAGAATTGTTAGGTAACTGGAAACTTTTAGAATTGCTTCAGGTCAGTTTAAGCCCATTACTGAGGTTTTTCTGTTTTCATTGAGCATATGTGAGGTTTAACTCACTGGATTATTTTGTAGAAAGCTGAGCAACTCTGTCAACATCCATAAGAGTCTTCACTCTTTGATACTGAGCCAAAGACTTTGGGAGACTTACTGTAAAATCCTTTGGGACATCTATCTAAAAAATAGCAGTAGGTTTTTTCTATCTGTTTTCAATTTAAATTAGCCCTATAAGAGGATTTTAAGATATCTTTAAAAGATCCATCAGGTGCAACCTAGAGAGCAGAAAACCTGAGATCTGGGTTAGGTAACTGACAAACACTTCTGTCCTCAGGCATGGTAAAGATATTCAAAGAGCTCAAGAGGTCCTTGGAAGTCTAAGGTAGTTGACCAAATATTGCATGTTTCAGTCCTCTCTCAGAATCCCTAACTTCATTAATTGACTGTACCATGTGGCATTATGTTTTCTTTGCATTGTTGTGCTTTCCTAGGTTTAGTTTTCAGTCAGGCAAAAAACTGGTTTGCTGTTTGCAACACCAGGTGATGCAAGTCAAACACAGAGCAAAAGGTAATTGAAGAACAATTCAATGCATATTCCTGAATATCAAATATTGTTGTGCAGGTGAAAATCATATCACAATCCTATCGTGAGTGAAGAAAGGGGCTAATATTTTGCAAATGCTATAAGGCAATATTTAGCCACTTTTAACTTTGGTATTCATTTGAACCTTTGAATGCCTCCAAAATCTGAAGAAATTCTCTTAATCTGTCTGATGTCTGCCCAGGTGTGATGGAGTGTTGCTATAATTAGGGTTTGCCTCATAACTAGAAAAGATTGGCCTAAATAATGAAGTAACTATTTAGTATTTTTTCATATTTCCCTGGGTCACCATGGAACATCAACTAACAGCTTTGTTTATTTCTTGAAAAATGTCTTGAGGAGAAGGTTGGACTAGATGACTTTCAGGTGTCCTTTCCTACCTTCTCGATACTTTGACTTTATTTTCAGGGATATTTTGCACCCAGATCAACAATTGACATTGAACATAGAAACCTTATGTTTTCTTCTCTGTACTTAATAATATTCTACCTGATTTGCACAGGTTGCATAATCATAGAAAATAGGGCTACAAGAAGAGGGTTCATGTAGTTGTCTTCCTTCATCTAGTCCACGATAATCATTTAATTATGAGTCTGGCATCTACAATAATTTAATAATTCAAGTTCTGTTAGTGCCATAGGACTCCAAATGGGCAATTAAAGAGACAGTTTATTCCATGTAGGAAATACATGCTTGGATTACATCACTTGGATGAGAAGATCTCCAGAGGTGCCTTCCAACCCTAAGAATTCTGTGATTCTGTGAAAAGGTGTTGGGTTTGAGTACTTTTGGTTGGTTGGGGTATTTTTTTTGTTTTGAGAACATAGCCAAAGCAGAGGACAGAAAGTAAATGTCATGGAAAATAATGAAGCAAGAGAGAAAGAACATGTAAGGCTGGAGTGCAAGAGATAAAGAAAAAAACAATTGCCATTTTTCAGGGGAGAAAAGTGATAAGGGAAATCAAGCATTGATAATGAGCCTTAGATAAAAAGGTGGTGTGAAACACTTAAAACAATAGATGTAAAAAAGACTATGCTAAATCTTTGGCAGTGCATCCAGTCATTCCAGAATATCTAATCATCAGGCAAAACATTTCATAAATTGTTTTATACAGATACATGATTTCTATAATTTAAGCTATTTAGATATTTCAGTAAAACAACCCATGAAAACAAAAACAAAACAAACACACACACACACAAGACAGAAAAAACCCTTAAAACACAAGCTTTGGTTTAGCCTCGGGGTTTGTGTTGGTTTGGTTTGTCTTTTTTATTCTTTTAGGTTTTCTAGAGCTGGCACCTCATGGGGACAATGGATCCTTCCTGAGTGCCTCTGTGTGTTTTAACATTGTGTTCAGATGCAGGCAGATGTCATCTGTCATTCATCTATCTATCAAGGCAGACAACACACAGGAAGATGTGATAAGCTCAAAAATTGCAGAATGAACCGCATAATTCAGCTTTAGTTCTTCACCAAAAGCATAAGCCATCCCTTTCTCCCATTTTATTTCCCTCTTACTGATCTGAGGACTCTGTTTTGTATGAAGCATACAAATGTGCTGAATTTGAAAGCCATTTTAAATCACTATTCTGCTTCTAAACTTCTTAGGCTCATCACATTATGAAAATAAAATAAATACAGTCTGCAACCACTCTTCCAGTGATTAGAGAAAGGATAAACATTCAGAAAACTTGGGAGACTTCTATGGAAATTATGTCATTTTGTTCATGGATATTTATAAATTCAATTCAGATTCATTGCTTTGAAAAACCCTAATTTTTTTTGTTTGCAGATAACTGTTGCCTTTATGTATGTTTCTATTTTAAACAAAACTGCAATGGATCAATAGCCATAAGGTTTAACAGATTCCTAACAAGAAGTTACATGTTCTGTGCTTTTATCCTAAATTCCCAATCTGAGTACATCCAGAAAAGATACACATCAGACAAGTTTCCCAGACCAGAATTGCAGACCTGAATATTATCTAAAGTTAGATCATCACACTACACTACACAGATTTTGTCATCTTCTCACTCCTCCTGTTCTGAGGTAGTCAAACAGTTATTCCAAATCTAAACTGTTAGTAAGCAAATTATGGAATTTATATCCAATACCATAATTCAGCTCTTCTTAGTGTAACATCAGAATTTTGCCTGTAGAAAATGTGGACAAAGAAAAATGTGATGATATTGACTCTGTAGGATCTTCAGCCTAAAATGTTGATCCTTAAGTGGGTTAGTTGCCCATCCCTTTAGAGGTCATGGAAGTGTCCTGGACTTGTATTATTTGCTCAGCTAATGTAAATTAAAATATTTTATTCAATATGTTGAAAACATTTGACTAAGGTGAAATGTGCCACAAAGTAATACAAAATTATGTCAGTGGATAAGAAGAAAGAGAAATTGAGCTGAACATACTAATTCAAGTTTTTCAATGAAAAGTATATTTAAACTGCCCCTGTCTGTCATGATATTACTGTTGCTGCTACTGAACATTCACACATCCCATTTTGTCAGTAAAATAGCAGCAGATAGAAGCTTCCCCTGGTTTTCACCTCTCAAAGACCCTCAAGACTGAGGGTTGCTTTTTGCTTCCTGCTACTGGCCAGGGCCACCCTCTGCACAAACAGATTGTTCTGTCTCTCTAAGCAGGTACAAAATTTGGGCTGTCAAGTCTTCCACCTGCTTCTTCAGCTGAGTCTTTCAACTACGATTCAACCTCCAGTAGACGAACTCAGGTTTGTCTGGAACTTACCTCCCAATTTATACTATCTGTTTTGGGTTAAAAAAAATTACAGAATTTGAGGTAGTTTTCAGATGGGATCTGTACCGCAGGACGGCTGATGCTGCTGTCGTTAGTCCTCATATGACAGTTTGTGCCTCACTCAGCCTTAGATCATTTTCTTCCATAAAGCTGCACCTAACAATTACTTTTGGTGTCTGTTGCAGAGCTGTCAGCTCCGCATCAGCTGTCAGGAGGCTGAAATTCACTCCGTCTGTGTCTCATCCCCATGGCCCTGACTGACAGGCGTCCTGCAGTGTGTGCATCTGACTGCCCCAGTGTGCTGCCAACCTGCTTCTCCCCCAGATCAGGCTCACACCCTGGGGGCTTTAAGCTGCCTGGTGATGGAAAAATGCAGGTTGCAGTGAGGGCCAGCAGTGCAGGGAGGGATGGAACAGCACAAGCTGCTGACAGAGGATCTTATTCCACTCCTAGATCCCTGGGCATCAGCTTCACTTTCCTCCCCATGGGACTCCTCGTCACCTCAGCTCTGTGAATCAAGTGCACAGATCTCGTCTTTGTCCCTCCAAACACTGCCAGGATTAAGCACCCAGCCATGACACCCTCTCTGCATTGTCTTGGAGCTGTATGTCACAGTGACACAACATAATATATTTTGTAGAAATCAAGACAGCTTTTAAAAACATACAGTATTAAATGTGCAATGATACCACAATGAATACTACAAGGAACTATTTGAAATATAGTCCAATTCTTTGTCAAACACTGCTTTTGCCTTTCAGATGAAACAATCTTCTTTTGCAACTTGCAGAAAATATGTGTGGGTTCTTGTTAGCACTAAAAATCTTCAGTATCAAGACTAACTACCTGCATAAAACCCCCCACAAATTATTGGCTTCTTGTGCCAATGACAGTCCAAAATTACCCTGCTGAGCCATGTTACCTGTGTGACTGAAGTGACTCCTGACTGACTCAAAAAACGTGTGTTGCTCTCTATTTTTAACAAGCAGGTTTCATTTGGCTGCTAACCTGTCACAGAGTGAGGTATTAACAGGAAAAAAAGCCACACAAAATAACATGACTGCTACAAGTTTGTCCTCCTTTGTTTATATCTACTACAATCTAAAGTCAAGATGCCAAAAGGTTTTTTTAAATTTTCTTTTTACATATCAGTGTACATATGCTCCCATGCACACATACACACATTTCAGTTTTATTTAAGACTGTAAAATATCAAGTTATTTCTGCAAATTGGTCATTAAGTACTTTAAAAAAATAGTAAGACAAATTTGTCTTCCACAGCACAGGTGAATTAAAAGACACAAGAAGATCCTTCTCTAACCCCAGAAATCTCTTTGCTTTATTCTACACTAACATTGGAATTATTGTTTCCCAAAAGTGGCTCAGCTGTTATGAGAAAAATAATAATTCTGTATCTCCAGATATAATTTTGATGTAATTATTTCAGAAGTTGTTTGAAATAACAGGAGAGGGCCCATTTTCAGCATTTAGTTACATTTGCTCAAGATTTTTCTAACAAAAGAATGACAGCTGCAATAAAAATCATACTCATGCCAAATGCTTTCATTGTTTGATTTGTTTTTTTAATCTCTTTCAACTGAGAAAAGTAAGGCTAAAGTTGGGGAAAACATTTTTTTCTGGTGTGTATGAGTGGGTGTGCAAATTACTTCTCACTCTTCCTTAAATCACATTTTCCACTCTCTTTTAAATGTGATGGGAAAAACCTTAAAATAGCTGATGGACAGGGAGATATCAACTTACTTTTTTTTCACAGTGCATTGTTTTTGCATGGCCTGATTTTTGTTAGCAGGGGAACCTCAGAGGCGGCTCCTGTGAGAAGCTGCTGGAAGCTTCCACCGTGTCCAGCAAAGCCAATCCCTGGTGGCTCTGAAGGTGGACATGCTGCTGGCCAAGGCTGGGCCACTGAGAGAGGTGGGTAACGCCTCTGAGATGACATATTTAAGAAGAAAATCAAAACAAAGTCACACAGTTCTGCTTCTAGTGAGAGAGGAGGAGGTGAGAACATGTGAGGGAAAACAACGTGGAGACACCAAGGTCAGTGCAGACGGAGGGGGAGGAGGTGCTCCAGGCTCCAGAGCTGGGATTCCTCTGCAGCCCGTGGTGCAGCCCATGCTGAAGCAGCTCTGCCCGTGCAGCCCATGGGGATCCATTGGGGATGCAGAGATCCACGCACAGCCCGTGGGGGAGGTGCCCATGCTGGGACAGGTGAATGCCTGGAGGAGGCTGTGGTCCACTGGGAGACCCAGTAGGGGGAGGGGACCCCTGCTTCCAGGCTGGAGCAGCCTGTCCATGGAGGACTGTGGAAAGAGAGACCCACGTCACAGCAGTTTTGGGAGGACTGTAGGCCCGTGGGAGGGACTCATGTTGCAGCAGATTTGGCAGGACTTCTGCTCGTGAGAGTGGACTCACGCTGGAGAAGCTCCCAGACAATTATCTCCCATGGAAGTGACCCCACGGTCTCACAGGGGAAGGACTACTTTCCTGTTTGGTGATGAACTGACCAAAATCCCTATGCCCTGTCTCCCTGCGCTGTCAGGGGAAAGGAGGGAGGGGCTGGGGGGAAAAAGGTGTTTCAAGGGCTTATTTTACTTCTTGTTATCCTCCTCTTATTCTGTTAGAAATAAATTCACTTTGCAGCTTAAGTTGAACCTGTCTTGCCCTTGAAGTGTTTCCTCCCGGTCCTTATCTCACTCATGAACCCTTCATTAATTTTTTTTCTCTCCTCTGCTCAGCTGTGGCAGGGAAGGGTCAGCGAGCAACTCTCATTGCCTGGCATTGGGCCAGTGTCAAACCATGACACACAGTTAAACAAGAGTCATATTTGACTTAATCTCACAAAGTCTATAGGGCAGCAGGGGTGGAGACAGTTCACACATGGGACAAGAATGGGACAGGTGTGATTCATTAATGTAAAACAATGAGTTTGCCACCCTGGGGACAGGATGACCATGCAGGATCAGTGTTAGAAAAAAGGCCCAGACTTGTCAGCTGGAGTACTCTGGTACAAGAGAATGAAAAGTAGAAAAGTCTCAGCAATTCCCTGGATGCAAGCAGGGGAGAACTCTGCTCTTCAGCAGAAGAACCTGGAGCTGCTGAGCAATCCATGCTTGATCTACACTTAATTCATACTTATCTATAACTGAAGGGCTGTTTAATTATTTTCACCTTAAAGAAAATGGGTGCAATGGAAAATGCTCAGAGCCCTCCAGGAATGCCTCTGGAAAAACCCAAACCACATTACCATAACATACAACCAGTTTGCAGCAGAGCTTTGGTGAATACAACACTCTTGCTGTGAACTGATGCTTTTCTGGTCAACTGAGCTACTGCTGACAGGGAGATGGAAGTGGTTCTCAGTCCATGCCCCTTTTCTAGCTCTTGCTCTTCTCAATACCTGGTTTTTACAGTGCTCTGCACAGGTGTTATTATCTCATTTTTGGAGATGCGGAAAGCAAGGTGTGGGTCAGCAGGAGCACAGGTCAGCAGTGGGCCTTCCCCATGCTCACTGTGCAGCTGTGAGTCTGGTTTGCTCACATGCTGACAGGCTGGTGAGACTGAAGCACTTGTCTGTTTTCTGTAGCTGTGCTAATATGGGCCCTTAGAGCTCACTTATCACTGTTACCAGATTTAAATAATAAAGAAACTCTGAAGCTCTGAGCGAGTGGTGCCCAGCGCTGCTTTGTCAGATGGATCTGGAACAGCACCAGAGAGAACAGAAAAACAGGACAGAACGAAGTGAATAGAACAAATGATGTATTTTTTCTCAAAAAAAAATGCTCACACCACCTTGTATGAATCTACTTTTAAGCTGCCCAATTAAAACAAACAAACAAATAAAGACCTTACAGTTTATTTAATAGCTCTAGGCGCAAAGAGTCGCAGTCCTTAGTTTTGACAAGTTAGGAAGAGAAACTTTTCAGTATCTCCTCTCTTGACATGTGGGACACTTAGTGCAAAACGGAGGTGAAAGGGTCCAGAGCAAGAAGGTGTGGCTGAAAGGTGTGACTTCCAGTGGAGGTTTTCTGAGAGCAAACCTGCAACAACAGCACTTCCCTGGGGCTCTGCAATTGCCATCCCACACAGCAACCCAGAACACCAAGTCCTGTGGGGCCACTAACTCACCAGTCCCAGGGCACCAGGGACCTCAAGCCACAGCCAGGTCAGGGCCACCAGGCACCATCATGAACCACCAAGGGGTAGGGCAAGACTGAAGAAAATAAAACAATAGCTAGGAGCACATGTGTCAATAACAATTTGCAAGATCTGACAGACCTGAAAATTAATCAACATCACTCACCATCTGGGTGGGGTCTTCACTTTGCAAGGTACTGCATTGCTTATTAGAGGGGATAAGAAAAGGAGGGAAGCACTGCAGCAGGAGTTGCAGCTTATTCAAACTTCAGGAATTACTTGCATTTTGGAGCTACCATTAGATTTTTTGCCTCAAGTAAGAGCCACTCAAATCCCCAAGAGTGATGTGGTTGCTCTGAAACACTAAATCAAGAGTAGGTGGTGGGTTTATTTAAAGAAAGTCCAACCATTCATCAGGAAATAAACTACTAGGTGAGATTCTGGGCTGGCCAGAAAAACTGATTCTGAAGATTCCCTAGTGCCACTGCTCCTTTCCTTTCTGACTTTGGCTTCTGGACTTACGCTTTAGTTCTCCCCCAGTACAGAAAGAGAACTTCTGTCCAGCAGCTTCCAGAGAGGAGGACTTGGCCTTTCATCCAACAGAAGAGATAAGTCTGAACTTTAGCGCCAGTCACTGAAAGGCCTTTCTATTTGGAATGAAGATAGCCCTGAAGTGAAAAGGGCTAGGGAAAACTGAGGTTCTATAACCTCTCAGCCTCCTCGCCACTGGAACCACAGAAGAGGACAGTGCCCTTCTCTTTGTTCTCAAAAGAAAATGCCCCTCAGAAACTCCGAGCTGTGCTTTAGAGGTGGCTTTGTTGATGCTGGGAGACTTAAATTCTTTGCTACGAATAGCAGAGGAAAAGGATTTCCAACAGCGACTCAGGTATCAAGCTTATATTACCTCTGCCATCAACCTGCCACAGATCCTTCTTCATTATAATTTTGTTGGGAGTTGAGACTACAGTGAACTATTTTCCAGGCTCCATTCCCTCCCCAACTTCTCACCAAGCTGTGACCTCTAGAGAACAGGATTTAGGGAATGTGACCTTTTAGAACAGGCTGCCCAGGAAAGTGGTGGAATCACTACCTCTGGAACTGTTCAAAAAACACGTAGATGTGGTGCTTAGGGACATGGTTTACTGGTGGGCCTGGCAGTGTTAGGTTCATCCTTGAATTCAATGATCTTGTTGAGGTCTTGTTGAACTTTAATGATTCTCTGAATAAATGCAGCGGTTTTCCATAGAGAATGGAAGGAATGAGGCTGCAACTTCTGAAAGCATCAGGAGCCCTTTGTAATGCTTGTGCAGCTTTAAAATGGCAAGGAAAGGAGAATGCAGGAATATGGCATAGAAAATCAGCTAGCTACCCTGCAAATATCTCATAAGGCTGCTTAGTTAACATACACTGAAAGAGGTAATCTACAGCATATGCCAGAATTTCCTAATCTTGGTCTGGCTCCACAATAGTAGTCCTATTTATAGATTGCAAAATTAGAATAGACCAGAATGATTTTTTAGTCTGATACTCTGTTTAAGAGAGACTTGAACATTCCCCTACATTAATTCTTGATACAAATCCAAGAGTCAATTTAGCTAGTCCATTAGTTTTCAGCCTTTTACAATTTGCATAACTTTAAACTTTCCAATAGATTTGAAGCTGCTGTATGCAGTCTGACAATCAACATTCACTTCTGAGTTACATCTCTAAGATCCCTCCACAGACACCCCTGGACCACCACATGTTTACGAACACATTAAAAGAAAACAAGCGCACATATATACCTTTCAAAAAGCATCCAATCTTAATTTAAAATAAATAAAATGAAAATTTTAAATTGAGGAAGAAGAAGTCCCTCACAACGTTGTTTAAGAAATTACCCTCATGGATAAAAGCTTTCCTTTTCTCACATGAATTTCTCTGGTTTCATCTTCTGGACAGGATATACTGTGTCTATTTGCCAGCTATGCTGAAAAGCCCTCCATTACTGTGCTTCTCTCCTGATGTGGACTCTCAGAGTGATTGCATTGCCCTTTTGCCTTCCCTTTGATAAGTTAAATGGATTAAGCTTCCCCCAGCCACACTACAGGGCATATTTCCCCGCCCATTAATCATTTCCCATTATAATGTAAACAAAACCAAAATGTATTCAATACATTCTTCGTATTTCTGTGTTCATACTTATGTTACTGTCTGGTTTAAAAGACAATTTTATCTGACTAAGTTATAGATCATTAAGCTGAAAAAAAGTTTGCCCGTTACTGCTGTTTTACCATCTTGCCCCATCTTGTCTCATTAGCAGGAACTGATTGAGCATGAAGGTGTTCTCTGGCTGTCAGTAGATAAAGTAGGTGCTCTTGGCTTTCATCTGTTCTGAATTCTCCTTGTCTCATTATCTTCACAAGGTCAGATTCTTTGACACCAGGACTGCTTGCTTAGCACTCCATTCTGGTAATTACTTGCCTGGCAACCTTAACCATAAGTAGATTGCATGTATATGGCAGCAATGAAAGTATCAGCATACAGGCCAACAGCCATATATCCATATAACACAAATACCATTAGAAATGTGTTCATTCTACTGATGTAATTGCTCTGCTTCTGTATTATCCTACTGCTGCAAGCACGATGTACACATTAAAATGCATGGTTTATATCACAGCACTGAAACTGAAGTTGCAATTCAGAGGAATTTAGGACTAATCTCATAGCTTTTTTTCCACAAAACTCACAAATGGTTTATATGGAAAAAGTTAAGATGCATTTCTTCTCTGAATCTTCTTTTACCTTCTCTTAGAAAGTCATGCTCTGCTCCTGAAATTATGAAGTTGGTAAACTTTGGGAAAGTCTGGATGGTGATGGCCATTACTGGTGCAAAGACTATCTTCAAATCAGTGCACAGTCTTCTACAAAATAAATGCATCTCCTTTGATCTGTTTATTGTGAGAAAGCAAAAATTGCATCCTGTGATGGATGCCTCATACAGCTCTCCTTTTTATTCCATTTTACATTCGCAAAATTACTTCCTCTACATCAGATCTTATTTACACTGTTCATCAATAATAGTCAAATTGTATTTGAGTCACTTACTTCTGCAAAGTTGTAACAATAATATATGTGTTGTTTATGTTCCAAGAAAATCCATGAAGAGTATAAAAATGTGAATGCCTCACATTTTGGCAGAATGCCGAAATAAAAGTCCCTTCATACCACTGCAGTTCAAACTCATTTTTACCAGATTTAAACATGCTTCTTTTGTTAATGCAGTTCATCATCTGATCACCTCATTCTTCTTAATGTGTCAGCGATATTTAGATTTACAACAAAGCTTTCAAATCATCTATTCAATGTAATTTCAAAGGTGGTGAAGTATCTAAATAAAAATCTGTCCATAAGGCACTGGGGGTAGGTATCACACTGTACTTGCATTGTGCAATTTATTGATGATGGTCACATCATCCACATTTCACAGATGGAAAAACTGATGCCCTGAGAAATTAGATGAGTTGGCACTAATCATGCAGCAAGTTAGAAATAAAAAGTAGATCTGCTGCCTCCTAGTTTCATAATCTAATCAGTCTAGATTGTTTTATTTTGACCCCTCTAACAGCCACAGACCCACATTCAAGTGCAAACTCACAGACTCCTTTTTTCTATCAGGAAGCCCTTGGTTTGTTTCCAACTGTCTCCACAGGTCACAGCCCTGCTTCTAGGTTCAGAGCATTTCCTACCTCCCTCTTCCCTGCTTACCACCTGCAGTCACAGAAAATCCATCCTTACCTTGTACCTGTCTTCAGTAAAGAGAATCTCTCCCCAAACAGAAATCATGACCTCTTTCCACTCAATTCAAAAGCCCATTTAAAGGTAACTGAGAACACCCTCCCAAAAAAACCCACAGAAATCCAGCTTTCATCCCTTGTGGCCTTTAGATGCACCAAAACACTCTAAATGAGGCTCTGCTTTATTTAACAATATGGAGGTACCAGTAGGAGCTGAGTCTCTCAGTTCTCAATATATAGACTTTAGTGTTTGTCATATCTCTCTGTCCTTTCTTTGGAAATCTCTGCCAATTGTTTTTAGCACAATGAGAGTCAGAATCAGCATTAGCACCTGATGCCTCAGCTGCATTTTTGAGAACAACTTTTTCACCAGATGTAAGGAGGTGTTCACTGGAATATGGTCTGTCTGTGGGCAGTATGTGTCCTGACATGTGACAGAGAACACTGTCTCTTGTCTTGGACTGAAAATATGGATGTGCCCATTACACATTCACAGAGATGCTAACATATTTGAGGAAATTCTTTTTTTGCTTTCTACCTTTCCATGCAGCTTTTAATATCAAATAGGGAGGTTTGAATTTAATCTGATAGAGAAGAATATACTATTTTAATCAATACTTAATACTAAAAAGATGAAAATTCTTATACAGGAATGTTTGGTGAACAAATTAATTGTGAGGGGGAGAAACTGTCTTTCATTTCACCAGGACAGGATTATATTCAATGAAATTGAATATTCACTGATTGAGTGCAGAAGCCTCAATCCACTGCTTGGTTAAAACTGGCCAAAAAGCCAGAGTATTATCACAGAGTTCCAGGCATTTGCTCAGCTTCTCACACTGTGCAGTTCACAGAAGCTCACAAACAAGCAATGAAACAAAAGCCATGGATATCTCTACATTTATCATCTTAGCTCCAAAAGTGACCTCCATGGTACAGACAACAAGGTGTAACATGTTCACAATCTCCAGATGATCCACTTTCCACTCTGCTCTTTCCTGTGGATCCTGATGACCTCACTTTCTTCTGTGCTCCACCTCCATTGGAGACTAGCTAGTTTCAATCCTTCCTCTTCCCCACATCATTCAACTCAGAAGGATTTCTGAATCCTTAATTCAGTCAGGAAGAAGTTTCAGTCTTGCTCACAGCAGATTATCACCTATCTTCTTCTGCCTTGGAAAACTGGTGCCCTGGGCACATGTTTTTTGGGTGGTTTTGGGTTTTTTTGCCACTGGGTAAACAAGGTCAGCCAGTTACTGCTTGGCAATGCCTTAGGTGGTATATTATCACATATTTACCATCAGTTTAGGAGGCAGCCAAGTCTCAGCCTTAAGGCTTTTTTCGTCTTTTAAACTTTATAAAATATATACTTTTCTGACATATGGCAGCAACAAGAGGGACAAATATGTCTAGTGTTCTCCTGAGAGTTTGTGAGATGGTGACCCTTGGGGAAACCCAAAGGCTGAGAGAAGGAACTAGGATTTAAGCAGAATGTATTAAAAGGGTAAAGAGTGATTTATATTAGGAAGAGAAATTTGTCAGGAACTAAAAGAGAAAAACTTAGGATGACAGCCAAGGATGAACACTTCAATAGCTGCAGTTTGGCTGAAGAGAAGTCATGGGGAAAAAAAGCAAGGGAATTTAATGATGAATATGTTGTATGGGACTGTGTCAAAGACCTAAAAGAAGTCAAGATATTCATATTTAATTTAGAGCTGTGTAAGATTCTCTGCTAATAGTTAACAAGATAATAAAATCTACTTCCTGCCTCTCAGTTCTTTTAGTCCAGGCCCTGTTTCAATGCTTTTTCTGAATTACAATCTCTGCAGCAGTACTGCTCTTCACTTACTTTGAGAAGTTCATAGTGTCTCCCCAACACATCCAAATTAAGAATTATGAACAAATCCAAAGAAAAAGCACAGTTTGAAAACAACAGCAGCACAGCTTTTGCCTCATGTCTTCACCCATTTTTAGGAAATACAGTAGGCAAATCCATGCTCTAATTCAGTTCTTATTTCCTAGGCAGGAAAACAGGTCAAAAAACCAGGAAGGTAGTTATGATGGCAGATATTCATTCATCAGTAAGTAATGGGATATCAGCAACTGAGGTGTTTGCTCCTAAAAAAATATACATTTTTCACCATTATGGGTTTTGTATTAGTTCTTTATAAAATTTTTGTCATAAAGGAGTCACAGTTTACAGAGGAGGAAAGATGTGATTAGGCCTCATGGTGGGGATTTGACACTTCCTGAGCTCCCTGATTAGCCCTTGTCTTCCATTCCCTTTTGGGAAGTTGGAATCATTCATAGTTGCAGTACAGTGCTGAGTTTTAATGGCTCATTGGCCATTCAAGGAGACAGCGACAAGTGCTGATGAACCTCAGAGCTGTAGTTCTAAATACCATCACAACATTTTCTATGAGAAAAGTCTCTATGTTCAGATTGAGGGGTTTTTATCCTACACTGAAATGAAAACTGTAAATGTTGAAACTATGAGGGAAAACTATAAAAATAATTAATATCACAAAAAAGAAGCATATTTCAATGAGGTGTTTTTCTTTGAGATAAAGGGATAGTACTCTTTTGTCAGCCAAACTTTTGACTGTTTCTAGGAGAGCCTAGCATTCCAATGAGTTCTTCAGTAACCAAGTCAAACTCAACTCCAAACCACAGAATATTAAGAACTGACATACTTGCAGGTCTTCTTCACTATTGCATCATAGGAAGGCTGGAACTGTCAAGACTGTGATTTGCCCTCAGTCCAGTGAGAGAAACACCAGAATCTCTCTCTTACGTGAAAATTGTGTCCCAGAATCCTGCTGCAGAGACAAGATATGGATCCTGTCTAAACATATTTATCCCAGGGCCTTTAAGTGCTATTCTTGCCT
The DNA here is from genome assembly GCA_034509425.1 of Eopsaltria australis. Taxonomy (NCBI): domain Eukaryota; kingdom Metazoa; phylum Chordata; class Aves; order Passeriformes; family Petroicidae; genus Eopsaltria; species Eopsaltria australis. Next base: position 2,546,410 of record JAVTVJ010000144.1, on the reverse strand, counting down.
CCTCATCAGCTGTAGAAACGTGAGCTGATTGGACTGCACTAATGTTGCAAGACCTGAAAGCCCTGGGCTTGTCCATTCCATGGTGATCTGCTCTGTTAGGCTGCTACAGATATTCAGTTCCTGGGAAGTCTGAACTTCCACACAGCCTGTGCAATAACCATTGACATCACTGAAAGCAAATTGTTGCCAATAAATCCTTCATGGAGGTGAGATCTTAAAGTAAAAGCTTGTTTTAACCAGGAATCTGCAGACAGATATGCTCTCGAACTGCTGAAGTCAGTGGGATTTGTGCAACACACTCAATATCATGCTGATTTCTGTGGAAGTTTGTCCTTATCTACACTTCATTTTTATTGCGAAAAGGATTGTACAAACCTTACCCATAGTGGTTAAAACCTATCTCCTGTGAAGAATATCCATATTACCCTCACAAAACACCAAAGTTCCACTTAGGACACTTTGTCAGACATAAGTGATGCATCAGTCCTCTGGTGACACTCTGCACAAGGGTCATCTCATCCCACATAGCATTGATGAAGTGTGGTCCTGTATCCCTAAGTTTAACTGAGAACTGCAGATCCAGCTATCTCAGCAGATTCCTTAGATTCTGCCTCTGCAGCATGTTAAGAGTTTCCCACCAGTATTAAAACCATTGACCCAGCCCAGGTTGTTTTATTTCCTCATTTACCCAGGGAGAAAGACTCTGATATTTTTTTATTTTTTGTGAAGGAGGATGTATGACAGGTCTTTCTGGGTCTTCTTCAATGTAAACAGGCAATAACTCTTAAGGTCAAACAAGTACAGATTCTCAGGAATGAATAATTAATGGGGATATACAAAATGTCAGAGCTCAAGTTTCTAGGATTTGCTAAAACACAGACAAATTGAAATCTGACAAAAACAAATTGTGTTTAATAACCCTTAAAGACGTGATTCCTGAAGCATCCTGCAGTACTCAAGTTTCCCCCTGTCCAACTTCTTTCATCTTCATTTACAGCCGACAACAGCTAGTGAAAATAATGTTTGAACTTCAAGTAATAAAATCAGTTACAAAATCACTTACTTTATCACACATTTAATGTTTTTGCCCACTCTTTCTTCTTTTTAACCTTCCTGACTATTTTTAGTGATTGCACAGAACCACTCCCTGCCAAAGTAGCCCAATGTCACAGGGATGGTGCCATGCAGGCACAAAAAAGAAGGACATTTTTTGCCCTCTGCTCTCCAAGGTGATGACAAACCTTGTGACTATTGATGACACAACACTGAGCCCCAGCTACCAAGCCAGAGACCTGAGATAATATATAGTCTCTGGCTAGTTCAGTTAGGTGGATTATAATTGACTCAGAACAAGGGCAGAGTGGGATCACATCATGGGGAAATCAATGACTAGTATATAACTCTTGGCTTATGCCTCTTGTGTCCATCTTTAAACCTGTTATGCCAGCCTGAAATTGGTATCAGTCCAACTTTATCATCAGTCCATAAAAACTGAACTGCTCCTGAATTATGTCAGTGCCGAATTTGTCTCACTGAAAGTGCAGAATCAGGCCATCTACTAATAATGAAACAAAGAGAGAACATTTTGCTGTTGCTATTTATTCCACACTGACCTTCTGGAGATTTCTTGACCAGATTTATAGATCAACCCTCCAACTCAGAGCTCTAAAACCAGAATATCCCATGGAATTATGCAGTTGCAGGCAGTGGGCAGTCAAACTGGATATGTCCAAAGTAAAACTGAGAAATAATGAGGAGCGATTGTTCAGGAGGGAGATCACATATGTGAAGTCCTCTGCTTTCAGAAGAAGAAAAAAAAACCCCACACCATAAGGATGTCAAATGCTGCAAAAACTTTACTCCTCAATGTGTGCAATTTATCCTGGAGTGCACTTATGCACCTTTTGTACACACTGCATTCAAGGAAAAGACATTTTGTCATGAATATCACTTAGCATATGCATGGAAAATACTTGCAGTACTCATCAGTATTAACAAAAGAATGAATAATTACCCCAACACAGGATCATTCAGAATATAGAAATATGCAGAATATTCAGAACATTTAAGATGTTTCTCAGCACATGACATTGTTATTTGATCAGCTGGGCAAATTCTACAGCATTTATCCCTTATTTCCAGAGAAGTGGCATAAGCGACAGACAGGATCAAGCAGCACCCTGGATACCAAAATCTCCTCTTTCTGTGAACAGACACAGTTGGTCAGTCAAACAGCCAGCCAGTCAATCGATCACATATACAACCTATTTATATATATAGACAGAAACAGCCTTAGACCTTGAACTGCAAAATTGGAGGCTCCGAGGCAGAAAGTTCAATGAATCCTTGGAGACTGAACAATGCATGGAGCAGTCGCTGTGGTATTCATTGTCCAATGCCCCACTTCCACACTGTGGATAACAATTGCCCCTCAAAATGTCCCCAGGAGAATTTATTTTGGTTCAAAGACTAACCAAAAGTTGAGGAGATGCATAAAGGGGACATAAAGGGTGAGGTCGGTGGGCAGAATATTAACACTTGAGGAGAACCTGCTTAGGAAACAGCTTAAGAGCTCCATCATGCACTCTTAGGCAGGCTCTAAACTAACAAATAAAGCAAAGGTTTAAGCCCATGATCACTCACTGTGTCAACATGTTCCTTGGTGCAGTTTTGGTCTGTGCCCAGCAGCAGCAACCTGCAGTGCCTGGGTATGGCTCAGAGCACAGCACTTGCCAGGATGCATGCCCAGGTGGTGGGTTGGATATAGCCACCTCCTGTTTCAAGAGGGACAAAAATTTAGGCATGTGGAAGTGAATGTATCATGTTGTGTGGCCTCACTGCCAGAAGCCTGTCCTGGACTATTTTTCAGCAGTAGCAAAGGCATGACTTAGTCAAGCTTTTGCCAAAATATATGAGCTTTTTTCACATCCTTCTGTTTGCCTTTGCGTGTCAAATTGGCATGAGCTCCCATACTCTGCATCAGCTTTATGTGCAGTAGCAAGTCAGCTCTACCCCTCAGAGACTTCTCCGTACCTAATCTGGAGCCCTTGCAGAATCCTTACCCTCAGTTTGCTGCAGATAACTCCAGCAGTTTCTCATTAGCTCCTCTCAGATACATGACACTTTAGACCAGTATTTCATGTTTAGCAGTTACACATTTTTGAAGAAAAAAGGTATTTCTCCTCCCTTTTCTTGTTCAAGTTCTAGTTTCATACCTTCTAAGCGTCTGATAAAAAACAAGGAATACAGTATTTCCTCTTTTTCTGGTAATTTTTCTGGTAATTTTTCTATATAATTCAAAACTATATAGAAACTTGTGCTCCAAACTGAAAAATATTCATACTTGAAATAAATAACTAAGGTTTTTACTTTGCATCATAGATTTTGCTCTGCCTAGCTTAGGTAACCTTTTTTCATGTTGTTTCTTGATTCATTAGACTGATGTCCAGATAAAGAAAATGAACATATTGGAATAGCACAACAGTAAACTTTTTCCATGCTGATTCCAGTCAATGTGCTTTCATGCAGTTACATTGGTCAGAGGTCTTGAAGGCTGCTAAATTTCTGATATGGATAAAACTTTGTTTCCAGATGTTAAAGCAATATAAAGAAACAAAGTTTAACTTCACCAAGTGACAAAAAGTCTCCAAGAAAAAGAATCAACTTCGCAACAAATTCTGGGGAGTTTATTATTTATAATTCTGGATATCATTACTTCTATAAATATCCTGTCCTAGTTAAGTTCCTAGTCTCAACAACATCCTATTACAAGGAGTTCTCCAATCTGTTACCTATTATTACTATTGAACATTTCACCTCGCAGATTCACAGAATAAACGCTGATTTCTAAATACATGTTTACCTTTCTATAATTATTGTCACCACATTTATAATGAAAACTGTCAGTATCAAGGTTAGGAGTAGACACTTTTTCACCCCAAAGGCAATCAGGTTTTACATGCATCTCTCCCAAGCTATGAGGACTTAAAGAATGCTTAGAGATGCAGAATATGGGATGAGTCTGAGATTTTGAACCTTACTCAGCCTGAGCCATGGGCTAACAAGCTATTTAGGGATTAGCCAATTTCCAGTTCAGCTCTGGGATAGTCCTAATCACCACCAGCCATGCCCAAGGGGACATTAGCATTTCCAAGGCAGAGGCAGCCCTGGGCTGCTGAGAGGAAGCTCCTCCCTGGTAGAGCTAAGGATTAGGAAGCCCTGGGGGTAAAGAGAGATACAGAAGATTTGACTCTGAATGGGACCCATGGAAGCCCAAAGAAGGAGTAGCATCTGAAGCCAAGCTTATTTTCCCAAGTCAGGGCTCTTCTTTCTGCTACCCGGAGGCATAGGTGTGCATAGAACTACATGGTTCTAGGAAAGCATTCACAGCTTCATTGCTAAATAAAGAGATGGAGAAAGGTCGTTTGCATTTGACCCTGCAGAATAAGCATGACTTGTTTTGCTTCTTCTTGCCTCTGACATATAGTGGTCTGTTACATAGTTTCATTTCAGTTTTTGCAAGACTTTTAACCACACTTGATTTTCAGCGTATCAAGTGAAGCACCAAGGCTTAAGTGGTTCTACAGAAGCAGCGAACTTTAAAATCAAATTAAAATCCTCTCTCAGTACAGTTTATTCACTTTGACTAGTTATTATAACAGAAAACATCTCTGCTTAGTTGTTTAAAGCACTCCAAGAGCTGGAAATGCCTGCTTCTTTATGAAAGAATTGTCTTCTGTTCACTAGCAGCAGTCTGGAAAGCTTCCAGACAGTAGCAAGAATTAGTGAGTAGGAAACATGTTATAAGAATGGGCCACAGATGTGAACGCTCACTTCCCCACTTTGGTGAGCTGATCAATTAAAGGTAGTTAGCAGTTTCCTGACTGGTATTGTCTTGAACATCTGCAGACCACAAATGCAGCTGCTTCCTACCTTCTCCGTCCCATGAAACAACCGAGCTGCTGCTGCTGTCTCCTACAAAAATCAGTTATCAAAATGGATGCAGTATCAATCACCTAAGTCTGAACAGAGTATTTAAAAACCAGCAACTGAAGTGTTGAAAAGATATTTGCCTCAAGCAGCTTTAATTGAATGTTTTGACAGTTGCATTTTATATTGAAGTCACTCATTCACCATTGATACACTAAACCAGAAGGAACATCATCACCTGTAAGGGTGCAAGTAGACAGATGACCCAAGAGTGTTTGTTTTGAGGAGGTTGACGAACCACTTTTTAAGGTACTATTAGAGCTAAATTATCAGTAAGCAGAAAAGCATCTGAATCATACAGACAGTTTTCACAGTTGCTGGAAGGCATTATACTACTGCTGCCTGTCTTCATAGTAATGTCAGCCCTGTGCGTAAAGGGGGTAGTGAGAGATCTGTTTCCTGGCTCAAAGCACATACAGTACAATACCATATGCTCCCATCAGAAGGAACTGTGGGTGCTCACAACTAATCAAGATCAATCTCTCAATTAGGCAGATCATAGGGTTCAAACACAAAGGAGAAGTGGTAACTCCCAGCGATGCACTTATTCTCTTAGCCATGTTGTTTCTGTGTTGGATTGTTGCTGAAAGGCTTAGGTGGAGGAAAAATGTGTTTCAAGGAGGAGGTGTCACAATATGTCGTTTATAAACAGCGAGTTATATTGCATGGTATACAGTTTATAATGCATCCACGTGGACAGGTGCAGATACACGCAGGCGGCTTGGTCGGTGCTCTCAAAAGGCTGGATCCAAGCCAGCTCTAGTCTCAAAGCTGTTTAGACACAAACCAGTAATATACACAGCCTGTCACCAGGCCTTACTGACTTGAGCACAGAGCAATGCTAACACAGCTATATAGACCAGAAATGGCTCATATCTGGCCAGATCAGAACATGAGGAGACAAATCCTACATCTACATCCACTCTCAGGAGGGAGCACCCATATATTCCCCTGAACACCCTTAACTTGGTAAGGAAGGTGCCAACATCTGAGATACAGCCAGTGAAAGAGGGTGTTTTCAAACTCAGACGGGTTTTAAAATAAAATCTTTGCTGTGGGGATAAATATCTATATAAGTCTTATCTCCCTCTGAAGTATGTGGACATAAATATCTATATATGTCTTAACTCCCTTTGAGGTTTGCCTTGAATTTTTACAATGTTCATAGACATGCTGATAGAAAAAAAATATCAGTGTTGCATGTCTTTCAAGCATATGGCACTCCTTAGAGCCAACAAGGCTTTTGTATGAAAGATGAATATGAAATCAGGGCAAGATTTTAGTATATCAAAGGAAATTTCCCCCAACACTGTGTACAACAAATAAAAAGAGAAAAGAAAAGGTGAAAAATCCGTAAGGTGATCGAGCTACCACTGAGTTTAACTCAGGTCTGCAGGCTACCTGAGAGAAAAGATACAAAACAAATGAACAAACAAACAAAAATCCTCCTTAGAGATCGCGCCAGTCAGCTGGCCAGAAAAAAATGCCAAAGCAACAGTGTACTGGTGCCATCTGGCTACTTCTCCTCCCTCTGATGGCTCCCTGCCATATTCCTGACCAGGATATTGGAAGAACCAGACACAGGCCACATCCAAAAAAATCCTCACAGGTTTTATACTGGGCCCAGTGGATGCTGGAACAGGTTTCTGGGAGCTATATAAATGTCAAGCAGTGTGAACATGCCTGAAAGGGCTAATAGCTGAGTACCAAACCTTACTACATTAAAGGCACACTGGGACTTGACAGCACTAAAAGCAGCACCTTATTCAAGAGACTTCAGGTTAACAGGGTGCAGCGTGTAGGAACATGCTGGGTTTTCTCCTCTGTGGCTTCTTTTCATTTCAAACTTCCCTTCCAGCCCCGAAACAGGACTCTTACCTTGAAGAAGGCAAAACTTGGGGTCACTTTGCCAGGAAGTAGTCTTTACCTTAGTTGAAGAAAACCAGGTTGTGATTATCAGACAGTTGTATTTATTTTGCTTGATATAAATGTAATCTAGAGATTGAAAGCAAAACACTACATATTCAGAAGATAATTCACAGTTTTAGATATCAACTGAAAATCAAAATATGCACCATTTGCAGTCAGCAACATTCACGAACCACATGTATGGGATATGTACAGCTGGTGTAGAATTTAATTTGAATGCTATTTATGTGCTATGCATGCTGCATATAAAGCAGACTGTCAAATGTTCGTTTCCAAAAAAGGAAATAAAAGATACAAAAATTAAACCTGCAAACTCCAGGAACCTTGACTTTCCTAAACAATAAGGTCAGAATAAGGTTTAATTAATTTTTCATTTCATGAAGTTCAACCAGTTTAATAGAACATTTTACTCTTTTGGTGTATTTCTCTAAAGCATAGTGCACTTTGTAATTGTTTATGTGTGGTGATAAAATTCATAGCTCTCTGAGGCACAGGAGTGGCCCCTATTTAGTCAATATATATTTCTTGGATTTTTTTCAGCTTCTAATATTTTAATACAAATGATTTATATCTTAAATAATTTTAGTGCTTTTAAAAAGAGTGAGATTGCTAGATTTTTAAGAGAGAAATGTTTTTTATTCATACCACATATATAGCTCAGGCCTTTGCAGTGCAAGTGTCCGAGCACTGCTCTAATAAATAAGCAAAACACAGTACCTCCAGTTACTGCAAATTTTACTTCATGTTCATTTGATCCAAATCAACACTACAGAGAACTGCACCCCACTATTTTACAAGCTGGCTTAGAATGACCTAAGAAGAGCTTTTACAATTCACTTTAATTAAAAAAAATTAAAATAACCTGCAAACCCTTGCTTCTTCCAGTCCCATTCTCTTTTATCTTTTCTACAATTATGAATAGAATTTAGCCCTATGAGGAGACCATACCATGATCACCACTGCAGAATGCAAGAAAATACGTGGAAAGGCCTCTATTTAATCTAAAAGACATTGGAAAACCTCATTTAAAGACTTCCTTTAAAGACTTACACTACTACTAATAATAATAATAACAACACAAACCTTCTCAAAAGAAATTTTACTAGAATCAGATTTGCAGTATCAGTGATGGTAAAAAAAAAAAAAAATCATGGCCATTTGATGACCCTGAAAGCAAATGGAATAATGCAGTTTGTATCTATATGCCCAAACTCTTCTCTATCCAAAATGAGGTGGTCCATCCACACTGCTTACTGAGAGTCATTGCCACCTGCCAAGGGATGATAGACATTCACTGCAAGAAACCATGTGTTCCATGCAGTGACCTCAGTCAGAAAGACAAAGGATCCTTTTTTTGTCTAAAACATCATAGATGGCAAAATGGATCTTTTTTGTCCATCCTTTGCAAAAAGCGTTTTATTATCTGTCTTAAGTTAATTTTAAATTTCTACTTTGGCATAAACACAAAAAAAATACGTGCTTGTAACCCAAAACCTGAAATTACTTCCTTAAGCAACTACTGAATCTTGGTCTCTCATTCTCCTAAACAATTCTAAGTGAACATAAATTCAGTAAATCTCCATAGAAATTCACACTCATTGGGGAAGATGAGTAGCAGAGTGAAGACTGCTCTTCAGAAGAGCAGACTTCAATTTACTCAGGCATCTTACAGGTTGGATCCCGTGGGAGGCAGCTCTGAAGGCTAAAGTAGCTCAGAAAGGTAGCAGGTCTTTAAGGACAGCATCCTCTGAGAACAGTTCTTCACACCAATACTCAGGAGCGGGGAAAAAATGGTAGATGTATATTGGCTAAACAGGGAATGTATGGCAGAGCTCCAAAGCATATGAGAGGTGGAATCTAGGACAGACTACAAAGGAGAAATATATAAATGTTGCCTGGACATGTAGGGATGATGTCAGGAAAGCCAAAGCTCCCCTAAATTTGGCCTTCCTGAGGGAGGTCAAGGAACCAGAAAATGCCCTGCCATTGTGTTACAGTAATGAAAGGCTGAACAAGAAAAATGTGAGCCTATTTCTGAATGAAGCAGGTGATCTCATGTCAGTGGACACACAGAAGGGGATATTTCAACCTCCCCCAAGGAACAAAGTCTTCAGGAACCCCAGGCCTGTCTAACAAGAGAGAAAAGCCAGAACAAGAAAGACTCACTCTTGGTGGAGGAGGAACAGGTTAGGGAACACTTAAACAAATTAAACATACACAATGAGTCCTGCATGAACTGTCTGATTTCATCACAAGGTCACTCTTGATTATCTTTGCAAGCTCTTGTCCCATAAGTGGAGTTCCTGAAGAATGGAAGAAGGCAAGTATCACTCATCTTCAAGGAGGGCAATAACAAAGGGCTAGGAAACTACTGGCTGGCCAGCCTCACCTGAGTCACTGAGAAGATGATGAAAATCTGTCTGGAAATCCTTCTCAAAAAAGAAAGTAATTGGAAGCCATAAGCATAGATTTATGAAGGGGAAATCATGTTTAACCAGTATGATGGCCTTCCATAATGAGATGGCTGGTTGGTGGATGAGGGAGAAGTTGCTGTTGTCTACCTTGATTTTAGGCTTGTGACACTGTCTCATTCTCATCATCATAGACAAGCTGATAAAGTAAAAGGCAAGTGGAGAGTGAGCTGGATTGGAAATTGAGTAACTAACTGGGGCCAGAGAGTTATGATCGGCAGCATAAATTTCATTTGTGGTGAAATTATTAGTGATATACCACAGGCTACACCACGTTGGTACCAATACTGTTCAGCCTCACTACTGACCTGGACACTGGAACGGATTGCACTCACCAGGTTCACAGATGACAAAAAGCTGTAAGGAGAGTGTCATACACCAGAGTGTTACCATCCAGAGGGACCTGGACAGGCTGGAAAATTGAGCAGAGAGGAAATTATTGAAGTTCAATAAGGAGAAACGCAAGTTCTTGTACCTAGGAAGGAATAACCCAAGGGACCAGAACATGCTTGGGACAACCATAAAGAAAGCAACTCTGTAAAGAAGGATCTTGGGGTCCTTGGACAGCAAACTGAGTATGAGTCACCAGTGAAGCAAAAAAGCCAATGCTGTCCTAGACTGCATTAGGAAAAATGTTGGCAGTAGATTTAGGGAGTTGATCTTTCTCCTCCACTGAACACTGATGAGACAGGTGTAACAATCTGTCCAGATCTGGACTCCCCAGTATAAGAGAGAGATGGACTCATTGAAGTGAATCCAGTACAGGATCAACAAAGATGATGAAAGGTCTAGAGCATCTCTTGTGTGAGGAGGGGCTGAAAGAGGTAGGACTGTCAGTCTGGAGAAGAGAAGGCTCAGGGGGGATCTTAGCAACATTTATAAATACCTGATGGAAAAAAAAAAAACAAAGAAGAGGGAGCCAGACTCATTTCAGCAATAGCCACAGACATGGCAAGAGGCAATGGTTATGAATTGAAAACTTGAAATTCCATCAAAACACAAAGAAAGCTCACACATTTTTTACTGTGAGGCTGGTCAAACATTGAAATAGTTTACCCAGAGAGGTTGTAGGATCTCCATCCATGAGGTTACTCAGAAGGCAAGTGGAAATGGTCCTAGGCAACCTCCTATAACAGACCCTGCTTGAGCAGGGGGTTTGGACCTGATGACCTCCAGAGGTCACTTCCAACATCAACCATTGTCTGATTTGCAAGTTTCAATAGCTAGCAACAGACACTGAATACAGAGCATTTAGAATTTGTATAAAATGTTAATTGTGAAGATAATTAGACCTTTTTGAATTTTTTCAGTTACCCTGGCTACCCTCTCAGCAGCTGAAACTTCTGAAAGAAATGAAAATGTGAGCTTGAAAAAGCTGCTTCAGATCACACAGGAGTTATATGCTATTTCTAACAAGTACAGAAAAGGAAATCTGCAGTCTAAGCCATGCAAAAGTTAGTCCAAAGTGTGCAGCTTCAGAAATAAATGTCAGGCTGCTTCTCTTTTCTTCTTGAACTAAACCTATTCTAGAATCCTCATAGACCAACATAGATTAAATTATGATAATAGTGTTTTCTGCTTTTAAAATCTGTGAGTAGCTGAACACCAGTCCTCTGGTCTGCAATGCATACTTAAATATAACTTGTAGCATATTTGAAGTTCACATGCAAATCCTTGTATATATAGTAGGTGCATTGAAATGAATATGAATTCCCTGACACAATGTAGATGAGGGTTACATTGCAAGACATTTTGTGTACAAGAATTTTAGAAGAGTTGACAAAGAACTTTATTCTATAGTCTGTAAAACACTGGAAAAGTTCAAGATTACTAAAACCACTATAATAACCTGCCCACATCATCTTAACCAAAACTCCTGAGTTGATTGTACCTGGGTCAATTTGACAGAGAAAGAGTGATGGTTGTATTATGGGAAAAAATGGTCAGAGAGCTGAACATGGCTCCAAGTGCAATTTGGGGTCTACTGAAATCTTTGGATATATAAACAAGGAATATCAAGCAGGGGAGAAGATCCTGGTATTCAGGCTTAACATTCAAACAACCAGTCACTACTGATGCCCTGAAGGAGTGCAGCTGGAGCACAGTGTCCAGTTCTGCTGCCCTGCCTCAAGAAGGCAGCTAACAATACGGAAAGGGTTCAGCAGCTAACCAGGACACATCCTGAGGTGTGTTTTATTATGATAAACTGAATGGTTTGACTTTAACAAGTGGGAAGCTGGCAACTCAGTTAACATTAGTAAGAATGATCTTCAGTCTGGCCAAGAGAGATGCAGTAGTGCAATGCTTAGGAGTTGAAACTAATCAGGTTCAAACAAGGAGAAAGTGACATGTTTTAAAAAGTGAGAATAGGTATCACTGGAGCAATTCCTCTAAGGTTAGCCTGCATTAACAGAGAAATCGAAATATTAGAATTTTCTTTTCCACAGACATGATCTAGTTTAAACAAATTCACTGCAGTTTTATGCATTGCACAGGAGGTCCAATTAAATGCTTGCAGTGGTTCCTTTGGGCTTTTTAACTGTAATCTGTAGTTTGTTACTCTCCTGCCCTCCCCAAGACTGTCTTATGCATGTAAATGCTGCTCACACAAGTGAACATGCCTGCCACAGCTACAGGAGGATGAATTGCACACTCCCTCCGTGGCACTGTAACCCACATGTTTTATGCTTCAGCATTTGACTTTGGCCCAAAGAAAGAGAGAACAGCTGTTGTTTAGACTCATTAAGAGCCAAGGAGCCCAACAGAGGTCTGTTGCATGCATTGGCTGTGCGTGAGCGGATCGGTACAGCACTACGGGAGCACAACCCAACAGTTGTTTCCAAAAGGCATGTGCCAGCACCATCTACAACACGCTGCCCCACACCTTCCCGTAGACAGTACCAACCATCACCATCCTCATCATTTTCCTATGCTTAACTCAGCAAAGACCTTCAAATACTTGCAAATGAACTATTAACTTAATTAACAAAATCGATGCTGAATTAGAGTTGCATATTTGTCATTTCAAACTCTGGGTCTACCCTGACACAGCCTTTTCCTGACTGTACTGTATTTTGGGACTCGGTCAACTCTACCTGCTGGTTGTTGCCTGAAAATGTCTTGTGCAAAACAATTGACTTAATGCCTCTTGTCTGCTCTCCTCTTGGCAGAGCATGTGTCCATCTGGATTTACAACCTCCTATGACCACCAGGCTACCTCTCATGACACAACCAATATCCTTACATATACACAGACTGTTTTTATCAGGTGGTGGCAGCTCCTAGGGCATTCTGGTTTTGCCTTATCTGCCTATTTTATTTTTTCAAGTATCAATCTCTCTTGATTTATAGCAGATTTTCCTGTGTCGTTCTTGCAAGCAAAATCTAAGATTGCATTAACCCTGTTTCATTGCCACTATTCTGTAATAGAAATACTAACAGTAACAAAATGACTCTGTAGCCCCTTTTTGCCAATTGGTATTTTATTCCTTGAGTGATCGTTTACAACAAATGGACTGAAGAAGAAGAGTGCTCACCTAAATCTGCACTTTACTACAAACTGATAAAGCCATGTCCATGTAGCTGAGACTGAGACTCTAAAATGTACCTGCTGTTCCAGACAAACCAGCAAAAATTACCTGAAATACCAAAATCTCCTGTTTAGCTGTAACAAAGTTGTCTCTGAGATGTGAGGACAGGGAGGTTTCTCAAACTCTTCAGTGAATAATCTGTGTCAAGTTTGATCTAAAGGGATAAATCTCTGCACCAGCTGTGTCAGCTATGGGGATAGTCTTTATGTCCTTTTGCTTTAATTAGTCTGGATGTTTTGTAGAAATTCCTTAACTGTTTAAACACTCACAATTTCTTGGCAGCCATTAAAACATCCCTCTCATCTTTCTTCTGGATTTTCCAGTTCCAAGATTATTTCTTCTGGGTTTTCGTTTTTTTTTTGTTTGTTTTTGATAAACCTTTTTCTGTAACTGTTTAAGAAATGCAGTACAGGCTGAAATAAAATCCTGTGAAATTGTGAATATTGTGAAATAAAATCCTTCCTGTTCTAGTCCCTTCCTTCAAATGACAATAATTTTTGCAAATAAGATGTTCTGACAACCCTATGCTCATACCCTTCCTTTTTTCTTCCAGGGTTTCATTCCAACAGCAGTTCTGGCAGCTGTTGTCCACCTTCCATTTGAAATTGGATTGATTTCTGTTTTTCTGACAGCATAACATAAACTTGATCTAGCACTAGACTTTGTTACACTGCATTTCTATTTACTACTGATCCTCAGTCAGGTTTGTATTCAAACTGCAGCATAACTGATTTGGAGTTGAAAGAACAATTTCTATAATCCCAAAGTAGAAGCTGCCAGTTCCTTCTTAGTGATGGCAGTAAGTGATGCATGGTCAGTCTCTGAATACCATTGATTGGAAAGGTGAAAAAAAAAATTAAATCTGAGGACTGAAACAAATTACATTGAGTCTCTGTTTGTCCCTAAATTTGATGACCCTCTATACTGTGTGGTTTGTCCAGTTCAGTAGAACAAAGTTTCCTTCATCATTGCACATCTTGAGGAAATTGTGCAACCTTCACTTATCAGATGAGATTATCCCAGGGATGAAGGTTCAAGCTTTTAGGCTATATCTGCAATCCTAAGTAAAGGAAGTGGGAGTCCCCAGTCCTCAAGACAAAGTGGCACAGACTGATGGATACCCACACTGCTAAGGCCAAACCCACCTTCAACAGAATGGCTTTACCCAGAGCCCTGAGCACTTGGTTCTGTCTCCTCAAGTCCCTGGTAGCCCTAAGATGTAATTGCTATTCTGTGTTTCTTTTACCATTTACAAAAACTAAAATAATATGAGAGATGCAGTATAGGCATCACACACATCGTGTGCACCATCACACTAAGAGAAAAACAGAGCATGACTGACAGGTTTGGCATCTGGAAACACAAAGCCTTCCAGGATGGTCTGAGATGACTATCCAGCACAAAGGGAGCCAAACCTGTTTGCAGGCCATATAAGCCTTTGGGCATGAACTGGCAGGAACTACTTTTGGACCCTTGGAACCACAGATTAGTCTGGGTCAGAAGAGACTTCTAAATACCAACTAATCCAACCCTCTCTGACTCGGACAGGGACATCTTTCACTAGATCAGATTGGTCAAAAGCTCTTTGAACCTGGCCTTAAACACTTCCAGAGGCATCCACAAAAGCTCTGGGAAACCTCTTCCAGTGTCTCATCACACTCTTCACAAAAAGTCTTCCTTATGTCCAATCTAAAGCCACCTTCTTTAACTTTCAACCTGCTGAACACATTTCTTGTCATGCAATCCAGGCTGTAGCTGACTTCCTGGGCTGCAAGCACTCTTTTTTGTGTCCTGTCCACCAGGATCCCCAAGACCTTCTCCATAGGGTGGCTCTCAATCCCTTCATTCCACAGTCTGCACTGATATTCCAGATTGCCCTAACCCAAGTACAAAAACTTGCATTTGGCCTTGTTGAACTTCATGAGGTTCACATGGGCCCACACCTCAGGCATCTTCCCAAATTGGTTTGGAAGGAGCTATCTGGAATGGTTGACTGCAGAAGCAAGGTGTGTTCTAACAACTACACTGTGTGAACAGTGCAGGCTCACTGTCTGCCTTTTATTTTCCTTTTTCTAGAAGCATGATTGGCCTGCTGATCGTCTAGTGAACTTATTTCTTATTTCTTACATGTATTAACGTCTTCCCCTTACAAAACAATTGTAGAAAAAACCCAAAAGGTGCTTTATTTATAGTAACATTAGGCCTGTTATGTGAAAGTTCTTTAGGTCCTGTGATCTATCATTTTCAAATAATCTTTAAGAACGAAGTAGTAGGTGCCCCCCAGGCTGTCTGCAGCCACTAGGATTTCCCATCTGGCCCACCATCCTGCAGCAGACGGAGACCAGATGTTCGAGGAATTAAATTTACCAGGACAGCTGAACTCCAGCATGAGAATCTTCAGAGCCCAGCTCAGAGAGAAGCACACCACCACTGTGCCCATGAAAGCTGGGGTGAGGACAGGAGGGCTGATAGCATTGTTTCTGCCCATGCCCAGGTTTGTTTCTCAGCATCCAGTCTAAAATCTTAAATGTGCTACTTGATTTCTGACTGGACTTCTGGGCACATGAGCAAGTTATCATGAGACAGAGTGCAAATCACAATAATCCCTTGAGTGCCTCCTGATCCTTGGCTTGTGCCAGAGCCTTTAGAGACATATTCCTTCTGAGAAAGCTGTGGATTTTAGATGGAGTGCTTTGTGTACAGACAAGTGGGCAGGGCAAAACAGGTTAAAAGGCTCAGAAATATTCAGAAAACCAAGAATGAGGCAGGTGTGATGTATCTAATAGCTATTTCTAAACAAGTCCTATCTGGGATGAACCTCTTGAACGAATTCAGCAAATGCAAGGCACAGTTTCTTGGACTCCTGGATTGCAAGCCCTATCCACACAGTGAAGTGTAGCCATGTGACCTGCTGAAGGCCTCTGGATAAGGATGTTGAGCATGGATGCTCTTGATCCATCCTAGAACCAATTTGATAATGGACAGATTGCAAATGCACCAAATTATACTTCATATGAAGGAAATGCTGCCAGAGCTTTAACTGAATGGCACTGAGACTAACAAAGTTTACTAGAAAAGCTCAGGAAATGTATTTTAAAGGTAAAAATTAAAGTGGCTTAGTGTAAGATTCTGATGTGGTTCCCCCAGGGTCATGTGCCCATCCCACAGTCTTACACTCTAGGATTGTACCAGTGCCATCAAGTTCAGCCGCTGGCACCAGCTGAAGAAGCACTGTTTGTGCCAGTTTCCTGGTGGGAGTGATTGATTAGAGCTGGTTGAGCTCGCTCTGTCCAGAGCAGGTGTGGAGCAAATTTGCCCTGACTCAGTCAATTAACTTTATCAGAGAATCAGAATCAACAGCGTGAATATGATAACAATGTGTTGCAGGGTCCATGCTTCTCACTGTGCCTGGTCTCATGCTGATGGCATAATTCTGAGTTTATTGCCAAAAATGGTGCCCAAATCTTGTGATGTGTGAGCACTTGGGTCCAGATTCATCCCATGCACGAGCTTCTGCTATCACACTGGATAATTCCTGCAAAATTTCCTATGGCCACAGTTAAGAGAGGGAGGCAGGGAATATCCCACAACCTATTAGGTAATCTATAATATGTGTCTGAGGGAACCACTGGCTGTTCAAGCATACAACTCTCCAAGCCTGATGGCCAATCAGGCTGGTGTAAGGTTGACTTCAGTGAACTGATCTCTCAGAAAAACTGCATGGCATTCTTCACTAAACTTAATTCAGAGTTATTTCTATCCTATTCAGGGTTATTCCATACAAGAAGTAGGGAACCAACCACTACATAAATGTTGAGTTTCTTTCCTGTGCTAACAAGGTCTGATGTTGTATGTAGGAGGGTCAGGGATGTGAAAAGACTTCCATGCCCTTTCTCTGACAGTGCCTCAGTTCACAAGTTCCCAGAAATAATCTTACATGTTTTGTAGATCAGATGCACCTAGTCTTGCCTCCAGCCTCAACACTTATTTTCATGCCCATTTAACTCAAATAAATCTAGCTGTTGTCCAAGCGGTTCACCAGTGAGAGAAATGGGACAATTATGAAGTAAATCAGTTAGAAATATGTTCAGATCTCCATGCAAATGTGCCTTTGCACAACTGACTGTCACCTTGGTGGATGTAGCCTGCAGGTGCATGGAATTCCGTGCCTCCAGCAATCCTCTCCTGGAATAATTAAATTACTCTGCAAAGGAATCATAGGTAAGTCACTGTGACAGCCTAAGACAGGACTAAGGATGCTAAAAGCTTTTGTCAGCCCTCAAGCATTCTCTGGTCACTCGACCTTACTCTCAGAAGGGAAGTTGTGTGTAAGCTTAGTGGTATCTGGACTGTTCTTGGCAACTGAGGCTGTGTTGCAAAATACTCTGAAAGCCAAAGTTCCTCACAAACCTGAACTATTTGGGTTTTTTCTCCATGGATAGCATATGGCCTCTGTCTTTATCCCACCTTGGTATCTGGCTCAGCTCTGCAGGGGATGTGCTATGCCTGGGTTTGAATAAAGGACTAACTCAGCAACACCAAGGCTGTCCCAGATGTCAGAGCTCAGCAGCTGGACCTCTCAGGAGATCAGCAGGGTCTGCACCTCACCTGCTGATGCTTCCCTGATATTTCTTCCCTTTTTGCTTGAGGGTACAGTATAGTAGACTCCTCTAGCTTACACCAGCAGGCCTCTGCCCACACAGTCAATGAAGTGCTGGGACCATAGCTGGCAGCATTCTCCTCTCTGGATGGAAAAACAAGTTCAAATCCTGTTGCAATGGTTTGGCTCAAAAATACCGTGAGTGAGTGTCAAAGTGGTAATCAGAGTTAGGCACTGCTACATGGAGCTTTCCTGTTGGTCACGATCATTGTTGTCATTAAAGGATCTTGTCAATTTTAAAATGGAGCAAGGCCATATTGTATATAAAGCAAGCAAGCAAAGGAAAGGGAAAAAAAAGGTAATAAAGAAAAACACAGAAAGAGAAAGACAGAAAGAAATCCAGCAAGCCAGGCAGCCAACCAGAAAGAGAGGAAAAGAGAAAGATGAAAAAGATGAAAAGAGAAAGAGAGAAAGAGAGAGGAAGAGAGGGAGAGAGAGAGAGAGTCAGAAAAAGAAAGAAAGAAAGAAAGAAAGAAAGAAAGAAAGAAAGAAAGAAAGAAAGAAAGAAAGAAAGAAAGAAAGAAAGAAATATAGATTACTTCCCCTTTTTTAATCCAAGCTGTTTCCCCAGAGGCAGTCTGTAGTCAGTATTGCGTTGTACTTCAGTGAAGGCAAAAAGAAATAATACCTAGGAGAAAAAAATGTGATCTAAAAATGGGAAAAGTTCTCCTACCCTGTATTATGTACAATTCCAGGCACTGTAACAGTAAAACATGAGCTGATATCTCTGTTTCTCTGAACATGCTATGTTTTAGAGGATGTTACTCTCAGAGCTTCTAAACTTTGTGACATAAACAGCAAACCTAATTCTGAAAAAAGCACCTACCTCACCTGATTACCATAACCAGGATCACACACCTCTAAATCAAAAGTCAGTTGAGTTGGAAAAGGTTTAAGTTTTTTCAATAAATTACTTTTTATAATGACTATAAAAGTTATATAGTACACAGAGGCTTGCTAGAGGTAGATACTTTACTGTACCTGAATTGCTGGGAATACTTGCTGAGACATAAAGCTGACAATCAGACATCTGAGTGTGTTTGAAAAACATCATCTACCAAAAGATTAAAGTATGAATTTAGCAAAGTAATCCAGGAGGGAAATTCTTTTTTCTTTCTTGTTACTTATCATGCAACTAAAGGGATATAATGGGAAATGAGCTTACACATTACTTTAGAAATAGTTGAAATATAGGAAGATTTTGAGAACAAAATTATTTTTCACTGTTTAATATATGGATTTTGACTCTTACTGAACTGTATTTCAGCACATTTTTTTATTTTATGTCCATGATAAGTTATTAAACATATAAAATTGCCTTATTTATAGAGTATAAGAGCATTGCAAGTCATAGTGCCTCCATTTTTCAATGTAGCAACTACTTAGATGTGTATAGATTCTAAATGATCTTTTAATTATGAGGGGAAGATGGGAATTGCTAGGAATAAAAAAGATTTGCTGTTCTACAAAGAAGGGGGGGAAAGGAGCAATTATTCTAAATTTTTAAAAGTACCAATTGCAATTTTTATGAAAAAAAAAAGTCCAGTTAGGAAAAACAACCTTATAGTTAGGATCGTTGAGAGAATGTCATAGGAAAGGTTGAGGGATAGAAAACCATGGATGTGAAACTGAGCATATCCTTCTGATGTGCAGCATGGGGAAGAAAGGGAATTAACTAATTAACTGTATCCAAAATACTGACAAAATAGTGTTCCTAGAGATTTTAGTGTTCCTAGAGAATTAGCGAGCTCAAAGATGTTTGAAAAGGAAGAGGAGAAGGTTACTGATCTTTTAAAATGGCAAGGGAAGAGGAAGAGAAAGAGTGAACCTGTCATCTACCATCTGGTAAGCCTAACTTCAGTCTGCAGTAATATAGTGGAAAAAATATTAAAAGGTAAAAATCTTAAGCACTTAGGGGAGAATGGATCTACAACCAATAAACAGCATGGATTTATAAGGAAAGGAAAGAAGACATGCAAAAGTATTTTTTTCCCTATAATTGCAAAGTGGTTACTGAAGGGAATACAGTAGGTATAATATATGTACCTACTAACATATAGATTTGTATGTATGGGCTTCTGTAAATTAAATAGGATCTAGCAATGTGACCAAAAAAAAAATCCAGTGTAATTTTTGGGCTTCTAACACAGAGGCATCGTGTCATGTACCTGGGAAGTGATAGATGTCTCTCTCAGTATACAATACTGATGAGATAGCATCTCGACTACCGCTTTCAGATTTAAGTACTTTCTGTACCAATAAAAGTGAACTGGATGGAGTTCAAGAAGCATGGAAGGAAAAGCAAAAGCCTATAGAAACTGTTTCACTGGTGGTGAAATATTAACTGAGAATAGACATCTATAGCCTAGTCAGACAAGGGTGGGAAGAATAAGCTCAGTGCC
Organism: Eopsaltria australis; assembly: GCA_034509425.1. Classification (NCBI taxonomy): domain Eukaryota; kingdom Metazoa; phylum Chordata; class Aves; order Passeriformes; family Petroicidae; genus Eopsaltria; species Eopsaltria australis. The sequence continues at coordinate 2,526,369 of JAVTVJ010000144.1, read as the reverse complement.
ACGCTCCTTACAGTGGAAGGTTTTCAGCACAAAGAAAATAGAGTCAGGACTGAAAGGGAAAGCAGGACACATAGTAAATATTAACTGTACATGGCCAGAACTCTGGCCCCTGCTCCTGCTGAGTCTCAGCCAGACATTGATTGGGGTGCAGAAGTTCACATGAATGGGGAACTGTGTTCATGAGGAGAGAAATGGCCTGGGGGGCCTAAAGGAGTTCTTCGGGGGACAGGAGTGAAAAGAAGAAAATAGAAGAGGGGAAGGAAAAGAAAAAGAACGGGGGTGGAGGAAGGAAGGAAGGAAGGAAGGAAGGAAGGAAGGAAGGAAGGAAGGAAGGAAGGAAGGAAGGAAGGAAGGAAGGAAGGAAGGAAGGAAGGAAGGATCTCTAAGTTCCCCAAACCAAAGCAGAGCATCTTGTCTTTCTCCACAAACCTCATTATAATGACTCAGTGAGTTTGTCACTGCCTGTATATCCTGTGCTGATCCTGAAACAGGTAGAGCATCAAACTCCTCCATCCTTTATCGGTTTCAAGCAAACTGATTTCCTAGTAGGTCTATGTAATTGAATAGAAAACACCTCCTAAGAACCTCCTGACTCCTGCCCAAACAAAGACATCAGCCCACCGGTTTCAGCTTCAGAAGGGACACCGAAGGTATCTCCCCATGCCAAAACACGCTGAAGGGGTATTTTACGTTTCAATGTAATTTCCTTTTACATTTTCATGTCTACGGCTTCATCCCTTTCCTCCACCACTGCCACCAGCTCCGCTGCCTCCGAGGAGGGCCATGCTCTTCCCTCGATGCCCAGGAGATGGTGCTGTGGATTTTGGATCGGGAGCTCAGCGGCCGGGGCTGGGGCCAGGGCCGGCAGGTCCCCGCGGGGTCCGAAGGGGACCCGCGGACACCCGGCGCGTCTCCGCGGGAATCCTCAGTTGCCCTTGGTCTCTATACAGCCCTCCAGAGTTTCCTTCACACACCTAGCTGTCACTCCAGAGGCGCAGGGCCGGGATATCGACGGCATTCCTCATGCCAAGAAGCCTCAACTCCGCTGCGCTGAGGCTCAAGTTCACCGCTGCCATTTTTGTCCCCCCGCTAAGGACCAGGAACGGAGGGGGTGCTTACCTCCGTTTTGCAGGCCCTCGTCACACTGAAGTCCCCCAAACCCGGCTGTACACAGGCACCAGCCAAGTCCTCCGGCCCTGCCCGCTCCCCCTGGCACCGGGGAGCTGCGCCGGGCGTCCCGGGGGCTGAGAGCATCGCCGCCTTCTCATCCCCCACAGGCCTGCGACCCGGAGCCTCCGGTGTGCTGTCGGGCCCCTGCGGCTGCCCCTGAGCGGACAGGCACCTCTGAGAATGTTTGCACTAGGAGCGAATGCAGTGGGGAGGGTAATTTTATTTATTTATACTGTTTTTTTTTCTAAACTTTGAACTCAATAAAGTTTTCTTCACAGAGAAGACAACACAGCTGCAGTTGCGGCGAACGAAAACGCACTCTGAAGCTTGACTTAGTGCTGGAAAAGACGGGTACACCCTGCATGGGGGGCTGATCTCCCGAGACTCGGCGTGTCGGAGGCAGAGGAGACTTGGGGATGAGCCGCTGGAAAAGGACCGGGAAGTTGCGGAAGATCCCAAGCCCTCCTCTTGTTTCGGGGCCGTCCGGCTGCAGCAGGCACACGCCGTATCTCTGTTGAGAGCAGGCAGGGAGAGGCTAACCTCACCTGACTAAAATTTGTCTGCATTCAGCTCTTGGGCGTCTGATGGGAGATTTTGGAAAGTGTCTTCCATCACGGAAACTTTTCTGCAAACCCAGCCCTGGGCTGGGGAGAGGGAAAAGGGGATTTTACTTCTCTCACAGGTGGGGAGCGGAGCAAAATAACTCTCGAGCAGATCTTGCTAAAGACGTCATAAAAAAATCGGCAATCGCCGTGCTGTCCGCTCTCATCTCTATCCTGGGACCTTCTAGCGTCCTTGCCCCCCTGACCCTGCCTCCCGCCCCTCTCGGGACGGCCCCTGCCCGGCCGCTCACGGTGGAGCCTGGGGGATGCTCCGGGGCGGCCGGCGCTGCCCTTCTGCAGCTCGGCTCCGGGCTGCTCATTTCCCGAAATAATGACCCAAGTGTGGAGGAGCTGGTGGCAGAGGGCTGCGGTACAATTAAACCAGGTAACGAGACGCTGGGCAGATGTGTTTTCATTGCGCTGTAAGATAAACGCAGTGTTAAATGCCTGACAACTTCCCAGAAGCAATCAGCAAAAGTTTACGAGTGCATAAACCTCAAAGACCATTCCTCGGTATTTTTATAAGCGCCGCATTTAAAGCTTCTATAAATTCTTCTGCTTGCTTCCAAACTAAAGTTCCCGTAGACTATTAAACAGCCACTTCTTCGTGAGGTGGGGAGAGGCAGATCACAACAGGCGGGTCGAGGGAAGGCAAGAGGTGCTGTCCTTTAGTCTCCCCCACTTTGCTCTCCCAACTCCCTCCCACACCTCGCACAAGGTAAAGTTTGTAAGAAAGTTGGCATCTTTAGAGCACGACAAGTCACAGAAGAGCGCATCGGCAAGATGAAGGGATACATTCATGTCTCAGGAACAGGGGACAGACCCAGTAGACAGGGAAAGGAAAGAATGAAGAGAAATAAAAGGAAAAGAGAGGTGATTGAAAAGACGGGCGGAAGCAGGTACAAGCATGCGAACAGATCTAGGGGCAGATCATGCAGACTGACCGGTGGACAAGGAAGAACAGAAAAAGCTTAGACGGAGAGGGAGATTTCAGACGCAGAGGGCAAATCTGAGCGAACGCAGCCTAGGAGGAAAGGAGGCTGTCGCCGTGCCCCCATTCCCCTGCCCCGACGGCGCTGCCCGGTAGCACCCCTCGCCCCTCGGGGCAGCCGCGGCGGCCGCAGCCCCGGGGCAACGGGCCCCGCCGCCTGCGGAGAGGCAGTGTACGTCGTCCCCAAAGTTGCAGAAAAAACAAGAGAGATAGTGCTAGTGAACCCACAGATCAGCGGGAGAGATCAAGCCGGAGCCCTCTGTCTTCGAAGAAATCAAGATGAGGGGAATGAAATGTTCCCACTAGCCATCAAATTATAATAACAGTATCCGTCATCCTTAAGTGACCACACGAGTTTTACAAGTTGGATATTAAACAGATTAAATAATAATAATAAAAACCCCAAATCCCTGTTGCGAATATAAAGCCCTTTGTTTATGATCCCGGGGAAAATGAAGTTGCTAATTGAAAAACAATAAACCTAAAATGCCTTTGGATTAATAATGATAGAGGTTAACGGTGACATCCATCCCCTGGAAAGGGGGAGGGGAGCGAGGCGCTCGGTGACTGTGCGCTTGGGCGGCGACCAGGGACAAGGGCAGCAGCCAAATGGGGCTGGGGGGCGGGGGGTGAGACCCTCCCTCTTCGGAGGGCTCGGCTTGTATGTTCGCCTCTGATCCGGAGACACGAGGTGAGGAAGGTCTGTATTGTAGTCATGTCCTCGCTAGATGAAATCTCAGTCAATTACTCTGAAATCTGCAGCTTGGCTTCTTTTCATTCTTTCCAGGTGAAAATTCAAACGTTTTCTGTTGTCGCCTGGTCCTTTCTTTCCTGAAACAAGGCACCCAACTGTTCTGATATTACCATTCAAAAACGGGTTCTGTGGCAAACCTCATTTGTGAATCTATTACAGAGATTAATAGATTATTTCTCCTTTTTCAACTAATTCTCAGTGGGGAAATTTAACCATATGGTAAGGAGAGAATTAGAATTTCATCACATTAGAGCAAAATGTAATGAAAAGAGTCCAACACCTGGGGCCAACTCCGAAAGACACAATTAAAAGGTTTTTAATGAAACCAGAGAAACCAAAAAATTTCATAGCCTTCAGTAATCCTGCCACATAAGAATGATTTGGAAGTGTTGGGAAATATTGTTTTTACTGATGTCATAAGAATGAAAAGCTGCCACTAAATACTCTGGGTGCTAACAGAAAGGCGAGAGCGAGCTGCTCGCCTCAAGCATCAGAGGAGTAGTGGGACAAAATTCAGACCGACCCTCGGGTTTCCACTTCAGCTTTTGGAAGAGTGCAGAGGACAGTGTGCCCGGCTCCGAGGAGAAGCCCCGGGAGAGGAGCGAGGGGTCGGGGTAACCGGATGGCTGAGGCCGCCTCACCCTGACACTGGCGGCGGCATCTTGGCGTTGGGGAGAAGAGCGGGGATGCTCCCGCCGAGTCGGGATCGCTGGAGGGAGGCAGGAGGGCACGGACCTGCAAAGAGTTGGTCAGTCACAATAAAAAATAAATTTTAAAAAGTTTGGTGGGTTTTGCCCTTTCTCTTCCCGCCCTCTCTCTTCCCCAGATCCGTTCATTTTCAAGGTAACTGATGGGGCTTTATGTTTTTTATAGGGACACGGGGGATAATCATTCGCAAGCAGCAATCTGCTACTTGAAAAGGGATAAGAGAAGGAGGAGGGGAACCTCCCCGTAGTTTGGTCTCCGTTCGTTGGAGGGGGGATGGGGAGAAGGAGGACTGGGGACCACCCGCCTCCCAAGGAAGCAAGGTGGACTTTGGCGGTGGGCAGGAGTGGGCACGACGGCTGGGGTTGCTCCGGGGGTTTTTTAATTTTATTTTTTCTTTCCCAGGCGAAGCTTTTCGGGAAGACGAGTGGGGGTGGGAGGGAGCTATAAGTTAATGTAAATGCAGGGGGTGGGTGGGCTGGGGTGGGGGGATAGGGTGTCACTCCTGACTCCACGGCTAAGTTAGCAGAAGTCTGCTGGCAGCACTCGGAAGGAGAAGTGTTGAAGTGGGCTTTTCTGCAGTGCAGGGCTGTAATTTGCTGAAGGAGGCAAAGAACATCCTTCGATCTAAGTAGGGCTTTTAGTGTGCTCATTGATGAGTGAAAGTCGCCACACATGTCAAGCTAAAGGCAGTTGTTGGGTTACTAACAGGACACAACGTCTTGCAAACATATGCGTTAAGCTGTGTATACAGATGGCAGGGAGAATAATGGAGCAGGCGCCTCTTATAAAGCTCTAGCTGCTGCCTGTCTTCAGACCTGGGAAAAGAAACTATTCAGACTCAGGGCCAGATAGCGCCTGGGATTGTTTGTTACCGTTTTAATCCTATTAATTAAAACGTTAACCTGATTGGGTAGAAAGCTCTGTCCCAACAGGCGAGTCTTCTTCATAATAACCTACTCTCAGAGATAATGATGTAAAAGACTCCCCCGTCTGCGGCGGCTGCTGGTTGATGGGTCCGGAAATCTCTTGAAGGTGAATCCAAGCAAGATAAACGGTGGAAGCGGCTCCACTGGCAGCGCACAATGCCCCAGCGCGGCGCCTGCTGAGGGCGAGCCGGAGCCGCAGCCGGAGCCACAGCCACAGCCCGAGCCACAGCCGCTGCCGGAGCCGCAGCCCGAGCCAGAGCCGCCGCCCGAGCCGGAGCCACAGCCGGAGCCGCTGGAGCAGCAGTCCGAGCCGCCGCCGGAGCCAGAGAAGGGGCAGCAGCGGCGCCGGGCACGGCGCAGCCCCGGCGGGAGCCGGGAAACGATTTCTGCCAGCGGGACGCCGGGGAGCCGCCCGCCGCGGCGCGGAGCCTTGGAGGAGCGGGCCGGGAGCTGAGGGGGGCGGAGGAGGCGGAGGCGAGCGGGGCGCCGATGGAGCGGGCGCTGGGGCTGCCCGCAGAAGAGGACCTCTTCCACAAGAGCCTCGCCGCCTCGGCCAAGCGCATGGAGTCTGCCTTTCGCTCGCCCCCGGGGCTCGACCTCTCCCACCCCCGCGACCGCCAGCCCTCGCCGCTCGCCTGCTACGAGGCGTCGGAGCCCGAGGCTCTGCTGCAGCCCGGAGTCGGCGGCGACCCGCTGGCGCTGCCGCCGGGCTCCGTCTGCGTCAAGTACGGCGAGAGCGCCAGCCGCAGCTCCGTGGCCGAGAGCAGCGGCGGCGAGCAGAGCCCCGACGACGACAGCGACGGCCGCTGCGAGCTGGTGCTGCGCGGCGCCGGGGGGGACCCGCGCGTCGCCTCGCCGGCGGCGGGCGGCGGCGGAGGGGGGGGCGGGGGGCTGAAGGCGGCCGAGGGCAGCTGCTCCAACAGCCACGGGCACGGCGGCAGCAAGAAGTCCAAGGAGCAGAAGGCGCTGCGGCTCAACATCAACGCGCGGGAGCGGCGGCGGATGCACGACCTGAACGACGCGCTGGACGAGCTGCGGGCGGTCATCCCCTACGCGCACAGTCCCTCGGTGCGGAAGCTCTCCAAGATCGCCACGCTCCTCCTGGCCAAGAACTATATCCTTATGCAGGCGCAGGCCCTGGAGGAGATGCGGCGCCTGGTGGCTTATCTCAACCAGGGCCAGGCCATCTCGGCCGCCTCTCTGCCCAGCTCCGCCGCGGCGGCGGCGGCAGCGGCGGCGGCGCTGCACCCCGCCCTCGGCGCCTACGAGCAGGCTGCCGGTTACCCCTTCAGCGCCGGGCTGCCCCCCGCCACCTCCTGCCCGGAGAAATGTGCCATCTTCAACAGCGTCTCCTCCAGCCTCTGCAAACAGTGCACGGAGAAGCCTTAAGCGCCGCCGCCGTGGCCGCCCCCCGCCGCCGCCGCGGCCCCGGGGAGCGGCGACAGCCGGCGGTCCGGTCCCGGGCCGGGGGGCGAGGAGACGGCGGAGGGACTGACTGCTGCCCGGGCCCCGCCGCCTTCCGCCTGGCCTCGCCTTGCCTCGTTCTTCTCCTCGGGTGCCGCCGAGACGGGACCGCGACGGGAGCAGCGTGCGTGCGGCGGCGGGGAGGGGGCGCGGGGCCGGGGGTGCCGCGGGGAGGAAGGAAGGCCCGGCCCGGGGGCGCCGGGGGGGGTTCGGTGTGCGGCCGGACAAAGGAGAGGCCGGGAAATGGCAGGCCGGGCTGGGAGCCGGGGCTATCGCCGGGGACAAATCAGTGAGGGCACTTGAACCTAGATTTTTTTTTTTAATTAATTATTATTAGCAGTATTATTATTATTATTATTCTGAGCCAGGAAACAAACAAACTTGAAATGTAAACTTATTATTTAAGTGACTCACAGAAACAAAGAGACTGGACCATTGCTATGGAAGACTGTATTTTTTATCGTCTCTAAACTTTGATCCTGTGAAAATGCGCAAAGTTTGGTGAGAGTGATTTAAAAAAAATCGAGAGAGTTAAAAAAAAAAGACAAAAAATAACTGATCAAAATCCCCTACTCCGTGTGGCTGAAAGTATTGCGTTTTTAAAAGAAATATTTATGTGCACCTTGTTTCTTTCCACTTTGCAATGATGTATAAACAAGACATGCTATTTATTTGTTATTCTTTAAAATGACCCTTCCACGCCAACAATATTTATCATGTGTTAAGGTCATGGGTCTTATGTGCAGTTACTTTAAATGCTTCTAAAATTCTGTTTATGGATTAACTCAAACTGTGTGCCAAGTGTTTAAAACATTTATTTGCCAACAACATATAACCAGAAATGTTGATGTATCCGAGCTGCTTAGGTTTATGAAAGGTCATCTGGATTTTAAGTTGCATCATCCCTGTATTTAAATTGAGCTTTAATAAATTGCTTCAGTCCAAAAATTACAGGAAAAGTGTATTCTTAATTGCTCAACCAACTGATTTTTGAAAGGGTATTCTTTGCATTATAACAGGTAATAACTATTTACTTTTACAAGGCATCAGAGCAATAGCTGCTACAAGAACACTTGCCAAGCCAATGTTTTCCCAGGCGCTGTGTTTTCGAAGGTATAATTTAATCCGCTTTTAATGTGTGTGTAAATTATTCTGACTGTGGATGATTATTTAAGTTTAAATACTTTAAAATACTTTAGGCTGATTTATAGAACGCGTGGAATTCTTCTCTTCCTTTTTCAGGGGATTTGGGGGGGTTGATTTGTGGTTTTATTTGGGTTTGTTTATTATTTTTTGGTTTTTTTGGGGGTTTTTTGAAAGAAAAATGAGAGATGAAAAGCAAGAAGTAGCTATTTACCCAAAGTGAGCCTTCAGTTTGAGTTTGCATGGCTGGGTGGCTGTCTCTCTGCCATTTGTAAATCAAGATTTTTTTTTTCTTTTTTCTTCTTCTTTTTTTTTTTTTTTTTTTTCTTTTTTTCAAAAACGAGTCCTGCTATTTTCCACTACTTGCAGATAATACAAATTCGGACTGTCAGATTGGATGGCAAAATAGGAGCCATGATGGATCTGTTGGCAGGTCACGGATGTGTAAAGAGTGATATATATTAAATAGGTCAATCAGATTATGACAGCAATGTACGATCGTTTGTATGTGTATCTATGTCGGAAAGAATCTTTATTAAAATATTTTGAACAAACGTTTGTGTCACGCTGTGCTTTGTTAAGCATGTATATCCAGATTTAAGGAGGTGGATGGTGGGGGTGGGCAGTTTTCTTCCCTTTGCCTTGTTCTGAGTGCGCCTCAGTACCCTCCCCGTCACTCCACTCCCGGCTCCGGGTGTCCCAGGCAGGGAGGCGAGTAGTTCCTCCCTCGCTGCGTTCCTCCCGCTCCCGTGGCAGGCGGCAGCCGTGGGGCAGCGCCGGGCCCTGCCCTTCCCAAGCTCCACGCCCGCCCCGAGCCGTGGGGCTGGATGCGCCGCGGGGTTCGCTGCGGGACCACCCCCCCGCCTCCTCCCAGCCCGCCGAGTTTTGGTGCCGCCCCTCCCCTCGTGGACCCTTCGCCCTGCCCCAAACCCGAGGGCAGGGCAAGCAGCGAGCCCCCCCAGGCCGTCTGCTCGGCGCTAAGCCCGGGCCGGGGGTCCCGGTGCTGCGGCTCCCCCCTCCCCTCCGGCGGCCCGGGCCGGCGCCGGGTGTCCGCGGAGCCGCCTCTCCCAACGGCAACACCACAGGCGGGGGAAGGGGATAAATATTTTCTGCTCCACTTCCCATCAAAAAAGATTAATCAGAACCTGTAACTTTTCAGGAAACATAACTGTAAAGTGCCACGGAGCTGTGGGAAGGCAGCCCAGAGAGGGTGGGCAGATCAGCCCCCAGGCGCAAGGAGAAGCGTCTCTCAGCATTTACTAGACAAAGGCTGGGTGCGTCTAATTATGATTATTAAAACAATTTCCATGACGATGTCTAATATTATGTTAATTTGAAAACAACTGTGTATGAAAACTGTCGACTATAATACCTAAATTCATTTAATGAAACACATCGTTAAGGCAATTAAACCTCCTGGATGTGATTAAGGAACATAATTACGACACTGTTCTGCGCCATAATTGGGTGTCTTTAATCAAGGGGTAAAGTGATCAGCAACACAGCCATTAGTTTGTATTGTTCTGTCTCTGCTGTCCATCATTCTGATTAGGAATTAACCACCGCCACCAGCTTGGCGTGGTGCGTGCCTGTGTGTGTGTGCGTGTGTGTCTGTGTGAGTGTGTGTTCGTGCATAAAACATCGCAGGACACATTTGCTGCGATATTTACAGCAGTCTGACTATCGAGCGGGCTTCTTTCCCGGAGAAGTTCCCTTGGAAGGCGCGGGCGCAGCATGCTCGGCTTTGCCCGGCCGTGGGGTGGGGGAAACATAAGCCAGGTCCCAGCAAACTCCTGGAGCGCCCGGGATCTAAGGTGGGGGGAAGGCAAGGGGCTGCGGGAGGCCCACGCCATGCTCCCGGCTCCCGTGGGCAGGGGGCAGGGTCCGAAGTGTGCGGGCCGGGCCTGGAGTGCTCCCCGCCGGCTCCGGGGAGCGAGGTTCATGGCACATGGAGCGGTTTCTCCGTTCCCCGCTCTCTCGCTTGTCTCTGCTCGGAGCGACGGGACAGCGCAATGAAAATCTTTGTCATCCCTGGCTACCGCTGCCGCCCGACTTTGGGCGGTCTTGCTTCCTCTTCGATTGCTTCGGAGGGGGGCGAGGGGTCCGTGCCGGGTAGAGGTGCTACCACTCCTGGCCCCACTCTCCTGTCGCGCTGCACCGAGCATCCTCCCTGGGAAGCGGCGCGAAGCCACTGGGCCAGTCCCTGAGCAGGTCTTGCCAATGCAAGCGTAATGTGTGCCAGGCTGGGGGGAGGAGAGAGGCTCCCCCGCCCCCCTTAAAGCTTGACGGATCACTTAGCCAGAAATGAACATGTACCCTTTCAAAAGAGCTTCTTCCCCGTTTCCAACCGCCCCACGGAACGGGGATCTCCCTCAGCTCATCCGGAGCTTCCTCTGCCCCCGCCGCCCAGCCTCGCTCCCTTCCCCGGCCCCTTACCCGGCTCGGAGCCTGAGATTGTCCCAGCATGAGTGACATTGGCTTTCCTAATGTAATGACTTATGAAAGATATAATCATGTGTTAAATTGAATCCTCCGCTTAACTGTTAATGGTGTGCTCTGGGCACATTTACGTATTAGATGCTATGGTAACTAATTACCACTAGAAGAAGGGATAATACACTTTCCAGACTTTGACAAATAATTATGAGTGTTCACATCCCTGCTAGCAGCAGTTGCAGCGGATCTGCTGGAATGAGTAAGTGAATAAATGAATGGGTAAGTGAACTTGTGTGCATGGAGGGGACTAGATAATGAATAGTGGTCAAGTGAGTTTTCTTATTAAAACCTTTAATGAAAATGTGATTTAGGGTGGAAGGGGGAAAAAAGTGCGACGCTGCCTCTAAACGTAATTAAATCGCGTAATATAAACATCAGAAACATAAATAAGTTTGCTTTTAATTAAAACGCAGCAGTCAAAGTAAATTATCCACGTGCTCGGAAACTTTACAGCAATTAACACCTTTTTTTTTTTTTTTTGGTGGTGGTGGTGGCGGTGGTGGTGGCGGAGGGAGGCTGTTGTGGGGTAAAACAGCCGAGCCGGGACTCAGCGACTCTCTCCACGATCATTTGTAACTGTGCTCGCACCGCCCCTGCCCACAGGCCGGAGGGATCCTGAGGCTCTAAGCAAACGGAAGAGCTCCTTGTCGGAGCGGGACAAAAGTTTGGGGAAGTCGCTCTGGCCTCCGCGCGAGCCCCGGCCCGCACCGCCCGCCTCCTTCGCGGGGTCGCTGCTGCCCGTCGGGGACCGGCCCAGCCTGGGAAAGCTCCGGGACTAGCGGAGCCCACGGAGGGCGTAGGGCAGGGTCTCCCTGAAGTGTTGCGCATGGCTTAGGCAGGCGCCGCAGGGGTTAAGCGGTTTGTGCCCGCTCCTACGCTGGCTGCCATCCCGCCGGGGCAGGGGCAAGGCGGGAGCCGCTGCCGGGAGCGGGAGCCGGGGTGGCTGCCCCGGCCCCCAGCCCCACTCGGGGGCTCCCAGCAGCCGACCGCGTCGCAGAGGGGACATCTGCTAAATGAGCACAGAGCTGCAGCCAGCCCCATTTCCCCCTGGTCACTCATCAGCTCGGTGTCACCCAGCCCGCCCACACCCGCCCCCGAACGCTCCAGAGGGGAATTTGGTCTGGTTCGGCTGGTTCTCCAGCCTCGGGAAGGGTTAAATCCTTCCCCAAGCCCCTAGTTGCCCTTGTCCTCTCAACCTGATTCCGAGACGTGTAATAAAATAGGAAGCAAATTTATGGTCTGTTTCAAGCACTTTACTGCTGTATTTTTAAATTCATATATGCACATATAAGAACTATGATCTGTGAATAATTTGAAATGCTATAGGAAAATGATGTATTTTAGATCAAACATAACCGTTTTCTTACATAATTGTCTCGGATTAAAATAAAAAAATAAAGATACATTTCGAAGAGAGACAAAGCTGAAAATCTAATGACAGCCATAAACTGCTAGACAGCCATAAATTAACGTCTTCATCAAACACTGAAGGGATCAGTGCTTATCTAAATCAACAATTATTTCTTCCGAGAAGTTGCAGAACAGATTGCCCCTTTAATACTATTTTTAAATCTTCATAATTGAGGATTAGGGAAAAACAATCGCCTTTTCAGAGTAAACCTCCTCTCCACCAGCCGAAGCCCTCCAAACTCACCGAACACCCAGACCGCTTCCCTAGGAACCTCCTAGGGGGTCCCGTCCCCTTGTCCCACTGCAGCATCCCTGGAAGCTCGTGATGCTTTTAGGAAGGGGCTGCAGGAGTCTTTCCTCACCCCCCTCTCCCCTGATTTTTGTCGCGAGGTGGGAGCGCAGGGAGCGCAACCGGCGCCAGGAGCCCGGCGGGCAGTGGGCAGCGGGCGGGGATGCGGGCGGGCGGCGAGGGTGCGGGTCCCTGCCGCCGCGGCAGGCCGGGGGCATCCCGGAGCGGAGCCATCCCGGAGCAGCTTCAACCCTCCCCCGGTGCTTCAACCACGAGCTCAACTAATGCCATCCGCTTTTCAGGTTCAAAGCTTTAGCGAGGCGGCACTTCTCCCAGCTGCAGCCACCTGCGATGCCGCTTTTGCAAGAGGCTGCTGCAAAGAATTCATTTTTAAAAGGCAACTGAAAGATACGTTGTGAAGAGAGACGATTCACTGGCTCTCAAGATGGGAATTAGACAGGGAAAGACTTGCTGCCTGTTGGAGGTTATCGAGCGACTAAACTGTTTGGAAGAAAGGGGTAGTTGGAAAGATGAGCTGATAGGGAAGAAGTCGCTGTCAAAAGTCATCACAGGGTGTTTGATTACTGACTTTTACTCTCCCTGTAGCCAGAACTTAAGACTTTTATTCCACTTTTGTGTACTCATAGCTGCTGGTTTTGGGGAAAAGAAAAATAAACCAACACGAGTGTCAAAATCAGTTTAAAAATCTTGGAAGATAGAATCCTACAAGGCTTCTAGCAAGAACAGCTGAAGCTTAGGCTTCTTTTGATTATTTATTTTCGTGTGAACAGTTTTGAAGACAAGCACATTTCTACTGTTACGAATTATGTAGTCATACAACCTCAGTACATGAGATCCCAGGAAAGCCTGATGCATAGAATAAACACAGTACTGGTTTATATGAGGATCAAGATCCCACTACAGCTTCCTTGCTTTCAATTTAAAATGGAACATTGTCTACCTTTTTTAAATATACTTTTATATGTTTCTTCATATTTATTACTAATTAAAAACATAGGCAATAACTTAAGGATCACAATACTTTCATAAGCATAGCTTTGAGGGGTGTTTTTGTAGTGAGATCATTTTTCTGATATGTAGTGGTTATGGGGACATGACTAGCCAGGGTACATATGCTGGTTTAGGTAGTAGACAGGAAAAAACTTCACTTTCTATGGTCTGGCAGTTAGAATAGCTCTATTCATGAGTTAAGCATATGCATAAATTGATACCTTGAACAGTTTTAAAATACAGTGCTATACAAGTAACATCAAGACAGTACCTAGTATCAAATCCTAGATAAAATACAGTGTTAGGGGGTCTCACTAACTCCTTCCTTTCAAGCAATCATTATGGAAAGCTCACTCAGAAATGTGCTCTTCAAGAAATCTCAAACAATGCCACCTTCTAATTTATAAATTTCACTAACTTCTAATATAGCCTGGAGTTAAAAGAATTGCACAGCTACACATGCATTTATCAAACCCAGAAAATGCTGCAGGTCTGTCTTCTCTAGGAAGTATCTTCAATAACCCTCGCAGACATACCTGACAAGCATTTCTGTATGAAGGAATGGAGAAACACCGATGTCTTTAGGGTACAACCTTCCTATTAAATACCTACTTGTAGAACTCAGCAGCTACAGCGATACCTAGAAAAGCCAAGCTGTGCTTTGCTGGTGCAGTGCTGTGCATCGTAACAATTTCATTCATATCCCCTTTTAAAATGAATGATCTGTGAAGACAGAATATTTTACACCAGGTAGTACATCTTGTACTACACGGAGGTTTGCAAAAGCAAAAGCCTAGAAATTGTACTTAGGAATCACTAGTGGACTGCAGATCTTTATACTAATTTTGAATAAAATCCTAAGAATGTCAGAAGTATCACTTTTTTTACCACATCTGATGAGGACTGGCTTATGTTTCATGTCAGGGAGTTTAGTAAAAAAGACATGATAATTTCCAGTATTTAGAGGAGTTTCTGTATTCCACTGCTGAATTAAAGACTTTTTTTTTCATTACAGAAATAGATGTCAAGAGCAAGTAACAGAAAAATGTAGTATGTTGAAATAATAATTAAAAAATTAAAGCTATAGTTGTGAATCTGTGAGAAAAGTATAAACATAAGCTGGAAAAATACCATGGACAATCATTCAATATTAAAATAGATATATTCCTTTTTATTGTGTCCTTGAAATACAAAATTTCCTTAAGACATTAGATTACTAAAATAATGAAATTTCGATTTTCTTGCTCAGAAGTACCTTAGTTGATCTAGGAGCCTGAACAATGGATATTAACTGTTAAAGTAGAACTTAGCTATTGTTCATCTATATACAAATGGTCAGTTTGCACAATTAAGAGCACTTCACAATCTCTTGAATGACAGAAAGTTCAATAATGACAAAATAAAAGATCATGTATAGTTCTACAAGAGAAATTCACAGACCAGTAATTATTCATAAAAACAGCAGTGCCAAAAATAGTGACATGCAGCTGGCTTACAATCATAAACTAAAGAACAACTCTTACATGGTTTTATATTATTACATTAGGACATATTGACAGAGATACGACAATCTAATTTGCAAACACATACACATGTACTAGATGGTTTCCTAAAGAATGGAACATTTTAAAAAGTTTACAATAGCATCTAGCAGTACTAAGTGCCAGCAAGAAAACGGAGAACACACAATCTGTTAATTAAAATAATAATTAAAAAAATACGTTTTAGCATTCACATTAGTTCATGATAAATTAACATTCTTTTTGGGTGTGATAAGGGGCCATACTGACTTAATAAACCTGTTTTTAATGAGAAAAAAGGTGCTCATATATATTTTTTTTAATAGCAGAAGACACTATTGATACAGCCATAGCCATCAATAACTTACAGTGAGAGGCTGGTAGTGACCAGCTGAATCACATCTCAAATTGATGGGTGAGTGCACCATTTCATCGAGGAACAGCAGAGACATTCAGGGAGTACCCAGGTACTCCTCCTGCCTGACCCTGTGCCTGCCAGGTCTGTGGATGCCCCCAGCAGGTCCTGCAGGGCTGGCAGGGCAGCCCCCGTGCTGAAGTGGAGAGGTGGGAGAGGGAAGCACAGGTCCGGCTGCCTCCCCAACCCTGCACTGCAGCCCCACCGGCACCTGAACGCTGGCAAACAGCACTGCTGTTTCTGCTTAGGTGATTTTGCCTCTTTGTGCTCCAGTGACAGACACTCAGAGCTGTGCACTCCTGGGTCCTGCAGCACAGGAGATCATCAAAAAGGGTGTTGTGCCCTACGTGATGAAACATGCTCTTCTTGGCACCCTGCAGCCTGGCTCCAGCTGGGATTTTGGGGATGCTGCACCCTTATCCTGTTGTGCTGTCTATTCCTATTGATGATGAATACCAACACCATGGGCCTTTCAGTCCTGCTCCATGGAGACTGAGTCACTCCTGGTCAGACCAGCTGCTGACCCTCAGTATGTCCCCTCCTCAGTTGCTGAATACATGGACCAGAAGGGCTTAACCTTTGCTCTGTCCTGCTCCAGCTCTCATGACTTTACCTGGGGGCGAGGCTCACTTCCTCTGCAGCTGAGGCATGCCAAGGTAGTGATGTATTGCTTACCAGCAAAACTAATCTACCAGGAGCCTGGATTACCAGGGACACAACTCCAGGCCAGGCTGGGCAGACCCTGCTTTGCATTTGATTATTTTGGTTCCTGAGCACCTGAGCAAGAAAAGCAAGCAACTTTCATCCCAGCAAAATGTTGGCCTCTCGCATGGTGCTCTCTAACTCTCATGCAAGGCCTCCAAGTGCCTTCATAGAGTTTTCCTGCAACTCCTGGGAAAGATTCTGACCCTTTTCTCTTTTTTACTTTTTTTTTTTTTTGTTAATGGAGTATACCCTATAGATTTAATTTGATACTTTGGAGACAATCTAGTTCTTTTAATTTCAGAACAGATACTACACAAATTGATCAGCAATTAATCTGAAACTACTAATGATTTGCATGTACTTTTGGCACAGTTCTATTATGCCCTATCAAATTATGCAGCAGCCATTGATACTCTAATTCAAAATCCTAAAAATAGAATACAATTATAAAAAAGAGGCTTCTGTTTAAAACAAATACCCACTGTTATTTTCACAGTTGCTTCAGGTTTGTTTTAAAGTTGGATGCCAAAGAAGGATTCATCATAATTGTAGCATGAGACATTTTACAGCTTACATTTAAGCAATAATGGAATACAGACAACAGTGTAATGATATCAACATTCCCTCTCTCAATAAACCAGGCTGTGATGTCCAAACTGGATTGTGAGCTACAGATGAGTACAGAATAGATTCTACAGAGTAACTACAAGAGTAAGTAATGCGAGTATAAGAATTTCTCCATAAAAACCAATTTTATTCTGTGGCACAAAGCAATAATCAGCTTTTGCTGTTGATTAAATGTTGAAGTAAAGTTAAAGCATTTAATCGACTGCAAAGCCCATTTAACGTAAGTGTACTCCAAATCTGTAGACATTATTGATACTATATATGAAGACAAAACGTTTATCCAGTATATCTCACAAAACCACAATTTTCTTCGTGGAGGATTTGGAATGTGGCTGTGCCAATCTCTGGAAGTCTTTCTGCTGACGCTGATGTTTATTTAGGGTATGTGCTTTACACAAATAACTGAACAGGCTTCTACACAAATAACAAATAATCCTTAGTTCGTAGGTAGTAGTTTTCATCCATGGGCCATCAAGTGCTCTACAGACGAGTAGAACTTCTGATTTTGAAAGACTTACTCTGGCACAACCAAAAGAGAGATGTTTTTTAGGAACACCAGGCAAGGTCCACAGACGTGGCCATTCTGCCATCACAATTAACATCTTGGCAAATCGAGACTCGACAGCCACAGGAATCCTCATCAGTCTCTGAAGTGATGGCTGGGAAGAGAGGGTCTAAAATCTCAGATTTTGTGCACCAGGAAATTAATTTTCCAAACAAGAGCTGGGCACCCAGTGAAGCAGGTTGGGCAGCCAGTATAAACTTCTGTGGCTGCCCAGGGTTTTCACTTGCTCAAATTTTGGCCCCAGGGAAGAGCCTGTTTTCCAATTTGCAAATGGACAAGTCTGTTTCCAAACACAGGTCACAGTACTCTGCCTATGCATAGCTTAGGCAAAGTAAAACAATATTAAAAAGCAGTTTTAGATACCACCCTTGCCCTTGAAACCCTCTTCCTCTTTTGCCTTTTTGGAGAAGTGAACAAACTTAAGAAATGGTCAAAATACATGCACGAACATGTTACTAAGAAACAGTGAGAGAAAGAGAAGCTAATTTTCGAGGTGATAGAATAATTTCAAACAGGCTCATATATTTTCTGTATGAAGAATATGCTTTTTTCGGGGGGGGGGGGGCTCAAAAGCCAAAATAGATAATTCAGGCTTGATCAAGAGCCTATTAAAATTGACAGAATTTCCCTTCTGGCTTTAAATGATTGCAGGAAAGAAATCACATATTTTAAATTTTTTTGCACTGCACTGCACTGCACAAAAGAAGGAGCAAAAAAGCAAAGCATTCACCCTCAGTACATAAACCTGAAGTTAGAAATGTGTTGTCAGTAAGACATTCTTGCAAATCATCCTCCTCCACCCCACACAACTTCCATCACATCTCCCAAATAAAGGGCTAAGACACTCAAGACCATGAAAGAAATGAAGTAAATATAAAGTTAGGATAATAATCACAAGAAAATTTCTCATCTTCTAGAAATAAACTCCCCCTTTCTTGTTATTATGCTTCTATGAGCTGATATTCCTCTAGGTGATGGGTGTATGGGACCTCCCAATCTAACCCCGTGACAGAGGGTTAGAGCTGAGCCCATTTCCCATATAAATGGCCTGGATTCATCCTGTAAATCCTGCTCATCTCACGGCCAAGAGTATGGGGATGCACCTTGTAGAGATGCTGGGCTATTTATTCGGCCAGACTCTTGTCATGTCACCTCACTTCTCACAACTTGGGCAGGACAAATTGAGCTTGCACATCCCTGCATCTGGTATCTACCTCCAGCCCAATGGCTTTTCTCCTTAGAAACAAAGAGGAAGGAGGTAAAAGCAGAGAGGGAAAAGCAAATGTTTTCAAAAATATAAAGCTGAGTGATGAAACAGAGCAAACATGGAGATTAGTGGAAGGCATATAGGCAGCTGCTCAATTTCTTAAGGACCTTAGCTTGTAACGAAAGGCAATATCAGCGTCTGGCAGGAGGATACCAAGGCCCATGCGACTGTTATCAAGTCTGACAGCTTTGTTTTCTGCTAGTTCTACATCAAAATGAGACAATAGTATGAAAAGAAACATCTTCATCTCATTCATTGCGAGGAACCTCCCTGGACACATACTGATCCCAGAGCCAAAGGGCATTAGGAAATACTTCAGTTTTCTTCCTGCCTTGTAGAATGTGGTTTTCTTCTTGCCATTTTCTATGTATCGATCGAACTTATACTCCTGAAAATGAAAGAGAGACAGCGTGATATCTAACAAGGCAGTTACATGTGCTGCTTTCTTTGCACAATGGTAACGCGTCTGAAACCCAGAAAATAAGATAAAAAGGAAGACAAGGAGCTGACAGCTTCTTCTTTTTAGTTGGTTCCCTCAAGTTTCATTAACTCACATTATCTTCCCTGCAAAGAACACTCTTTAAATCCACTTATTTAGCTTAGTCCTTTTACATCAAGCTCCTTCAACTTCCACATCTCATCCACTGAGTGTCTGGCCTATATTGATTGTAATTAGATTTTGACCGCTTTGTAGCAGGGACAATGAACCTTAGTGGAAGGACAATTTTCTTGTAAAGCATCATACACACTCAGTGTGGCACACACATCATGAATAAGGAAGGATAATCTGCCAAATTCTGCAAATGCCTATGAATAAATTAATGCATTGCACCGATTTTGCTCTTGCAAGTTACAGCAAAATCCATCCTTCTTTTGCACCGAATGGTGCAGATTATTCAAAAACTCCAATGCTTTGCAGTCAGTTTTCCTTTCAGTTGGAGATGGTTGCTGCTTTATTTGCCACATCTTACCTTCAAATATTTTTCTCCAGAAGCTGTGAGCAAAGCAGGACAACTGCCAGTGACTGACCATTATAAAGAGGGTGCTTTCAAGTAAGGCTTGAGGTCACACCTATGTTCCATAAATTGAACATATTTCTGAGTATTTTTGAGTAGCAGGATCCCTGTTTAGAGATAATTTGTGTTTTTGAATGAAGGAGATCTGGCATCCTCACTCAGTCAATGGCAAATTAACCACTTACAAAACCCTCCTGCATGCTTTGAATAAAAATGACAGGCACTTCTTGCTTATGGTCACTCATTAGCATTTGTCCTGCTTTGCATACATCTGCTATAGCAGCAGCCATTTGGAGCTGGCTGGGAACAAGTCAGTCAGACAGAAACCGACCTCAACTGATTAAAAAACCCCACACCACCATTAAAAATACACTGATACTGATCTACCCGTTAGATTAAAGGCTCTGAAAATCATGCACTCCAGGTCTTGTCATTGAGAAACAAATGTCAGGGGAGGTGGTCAGTGAGAAAGGGAATAAGCACTAGGTGCACCGGAGGGGATGTAACTTTGGGTACTGAAGAACAGGAGCTTGTTTCACTAAATGGCAGAGGCCTGGATTTTCCAAAAATATAAAGGTGATTCTGTGTCTGCTTCCACTGATGAGTAATTCTTTTCAGTCTCTTTGAACACCCCAGTCAAAAGGAAGCACGCCTTTATTTTTTTTCCACCAGGAAGTTATTGCTTCATTTGAAGCAGCACAGTAATAAATGAAAGCCCAGAATATCATAAGATTTACTTCCTGAATTCTAAATCCTGCTGGTCTAAAAAAGCACCACTAAATATGAACTGCAATAGCTTAAAAATCCAACCCAGAGCTCTTCACTTCGCTCAAACATTTTCACAAGGTGCATTTCTGGTGTCTGGAGCAATTAAGAACTGTGTTATTGAACACACAGACACACTGGGTCAAACCTTACTCTTCCTTTGTCATATTAAGAGCTTTCTGAGACCTGTAATTGCTTTTAACAAAAAATAAATGGCTGTCTAAGGAATAGGGAAAACAGAAAACAAGTGCAAGACAGGAACATAGCCAATGACAGTGACATCAAGCTCAGGCTTGTGCTGCTGGAGCCCCTTGGGTTGAGTAGTGTTTCCTGAAAAGCTAGTTCACTGGCTAAATAGAGACTACTTTTTAAAAATGAAGGAACTGTCAGCCATGCACAAGGTCTCCTGAAAGAGACATGGTGGCTGAGGGCAAGAAAGAGGTCAAGACACCGAGGGAAAACAGGCTATGAAGTTCTCTGTGGATGAGCTGCTACAAGTATTATGAAAACTGAGCAATCTCCTGTGATTGATCTAAGTCTCTTTCTGTCACATACTGTATTTAGCTTTGTTTGGGAAGTCACCACAGAGGACTTCCTGCAGGGTTTCCTGATATTTACTCTATGGGTGTTGCAGAGTTCATTTACTGAGCTCTATAACCAGCTGAGTTAGAATTTAGGGGTTCACTTATATACTTTAAAGAAAACTGACTAATTCATTTAAGCCTTAATGGGTGGAGAAAGAGGTCAGAAATATATGCTTACACTTACACAATATGGTGCCAAAGCAGAAGATAGCTTGAACTTAAATTTATGTATCCAGGAGAAAAAGCATTGCTACAAAATTATCTCGTCAAGCTGCCTGTTTTCCCAGGAAAAGTTTTCCCTAAATACATGACAAGCTCAAGACTGCACCTTTCAAAAAATTCATTCTCCATCTCTATCTGATCCTCAGTAGTTATTGTTGAAAGCACACTGCATATTTTAAGAACCAAACAGAACAGTGATTTCCCCACTTTTCGAGAGGGCCCATGTGCTGAAATCAATGTACTGCAATGTGTGGATTGCTCATTCACTATCAAAAAGATAAAATATATGAACTAAAGCTGTACTGTGAAAGCTGAGCAGAGCTGATACTAAGCAGATATATTCAAGCAATGGAAATATGGTAATATATTCCGGCAATTATTGGATAAGGGAGGAGATCAGTTTCCACACTGATGCTTTTGGTCTAGGACCTAAACAAACAGATGGACTTTTGACAAATCAATAACGTTCTCCAAAATAAAGTGTTAAGGACAAAATGAAAAAAAAAAAAGCTTATTTGTTAGCTGTTATCTATCCTTCCTAAGGATAAAAATATTAATCAGCTATTTGCCAATAGATGGATTATTTTCAAAACCTTAATTTTCTCTGCAGGGTTTATCTTCATTTTTGGGTGGGGACAGGCAGCAGAGCTTCCCTGAATGTAATTTTCATTCTTGTGGCTCCAATGTTCATCCCAGTGACTATACCTTACTCCTGCTGACTCCAACATTCTCCACACCTCCTCTCACTGAGGCTGGCAGAGCTCCTACACAGCAAAATGCTGTCCTGCACCAACGAGACATTTGAATCTCATCCGTTTTTTGCAACCTCTCATCTTTAAATTCCTGAAAGGAAGAGCTTCATAGAGCAGTATCTCTAGCATGGGCTTTCTATAAACACGGAAAAAAAATCCAGTTCCTTTCTTCTTTGGCTCAAATGCCAAGGATGGAAATCAGTATGGCTGGGAGACAGCCATTTGCTTAGGAAAATGAGGGTGAGGAATGGATGAGGCACAAGCTCTTGCTTCTCAGGCAGACGAGCCATTTAACATCCTCAGCATGCACCCTTGCTCTTTCTTGCTCTTCCTCCGTGGCACCCTGGGCTGGGGACAGCAATCTGGGGAGCAACCTAGCTGAGAGAAGGACTATTCAATTTGCATGCAGGTGGTGAACTTCTGAAGCTGTATTACAGCGGAGGCAGGGTGGATTAATTTCGAGTCTTTGATATTCATTAACTTGAGCGTCAGGGAAAAATACAAGGAGATGACACAATTACCCTCCGAGCTTCGCTGCAGAGCAACAGCTTTGCAGTCTCAAGTTCACAACACTCTAATTGATCAAGAAGGGGTGAATCCCTACGAAGGGAGGTGAAAAAGCATAAGGCTCAACTAAGACACTGCTATTATAGGGCTTCAGAGAGTCAATGATGCTTTGCGGGCACTTAGCTAAATGGCCCACATTATTTGCTATTTAAACCACCTTCTATTATTCAGCCCTCCTTGGGTATCAAATGATCCACTGCCAAACAAAGCCCACATTTAGCCTAAAGTTTATGGTAGTCAATGTGCAATTGTCAATTCCTTTGAAAGCAGTCGAAGTCAGTCTCATCACCATATTTCTCTCTTCAGGCCATGAATCCTTTGACCTGCAGGGCCCTAGAAAATACATCTGAAACTAGGAAGATTTGTTCCACAAGAAGGAACAGCAGTAAAAAAAAAACAAAACAACCCACAGATCACAAAAGGCTTGGCTGCTTCAATGTGCCTGGAGTAGGAAGAGTAGCACCAGCTGAATGTTTACCTTAGGATCTTCATAGACCTCAGGGTCCATGTGCAAAATCTGCGGGTAAAGGGCTATCCAGTCTCCTTTCCTCAAAACGACTTCTTGATTCCCTTCAAGCTTGAGAACAAAATCCTCTTGGCTGATACGGATGTTCATGGAGGACGAGCACATTCTTAAACTCTCGTTTAAGGCACTCTCTGCGATTAAACAAAAAGGGGGAGGAGGGAAGCATCAGAAATATGGAAGATGACTGGAAGTTATACATGGTTACAGCTGCTGATTCTCCAGGAGTTTAGTAGGGCAGGCTAAAGGGAAAAAAAGGGAAAAAACCACACAAGCAAAACCAAACATAAAGCAGAGACCAGGAGGAGGCAATACACAAGTCCCCGCAGGGTTGGGGTGGGGCAGTCAGGGTGCTTAACCTCCCTATGTCATTCTCACTGATGGTGATGAGAAATCCTGTCGGTTGTAAGCAGAACCAAGTTTTGGGTGAAAAGTCATTATTCGGGCATCATGTTGAAAACAATGCAATCAAAAGACATGAATGCTTTATGCATTTACATATATTTTGGTGGTTGCAAACAAATACCAGCAGAAGCATCCATGGAGCTGTTTAGCTCGCCTTTTGAAAGCTGTTGGATTTAATGGTAGGACTATACATTAGAAATCATTCTGCCTGTTAATTCTGTAGTCATTCTGAGAATTTTAAAATGTATTTTCTTTTCAGTGCACTATGCAGCCAAATTATAGTGTCTGTTGTGGTCAGAGTGAATGAAAGCAATTCATTATTTGTCTGGTAATTTTAAGAGAGAAAGACACTTCTAATTGGCCTAGAGGAAACAAAACATAGTCCTTTCAGGTTTGGGGAAAGCAAGATTTCTGTCTCCACCATCACATCCTGGAAGGCTCCAGAAGCTGAATGTCCTTGCTTTCCCAGTGGCCTTCACCTTTTGCTCCTAGCACGACAGATTTTATGGCTAATTTCCGGCAATTTATCCTGGCAGTTTGAGGAGGAATTCCTTTGGGAATAATATGCATAATTTGCATAAATCATTCTGATAGCATGTATATCAGCATGTAGCTCCTGTCTAGGGCTGCATCTCTCACTTTGTAATCAAAACTGACTATTTTTCCACCAGCATGTATGGGCACTGTTATATGTGACTTGATTCCTTCTAATCATTAGTGTGAAAAATAGCCTAAAATAGGGTTTCATTTGCATGTAATAATTCATTTGTGTCTGCATCTATGTTTTGTGATATCAAATAAGCCTTCTCCAAGTGTTCACCAAGGCACTGCAATTGCTGCACCCAAAAGGTTAGTTTATTAGAGACAGTAGCTACCCAGTGTAGATGCCCCTGAAAAAAATAATAACAAATGTTCTTTCACTAAAAATTAAATCTGGTGCAGCATGCATAGAAAATAAAGTGGCCCTGGATGCTTTCTTGCAGGAGGTTTTTCCTTAAGCATGCATTTGTCTAAAGAAATGAGGCTGCGGTCAGCTTTGTGTGGCCAGCGCCGTGATTCAATGTGACGTACAGTGAGTCTGTGCATATTCTTTTGGACTGCCTTCGTTACTATAATCAGGCAGAGTCAAATCGGCTTGTTGGTGACGAAGCCAGAAAAGAACCCTGGTTCCAGAAGATGGCCTCTACTGCGGATAGCCACAAGGCACCTGACACGATAGATTTCAACTGGCAGCGCTCTGGCAACAAAACTTTACGTGGTACAAAGGAAGGGTCCAGCCTCCACTCCAGACTGTCTTCAACCTGCAGAAAATGATGCTGGTAGCTTTGTACTAGTCCACCATTTGGAAATGGTGGTGACATCCGTAGACACAGCAGAAATCAAATGAGGAAGAGGGAAAGGGGGGAAAAAAATATAGGGAAATAATTATTAAAGTGCTGCGGCAAAATAGCAGGTTTAGGTTTAACCACCCAAGCAACGCGGTCACATCCTATCGGTGGACATCCTCCCGGAAAGCGTGGCAGTCTCTGCCCGCTGCCGGATCTCAAATGACAATTGGGCAGCATATCTTATGCAGAAGTTAATCACAATAATAGAGCACAAAGTGTGGCTTAGCGGTCAGATCGTAAATGACAAATCTGTTTTACCTTCCAGTACCAGTTATGTGTGGAAGGCGAGCTTGGCTCTCGCTCTGAGCGATCATGCCGATAATCATTAGATGACAAAAGTAATGAGTCACATTATGATCAACAAAGGAGAATGGAGCTTATATGGCTTTGCAGGCTCACATTAAAAAAATAGACAGTCAGCTTTCCACAAATGCCAGAGCTATACATTGAGAGGAATGACAACTGCACAATAAAACTGCAGCCTTTACTTGCAGTTGTCATAGTTCAGCAGACACCAGCCATCGCTGCTGACAGACCAGCTGGGTAGCTTGGGAGGCCTTCCATTCTGCACTGTGAGGTACAGTAAATTATCCAGCACGGTAGAGCAACATCTGTTTCTGTGCTTGTGCCGAACAAACAAGGCAATTTAAAGCATACCAAGGGATAACCAAGCAGCAAATGAACATGACCCTCATTTTTTTCCCCCCTTCTTACACACATGAGATGCTAAACTTCACTGTGCAAGCGCTACATAAAGAAGCCAGGCTGTTGTTTGATAAGGTGTTGTCAGAGAGATTTTACATATTTTCTAGAGAGAGAGAAGGAGGGGGGAAGAGAGAGATATCTCTCATAGTATTGTTATTCTTAGAATCCTCCCACTTCTCTCTTCATTTCTCTTATACTAAAGCTAGCACTCAGTTTCCAATTCATTCTAGACTTTTTTTTTTAAAAACTGTTTCAATATACTTATAAATATTCAGTCTTTAAACCCTAATTTGCTATACTTAGTTCACATGCCTTCAAGCATTTGTCTTCCAATTTCCACTGAATAAATGCGTACTAATGAGAAATAGAGCAAGCTGCTGAGGCAAAGCTGGGTGACTTGAGCCTGGCCTGCCACCAGCTTGTGATAGGCAGGCAAATTGAGTTAAAATGAAAAGTCTTGTCAGCTGAAATACAACATGGTAGCCAAACAGCAAGCTGTCAATCATCCAGCCAAAACAAGGGACTGCAGGTAATAAAAGGTCATTGCGAATCATAAGTGCATTTGGCTTTCGTAGGCAAGTTAATTTTAATTAAACATGATCTCTATCTGTAAATGTTTTATAAAACTTATTGTGCAGTAATGGATTGTTAATTTTACACTAACACAGAGCAGGTAATAGGGTACAATAATTATTAGAGTGTATTGCAGGAAAATAGCTATTGAGCATGCAAATATTTGGGGGGGGTCATTTACCCACAGGCATCACGGTGTGCCAACACAAACGATAATCTGAAACAAGTACATTTGCATCTTACTAAGAACTAAATGGTACTGCCCAGCCCATTCCAGAAAAATATATTTATTTCTTTCAATTCAACCAATGTTTTTAATGCTTGGCATTTGTGTTACAACTACACACTCTGTATCAGCTCCTTTTGGGTCCCTACCCTGTCTTGTGTACAAAACAATTTTTCAAGCTGTGCTCTTTTTGCAGGAATATCTGGGATTCAGCAATGACCTGGGGCAAGAATACTTCACCATATAAATGAATGGACTAATATTAAACAAACGAACTGACTAAACATGCCTAGCATTAAACATGCACTAAGTACATCTCTGCTTTACCCCTGGCATTTCCATTATAACCAGTTTAACTGACAGACCATTTTCATGTGTCCTTTGCCATATTAGAGCTCTGTTGTGAGCCATAATGTCTAATAATGTATGTTACTCTGTGCACACAAATATACACATTTGGGATTTTGGGACTGTATTGTTTTATGTAGACAATACAAAGGGCACTGCCCCAGAAATACCATCAGAAAAAGATAATCAGGGCCAAAATTTGCTAGTTTTATTTTGGGTTGAATGTGTTTTGCATTTTGGTTTGGTTTGTCTTTTTTAAAATAAAATAATCATGTACCTGTGCTTAGAATATAGGAGTAAATCAGGCCATGTTGTTCCCTAGACCCAAACAGTCTGACCATAATAACAATGTTACTTCCTGAGAAAGACTTTTAGCAATTTGTGCTTTTTCTCCATAGCCTGAAGAATCAAAAAAAGTCTCTTGTTATCGTAGGCCAAAAAGAGGACGGAGAATCAGAGCGCTTAAAAGAGGAGAATGAGATGACAAGGTGATGAACATGCAAGCATCCCACCTGGTCTGCCTCACTCGAGAGCAGGGACACAATCCCAGTTTCCTACGCTCTGGGTTGGCACAGAGGGAGTGGAAAGAGGAAAAGCTCAGTCTTGGAGGTTTAGGGTCAGTGGCCTTCCTGCAAGAGGGGAGCTTTTGGTGTGCAAGCAATGAAATTTGAGACCTTCGTACCTCCTACACATTTATTAACAAAACATCCCTTTCCCCTTTCCACTGAGGCATGACTTTAATTCTCTTATGGTACAGAATTTTTTCTATATTATTATTTTATGGGACAGTATCCAGCCCTTTATGACTTAAGTGCCAGAAGAATTGAAATCTAGCTTCTGTTCTTATCACATTATGTTTAACATGATTATAAAATTTAACAAAAGTGTTACAAGAATACTACAAAGTAGGATGTTGCACTTCCCTCTCAACACATAAATCAAATGCTACCAAGGTACTTCAAGATTTCAAGAAGCAGAGGAATGACACAGTTAATGTTTTTAAACTGTTCATACTGTTTTGCACCAGATGGTTTTAGCGAACTACATGTTTTTATTTTCCTTATTCCTACACTTTCGGGGAGCCTTTTCCCCCCCCCCCCCCTTTTTTTCATTCCCTTCTCAGTCTATAAATACAAACTGAATTTTCTTTTGTTCTTCTTGATGCTTGGTAACTTATTTATTGGCGTATGCCAGCTCTGATGCGAAGTAGTTTTACTTGTGCTCCTTAAAAGTCCATTAAATGCTTAGAAAGTCATGTTACTCATCAGAATTGTCATCCAATATCTCCTCTACTTCAAAAGCATTCTCCATTGGTTAGAGATAAATCTGCATCAAAATAGCCATGACTCCAGATGTAAACTTAGTAGACTCAAGATATAGAAGACTAATATTAATGCTCTAGCACAACGGAAATGGATCAGACTCCATTTTATATTTGTACTAATCAAATCAAGTTTGCACATAGATTCTTGAGATATGCCACACTGGATGATCTTGGAGAATGGCAGCTATTACAAGGATCCAAACCAGGCACAGAATGCACAGCTCCACCACCACTATCTCTTTACACAGCTTTGTTTAAGAGCGGAACATCAGTTCAGGTCATGACCTACTAAGACTTATGGACATGAACTTTTTTTGAACATGGGATTGGTTTTGATATTTAAAAACAGAGGATTATTGAATCTTTAATCTTTTATTCAGCTGTTGTCTACCATTGTAACACTACTTGTGGAGACTTTCAGATGCTTAGAGGTTATGTCCTACCTGCTACATCCTCTTTCTTCCCTTGGGCTATTTTCACCATTTCTCTTGCCATTGTCTGTGCACTACCAAATGAAGTGAAACCAAGAGCTAATGCTCTGAAGGCGTATACAGCTCCTGATTCAAACAACTTCCAATGACCACTGGCAAGGATCTCCCTCTGAACTCTGGATCCAGAACTGGAAGATGTGTAGCACCCTTAAAGCTCCTTCAAAGCTCCCTCTTTTGAGCAAAGTACTGAAAATGCCGTTTCTCCTCTCTAAATTTTTATCTTCTTATATTTTATTTGGAGGCATTGCCCAACAGAAGCCTGCTTTAGAAGCCTTTTTTGTTTTGCTGAAGAGAGAAAGAAAGAAATTTCTTGCGGATAAAATACATTAGCAGTTTAAATACACAATCCCACTTTAATTTCAGAAAAGGGTCTTTCTTGGCAGTACCATACAGAAGTATTTGAAATGCATTAACACTTCGGCAGATGCTCAGAATCAAACAACTTAATAGGCATCAACTTTTTTTCAAATAATTGCAAAGCTTCGATTTAGCCTTTTGCATACCTTGCATAGTTAATTACCTAGGCTTTAATGTTTACATGCAATGAGAGTATCTACAGCTATAAACTACATAATTTATAATTGATGTAAATGGGTGTTATTATGTCAATTAGGCAGCTGTGTCCTCCACCTTCTCAGTAAACAGAAATGAGTGATAAACCGAGTTTGCCGGGAGAGCCCCTCTTCTCTTCCTAACAGATAAAAATAAATTACCTAGGTAGACCAGGTTGTCCAATTGTTCTCTGGTGAGGTGGATGTTATATGTGGGCCCTCTCTTTTGACCTGTTGACTGCAGCAAATGGTCAATCTCGTCACGCACCGCTGCAAGAGCTTCTGGGTGCCGCAGAAGATAATACATGGCCCAGAATGTAGCTGGAATCGTGTTTCCCACAGAGGCCCACAGGAAGGCAAAATGATGTGCTGGGAGAAAATAAGTGAAAAGGAAGATTAATAGCGTTTATTACACTGATTAGATTTGCAGTGTGCTAATTAAAAGATGTTAGGACACAGACCCAGCCAAGGATCAGTGAATGCTAATGAGGACCAATAGGCTTCTGAAGTCTAATTTTCTGCTTAATGAGAATAGTTTGAAATGTAATGTCGGGGGGGTGGGGGGAATAAGGGGAGGAAATGCAGCTCAGTTATAATCTTTCTCATTATCACCATTAAGTATCTTGTTTTACCACCTCAGCACAAAAAAAAAATCAATTATCATAGAGGGTTGTTTCAGAGTAAAACATTTTATCATTAGCCAATTAGAAAGAACATAAAAAAATTTCAAGGTCGCCATTTTGCCTTTTTATTTCAAAGGTCTATAGTAAATTATTTTATTTTAGACAAGCAATCATTCATAAGTTTCCTACCTGCTTTGTCATAATCTCCAAGCAGCTCATATTTCTCAAATATATCTTGTCTGGCTTGGACCACTTTTGACCCTCCCAGCCATTTTGTCATGTTCTGAAGTAAAAAATGATGTATAAGCTCCTTCCGAACCTTCTTGGTAGCTCCTAGCAACTCAATTGGTATGTTTGCAGCTAAATAGGGAAAGCTGGCATCAAACTTGATAAATTTGTCTCTGATTTCACTAATAACTTTGTGGCCATCTGCAGCAGGAACTCTTCCATATAGTGTTACAAAACTGGCTTCAAACATTACAGAGCAGCAGAATTTGTACATTTTTTCTGTTTCCCAATCTGTTGCTTGTGAGCATTTCCATTCAAATATATCCTGGAGATTTTTCATCATGTGGTCAGAAATGATATCCAAAGGCTTGCCTTGTAGATACTGGTAGATTCTGTGCAGGTTTTCCTTGAGTTCAGGGAATTTTCCTTTTGACAAGGCTGGGTAGTCAAAAGTTTTGGATGCCATTTTATTAGCGAATTCATGAAATTCAAGTTGCTTGCTATTTCGGATGACATAGACATATTGAAATGGATCCATGATAAAGGTAATATATCTACCTGAATAGAAGAACAAAAAATAATTAGAGACATGCACTTTTATAATCTGGTGACGATTCCAGAAGCAGTAACTGAAAATAAGCCAAATTCTGTGAAAAAAAAGCATGCAGAAAAAAACCCCCAAAGCAAAGCTGCATGAATAACTCTGAAAAAAAAAATGAAACAAATATTATTTAGATTTTCTTTGTCAGGATGCAGATTTCACCACTGTACACTTTGCAGGCCCTTCTAAAAGCCGTGTGATGCCATTTCCATGTAGACGGATCTACTGTTTGTGCTAACAGTTGTGTGTGATCTCTTCAGTTGTGGTGCTCTGAAATAAACCATTTACTACTCTGCTCAATTTCATGAAAATACCGTGTGGAGTTGTAGCAACATTCGGAAACTGTATGTTTTCACCAGCAGAAAGCAAGAAACGCACACATTTCACCTGCACAGAGGAGAGTGAATGATAGGGGCTGGAGTGGAAAACATGCCACCTAGGCAGTCTTTTCCAAGCAGATGACACAGGAACTCATATTCTGTCAGTTACAGCTTTAACTGCATGCTGGAAACCCCCAACATTTAAAGCTTCTCTCACATCTGGCTCTTTTCCCTGAAGCTTTGCTAACTCTTTGTTAAGAATGTGCTTAGTATCCATAACATGACTACCTTGGTTTATGAATGTGAAGTCACAGCCTACAATGTAGCAGGCACCATTTTTAGCACGGGTTCCACTTT
Organism: Eopsaltria australis; assembly: GCA_034509425.1. Taxonomy (NCBI): domain Eukaryota; kingdom Metazoa; phylum Chordata; class Aves; order Passeriformes; family Petroicidae; genus Eopsaltria; species Eopsaltria australis. The sequence goes on along the minus strand of JAVTVJ010000144.1, from coordinate 2,495,737 downwards.
GGGGTACACACTGTCCCAGTGCTAGCATCCACTGTGTCACAGTGCACCAGCAACTCCCTACCCATTCCAGGATCCTTAATGAGGTGACACAGTGATACTTTCAGCTCCTTGTACAGAGGGACAGGATTGCATGAAGTTAGATGCTTTTTCAAATTGTCCCTGCCAGAGAAACCCTGCAATTTCTCCCCAGACTTCAACTGCTGAAGAAAAGCATTTGGAGAACTACCATGAATCTAAATGCTAACACTCCCAAAGCTCAATTAAATCTTGGCTCTTTATAGATGATTGTAAATTTAGAGTTCTTGATCCTTACCTTGAATGAAGAGGTGCATTAGGGAAAAAGGGTACCTATTAAAATGTACACTTTCTCAGTGAAATATCCCAGTCACAAACTCAGGGAAAGAGCAAAGCTTCCAGCACTTACAGTCTAATTCTGTCTCACTAAAGGGACAAATCTCCTTTGATTTTAATGGGAACACTATATGCTTAACTGAGGACCAAATTTGGCTCTGTGACAGATGTCCAGAGATAAAGTAGTCACTACCACTAAAAATGTCAAGTATCCATGGTTACCATATAGCAATATTTGAATTATCATGGTTATTTTATATTCTGATTTTTATATACACACAGTGCTCTAAGGTATCTGGGTACACTCTGGACTTCCTTTACAATTACCAGCTGCCATAATTCCCCTCCCAGTTACATCAAATGCAATGCCAGTGAACCAGTAAGGGAATGCAAGTGATAGATCAAGACAGAATTTGAACCCTTTTTCTTTTTTGTCAACAGTGTGTGTGAAGGTTTTTAAGATACTCATGGATTTTGTTTTACTGTAACATAATCAACCATAGCTGTAAATTTAATTTTAAAGAATAAGTATACTGATAAACCAGCATGAAAGAGAGATCCTGAATTCTGTCCCCTTTTTTGACCATTTCTTCCTTTCCAGACTGCAGAGGCTAACAGGAATTTTTAGTCTTGACCTCTGCAGGATGCTAAGAGTGCTAGAATTACTCTCTCTTTCCAGCTTTCGTCTACTTTCATGCTCTTTATTGAGGCTACCATCTTTGTGATCAAAGCTTGGAAAGAATGCCCATTGGAGCAATTTTTAATAAATAGATTTGGTGTGTTATTAACCCTAAAGATGAAAGCTGGCTTCTTAACTTTGCATTTACAGGGTAAACAATTTAAGTTAAGATTTTTAATTAATATTAATTTAAACCATCTGTCCACCATCTGCTTATTTCTGATGCAAAATATGAGTTTCTTTGTGATCTTTAATCAGACACTTAGCAAACGCACATCAATTCTTATCATTTTTAAGTAAGAAAATGATTTTCAGCAAATGAGTTTTCAGACAAACAAACAATTTTAGTAATAATTTTAAATCAAAACTCACTCACCACTAGCACATACTTTGAAAAAAAAGTCCCTGAGAAAAAGAATATTACAGATCTTGTTTTTATTATTCTCATCAGGTTCCTGGTAGCAAAAAGTAAGTATGTACCAAAATATTACTCATTTTGTAGAATCAATTCAGGCTCCAGACCACATCACTGCAAGTCAATAACATATATAAACACATAAACCAAAATATTTCTTGTTGCTGCATTTAGTAAAGGTCTAGATAATCAGAAAAGTGGAACACCCCGATAACAAAGGCAGCTTGTTTACGTATGCCATTGAGAATCTAATTTTAGATCTCTTAATTAGAAAAGTACTAAAACTTAGGGCTAATTAATGGCAGTCAGAAAGCTGTGAGAGTGGGTATGGGAACCTTTAACAATTACAGTCCTCCTTGCACACAGATCCACTACATGGCTACACTGCTTACCCCAGTCTCCTCCATGCAGGAACAGATTGCTAATTACAAAACCATGCCCCAACACCTCCTCTACACCCTGAACAGCAAACATCCAAAGTGGAACAAACTTTCTCACCTCAAGTTATGATTTTAAATTTTTTAAGTGCCAATATGGTCCTTAGTTTTGCTTTTTAAATCCTGTTGTTGTTCCCAATGAGGTTTCTTCCCACTGATTGTCCCTGGTGATGTCAGAGACAAATAAATTAAAACCCTTCCTAAAGTTTTCAGTTATTATTTTGTATTTTAAAATGCAGCTTCCCCATCTACACCCATGTCTTTCCATTGCAGCTAATGCCAAGACTATCTTTGGAAAGTAACCTTTTCTGAAATTAATCCAAAATCTTGATACTCATGAGTTTCCATCAGAGTACTAGAAAAGGCAATGCCACATCAGCCAAAAACGGAGGCATACTACAATCTCCACAAATTAGGTAGCCTTAAATATTGAAGGTATTTATACAGAAACCACTAGAGGCTAAGCCTTTCCCTGATAGTATGTAAAAAATGCTTCAACATCAAAAACAAAGTAGACATGTACATACAGAAACATCACACTTCAATTCCCAATAGTTTAAGTCACTGAGGTATTTTATTTAATACAGTAAAAGCAAGTCAAAACAAGAGATACATCCTTGTCTCCACAAAAAGCCCTCTGATTTTTTTTTAATGGCTACAGAGAATTCATACTTCACTATCCAATCCTTCAGTCTGCATTACACACATGCTGCAAATAGCCTGGTTATCTCCATTTAGTTTCTACAGTCTCCTAGAAATAGAAGATTGATGTGGAAAATATGAAAATTGTCAACTTTGGTAAATCTGAGCAGGGAAGCCAGTATTTGTGTGATAGTTAAGAAATTACTCTAATAATGCATTCTGCAGCTTTTTAATGCTAATGATGAAAGACAAGCATTTCAGATGGCATCTAATGATGGATGTTATTTTGGTAATGCTTGCAGCAGGCTTCAGCCTGGTAAGGAGTTACTGTAAATTACCTTTTGCCAATGAGAGAAAAATGTGATATGTTACTGTAGGTGTATCATGCTTTAAAGAAAAGAATGACTTAGCAGCAGTATTCGAAAACGCAAACGTGTTCAGTAAAACCCACTAAGATTATTTTATTAAAAGGTGAGCTAGTCTCAGAGAGAATGTTGCAGGTTAATTATCACTCCTATCAACTTGGGAGGAAAAGGACACAAAGTTTAAACCCAAGAAACAATGACAAAACTGTTTCAAGCTCTTTAGGTTCTTACCTAGCCGTCTGCCTATGCTGCTGACCCTTAACAAGCAGAGAGGCTTGGGAAGTACGATCATCTCAATGCCACAGACTCTCGCTTTCCCTTCCTTATTCTTTTCTTTTCTGTTCTCCTTTTTTTTTTTTTTTTTTTCCCCAAGACTATTGCATTTACGTAATCGTCCTCTTATTAGGGAGATTCTGCTGAACTGCTGACAATGATGTACAGTGGTGCTGCGCTGGCATGACGTTTGGGGAAAACGATTCTGCTGCACCACCACACAAAACCAATTAGAGAACTATTTTCTGCGACAGGTCAGGAATTTACATTGTTTCTCATAGAAAGATGTGCTTTTTAATTTCTTTATTAAGATGACATCCATGTCCCTTGCGACTTTTAGGGATGACAATCATTTGCTCATCACATGGGAAAGTACAATCAGCAAAATCGCATTACCAGTACGGGGCAACGCCAGAAACTCCAAGCATCGTTCCGCATTTTCCAAATGAACTAGTTTGAGAACCAATAATTAGAACAATATATATTGATAGAATTTTTTGACAGGACCTTTAGACATCCACCAGGGGGGTAAAGTAATGATAGTCCACATACAGCTGGCTACGCTATGTTTGCCGAGCACAGAAACATCATCTTTGTCAAATCAGTAAGACACACAGAAATCCTGTATGCCTTCGGATCAGGACATGACAGGAGGTACTAACTAGCTTTGGTTTCTTCCCTCACTTGCGGATGACAAACTATTTCTCTTTAGTGAAATCCTGATGGTCAGCAATTTTACACTGGAAAAGAGAACTTAAAGTGGTGTCTCCGTTATGACGAATTCACAAAATCAAACATTTCTCTACACAAGACTGAAATGATATCCAGAACTAACCTCAGCCTTTATCAAGGGAGGCTTGGCTCAAAACATTGAACATAGGGGGATTATCTGAGATAGAATTTGGTTTATCATGCAGATAGAAATTTCTGAAACTAAATTACACTAAATTGCTTAAACACACAAATTTCTACACACAGTCTTGCATAAAAAAGAGGCAAAAGAAATAAATATTTGATTAAACACTTTTAAGATTCTTAAGTATTACTGTATCCAGTTTTATGAATGTACTAATATCTGAATTATAGTTATTAATCTGTATTTGTAAAAAGCCAAAACTGTATTATAATGTGAATTCACATTAACAATAAAAAAGACGGTATTTCAACAAGAATTGGTGTTGTACTGTGCCAAACTCACGTTCAAGTTGCAAAAAATCTGATCATACCAGTTTCCAAAAAAAAATTTCCTGAATGAATTTTTAAAAATCGCATATTTAATACAGTAAAAATTCTCTTCCAAAGGAACAAAAGGACAGATTTTTTAAAAGGAAGAAAAAAATTTTTAATTAAACACACAACTTGCAATTAAATTAATTGACATTTGAAAAAAATTATTTTCATTCCAAAATATTGCTTATATGGAAATATAAAGCCCTGGAATTATAAAGCAAACTTTATACTTTACACTTAACATATTTGTTTCAAATTCCCTAAAACTACAGAAATAACTAAAAATTAGATAGACTAAAATTGATCAAGGATAAATTTGAACAAGGATATCAGCAGGTAAAGGTGCAGAAGATTATTACATCCCCCTATACTAATAAGAACTAGCCTTTCTAAATACAAGAAAATACTGGATTTTATACTGATTTTAGTAAAAAGTAGATCTCTATAGATAGATGTAAATTTCTATATTTAACTTTCATTCAGGATTTTAGTTTTATTCTATGTTTTTCCTCCACAGCTAAGTGTCTATGTGAAATCACTCAAATGTTTGTATTCAACCTAGCTTAGTAATACAGTTATAAATATAAGAAGCAGCAAGGTTATATCATACTTTATTATATTTTTATTTTCAGCAAGCATGATCAGAGTAAGAGGCTGGCAACGGGAAGTTTCTGTGTTCCAGTCCCGATTGTATCACTGAGTCAATGTGTCATTCATTCCCTTGTGTTCCTGTCAACCAGTTGTAAAATGTGTGAGAACAAATTCTGCACTTTTTTTCTTAAGTGTTTTCTAAATTTAATCTGATATTTTTCTGTGCAGTGTCAAGATGATGTTAGTTCTCCCTTCTTTAGGAAAAAAACCAACAATACACAATTAAATGTGCTGGCAAAATCTATGTTCATACAGTACATACCTACAAAATCTGTCAAAATACATTTATATTTATAGATATGAAAAATCCACACGTTGATAGTGATATTTGATGGATAATTATTATGCTTACAATATATGTGAATTTGAAGGATTTTTATGGGTCTATGCTAGAGAAAAATATTTTGGGTTAAGGATGATTCTAAATTAAACATTTGGATTAGTATTTAACTTCACTGACGGAAAAAAAATCAAGATAAATACTATAATATTTCTCACCAGCAATATGTACAGTGAAAATATCTCCAAATTTCTTTTGCTGATCCAGTAAGAATTTGTAAGCATCTTTTCTAAAGATCAAAGCTTTCCCAAGGTAAGGAATCCAGCCATTTATTAGTGGAGGCTCTCCAGTCTTTCTGTTAAAAACAGAAAAAAAAAAAATAAACAGAAGTTAACTTTGGCATGAGAGCAACTCATCTTTATACCTATTTATATATTACACTTAGACCCACCATTTACATCTATAATTCCTGCAATGTATAATATGTTGTACAGAAAGTTCTTCAGATATGATGGCAGGTTAAATCTAATCACAACTCTGTGCACTGAAGGCTCCATGTGGTGATTAGGAAAAATAAGTGAAAGAAATTGAGACGCATTTAACTACAGGTCGTCCAGTTATTACCATCAAGTTATGAACACAGAAAAATGACATTCGGTAGAAAAGCTCCCCGTGAAGAGTCATCTCATTTTCAATATTTCGTGTGTCAGAGGAAGATGTATTGGGAGGCAATTATGACAGATTTAGGTAAATAGGACGCCGACACAACACACAAAACAAGTATCCTTACAGATAACATTTTAATAATTTCACTTTACCAGCAAAGAGAACAGCCATTCTAACTAAATATCTTTAAAACATAGGATAATAACACAGGCTGAACATTAACTGTAAAAGATCTTAGTCTCTTTGTATTTATAGTCTAAGATAGAAATGCGTATGAACAGTTTAAGAACAAATTCCAGGTATTGATGTTTGCATCCCAGCCTAAAAAAGCAGCCACGTTTCCATGTGTTAGTTATCTTTACGGAATAGTATAAAATACCTTCTAACAATCTACTAAGTTACATTTTTCTTTAAAAGGAAGAAAGGTTCCCACACTGTCCTACTCCTGACTGCAAGTAAATATCTTTCCTTCATGCTGGTCTTTATTTGCTTGAATCTGATTTGCAACAAAGAAACATAAAGCGTGCTTGTTCTGGAAGGGATTAAAACAAATATTCAAGAACAACTCTGCTGCTACATCCCATCTGTGAAGGTGACTTATACTACATGCAGAACAACTCATTCTGATTAAACACAAGATATTTACTAGCTTGGATCTAATCAAAGATCAAGGGATCACAAGCTTTACTACTATCATACACAGCATGGATTTTTATGTAGCTGGATTAACCCTATCATAGTCACATTCTCCCTTGAACTGCTGTAACACAAATGAAAAAAAAAATTAAAATAAGCATGGTATGCTGTATTTACTTTTCATTTTACTTTCATAATTAAAACTTTTTTAGCAGGAAAATACAAGCCAGAGATTTGCTCACTTACTTTAAAAAAGTCGTTATAAATTTAATTTACAGATAAACAGATGTGGCTAAACCAAGCTGCGTATTTTGATCTCTTTCTGTTTAACTGACTACTAATTTCAAGTTTTAGTTTCCAAGAACATCCTTTTGTCCTCTGGAAAACCAGTAAATTTGCTTATTTGACAGTCTCACAGCCAACAGTTTGCTGTGCCTTTTTTATTTCCTCAAGATTTGTGGTTTTGGTGTTTTGTTTGGTTGTTTTGTAGCGTGTTTTTTATATTGAGGAGAAGGTGAAGCCCCTATTTCTTCAATACCTCCCCAAAACCACAGCATTAATCATCCTCTACTGGTCAAATAACAACATTATTTACTAAAGTGGTCCAGAAAACTTTGCAATGTTTAATTCTGTATCAAGTGAATAAAACCAAAGAACTAATCTGAGATTACATGAGAGGGATCACTAGCCCTGGAAGCATAGCAGCCAACTTGATACCCTCAATTATCCCTTCCAAGCCCATAAAGAATCTGGATGACTTACCCATTTTTTTCCCCCCCAGACTATTAAGTCCTGAGAGTGTCTGCCTTTCACTTCCCTGGCTGGACACTACGTCCTTTAAGTAGCATCCTGACAAATATTTAGATAGGCTTTTTGTCATCTTCTAATTGAATGCATCTAATTTCACCCTCCATGTTCTGTCATTCGGTCAAAAGCTGTATTCTTCACGAGCTCTCTGCCCGGTAAAAAGAAGGCAGCTCAGAAATCCAGGGGAAAATTAACTTAATGCTCCAAGTCTTCAGGATCACATCAGGGAGACATTTTGCTATTGCAAAGACGTGAGGGTCATCGTTCACTTCAGACATGTTTAGCTCAGCAGCAATAAGCTTAACACTGTTAAAGACCGTGTCACAGCTACACGAATTTCAGGGGAAAATATAACACCAGTTCAACTTACGACCCACAGCAGACTGATAACAGAAATGTGTCTTCATTTCTAGCTTTCTGTCTGTTTGGAAGATGGAGGTCATCTCCACGACTTATTGATGTCTGCTAACACGCAGTGAAGAAAAGAGCGGTGCTTGTATTCTAGTGCCTCCCTAAATCCAGTGCTCCTCTGCACAAACCAGAGCAGTGCAGCCAACCCTATTTCCTGAGGGACCCTTATCTGCATCCCAGGTATCTCCAGAAGTCTTCATCAACTTCAGATGCTAAACAGAACCATTAACAAAGACCACAGAAACTTTTGCTGCTTAATTAATTTGCTCATGAACTTTAACTCTGGACTCACACTTCACAGAAGTCGTAAAATTTGATAATTAGGCAAAATATTATAAGCATTAAAGTTGTATTTTTCTCATGACAAATAAATTGTTGTGCCAAATACAGCTGAGAAATATAAAAGAGCACTATGAAGAGTTTTGATGGAAATTTAAGACTGCAACTTTTTAAATTGAAGAATTCAGAATGTCTTACAGATTACATTTTATTCAGGTCTAATCTAACTGCTTAAATTCTAATTCACTTAACAAACCTCATGATATTCCCAGGTCTTTTCACTCCACATATTGGGCTGGTTTTGCTTATATAGAGGAATATCTTTACTTGTTTAAGAAGCCTCTGCGAAGTCGGTGAGACTTAACAAACAAATTTCTCACATATGTAAGTGAATTTTACAAATAAAGCATCAGCAACATGTCCAATGCAATCCATAAGTAGACGGATCAGTTACAAAGCGGAGGGAGAGCAACACAGTTGTATCATCCATCATTGTTAAATGGATAATTTCAAATGGCATTATGCAAAAATCAGCTGGCTACAAATACAGCCCAAAAATAGAATGAACAGATTTTGATAACAGTAATTTTCCTTTGCTTTCACAGGGAAAAGATACTTTCTTGTTAGCAAGTAATAGAGTTGCAACATCTACTTCACCAAAAAAGCAAAGTTTTGGAGTTTGTTTACAGTTTCCTTAAGGGAATATTTTTCAGCTCACCTAAAACACAGAAGGCACTGACTCAGGTTTGATTATTTAGCTACTGAAGTAAGGCAATACTAAAAATTGTGGATGCTGTATCTATGTCTCACTTATACTAAGCAGCAGTGATGCAATAAAGAAGGAGAAAAATGGGCTTCAATGTAAGTGTTTTGGAAAATATTCAATTAAAAAAATTACTAAATTCAATGTCTCTAAACATTATGTTTTCACAAAGTGAAAGGGAATTATTTCAGAAACCCCAGTAAGGTCATTTGCAAAGGTCTCTGAACACTAACTCGTGTTAGTTTTTTTTGTTTGTTTGTTTTTTAAAGTAAAAAAGAAAATACCCTAAAGATTCACAAGCAAACAGACTTTGCCAACATGATCTCTCACAGAAATATTATTGCTTTATAAAAGCACACAAGACTATTACTATTCTTTTCTTGGTTACACTATTTCAACATCACTGCAGTGTGAGGCATTGGACCCATGTAAATGGGAGGAGAATCTTTCTCATCTCACTGGTTATTTGTATTCCAAAGGAGCAGATGCCTTTCAAATTATGCAAAAACCCACAGCGCATCTTGTACTATAGCAGATGAACAGGTTAATTTTTCTTTTTGCACATAATAAATCATAAGTGCTTTAACACCCATAGTCGCATTTCATGAACATAAACCTTCTGTTTAATAATGTCTGTTTACAACTAGAATCAGACATACAGTAATCTCTTGCCTGGGATAAACATTAATCCAGATCTGTCTAGAAAAATTATACAATTCATTACCATAAGTAATCTCTATTGTGCCCCATGCTTAACCTTCATCTTTTTTCCTGTCCTATAATCTTGCAAATCCACTGGTGGTGTATGATTGGCATCTGGTGTTAACACAGCCTTCACTGCACACAGCACAGCTGAAGAAGCCCGACACGAACACGTCACTCTGCAGGGTAACTCCGGTTCAGCTGACCGCTTTTCACAACAACTTTCACCAAAGGCAGGAAAAAACCCCACAAGCCGAGGAGAAAAAGGTCTGACAATACGTTTTGCCACAGAGAGGTCATTTTCACTTTCCAAACCGTTATTACCATCCGCAAAAGCTAAAGGTAGTGCTCTGATTTTTCCATAGTATCTCCAGACAAACCATCACAAACCATGTCCAAGCTGGAACACACCATGTCAGGGGACTTTAAGGAATGGAAATGGATTGGTACAGAGTAGAACAAAAGCTATTATGAACATGTCAAAGCAGTTAGAGATTATTCACAGGCTCGATCACAATATTTAAGCAACAAGACATGACAGACAGTGTCTTTCCAGGGGCTTATGAACACTCTAACTGTGAGGAAAAGAATGAGGCCAAAGGCTTCAACCCCAAGAAAGGTAATCCCCAGAAATGTGGTGTCTGGAATGTCTTCTTGTATTATAAGAGAGAGAACACAGGAAACTTAGGACAGGAGAAAGCCAGTGAGTCTATCTTTCTTTTTAATTTAGCAGTTAGTTTTCCCCTAGACCTACTAATAGGTGTCCTACATCTATGAGGACAGAAAATCAAATTTTCTTTCAAATATTTGGCGACAATGCAATTTTTGACATTTATAAAATTATGTGTCTTAAATCCTCACCCAAATTGTCTGACTCAGTGATCTCCTGGAACTCTAAATTTTCCAGGTTGAATACATGCAGTATGAAAAAACATTCCCTGCAGAACAAGCCAGATGAAAGTTTTAGCGATATACAGTCTTCTACCCTTGAATTCTCAGCTGACATACTTCCTGTGGAGGTAAAGACATTGCTCCTGTCTGATGACTGTTTTCAGGTTTGTGGGGAGTAAATGGATGCGTCATCTAGAGGGAGACATGGATGGACTCAATGAAGAAATGAGAGCCCTGGATAGAGAAAACCTCACACTGCCACTGCCTCTACTTATGCCTAGGTAAAGTGGTTCCATGCTGCAGTACTGATAGCCACCTCTTTTTTCATCAGGATAAAGATCACTCATAAAAGAAAAGGAGAAAGACACAGAAAAAAGTAGCAAATACACTTTTGAGCACACCAAGGAGAGAAGAGTTTATCTGCGGTCCCAAAAAGAGCAGTACAGCAAAACAGACTCTAGTGGTAATATGAGATAAACTGGGAGAAATGCTGACAAAAGCAAATCAACCAACCAGTGAATTTTTATAGTGATTTTTTTCCACTGAAAAATGCAATCCTTTTGTTGAAAGTACTTAATGTCAAAAATTTCTGGGATTTTAATAAAAATACAATTTTTCTCCTTTAAAACCATACAAGATCTAGTTGCTAAGATCTCCAGCTGAAAACTGTTCACCACAGGAGCATCTTCTCTCTCTTCTAGTAATTTCATTTAGGTAATGCCCAAATATCCAAAACATACCAAGACTCAATAACTCGTTCAGTAACTCTGAAATATCACTCTCTAAGAAATCTTATTCCTTTGCAGTTTAGGCTAAATTATACCAAGAACTGTACGCTGACATTGTACATAGCAATTCTTCACACTGCACACTGTGTTGAAGGACACATCTATAAATTCTACCTCTATTTGTAGTTACCAGTTGGGACATTGTCTAAAAAGCCAAAAGGCAAGGAAATGCCATTGTGGGAAGTAATTGGAACAGTTTTAAAATGGAAACCCACTAAAAAAGAGTTTGTGGCTCAGGCTTTATTAGAGGCTGAAAATTCTGAGAAATTTTATGTTACTAAATGTAATGTAAAGTTTCATAACAGCCAGGATTGAAGTGATGGTGAAGACAAGACTTGGACAATGTGACAATAATTCATCAGTATTAAAATTAATACAAATTTAGTGCTCATAGCTTTCATTTTGCAATCCCACTTTGCTTCTGCTATGGGTGAAGGCTGTGAGAGCAGCCACATCTACTCAACAATTTTCCTGACCAAGCCCCAGATTATTCTATTACAGTTTATATTTGAGGTTATTTGTCCAGCCCAGGACTTCTCCTTTCTTAGTTCAGCTTTAATCAAAGAAAAATAGGCCACAAAGAAATTACAAGAGGTTACTTATTTCATAACTTCTACCCCAGGTAGCGTGCTGTGTACTGGTATCTTCCTTATATTTTTCTATGCCCTTCTCAAAGATACTCAGTAACAGAGCCTCTCCAGTCTCCCCAAGCAATCTGTTTCTCCTCACATCTAACCTTTATCTTCATGTTGTACCTCAAGGCCACTACTTCTCACTCTGTCTGCAAAGGATAAGAGAATAAATAATTCCCTTCACTTCTGCAGGAACACAATGTATTTAAAGGTACCTATTATGTTCTAATTTAGTCTTCTTTACGTTAAACAACCTTAATTTCTTCCAATATTTCCTCACAACTATTTTCTAGGTCTCTACATACTTGTGTCACCTCTTTCTTGATTTTCTAACATTAGCCCATACCTTTCTCTGTGGCAGTGTCCTGCCTATGGCAGTAAGCACAGCAGTGCAATTACCTATTCCAACTCAAGGGTGACACCCTTTGCCTCCCAGCAGAGTCTCAGCTTTCTGTGCCAAATCACCACTGTGTTGATAAAAATCCAACTTGGGAGCCATTACAGCCCTCAGCCTTTTCCCAGAGAGAAGATTGTGCTCCCGTCCAGATGCTGTCGATTAGTCCTCTGTGTTTTCCAGTTCGCCATTTGGAATGCTAATCCCTCCTTTGCAGGCTCACAGACACTCCTCTTTAGGTATTATCCACTAACATAAACACTTTTTTTCCTCATGTGAGAAGTATGTGGGATCAGAATACGAATTCCACCTGTATTTCCTTTTACTCCTACTAGGAACATATTTATGCTGCAAATAAACTGACTTTACCGAAGAGAACCCAATGACTTTTGTCTGATAGCCCTCTTTCTTAAGCAATTTCTGCACTTCAATACACTGCTTTGCTGCAACACATGTTAAAACTGTATGCAGTAAGTAGCTCATAGTAGGAAATCATATTAACCGTCTGGCCTGGAAGTGACAAGTGAAGTGTGGATAAGAATGTCAGCACTCCCCACAGAAATATATTCAAACAGGCAGAAATCAGTCCTTTACGTAATAAAGAGCAAACAAATAAATTCAGGAAATCTCAGAAACAGTGGTGGGACATTATCACATTTTAAAAATCCTGGTAACAAGGAAAGAGAGGAGAGTGCTTGATGGAAAGATATTGCTGCTTCTGTATGCAGCAACAGTGTTTTCTTTGAGAATGTAATATATAATTTCAGATGTAAAAAAAACTATTACCGTAAAAATCAAGTATGGTTTCCTATAAAACTGCACAAATGCTAAATAATGCAAGATGACTGTTAGAACAAAAAAGGGTAATGAAAATAGACTCTTCATTTAACGCAACTGAGCCATCCAGAAGTTTGGAATCTTGCTTAACCAGACATCTTTTAAGTTCCCTATAATCACCAGAGAGAAAAGGAGCTTTTTGGAAATGTTGGTTTTCATTAGTGATACAGATAGATTAGAATTGCTCACTTAGGTAGCAAAGATGATGACTCCCCTAGATTTCCCCTAATTCTGATTTGTCTCTTCTCACATTTGTTTTTTGACGTCAGTTTTCCTGACTCACTCACATGAAAATGTTTTATTCTTTCCCCTGATTCCTCTGCATACTTCCACCCTGGCTGCCCATCCCTCTTGGGATGCCTCCATGGACCCGTCACCACCATTCAGCCCCTTTGCCCACCCACTGCTAACCTTCTTCTCAAACCAAGCTCCTGTTCAGATCTGGGGAGCCTCTGCTCCCATCTCCTGCGATATTCGTAATCCAGGTATTGTCTACCTGCTTTCACTTCCAGTTCATCCTCAGTTAACCCCTTCTTGAATCCTGACCACCACTGTCACCACTGTGAACCACACACACCCCACATTGGCATAGAGAACAAGTAAGGCTGTTGGTGACTCTTGTCCAGTTTCCCCCAGTGCTCTCCTGTCTTCCCACACCCATCTGTTGTTTCCTGTCTCAGGTAGAGACAGGAACAGCCTTTCTACAGTGCACGTCTACATTGTTCACTGCAAAATTGATCCTCAGTTGCAAGACCACCTAGTACTGATAAAATCACTCCCTCTCTATCCCCCCTTCCAGGGAGTATTAGCCATTTTCAAGAAGTAAATACAATTCATTCAGGATGCATGTGTGCTTGTACACATGTATTTACCAACACAGATTATGTGTATATAAGCATCCTTATTTCTATATGTACACACATATGCATTTATGCAAACAAAGATCACATCATAGGAAAAACTGAGTGGTGCCGCAATTTTATTTTCTTTTTGTAGCAGTAACACAAACCCTTTCCATGTTGTAACACAGTTTTATTGTAATATTTTGGTTTCTTGCAGTAAACTTCTGATGTTACAGCCAGGGTGGCATTGTATCAGTACCACCCTTTTGACCTGAGTGCATTAAATTCAGACCATTACAGACCAGCAACAGAACTGCCCCCTCCCTCACTCTGTCTACCAAGCACAGAATTTTCAAATACCAGCAGCCCACTCCTGATTTATTGAGGTAATTAACTAGAAAACGAGGCCACTTACTCTGTCTAAAAATCTCCATGTGCATAGCATTAGAAAAGATTTTGCATTTTATCTTTTTTTAAAAAAAAGATGCAATACAGCTAAGAAGATTTTTAATTAACAATTTCATGACTCCCACAGTTATGGCCATGCATTCCCCAAGTGGAAGCACAGAAGCACATGGCGATCTGCGTGCAATTTCCCTCCTCTCCCCCATGAGCTTCAGATGTCAGACATTTCACAAATTGTATTACAGAATTAACAGTCAGGACATATTTTGCTAAAAAATGTATTGAAAAATTCCAAAGTACAGTCTCAACAGTTGGATAAACACAAAAATACCCCAGGCACCTTATTTAGTTCACTTATTTGCAAGTAAAACTTGAAGTTGATATAATGAGAGAAGGTAACTAATCCTGTCAGTAAGGCATATATCACAGGAAAACAGCATTTGAATATTGTACTTAGGTGAACATTTCAAAAGCTTTAAAGTCTGTAAGATTAACACCGTATTAGTAGGTCTTCTCTTTCAAAGATTATTCAATTATTCATATTTTCTTTCCAGATACTTCTTTTCCCTCTTTTCTTTCCAGCGCTACAAGTCTATTGCACATGTTAAGAGAAACAGTCTTGTAACGGGATTCCCCACAAACATTCATTCTCTCCTACTTCATCTCCTTCTGCCACCAGCACAGATTAACATCTCAGTTTCTCCATCAGAACTGATTTTACTTCTCTCAGCAGAAACTGCAGGTGATCTATTTCAGCAGAAAGCACGCTGCAATCTGCGCTCTTTATCTCTGGCTTTTCACTAGCTGCAACAAGTCTCTCCTTTTTTTCCCCTTCCTAGATGTGCTTCTGCATTCCTTACTCTTCCAAAACTTTCCATTTCTGTTTTCCATTTCACTTGTACTTTTCCCTCCTTCTCTCACCCTGAGCTCTGCTCTGGCTCTGCCCCTTCATTCAAGAGCATATAGATCTTTTTCAAATCAGACTTTCTCATAGTCCATATTGGATAAGTCCTATCCCTGCCTTAACAAGATGCCACAATTAGGGAGCAACAAATCCAATTACTTGCAAATTTATTTCCCTAGGTCTGGGTAGTGATACTTTTCACATAAATGCACATATGAGCAGCACCTTTCTGTAATTCATACTATGCACTATGAAAGAGCAATCTGATCGATTCTCGGGCCCAAAGTGAGTGGATATGAAAAGTGGAGTCTTTTACTAAGCAATCTTGGATAGTACTAGCTTGAAACTAGATCTCTCATTACAAGGGGAATTCTGAAGTATCTTAAAACATTTTTATTTTTAAATTAAAAAAAAGCCCTTAAATATTTTTCCCACAAAACAGCTGCTCCTCAATTTTATTTAGCAAATATTAAAATGAAGCCAGTCACAGCCTTCTCAGCATGCCCACAGCTTTTCCTAGGATGCTGAGAAGGACTTAACAAGAGGGATGGTGGTGCCCTGTCCTCCTCGGGCAGATTTGCAGAGCCACCCTCAGCCACACAGGCACTGTGAGTGTGGGTTGTGTGTCTCACAGGCAATCTCTGCCCGACCTCCCCCTGGGGTGCTCTCATCTGCTTTTCCCTCTCCTGAGCCTAAAACTCTGCTAAGCCCATAACAGATTTAATATGTATTAATTTAAGAGCATCAGTGCATTGCCTGAAAACAATGGTTTGATGCTTGGAAAATATATTCCTTTAATTGGTCTGTGGCTGCCCTTCTTAAATATTTATGTAAACTCTATTGTGTTCAAGGGCATAAGGGTTAAACCTAAATGAAGCTTCTGGCTTTGTATTTGTGTGAATTCTCTCAAATGTAATCCTTGTTGGTTTTAGGCAAACTAATTCCAGTTTTAGGTAAATCAAGAATATATTTTCATTCTGCAATCACAGAAAGTGAAAATCATAAGATGGGACAGTAACTGGGACACTGTAGGTCTGAACATACTTTAAATCCCTCTGCTATGTAAAAAAGGAGTAAAAAATATAAATAAAATTCTCAATTTTTTAAATTAAAGTGAGCAAATGTCAGCTTGGGGACTGTAATCAGAGACATTAGAATTGCAAATGAATACTTGTTTAATTTTTTTTTCCTAAGTTGTTTCCTGCACAAAATAGTCTTTAGGTTATAAAGGATTATCTTTCTGAAGAACCCAAGATGGCTATATACCACAATATATTATCCTTTTATTTTCTTTTTTCAAAACCAGATACCATCCTACTGAGTAATTTCATAGAAAAATGGAGTCATTTAGGTTGGAAAAGACCTTTAAGATCATCAAGTCCAACCATTGCCCTAGCACTGACAAGTCCACCACTAAACCATGTCCCAAGGTGTCACTTCTAAACAAGTATTTCCAGGGACTGTGACTCAACCACTTTCCTGGGCAGCCTGTTCCAATGTTTGACCACCCTTTTGATGAAGAAATTTTCCTGACATAAAATCTATACCTCCCTATGTGCAACTTGAGGCCATTTCCTCTTATCCTACCCATTGTTACTCAGGAGAATAGACTGACCCCGTTACAGGGAGTTGTTCAATATTTTTTAACCAGCTACTTCAACTGGGTACCATTGCAACTGTTTTGGAGCCCCACATAATTAAATGCTGACTCCCAAACATCAGATGAGGCAGCTGTCTACTCATGGGACACAAAATTCACACAAGTGTCAAAGCTTCATGAAATCTTAAAAGTTTAAAACATTTCTGTTGAACAGATAATGAGCTTTACAGGTTCTAATGAAAAGAATGTGGATGCAGACAGAGAAGGAGACTAAGATTTATAACACCTCATCCACATTAATCCATGGAAGCAAACTCCGGACTACAGACTGGTGACTCACCCAATCACCATTCCCTTTGCTGTAAAGGTTTCAAGACTGGCTGCACAGCACTCACCTAGCACAGAAGGCTGTAGGTGTGGGATGGACTTCCATGTGTCTTGCTATGTGACCTAGGAGGAGTCAGACCCTTTGCACCCCGAATTGTGTCATATGACTGGTACCAAACAGACAAAACAGCACAAATTTCTTCCTAGGAAAGACCTCAATATTACTCGCCAGAATACAGTTGAATCAATAACAAATCTGAAAATCCTCTAGCTCAGATTGTCAGTAAAGCTGATATGAGATGCTGGGTCTTGCGGATGTCCTGGACATCAGACCCTGCTAGGACGAGCCACCTCTGACAGATCATAGATGCAGGATGCAATTTTATTTCCACCTGTATGCCTGAATCCCAAAACATGCATTCCCATTGTCCCAGTGTTTAAGTATTTGCAATTTTGTCAGATTCTGCAATTTTTGTTTGTTCTGACTGAAAGCTATTGTATCTTACAAGCACAATTGTCATAAGGTAATCGCTATTAAAAATTCCCGGTGTAGAAAGAGGAGGTGGAGTCAGAAATGAGGTAGCCAGCATAAACTCTGCGTACCAAAAAAACCTCATAAAACCAAGAAAGCACCTGAAGAACTTCTTTTTGAGGCTTCCAGTTCGCAGAGGAAAGACGCCGCTCTCCTCTCCTCCGCACCAGCTGGGTAAGGTCTCTCCCAGACCACATGGTCTGGGGGCTGCTGGCCCACCTGGTGTGGGGGGGAGGGGGAGGAGAGAGAGAAAGAGAAAACTCAAGCTGCTTCATCTTGCTGTCCTTGGCTAAAGAACTTTGCCAGCTCTGTCTGCCCAGCCTGGGCCAGGCCGGTTTTCTCCCCTCTCTGCGGCACGGCCTAGCGGGAAGAGGGTTTGGGGTCGGGCCGTGGACCTCGGGAGTGCCCCGCCCCATTAGCCCTGCAGCAAACTCAGCACCGGAGAGAAACAGAAAGAGCTCGGACTGAGCCCCTCCCGCAGCTCGGGTGCGGCTCCGTTTCTCTTTGCAACTCTGCGCGGGAGAGAGAGAGGACTCAGGCTGAACCCCTCCCGCAAGCTCGGGTACAGCTCCTGCCGGGCGGCCCCCACGCACACTCCGGCACGGAAAGGGGCTTGAACCAGCCCCTGCAGCACGGACGCGGTCCCGTTGGGCCCCTGCGATTCAAACGCGGCTTGGATGGGAGCCGGCATGGACGGGCTCCTTTCCTTCAGTTCAGGCACGGACTTACAACACTCAAACCACGCGGGCGAAAGGCACGTGACCAGCACCCAGCCGAAAGACAAATTGTTTCTTTCTAATATCAGAATAAGACTTTAAAAACATTCATTTCTCCTTCTCACGCAGAAAGAGCATAAAATTAAGGCACCTACAAAAAGTACAACACAGAGACTTTAAGTTAATGACTATAACTAAGCTTATTTCTCAAAGGAAGAAGAGGAGTGCTTCACTGCTGAAAGTTCTTTTGTAAAAACATGTTAATAAAGTTAGCTATAATACACCCTGTAATATATGAATAATGGTCTAAAAGAGGTGAGAAAAAGAGAATATAATGTTCTAAGTTATAAGCAGTAGACTGAGACTTTTGTGTGTTAAGATTTTTCTTTCCTCGCCCCAGGAAAACAGTAGAAGAAGACTTGTGTTGCTGATGATAAAGTAAGGGGATGTCGTTGTCACTGTAATAGAAACATTTGCTCTCAAAAGAACACCTCAATGACCATCATATGTCCATTGGTGTGGCCCTGGGAAAGCCACTGAAATGGGAAGGGGTCTAGAAAAGCAAATACCTCTCTTCAAAGAGAAAATTGCTTACTACAAAGCTAATAATCATAGAAACTGTGTTTCCTATGGGAGTCAACATGATAAAACAAAAGAAAGCTTCTCTCTCTACATAAATTAAGAAAACTGTGAAGTTCCAGAGGTGGTAGATTAACTACATGTTGAAGTGTTACCTTTTGTATAGTCAACAAGAAAGAAAATAAGAAAGGTGGGGAGGAGAAAAGAGTGTTCTGAAAAGTTTAGTGTTAATGCCTAATTATTATTCCTGTTTTAAGTCTGTTAATAAAATTCCTTTTTGTATTCCTTAAAGTATAAGCCTGCTTTTGCCTACTATTAATCCTTATCTCACAACAAAATCAAATAATCTAAACTACAAAATTAATCTTCATACCTAATTTTGATCCCCAAACCTCTAAAACCGCAACAACAATGTAAAAATTTCCTTTATTCCAAAGGGTATGTGGGTATCAACAGCATCATAAACTGCTGGAGAAGTATGGACTCACTGAAGTCAATACTAAACTGAATATTCAGACTGATTGTGGAAAGATTTCATACCCTGTGCTGCATCAAGAAGTCAGGCATACGGTGAGTCCTGAATTTCATTATCTACATGCTATCCCATGGCTCATAAACAACTGATGACATCACAGGGGTGATGAGGAGTGCATCAAAGGCATGGCCAAAGGGTGTATTGGCCATGCTGAATTTTGTTTTGAGGGCAGGCAGAAATCCTGAGTAGTAAATTTTCATAACCATAGCTTTACTCTGGTTATAAACTTGAGCTCCCTATCACCAATAACTGTTCCACATATATGCTGCATTCTGTACCTTTGCTATTTTTCAATTATGAAAAAATCCCAAGAAAATGAAAATTAGAAACAAAAGGTTACCAGTAAAAATTTTTAACATTTCAATTCCAACTATTTGCACCATTCTGATCCAATGTAGCCTTCTGTTAATGATGCATCTGTCATTTTACTGACACCCCTAAACAGCTTTATTCTCTTTTCTAATTAAGAGACAAAGCTGATTATGTCAATCTATGAACTGGCATCTGAGTGCTTTTGTTAAAATGTAAGAAGCAATGAATATGACTATTGTTATGCTAAAACAAAAAACTTGGGAATTTTTACTGGAAAACCCAAGATAGCATAATATATAATGGCTAAATTAGAACAGATTCTTCCTATTCATGCAGATGCACATGTGATTGTATTATATAATTAAAAGAAGATACTGTGTGAAAAATTAATTCCCAGTAATAGAAAACATAAAGCAACAGTGATACATAATATGCCTGACTAAAATATGAGGAGAAATCATCAGATCATAAAGTAGCAAACAAATAAATGACAGACTAAGCTATCAATCCTCAAGGAAAAATTAAGTTATTAAATAATCCAAAATGCTTGCATGTCAGGACATGATTTCAGCTCCATCCTGCTGCTAAATCAGAGATACCTACTCAGTAGGCTCTTTTAAGATAATACTGTGGATGGGATGCAATGCTCACCATTGTAGGTAGGTCTTTTTGTTTGGATTGTCACAGGTAAGACTCTGGAACAATCTCCCACACACCAGCATGAATTGCTGCAATCTGTCCTTCCTAAAAAGGCCAGGGAGAAGACAGCAACAGGGAAACCCCACAGAGTCAGATGATCTTCAATATTTTGGGATGCTAGCAGTTTTCAGACTCAAAGAAAACACAAAAGGGTTTTCCCCTCAGTTTTGATCAAAGGTAGTGGACAGAGGTTCTGTGTCTCTTCTGGCAGCACTAGATCTTCATGACCACTACTGGTGCTGAGCTCCTGGCAGGAAAGCACTAAATCCTTTCCAAGGAACTCTACTGATTCAATGTATGCAGTTCCTGCTGATGGTACTGGATGTCCTCAGGACAGAGCTTAAAGTACTGCAGTCTGACACAGCTCTCCTGGCACCAACTGAGCTAAAAGAATTTACACCCTGAAGATTTAGTCTTCAGCTGCTGACTGTGTCAACCAGTGTTGACATACATCCAACCAACACATACATCTTTCCTTTTTTTCTTAAAAAAATTCTGTTCTAAATTATCAGAAAAAGTCAAGACACTGTAAGCTATAGTATCAACAGCATCAAATTTAGTCATAGCTTCTGGTCTCCCTCACAAGCACACCACACCCATGGTTGCAAAGTACCATTCTTCTACCATTTGCTTGTCAAGGGATCATATACTTTTGTCTCAGATAACTACAGGCAGCAAATGGAATGTCCACAACCTTCTACTTCAACCTTCATGGAGGTTTAGTCCACGGGGGAAAGTAGCCTCTCACACTTTTGCTAAATTAGATCTGCACATATAAACTATAACCTTTGCACTGTATATGTGCAGGTTGACAGTATGTCTCTGGATAACTTATGGAGATGTCCATGACTTATAAGACCAGTGGTCTTGCTCAGTACTTCAAAACATCACTCTGCTTCTGTTGCACATCATGAAATATCTAGTTGACTGAAAACAAGATTTTGGGAATGTTTTTAAGGAATTATTAAAAGGGATAATAATTTTTCCTCTGCTGCAGGTTCTCCTCTAACAATAAGTCCACTCAATAACCTGCTGTGACTAATCAGTTTGGTAAATCTCCATTTTGACTACCCACTAGTAAGGCTGGGCTGTTTATTGAGAGAAAGGGAAGGTTTCAGCCCTTTCAGCCCTTTGGCTTGAAAAGGTCTTCTTTTAAGAAGGTCATGGTCCTCTTTTAAGCAACAAACATTTTGCTCACACTGAAGTACCAAGATTGAGATATTTACATAAGAGTTTGGAAATAAATTACACTCTTAACTGCAGTTTACATCACATACAGGAGCATTCAGAGGTGACTGACAACAGCATCAAACCATCTTAATACAAACTGCAAATATCTGGAGTCAGGATTATTGATTGCTGTTATTTCTTCTTAATATTATTTAGAATTTTCCTCTTAAAAAAAAAAAGGAAGTATGCAAATCGAATCACAGCCTCATGTTTTTCTCATAAATTGGGAGATGTTTTTAGTTTATAAGAGCAGGTAAATAAAAGCCAAATTAAAATCATGAGCTAGACTCAGTGATATAAATCCACATAGCAGTATTAACTTAAATACTGCTATTGCTAGGTCACATAGTACTGAGTAGAGATAATATCTCATTAACACTGATGCACTAACAAAACTGACTATTGTGGTCACAGAATATGAACACCTGCACATGTGTAGGACTTACAAACCAGTCACGAACAGAGGAGATTCCCAGGGAAAAGGGACTCTATATAATCTGAAGGACTCTCAAAAAATGCCTTTGAAAATCAGATCAATAAAATCAAATCCTATCACTGCACCTGGCCATGGCCCAACAACAGAATTCTTCTTGCCTGTGCTGGGATCAGTTCTGACCACAGCCAGCCACTGGACCTCTGCCAGCCACAGCAGAAGGAGGGGTCTTCCACCAGAACAGGCATCACAGCCATTTCCGTGCTTTTCCTTTTCTTGTCCCCCAACTCCCCCTCACCCCCCCTCCCAACAGCTCCTCTGGATGGGCCAGAGGACATGGCCAAAGGAAGGAAAGTGCAGCCAAGTCTTTGCTATGCCCCAGCAACCCCTCTCTGTTGTTGCAGGGTCACTGGCAGCCAGAATGATTTAGAGCAGCCTTCAGGCTATTCTAACTTACAGTGAGGGACTTGACTGACTCATTGCTGCTCCAGGACTATGGGAACATAAAGCTACCTTAAAGCCATTTCAGTCATTCCTGCTTTTGAGCTGTGCTATTTTATCCTCGCCTGTGACTGAAGAAAACCTGAGAGTGAGGGTTGTTTACACATCTTGCAGCTGCAGCAAGGGGTGGATTCCTTTGCCTTTCTTCTGCCTTTATTTGTTGGGGGGTTTTTTGTGTCTGTTTTGGCTTTATAGATAGCTCTGGTAGTGTTCATAGCCCTGCACTCCATCTGAGATGGTGATTTATGGCAGTCTCTGCTCTATTGATTGGTCTTCCCAAGCTGAGGCTGCCGTCAGCTGCAAGGCTGCGGGAAGGCATGCTGTGCTGGAGTTTGCTGTCTGCAACCAGGACAAGCAACATTCTTGTGGTTCCCATGCGTGCTGTGCCCATCAAGAATAATTTTGTAATTTAGCATCTTAATTTTTGCAGAATCAAATGCTACTGACAACCTCAACTGAAGAGAGATCAACTGTTTCATTTCATTGCTTATCAGCTTTGCTTACATTTTAACTCTGATGGTACTTTGGATTAAATTTCTGCATCGATAATCTGTTTTGTTAGGCACAGAAAATATCAAACTACATTTATTCTACTAATTCCTGTAGCATTCATGCATTTATATATGCCTTCCATATTCTCTTCCTTTTTATATTTGCCATTTTAATTTAATGCTCTTCATTGCAAATTTTTCACACTTACCCTCTTTGTCCTTTTCTTCTATAATACCTTTATTAAATTAAATCTTTTTATAAAAAAGTACTTCCATTTTTTAATATTATTGCTTCTTCTCTATCTAGATTTAACATTTCATTGAGCAGACAGTTTTAATTTTACTTTTCTCCAACTGTTCTTTCATTAGACTATTTTTTGTCTTAACTCTTTCCTTTTATTTTTCTCTTCTGTAATTTGCTTTTACCCTGCCTAATGGACTTGTCTCTTTTGTAATTTGCTTTTTATTTCCTTTTACTCTCCTTGTGACTTCTCTTTGTTGCTCAGCGCTGACAAGTGTTCTTCCCCGTCCCCTGAGAGTGACAGTGACAGCATTTGAGTGGTAGCTGGCAGATTTAGGAACAGTAAGTATCTGTCTGAAAAGATTTTATTTGGTTTTATTTTTATTTTGACTGTAAAATCAGACCTCTCGAATCCTAGAGCACCAGGGGGCATTGTTTCATTTAGAAAATAAAAACTGTCGTGATAGCTATTAACTTCCCAACAAGTCCACTGCAATACCAAACAGAGCCAAAGGGAAAAAAAATGGAGCTATGAAGTCAAATGCAGCAACCAAGGAGGGTTACAGGTCAAACATTTTAGTGCTTAAAAATAGGTATTATTCTGGAAAGCTGCTCTACAGTGAATCAGAAGTGTTGCACCCCTGACCTCCACCCCTGCATGCCTCAATGTCCAACTATAGCATCGAGGAGGAAATAAGGGATTGGGAGTTACAATGAGAGCTCCTGAGCAGAAACATGAATTTAATCAACAGTGGAAAATACTGACTGAAGTATCTAGAAGGAGCAGCCAAGGGAAATTACACATAAATGTAAAGAAACTGCCCGAACTGCCATTAAGAGGAATGGAAACACAAAGCAACAGGAGGAAGTGGAATGTCCCGCAGGTTCAACGGCTACATTTTAGTGAAATAATTAATAGGCTGCATTTCATAAAGAATTGCAGGGTAATAACAAACATAAGTGCAGCTTCACAGCTGGCTAAACTCACAATAGCAACAGGCAACTCTATTACCACTACTGAAACGATCCTGTTTGCCAAAGAAAAAGAGAAAAACAAGGCAGCAAAACTCTCTATAATTATGAGGGAAATCATCTATGTAACAACTTAACTAATGCCCAGCAGCTGAATGAGTCACAGCATTAAGAAAATTAGAAAGGGTGCTCAGTAGTATTATATAATTCAGCACACGTACATTAGAATACCATGGTCTTACCATGCAAGGAACAAATTTAAGCACTATGCAACACAGGGCTCCAAACCCTGCAGATCACAAGCAAATGCTTAATTCAAGCCACACTGCAGAATTAAGTGTGTAGCTATATACCCTAAAAGCAGTTTATGGATCTGCATGTCCAAAAAAGGATTTTTGTTATTTGGATGGGGGAGGTTGTTTGTGGGGTTTTGTTTTGTTTTGGGAGGGAGTTGTTTGTTTTAGTTTTATTTCATGTGATCTGATGCTTGTGTAGCTTCAAGAGTTCTTGCTCTAAGTGTGTTTATATGGAAAATGAAATTAAATGTAGCCACCTCTGAATTGCCAGATATAGGTGACAACCTCCTGATGGAACTGATAGACAGCACTGCCTGCAACATGAACTCTGCTCACACTGCCAAGTCTTGCTACAGCTCTGTTAGCCCAAGTCATCTTGACTCAAGCCCAGGGCCAGGCCACATACAGACAGAAATACAAACTAGGAACAATCTTGATGTCATTTACCTAACCCACTAATTTCCAAATAAGTATATTTGGGTACAAAATTTCCCTTCTTTTAGTTTGGGCCCCATTTATACCAAGAAGAATCACAGGTGCCCTTGAGCAATACTTGCTGAAACCCACAGGAGCTCCTGCAAGTTTATATTTCTCCTAGGTAGAGGCAGAGCCCAGGAAACATGTGTGTGCCCCAAGGTAAAACCAACTGGAAGGCAGCAGAAATCAGATATCAAGTTCAAATTTGTACAGCAAAGTTTTTACAGACCAACTATTTCATAAATCTTCACTCCTCTATGTTGTCTTCAGCTTCTGAGTCTCTGCTGCTCTGCATCCCAACAACAGGGCACTGTGCAGGCACTGTGCTGCTCCTCTGAACGGAATATTGATTTTCCATAGAAATGAGAATCATACATCAGACACTCCATGGTTTGCTGTACAGACAAAGTCTTTAGACTTCTAAAGACTAGAGAAATATATGTCTGTGTATATACAGATTACAAATAAAATAACAACCAATACATCAAAACAGAAACTTCCTTTTATCCCTCATTTCATGATTTCAAGTTTTTTCCACTACTTGCAACAGATACATTGTTTCTTTATTTTTCCTAATAAAGCTCATGTTGACTTCTCTCCTTTATAACGAATAAGCAACAAAGCATACATTCATATTACAAATAACACATTATTACACACACCTATACTGAGCTAATTCATTTCCTGACGTTTTTCTTACTATCAGTGCTGTATTTTACCTACTTGTACATTATCATTTTACTGTGGCAACTCCTATGACTTTAAATGCTCATTTTCTTGTTATATTATAAGCAACCTGTTGATGTCTAATTGAATACCAGATAAGTAATTTAATCTTGAGCTTCTACTGCCATCTGTAATATTAGGAAAATATTGTATGTAAATTATAACCATACACCAAATTGGTTAAGAGTTTACTATTCTTCAAGAAAGCATTCAGCACAACAGCTTGCAGTAACTGTATTATTTTCCATATATACTATCAACAATATCTTTTATTTATTTTCTTGTACATTAGCATTTTAAAAATTAATGTTTATGTTTATTGTTTCCTTCATTAAGATTTGTTTTGGAAATAATATGGCTAATTTTGAAGCACAATGTTTACAATTAACAAAACTCCATGTTCAGTGAATGCTTACCTGTGGAGCTTGTGCATTCAAAACACAGGTTAAAGCTCAAAAGCAGGTGGATACAGCATCATTAGCCCATCATCTAGATACAAATCCACCTGTGAAATCTGCAAGCCTTTGGAAGCATTTTTTATGCAAAACCTTTGAATACATTTAGGATAAGTCTTAACATTTCTATCCGAAACAACCTTTCAGGATATCCAGAAAAAGATTTTCTGTGAACAGATCTGCATTTTCAAGAGTTGCTCTGAAATCTCAACCTAGGCAACTCTGTAGGGCTGCAGTTATGTTACATCTGCCGTGTCCTAGACTGCAATAATAAAGAGAATGTTATTGTTCATTTCAGTTTAATGTGTGGATAATACTGTCCCTAGGCACCAAATTTCTACCAAGGAGGTTAGATTATTGTAATATCCACATAATTAATTGCATTATCAATTTTCTTACTTTTTAAACATTTGCTTTTGGTTAGAGAAGATTACTGTACTGCTTCTAAAAATGTCTTTACAATTAATTATCTGTCACTGCAGCAAGCAACTAGGAAATGGATATTAATCATATAAGACTTCCTTGAATTGCTAGGATTATCTAATTTTTAATTACAGGTCGCATAAACATTTTGTGCAAGAAATGTGGCAAAATACCTACAGCTTCTGTAATATGCTTTTTTTGCACCAAAATCAGTCTGCTTTCTTATTTACATAAAATATTCCAGTCTGCCTTGGAAAGGCTCTTCAGCCTGCAATATTATCTGTGGGAAGTTTTACCACAGAAAACAAACATCAGCCATCAGTTCAAATCTGCCTTGCAGCCAGTGAGTCAGGGATGTCTTCCTAGGGGCTTTAAACCAGTTGCGCTCCCAGACAACACAGAACAATGCCAGCATCTCATTTTGAAGACATAACTGACACATTAAAGGCCCATGATCCTTAATTAGAAGCACTTCTTGACTCAAAAATGAAGCTGATAATCCCACTAAAATGCCTGTTTTCTAACCACCAGAACATCCTTGGTCCACCAGAGACATGCTTGATGGTTGCACTGGCTCTGTCCACAGCATGCCTGCAACACCCTGTGCCCAGCTAGTGGCTCCCAGCTCCACTGTGTGAGAGCACAGCAGACACATTCCCAGCCAGCCAACTGGGCTCAGCTGCCTGAGAGAAGTTCCTGGAGAGGGAAGAAGGTAAGAGGAGAGGGAGAAGGGAGAACAGGATGAAGAACAAAACAAAGAGCAACATTGAGCTGAAAAAGAAAGGAATAGATTTAGATGTCACCCAAAGACCCTGGAAGACAGAAAACAAGAAAAATGCTGAACTCCAGGGAACAAGGCAGCAGTATCATACCCAAGTTAGTCTAGACCTCATAGATTTTAAAGAGCTGGCCTTTAACTACAGCCTGGCAGGGTTCCAGTCCATGGAAACTACTGTAGAAATTAACTTTGAAGTGTTAACCATGCAGCAGTCTATCAATGGGAAGTTTAAAATTACAAAAATACTGCTCATAGGCCAGAAAATCTGAGTCTCTGATTCACAGATATTGTAAGAGGCGAAAGGCATGTGCCTGTGCATACTTCTGCCACACACTCCCTAGCACACACCTGCTGCTTGCTCTAGAGTCAACAGGACATCCAGCTACGGGAGCTGTCAGCCTCACCTTGACCATTCTTATCTTTAAACCTAAAATGATAAACATGAAATGCTAATGAAACATGTTTCTGGTTTGGGGAGTTGAAGAAGGAAGCCAGAAGCAGACACAGGAGAATACAGTCTTCATTTATATGTAGTCCCAGACCAAAAGATTGCTCATTCTGTATTAATACATTGTTTAAAATCTACTTGTGAAAGAAAAACACTAGATACAAAAGCACAAGCCGATATACGCTTTTTTGCAACTAGTGAAGCACAGGTCTCACCTTGCAGCCATGGTGCTGAAACTATGCTGCTTTCATATGCATGTTTACTGCACTGCTCACAATGTTATTATTTATATAAACTCATTCCTATCTAGCTTTTTACTTCATCAGTACAAGTTTTGACTGAAGTTTTAACCCTATTCGAGCCTAACACAAGGAATTGAATTTACCTGATTCTTCTCTTTCTTTCAGGTTTTTGTATTCCTGGACAGCTTCTGTGCAATTATTTACTTGTTCATCTTACACCTAAGCAATTGTGGGTTATATAAAGGCTCTTATTTCTACCTAATACCATCTTTCGGTCCAATTAGCATTAACATGTAGCCTTCCCACTGCTCAAACCTGCACCACCTCCAAGAATGACTCTCCACAACTCACCTCAGAAGCAAGGTTTCTCTTGTGCAAACCTGCATTATTTTTCTCACAATGTAACTATGTCTCTCTGACATTAGCACAGGATGAACCTTCTGATTCTTGCAGGTGACACCATCTGCAGATGTTCTAAAAACTTTATGAGGCAGAATTCCCACTGAACAGTCTTTGCTTTCTTATGTCATCTCCTTTAGCTAAGATACTTCCTGAGTCAAATCCTGTATGTAAGGTTTGTTTTCACTAATTCAGACCTTCAACAATGAGTTTTTATTAGAGCAGACAAAGAGAACAGATAAAGTATTGCTACAAAGGAAAGGAGAGCTATAGGAGGAAGGATGATGGGGATTGAGCAACATACAGTTAAAAGCAGTAAGGGACATGAAAAGGAGTATGGCTCATACCTTCAAATGAACTTGAAAGATTACACAGACAGAGATACTGCAAAGAAAGCATCTTGACATGAAGTATGAGATAGGAGAACTGTAGGATTGTGCAACGGACCCATTTCACAAGGCTGCTCTAATAAAAAGCAAGATCCTGGTCAGAATCACTCTGAAGTATCTATCCAAAACAGTTCATACACTATTAAATGTGCTAGCTGGAATTTAAATTCAAAGCCTACATCTCTTTCACAGTTACTATGGAAGCGCCTACCCTCTGTATATTTCAGATCTACAGTCTTAGACTTGGCCTTCTTTGCATATTAGATTATAACAAAATGTTGTCACTTCTTCCCAAAAATATCTCTGAAGACTGACCTTTCCCTTCTTTCATACAGCAAGAAATCTCATCAAAGTGGCCATGTCATCTTGCCCCTCACAGCTACTGGACATGGTTTAGCAAGGATTAAGTTCTACTTTCTTCATTCCGAGCACCCCTGAGGTGGGGTGTTCTGGAGGGAAAGGAGGCCATACCTGCTTTTAGGATTTCTTCTCTCCTTTGTGTTGGGTGCAAACTTAGCTTCTTCACTAAGATTCTTTATCACTTTCCTGTATTCTTGGGAAAAACAGACTTTTCAGCTAAAGCTCCAATCTGCCAGCAGTACCACCCCTCACTACTCAGGTGTCCCTTTCTTGTTACACTACCAGCAGTTGAGAGGAGACTGCTCCATGCAGCCAAGGCCCAGGATGGTTACACCTCAGAGAACAGTGGGGATGTAGCCCCCTCACTTGGGCCACTCAATGTATTTAATTTTATAAAGCTAGACAGAGTCCAACTGAGATCAGTCTGCTGCTGATTTCTACATATGGTTATTTTCTTGGCTGATAATGGTCAAAAATTTTAGTGACCTATTGGCTGTCGTTGGCCAAGATGGAAAGAATTTGCAGCTCATTTCTATCTAACAGATGGAAATATATATCCATAAACCCATTACAGAATGGAGGTGACTGCTCATGGCAGATGTACAGGACTATGGCCTTTATGTGCACATTTAACAAGGTTCTCATGAAGAGAGACCTCCCTCTGCTGAACATGAGTAGGTGTGAATAACTGATACCAAGCTGTAGCAGTTCTGTGGAGTAACAAAAGACTCTAGGGCTGTCTGCATCATTTGTCATGAACTCTGGAGGTGCATAAAGAAAAATTAATTTCACATACCCATAATTTTATCTGTTCACATTACAATTGTGTCTGTCTCTTAAGTTACACAAAGTGTTAAACAAAGTGTCTTTGCTGAGGATTGGACCACACAATTTCATGTAACATATAACTTAAGATCTTTTCCATTATGGTACAAACCAGACTTCAGTGGTGTTCATAAATACAATCATTCTAACATTGCCAAAGACTATAAAATGTTTTTGGTTTTTTTAAAGCAAAAGACCCATGGTAAAGGAAACTTATTTATTCTTGTCTAGAAAAAAGCAAGAAATTCCAAATTGTTTGGAAACAGTGGACCTAAAAATCCACTGGAAGTTAGTAAAAGGAAACATGGAAGCTATGATACTTCCATATCCCCAATGGTTATTTATAGGAGAAATATCTAAACATGTAAGAGCATATATAAACCTTTATGAGAAAGGTAGCTCTTTGCAGGAGTACACAGGACATAGTAAAGGGAGTTAGATAACACATTACTCAAAATAGACCAGAGCTAAATATGCCGGCTCTGCTCACTTTCCAAACTTTTTTTTTTTTTTTAAATGCTGACCAAGCTCAGCTGGGCAAGACCTGCTTAGTGCAGTAATTTTCACATTCCCACTGAACATATCAGCTCTGACAATATTTGTTTTAAATCTCAACAGCAGAAAGTAATACATAATTCCCTCTAACTCAGCTAAGAAAAAAATAAAACTTAAGAAACTAAAAATGCAGATACAGTATTAAATGAAATTGCACCAAATTTTACAATGGTCTGATGTTCCTGATATTTTTATCTTAACACATCAAGGGTGATAGAAGCTTCTTTTTGCTGTCAAAGTGATCAAAGAGAGGTTGAGAAAGAATCTATAAACAGATGCTGCCCAGTGACAAACCTTAAAGAACAAGACTGTGGGGCCAGATGTTTGAGTGACCTTCGGACTACAGAACATGTTGGCATGGTGTTGATTTAGATAGCTGTTGGCAGGGGCTTTCGATCCAGCAGCTGAAAAAAAAATCTAAATTATGGAAATATTTTTTCTCATCTTTCCCCTAACTATAAAAACTGAAACTACTGGTCAGTGGGGCTGATGGCTGTCAAAGAAGTTGAATTCACCACACAACCCTGCCAGTAGGTATCACATCAAAAAGGAGTTAGCTGAATGAACAAGAACATCTTCAGGCTGTGCCATTTTGCATCCCCCTCAACTTTCAACAGCTGTTTCTTGAGTGAATACAGATGCAGAATAATTATATGAAATGTTTTACGTTTTCAATATACTACATCATGTAAATATGTAATCTATGACTACCTATGGGTGATATAATATAAGCCACCATCAAGAAAGGGTCCGGGATGTGAAACAGGAAATAGAATAATTAATCAATAATGGTGATTTTTCTAAATTATGTTCTTCATACATGCTATGTTTGTTAAAATGAATTAAATTGGCATTACAGAATTAAAATGGCCTTACAAAGAAATCCCCACAAAACCCAACAAAGCAACAACAACAAACGCAGTTTGTTACATGTTTTTGTGAAATACTAGAAGACCCTGGAAATTATTACATGAAACTTTAGCCCTGCTTCAATTTTCCTGATCTGTCGCAGTAAGCCCTTCCATTTTTTAATCCGACTGAAGAAATTAGTCATGTACTAGGAAATACAAAAGGAAAAGAGAAAGTCATCAATCCAAAATTCCAGCAGATACTCAAGTCTGAGCCACTGCACACTACTAGAATAAATGGAGAAAGCAGAAAAAGTCTTGCTTTGTAACATTAAATGTGATTGAAGACTGTACAGTTCTTCTTACGCTTTTAGACGTTTTGTCACTTTACCTGGAGAAATATACACTGCTTATTCTGAATTGCTGCTGATGTCCAGCACTTGTCAAAACCGCTATCTGTCAAGCACTTCACAAAGTGTTGCAAAATGACAGATCAGGATGTCTGAATAGATGGAGCCCCAGGAAAAACAGAACAGATAGAAAATTCATGACTCTAAACTACATCAAAGCGACTTCTGTCAACATCATGTCAAAAGAAGGAAAAAAAGAACTGTTCATTTTAGAGGGTTTTTTTCATTATATAAACACTTTTTTCACGTATGAGCTAAGTGTAAGGAAAAATTAACTTGGTGTACAGTATGATCATTTGAATGTGCCAAAAATACTCTTTAAATAATCCAGGAATAAGGAAACTTCTAACAGTAGATACTGTCTGGCAGTTACAACCAATGACATCCAAAAGAAATGCATGAAGAATCTATCAGCTTAAAATAGGACAAACCATCTGGCTCCAAAGAAATAAAAGTATTCTGCTGTGCGTGTTTGTTGGGTTCACAGAATCCTACAACTGGATTAATTTTGTATTTCCTCTCCAATCAGTTTTGATCATCTCTACTTAGTCTGTCAATTGCACAACCCTAATTCACTGTTATATTGCAGGCAGCAGATTTAGTAATATCAAGACAATAGTTTAATTTAAAAAAAGAAGCACCATCAGCATAATCAGACCTTGCATTACAGAGAAATATTTTAAATAGTTCCTCAAAGGTTCCAGAAAATAAGCAGGTTATGATACATGACTATATACATTCAAATTATACATAATCAAATTTTGAGAAAGAATCACACACTCAGAATATTATGAGTAGTGCAGAGCTAGAGATGCTTTCTGTCTCACATACCTTTCACCATAGGCCCCTGACATCAGTACCAAATTCACTGAGGTTTACTTATGCTCTATTGACCTCTAGAAATCAAGAGGCTAAATGACCCTGTCCAATGGGTTTGATGGCTTTTAGAGCACTGGGAAATGTAAAGCATACACACTCATCAACTTGGAAAATGGAAAGCGGCGCTTCATGCACGATCAAGTGAGCATTAGCAAAGTACAGAACTCGCAGCAAGTTTGGAACTCGGCATTGTCCGCATTCACTGTCTTGGTGTCACCTTTGCTTCCTGGTCTCTGGCTTGTGGAACTGCAAGGAATGGGACAGGTTGGAAGGGACCTTTCAAGGGCTGTCTGGCCCAAGCCCCCATCCCAGGCAGGGACATCATTCTTCCATCCAGTTTTTTGAAGGGCCTATAAAGCTGCTGCTGGCTCTGACAGGAGCGACAGCTGATCCAGAAACTGGCACTTGCTCACTGGTGTAAACATGCTCCAATTTTCCTTGGAGAAGATGCCCATTAACCACTGGCCAGCAAAGTTTCGCTAGCTCCAAAACATTTGCAAAATATAAATGAGCATGAAGAGGAATAGCACCTTCTGGTTCAGAAAGGTGCTTTAGGACATCCTGTTGAATGTGTACATAGCTGGGAATTGCGATCTATTAACACTGGAGTAGAGTGGAAGGCACGTCTGTTTCTTACTGTACGCAGAACTCAATATATCTTGCTTCCTACTTACAAAAAAGATGTTTATTACCTGTAACTGTACAGAGGTGTGTGCTTCACAGCAGCAGTGATTGGTAATAAGCCTCCTATTCTCATTTACATTGATAGCAAGCATTAGTGAAGATATATGCATTTCATTTCATGGTTCAGAAAGAACAAAGTATATGTATATGTGATAGCAGTGGGTGGTTAATGAAATGGTCTGACAAACATAAGCTAATACATAATCATACCAGAATGTGGACTGGAACACCTGTTCCTGCTTCACAGGCTTACAATTCTTAAAGAAAAGTTACTATTCTCAAGAACTGAAATCACTACTATTTAGACATCAATATGCTCTGAGGAAATTTTAGTCATTTTTTTGCAAACACTAAAGGGGGGAATTTTAATGATATCAAATCTCTTTTGCTTGTGTCCTAAGAGTAATGAAAACTTCACACATGCATGAAGCTCCAGTAATTATTTTAAACTGCCTTCTGTTGTCCCCCTGAGGAACACGGTGGTATTTGTTTGATGCAGTTTAATTAGTGTCAGGGTAATTAATGCTATGCTATCTACATGAGATCAAACCCCTTTCTTTGTAACACTCTGGTAACTAAGAACTAAGAAAAGGAAGTGGTTTGAAAATGTGGAAGCTTGGTAGGCTAGATTCAGAAACAAATCGAATTGCTCAAATCTGCATTTATGTACCCAAAATATTAAACACATCCAGCCAAGTCAGAACTACAAGTGTGAGATTGGGATCATAATGCATTAGAACGGTGCTGTAAGACAGGAGACCCACTGCAACCCATGTAAGTGAAATGCTTTTTCTATGGATGTAATCAAATTAAGTGAAACATTCATGGACACCATGCACCTTGTAAGGAGTTTAAATCCTTTAATAATGAAATTATATACTTTTGCACAACCAGATCACCATAGTTATTTATAAGCAGCATGTGGTGCTACCATGTGCTGATATATTTTCCTAAATAAAAGCATCATTTGAGTTTAATGAATGAATGTGATTCTGCTTTAATGCCTGAATAAAATTTGCATTTAATTGTTCAGTCTCCACTTCAAAATAGTGTCCTCTACAAAAAGGACCAAGGAGGCACCAGAGTGCAGAAGTTGGAACATACAGAAATTCCAGACACATACACTGCACACACTACATAAATCCTTTTTAACTGTTTCTTTGGTAATAAGGAACTGCAGGATGAATCTCACAACACACAAACTCGGGGTGATTACAGGCTTAAGGAAATAGCTCCAGTTATCTTGACTGGATAAATTATTATATCCTAGAGGTTATTTATTCTGTTTTTTCTAAAGGAAGGAAGGAAGGAAGGAAGGAAGGAAGGAAGGAAGGAAGGAAGGAAGGAAGGAAGGAAGGAAGGAAGGAAGGAAGGAAGGAAGGAAGGAAGGAAGACAAAGCTTCTGAATGTTTTCTTTGCAACCAAAAAAATTGTGGGCTTACCATAATACCTTTGACACTATTTCTTTTAAGAATGGAAAAAAAATGTTAGAGGCACACACATAGCCTGGAAAGCATATTTTATGCAATAATACAGAGTTTCTGTAGAAAAGAAAACCCTGATTTGAAGACAAAGTGGCTTGGTCTTTCACATGTATGTCCTGAGGGTGCAAACAATAAGAGCTCTGTTCAGAACTGGCAAATATTCTACCAAAAAGCAGAAGAAGTAGCCCTATAGCAATCTGCAGATTGTGTTGGTATCGATTACCATTAAATTCATGTTTATCTTTATCAAAAGGGATTTCACCAGCTTATGCTGGTGGCACAGCATAAGGGGTCTCTGCAACATGATGCTTTTGAGGTCATCCATGACCCAAAGTACCCACAGATCAGCTGACCACCAAAATATGCTCCTTCCTCTTTTCCTGCTTCCTGCAACTCGGTTGTTTCTCAATTAAAGCCATAAATACAAATTACTTTAATAAGGCAGGCGACATAGTAAAGGAACCTGCCGAAAGTTTGCGGTAAGAAGCGCCTGCAAAGTTCAACAACTGTGAAAGAACTATTAAAAAGGACACACAAACAAGTGACCTTGACTGACAAGCGCACTTCATCCCAGCAATAAACAGCGGCGGGGCTGATAAGTGTTCATTGGCGCAGAGAGTAATTACCTATCTGTCAGCGTTGCTGGTGTGTGCGAAATAGTATAAATGAAACATACATAATGTACAGCAATAATATCGGGCATGCAGAACCTAATGCATTATCATCATTCTCAGGGCTCAGGTTTATGTGGCTGCCACCACTGAGTAAATGCCTTCTAGCCATGATAATTTCATTCTAATCTCTGTTCCATATTATAATTTTCATAGCTAAAAGATACTGAGGAGCAATACGTTTCAATCAAGGGCTAAATAGAACACAACCTGTAACTGGGTATTTTATACACCTATATATATTTTTTTCTTTCAAAAAAAAATTTAGTCAATTTATGAATAGACTGAAATAAGCTGTAAATTTATGGATGACAAACTCTGTCTGTAGCAATGTCACAATGTCTGGAGACAGGCTTTACATATCTTCTACAAGGGATGCCAGCTTTGTCTATCATATCTCACAAACGAATTCAACCCTCTGGAAGAATAAAGGTTTCACTTCCTAGCACATTATCAAACAAGGTTAACCCTTAAATGAATTAAAAAGGGTCATATTGAGTTAAAAAATAATAATAAAACTAATTGTTAAACAATTCATGCAATTATTTTACATGCTGTTTGAAATTTCATTTTATTACATAACCTCCACAGCTAAACTACCACCATGATGAACAAATATGCCTGCTTCCTCACGAATGTCTATTTTACAATAAAGTCTTTGCATATTTTAAAATTATTTGGGGGATCCTTATGAAGAAAAAGGACAGTGATTTAAAGGTATGCTCAGCCTCCCCTCCCCATGTCACCAGGAAAAGGGAGAGAGAACATCACTCACTGCTTGATCAAAATCCATTTGACTGCATGTTAGCACTGGGGGGGAAAGTGCAGTGAAATGTGCACTGGAGTCCCTGTGGCACCAACTAGAGCCTGTGTGGCACCAGTGGCCCAAGCCTTACAAACTGTTGCACTGCCAGCCTCTCTCCCTTCCTCCTTAAAGACAGAGGGATGCACACACCTAATACTCCATGCTCAAAAAGCCTCAAAACTGGGCTAGAGCAGAGCAGTGTGCTCCACTCAGCTGCATCCCAGGGGGCAAAATGGCACTCCTGGGGAGCACTTCAGGGTGAGGGTGACTCTCCAGAGCAAAGATGGTGTGCTGGGAGCAACGCTGTGCAGGCTAGAAGAGAGGGAGGGAGGGAGATGGGTGCTCAAGTCAGGGGCAAACCACCCCACCCCAGGGCCCCATCGTGGCCCCCATCCCAGTGGGGATCAGCCCACCTCTGGAGGGATTCCACACACCTACACTTGCCTTGGCCAGCCCCCACATGTGCTGGTACCCAATATGACAACACCCATCCTCATTAGATAAGTGATGCATGTCTGGGAAGACAGGCAAATGTGAGAGCTCAGCAATTAAAACGAGCAGGGGTGGGAGGTTTATGCCAACCTTCATTTCAATTTCCATTAGCAGCCTG
Source organism: Eopsaltria australis (assembly GCA_034509425.1). Taxonomy (NCBI): domain Eukaryota; kingdom Metazoa; phylum Chordata; class Aves; order Passeriformes; family Petroicidae; genus Eopsaltria; species Eopsaltria australis. The sequence goes on along the minus strand of JAVTVJ010000144.1, from coordinate 2,458,525 downwards.
TCTCATCATTTGCTTTTTTGACCTTCCACCTGCGAGAAACTCAACTCTCTGCTGAGGCTCACCTGGACCCAGCCCTGGTTTACCCAAGCAGTGTCCATAGTGACAGAGCTCCTTTGGAAAGCAGCCACCTTCACCATCAGATTTCATGAGCAACCTCTTTGACAAACCCAGATGAAGCTTCAAGTGGTAGAGAAACCTGAAAGCCGGCATGTTTTGCCTGGCTGGGAGTTTCACTTGAGAAATTTCACATGGTTCTAAATATAACTCAACAGCAGTATTTATTTTATTTAAATGTCTCAGAACATTGCATTTGACAGAAGACAACAGACTGGAAAATTACTTATACAAAATGCAAGAGGTAGTTGCAGTATTTTCTGGCATGCGTTATTGCTTTGCACTTTGCTGACATCCGTATGGCTGCAGCCACCCCTCACCTTGTCCCATCACCCTCTCACTCTTTGCTTTCTGATACGAGTCCTTAGACCATCATATTTCAATATCCAGGACCCAGGAGATCAGCAGACGAGGGGCAGCATTTGGGCTGCTGAAAGTTGTATTTTTACCATGTGCTGGTGGCCAAAAGTCAGAAAGGTGAAACTTTCTGCTGAAGTCAGTGTTGGATCCAAGAATGGACATTTCAGAACTGTATCAGAACTCAGCCCATAAACATAATGCTGATGATCTGCCTTATAAATTTAACAACATGTTTCCAATACAGAAATATTACACATTTCTTGTGAAGCCAAAAACTGAAAAAAAATGTCTTGGGCAGCTTTCTGTGTCCACCTTACAGTATTAAAAGCATGGTCCAAAATTTATTACACTGCTACTCCTGGATTTACAATCAGGATGAGGTTTAGAGAAACAAGAATTTAGAAACAAAGGATTTTTTCTGTCTGTTTTCAACAAAATGAAACAGTTTCTTGGAGAGGGAGAGAAAATAATAATGGAGAAGATTTTTTCTCTGAGAAATGAGGTGAAAATGAAAATGTTTTTTAACCTAGCTCAGCATGCAGGGGTGAGCAAAACAAACCTGAAGCTACTCTGTCCCACTGGCATTATCTGCAAAGCCAAAAAAGCATCCTAACTGGAATACAACCCCTCTCTTTGCAATGCTTGCTGACATCCAGACGGTATAACAAAATTTAGTGCCTTGCTCCCGAGTACTGCTTGCAGGTGCAATAAAAAGGAAATACAGCATGGTTAAAGGCAGACAGAGGCAGGGTCCCCAGAAGCCACCACCCCAGCAGAGCCCTCTTCTTTGCAGATTGTGCATCAACCTCATGAGCAGTCAAATCAGTCAGAAAGCAAAACCATCCAGGGCTCAATACACCCTGTCCCAGACTGCTGGGGTCTCTCCCCTCAACTGTCCTGCATTCCTCCTTTGTTTCTTTTTCAATCTTGCCAGATAGGGCACTGTTCAAACGTGATGTGCATACCCCTGTAATAGCTGGTGCCTAAAGGATAAAAGGCTTATTACGCTTTCAGCTAAAGTTGTTAATCCCCTAACAAGCTGAAACAGCATGTGCCGTAGTCTCGGAGGCCGGGGTTGGACGGGCGATCATCACCTACACGGGAAGTTGTTGCTACAATAGCAAGCAGTGTGGTTCCTTTGGGCCCTCTGAGAATACAAGGGAAACAAACAAACCCAAGGAATGACAGTTTAAGCCTCAAATTAAAGGTACCTTGTTTTATCTAGCATAAAATTAGGAAGTACCAGAATTAAAGACATCCAGTGTTAGTGTATCCCTTTCATTTCCTTTTTATGCATTAGCATCCAGCCATCAGCTGCAGGTTTGTATGTTTTCTCCTCCCACAGCCTCAGTGTGTCATAGTAGTAGATATTTTTCAGGGAGCAAATTAAGACTATGCAGTAAACGCGGCTGTTTTCAGCAAGGCTTCAGCTTCCAGGGTCAGACATTTTCCAGCCACAGGGAGGTAAAAGATATTGTGTTAGGGAACTGGAGAGAAACACTGGTGTGGTCAAAGGAAACAAAAGGCACACCAAAAACAGTCCTGCACTTCATGCTCTCCCAGAATTCTTACGTCATGTGTGGCAAGGCTATTCAATTAAAATTTTGGCAGACATCTTAACAATATGCCTCATTCACTGGATGCCTGGAGCCTGAACCTACAGACATTTAAGGCACTTACAGCTGGTGTTAAGTATTAAAAGAGTTTGGAGATGCAGTAGTCCAGTAGCAACACAAGGTTTGCAGTTGAGGAAGAAGCCTTGGAACCAGTCAGGAGGTGTTCTGCTGTCATCCTTGCTCCACCAGTGGTTCACCACATAGAAGTGAGTTGCCTGAAACTATCTCAGTTTCCCTGTCTGTAAAACAGAACTAATAAAAATCCTCCATCTCCCAAAGGAATCATAAGGATTAATTAATTTCACATTTAATGGTCTCTAAAATACTCTACTGAAAAGTATGAAAAAACCTCTGCTAAGTCTGGGTTGGTTTCAGTTGCTAATGCAGTGAGGCATGTTTCCAAGAAGTTCTTAAATCATCCTCACCTCCTCTATTACAAACCAACCAATTACCTGAAAATAAGAAATCAGACAGCTATCACGTGGCAATAAAAAGCTCATTATTGCTTTGGATCTAACCTTCAGGACTACCTGTCTTGAATTGAAGAGTCTGGAGGGCCCTGGGAGGCTCACAATGCCCTTTGACCTGTTAGCCCGGTCTTCAATATGACATGGAAGGGGAGGCAGCACCCATGAGCTGATGGTGTATTTTAGAGATGGTAACTTGAACGTCCAGACAGGTAAAGCTGTAAAGGTACTCTGTCCTGTATCCTTACTGAAAAGGGATTGCAAGAGTAGGCTGGTTCTTTATATTTAAAACAGAATATTCAAACTGCAGGGTATTTTTTTATCACGGTAAAAAGAAATATTCTTAACTGTCCCATTCCCTAAACCCAGCATGTGAAAAAACAAGAAAATGCAATGGAGAAGAAGGATACTGCTATCCTTTCATGCTCCTCTTTGCAAAGTCACACTCTTCCCAGTACACAGCCCAAGCAGAACATAGCATCCGTTGTTAAAATAATGGAGTGCATTAGTATCTCCCCCTAAGCCGAATGATGTCAGAAGGATTCCACTGTTTTTATTTAATTATTAATAAATTCTCCCACTGTTAGTATTGCAGAAGCAAAGAAAAGTCCAATTAAAATTTGGAGTCCCTTGCAGTAGGGGGACTCCAATGTAGGTATGTAGTAGCCTTCACACCTGCCTCTCATGTCCATTTGTGTTACTGTTAAAACCCTGATTTTCCCCAAGTATAAATTTTCCTCTTGGAAACCACTGGCATCCTCCCTCCTAAACAGCCTTGTCAGAGAGTGGACTAAGGCAAATTACATTGAAGCCAAGAATATGCCTATTCTGGCTATATACTTATTTAAAGTCAAGGACATTTTAAAGAGCAGCTCCGAGCTACTGTAGAGATGCCAGCCCATGATATTTTGTGAAGTATGTCTATGAAGTAAATAAAAATAATAATAATAAAAAAACCCAGCACATAAATAATCTTTAATCAGAGATATTACCCATTATACATTACCACTGAAAATTGTTGTATATGCTAGCTCTTAGTCTGAAAATAGAATATAATACACTACAATTAAAATGTTCAAATATGCATTATCCGTCCCCAGAGATGACTTAGTTAGGAAATTAAAAATTTCACTAGGCACTTTATACTGTCACAGGAATAGTTCCTTCTCCTGAAGTAAACAGAATTACTCCACTGAGCAAGAATGGCATGTTTAGGCTATACATTTGGGCTTTTATTAACAAACATCAATGCTTCTCTAATTCTCTAAAAGGTAATTTTCTTGATAAAGACTGTCTTACGCATCTTCCAGAACTGTAAGAACTCCCAACTGACTAGTGTGATATTATTTTTCTTCCAGGAGAGAACGATTAATAAAATATTGCCTCAGCAATGAGAGATTATAATACATTCCCAAAATAAAATAAATACATAAAATAATATTTATTTCACACAGTTAGAGATACCTACTGAAAGTTGTATCTCATCTTGTCTAGGATATAGATGTTCTGTCACCTATACCATGCACCAGATCAGAATCGCAACAATGAAAAATACCAGAGCTTTTCTCCCAGTTTTTATATAACATTATTCAGATCTTTGTAAATTTCTGATAGAAGAAGACCGTATGGCACAACCAAACATATCTGCAAAATGTCTGAGTTATGGAGCGTGAGGGAAACATAAACATGGAGCTGTTCCACTTTTATGAATTTATCACTTGGTATCATTTGAATGTATGCTTTATGGTTGGATCTTTGAAAAAGGCCTCACATGATCTCTCATTTCACCTCCACAGCTTAACAGTGTTAAATTCAAATCTGTACCCATAGTATGTGGAGAAGTAGGGTTATCTTATCAATATAGCTGGCTGTGCTTTTGAGCATATGTTCTACTGAACATCCAAATGACATTAGCAACATCCAAGTCTAGCTGCTACGTAAAAACGAAAGATTAAGGGTTTAAGGTTTTTAAAAACAGATAATTCCCTTCCCTAGTTTTTTTATTATTTTTAAAATATGACTATAAGTATATGTATACACACATTAACTCTTCATATATAAATTAGAGAATAAAGAGCTTCCATATTCCTGTGAGAATGCTCATATGAAACATTTGCATTACTTTCAATAGCTGTGTTTTGAAATAGTTTAATTTAATCAGGACAAAGCTAATCTTTTAAATATCATAATTAATGCTGAAAATACATTACTTTTGTAAATTTTACAAACCAATAATCCCCCACTCTGACATTTAATATAACAGAAACACTTTCCAGCTGAGGAGAGGCATACACAAGAAACCATGGCCATGCCCGAGTAAGGACACAGTTTAAATCACTTGTTTGTTATCAGCCTGCAGCTTGGCATGAGTTTGAACCCAGTGGCTGGAGGTGAAAGATCTCTGTACTAATTTACTACATCACTGAAATGCCTCCTAGTCTCCCTTCTGTGACTCCAAATTAACTTGAATCTGTCTTTGTAATTTTTTTTCTCTTACCCCAACATATTCAACAACAGCTTTTACTAACAGTGAAGATCTCTGTTCTTCCTCTGTAAACAAAATGAATCTGAATGGATGCCAACATCAGCTGTGTTCCTGGGATAACAGTGAATTTCATCCTCTCTATCTAAATCTGGTGTGGTGCAGCAGCTCACATCTGCAGTCATGCAGGTTATCAGGAGCACCTTGCCTTCAAGTCTTTATACATAGTTTGCATTTACTCCCTGTTTTCAAAACCTTTGAGAGACTTGCATAGCGTTCACAGAAGACAGCCTCCTCTCCTTTAAATGTCAATGACTCTTGACAGCTCTGCCCCTCAGGACTTCTGAATCCTGAAGGATGAATCCTATGCTCTCAGAACTAGGCTCCTTCAGTAACCAGCTTCCTCCAAAACAAGCCTAACATACAACCTGTGATCATTCACATTAAAGGGAAAATAATAAAGTGGAGCCTACTTGTTTAGACAGAACTATCAGGGTAATTTTCCTTAAGATGCAAACCATCTTATGTTTTTTCTTTTACTTTAAAAAGTACCTATAGAGTTTTATAAATATATATGTATATACAATATATATCAATATCAATATTTTATATACATATATATACAGTGAGTTTTAATGCCACAGCATGGAAATGTGGAGGAATACTTTGTGTCTCTCCCTGAGCTTCATGATGATTTCTGATGACAAGCTGTCTTGTGCTCTGTTCCAAAAAATCATTATATCAGTTCAAGAAGTTCCTAATCTTGTAAAAAGAAGAAGCAGCAGAAACATTCTGCAGCATGCCATGGATTTGCAGCAAACATTTCACCTGGCCTACCTTCAGTACACCTTCTTCCCTAAACCTTCAACTGTGGCTTGTTTTGATACCAGATTTTATTTTGTTTTTGTACGGAGAGATGACTGAATTCCTTTGCAGATATCTGGGCTATGTTGAAGTCAAAACAAACACCTTCAAAAAGTATGAAGCTCTTGGTTTCCAGGCCATTTAGGGGATAAGATGTTACTGCACAAACATAAGAGTCATCTGAGATGACAGTCTTCTGGACCTTCACTTTATTCCAGCACAGTCACTCCTCTGAGCAGGCAAGCCCCTGCAGTGGTGGACAAGGGCAATTTCAGTCCAAAGTGTTTTTGCTAACAAGCTGGAACTGGACAGAACCTGAGACTCCCAGACTAATTCCCAGATTTAGGACTAACCCCTCCTCTGCATGGGGAGAAAGAAAGAGCCATCCAGTTCATTAGCAGAAATGACAAGAGCTGTATATGTAAACTAAGGCAGGATGGGCTGGGTTGGCAGGGATGATCTGTGGATTTACACGCCTTGATGCCAAAGGAGCTCTGTTAATTTTCAGCAATAGAAGTCCTGTCCCATTTATCTGAAAGCTTACTGTGTCTGAATTTTGCACACAATTATCTCAACTGCACATCCGTGTGAAAGTGTGAATGGGTGTAAGGCAATCTCTTTGCATGTACAGTTATTCAATGTGCACGCCTTACATAAACACACACATCAGCAGAGAAGTGACAGACATTTTAAAGCTCATCATCTTATTAAGTCTCCCCAAAAAGTAACCTGTGGTTTCAAAAAAAACCACAGCACACTCATCAGATTTGGGAAATTTAAAAGCTTTGCAGGTAATACGCATCTTCTCTTTCCTCTTACTAGATCTTGAAAATCCCCCCACCCTATATTTGATCATTTGCAGCACAAAATTATGGTGACACAGTGAGGACCATCAGCATCATCATCATCTTGATTTAGGTAAAAAACACATTCATCATATCCAGCAACCCATTGCTAAGATCATTCTGATAAAGCAAGAAATTGGGCCTCCACACAGGGAATACAGTGCCTGCCTAATATTTCTTCCTCTGTTGCTGTGTCAAGAGGCAGATCTTTCCAACACACAGAACCTCACTGGACTCAAAGCTATTGCAGGAAGCTTTAAAATGAGATATATGGGCCATTCTGCTCAGCTCCTCTGAAGTCTTTAGGGCCTTGTGCGCCTGCCAGATTACAATTTGCCACTGGCAAAGAGGCCACTATTTTTTGAGTCAAAACTAAAATCTGTGTTTAAGAAACTAGGAACTCATTTTCTACGTAACTATTCCGGTGATGCCTATCTTGTCAAACAAATTCTGGAGTATCAGTCAGAAAAAGTCTAAACCAAGAATAAATGAATTTGGGATTTCTCTTTGTTATCCATATGAGATTGTTCAAAGAGAAGTCACCTTTACATTCAGTCAATTAAGAGCATTGATTTTTTAAATTAATGATTTAAAAGCAGCTTCAAGGAGCAGACCTGCCCTCAAGACAATTTACCAATTTTGTAGCTCTGCAATCAGATTTGTGTATTTTTCTTAAAAAATACACCCAACCTTCCTTCTGTACACAAATAAACAAATGTTAAATCTGACTAATGCTTCACTAGCTTTAACAGGCTTTGAATTCATCCTCACCATTTCCTTCAGGGAAACAGTCTAACAGTTTATAAACAAAGTACTATAAAACATAAGCACATAGAGAAAAAATATTTTCCTTTTTTCCAAGACAGTAAACTGCCTTGGAATAATAACAGAAATGCAGTCTAAATTGCTGGTGTTCTTTATTTTTGTGTTCAGTAGTCCTGAATATTTATGAAAGGTTTTAGCTAGGGATGCTAGTACTTTATAATCTCAGAATGATTTGTTCTGACTTGGAAATTTACAGGACTTTAAAGGGTACTGCTTGTAAGTAAAATAATAAAAAACCAAGACATAAACAATGCTATTAGAGGTAATCACTAGAACAAACTAGTTGTACTTTATTATTTCTGGAACTGTGTCTATAACCTAAATCACAGATCAGAAACCCATTGCATTAGGTACTGCACAATACCAAAGCAAATGAAAAAGGCATTCACTTCCTCAAAGATCTTAGTTTAGACAATAGACAACAGCTGTTTAAAGACAGAAGGAATTAGCATAGGAAAAGCATTTAGTTTACATCAATTAGCAGTCATTTTGGCACATAAGCACATAAACTATTTTCTGTGTAGTCACAAGGAAATGCAAGCTCTGAAAGTCATTTCTCAAGGGTAATATCCTCAATATCCTCAAAGATGAACTGGCATTCTGGGCTGATAAGGAAGAGTGTGTAAATACTTGGATACTGTATGAAAGGTTAGTGGAATCAGTGAGAAGCCAGACCATGAGAGGCTGCAAAAAACGCAACTAAGCATGTTGCATTTGATGGATTCATCCCCAGTGGTCATATGCTGAGGTGCAATAACTAAGGCATAACAGAGCAGGGAACCCAATAAGCATGTGAGATACACAGACAGAGAAGAAAGGTGGTCTCTTAAAGACATTCTGCAAAATAATCTGTGAGATTTGGCATAGTCTGGCTAGAAGACATGAGCAGATGATAATCATGTCTGCATCACACACCTGATTCCCCAGAAGACTGGTGGCAGGGGGTACAGCAATGGAGAAAACAGCAACAATAACAGTGTGATTGGAAGGAAGGAAGGTTAGATGTATGTAAACCTTTTTCGTATAACAAGGGCAGAAATGAGAAAATGAGGTATCCCGATTAAAACCAGGCATGTGCATGTTCATGCCTTTAAATAAACAAGTTCAGTTCTATGAACGGTGTTTAGGCAGTGAGGAGCTGCATTTTCCTACATAACCTAGATGATTAACTGATGCCAGTTTTTGGAAAAGGTAACTATTTTCTGTCAAAAAGACACTGGTTGTTCATCATAAGGGCAACAATAATAAAAAGTGAAGCACCAAGTACTTATTCCATGGCAAGCAACCTTGCAGCAAACTTGGAAAACCAAATTCACACAAGATGCCTCCTAATGTACACATTGCCACATCCATGTTTTGTGTCCAAGAGATCAGACAAGGGACAGTTTCTCATCCAACACAATGGCATTTATCTTAAACAATGCTGGCATATCTGGGCCCAGTTTCTGAACCACCCCTATGATGGCCTTTCTTTACCAGCTACAAACCATGTCAGAGAGTATAAGAGACAGTATACATTCAAGTGGATGCAACAACCATGTGGGGTGTGCTCTGACTTAAATAAGGATAGAATATACCAGATAAAGAGAAATGAACATGATTATAGCAGCAGAAACACGTCAGATATTTATGCTAACAGCGTCCATTTTAATTCTACTTTCAGTTTATACCAATTATCACTTTCCATCTGAAATTTCCTGATCTTGATTTCTCTCTGAACATACTTTTTAAGGAAAGTTTGAACATCAACATCTCAGCCATCCATGAGAAGTGAAATAAAGTCTTGCCATAATGAAAAAAAAATCATTGCATCCTTGCTTTAAATAGCTCCCTAGTCAAGATGGCCACAGTTGGAGAGCCAGCATTTGGCAAGAAAATTTCTCTCAGTGGGAAGATATCTTGGCTTCTTTGAAGGAAAACTTGCTTTGATTTGGTATCTTCCTTTCAATACATACTGAAAGTTCATGATACAAGGTCTGCTGGAGAGAAATCTTGTCACTGACTTCTTTGGTTTTGTACCAAGTGCCAGTAACTGAGAAGCTATTTGGTACGTGAGGCCACTTGTGTACTCTCGAACGTGCACAGAAAAATGTGGATAAGTCACTGTTGTCAAAGAGCAGGGATATCAAAGCTTGAAGAAAGAGCTCCTACAGCTCTCAGAAGTACTCCTGTCACCTTCCATGATCTGAAGAAGCTGTAACAGCTGACAGAATGGTTCCAAGGATGTTCAGTTACACTGAGGGCTTGCATTTTAAGTATTACCTCTACCTACAACCAAAAGGACTTATTTTAACATCTCAGGAAACATCTATCTGCCCAAAAATGAGCTAAGTCCCACCAATCTCCCTCTCCTATTTTAACATATGTGGTTTTGCTGCTATTGAATCGAAGAAACCAAAACCCCTCGTATCAATTTCTGCCAAGCTAGATCTTGTATGCTTCATTTTGGAAACTATACCCCTTTTAAAAAGAAAGTAGTAGTAGTAGTAGTACCTTAAAAGCAGAGGCTCCAAAATAAAATTGATCTATCTCTATATCATCTATATCTATATCTATCTTAAACAATACTGCCACCCTCACATTTTGAACATCTCCTTGTAGTTTGCTAAGCTTCAAACTTGTCTGTGCCTTTGGGTTTTGTCCTCTTGCATATCAGCCATGCAGCTGTTGCACACGAATGGATAAGGAATGGTTACTACAACACATACAAATCCACTTAAACTTCTACTCAAAGCTCCACTGCTGAGACTTCCCTATGTGCATCTTCAATTCTGCTGTAAGCAGCAAACCATTGCAGAGCAACTGTAACAGTGCTGCACAGTGTTGGGGCACGACTCACAGCACTGGAAGGGTGCCAGGAGCCGAGAGAGAACTGCCTTCCTGATGCCAATCATTTCACCTGTCAGTCTCTGAAATGAGACACTGCTTAGATGAAATTAGGGCTTAAAAGGCTGCTCAAAGCCTTGCTTGTTTGTGGAAGACAAACACAAGGTAACTCCTTCCAATTGTTGCTTTATTTTTCCTCATCAAAGCATTTTTACTTTCCAGACAGCAAATTTGACAGACAGGTTGTTCTGCCCATAAATAACATTTTCACAGACGAACTAAGCCCTTCTTTTTAAGGGAAGAAAACATAGGAAATGTGGGATTTGCTCTGAACTTTGAGGAATAATTCCTTTTCACCACTGGATCAGTCAATGTGTCTGCCTATCCTAATCTCATACCCTGTTTCTGTGTTTGGTCTCCCTATAGCATATCCTACCTCTTCCTGAGACCTCTCTGGCTGACAAAGAATTGCTTTGAGGTGAAAAGGCACCACAATAATATTTCCAGGCAAATATTTTTCTATTTTTCATTGACACTAACTATAATTTACACCTTAACAAGCATTCTAAATAAAAGGTATACTTACAAATCTTTTGATAACATAAAAACATTTGGATTTAACAGGGTATAAATCAGCAAGTTTTTAGAAATCCAGATCTCAGTACAGAAACCAAGCTGCCATGCCCAGGAACACTTTCCTTACAACTAACTTAATGCTGAAATGGTGCTGCCACACTCAACCAGCATGACAAATGTGCAGTAATGTTTTTGAAATGTTAGACTGTCTCAGTATTTTTTTTTCTGCAATGAAATCCAGACCATAGTTGAAATTGTCATTTCTAAAAAGCACACATTAGAGCTGGATGGGAAGTGAGAAAGCAGAATGTACTGCTTCCCTTTCAGCAGCATACTAAAACCAGTGGCATAGAGGTACTGGATCTAAGCTTCATATTAACAGGCTACCCATCAGGCCATAATCAACAGCTTGAATGGAATACACAAATGTGGAGTTCAGGATGTGAACACACATTGGTTTCACAGACATTGTACCATACATATTCAGACATGATCTTACCAATGACTACTTACCCCATAAAAGGCAATTTAAAATATGCTCCCCAAACTTGCAGCTCCACAGAACATGATGCTCAGAAACCAAGGTATTGTGACCAAAGCATCAGACCTACAACCACTGCATGAAATTTAGACTTTGTTGATGGCAAAACCAAGCACCTATTTAGTCAGAAGTGCAGCTATGTATTTACATTGAAGATGTCCAAAATGCACTTTTCCTGAGAAGATCAATGATAAAAATCTGTATGTCTCTGAACAGAGGAGGGTCCAGCACAGGAGCTGCTGCACTGTGAGGTGGGGACATGCGTTAGATGTTCTCTGCTGAGATAAGATGGAGAACAGGAATACATTGGGGTGGGTAAGAAGGAGCTAGAGCAGCTCCAGCTTTACTCAGCGTGGTTCCTTTTTTCCCCTCACATACATATGCACTGTCACTCTGATTTTTATAGTGTGCTGTGTTGATATTTAGTAGAAAAGGTTCTCATAGATTTTATGTAAACATAGTCTATGTTTTGCTAAGTGGTCGAGGATTGTTTTGTACCTTTGGTATTGTTTGTCATTCCTTTCCCAAGGGCCGAGAAAGTTGATAGACTGTCTCTCTCACCTATGGAATTGGAGAGGTGGTAACCTCATTGTCCAATCCATGATTGTATATGAAAAGGTATAAATGTAAGAATAAAGAGAGGCTGGCTCTCTTCAGCTGTTCTCTCTGGCCAGCCTTGGTGGCTCTGTAACCTGAGTGAATGCCTGGTTCTTTCGCGTCCATCTGTGCGACAATGCACGAACAGGGACAATAACCAACCTTGTCTGGTAGGAAAACAAGGCCTATCAGGAACATTTATATCAGAGGTCCAAGACAAAGCCTGCAGATGCAGTCTGCCATGGGAAGGGTTTACTGTCCATACTACAGCCTGTCATTGTAAGTGACTGTATAGATACTCCACAGTGATAAATTAACTAAAAGACAATCAGCCGTGCTTAGGATGCTTAATTTCAGAGATACATTATCATGGCTGTAAAATGCTTCTCAACATAAAGCTCAGAATCAGTCTGTGCCTTAAGGCACTTCTACTCTGCTTGAGCCCTACCTAACTAAGACACAAAAATGTACTTTGTGACAGTCCAGATCAGTTAATATTTCTGTGCTAGTCACTCCCTGATTTTAAGGCTGACAACACTGAATTTTCAATTCCTTCTAATGAAAAGTCAGGACTGTGGTAAACTGAGAAACTGTTGGCATTATCTTCTATAAAAATTATAAGAGCAGCCATTTGCCCACCCAGGTTTACTCTGATGCCTGTTAATCTGTGTGATTGTGCTCAGAATCAAAGGAACTGTAACAGCAAATACATAAAGGAAAGCTTAAAAAAGTAATGACAGCTACAGCTACAGAACTTCTGAGGAGGAACAAATAACCACAGTTGGTTTTCTTCAAGCTGCAGTCCTCCAGAGATCAAGACTGGGATGGACAGAAACCTGACATCTTCAGAGTCCTAAGAAGGGAGAGGGATTTTTCCAGGCATGTCAGAAAAATCAGAGGATATGTTAATGAAACAGCCAATAATTTGGAAAAACTGGACACCAGAAGGTAGGAGCATGTTGTGGGCTGAACAGGCCCTTGAAGAGGGATCTGCGCAGGCCAGATTGATGGGCTGAGGCCAACAGTATGAGGTTCAACAAGGGCAACTGACAGGTCCTGCACTTGGGTCACAACAAGCCCACGGGTCTAGAGAGCAAGTCCTCTAAGGAGCAGCTGAGGGAGCTGAAGTTGTTTAGTCTGGAGAAAAGGAGACCTTACTGTGGGGACCTTACTGCTCTCTACAGCTGCCTGAAAGGAGGGTGTAACCATGTGGGGTCAGGCTCTTCTTTCAGGCAACAAGCAACAGGACAGGAGGAAATGGATTCAAGCTGCACCAGAGGAAATTCAGGTTGGACATCTGGGAGAATTTTTTCACTGAAAGCGACGTTAAGCATTGGAATGAGCTGCCCAGGGAGGTGGTAGAATCACCATCTTTGGAAGTGTTCAAGGAACAACTGGATGTGGCACTTAGTGGTTTAGACACGGTGGTGTTTAGATGTGGTCAAAGATTGGACTCGATGATCTTGGAGGTCTTTTCCAACCTCTATGATTCTATGATTCCAAGAGTCATGTAATATAGCTCCTGATTTCACAAATGGCACTGCAGCTAGCAATTGTCCCTAATAATTAATATCTACAGCATGCCCATGCAGATCAGGAGGCTAAAATAGCAACAGAGATTTGAAAAACAAGAAAGGCATTCTATTTTACATCTATAGAATAAAGAAAAGTACATATAATTAGTACTGGACACTATCTTGAGGGGCAGCTTGGAAGTCTCTGGAGAATATAATCTGTTAAGGCTTTGCCACAGACCAAAGAATTAAAAAACTGCCATTTGCTAAAATAATTCTTTATGTGTGCTAGCTCCAGACTGTACCATGAGAAAGTCACCCACTTAAAAGAATGGAGTTTTCTATGACTTGTGCCTAACAAAATTTTGATTGAAATCTAAAGTGTCAGCACTGAGAACACAGGGTTGACATAACAAATGCCATAGCCAATTTGAACAATTATGAGCCCAAATCTGCCATCATTTCCATATACATGTGATTCCAGCTGGTGAGCTCAAATTATGTATGCACAACCAACAGAGAATGCTTTTGTATATATATCTCCAAGATCATCACAAAAAAATACAATGGATATTCAAGTCAGCAGCACTTAATCAAAACAAAAGATGCTTTAAGGAATACGCTGATCACCCTTCTCCATGTATCTCTCCCAATAACTGCAAGTTTGAGTGATGTATGGTTTTATATGCAAACTTGCACTGTAAATACAAAATGAATGCAAAAGGATGCACTAAGGATGTGAAATGCAGCAACAAGTCAAAAATTTTTTGTTACTCAGCTGTTATATTGCTGTTTGTTTTGTTATTGCTCTCCTCTAGGAGTACCCAGCTCAAACTGGTCAACGCAAGGCTTCCCAAAAGACAGCACGACTTGTGCAAGTCTCTCCAGCGTCCAAAACAGAACAAAATCATTCTTGAATATGAATGATTCAGCCTAGAATCTGAAACAATCAGTGATGATCATGATGTGCTTCTCCTTCCAAGTGAGAGATGGAGGAAGTTATGTTTACTGTCATGCTTGAGCCAGCTTTGTCCATATGAAATCTGACAGTCCCATGACAGAATTTAAGCAGCAAGGCAGGTGTCTCTGTATTCCACCACGGTTCTCTACAGCCACAGAAATATCAACCACACCTGTAAACACCACCAGGACCACTTCACGATCGGTAAAGTAGTAGCAGCTCAAACAGCACATAAAATGCAATGACACTGGCCTCCAAATGTCAGGAGCTTTTCAAGAATAATCTCTGAATCTTTGCCAATCAATGATTTGCATCTCTGACGTCCACGATAGCTAACTGAGAAAAGCACGTGTCTTGCAATCAGGAGATGCCTGCATCCCTAGAGAAAAAAGAAGATAGGTGACCACACATCAAACACTTTGAAAGAATCTAACCTGCTCAATTTCACAGAGCCAAGTAAGAAAAAGGGCACTAAGATAAAATGTGTTCTTGGAATTTACATGAAAATAATGTGAGGAAGTTTGTTGTTTTATTTCACACATTACTTCTTTGACATATTCCTCTCTAGGAAGAGTTGTTAATGCTGTCTATGGCTCATCTACAAGTGCCTTCCACTAACTTAGCTGAGAGATCACAACCCTTTCAAAATGAAATGTCTAAACTCATGAAAAAGACTGATTCAAACAACATTCATATAATTCATTGTTTAGGACTCCCCCAGGCTGAACAAACTCAACTTTTCTTAGAAGAGATGCTCCAGCCCTTTGACCATCTTTGTGGCCCTCTTCTGGACTCACTCCAAAAAGACCTGGCTTTTTTAATTTAAAAAACCAAACCAAAACAAAAAAAAGTGAAAGGGAAACCCTTTTACTAATAAGAACATATAGTTTGAAGCTATCTTTTAATTCAAATAATAAATTCCAGCTTCAGTGTCTCACTTAAAATGGATCACTGCATTTGTTTTCTTATGAAAAGTGTAAATCAGTCAAATGTTAACACACACCTACCTGCAAAACCAAGGCATATGTGAGCTGACCCTTTCTGAAACCAGTGTCCAAGACTAGCAAGGTGAACCAGATGCAATACACTCTTCTCCCATTTGTGTTACATTCCTCTTTCACTACCTTTTTTGAACACTGAATGTCTCAGCTCCACACACTTGAAATATAACTGGTCTCCATTTGCTGATCAGCTTATACTCAAGAAATGGACAAAACAAGCCACAGCCAAAAACCATCTCAAAGAGAGGGTCTGGAGAAGAACCAGAATGGTAAATGGTAATATAGAATGTGATCCTGACTTGCTATGCTACAGCACATCATTTGCTCTTTTGCTAGCATACCTAGAAATATATATTGAGAACAAATGGTGCATTTGACCTTACTGACAGTAGCACCGGAGGGAATCCTGTGTTGTTTCAGAGCTGGTATACCTGTATATATCATTTGTCCTTATTGTTCTTAAAAAACAAACACCCCAAGCACCTACAACATTAAAAGCAAGCTAACTTTTTTTTTTTTCATAGCATTTTTATTTTAAAACACTATGTGTTCATACATATATGTTGACACTTTCTGGAATGGAAATGGACTTGCTTGACACTATGAGAGTAAATGAAGTTTATGGATGTATAAATATGAACCAAAAATTACTATGTTTATGGTGAGATACAATAAAGAAAGCAACCCTTCATGATTCTTGATGAATAAATTTACTGAACTACACTTTTTAACTTATGGGTACACACATTAACCCATGAAAAAAAATTATTTTTTAGCACTATAATTCTTTGAAGCGAAATCTCAGAAGGACCCACTCCTGTACCCACATAATTTCTAAAACTGCAAGGCTAGGGAGCCCAAACAGCAGCAAGGGGCACATAGAGACAAGACTGAGAGATTTTCACCCTTTTGAGTCAACAAGGGAGTGTTCCAGCTGACATATGCAGCCTCTGCTTGCCCTTTGTCATGTCTGTGTTTCACCTCAAAAACTGTCAGTGACTTGTCAGAATCAATCAGAAAAGCTAATGCAATTCTGCAATGATGTACAAGTTTGGACAGCATGACATCAAATTTCTGGTAGTGTGTGTCAAGTACCATATGAAAACAGATGTCCTCATTACTCCACTGCTTTGGTACAAAAGAGTACATCTTACCTTTTTGACCCATATCTGGCAATTGGGGGATTACAATAAAGGACAGCCAGCGATTACAGCCTCTGGCCAGTACTTTTATCATATAAATCGAATTCTAATCCTCTTTATCTTCTGGCAAAAGAAGTTTACTTTAGCAGGTACAGTTTTCCTACTGGATGCTGCTTTACATTCCAAAGACTTAGAAGTCAGACTGTCAGTGCTTCAATGACCTGACAAAACTCATCATCTTGCTTAATGCAATGTGGGGTTTCAGACTTCCAGTCAATAACTGCTCCAGTTTGACCAGAAAAGCCCAAGCCTTTTACTGAACGGCTGTGCAGCTTCTGGATGAAGCTGGAGCTTAGAACATGTTTAGGGATCTGAGATGCAGCCTAAAGAGGGAACAGGGGTTTACATACATTGCTGTCCTGTCCTACAGCCAAAGTGCTTGCTCTTAATATGTTCCATGGTTCCCAAGTGTCACAGCTGAAGGTGAAGCATGGAAAAGCACGTATGGCTGAAAATTTATCCAAAATATGGCCATTATTCTAACTGCACATTTTTAATTATCTTATGTGATGAACAGCACTCCTCCAACAACCTTCCCTTTCGTTAAACCAGGACATACAAAACCCAACTCACGCTACACTTCTTTTTGATACTTGTCACCAAGCTCTACTGATGCTGTATCAGAGAAGACAGCATTTTTTTCAGGAAGGAAGTTAGGGTGTCAGCAGACTTTAATTGTCAAGGACCCTTTTGCCCAATGTGTAACTGCTGTAACTGGTAATCCCCAGATGGATTAGTCTATCTAAGGCAAAGCATAGATACAGATGCCCATCTTTCAGAGCATCTTTGCGAAAAATACCTTCAGACTCTCCAATTCCATTAGTAGATGAATTAAAGGAACTCTATAACCTGAGGTATATTAGAAGGTAAAAGAAACTTGATATAAAACTGATTTAAATGTAAATAGAATAAATTCCTACCACACGTAATTAGAGGGAGAGGAATAATTTTATCTCATGAGGAAAATGCAAGCATACCTCCCTGCACCAGGCAATATCCAGGAACAGACTCATAATTAGATGCCTTAGGAAGGAGGACCACTCTCCCTGCTCAGAGCAAGCTCTGGAATCTGAAACTTGCCAGAGAATTCTCTTTGTGCTAACTAGGAATGGCAAAGTGAGCCTCTGAATTACTGTTTGCTGGTTGTGCCTCTCTCACATTCAGTGGGTTCTTTGGGGTATCCAGGTTGCTCTTATTTAGGATATCTATAATCACAGCCCCCCTCAGGGAGAGAGCTGGCAATGAAGCTTGTGCGCAAGGAGGGGCAATGCCAAGGGAATGAATCTCCTCTGCAGGAGCTCACATTGCATATTCCCCAGCAAGGAGAGCTGCTTGCACAAAGCCACTCAACATAATATAATACAATAATATCCAGAGTTTTGTATCACTGTTCCTGTTTAAATCTCTAAGCACATTACAGAAGGCACACAGAAAGCAGTACAAAGATCTGGTTCATGAAAATGGATGATCTCTGCTTTATTAACAGGTCATGCTACCACCAATGCCTAGAAGACAATATTCTTCCACAGCAAAAGACAGATAAATGTAATATGGATAGAAGTGTCATCAGTTGGAGTAGGACGGTAGCAAGCCTTTGCAATCTTTCAGTTAGTGGCTTTGAGAGAGCCAAAACAGATCCTGCACAGCACAAATGATGGTTAAGTTCTTTGTGATTTGTGCAATTAGCACTCACTGTCACAAGGGCCTAAGCAACTCATCTTGGGTGCTAAACAACTCTGGTTAACACTAAATTAGCCTGATCTTTAATTTGCCATGGAATTGGCTTCATCTGTGTCCACTCTTCACAGACATTTTAGTAGCTGGCTTTCCTCCAAGTATTTCAGAGCTTCTTACTCTAAATTCAGCCTTTTCAGCTACCCATATCCCAACAGTTATACACAAAACATTTTATTCCATTACAACATCTAACACACTTTGAATTAATACATGGTTTGCAAGAGCATGGTAATACCATTTAGCACACACTACACTATTTAGCACACAAAAGGTATAAGATCTTTATGGTTATGAAGACCAGGGTCAGCATATTGCACAGCAGTTGTAGCTACTGTACTGCACATACAATACAGCACTTTTATAAGTCATCAAAAGCCTGTCCTTAAACACATACTGGTGCAAAGTTTAGGGGCATCATAGCTACAGTCAAGGATTCCTTGATGTACACTAAATGTATCTTTTGACCTCCCATACTGTGTACATTATTTTCCTGTGCCGCTTCTTCTCATAAGGCCAACTTCCTCTAGGAGATGGACAAAATGGAGATCACCTAATGAAAGAAAATAATGATGAAGATGGAATTTTCATCCTCATCAAATGTACGAGTAAAGAATGATCAACAGCGTTCCGTACAGTGCCACCTAGTAAAGAAACTGTACAAATATTATTGTAACAGGATTAACATTATTATTAAGACAAACAGAATTTTTTAAGGCATAAGTATGCACCAAAAAGATTTGCCCGCCTTTTCCATGTCCTGTATATGAGAGGATGTTGCTTTAATTACCATTGCAGTTTAAAAGATCATTACAGAAGAGGAGTTTTTGGCAGCCAGTCTGACCTCCTATTCCATTTGCAAGCTGCATCTTTCTCCTCCCTTTCCTGAAACACATGCCAACAACAAGGCATACTAGAACCCAAGGAACATGCCTACCAGAATAAAATACTGCACAGTACTCAAAAGCTTGCCAATATTTAGGTTGAGAGGGACCTTTTGATATTGCATAGTCCAACCCACCTGCTCAAGCAGGGTCATTTATAGCTGGGTGTCCAGGGCCATGTACTGATAGATGGGGGACTCCATAACCTACCTGAGCAACCAGTTCCAATGTCTGACCACTCTCATAGTAAACAGGTGTTTCCTTGTGTTCAGATGTAAGGAATAACTGAACAGACCACACGTGACAAATGTTAGCAATGCTACTTCTTGAAAGATGTTCTGATAACTAGATGCTGAGGAAGAGTAAGAACCTTGGAAGGTTAGAAGGGGCTGATCGTAACTGATCTTCATGCAAGTAGACAACTGACATTCCCAGAGAAACCTTTCTCCTGTTCCCCGCAACCTTACCCTTTCCCTACTGCAATCCATTGCAACAGTACTCACACACAAACTCCTGCATTTTCCAAGCCAGTCAGGGTTTCTTACCCCCTCTCTTTCCCTCTCACCCCAAGCACCAGGAAACTTCAGAATACACAATGCATCTCTAAGGCCAAATATCTTCCACTGTATCAGCAAGACACCTCCAGCCACTAGCTGCCACACTCCAAGTACTGCTGATCAGACAAAACCAGTTACAACACAAATGTTGAACAGATTTGCTTCTTAAAATTGAAATGAATGACATTTCTTCAGTAAATATGCAGAGTACTTTAATTGAATTTTTATTTGCTCTTCTGTTCACTGAGTCCTCTTTGGACCAAGCAACAAACATATCTGGCTCTAAGACTGCTCTATCTGTTAAACAAATCTCATTTACCATTGAAAAAACTCAAACTTCTAAATTAATATCCTCTTTCCTTAATATACAGAATATGAATCATCTTGGGGCTCTTTTGTATTTGTGACTCTCAGTGATGTCCTAAAAATATTTTATTTATTTCCTCAAACATGAGCACAGGATTTCAGTTGTTAAAATTGTTCTTTCTGATATGTGCTTTGTAAAAACACAATCAAGGACAGCACAATTTAACTTCTGCAAACATCAATTTTTTATGATAAATCAACAGGGCAGCAGATACATGTATTATGAAGTTAATGGTCTGTCAAGATATTAACAATGTTGATTCCTGAAGAGAAGTCTAGAATTTAAAAGACAAAACTGGGTTTATTGGATAGGACAGATTGCTGCTTGTCTGACCAACTTAGTCTGTGTGACAGAGCTACAAGCTGCCTTTGGGTTCACAAGTCCTTCAAAACCGAAGATTCATGGTAATAGAAAGCTTTTCAGCATAAAACACCCAACAATCACAGTTAAAGTTTTATTTATTGGCTCTGACCATCTACTTCTGTTATCAACCATAAGGGCCCATACACTTCATCAACTCCCAACAATAGCCGCAAGCTTGGACAATCTGTCTTGTGTCTTCATTGGGTAAAACTTCAATGGAGCAGCATCGATTAAAGAACAGCCCACGCATAAAATGGAAACTCATTAAAATAAACTTTTTCAAAGGGGGAAGAAACTTCAGTTCCAATTGAATTGAACTGTTTTTATTTCAGAGATGAAAGCTCCATTACCCAGCTATACATTCATGTGCTCATGGCTTAAGTGCTTTTTATTTGACTTAAACTTTTGGTTTCTTCCCATGTCTTTTTGGAGGCTTGAGAAACATAATAGGAATTCAGAGCTTATTGAGCTTGATTGGAACACAGTATCTGTGAACCTCATCATAATACCTCCTGGACCTTTATGTTTATCGTCTCGCTGTGGCCTCTTTTGTGTGTTTTCCTGGCCTTTCCTACAAGAACAATTGTCTCCTTTCACACATATTTGCAGAAACGTTTTTAATGCTTTAAGCATTTTTAAATGAGTGGACAAAAAACAATGAAGAAATAAAAATAACGCAGGTGTAGTCATTTACATTATAGATGGAGGACTGCATAAGCCGTTGATGTCAAGATGGCTTTTCTAAAGTGTTTATATGAAAACTGACTTGCAGCTTACTGCCTGAAAATCTCACCTTGAACTTATTATGAGGGCAATAATAATATGAAAAAATACAGATGGTATCCTGTGCTATCTGGAAACTTCAGTTTAAACAGAGGAAGCTTAATACACGGTACATTACTCATTTATATCAAAGCTAAGTATTAATATTCTAAATGCTTTGATTTTAGATGACTGAACACTAAATGAAATGAACTATATCCTCGGTTACTTACATATACTGAATGTCAAGAGAAATTTGTTTTACACTGCAAAGCTATACAGAAATATTCACTGACTGTGCCACCAAACACCCTGCATTGCAGAAAAGGAGCCCACAGATGCTTTACAAAATTTCATCACATTATGTGTTTTTGTCTCCATATATGCTTTTATGAAATATAAGGTAATTTAACCCTATACGCAGATATTTCTTAGAGCCTTCTTTTTAAATAATATCACACGGCTTGCATAAAGATTAACATACAGAAGGCAAATATGTTTGTGCTTCAAATTCACCACCAACATTTTTTTCACCTAAATTATCATTCGGGGTGAAAAATGTCAAATCACCTTTGATTTCAGCTAGACACAGATGCACACAACAGAACTCGGTTCCTCAAGTTTACATATGGTCACACAAAGGCTGAGAAAACACAAAGGTCTATTAACGATCATCTCCCTGGAACACAAAAAATGTACTTCATGCAGCACATTATTTAAAAACAAACAATGTGTGGGAATCAGACAGATTTAAGACCTGCATTATTCTAAATTTTTGCATAAAGACTCAGTGTTGATTATAAATTAGTTTTTCTTATCAATGTGTTCATTCTCGCACATTTAATTCCTGAGGCTGATAGACATTAGTCTAACACTTAAACAAGACAAGGAGAGTCTGAATACTCAAGAGAAAGCCATGCAAATCTGGGAGTCTGGGACTCCCAAATCTGATCGTAATCTTACAATTTCTAGACTTCATTTGTCCTTTGGCTACTGAATGAAGGTACAGCTCACAGTCTGGTGAGGCAAACTGCAGTTAGCTTTCATCTTGGTGCTACAGACACCACCAGTGATGATGTACCTAGGCTGCCCCAAGTCCATGTGCTGACCACTATACTGCCACAGCTTCCCTGCCCTTCCCTGCTCTCACTGCAGCTAAATTTAAAGTGTACAGTTAAGGCAGCCTGTGCTTCAATTGTCCCACGGAGATGCCAATCACTGGAGATATTATGCTTAAGCACACCAGGCAGTCCAGATTTCCACCTCTGCCTCAGTTTCACCAGCTGTAAATTTAACCTGCTCTATGGAGATCCTGCACTAATTGGCCGGTGCTTCCACTTAATGTAGGAAAAACATTATATATAAAGCAGTTTTCAAAACCATCTCTTTTAAGGGATTAAATAGCTGTTTTCCTCTCTAAAAGCATTTTTAATACCTGCAAAATGTCTCAGCATTAACAAAATTTGTTTCTTGTATTTCTTATTTAAAATTTCAATCTATAAAGTAATTTGAGAGAACAACCCCACATTAGTCAGGCCACCAGAATCTGCAGCCATGGATTTTCTGCACAGAAAGTCACACTGGAGTAGGGTGGGAGTTTGGGTACACAAGAAATGTGGGGTCAACTGCAGACAGTTTAGATTGCTATGCTACTTAACAATTTTAAATGAGAAACTCAAAAGGCATTTAGAATAAAAAAGGCATACACAAATACAGACGTGTAATCTGCATCAAAATCGAATACAGATAGGTAAATTAAACATATTTGGAAAATAGACCATTATGACTAGAATGATGAATATTTTCAAAGTATTTCTTGATGGACTTTACAGTTCAAACACTCTTATGTCAAAAGTTAAACATACAAACCAAAGCAAAGATCTATAAAACTGAGCTATGCTCCTACATTGCTGTTCTAGAGTTTATGTTCAGTATAACTCACAAGGATTGCTACTCCCTATCAGATATTCTCAAGTGAATCGGAGAGCTTGTAAGAATAAAGCAGAAAAGAATAAAGTAGGATACAGAATTCTTGCTTACATTGTCTTCACAGGCCATTTAATTATTTTACAGGTCATTGCAATCTGCATATATTTTGCAAAGGTAATATTAGATATGGTCATATTCAGATTCAAAAGTGCCTTTTATAGCCCAAAACTAAATGATAGAGTTAAAAAAAATAAAATATGAATGCATCAAATTGTTCTAGTTTAACTTGAAACTATTCTCTTTTTTTTCTGTTCTCATAAAATACAAACTTGCACTACACATACACACAAAATCCAAATATTCTTAAAAGTTTGCTTATACTACTATTGTAAATGCTGGCACGGAGCTCTATCCCAATTAGACCTTAAGGAAATGTACTGTCCTATTATCTGAGTGTGTTTTTGGAAATGGCAATCAAAGAAATATTCTAACATGAACAAGTGTTTCTAAGTGCTAATTATTCATGGTATCACTTGCTGATTGGTGCCTGCGGCCATGAAAATTTATTTCTAGGCTGTATTTACAGTAAAACCAAAAGTGCTTAGTGGCAAGTAGCTTAATCAAATTTAAGAACAGCAGACAGATAACATAGGAGAATTTTTTTTTTGTTGCTTTAATCCTCTCATTTGGTTTTGAAACATAAGGCCCTGTTCACTTCATTTAAGTCTCACAATGACTGGAAGCCTGATCAATCTGTCTTGTGTCTTCTTAGGGTGAAACTGCAATTGAGTGGAAGCAACAGATGAACAAAGCCCACATTCAAATCTGTAGCTCATTAAAATAACGTTAAAATAGGGTAAAATCGCAATTGTAAGTGAATTGTAGTTGGCTTCTTTCAGCTACATACATTTGATTAATAAACCATACATTCATTAGCCATGAACCACTGGTCTTTAAAGTAAATTTAAATGAATGACCCTGCTTTTTTGATCTTCAGACAGTTTTGAAAACAGTTATGAAATAAAGCTTAAAAAAATAGGTCAAGGGCTGTTTCCTACAAGCCAAAGAGCTAATGGGATACAATCCGTCAAATCCCATAATCAATTCAAATTCTGATACAGAAACTTAGAAAGCTGCAAGTTTACAAGAGACATATTGTAAAACAGCTTTTCAAGAGGGAAAAAAAAGAAGTATTGTTAATTTGCTTTAAACTCACAAGCAGTTCAACACTTCCAAGAACATTTAAAAAAATACTGTAAGAAGGCAACCTTAATTAAGGTTACAGCAATGAGAGAATATGGGGATGAAAGAAACCCTGTAAGTCATGAAGCTGAGCATCCTGCAGGAATTCACCCCAGACCATCCTGTTCAGAAACATAAACAAGGATGTTTTTGCCTTGAAACATGGGTAGAAGTTAAACTAGTATTTTTATAGAGACTTTCCCTCAAGATCATAGAATCATAGAATGGTTTGGGTTGGAAGCTATCTTAAAGACAATCTAGTTCTGCCCCCCGCTGCCATGGTCAGGGACACCTTCCACTAGATCAGGTTGCTCAGGACCCCACCCAACCTGGTCTTAACACTTCCAGGGATGTGGCATCCACATCCTCCCGGGGCCACTCATTCCAGTGCTTCACCACCCTCTGAGTAAAGAATTTCTTCCTAACAGCTAATCTAAACCTGCCCTCTTTCAGTTTAAAGCTGTTTCTCCCTGTCCTAACACTATCCATCCATATAAAAAGTCCCTTTACCTCCTTTTTCTATGTCCCTTTAAGGCACTGGAAAGCTGCAGTGAGATTTCCAATGAGGTTTCCATCTCTTCTCCATGCTGAACAACCCCATCTCAGCCTGTTTTTGTAGGAGACGTGCTCTATCCCTTGATCATTTTTGTGGCCCTCCTCTGGACTCACTTTAACAGATTCACATCTTTCTTGTGTTGAGGACCCTAGACCTGGACCCAGCACTCTTGGTGGAGTCCCATGAGTGCAGAGTAGAGGTGTGAGTGCTAATTCAGGTGCTCTAAATTCCTCTCTAGAGATACCTGTCTTACCTTCACAGTAGAGGGAAAACTGCAGTCCTCACTTCCATGTTCAGGTGCATGAATTCAGTATGGGTAAATGTACCTTAAATTTCATTTATCAGAATGCCACATTTTTTAAAGATGAGTTTGCACCACGATGGGTTTAGGTTGGTAGAGGGTGGCATGCCAACAAGTTTCCAGCCTCCA
The DNA here is from genome assembly GCA_034509425.1 of Eopsaltria australis. Lineage (NCBI taxonomy): Eukaryota > Metazoa > Chordata > Aves > Passeriformes > Petroicidae > Eopsaltria > Eopsaltria australis. The sequence goes on along the minus strand of JAVTVJ010000144.1, from coordinate 2,432,910 downwards.
TTCCATGTACCAATGAAGACAGTAAGTACCCTGATTTTGGCTGTATGTTGGTTTCAGATTAAATTTTAGGTACCAGAATGTAGGTCTCTAAAATTGCTTGATCTCCCTGTACCCAAATCAGTACCATGAGTGGAGCTCGAACTGATTTATTTCACATGAAGTAAACAAGCAGGGCTCAATTCAGCTGCCTCAAGATAGGGGTCTATCCAGCACTGTGAGATGCTGCGTGGTATTTATTCCACATTCACACATAGCTGGCAGGTCTGACACTGCCATAGACGGAGAATTACATCCTTCTGGACCCACAGCTGGAGGCCTCACAAGACAGACATCTCTGTTTAGGAGAATGAATGGTGCCCTTTATGTCTTTATTACAAGTATGTCCCTGCATCATAAATGATTTCCACAAAACCATTAACAGTATCTCAGGAGAGGTGACCAGGGAGAGAACAAAAATAGAGGACAAATACACTGGAATTGCTCTCATTGCCCATTTGAACGTGCTGGAAGCACAAATGGTTCAACACCCTGAGGTACAAATATCACCACACTCAAATAAGGGGTCTGTGTATTCCACCAAGCCCCAGGGAGGGATCATACTGAAAACTGGGCATCACATATAGACTATATGGAGCAGCAGAGCACTCCCACTTACATGGCAGCACTGATTTTATCCTTTAATGAAGCAAACACTTTGCCCCCTTTTCTGGCAATAGTTAAACAGTGTCAGTACCCATTTTTGGAAAAGTTACTGCAACCACGGCAACCATTTTTAACTCTCCCTTAGTACATGCCATAACATGGCAATTTTTTGAAAGGCAAATTATCCAGTCTGATCAAAAAGTGTATCTCAGTTCAGGGCATGGGAAGTCTTTAAGATAAACTCATTTAATGTTTTTCCTATACTGGCATTATAAATCAAACCAATCAACCTTACTGAAATTTCTCATAGAATTAAAGAAACAGTAAATTTTACTGCTAAGCCTACTTAAAAGAGGCTAAAATAACCTGTGCTTTTTTCTTTTTAATGATGCCAAATATTTCTTTTACTACAGACACCATCCATTGGTTACTACTGTAATTACACAGCATTTTTCATTGGTGTTTTATGCTTGTGTGTTCAGTGCAGGAGAGAAAATGGCTACAAAATAGTAGTAGAGGTAAATATTCATCAGTTAAAAACAAAGTGATGGTAGCAGAAAGCTTTTGACCTAAAATCTTTCATATTCTGGAACTGTTTTAATAATTATAATCTTTTGTATTTATTTCACGCATGAATTCTGTAAATTTAGCTGTGTAACTACAATTAAACTTAAATTCACTCAATGCTGGAATTAGGAAGTTGACATGTTGTTTAAGAAGAAAGTCTTTACTTCAAGCTAAAGGCTGAGAACACATTCCTCTTTTCATACTGATTACCACTATGCATATTGAGGACTGAACACACAGCAATTGTCTGCAATGAGTACTGAATATCGAATTTGTTCGATAAATTTATACACAAAAGTTGCCATGTCTTTAGTAGTATCACCCACTTTCCCAATATATAGGAGCTGAAAGGGCATAGATTCCTCCTAATTAAACAAGAGAGAGCAACCTGAGAGCCACCCTCGCTTGAGGAAAACAGAAATAGCTTCCATTTTGCTGGTGGCCAGCTCTGCTTTAAGGGCTAATGCCACTTAGTTATACACGGGCCACAGCAGTGCAGCCACTCAGAAACCACTTTCACCAGTTTGGAACTAAACAAAGGACAGCTGATGATATTAAAGACTGCATCATCAAATGAAACCTAAAGCAAATATTAGTGAGGGGAAGGTATTTTCTCAGATGACTGGGATCCATGACTTGGAAGCAACTAAAGAATTGGATGAACGTGCCAGGACAAAGCTTTCTATAGGATCTCCTAATAACCAGAAGCAGTTTTCTGTTTTAAAACTCATTTGCAAGAAAGTAGGATAGTTTTTCTCTCAGTGTGAATGGGTTAGGTTCTACTTGGACAGTTAGAAAAACACTTTTCAAGACAAACAAGTTTCTGATTAAAAACCATACAGAAATTGAAATTTTGCATGATAAATTCCTGCATAAAAGTCCTTCTTTTGACATACAATATCCATAAACTGCAATGGAACTTCATTTCTAAACACTGAAAAGAAAGATTAAAATCCCAGAATAGTCTGCTTTGAAAAAAAATCGCTGTATCAATTTCTGTTGAAATAAATACTCTTCATACAAATCAAGAGTTGCAGAATATGATTATGTCTATTTCCTCCTAATTTAGCCATTAGAAAGAAATTCCTTATCGTGAGGGCAGTGAGGAACCTGCACAGGTTGTCCAGGGAAGCTGTGGATGCCCCATCCCTAGAAGTGCTCAAGGCCAGGCTGGATGGGGCTCTAAGCAACCTGGTCTAGTGGAAGGTGTCCCTGCCTATGGTGGGGGGGATTGAACTAGATTATCTTTAAAGTCCCTTCCAACTCAAACTTTCAATGACTCTATGATTCTGTGAACCAATATTTTACATTACAAAACTAAACCAGCAAAACCAGTGATTCTTAATCTATCTGGAACTCAGCAGAGTATTCCAATAGTCACAAGCAGTTCTGGAATTAGCTGCCAATGTCAGTAGTTTAAACAATAAATAAAATTATTCACACGGGAGGGAGGATATTAGTAAAGTACTTTAGGGACTGGCTTCAAGGTTAGTTAGGTTCAAATGTGAACATGAAGTTGACTCATTGGCAACAAACAGAAGGACCAGAAATCACAAAGATGAAATGTGGGACATCAGTAATGGAAGATCTGTTAGCCTTAGCTGAGAGGCTGTGCACTTCAGGACAGGGACAGGAACTGCTGGGTGCTGTGCTTTCACAACTGAAAACACAGATGTGGCCAAGGACCAAGAGCTATCAATTTTTTCTAGTAATGAGACCAAGAGACACACAATACTGTCAATCCACATATTGTCCACAGAGATATTTGTAACACGCCCACAAAATCTCTGATGAAGTCTCATCTAAAATTTCAAAGAAAATTTAGTGGACAAATAGATAAATAAATAAATAAATTTATATGCTATAGGAGTGAGACCAGTTCTTTGGACAAGGACTTATACTTACTTATCACAGTAAAACTGCAGCTTCCTAAAAATACACTAGGAAGAACTGGAAAGTAAAACTAGCAGATTTATTTAGGCTAGTGTAAAAGTGAATGCAAAAAATTCTGGGTGTGACCAATTAGCCTATTTGGGGTTGAGACAAGAAGTCTAATTTTATGGGGTTTATTAGGCTTTTTTCATCTTTGTCTTTCTGTTCTCTCAACCACAAGAATGACACTTAGAACCACAAGTCAAGAAACTTGTTTGTATCCTTATAAAGATGAAATTCCTATTCCAGCACTTCACAAGTTGAGTCCTCTGGAGAAGGATATAAACCAACAAACCCAATCTTCCCCATTTTCCAAAATTTGTAGGAAAATGACAGCTTGCCCCAGGAACAGTGGAAAACAAATCTCTGTAAGAGAAGTCCTTCCACGTCACAAATTAGGCTTGATAAATCAGATGCCTTGTCATACAAGTTACGAATTCATGTGCCAAATTGGGGGTAGCAGGCAGGTCTGCCTTCCCACCGTGGTGAAAACCTGTCTCTGCCTGAAGTCCACGGGCAATGTGAGAATTCTTAGCCATCTGACAGCTAAAAACGTGACCCACCTTCAAAAAAGAAGCATATGGCTTCCAGCACCCAATTCTGACAACATTTTGTCCTTATTCCAATTTTGTGCCAAATTCTCTAACTCTACGAGATTTTCGCCTAACATATTATTCACCTTGTGAAAGGATGTTAATCAGTATCATTGTCAAAATGCTTCTCTGGGAAGAGAAATTTCCACCAGGAAAAGGAGACTGCTTAAAAATCTTTTTAAGGGATATAACAACATGTTCTAAAACAAAAAAATAAAAAAACAAACAAAAAAACAAACAAACAAAAAAAAATTAAAAAAAAAAAAGAAAAATGAAAGAAAACTGTGGATTCAGATTTTTATACTTATGCAAACTATAATCTGAAAGGAAATGAAGTCAAAGAAGCTTTATTTCTGTATGCCCATCCCAAAGAAACAATATTTGTATCAGATTATTTCCCTGTCTCTTATAGGATGTAGAGAATCTGAGTCTTCACTTGATCTAAAGAAGAAATTCCCATTTTTTTCCCTCATAAAAACCCAGTGAAATAATATTAATACACAGACATACAGTACGAACATTACAATTCTGTGTTATTGCTGCTTGCATCTCTTTTACAACCCATGTTCACACTTGATTGTAATGCATGGTAGACACATGGGCATTGGGTTGACCAAAGCAGAATCTAATCCAACCTGAGACCATAGGTGAATGATCCCCTTCAATAACTGCAGCATAAAATCACAACCCTACAACTGTACCCAAGTGCATCTCCACAGTTTTTCTGATGAAAACTGGTAATGAGAAATGGTTAAAGTGCAATATACCAGTGACATATTATTTTTCCAAGGCTCTGATTTCTAGCTACATATTTATACTGCTCTTGATCAGGACTACAACCAAACGCTGATATTCTGCAGCACCTGTTTGTGTAATCCATCTGAAGTAAAGCAGATCCAGGAATTGCACTTGGTAAAATCTCTGTATTTAACTGAACTGTAATTTTGTGACAGCAATATTTGGCTAAACTGAATAACATTGGAGTAGGCACTGGAGTTTGTTGCTCAAGGCATACAACAAAAGGATTGCCATACAAGCCCACGTCCAGAAAGCTGTGTGAGAGCAAACAAAAGATTAAAAGCAGAAGGAAACTGCTACTGCTTGAGAGAGGCTGAGGCTCTTTCCGTTCTTCCAGCATAGGAAGAGGCCTAATCAGTACTTTGTGCAGCGTGCTGCACGCAGCTAAAAAGCATCCTTGAGCAGATGACTTCAGACTCTACAACACAGGATGAGGCAAACACAACCCTGAGTCTGACACAAAGAGTGAAACTTTGAGCAGACTTTCAGAGATGTGACAAAGAAGTCCCTGAGAATAAACAAAGATTTCCAGGATTCCTCCACTCCACCCTTTCCAGGAGGTGCAAATAGCAGGTGTCTTGGCTCCTCACCATCCCTGAACTTCACTGGTGCTGCAGCATTCCCTCTGTCTCTCTCTTGCTCAGAGGTTTGGTCCTCTGGCAACCAGCAAGTAGGTGTCTGATACGTTTTTTTCTAACTTCATGGCAAGGATTGCACTTTGTTAATACTGCCAGACATATATGATAGCTGTCAAGCTGGTGAGTTATTTTAACACTTGGAGAACTGGCTCTGAAACAGTCAGGTAGCAAAATGCTAATGAAAAAGATAAGCAAATGAGTCAAATCAAGTATGCTGCACTGTCTGTCTTAATGCTGCTTGGACGTCTGGAAAGAAAAACAAGTCTTTCTACTGGCCAAATTCATTTTTATAACACTCAAATGCCTTTCTGTAATTCACTAACTCACAGGCCTCTCCCCTGGAGATAACTGCAGGTGTAGTATTTTCTACGTACTTGAGGTTTTATTTCTTCTACTCACTCCAGTTTCTCTCTATGGAATTTTCCTGCCAACAGCCATGGACCTACATGCACTTAGAAGGGAAAAAGTTTCTGAATGATATTATTCTTCAATATTTAGTAGAAGGAAACACATAGAGTTGTTGTATACACTGTTTGTGCCTGGAAATGAACAAGTAATTTAGAATTTTGTCCTCACTCAGGAAACTGGACATTTTTGAAGCTAGTTCAATTTACTGCTCATTTGCTTTGCCATGGGTTTTTTTTCTCCAAACAACTACATGATTGAAGACTTCATTTAAAAAAAAAAAAAAAAGAAAATCTATAAAAGTGGGCCAAATCTAGAGCAATAACAGGAGCACCATCTTATTCAAGAAAATCAAGTAGCTTTTTTTTCTTCATATTAGAGTTATTAGTCAATCGACAATTCAAAGTGTTGCAGCAACTGGACATCTATAAATCACATGGAGTGTTCTAAAAACTATTAATTCAAACAAGAAGGAAGCCCAGGAAGGAAGCATTCACAGATACTGCTAAGAAAATAACTCCCAAAGAAGTTAATGATGGTACAAGGGCAAAAGGACAATGTCGCTATTTTTACTCATGTTTTTCACTTTTTACACAGAGGCTGACAGTGGTTTAGTAATAGTTTAAGTTAGGATGGGGTGTCCCTTCATTAAATTATGCAAGCAGCCTGAAAAGAAAGTACATTTGAAAAGCTACTCTGAGCTGTGAAAAGAAACATGTTGCAGCTGGTGCAGGTGATCATCTTTTCATCCAGGCTGCCATCCTCTTCTTGTTTGCTTCCCTCCTACATGCACATATACATCATTGTTCATTTCAAAAAGACATATCCTTGAATGTGTACCCTCTACGGATTCTTTACTACCTCATCATTTCCATCCCTGAATCACAAAGAGACAGGAAAAAAGATTCTTACACAAAGAAATTAATATAAAGCTCTATGTGACTGTGATATGATTCTTAAAGACAGCAGTCCCCTAACCACAGTTGTTGACAATTACATTTTCTAAAGCATAATCACAACTTAATTGTAAGTTTAGATTTTGTAATATCACAAATAAACAAAAAAGATGTATCTATATATTGTAATTGGCTGATCATACAAATACTTATTAAATATAAACACATATGCTTTTGTAGATTTGTTAGAAAGATTCGTTAATTGCTTAATGAAAGATGTCTTTCAGATACTAATTCCTTCATTTAGTTCAACAGATTAAATTTTATATGAGGAGATATTAGCATGCATGCAATGAAGTGACAAGGACAACTAAAAAGCTTAAAATGTTAATGGATGAAGTGCAGCTTTCTCAGTTACTCCAAACTAAAAGCTATAATCTTCATTACATGCACTAAAGATCATATTTTCCTCTGCTTTCTGCAGAGATAAGACAGCTATATTTAACACAGAAACGAACACCACAATATGTTTCGATTCAGCTGCTATATTTTCATCATCATAAATAAATTATGAAAACTTGAAACAGTTCATGAATGATTCCGCACAGAAAACAACAACAAAAATGCAATTAATTTTTATAGAAGAGAAAATTGATAGTTGACATCCAAGCAATCCAATTGCTTCTATATTTCATCACAGTAGCTTTAGGTAATTATCTTCTTGATAATCTCTCTCTGCAATGTGCTTTCAGAAAAAAAAAAAACAAACAAACAATTTGCATTAGTTACTGAGGCACTACAGGGTTAATGCCAACCATTGCTGTAAAAAGCAAATTACTAGCAATACCAACAGTCCAGATCCTTCCTTTTTGCTATAGACTGAAGTTCAATCTGGCATCATCTTTTCTCTGTCCCCAGTAGGGTGCAGGGAGCCCTCTAGCTTCCATGTGGGATTCCTACTGTGGTACATATTGGCCAGCATACAGCTGCTCTAAACAACTATTTGCATCTACAATGCGGTCATCCCACCACCTTCTTTTCAGATCAATATGATTGGGACAAACAATAGTTTGATTTTGATTGCTCTATAGTACGCTTGGGTAGAGCTGCTGAATGCAAGCGCATCGCTCAGAGACAATGGGCTGGTTCATCATCCAAAGCGTCCCTTTTCAAACAGCTGCCTCTGCCACACTCACCCTGACAAACGTCCAGAAAAACAGATGGTTTCAGCATTCATGGGCAGTTTAGTGAAAGCCCTAGAGTCAACTATTCAAGACATTTTATCATCTAGCTGATAATAGAGCCTTGCTTGGAGATAAAAATTAAAAATACATTTAAAAACTCTATTAATTCGCACCCACGTGCAGCCCCCTTGCACAAACACAAAACAACTTCCCCGTGCCCTGTAACACTGCAAAGTGCAAGCACTAAAGGAAGCTTCAGTCTTAATCCCTTCTGTGGGATAGTGGCACCACTATGAAAAATGACAATCAGTGGGTAATCTCACCAACCACATATACTGCAATACCCACAAACAAAAGCAATGAATTAGTAATTGAACAGGAAGTTTTAACTTTGATCTGCCCGAGGTTTGCTGTGTGTTAAACCAGGTCCTGCTAATTTGTAGGATTTTTTTGGTTTTTTTGTTTTGTTTTGGGTTTTTTTGGGGTTTTTTTTTTGGCTTGTGTGTATCTAAGAAACAGAGATATTTTTTGCTTCTTTTTTTTTTTAGGCTAAACCACAAAAGCTTTTGAGGCATTGTATTGGGAAAGGCACAGGATGCACTACAATATAGATTCTGTTCATACCTATGGACAATCACATCATTTCCAATCAAGTCATTGGTATTAAGCAGTCTCCAAGCAAAAGAAGCTGTGGTACTTAAAAGCTGAGGGTCTGTGCTCCCTTGGACATGGGCTGTTCCACTTGTCTGGAGGGACATGAAGGACAATGACTCCTCAGCTTCACCAGTCACAAAGCCTGACCTAGAGATGAGAATTGGTAAGCATTGTCCTTCTGGGATGTCTGGGCAGTGTTACCCTTCACAGGATGCATTACTCCAATTTCCTCCACAAACCCCTACAACTTTGGGGAAACTTAAACTCCTTGAAGTCACACTGAAAAGTCTAACTCTTCTTGAGGGCGGATGGGAAGATTTGGCTTCTGCAAAAAAAATTGTTATATTTATTATTCCTCACTTAACATTTTACAAAGATTCATTACTACTGATCTATTAATATTTTGTTGGACCACATGATTTTTCCACAGCAAAGATAAATGCCATACTTGGCACTGCATTAGTCCAACGAGCTGAGCTGCTGCACAGTCATGCTCACTCTAACTCTGCTTTTCAGTGGAGCACGTGGGACTGAATCTTGCAAATGCTGGGAATTTTCTGGCAGCTGTGTGCAAGTATGTGTCACACAGCTCTAAAGAAAAGCAAAGGAACAGAAAGAAAGGGTCAGCAATCATCTTTGCCAATACCTCAATGTCTAGAGGATACAAGTCAGAAGATGTATTTTGAAATTATAAAATAGTCATAATAGGAAGAAAGACAAATCTGACCATATACTGTAAATGTGGACTTATTTTCTTCTTAAAAATTTTTGTTTTCTAAAAACATTGCGCTTAATCTGTTGCTTTCAGTTCAGGGAAATGATATTCTGAATCCAATCAGAAATCTCCAGTGATGAAAACTTTACTGAAGGAGATCCCTGAGTGGTAAGAGATGGTACCAACTTCTAAAAATGAAGATATTTTAATCCATGTGGCCATACACAAATATAGTCATCATGCATAAAGTAGCTTTTCTTTACACTACTAATGATGTCAATTTTGAACATGGGCTTGTATTTTCCCAATAAACTCCCCCCTACTGATGAACTTGCACAAAGAGACCCTCTGAAGCCACTTCAAGTGTCTGCTTTCTCTTTCAGAACTTCTTCCATACCTCTGCTATAACATCAGCTAAGTGTTACTGAGCTGTGCATGTTATTTGGATTGATGATATTACAGTTAGGATACAAAAACAGAACCCTTAGACACCTCAGGAGATTGTTTAACCTCTCTGCTGCATAAAAAGGGGCAAGGGGCATAAATACTCTACTCAAAATTAACTCCTTGAACCTTTAATTTAAATCATACCTTTAAAATTCTTGATTTCCTCATGATTTCTTTTGGAAACTCTCCAATTTATCTACATCTTTCTTTATATGCAGTCCCCAAAACTGGATTCAATACTCCAGCTGAGGCCTCACCAGCACCATATGGTGCAAAATAATTACTTCCCATGTCTTACACATGACACTCCTGTTAAAGAATCCCAAAAAAAGAGGTGCTTTATTTGCAATAGCATGTCCTTTGTGAGTTGTGTTTCACTTGTGATCTCCTAAAGCCCCAGACACTTTTCTGCCTTCCAATTACTTCCACCTTTTGTCTTTGTGCATTTACTGTATTGTGGGCAGTATTTTGTCCTTCTTTACCAAAAATTCACCTGGTCGATTTCTATATAGATGCTTCTGAACCAATTCATTACTCCAGAGTATTGCAAACCTCCACCCCTGCCCCTGCCCAACTATGAAAAAAAGAAAGTGCATTTTCTCATTAGCATTCTGAATGATGGATTAGATGGACTAGAGAGCAGAACTTTCTGTGGAAGAACCCATGCAGCAAAGCCAGGTGAGCTGCCCCTGCCGCAGCTGGGAAGGGCACCACCAATGACTTCTCTTTGAGAACACTTTTCAACTGTTTTGCAGCCACTTATAGCAATTTCATCTAGGCCATATTTTTCAAGCTTGCTTATAAGAATGTCATGTTGGACAGTGTCAAAAGCCTCACTTAAGTCAAGATACATCACATCTCCTAGTTCTCTGTTATCCACTAGGCCAGTTACTCTGTCAAAGAAGGAAATGAGATCGGTTTGACACAATTTGTTCTTGACAAATTCATGCTGGCTGTTTTTTTATCACCTGATTATTGTCTAGGTGCTTATGAATTGTCCTAACATTTCTCTGGGGGATCAAACCAGGGCTAAACTGGACGTGGCAACTGGAAAAAGGAGTATCCAGGGAATTAATGACAAGCCTGACTTTCTTCAACCCTGCCATGCTGCTTCTGTTTACACTAAACATGGCTTACATCTTAAGATCAAACCAACAAAATCTCACCAACTTCTACAGTAGGACCCTCCTGCAGTTAAACACTCTAATTACACTGCATTGCTACAGTGCAAGAATCATTGAGAACTAGAAGAATAATTTAATCTAATTCCTGTCCTAGAAGCTGCTGGGCTAAAACCCTATTCCCACTTTCTCCAATAAGTCCAGGACTTGGTCTTGCATCTTGGGATGAACAACCTCAGACTTCTGCTGCTCAGACCTTCAGGGTTGGCAGTACCTCTCCTAGTGACACATTATTGCAATGCAGACATACTTAGTTTTCTAGCACATTTTAAATGTAAACCACTCAGTCACATTAAAAGGAGTCTTCACATATCTTGTAACAGCCTCTGAACGAGGCTTCTAACAACCTATGAACAACGCGTCAGAACACAAAATGTATCATCTTTCTTTGTTTTCATAGCCTCTTTCCCAGAAAGGTCCTGACCTTGTTTGAGATTTTGAGTGGTAGTGCAATAAGAGTAATAAATATTACAGGAAAGTCGTAAGTCCCACCTCAGTTTACAGAATGAGAATATGTTGTGAAATCAGGAGGTATTTAGCCAGAAAAAGAAAAAAGAGGAGAGGAGCGGCAATCTGGGAGCATTCTGTTGCCAAAAAACCAAACAAAAAACGAAGAAAAAAAATCACAAAAGAAGAAAGTCCTTTTCCTCTCTGTTTTACTTCCAGTTTAATGTTCCCCTGGCCATCTTTCCCAATTCTTTGTATCTTCCCAATATTCAAGTGAGCTCTTTCTCATGCACATATTTTTATGCAAGAGATAAACAAGAAAATCTTTTCTTCCTCCTTTCTATCACTTCTTTTCAGCCTTCCTCTTACTTTTTTTCCTATTTACACTTCTCAGTTTCCAACACATCCATCTTTCCCTAACAGATTCATCTCTCATCCCCTGTCATGCCTTTTTTTTTTCTTGTCTTACTCTATAGGAACTATTTGTCAGTTCCCCTCCTTAAGTCCTTTTAACCATACAGGTTTTCATACAGGTATTAAACTAAGCGTTGCACATCATTTTGCAGCCATGTCTGGGTTATCTCAATTCAGCTTCCCACACTGCTGTTTCCATTCGTGTCTGCTACAACACATCTCACTCATTCAATCACAGGGGTTACAGGACATCAAAGAGAAGTAAGGCAGGCAGGGCCGTGGAAATGGCCATGTCAGCACCTCTGCAGACAAGAGAGCGTAGATGGAGAAGACCAAGCACGAGAACACACAGCACTGAACGTGGCTTCACCAGAAGTCTCCACAGCCCTGAAGGACAGCTCACACTTGACTCTGGTCATGGCAGTTCCTCAGTCTTATTTAGATGAGTGATTTTGCAACTGCTGGAGACCCCAGGTGGTCCACACACCATTTCTAAGGAGGATATTGTAGACAGCTAGCATATGCTACATGGCAGCCTACATGTACCAGGGCCCTCAGTCTTAAAAACACCCAGATAAGCTAAAACAGCACTTCTAGATTTTTTAAGGTGGTGCTGAAAACATTCAGTAAGACCTTGTTCCGGTAGTCCTTGATGAAAATCTTTGACCTTCTGCAGAGCAGTCCATTCCTGTTCTTCTCTGTTTCCTCTATGGCCATCTGTTTGTCTTGTTTTCAAGATGCCATTTCTTGCAGGAGAAAGTATTTCTGGCTTTTACCATGCTCAGCACGAATGTAACAATAAATAGGTTCACATTTATATGCAACACTAATAAAAAATCAGATTCTCTAATCTCTGTTTATTTTGTGAAAAAAGAATTAGTGTAAAAAATTCACTGAAGAATTTGTGTGTAAAAGTATCATTTTGTTTAAAGTCTGTCTCAGTGTTAAACTGCATAAATGGATTTTCCACTGCTTTTATGACAGCCTTGCAGTCCAACACAGGATACAAAAGTCATTAAAGAGGAAAATATAAGAGTAGATCTACAGAAACTGGCAAGGTAACATAGAAATAGAAACATTTCCTGAAACTACTAGCTCTATTTTTTTATGAAATTACTAGGTTCCCAGTTGACGTTGTCAGTGCAAGTAATGTTGAAATTTACACTACAGTAGTTTCACTATCTCAAGTCAAAGGCAAAAAAATTAAAGGAAAAGGTAATTTTTGAAAGCTTATGCAATAAAACTTTGAAACTTATTTTCTGGCTTGATGAAGGTTATTTCATTATAGACAGAAAAAACATTTTTTAAATTTAGATCCATATGGCTACAAATATTTTGCTGCAGTGTCATCACTGTTACAGAACAATACACAATGAAGTATTAGATTTTCTATCCAGTCTGAGTGCAGTGAAATCCAGTGACCTAAAAGCATGAAGCAGGAGGTTAAGATTTTATACTTAGTATTTAATAGGAAACTTAACACTAGATCATTCAGGAGTTAAGCGCAAGATTAGAATAAAGTATACCCTGTAAATTTTGTATATGGTATAGGCCGCATACGGACAGTTTTTCCATCTGCCTAGATGACTTCAACAAAAACACAAGTAGATAAAATTGAAGTTAATTTAGTAACATGTACCCACATGATAGCAAGTCCAATTTTGATTGAAATCATTTGAGGGTTCTAACATTTGCATCTCTTCAATCAGCTTTCATTTCTTACAGGGATTCATCATCTCAGTGTCTAGCTGGATTGCACAAAAATATGGACCTCCATTAATTTCTAGAACGAAAAATTGAAACTAATCCCAGAGACCATCTGGAAGGCATGAGTGGCATAAAAATTCAGCTCCTTGACTGTAAGGCCAAAGCTTTTCTTTTAAAAGAACAAAAAGTAATCCACAAACTTGGTTTCATTTTCAGTTGCAGGTGCGATTCAAGGACCTTGGCGTCTCAGTCACACACGTCTTGCTCATAACGAAGGCAACATGGCACCCAAACTCAGAATTCCAAAGCCTATGAAGTTGGAGCTGGTAGCCAACATCTTTCAGAGCATTCACTTATTCTAGCTGGAATAGTTCGGAAATCTAACAAAAACTTTCCATTGATGGATACAGAGAGGAGAAAGTGAATACAAACTGCATATTCTGGGACAAATCTTCAAACTATTTTTGATCCTAATTAAAGGTGTCTATGTGAACATCAACCTTGCCAGAAAAAAATGGAACTGTCAAGTCACAGAAAGAAATGGTAGATGACATGACCCTTGTCTCATGTTACTGCTACTTACATGCGTAGCTTCACTGTAGCAAGTTTGATTATAAACATAAATAGGAGTTCATCTGAGTATGCACACTTACATACAGGCAAAAAAATATTCTTGTCTTTTACAGAATCAACATGTATTTTTTCATCATTTGTTCTCTTTATGAATAAATCTCATGACAAGATTTTAAAAGTGGTATATCATTACAATATTAGAGATGTGTTTATATTAATGTATTTCCAGAAAAGACCCTGTCTACGTTTTGTTTCAGGGCTAAAATGCATTTGGGGGAAAATTAGCTCATTCAGAATAAATGCTTCTTTAAATCCGCTTTAATTTTTTCTTTTGAGTTAATCAGATATGACACTGATTTTACCCTGTACTCAGAACCTGTTAGGTATTCTGTCCAGCTGAAATACAAACACTGTTTCAATTACAGAGGAAGGCAGGTAGAAATTAAAAGAGGCATTGCTCCTTTAGGTTTAAAGTCGCTTGGCTAGTCAGATCTTCAAGAAGAATCTCTGTTACCAAGCTGAAGATTTAAACAATCATGACTTTCAAGAGTGTGTTTCCACACCATTAGTGATATAGTAGTTCCCATCAGAAAGAACTACTGCATTTTACAGAATTCAGCGGAGAAATGATTCTCATCTAGTACTTGGTAGAGGCAATATTTCAGGTTTTTTATGCCATGGTTTTTACAATCTAAACACAGAAATTAAATGCCTGTAGTCATAACTCATATCCTCCAATTGCTTTAAAATGGACATTTAGCTCCTCAAAGGGGTTGACAATGTCTTTTTAAATTACTACTGCTGATTTATATCACGGTGATATGACAAAGTAGACTTACACTCCTCAAATCTGAAGATAGAACAAATATTCTTTGCACATAGTAGCAGGCAAAGGTTCTTCAGAAATAAAATATGCCTGCCCTCTACTGACCATCTAAGAAACTCTTTTTTTTAAACAATATTTGCACCACTAAAATTTTAAATGAAATTTTAAATTTCTTTCCTCATTTAAACTGTCTTGAACCGTCATGTCTCCAAATTAGATTTCCAACCTCCACATACTTGTTGCATCCCTCCAGAAGGCTCAAAGCCTGTTGGTTTGCACAACATATTACACATATCCAAATTTTTTTTCTTTTAATTTGCTGGTCCCTTGAGAAAGTCAAGGAGAAAGAATGGAGTAACCCAGAGTTTAAAATCTGAGTGTCTGCCCAGAATTGCTAATGTAAAAGACTCCTTTTTTGCAGCAGCTGTTACAAATCAAGAAGCAATTGTACATGGGACATTCACACAAAATGAGTTTTATCCTCAGGAGAGCTTAGAAAAACACAAAAGTGTTTGCAAAATTCATTGGATACCAAATTTCCAGGATAATGTTAATTCAGTTTGAAACACTGTGCACATGTGCTATCAGAATGAACAGTTTTTAAGAGTAGCAAGAAAAAAAAAGTCCTGGCTAGATATATGTGGCCAGTTCTGGCAGAGACACACAAGGACACATCTGGATTAGCCATCTCCTCTTGCGTTGCAGTTTGTTTAATCTGTTTTAGACTTACTTAAAATGAGACGAACCATGCTTTAGAAGTGCTCCCCTACCCTAATTGTACACGCAGTCAGATGAATCTTGGGGAAGGTTCTCTGTACTATTTACCCTAACCACAAGGAAACATAACCCACAAGGAGGAATAAAAGGAACAAAGGAAATGCTCCTCTCCTGGTAAATCCAAGGACACAAACTGCTCTGAACGGTGAGAAGGAGGAGTTCAGTCCAGAGAGGATTTTACCCTTGGGCTCTGGGTATGAATGGCATTCCGGACAATGAAGTTACCACCATTTCTTTCGGGTAGGTGGGACCAGTACTGACCCCAGCATAAGCCAGTGCTAACTGCTGCTGTTTTCAAAAGCTTTCAGAACTTGTCTGTGCACAGTCAATATGAACAAATTAGGCTATGAACTCTAAACAGACCAATTATTCCTGTTCAGTTCTCCCTGTGGGCACTCAAGGATAGGAAAACATCCCGAGCACAAACAGGACCCAAGGGTCAGGCTGTCCAATCCTGACACTGATTTTAGCAGTGATTTCAGTGAAAACTTACCCAGATCAACTCCTAAGTGCTACTAAGAGCCAAAGACTTTAATGCATAATTAAGCCATTACTCTAGCCATTGAAAACCTATATTCAGTAGGCACAGTCCTGGGCTGATGCAAGACTAACATACTATGCTTTACTTTCTTCAATAATACTATGACTCTCTGTAGTCACCAGAAAGCGACTTTCCAGCTTGGAAATATTCCTGTCCAAGTTTTCATCAGCCTTTGAAGCAAGTTGCTGTCTTCAGAAACCATAGAATAGTTACAGGCACAAAACTCTGAACAGGCATATAAATAGATCGATGGAGAATCTGAACAAAAAATTCCATTGAGGAAATAATTTTCTTTTCTTATTTATACCCCTAGCTAACCTGTGAAGAAGAAAAGCAACAGAAGGCATAGGTCTTAATAAGCCATGTGGATAGCTAGCCCTTTTCTGAATATCTCTTTCTCCATATGGCACACAAAGATACAGAGAATATGTACAGATATATATATTTCCCCAATACTAATAATCAATAGCTACATTTTTGTGGAGATGCACACTAAGGGTGCTTCTGCTACTGCTGCTAGACAGCTGCTTAATGCTTGTGGTTTGCAAACATCAACTTCCTGAGGATGAACAAAAGGAAGTATCCCTGGAGCGAAGTATTTTTAAAATGGAATCACCTGCTCGTAAGTGAAGTTCAAAGAACAAAAGCTGTTTTTCACAATCAACTCTCCACCTATCTGGGCATTTGAATATTCTCTCATCACTGCAATTTATAGTGCCCTGTTTTGAAATCTTTTTCTACTGGGAAGCTGAGGCTCTGCTCTGGAAATCCACACAGCACAGTTGGCAATAGCAGCATCACGTAGCCACTGGAAGACAGACCCTGTAGAAATGAAGGTGGAAAGGAGAAGATAACACCCACAATACGTTTATCATCTACTTAAAGATGAACTTTCAGTATAAAAAGCATAATGACAGTAGTGACATTGTCAAATATGGACAACATGGATTATACTCATATTAATTACCTCTGGTTCTTAAGATGAGACCAATAGTTCATGACAGAATATATTTCAAATAATAAAAAAAGTCATGCTGACCAAATACTGATCATAAATAAAGAATATATAATCCTTCCCATACAAGCCAAAAAGATTATTTATGCATGTAGAAGCAATAGACAGTAATTAATCCTCATAGTATTTACAGCAAAATTTCCTCTGGGAATTTTTCATCACTCTTTCTTTAAGAATAGCCACCAGCAAAAAAGGTTGGTATTTTCCCTTACACAAAAATTAATCACAGCCCTTTGGAAAACCTAACTACAGCAACACTGAAAAACCGAGTCCAGAGACATCTTCAATATCTATTTCTTCCCTACCAACTTTGCTATAGATACCATAACAGAGACAGATGCACAGTATCAAGAAAAGCACTCTGAGCGCTGCCGCTGCCAGACTATTGAGCCTCACAATGTACATAAAAAAGTGTTACCCCTGAGGCAAATAAACATAGCAAACACAGTCCTCCAAGAAATACTACACAGTATTGGAAGTTTTATGCTATATTTAAATCTTGTCCTCTCCTTTTAATAAGGAAATATTGATACTGAAAGAGAAAATTACTCCTCCTGATAATTTAAAACAGTCTGTTGATTTTCACAGTAGGACTGTTAAGTGTCCTTTTGAAATTCCTTAATCCACAGAGTCTCATAGAGGCTGAACTGAGCAGAAAGACACAGCTCTCTTGCTGACACTGGAGAATTTTGCATTCCCTTGTCAGGGAGGTAAAGGCCTCTTTCACCTTAGCACTAAGACAAGAGCTCCTAGGGTCTTGCACAGTCAAGAGACATGGGATTTTGCAAGTGGAGGTGGTAGGGAAGAGTTAGGTACAGCCACAGACACCATCTCCTCATGAGACAGACCACCAAAGAAGGAATGCTAACCTCTGCAATTTATGGCTGAACATTTCCCAGATAAAAAAAAATAAAGTCATCTCTTTAAAAACATCTTTACCACTTCCTTCTTATTTGCATAAAAGGACACAAAAATAATTGGTGTAATCCCCTGCCTTCAAAACCAAAAAAATCTATCATGGTAGCTTTCACTTAATGTTATATATTTTAGTTTAGATGTTCAACTTCTTCCTTTTCCTTCTTCATTTCAGCTTTCTGAAACCATCTGCTTTCTGTTAAGATGAATTCTTAAAACCCTCTGAGCTGCTCATATGAAGCGAGTAAAAGTTGGGTTTTCTAAAAGAGGCAGAGATTTGCAATGTAAACAACCTATATGCAGCTTATATCTTCATTCAGGTTTATAGCAAGTGGGTGGATGCATTGCATAACTACATTCAGGAGAGGTAATTAGGAACTGAAATATGCATTTGCTTGTGTAGTGAACCAAGTGCACTAACCCATACAAACCTGCTTATTTTTGTGCTCATAACCATGTTTCTCTACCTTCTAAAAATGTGATCTCTTATGAGAACGAGTATTCAAGGTTATAAGGGCCCACGAATCCCTTTCACCACTGCCTGTAACTTCTGAGCTTTTCTGTCTCCAGTTACTCTTCACCACTTAGGAGAGTGTAGAGCCTCATTGAACATATTTCGTGTGGTTAGTTAAGGTTGAGAAGGCTTATTAACTATTTCCCAAACATTTAAAATAATAATACCATAGCAAACTGTGCCTGATTTGCTTTCTTTAGGTGTGTTATATAGTAAACAATCCAGCTGCAGCCCAGGGACAGCCTAGTTGAGCTTACACAAGAGGGGCACCTGCCAAAATAGTCTACAGGCAGGTTCCTGCCCTGGAGCTGCGTGGAGCATCACACAGCCTCATTAGATCCTGCTTGTTTAGATAGTGGTTCTCTTCCCATTCTCCCTTCTTGAGAATTAATTGAGGTGGTCTGCAGGTTACAATAATAAGACAGCAAACTAATAAATGTTCGGATGCAGAAGTCAGTGCCCATTGTCTGATCCAATGTATGGGATTGCCATGGATTTGGCAATGGATCAGACATGGCTCCTGTGGTATCTAACTGTGTACAGACAAGGCCCATGCTAGTTCAGAACCCATTCACTTCCTTTAACAGCATCTTTGAAGTCTCAATCCATGCCTCATTCCCTTCATCAGCAGGCTATAGACAATAATGCTGTCTAACCCCAAATTACTGTGATGATAAGACCCTCAGAAAGGAGGTGAAAGATGATAAGATTACTGTGTACTGCTTTATTCTTTTTTGAAGTAGATAGAGCATAGGTCATGTTAACACTTCAATCACATACATGTCTTGCTCTTACTGGCCTATATCAGCCTAAAGTTAGTGATAATGAGTATTTTTAGGCATCTGAACCCCACTAAGAAATCATTTAAGGTCTTCTGCTTTTAAATACAGACAGCCACTTCTGTTTTCCTGAAAGGAGCAGATCACATCTGCAACATGGTTTGTCCCTGATCACATTGGCTTAGAAGATCTCAGCAATGGTATTCAAACTTTGAAAGCAAAGGACAAGTTCATACCCATAGCTGAACCACAGGCTTATACAGAATCTGTACCTCGGATCTCGGTTTGGAGAAGAAATAATAGAAGTGGGGTGGCTGTATTCTCAAAATTTGAATTAGTAGTTTGCTACTCAGCACTGGTGAGGCCACAGTTGGAGTATTGTGTACAGTTCTGGGCTCCACAGTACAAGAGAGACATGGTGCTCCTGGAGCAGGCCCAGTGACTGAGAGGGGACCTCCTTAATGTGCATAAGTATCTAAAGAGTAGGTGACAAACAAAAGGACAAGAGGCAATGGACAGAAACTAATGCACAGAAGTTCCACCTGAACATGAAGAAGAACTTTACTGTACACATGACCAAGCATCAGAAAAGACAGCCCAGAAAGGCTGTAGGGTTTCCATCACTGGAGATACTCAAGAACCACCTGCACAATTCTGTGCCACGTGCTCTGGGAGGACCCCACTTGAGCACAGAGGTTGGACCAGATGAACCACTGTGGTCCCTTCCAACCTGGCTGATTCTGTGGTTATATTGTCAAATGCATACATAGAAAAGTCATGTGTTCTGTTTCATAAATGATGAGCACAACAAGTCTGACTCTGGGAAAAGAACAGCTGTAAGCAGAAGCTCTGAGCAAATAATGTCGGCATGGTAAATACAGCTCTCCAGAAGAGAACCACGAATCCTAAAAGGTGATATAATCTAGCTGGTTCTGGACTGCACCCCATTTAGTTCTGCATTAAACATACAAAATCTGAACAACCGTAATGTGCCTGAGTTATTAAAATGTCTGTGGTGTGATGTACCTCTGGAGACAGTCAAAAGGTTACAAGCTCAAGCACAAGGCAAAGAGCTCCTTTTGCCAAACTAATTGGTCACTGTAAAAGCACTAAAGTAGGTACATTGTGGCTTCAAAGAAAAAAATGGGGAGTTGGGGAGTGGGAGTTGTTAATAAATCTGCCCTTTAATGAGGATATTCTATTACGAAATAATTTGTAAGTATATTAACCTGTAAAAGCAAATTGCTGATGGGTTAATGGGTTTAAAGACCTTGTTATGGAGAACCATTAAGTATGTAAAAGAGTACTCACAACAAGGAAAGGGTGAAAAGTATAGACTGGAAGTATAGACTGCATTTTTTCCATTACACCAACAGCACACTTGCTGGTACAGGGACAATTATTTATGACAGCATTTACATTTTGTTCCCTGTTTCATAAATTTTATTTTATACCCCTTTTTCCCTCTTCAAATTGTGCAAAAAAACCCCCTTCCTTTCTATCACGTACACTTTTTTTCATGGTTTTAGGTATAAATACACATCCTTTATCTCTGAGAACTTAATGGATGACTGAAAAATTAGTGAGACTGTAACATCTGAGGTTTGAGCCTCACCAATGTGCATAACAGAATTTTAACCACACTTCTGAACGCCACTTTTTGTTCAGGCACAATTAATTAATTCATTCTACAAATTAGATTCTTACAATCAGACCAGACACTTCCTTTTAAACCATGCCTTGTATAACTGAGATCTTTATTCTGGGATATCCAAGAATTCTTGTAAGGCATTTTTTTTGTACCACAAAAAGGTCAGTCAAGTCTCTAACACATATTTGACAAGAGGGAAAGTGAGGATGACTTAAGGACTGGAAATCTGAAAACAGGGAATACAGAACAAGAATGCTACAATACACAACTTTTGTGGCAAGTCAAAAATAAATACTGACCCAGCTCAGACCTGACAACTAAGGAGATTCTCAGATATAATGCAAAGACTGTAAGGAAACAGATGAAGGAAGACAAGCAGGAAGAAAGAGTCCAGTGACATGGACATGATACCAATGAATCAACTAGCACAGTTTTTAGGTCTTAACTCAAAGCTGAGAATTTTCTTCTTCATATTCTTCCCATGACATAGACAAAATGAACAGAGGACAGGCAGGTAGCTAAAGACACAGGCTACACAGGCACTTCTGGCCTGTAAGTTTGTTATCTGCAGCATGTATCACTCAGCCCATTACAAAAGCCACTTTTCCTGCAGCATTGTCCTTAATGTCTCATATTTGCTTTGTAGCATCCTGGGAGTATTTTCAGAAGAAAGATCCACGTTTCCCTGGAGCAGGTCACTTGACCACAACTCCTGCTGTCAAGGGAAAACACTTCATTTTCTCTTTTTCAGTGTTTTGTGCAAACAGATAAAAACAAGAAAGAGGTTCAACATAAAGTAAGTAAACCCCAGAATTAACATCAGCATAACTTCAGTTACTTCAGTTATTCTGGTAGAAAACCGTAATAGTTAATATTGTCATGTTTGGGATTTTTTTCCCTGGGGACACGTGGTCTTTTCCCAGTCGTGTACAGATACATGAACATCCTCTGACCAAGCACTGTGTTCTGACTTCTCTGCAAGTGGAGAAGGGAGATGGACAGATGCCATTCTTCATGGCATGGTTCCAATGCCAGAGCAATCACCAGTATATACTGAAAGGAAGATAGTGAATCATTTTTGCTATGAAAAGAAGTGCTACTTTGCCTTGAATTCCTTTGTTAAAACAAAATTTATTTGGTTTCCCTTTTTTTTTTTTTAACAGCAAAATGTTCTAAGATGGTATTTTAGAATTTGCTTATGCAAATTCAAAGGAGACCTCTTGGACACACTTCATCATTTCAAAATATACACTTTACACCTAGGAAAATGTATCAAAGCCACAAATGCTTTGGTCAAGAAGTTTCACCCCTCTTGAATTGACTGATGATATCATATGTTCTAGGAATATTTTTATCATCTGGCATGTTGCTCGGCACCATATGGCACAACACACTGACAAGAGAGAAAGGACTAGTTTTAAATATTATATATATATAGGTAGATAAAAATAAATGTTACACTTCTATAGAAGTATAAAAGCACTATTGCCCATTTCTGTAATTCTTATTACAGTAGGGGTTTATTGTGGAAGGTATGTTTTTCATCCTCACACTGAAATACAGAAGAACTACAGAAGTAAAATGTAGAATAGTTTCAAAAAATAAATGCAACCTCTCAAAAAGAGCTTGAACTGAATGCAACACTTTTTTTCTCACTTAGCAATGCTTCTTTTTCCAAGACTTGTAATTATTGTAATAATGACATATTAACCCTTTCTCATGGAATTAATTTCATGCAGTTAATTCAGATAGACAGATTTTATAGTCACATGATTTTTATATAGAGCTCCAGTTCTTTCACTACTGGAGGGGATGGAGTCTGCTGTTTTTCCAAGAAAACTTTTTAAAAGAAAGCTCATGTCATCTGGCATTAATACACATATATATTATCTCTCCATTTTTCATCATCATTTAAGGTACAATGACACTATGAATTGCACAAAATACTGTAATGAATATTCATTTAGGTAGAAGTCATTTTTTTTTTCTATTTGGCAAAGGAAATGTGAACTTTGGGTTTTTTTTGGTGAGGTCACTAAGTGCGTACGACAGAACATTTAGCCCAGAAAAGTGTTCACCATATTATTGAAATTACTCTTTTATTTTCCTCTCTGATATCTTCTTGATAATTCTTCATTCGAACTCAAATACAGCAAGATCTCATCTTCTCCTCTAACATGACAATACCCCAAAATGTGAAAATGTGTCTAGAGAGACAAAAAGTTTAAACATATGCTGGTTTTTGCAGAATATTTTGCTAATGCAGAATATATTTTCCTAATGCAAAAGCAACCAAATGTCCATGGCCTCCCCATAATAATATTCTGCTGCAAATTTTTCCTTCATAATTGACCATTTTAAGAAGAGGATACTAAACTGAACATAAACCTTCTCAGGCCTTTGGAAACACCTTCCTGTCCATCCCATGTCTTCACCACAGAAATATTTGTCTGTTTGGGCTTTTCTAGAGTACTTTAACCCAACCCAAGACTGTAGGAAGTCTGAGCCAATGACTGTTTATCTTCCTCCCACCTCCAGATCCTCCTTCTCCTCCCAAACCTATGCACAAAAGTCTAACCCACCTTCAGAGACACGTGTGCATATGAGACACTATATTTCAACTCTGCTACTGTTCAAATCTTTACTAACCTGTCCATGCCCACAAAGAATTGGTCCATCCCATAAGGTGCACTACACTCTCCTCCTGTCTGCCTGTCCTGGCACTGGCACGATGCTCATCCTTACACCCATTCTTACTTCCAGACCTTGGAAACAGTCTTTCACTCTCTTCCTCACCAAATCTCCACATCATTTAAGATCTTAAATGAAATTACTGAGTTTGCCTTGTCCCTATTATATCTAGCATTAGCATACTACAATGTAAAGCAGACAAAAATACAGTGCTCTGAGCACTTTTCCAATGTCACCTATTCCTTAAAGCTGGAAGTTCAAAAGATATTGAAATAGATATTTAAATTTCTTACATTATACAGTATCAATAGAAAACCAAAGTCTCATTTGCAAGAACTACAGCTTCCCTGCCTCCCACCACTGAAGACCACTCATCCTTATGCACACCCAGTATGTGAAATGAAATTATTCTGCCATGGAGGGGCTTTCCTTTGGGTGCCAGGCAGACAGTCAGAAAGCACCATTAGAGTTTTCACCTCTTATCACCAGTAGAAACACCCTGTTCAAGGTAGAGTAACTATGCAGACATACAGAGATGTAATAAATCACTGGGCTGGAAGCTGGTATTGCAGTAATCAGTAACCATGTCCTGGAT
The DNA here is from genome assembly GCA_034509425.1 of Eopsaltria australis. Taxonomy (NCBI): domain Eukaryota; kingdom Metazoa; phylum Chordata; class Aves; order Passeriformes; family Petroicidae; genus Eopsaltria; species Eopsaltria australis. Next base: position 2,408,813 of record JAVTVJ010000144.1, on the reverse strand, counting down.
TATGTCCAACATGGACAGTTCCAAAGTCAACAGCTTTAAAGAACAGTCTCCAAATGTTACAGGAAAGCCTAATAGCTGTAACTCAGGAGGGCAAAATTACAAAGAGAAAATGCAAATGAAATTTAGAATTCTTCAAGAGAATTTGGATTTCTATTAGCCAAAGTGTCAAAGACTACAAAACTATACTACTTGGTAAGTAAAGAACTGAAAACAATGTTTACTAATAAAGCCTAAGGTCAGAAAGGGATATTCTATGGATATAATACATAAAATACATAGTCTTACTAAAGATTATACTATCCACACTTTACTTCTAATGGATGTTCTCTTTCACATTTAATAACCCTCTGTAAATATGTCTCTCAGTCTGAGTCAGTTGGTTTATTGCAAATGGCCATTTGGAACCCTCACAGGAAAAAATTCAAAACACGGTAATAGTTGGTAGGACTAAAAATTAGAACAAGCATATTAGAAACAGTGAAAAATATAAAAGGAAAGCTAAACTTTCTATGAAAGCATACTGGCTTGGAAATATGGGGAAGAGTATTAGTTACCAGCCAAGGGGGGCTTGAATTCAATCTGACATAAACAGCGTTTTAGCCTAAAAAAACCTCTTACAAAGACACTATCTCTAAAGAGGGAAGGGAAGGGAATCAACCACCACACAGGTAAATGAAGAAGCTTGCCAAAATTCAGACCAATGAAAAAACTGAGCAGACTTTCATCTTAGAGAAACACACAGCAACCACCAGTGACAGGGAAACAAACCCTTGTTACAGACATGGTATTTTAAACAAGAGGACGAGGAACAAAAGGATCTGGCTTCCAGGAAAGCCACAGGGATGGTCTGGAAGATGAATACTCTCCAAAGACATGATGGCATTGGACCACCAAGTGAAATGCTAAGGCCCATTTCTAGAAAAGGGTCAAAGTAGATGCTCTCCCAGACTCTTGGATTTATAATCAAAGAGATGACAAAATCAAACACCTTATTCTCAGAATAGGCTTAACTATAATGAGGCAACACAGAAATGTCTTCTGAAAAATAGTAATGCAGAAAAAACAGCACTTTATTTACCATTCAGTCTTCTATCTACTGTTAATTGTCAAATTACTTTGCCCCCCTGTCCCTTCCCCTGCCACCATTTGTTCAGTTCTCCCTCACTGTGACTAATAAATGCCACTATCTTTCCAACATTTGCTCCTGATAACTTTTTCAGCCAACCATAGGGATCTCCAATTCCCTGTGGCTCAGTTAAGCAACGAGAAGGGGTGGTTTCACAGGCAGTTATGATGCTGAAGTCTCTGCACAGGCTCCAGCCACCATCCATGCTTTGCATTAAAGGACACCAAACATTTCAATATATAGTTTTGTAACAGTTCACAGTTGACTCCTAAATTAAAGTCTGAAGTGTGCATTTACAGAACAGTGGAAAAGAAGCCAAGTTATCTACAAGACTATCTTTACTTCAGCATTGATACACAGCAAGTGTATCTCAGCAGGCTTGAGAATCTATCCTCAGGATTATGTTTTCTATAAGGGCCTCATTGAAATAAAAATTAGAACTGTCTATTAACTGCTTTTTCTTAAAATGTTTTTTGTAAATTTTAACACATAGAAGTAACGCCCAGAATAAAACCTCCACTTCTACAGTATTTGTAAAGCTACTAATATTTTATCTTTGAGTTTTTAATGTTGGGAAGACCTCAGGTATACACAGAGTTTATCAAACCAGTGTGTAAGAAACCTGTTCTCAATTTTTTATAACTTGTCTTAGCACACAGTTATGTAATGCTGGTGTGCAAATAGCTACACCTTCTCTCAGTTAGTTTCTAAAGTGGTGGAGGAAGGCTAATTAATTGCAGAGTTATACAGGAAAATAAAGTGAGCTTACTTAATTCAGTACTATGGGTATCTAAACTTCAGTTTTGTTTCAGACCACAAACTTCTGTGCATTCAATGACAGTAACAGCCAGAATGGACGGGAAGAACTGAGCCTACCAGAGAACCACAACCTCGAGATACGGAGATACATTAACTCACTGCAATGACCAGTGATGCAAATGGTCAGGATTCCAATGACAAATTATAGGATTTCTCCTGTTAAAATCACTGGCAAAACCTCATTTTGACAGACAACATGAACAGCAACAGGCTCAAGGAATTTTATTTATAAAAACTAGGTAAAAAATTACATGAAAGACTGAATAAAATTTTCCAGTGGATTTAAGTAGTTGTTCAAGTGAGTGAAAAATCTAACCACTTGCTGAAATGAAGGACAGATGCATGGTAGATAGAACTCTGTGAAATACTCTGCAAATCTATGGGTATATATTAGCAACAGAATAAAACACTCCCCTTCAACTTTTGACAAAACTGAAAACATGGAAATAAAGATGTTAGTTAAACAACCCCCTTCTGGAAGAATGCTAATTAACTTTTATAGGTTACATTTTCTTGATATACCGAAATCAAAATGACACAGCCATTTGTTTTCCCTGGCAAAGTCATGCACATCACTGATTATTCAGGTTTTGAAAACTGTGTATAATACATACTACCACCTACACAACAGCACAACGCTGACATTTCAGCACAGAACATGTTGAAGCAGTATTTCTGTACTGGAGAAAAAGAACAACTAACAAAGACATTTCCTAGAAGGTATCCATCGAAGAGAAGAGAATAATGTATAAAACATGGGCCTTTTCTTGAGAGCCTGAGGTTACAGATGCCTTTTTCACCACATCATGTTCCCAACATAACAAATCTGGCAGAAGAACCAGGTTTGAAAAAAAGGAAAGCAATTTTCATTTTGATTCTGTGGAGCAAAAAAGACTTATCAACTTCTTGCAGTAATTTTATGTGAGGCTGAGCACATTTACAGGATTTACAAACAAGTTGCCTGAAGGTCTTTATTCTATATTCTTTCCTGATTAAAAATGTATAAATTATTGTTGTAGTCATCACTTTTAATAAGACAAGATGAAAACACTGTATTCTTAATACTGTATCAATCTTCTTCTGTTACTCCTGCTTTTGAGAGAGCCATTACTTTTCATCCATGAGAAAATCCAAGTGATCCTATCTTGTATTCAAGTTTCACCCTGGTAAGTTTCTAATTACTTTGAAAAAAATTTTTAAAACCTCCATATACAGGATGCTCCCTGCTGAGCAAGGGAGGCACTCCTTGCTCTGCAGGAACCAGATGTACCCGGCACACATCAAATCCCTGCTGTAAATGGGCAACTTCTGTGAAGTCTGAAAAGTCTGAGTCCAGAAGTAGTGCAAAGGATATGAAAACCAGGCTGGATCCTCACAGCACCCCTGGCATTAGCACCAGGGTAAGGAACCAGATACGCTTTCTAGGGGGATGTGTATGTCAGGTGCTCTCACACACTAAGGTGAGAAACATGGCAGATGACACAAAGTGAGGAATCCCAAGTGTGGACTAACTACTCACTGAGCTCTTGACTAAACAGCCTGTAAAAAGAGGTTGAAGTTTCTGACAATACGATATGACTATGCAATAATGAACTGAATTTTGCCATGAAATTTAGTGGTGAACACTCAGCATTTTTATTTCAGCGTTGAAGTAAAAGTGATTTGAGTCCCAATGTGACATCACTGCAGTAGCAAAAGTCAAGATGACCTTCAGGTACCAAGAATCAGCAAAGTCCACCGCAGATGACATAATTTGAAGATCATCAATACAGCACACATACAGCACGACTCCAGCACTACCAAAGCTGCAGCCCCATAGTCATGCTGGGGAATCAAATCACAAATCTGAAAAAAAGATGAAGATTGGTTACAGTTTGGTTCCCCTAAAATGTTTTGTGGTTAAAGAAAAAAACCAGGGAAAAATGCAAGCTCAGAATATCGTAAATGAACTCTGAAAGCACATATATTTCAATACATTTATACAAAACAAACTTACTTTAGAGAAGTTGGACTGTGCTTCCAGTTTCACACAAAGATCTCCAAGTGCCTGAATTGATAACAACTGGTGATTGACACGAAAGAAAATGGCAAACAATGGAAGTCAATTTTATGGAAAAAAGAAAAAGAGACCTTTTTCTTTTAAAACTTATTGTCATAAAGCTGTAGGCTGACAAGGCCTGTGTTTTGATACTTTATAAAAGAGATATATCATTAAACATTTATCAGTATTTTTGACACCAAACAGTATAGGAAAATGAATGCAAAGTTTAGATAAAAATAAGCACCTAATATACTATCTTCAGGAGTCAAACCAGAGTTAAAGGAAAACTCTTATTTACAAGCATCCATAATGTATCATTTGTGGTTAATTAGCATGCTAAGACTGCAGCAATGTTTGAGTCTGACAGTAATCAAAGGATATTTGGAGTTTTCAGTCTGCCATTCTCTTCTTTTGAGCTCTCTTTGTTTCCAAAAGCTTTACCACTGATTCCACCCTAATAAAAACACCTAGCCTACACATTTCTCATTGTATACCTGGAGTTATCTTCCCATTTACTTCAGTTCTCATTATTTTAGGCAAAGCCACCTAAAAAAGGAATGATTTTAAAGTTGAAGTAGAAACTGCTAGTTAAGGATTGAACATCAGGTTTAGGAGAAGGAATATTCCTGATGGCAAGGAAAAACAGAGCAGAGGACTCACATTCTTCATTATTGCAATGGCATAAATATGATCACTAATGAGACAAATGGCCTTTCTTTTGAAAAAAAATAAAAATTAAAAACTAAGCTCCAGGTGGCTCTGTCTGCAGAATAGGACAAAGACTGCTTCCCAGACACTGGGTCCTGTGACTCACCCTGTGAGTACGCTGGGATTCCCGCCAGCCTACCTTCCTTCTCCCGTCACAGCTGGTTTCTGTGGGAAGTGCACAGATACACAGGCACATTTCACAATAGGAAAAGCCCATTATTTTTACTACCCACAGATGTTTGTGCATACTAGAAGGAACTATAATGTACTAAAGTGACCAGAAGAAATTCTTAAAAATTCAACAATAACAATCTGCTCAGCTGAAAGTTATGTGAAGAGCTTCTTCTGGGAAGCTCTCACAAACTCAGGATGGATTTTGTTAAAGAAGTTCTATCTTCATTTCTAGATGCCCAAAACAAACAAAAATTGCTGCAATGTCAGAAAATCTTTGTGGCTCAAAAGCCACCCTGTGACATTTAGCAACTATGTTAGTAGTTTCATCATCACTATTAGAGAAAATTCACATTCAGTTTGTTCACAGTTGGAAGACAGAAGTCCTTTACTGTGCATCTTATTGTTTACAATTGCAAAAAGACTCTAAAGGCCTCAGCCTTCTCAAACAGAGTACTTTCATTCTGTGTAAGTCAATAGAATTACACCTCCCCATATTTTTCATGAAAGGGGAACAAGCTTCAGATTGCTTTTAAAAGGATAGTATCCCACTGGGAAACACCAGATCGGACTTGTTAGCCAACGTGGTTAAGCACAAGCGTGCCAGCTCATGGAAAGAAAAGTAAGTGGTGGGTTTAGCAGAAGTGAATGTGCCAACTCTGCCCAGCCACAGGCAGCTCATAGCATTACATACCCAGGAAGGAGTTTGAGAAACAAGCTACTGTTTCACAGTTTTAGGAACAAGAGAAAACATTGCCTCATGACCAGGGCCATGTGGCCATTACAATTCTATGCAATCTATAAATTCAAACATATGGGGTATTGCATATAAAAGGAAACCTAGAACCAGCCCCAGCCTTGAAAGTGGCCATCCAGCATGGGTATGTAGATGGAAGTGAAAGTGCTATTTTTAAGTAATCTCAGTTACCAAAAAGAAATGGTCTCATCCTCTATGAACTTTGAAACTCTGTTCAAAGCGTAACATTAGAACCACATTCCCCCTCCCCCCCCCCTCAGAAATTAGTAGCACTAAGGAGAGGAAATACTGCTCTATAATCTGTATCATACCATCAAACCAGAAACGCACATTTGCCTCAGCATGAAAGTGCTGATCTGTCAAAAAACTTGAGCTTCTGCTCCACTTAGAAGCTCAAGTCCCACTAAAACCAGAAGCTATTCAAAGACTTAAGAAAAGCCACCACTTCAACAATTCAATGAATCAAAATGCAACGGAACTTCTATGAACCCCAACTAAACTCACAAGTATTACCCTTTACATGGTGAGGTAAGTCACCGTATATAAGGATGGTGAGATAACAAAGTCCAGCAAAAGCAAAGAACTCATGCATGGTCAGGCTGCATGTCTTCAGCATTAAGGTTTCCACTCCTTCCTGTATGGCCTGGTCTGCCCTAATCATCAGTAAATTCCATGTGAGCAAACATGTCTCAAACAGACACGCTGAGGTGGCTCCTCAACCAGAAAGAGCTACCACGGAAACCCCCCGTATGCCCAGGTTCTTCTGCCACTGCTGGAGGACTTCTGCAGGCACAGCTGCAGTGGGGAGGACAAATCACAAGCCCATCTAATGCAGCCGTGTTGGCAAAACTGGTTTTAAAATGTTACCGAAAGATCCAGAGTCTGCAGTTCTCCCCAGGGCATGCTTAACTACTGTGTATTTTCATCCTGAAAAGTAAAAATGCAAACCCTTCCTCTGTAACAAAATCCAAAGCTGTTTCATGGTAGAAACAGGACCGCAAACCACAGCATTGCTCCCTTTTCAGAAGCCTACAGCAGCAGGATTTGCTGTGATTTTGAACAGGTTTTCTTGCTGCATTAGTATTTCAGTTGCTACTGATGTACAATGAACCACAAAAATGCTAAATCTACACACACCTCTTACAGAAGAGATTTCATTTGGCTGTAGGATAAAGATGCAGCTACCAGCAAAGCTCTGTGCTGTGAGCAAATACGTAAAATAAAATCCCGGTTAAAGCCAAAAATTCATGTTGAATGCTGCAATAATACAAAGTCTGATAAGGGTCTGTTATCACTTGTTAACTGCTTTGACATGAGATTAGAAGAATTAAAGGTCTAAAAGTTAGAAAATTCCAGCTGTAGTAGATATTTTATAAGAAAGAAGATAAGCACAGAGAAAAAAAAAAGAGACTTGAGATAAAGAAAAAACTGCAAGACTGAATGACAGAGAAACTGCCAGAAAAATCACGGAAGACTTCAACGCACTAATTTTTTACTCTGTCTAAAACTGTTGAAAATCAGTTTGATCAGCCAGTCAAGAAGATTACGCTGATGTCAAGGCAATGACAGAATTATATAAATGAAGAGAATAGTGATGGCTCTAATCCCTTCCCTGGGTGAAGCAAGGAGTCCTGCAGAAGGCAGGTGCAGCAGAAAGGGCAAGAAGCTTTTAAGCTACTCTCAACAAAGTCAAAGATGAGAAGGGACTACAACAGAGTTCAAGCAAGACAAAAAAATAATCCAAATGTATCTTGATTTAACATAAACTTAGTGAAATTTGTAAATATTAATAATTAAAATTATTGGTTAATAAATTCCATTAGGTTCAACGTAAATTTTGTTCAAAAGCTAGAGCACAGCTCAATCCAAGACTCATGGAGGCTGTCTCCTTTTAGATACATTCAACTAATAGCTGCCACCTCATTTCCGAGGCTTGAAATTCATTCAGTTATACTTAGGAAGTTCTCAAAACGTTATGCTAGCCTCATGCTGAAAATAATTATACGATTCTAGGGTAGTTGAGTGCTTAGGTAGATATTCAGTACAGTAAGCAAGACTTGGGGAAAAAGATGGCAACAAATGGATAATTGGGAAAGCACTGAGCCTTTGTAAAGGGTAAGTGTTGAAGCCCTCACCCCTTAGGTTTGCAGAAGTGACAGGGTCCTGCCATGAGCTGGGCTGCTAGGGAAGTAACAAGTATGAACTGAGATGGCAAGAGATCAGCCACAACCACAGGACAGGGCAGGAGGCTGCATGAAATTTCTCTTCTTGATGCATGTTGACCATCCTAATTTCATTCTTTTATTCTTTCAGCTGCTGACTGGAGATGCACTCCATCACAACCTGCTTTCAAGTTTCATCCCATCAATTGAGAAATCCCACACAAGGAAAACAGGGGAAATAAAGGGCAATTAGAGGCACTGGGCATTAGGAGTCACTCATGTTTGCTGACAGCTATGTTGTAGATCCATGAGGAATTGCCAGGTGACTTACCAACAAAAGCGCTTCATTTTTTTGTTGTCATTTTGTCCACAGAAAATCCCCTTACAGGTTGCAGTGTGATAAAAGCAATTAGCAAAACTCACTCAAATGAAAAAAAAGGGTCTCATTAGCCTAGCTTACCCACTGAGCATAGCAATGAGAATTCACGAAGACAATTACTATAGAGCACAATGAATTTTGTGAAGAGTCAAAAAAGTGAACTGAGAAATCAGACCAAAGAAAGTACTTTAATATCCAGCAGAACAAAATGGATCATACAAAACATAAAGCCTGCTGAAAAAGTGAGGAGTGACAAATACAGACTTTATCCTTTAGTGACATAAATCTAGTGCTACACACCAGCCAAACTCTGCAATCAGGTTGCAATGATTATGGAAAGATTGCAGAAGAGCCTAAGAACCTTACCTGTATGATGCAATCCAACTGTGCTGGTTGCTTTCCCTTTACAGAGCAGTTCTGAGAAATTTAGCATGTAAACTCTTATTTATTGAGGCTGCTTTGACCAAGCCAGCCATGGAAAATGAAAGATGTGTCCACTGAAACAGACTGCCCAAGATTGGGCAAGATGCCCATCCCTGAAAGTGTTCAAAACCAGGCTGGATGGGGCTTTGAGCATTGAAAGTTGTCCCTGCCCATGGCAGGGGAGTTGGAATAGATAATCTTTAGGGCCCGTTCCAACCCAAACCATCCTATAGTTCTATGATTCTATTTATGCCATGCTGACTTGCAGTAAAATTCGTACTTCAGCATACCATATCACGACAGTTTAAACAGCTTTTTACCTCACATTTCTACTGTATGCAGTGCATTTGAGAACAGTGCATCTGGAACTGCTGCAACACAAGTTGGAGGCATGAGATAACACATATGCCTGACTCCTAAACAATAGTCTCAGAGATATTATTATTAATAAAATATGCTGAAATTGTGTGCAAAACAAAACAAACTTTTTTTTTTTTTTTTAATGTCTAAGCAAAAAAATGAAGCACTGGTTCATCTGGTCTCATTTGAATTATCTCTGGCTTTCACAGTCTACGTTAAAAGAATTGGCTGATCTTTTTCCCAAAACAATGAAGCAAGCATGCAATGCAGAGACTACAGAGCAGCAGCAGGTAGCACACCTAAATTGGTCCACCCAAACATTCTTGGCAGTGGAGGAGAAAGCATAAAAAGTAAGTTGCTTCAGTCCATACTAATTGCCACTGAGCCACAACTAAAAACGCGTCAGATGAGCTTGCCCATGCCTTTAAGCAGGTACTTATTCACAACAGCAGTATCTAATACTTTGAACAGGAGATGACCTTGTTTGTTTCTACTGGACGACATCTTAGGATATCTTTCATAACTTTTATTTAAATCTTTACAATGTTTAAAAGGATATATACATCCACTAATGAGACTGAACCCACCCCCTTTTCTAAAAGTGAAAACAGAATGGTAAGAACATCCCTCAAAGTAAAAAGTAAACCAAAGGCAGGACATCCTTCCATGCACAGTTGTGTTCAAACACAATTTAATATAGGTAATGCAGGAGATGTTGCAAAGGACTATGTGGGAGGTAAGACTGGATGGGTCACAAGAACTGTGCTTTATCAGACTTGGGTTTCTGAAAGAGAAACACAAAGGTTTCCTTCTGGAAAGGAGATCACGAAGGCAGGAAACCTGAACTTTCTTTTGAGCCCAACAGATCTCAGCATTGTCTTATTTTAGTTTCTTACCACTGAACAGATACAGCCTGCACAGTTTTATTTTAAAGTCTTCATAACAGCAGGCTTTTAAGGCTCTAAATTTATTATAGATGTGGTTCTATCTGAGGAAGCCCAAAGGTTAGGAAAAAAATCCCTTCACTCGTAATGTGGTAATACCAAGTAGGATCTAGCAGTGTTGTCACTAAAGATGCAACAAATTAAACAGCTTATGGAATAAAAAATAATTCTGACTCATTCACATATGCAAGATTTCTTTGAAGCTTGATTATCATTTTTGTATGTTAAAGTAGCAATGCCAGAAATTGAGCTGTCTGTTCAACCACAAAACCAGACACTGCGCAAGCAGCTGTTTCCCAAGCCACTGAACACTGACATACAGGGGGAACCTCTCCAGTCCTGCTGTGAACAATTCTGCGTCGCGCCTTAACGGTGACAGATAATTTAACCTGGCTTTAAAGGATATTACGTGCAAGCTGCTAGGACACAAACTTCAAGTGTCCCTCATTTGGTCCTCAGAAGCAGCCCAGGCTCCGACCCCGGCTTGCTGCCCTTGTTCCAGGGCCTAGAAATGAATCGTCATCAGTCACGGATGCTGTGATGGCAACTGTCACTGAGAGGCCTAAACATCTTTTGTGTAGTCACGCACTATGGGCTCCATTTCATCATCACATACACACATCTAAGTCCTACTGCTCTTCAGTCAGAATCTTTCAGGCATGTACTTAAGGTTAAAAAGAGCACCACATACATGCCAGCTCTCACAGTACTTTCATTTTTCCTCCCAAATATCAATTCAGTGGGTTCATCATGTTTTACAATTGGTTCTTGGATGACTCCTGAACTGAGAGACATTTTCACTTCTCGTACAGCTACACAGCTGCTACTTTTTAAACAGGAATCGCAGATGAACATTGCAGCGCGGGCTCTGGCAGCACGCCTCACCCTCAGCTGTAGGTCTAGAAAATTTGCCATTTAAGCAAAACAGTTATGCTGAAACTAACCTAGTCATCTTAAAATCTTTTAAAAACGTAAAAAAAAATCTGCTCCAACAGAATAGCAGAAGTTTTTGAGAGGGATACAGAAGAAATACATAATGCACTGGAAACATTTTACATTTTACATTTACTGGTACCTACCAAAACAAAAGTAAATTTTCCATGGACATTTTTCTGTCTTAATGAAGTATAAGACTGAGCTGTGTAAATATTGCAGATTGGTTCCTGAACAACTGAAGGAAAAAATTATGCCTTGTCATCAATCCACTCTTTGAGCTATTTTCAGTGAAGCTTCCCAAATGTGACTACCAAAGCTTCTCATGCTGAAAAACCAGCTGGAGAGAATTAGCATGGCTATGATCTATCTCACACCAGAAGCTCTGAAGACGAGCTATTGTAACCTGGAAAATCATGCCAGCACTGAAGAAGAAAACACAGAGCAGTACATTGCAGCTAGGGATGCAATGACCAAACACTACTGCAGCATCAGGTGAGTGGACCAGCCATGGAAGCTGGTCTCTCTGAGGAGATACTAGCAATTGTCCTTCTTTCCTAAGCATTCTTCTTTTTGTTAACCTGATTAAATGGGAGCTTCTAAAAATATTTTTTGTTTTTCCTTGGGGCCCTATTGGAAAGCTGGAGACCATCTCTCTGAAGCCCTCAGAGACTACAGTACTACAAAGGGGCAGACCCACCCTTTTGTTGGCATGCATACAAAGGGAAAGAAAGAGTACAAAAAGACTGAAAAACTGACTGGTTCATCAGTTCCGTCCACTGTGTTTTAACAGCAATAGTTTTCTCATGTTAAGGAATATATGGGTTGTTTTTGGTTTTGGTTTTGGTTTATTTTTTAAATAAACAGAGGTGCCAGAGCTAATAATTGCAAAATTTCTGTGTTCTCACACCATGCTGAGACTATAATTTTTTTCTAAATACTATACCACTTTTAAAAGTAATGAAATGTGGCAATTTTCTATGGCAATTTTTTTAACATATCATTCAAAAATTCCTGATTTTGTTCAAATCTTTTTAGTCAAGGCAAGTTACAAAAAAATTTGTAATAACCACTCAGGAGAAATCTGGGGAACAATCTTAACAGGAGAAAGACAGTCAGGCAAGGAAAGAGCAGACCACTAAGCAGTTTGCTGATTTTTTGGTGGAGTCACAATTAATCAGACAACCACACTTAGCAGTGCTGCACTCTGCCTTAGCCATCAGAAGCACGTTGATTCATACAAGTAAGAGCTCAAAGGGTGCAGAGTAAGGCAGCTGTCAGCAAGGAAAATGAGTAGCTTGTCACAAACATGCACAGGCTCTCTGACAGATCCTTGGGATGCCATGGGCCAGGAAGGAAACACTTCTTCAACCACCCACTATGGACATGAATCTACAGAGTGCAGTGTTGGAGTCCAGATTTTCACTGCAGTGTCAGAAAGGGGCAGCTGGATGGTGGAGACAGCACTCTGTAACACCCCATTTTAGCTTCATTTTGCTCATCTGCTCTTTCTTCACGTGCCTCCACAGGCTTGAGCAGACCACTATGCCAGGACTCTATGCATATTCTTCAAAATCAACAGGAATGCATCCATTGCATTCAGCTAGAACCTCCTACTAGGCCAACAGTATGAGAGAGCATTATTTTTTAAGAGAACTGGAATATTGCTTAGGAAACTACAAGATTAAATCATGAGAAGCACAACCATAGCATTTTTGTGCTGATTTGAATTACGAATAGAAAGTACGAGCAGTTAAGAGGAAACAAGATATGTTCTATACAAGAGCCAAGATTTTTTTTTCCTGACATGTGCCAAACAAGGAGAAGAAACAGAAGAATCTGGCACCATTAAAAACAGTTTGTGGAGAAAGGGACTGAATATCTACAGCCAAGATCCATGTGGTTTGTAAAGAGGAAACTTTTGTTTTATGGGACTCTCAGTCAGCCAAAATTCTCCCAGACGGCATGCAAATGGATATTAGCCTAAAATCCTACATGCTTCTTGTAGAAGGATCAGTAAACGGTGGGGAAAGAAAAAGAACACTACTGAAGTTTTAAATCAGAATTCAAAATCTGCCTCATGGTTGAAAAAGTTAGTTTACCAGACAGCTATAATGTCATACATATATGGTAAATGTCTTGGAAAGAAAAGGCAGCAAGTTAAAGCACAAAACTAGAAGTCAGGAAAATGTGTTCCAAGCCTGGCTCCACTACCAAGGAGATCTATAAAACTTGGATAAAAGAGAAAAAGAATGCCAACTTAACAGTGAGATTTTCCATAACCTCATATAGTGTATTAACATTGCACGTATGCTGTTTCTTTTAGCTTCTGTATTTCCCCCACTCTCTGGCATTACGATGCACTAAGTTAAATAAGTGACTAGATGGAGTGCTAAGAACAGTTATATTGCTTTATCAAAACAAGCCCTGCCCAACTTCTTAATCAAAACACTTGACTGGAAAAAAAAAAAGAAAAACCCAAAACAATTTTATAGAGGACCATAATTCTCATAACTGAGCAAAACAGTAAAGTGGCTGGTACAATCCAACAACTTAGCTGACTATTGCAAAAATACAATACCTAAAATTGTATTTCTGCATATAGGAGAAAGGGATGGACAGGCAACAGTTCCTCACCACGTTGAGCAGTTATACCATGAAAGAATTCTTTTCAGCATCTCTGACAACTCTCTGAATGCCTAGTGAAGCATTTGTCTGTGCCATCCATAAATCAAGAGACCACACTGACCTCCAATTTACAGTAGGGGAACTGAGGGAGAGTCCACAAGCAAGACTGCAAGCTTGGAACTTAGTGAAGTCCCTGCATCCCAGTGAAGTCACCCCTTGCTGGGGGAGCTGAGATCCATGAAGATTTGTGAGTTGAGACTCCAGGGAGTCCTGCAGTCACCTGATGATGCAGCTATCATTATTAAAACACATCAGGGGGGCAAATTTCACTACCATGTGTAAAGGAGAAGTAGTTCATAGCTCATGTAAGGGGACACCAAGATTAAGATTTGCCCCTCTTTGTCTTCCTTCACACCTGCCTTTATTTGTAATGTTTCAGCTACGATTTGTCAACCAGCTTGTTTTTCTCCTCCAAATATAGTGCCAAGCATGAACATAATTTTTAAGGCATTTTGATGTATTCACTTGAGTTGTCCTCATTCATATCCTTGAGCCTACCAGCTTGGAAGAGGAGCAGAAGGGTTAATTGTTCAGAACTTTCTGTAAGCTCTGTGCATCTGTGTACAGTGCTCTAGATGCACACTCCATGCTTCATGTTGCACTGGAATAATAAAAGAGCTGAAAGCAATTCCCTTTAATTCTCACCCTTTATTTGCTCCAAAGAATAAAGAACAGAAGAAAGCAAAATCAACAATTCCAAGGGAAAAAAATTATAGGCCCTTTCCACAAAAATGAAGGGAGGAAAAAACACCATGAAAGTATAAGCTATTGTATTTTAGTAAGAAACCTGAAGCTAGCAGTTCTTATTGCCACCAAAAATATCTCCACCTCTCACACACATACATTTACCAGGATGGCATCCTCTGATGGGTTCTGGATGCTGATCAAGACCAGACCAGGTACAAACTATAAGGCTAAACAAACCCAAACAAAGTAGGTCAAGAAAACTGGGAGGGAAGGGAAACTGTTGCTAGGTGGCAGTGTACCTTAAGCAAAGAAAACTATAAAACACAGATTACTGGGAAGGTTAATTGTCTTCTAAAAGAGGTCTCATCTTTAGTATCATCTTTGGTAGGAAGTGGAACTCAAAATGTGCATGACACCCAGGCTACACATCAGAAGGATGAGAAGCAGCATGGGAAAAAAAAAAAAAAAAAAGAAAAAGAAAAACCTGTCTTGAAACACACTACTGTGCAAGACCCCTAATGTAATGGCTCTCCAGGTCTATTAGAGGCATAAGAAAAACCAAAAGCCTGTGAATGGAGACTTGTACACGTTGAGAAGGTTATGGTTTTGCTGACTTCATTTTATTCTACATTCACTTAAGCTCTGACCAGTAGAAGAAAGCAAAGAAATAAGCTTCCACCACATCTTGGCACACCAGTGAACAGTTGACAGAAAACCCAAGTGTGATGGTGAGAAAGGAAGGTTTTCTAAGGCTACTTAAGAAACAGAACTGTTACTTTTATGCCTTAAACAGTTTTGGTCTTCAGTCCTTTTCAGAGTGGAATAAGAGCAGACAATGACAGTAAACAAAAGGTCATGAAAACATGTGCACTCCCTAGAGCTCCAATCAAAAGGATGGAGAAAAAGGCCTCTGTAGAAGGCCAAGGTCAGAAGGAAGAGGCCAGATTTTTCTGGTATCCTTCTATCTGTCCTTCCTGATGTTCCCTCCAACTGAAAACTACCTTAACATATTGCCTAAATTAGCAGAAGTGGTAAAAAAGACAGGCTGATGACATCTTGTGAACTACAATTCGCTTGGTAAGAGAGCTGTTAGCAAGCTCACAGCTTGTCACAGAGAAGGATAAGATGTTCTTGAAGGCAAAGACAAAATCTATATTCTTTTCAACAATATCTGTCTGGGTTCAAGAGAGCAATTTTGGGGAAAAGTATCTTAGATGAATGTAATTCTATAGATCAGAGGTATTTTAAAGTACAGAATAAAAGGAAAAATGAAAGGCAGCTTGCTTCCACAAGGCTTTAAATCCGTAACTCAGGTCACTGCAAAATCCTTTCTGAGAAATGTGTCATGCAATTCTTCTTATGTTGACTTCAATCTACAGTTATACTGCTTAAGTTTGGAGGTTTTTTAATACCACGTTCTGATGCATTATAAACTGGTCAGAAACAAATAGAAGGTACATGTCCCATCTAACGCAGCACAGAAATTCCTGCACTGCTGTAAACTAAAATCCACAACACATGCCACATTGCCTCACAAGCAATCCTGACTGTGAAGATAATTCCTAATAACTAAAATACCAACCCTACAAACCTACAGAATCAGGGAATGGTTTGGGTTAGAAGTGACCTTAAGGATCATCTAGTTCTAAATCCCTGCCGTGAGTTGGACCACCTTCCACTAGACCAGGTGGTTTAAAGCCCCATCCAACCTGGCCTGAAACACTTTCAGGGATGGGGCAGCCCTCTGGAAAACCTCTTCCAGTGTCTCTTCACCCTTACCATAAAGAATTTCTTCCTATTATGTATTGTAAATCTACCTTCTTTCTTTAAAGCGATAGAATTGCAGAGGGAATAATTTTTACAAACCCTGTCATTGATGCAGCTCATATCAGATGTGTGTTAACTTTCCAAGCAGTTATAAACCTCTGATGACTGTTTCCAGGTTTGATCTGTATTTTCTTTAGCTGAAAAACTTTGGGATGCAAACCTTAGGAGAAAGATTCAACTACAATAGATAAACAAGAACACAACAATCATAGTTCCACTTCTCTCCACTGCCTCGTTCCCCTAAGGTGGTGGTTTTAATCTGTGGTCAGCCTGAGCTTCTTCTTTCTAGTAATTTGCAGCATCTGTTCTTCAAGGAGGGAGTCAGAGAACACCCCAGCCTTTTCCACAAATTGTTGGTTACAATCTGTGACCATTTGCAGGCATGCACATGCAATGAACACCAGCAGCCAAAAATATGCATAAATTTGAGCAAGAAAAAGTGGAAAAGTACAAAACCTATGGAAGTTAGCAGGAGACAGACCCTGGGGATCTCAAGGATCCTTCCCTGACTTGGGCAGCATCACTGCTGGAAGACAAATGGGAGTTAACTTCACCTGACACCACACCTCCTGCTCCATGAGACTGTGTACATATAGTGGAAAAACACCAAAAGTTTATAGTTTGAAAACACCAAAAGAAAACCACATAAAGCTAGGGCTGATGTAAGACATTTTATGAAGGCAAACGAGAATAATCTGTACAGTCTCCAGACTAGGAAATCATCAGGTTTTGCCATAGAAGAAGTACTTTTGTGCAGCAGCAAAAAGGAAGTGCTCTCTGGAGAAAACACATTCCCCAGCAAACAGCCTACATAGGCTTTTCTTCACTAACCAGTAAAAGGGAGATCTCTCTTAGCATGCAGAAGGCACTGAGACTCATTTGACATTGAGTTTAACTCAAATTAATTTTTGCTGTGACTACAGAAACTTTTGTTCTACTTCTGTTTCTTCACCATCTGTGATACAAAACCTGGCAAAGACTCCAATTAGTTTCCTTTGTGTTATTACTGCCACAAGCACTGAAATGATAAACATTATTCAAAAGGAAATTCCTCTTTCTTTCTACCCTATCGCTAAGAAAACTGGTACTGAACTCACCCTCAAATCCTGTAATGCCAGGTTACATCAACTGAATTACAGAAAAAGGCAACAGCAGATTAAGTCATTGCAACACCTTTTCTGACAAAATCTTTTCTCCAGTAACAAGCATCTCACCTGAGAAGAAACAGAGAGGAAGTACCTCACACCAAGAAAGGTGAAATCCTGTAACATCTGCTTGAGGAGCATCAGTAATGGACTTAGGGATTTCTCCAGGATATGCAAACCATCATTATGTTTCTAGATGTGTAACTCTCAAGAGCCACGAAGGTGGCTGTGCTTTGCCTCACTCGAGCAGGACAGAGGCATCACCCAGTAAAACAAACACAGGGAACTCTAAAGTGCAAGTTAGTGGTGTTTATTTACTTACTTAAGCTCTTCATTTATATATACACACACTTGCCTACTGTAGTGATCCTGATAGAATCCATGCACGTTAAGATGTGGTTACGATGTCAAATTTGAATATTCTGGTGAAGTTTATCTTGGTACCTTAAACAAAACCTTATGCAGTTTTCACACTGCTACAAGCATTCCAACATTAAGGCAACATACTAACTTATATAAGAGCACATGCATACCTGAAGTAGCAACACTTTTTCTAGCATAGGCAAGCTCCACCTTGTCCACGTTTCTGTCCAAATGGGTACAACCCATGACCAGGAATATAGCCTTGACTTTGGCACTTATTTATGCAGTAGTTTGCCAACATTCCCTATGTCAACAGGTTCCCAAATGTTTACACTGGGGATTTCTGAGGGAGGGTAGCGGGTAGCCCACCTGCTGCAGGGTTTGTTAGATTCAAATAGAAGAAAGGGAAAGAAGTAATCTGACAAGTGGAGAACTCATAGGGATGGATAAACCAATAAGGTTCAGATAAGCAAGCGGAGATCATATTAACTTATATAAGAGCACCAAATCTGAGAAGCATAAACTAAACTCTAACCCCATTTTTTAATCCACTGCACCCTTAGAACGGCTTTTCTTCCCACCGATCAGAAACAGTTGTTGAACATCACCAGACTGCTGCTAAAAACCTCTACAGACCATGGATCATTTATTTTCTTTCTTTATGCTAAAAGAAAAGGAATTAATTGCACATTTTACTGGAGCAGGGTAGTACCTCAACACCAGCACCTTCTGCCAAGGGCTGTACCACACAGAGGTTGGTGGGTTTTACCATTTGTTATTTGCAGTTGCTTGCTCACTAGTGCTTTGCTTTGTACTTCTTTGAGAAACAGCACAGGCTTTCAAGTAGCTAATTAATCAAACTGTAGTTTGGTTTTTGGGGCAAGACAGCACGCCTTCTTGTGAGGTTTTCTGTATAACATCATTCTGCTGTGACACAAACATCTGAAACATTTTGCTGTAGACTTTAGAGTGCACTTAAAAACCTCTACAGCCATAAGGGGTATAAAAATAATTAAAAATGGGTTCTTTGATCCTTTTTTGCTACCACTCACATCTGGCTGAACACTTCACAAGCAACAGCTTTGCCTGTTTCCATTTCCAAAAATTTTGCCTTTTACAATTGTACTAGAATTTAAACTAATGACAGGCACAATTTTATAATATGGCTGAGCCAGTATATCTTCTAGCCTTAAAAAGGTGCCCAATCCCATTTGCCTTTCTGCTCCCCTTTTGTTTTCTGTGCTGATGTTCTTTAGGGAGCTAGACTAACAACAAACTAAACCTATCAAAAAATAGTTTTTATGTGTTTAACTCCCAGAACCAGCTTACAGAGGGTCAGATAAGTCACACAGATGACGATGATGAGTGACCTGTCGAGCAGCAGTTCTCCATTTCATAAACTGAGCTGAAGCATGAAGCTGCATCTACTCTGACTACTCTGTCAAGCAGTTTGTGTTATGGGATAACCTCACTCAAACATTGGGATGGATGGGATGGATGTCTCACTTAAGGAATGGATTGGACTCTCTAAGTCAAATCACGTGTCTGGTTCCAAACTAGACACTATTAATTAATTTGAGTTAAACTCAATGTCAAATGAGTCTCAGTGTCTTCTGCATGCTAAGAGAGATCTCCCTTTTACTGGTTAGTGAAGAAAAGCCTATGTAGGCTGTTTGCTGGGGAACGTGTTTTCTCCAGAGAGCACTTCCTTTTTGCTGCTGCACAAAAGTATTTCTGCTATGGTATAACCTCCAGGTTATACCACAACCTCCAGTCTCCTAGTCTGGAGACTGTACAGATTATTCTCTTTTGCCTTCATAAAATGTCTTACATCAGCCCTAGCTTTATGTGGTTTTCTTTTGGTGTTTTCAAACTGTTTATCCACTATCTGTGTCTGGTTCCAAACCAGACACTATGGAAATAACCCATCTCAGTTTACAGATGTCTTCTGGGATCAAAATACAAATTTTCTCTATTTTTTCATTCATTCTATACATGGTCCCAAAGTTAGGGGTATTGGTCTAAAAATTGCCAGACTGCTTTTCTAACTTTTTTAGAACCTAGTAGTGCAATTTATTTCTTGCATTTGTTTATCCATCTCTTCCAAAAACAACTTACAATTATTAGGAAAAATAACGGTTTACCATTCAGAATTTAATCCATTGTTTTCTACACATCTCATTTTATGAATTAAAATTAAGCAAACAATCCAGTGAATACTGATCCCTCCCCTTCTTCACTCCTCCTCCATCAGCCTTTACACACATTTATTCATCAGCTGCAGAACAGACACTGAAGAGTGTCAAGTAAGTACTGGCTTCACGTGCCCAAGCATTTTACTTCATCAAGTGAAAAATACCTGGAAAGATGTCAGCATATAAAGTAACAGGTATGCAGAAAGTATAGTTCCAGACAGCGCTTCTTTTCCCCTCAAAAAACCTGCAAGTCCTTCTTGAAGTGTCCCAAAACACTTGAGTTTATAGATCGTACACTTGAAAGAAACTAAAGGCAACAGCGTGAGAAACACTAACAGAAGTCACTAGAATGTCCATGAGCCGAGCTACTCGGCACAAAGAGAAGGGCAGTGAGGGCCGATGTCGCAACCCCGCGGCGGCAGCGGCTGCAGGTACGGCCAGCGCACCTCGGGACAGGTGCCGCGGGCCGCCCCGGGTCTCTCCTGCTACATGGGGCGCAGAGCTCACGTTCAGGTTCTCAGCAAGCCTCAGCGTCGCCTATGCTCACACATCCCGAACTGCTCGGGGACGTGCTCCGTCCCCAGCTCCTCTTGGAGCACGGGATTCCACGCTCCCACGGGAGGCGAGACCAGAACTCCACGTGCCAGCGGCCGCCCCCGCCCGCGGTCAGGAGCGGAGCCATCGCCGCCCCCCGCCGCCCCTCCCCGGCTCTCCTTCGCCCCCGGGGGCGCAGCTGCTGCCCGCGGCCCCGCGCTGGCCCGCCCGCAGCGGGGCCGCCATCCCCAGGGCCGCCATCCCGCGGGGCCGCCGCCCCCGACCCGCGGGCGCTGATAGGGCGGCCCTGCGCGGAGGGGCGGGCGGAGAGCAGCGCGGCCAATGCGCGGCTCGGCGGCCCCGCTCCCCCGGCCCGGCCGTGCAGGAATGCGGCGGCCGCCCCCCGCCCCGGTACCTTCTCCTCCTGCAGAGCACGCACACGGCCCAGAGCAGCAGGGCGGCGGCGGCAGCCGCTCCGCCGTAGGTGCCGAGCGGCAGCGTGTCGGGGCCCATGCTGGCGCTCGCCTCGGCGGCTGATGGTGCCTCGCCGCCGCCGCCGGGGAGGAAAGTTTCGCCCGTCCTCTCGCTCCCGGCAGCAGAGGCGCCTGGCCGGCCGTCCCTCCCCGCCCACCCCGAACCCAGGGGGCTGGGTTTGGCTGCTCGGAGCTGGACTTGGCGAGCGGGCCCGGTGCGACCCGGCCGGCTCCTCCCCGGGGAGCGCCCGGTGCGGGGAGGGTCGTGCCCGCCCGCCCCCGCGGCCTCCCGGCGGCGGCGGAGGGGAAGCCCCGGCCTTCGCTTGCCGGGAAAAAGCTCCCATGCGGTGGGAAGGTCCCAGGAGGGAGACGCGGGAAGGATGGAAGGAATCTCAGTGCTCCCCTCCCTTGAATCCCTTTCAGCCGTCGGCCGGTGAGGGTCTCGGTGCCCCGCAGACGAGGCCTCGGGTGGCGGAGTGGCGGTGGCGTGTCCCCAGTGCGAACCGTGCCAGACTCGGACAGGTAGCAGCCCTTTGACCTCCGCTTGGGTTTGATACAGTCACCCGATATGTGTCCCCTTATAAAGCAAAGACTACACCCCACACTTCATAAAACTTAATCTGAGGTATGTTAAATGAGAGACGACGAATAACGAGGGTTGGTTCTTAACGTTGTTCTGTATGAGGAGAAACTGGGTCCAGGCCTCCCACTGTGCCAGCCCCTCTGGTGTGTTATGGAGAAGTACAAGAGAGGAGGAGGTGAGAAACAACTGAGGCAATGGGCAGATCCCCAGCGTGACAAAGTGGGATGAGGTGGAGTGGCAGAGAGGTCCAGGGAATTTGATATCTCATGGTAGGGTAGGGTCTGACAAAATTCCAGGGCGGCAGCAGGAGTACCTTACAGCTCCACTGTCATTTGGTACAAGGTACACCCAGATGTTACTGTGATGTACGATTCTTTTCAATGTGAATTCACACTGAGAGATGGAGCAAGATCCTTCAGGTTTTGGAATTGTGGTTTGATTGAATGCTGACAAACAAGTTCGTGCTTATTTTCGGCTGCATACAGTTGGGTGTTTCATAATGCTTGGTGGTTTATATATTCCTTTAATCTTGGAAGCAAATTGTAGAACACCAGTCTTCTGACTTGTCCTGTTGTAAGTTTTTTTTCAGAATTGTGGAGTCCCAAATGTATCCTAGCAGATAAAAAACCCAGTTAACTAAAAACCTTCCTGACTTTAGCAGATTTCATAATTTTTGAAAGCCTGAGGCATATCTGAGGGTTTGCTCAGTCATCAGAGCTGTGTGTCTTCTTCCTCAGACATGCCTTTTAGTTGCAGTGAAATACTTAAAAATGCCATTTTATTAATCAGGAAATATCGAATTAGTGTGTGTCACATTAAAAGTGACCCAAATCTGAGCAACACTACTTAAAACCATGAGCTGTCTATCCCTCCTGAGGTAAAAAAATCAGGCACCCTTATTGTGCAATATGATGCATGGAGGGAAACCATAAGAGAAACCAATGCTTCAGCTGAATTTCTTTAGAACTTTTTGCAGGTAACTATATTTGAAATCCCCAGCTTGGGAATCCCAAGGGGTTTCTTAGCTACTAGTCCTGTAAATTCACAGAAAATGACTTATGTAGAACTGGCAAGCATTGCACTGTAAGATATTACAGAGTAAAATATTACTCATTTTACATGTGACCTCTGCTGTGAAAATTTAGTGTTTCAGTTCAGTTTGGTGAGAAATAACTGTCCACATACAATTAAATAGCTGTGGCAGCTAGAGTAAACCCTCATCCATAATCAAGACATCAAAGCACCAAGATTACTGTAGTTCTGCCAAAGGGTGTGAAGAGGGTTACAATAATCTTTTTTAGTTTGCACTTTTCATGTTTGCTGAAAGTTACTGTCTCAGGTCAATTGCAGATGAAAAAAAAAACCCCACCCTGCACACCAAAAAGCATTTTGAACCACAACACAAACACTTTAAAATACAGGGACAAACCCTGAAAGGTCCTAAGTTCCTTACAAATGCTGAGTACTGTTCTGTGTCAACCATTTTAAAAGTTCAAAAGGGTGGATTAAATTCTTAACTAGTGAAGGAATCTCAAAGAGCTAGAAGATAAAACATGTTTGAGTTTGATGTCTTATATATAGTATGAATTACGTCAATGCAAATCCAACCGGATGATATTTACGCATAACATACCAGTTAAAATTATAATAAATGTATCCATAGATATTGGCGTCTCAACTAACTGGAGAAAGAGGGCGAGGCTGAACAGTTCCCTTTAATATAGCTCTTGCAGGAAAGAGGAAATTAATTTTGGAAGGTGCAAGCCTAGTCTAACAGTGTTAGTAATTTACTAAGAATTGGAGGGATTTTCAGTTTCAAGCTGTCATGAGATCTTTATGGAGCTCTTGCTGAAGCATGGTCATAAGTGAGGAGAAAGAATGCAAATACTGTTATATTTGGAAACGGATAATGTTACTCTCCAGCTGGATACAACTGTGTCCAGTTGTTATCCTTAGTGGTGGGGTGTAATTGCTGTTGTTCCATGACGGTAGTAGTGGCTCCTTGACAAATTTCTTCAAGTGTCCTTTGTATGTACTAGAAAACTTCCAGAAACAACTGCAGGCTGGAGAGAGGTAAAGGCATTTGCAAGTACTTACGGGTTTGGGGGGAGGGATGGAGAATTCATAAGGTAAGCTTGGAGGGCTTTTCTGTTAGAAAGATTTCAGAGAGGTTCCTAATACTATGGTAGTAACCCTACATAAATAGATAGATAGATAGATAGATAGATAGATAGATAGATAGATAGATAGATGCTCAGCTACATTTCTCCTGTTTAAATTGTGAACATTCTGTACATATGCTACAGTTCAAAATGCATACTGTGTGTATGTTTCATACTGCCAATGTTGTAAGATGATATAGATCATATTTTTTTGTCTTATGAAAATGCAGAAGACTCAAAATAAACTTTGAACAGTATATACTGCAATCTGTACAGTATTTTACACATCACAGTGTGATTCTGCTATATGCAGCACATGGACAAATGCCTGTTCTACTGGGTAGCTGTCATGTGCACAAGGATTTAAACTCCCAGTCTTAGACAAGAGCAGATTCTCTACCATTGAAACACCAGTGACATATGTGTTACAAGCAACAGCGGGAACAAGGCTTACTTTTCCACTCACCCAGCACTATTCATTGAAAGGTTATTTTCAACAGCTTTTAGCTCTGATCTACTATAACCATTGCAGTTGCAATGCTGCAAGGCCATCCATTCCTTCAATTCAAGTGTGCATGAAGTATTTCAACAAAAAAAAAAAAATTATGTATTTTTGTGAATAGTGCTAAACAAAAATACCCATGGTAACATTTTTAGTGATTTTGAGAAATGGCAGTGGCATTACACTTTGAAATGGGGTCAACAAATTAACCTCTGTGTCAAAGATAATCTGTCCAAATTTATTTAGGTTCTAAGCCCCACAAGAAAAGAGGTTTTGTACACTCTAATGACCTACTGGACCTCTGGGGCTTCATTCCGTGAAGATGCCACTGGAACTGGGTCTGCTTCCAGCTCTTAGCTCAGCAGCTGTTTTCTCTGGAAGTGAAGCTCTGAGCTAATAGAGATCAGGCTGAATTCAGGGCAATGAAACTAAAAGCCTTTTTGTTCCCTGCTCTCAGTTTCCCTTCCTGCTAGAATACAGGCAAAGGGAAATGCAGTGATTTAAGTGTAGGACGAAAAGGCTTACAGACCTCTTAAATCTCTCTTGATTCAAGACTAATAATTTGATTCTCACTTTTTGTTCTCTTTTTCAAGTACACGCCAATCAGCATTTAATGCTTTTGTAACACAGTGCTGCAGGCTCTCTCCCATGGCCTCCTGTGTCAATCACAGCTGATCGGCCTGAGCTCTGAACAAGATCCCGTGCTGAGCTGGCTGAGAAGTCCCACTCATGTGTCCCTGCGTGTCAAATGTCTTGGTCCCACTTCCCACTAACATGCATGTGGAATGCCATGCCAAACACATACTTTCTACATACACCAACATATGGGAAAAAAAGAAAGAAGCTGAGAGGTCTACAGGAACAAGGACAGAAACTGAATAGACAAAGAGATCATGAATGGGAGCCAGGAAAGGGAAAAAAGGAGGATTAGGGGAAACTGTAATATCCACAGAAATGGATATACCATCATACCATGGCTAATTATCTGATAGACCCTTGTTTTCTGCAGGTCAATTTGAGAGCTTAGGTCAGATTTCCCAATGTCCTAAGCCCATCAAAAGCAATACACATCTATAGTATCTAGCTATAAAAAAACAGTGGTATATTAAGGACTTGCCCTTTGAACATGTAAAGCACTCTTATCATAAAAAGCCCCTAGCATTTAACTTTCCTGCTGATGAGCATCCATGAAAATATGTGTGTAGGCTGGTGTGGCCTAAACAGGATTTATATTTGCAATACAGTAAGGTACTCAGTTGTATGCTCTGAGTCACATAACAAAATTTTGAAGAATGCTGTATTCCCTGCACAAAGTTATATATTCAGAACTTGGCAATGTTATAGTAAAAACTTAATGTAGCTACATTATAGTTACCTTGATTAAAGGCCTACAATTCTGTGATTTTTAAACTTTCTAATAGCTGACTATGTAACCTTCAAAATGTACTTTTTATTTTTCATTGCTGTAATTCAGTTTAATTTGCCTCGGGAATACTGCAGTCTTTGCTACCAGCAAATATTTGGGGCAACTGAAGAGTGTTTGTACTATTATAAAAACAAATATCAAGTATTAACTCATTAGCTGGCAGGTGTATGTATATAAACAACATCTGGACATTTTTCATTTCTCTGGAGTACTGAACATAGCTATAGCTCAAATTGGAAGATAGGAGAGGGGAGAGGAGGAGAGAAAAAGGAATGTATGTAAAGAAGACATAGAAGATGCAGCTCTCACAGTCCTGTCCATTATAAGGATGAATCAGCAGCAGGGTCAATATCCTGTTTTGCAAACAGAAATAGTTCAAGAGAAAGTCAAGACAGTACACAGTTACCCAAGTGAGAAGAATGAATGACTGAAGATTGTAGATGAAAGATCCCAGAACTATTAAAAAGTGTTATTGATGGACTATGATGTAAGAATATTATATGAGCCAAATGGTTAGACATAGAAGCAGTGAAAAAGGAGACAGTAAAATCCAGACAAGTTTGTCATCATGATCAAGTTTTTCAAGGATGATCATACAACTGTGATTCCACCCACAGATATTTCTGAAACCCCACACAGGGAAATGCAGGAAATATATGATCACAAACCAGAGAAAATGAGTGACTGGGGTATTGCCCTAAACTGAGTAAGCATTCATGTCATGAATGCCAACCATTGCAAAACAGGGCAGATACATATGGCAAATACATTTTAAAAAATAGAAGGAAGTGTTTAAACAGGAGACTAGACCTCCTAAACTGAAATAAAATCAGTAATACATTCAAAAACTTGTGAGCTGCCTTGGCAAGAGCAAACAAGGTGGAGCAGTGCTGATCAGATCAAAGTGCAGTAGAAAAAGTTTCAAGAGCAATGCTAAGTTACTGCGTACATAGAAGTTAATTAGCAATAAAACACAGGGTAATTATCAATTAAAATCACGTTTTATGTAAAAAAGTAGAGATAAGCACCAGTTCCAAATGCATGTTTGTGTTTTAACATTCACACTGAGAAGAAATAAGGTTTGAAGGAGGAAAATCTCACATAGACTTAAAATGTGACTTGAATAAAATGACTCAGTCACACAATTTCTTAATCCTGCTATATTAGACTAGAGCTGACAATGATTCCCAAGGTGCTAACTATACTCCTGCACAACCAGTTTTTCTTCTTATTTATAATTTCTGGACCATAGTTTATCAATATATTGGTGCTACAGCTTTTTAAACCGTGCCTTTAATTCTTTGGGTTTTGTAATCTTGTTGCAGCTCTTGTTCCTCTGATATTGCCTGGTATTAGTGCTCTTGCTGATCAGTCACATCATGAAGACATTACTTAAAAGATTTGAGTTTATTTTTTATTGTATTTAATAATTTGAACTAAGCCTAACTCTGAAAAACAAAAAGCAAAACATTGTAGCACAGTAAATTTGAAATGTATCTGGAGAGTCCAAAACTTGGTTTAGCGGTCAGTGGGTCAGAATTAATGTGCAATCAGTTAAGTCAAAGGTACTTGGTATTACTCAGCAGTTTTTATGATTGACTTTTGAAAACCAAATCAGATGTACTTCAAGATGACTTGTATGTTTCTTTTTTCTTTTCCAATATTCTTTATTTATTACCTTAACTGTTTCTTCTCCTTGGGAATGTCTTGATTTGAAGCCCACACAGAAACTTTTGAATCTCGAAGTTCACCAGCGGATTAAAACCTGGAGTTGTTTTCGTCCACCTATCTGGGACATTTTTGACTGATCCTCCCATTCTTGAGGTGAATCAGCTCCTGATCCACCAGTTTTCAATTGCTAATGTCAAATTAAACCAAATCTGAATGATTCCTTTGATATTTAATGAGCAAGGCTCAGCTTGTTCATGGGGCATGTACATTCTTGTGCATTCTTGTGCCAGAGATCTCATGGCAGGCCTGGAGCATAGGCTAATGGCCCATAATTATGTTACCCAGATTGTCATCTCATGCTACAAATCTGTCAAAGCCTGAAGTCGTAAAACTGTTGGGGTTGCTAAATATGTGACTCCCTGTGTGTGGGGCACACCTATGGGAGGTGTTGTGATTAGAGGAATTGGGCGGAGTATGGGGTAGAGTCTGTACTTTGGACTCTATCCTAAATAGATACTTCTACTAAATTACATGTTTCAGTGAGTGCATAGAGACTAAGTTTGGGCAGGTCTGAAATGGGAAGTTACTTTATCTCAATTTCTGTCTAGTGAAGCAAGCACAGAACCTTTAAAAGGGGAAGTGGGAAATAGATATGCAGCCAGCCTATGCCCACAGTTACTTTCCAGGTTTGTTACAGGCTGTTGAAACTGAGGCCATGTGTACTTTGTTACTGAAGTCTCTTTTGATTGCCCTCAGACTTTTTTATTTTATTGCTGCCAGTTTGAACAACCAATAGTGGATAGTAATCAGTGGGCCTTAGTAGACTGGAGAATTTTCCAGTAATATCCCTTATCCAACCCCCTTGCTATGAGCTATGACACCTTTCACTAGACCAGGTTGCTCAGAACTCCATCCAACCTGGCCTTGAGCACTTACAGGGATAACAGCTGGCCTCTGCTTCCAGAAATACCCAGTACCCAACTTCCCAACTTTCCCCAGCTTTAATTTCTGGGTGAGCTGTGTTTTGGGCTGTGACTTCCTTTCTCTCCCATTACTCCACATAAAAGCATCACTGCTCCAGCATTTGTAGGAGAACCTGTGAAGGTCGGTAACCAGTTGCATCAGCTGTAAAGATGTGCCATCCCAACATCCATTATGCCCTTGAATTAAATTCACAAGCACTAAATGGATATATATGTATTTAATAGGCCCTTATAAATCTTAAACTTGTATGTATTCAGAATATAAATTATCGTATTTCTTTCCTTATTTTGGAAAAGGTCCCATTTAATTGAAAAACAAGTCTTTCCCATTGGTTTTTCTGATAACTTACAGATTTTGTATCGCCTCAGAACAATTTTATATTACATGAAATAGGCAGGTTGAAAATATAATGGTACCATGATCATTTTCTGTTGAATTCTTTATTCACTTCTGTTAAACCTATTTACATTTCTTTTGTATTGTATTGGAATTATCTGTAGAATTCCATGCATTTTTTCCTAGGTAGATTACAATTTACTCTTAAAAAGTAAAAGAAATACCTAATTAGTGGTACTGAACAACTGATAAATTTTGTGCTTCTTGAGCTTCTCTCAAAATCAGAGTTTACTTCTATTTGCATTTAGATTTCTAGCCTAGTGCTTGGCCTTTGGAGGACAGCAAAAAATGTTTGCTTAAAGGATCTGTTTATATCAGATTACTTGCTTAAATATCCCAATAAATAATTCCATTCTGTAAATTATTAAGTTATATTTTTCATTACATATATGCTTTAGAAAAAAGTTGGTCTTCATTCTGTGTATCACTATCATCTCTAAAAGCCTGAATGGTCTCATTGAACTCAGAGACTACTGAAGTTGAATGACTTAGTGAGAGGCATTTGCTGGAAATTTTGTTCTTCTAACAGATACTGTTTCAGCAGTGAGAACAACACCAAGGACTTGAGCCTATATGTCTTTCACACTTAGAATTCCTACCAAAGTCAGGGAAAATCTTCACGAAGCAGAAAAATGTAATAGTATAATTATTCATCTGCTGGAAAATGGCATATTATTCTAACACCTATTAAAATTGATACCTTTGTAAGTTTTCTATCTCAACAATTTTTAAAGCAGTAAAACATGTGCAAGAATTGTTAAGTATTTTTTCTTTTCTGAATCACAAAATTTTGCCCTTAAAAGTTTACAGAAAGTCAAATACTAGGCAAATATTTTCTCCATACAATGGTATCTGCCTTTCTACACTGTTTTTGTAAGCAAAAATGTAGGAAATTATAGCAAAAACTGCTTAATAAAATTCTGTGTGTCAATTCACTTTTATTTTAAAAAGAATTTTAACTGACACTAAACCAAAACATTTTATGTTGTGATTTCTTGGCAGTGCAACATACTGAGTTTCAAGTGAGCTGTTTGTCTCCTGAAATGGACAGGAGAAAAGACACTCTGAAATTACACATAGAAGATGTGAACAGCTCTGGTACTTCTCACTCATTCATTGCTTAACAATTAGTGTTGGTTATTGCAGATATGGAAATAATTACTTGGGTTGAAAGTGTCTACAAATAACTTTTCCATTTTCTGACTAATGTGTCATCTCTAGGTGACGGCAAATGGAATGAGGCAACAATCACATCATTCATCATCTGGTATGCATGGGAGTGTCTCTCTCTCTTGTCTCCAATACGGATATGGCAGGATGGGGCTATGATCCAGAACTCTGAAAACTAGGTCATCATATTGGCTATCACAAGTGCCCCACTCTTTTTTTAGGAGGCAATTTCTATCAGAAGTGGTAGTGTAAGCTACTAGATCCTTGCAGAAGTTGGTTACAGAATAATTTGTGTAAAGGCTGTCTCCTGTTTCCATGGGATATTGTTCTTCTGCTTGGAACAATGAGAATGTGTGGTCTGTCCCAAACACCTGATTTTACTGTAATATTTAGTATTGTAACTATGGACTTAGTTATTATCATTACCCTTTTAATAACCCCCATATGCATTTATGGATGTTGTTTATGTATAATAATAATTGGTGTTAGAAATGTCTGATCCTGCTAAACACTTGACCCTTAGCCTTCACCTTGAAAGGTTTTTTTGTCACGCTTAGCTTTGAGCATGTGAGTCTGAAGTGCACCCGTATTACGGCTCCAGCATCTTGGCAAAGAGCTGCTCCAGCCTGAGGGTTGGGTGCCTCAGCTCTACCTTTAATCTTTGGGTCTGGTCCAGCATTGTGCTTTGGAAAGGTGCCAGATCAGTGTTCCTCAAGGCTGAAGTTCTTCCATACATTCATGAAAAGACAATAACACGGGTCATGGCAATGCAAGACTTTTCACACATCTCAGCACATAGTGCTGTATAGAAGGAGCCGTGTCTTTCCTGACAAGGTGCTTCGGCCACTGGGTCATTCAGGTTGATCCAAAGAGTGAAGAGCCTCAGTTCTGAGCAGTTAGACTGAGCAGTCCAAGTCCACTAATTTATGTGATGTTACACCTCTATAAACAGCTGCCTAGCAAAGATAGTGATTGTTTTGACCAAGAGGTAATATAAGTCAACAAAACATGGAACTAGATTCCACACTACTCAAACCAGTCAAAACAAGTCCAGTGTCTTTCCTAAGCCCAGCCTGCACTGTTCCTCCCTTGCTAAAAGGCTTCTCAGTGCTGTAGTTTGGCAGTCAGCAGGCTATAGCACTGAGAATTTCAAATTCAAAGATCATACCGATCTTAAAATGTCAACAAAACACCTGCTCTTCCAGTGTCAGGAGGCCACTGATGAACCACAAATGCCATTTTTAATTATGTACAGATTATTATATGGGAAGTTTAAATCACCTATGTCAAATTTTTGGTATAAACTTATAAAGCAGTGAGTGCTTAGTCTGCCAAAACACTCAGGAAATGCCTTTTAAGACAAGTTACTGGTAAGCCCCAGCAGCACAGACCCAGCAGTGCCCTGCTGTCTTTCCTGTGACAAGCCGAGTATTGGTCCCCAATGGCTCCACTGCCTCAATCAGCCTCTCTTTTAGATGTACGGCGTCTTGAGAAGCAGTAACTAACACTAGGTCAAAACCACATCATTTATTTTCTTTGACAATCCTTTCTGATACCATTCACAGGATGGAAATTCTTGTGGCGCAGGATTATTGAAAAGTGCTACATGTAGAAGTGTTTAGTTCCTGTGAGCAGACAGAACCTGTGTCCCTTAGGTTCTGCCTGAGTTTTGTTGATCAAGTGATCTGATGCTTGAATTGCTCTTACAGACTTTGCTTTCAACAAAACAAAACAAAACAAAACAAAACAAAACAAAACAAAACAAAACATTGTTTTATTGAAAGCAAACAGTAAACTGAAGCTGTGGCTTGGGATGCTCAGGTTGATCTTTAAGAAACAGGAGAGTAATGCAGCAGTTGTAGGGGTTATACAAAGAAATTAGTTTATCCCACCCATGGAGATTTTGAGCAGCTGTCTGACCCGATCCTGAGTCGATGATGGTCCTGTTTCAAGTGAGAAGCCACAGTAAAAAATGTCCATAAATAACTTCCAAACAATATGAAATCTTTGTCCCTTTTGTTGCATTCTTAGGACTGAAATTACCATTCTCATTTGAAAAAGAAGAACAATTGTTAAGCCTGGATATTTAAACTGAACAAAGGTGTTTTTCCAGTAGTGACTAACAAAAAAGGAAGAACAAATACAGATTTTAATACTGGTATATTAAAATGAAAATTTACATGGCCACAGAGAGCTACAGTAGGAATGTCTCCCTCCTCACCCGTCCACAGAGGTTTGCACATATGGTAGCCCACTTTGCATTGGTTGGAAACTTTATCACAACATTTGCAAAAAGTGATTTGTGTTTTGGGACGGTAATTCATTTTTTAGAAACTTTCTTTTTATTCACTGCTAGAGATGGGCTGAAGCCAGTTGTGCCTGAAATGAAACCAAAAGCCTCATGAGCAGATGGCCTAGCAGATAGCAAAAGTGCTATCTGGAAATGTGATGTATTCTTCACTAATGAAGAACCTTGAGGACTGTCCTCTCTTCCATCAGCCTCTGAATGTGTATCATTCCCTTATTCTCACAGGTGCTGCTGCAGGTGAGACATAAGAAGTAGGAGTAGCACTAAGATTTAAAAGTCACGTTGTCTTTTTTTGTTCTATATTAATTATGTTAGATTTGTTTTGTGGGGGTTTTTTTTCTTTCTTAATACCTAGCAGCACAAATACTTCTAAGGGTTGACTTGTCTATATATATATGAACTGGAATATATCTGCATATGTAAACTAAAACCACACTAAATGGACATTATGATATCCCTTTCAGTGTCTTTAGCGTAGGCTACCTCATCTGATTTTTCTCCCAATTTATTCAGTGTAGGGGAGGAAGACAAGGAGACACAGTTCCTATATCCTTTCAGCCATTCTCAAGGTTAAAGCATCCTTCTTCATCCACTCCTTTCCTCCAGTTAATGTAATGTTTGCCTGGCTTCCAGGGTCAGATCTGTGTGACTCCTGCCACACCATCACCTGCCATTTCAACACAGCCTATTATGTTCAAGATCAGGACACTTAACTGTGTTTAAATGTACAAAGACCAATATGTAGGTATCCACTGATAAGGTGGACAGTTAAACTCCCATTATGGTAAATGGTGACAACTATGGACAGGCATCAGCATCATTAGTTCTGGGCTCCACTCAGGAGCACCAAGCTCCACTTCAATAAGCACCAAGTGGACACCGAAGAGCAGATGTAAATGCCTGCAAAAGTTTAAGGTGTTTAAGTATGGAACTGAATCCCACTCTGGTTGATTGCCAGCAGTACTTTTCCTTTCTCCCCAGAATTGTCCCTCAGTCTTTTCCTATTTCCATTTCACTTGTTTACCTGCTCCTCTTGCTCCTACGTGTCTTGTTTAATTCCTTGTTTTGTTGTCTCATATCATCATTTGTTCTGGAACAATGTGTTCAAAATCTGCTCTTGAACAAGACAACCTTTGTTTGTACCTGGTTGAACTGTCGCTCTGATAAAGTGCCTTCCTCCTCATGACAGTAAGTTTGACACAAATCATTTATCCTCTCACCTCAGCTTCATATTTAATGTACAAACATGCTTGTTTGTTTGTTTGCTTGTTTTCCAAGGGAGGGAGATTTGTCATTGGATTTTGGTTCTGTTAAAGAAAAGTGAATTTTTTGTGACTGGTTAGTGTTTTAGCTATCAGATTCTAAACCCACATTGCCTACAGTCTTGTTAACATGCCTGATCCTCAGGCATGCTAATTTTTAAACCCTTTACAATCAAAGAGAGCTGTGGAAGTT
This sequence comes from Eopsaltria australis, assembly GCA_034509425.1. Classification (NCBI taxonomy): domain Eukaryota; kingdom Metazoa; phylum Chordata; class Aves; order Passeriformes; family Petroicidae; genus Eopsaltria; species Eopsaltria australis. The sequence goes on along the minus strand of JAVTVJ010000144.1, from coordinate 2,375,421 downwards.
TAATGTGTCTCCTGATTTTTGTGAAGGGTTCTCTCCATGGTGGTTTGTGACTGTGTCTATATTAACAACACAAAAACAGTGCGACAAAGAGTTCACAGAATCTGTGTGCGATGCACAAATTATGATGATAACACTCAAGAATCCTCCCAATCCCCCAGATGTATCTCTCCAAGCAGATATGAGAAGGCTACCTCACATACAACAAAACTATACGCTGTATTCTAAGCATCATTGTGCTAGTTTAAATCTGGAATGATTTTATCTACTTTATTCCAGCCTAACTGAGATCAGAATATGCCTGTATGATCAATACAGTAGGCTTGTTGACCTAAACCTTCTGGAAATAAATAAATACTGTCAGGAACAGTCCTCTTGCAGGGAAACAGACAAAACCACCTGACTTTAAACAGACTTTTAAAAAACACATCTCTTATGAAAGCTCTTGGGAGCAGGAGTTCTTTCAGTCTCCCGGGGCATAGCAAGCAAAGCAAGGTAAGTTATCTTGACACCAAGTCCTCGAGCAGCAGATCTTCTGGGGAATGAACAAAGTGCTCTGTAGATCCAGCCTGGCTTATCATCAGAGTCATCTGTATCCTTGAAAAGTACAGCTGGGGTTAGGGAAACTGCAGGGAATACTTATGTTAGACTGACATGCTTCTCCAAGCAAAGGAATCATCATGACTTCAATTTCAGATTAAGTATTTTTAGTGTTCTTTGCTCCTGAGGGGAATTTCTATCATAATCCATTGATTTGCATGGAGCTGATTGTTAGGTATAAGGTTATTGGTTTGGTTTTTTCTTTTAATTATTCTTTTTCTTTAAAGAAGAGAGAAACTCTTGTGAAAAAATTCTGTGCTTTTTAAGAATTTTTCTTATTACAGTAACCCTGTATTAGTTATTTCCAGCAATCCTGAACTTTGAAGTGGGAAATCTTTATCATATTAAATAGTTACTATATTGTGCAAATAAATACATACATGTGAACATGTACAAATTTTAAAAATTATTTCTTTACACTGTTTTGCTAATCTCAAGTAATTCATTGACATTTTGGGAGTCATGCAATTTGATGCAAACAATACTTAGTTGACCAGTCTGCCAGGAGAAATAAGTCTGTATTGTAAAAAAATAAAAAAGATTGTATTTTTTTTTGTCCTCGTTTTCTGATTCCTCATTAAATAGTAAGTTACTTTTGACAGCTGTTCATTTTTAATTTTGGCCATATGGAGGCATAGTGGAATGATGTTTCTGATATTCTACCTATCCAAGATTGCTAAAAATGAGGGAAGCAAATGTTAAATCCACAAAACCATATAGAAATTAATTTTTCTTTAATTTTTTTCCCCCAGAGAAAGTAAAAAAGATAATTTCCCAAATGTATCAACTGAAATTCTCATAAAACTTGACGAGAGCCTGGAATCAGGACTGGAATCAGGAAAAACTTGCAATCCTGTGAGTCAGTAGAATTTCAATAGGTGGGTGTTATTGGTTCAAATGAGGATACTATTCTGTGTACTTCCCCCTGCAATTCATGTTTACAAATAGCCCATTAGTGCAGTTTTGCACCAAAACTCCACAGTTTTGATTTTTTCTTTTTAAAATCATATTTGAATAAGCTAAACTAGTGGTGTACACACTGGACAGTGGATTGCTTCTGCTTTTCATTCACGTGTGCTGGCAACAGAGAAGTTCACCTGTTTTCCAAAAGAGAAAGAAGACACGTGGCTCCACCAATACTTTCAGGCTGGTATTTCGAAAGAAGCAATTAAAAAGCTAACATTTCATCTGTTTATTTACTACATGCCAGAGTCTGGTTTTCTCAGTTGGTTGTTAAACAAAACAGCTGTCTACTACACATCTGTTTACAAAACATATTACCAGATTGTGCAATGAAAGATTAGGGAACCTTGTTTTAATTTGAAATGAGATAGTGAAGCAATCTTAGATCTTAGTATCTGTCTCTGAATCTTTGCTTTGCTGTGGAACAGTGCTGACCAAGGGTTGTTCAGTATCTTCCTGCTTATGATCCAGACCACATGGCAGCAGTCTTTGGTCACATTGTTTGAAGCTTGGAGAGACCAGTGATGAGAAGACAAGTAAATGGAAGATTTGACCTAATTTAGCAAATTATAGCAAATACCTTGATTAGCTACTTTTATATTTTACAAATTGTGATTGATGGGCCTAAAAGTGGGGTTTAAAGACCACTGACAAGAGGAACATTGTTGTGCACAATCTAAGCCTCTTCTTTCAGCATGGACTGAGGTGGGGTAATTAACCTTTCCTTTGTCATGGACTAAGTATGAATACAGACAGATATTGCCCTTCAGCTCATATGAGATAAATAAAAAAGCTGCAAGAATGTCATGGAATGTCTGAGCCCTGAGTTCTGATTTTAGCCTAGCTTCTATTTGTGTAGCTTCTCACTGCCTTCTTTCATTTTCTCCACACTTTTGCATGGGTTGAAAACAAGTTCTTCACTTGTGAAAGATATTCTGCTAAAAAATACTTGCAGGGTCTTTGAAGATGTAATGAGCTTCCATTAAGTCAATGACCTAAACCCAATTTGAACTAAGGCATATCTGGTTGCTTTCTTTTGGGTGGTTGTGTTGTGAAGCCCCCAAAAATCCAGTCATTAGAAAGTTCTCAGCAGCTGTTCTCTGAAAATCAGAGTTGCTGAAGACAGTTGCAATACCAGTTGTGGTCAGATGGTTGTCAAAGAGGATCTGACAGAGCTTACTGGAGGCAACAAGAAGCAGTGACTTTCAAAAACAAAGAAACAAACAAAAAGATATAGGAGAAAAGAAAACAAATCAAAATGTTAAATAGTAAGAGATCAGAACAGACCTAATCTCCTGTAAGCAAACTCTTTCCCTCAGTTGATCTGGGCCTCTCAAAATCTGCAAGGAGATATATAATTAAACTGGAATGGCTCTTACTGGGACAAAGTTTCTGGCATTGTGTAACAATTATTTGTAAAGTATTAAACTCCTTTGTGTCATGGAAAGCTCCCATAACTTCTCATTTCTCAAGGGAAATTCCAGGCACACCAAGTGAAAATTGTTTAAAGGAACATCTGTTTTGTCTCATAAATTACGTGACAACATCTTGATAAAAACACAACGTGCCTGTGTATATTTCTGTGCTTTCACCTATTAATTACAGAGAATATTAAGGTTCTATTTTTCTGTGCTTAAAACATCTGGTGCCAAAAGAAGCAGCTAGGAGAAGGGAAGCATGGTTATGTTATTAGACTCAATAATCCCAAAATACTGATCAGCATTCATTACTGTCTGTTATTTCCATATTAAATTAGTATTTAATGTGCAACTCATTGAATATACTTTTATATATATAATGAAGTATCTATTTTAAATAAATATGTAAGTGTTCTATCCTATTGGGCAGTATTTTTAATAATCTGAATTTATAATAGTTAATAAAAGCATCATGTGGTCTAAATTCAGCCAACTTTTATAACCAATTTGGTAACATATACAAATTTTAATCTGGTGTCCCTGAAAATATCTGCAAGACTTTCTTAGAATCCAATACTACACCAGGAAGATCATTGAAGTCAAGCTTTTCGTTCAGTCCTGTGGTCTTCATGTGCTAAACAACCAGCAGGTGCAGAACAATCAGCCCTGCTGCAGTGGGAGCGATGCCTCAATCACGTTCTCAGTGACTGCAGCCAAGGCAAGTGTTGAACACTGGGTAAGGGTGAGAACCAACACTTCAACACTTTGACCTGACTTCCCGGCCTAAGCTGGCCACAGCAATATCAGGAGAGAAAAGTAAAGGATTGGGAATATCTACCGGTTTCCAAAGGAAGGCTTCCACTTTATGTAAAACTGAAGCAGCTCCAAATTCCAGCATCTGTTTTTGTGCTCTGAATTACCCCAAGTAGTTTCTTCATTTTCCAAAATTGCACTTCCTTAAAATGCCTCCTATTACACTATTACATTTTATTGTGCATTAAACATCTGGTATCAACAGCCTAAACAACAAAAAAGCATGATTATGCTGTCAGACTTAATAATTCAGAAATATTAACCAGCTCTTATACTATCAGGAGTTTTTCATGCAAAATTGGCCCTTAATGTGTATTTTGCACTTATGAGACTTTGCACATACCAGCATAAGATAACAGTGTTCAATCTTTCATGTAACTAACAGCGTTAATTTGCCTAAATGAAATCACTTTATCAGCAATACTCTTGCCCTGCAAAAACCAAGGGATTATCATAGTCTGTTAAAACATACCAAACTGTGATCTGGAAAATGGGGGCGGGAGGGACTTCTTCTGTGCAATAATAGATTAGGAAAGCTATTTAGCCTTAAGCAAACTTGAGACCTATGGAGGCTGAACCATGTGGAAGGAGACCATAAAGCTCCTTGCCTGTTCAGTAACCAAATGACTGCTGCTTAGTTAGCTGTAAGCTTCAGTTTGAGACCTTTTGCTCCCATATTTAATTAAAACATCATTGTCATCTTCTGTGAGTACTGAGCTGTAATACTGCAGGCCTATTCAAGATCTGTTTCTTAATTGGTCTTAAATAGGTTAATTGCAATTCAAAGAACAAGTCATTACCAGTGGGATGCAAGTGTATGATGCAATGGGACAGAGCATGAGCTATTGGCTGTAATGGCTGATGAACAGCATAGTTATTATTTTAAGGTTATGGTTGGAAACATTTTTATTACATAGATGTCTGGAGTTTCCTTCACCTCCTCCTTCCTACTTTTGCTCTGTGAAATCTACCCCTGCAGCTGTTACAAACTTCACATTCACTGCTTGTGTGTCTCTGCACTAATGAAGGGGCTGGGAACCTCTGGTGAATGGCATAACACTGATAATGGGGGGGTTTAAGAGACCTTTTTCTTTTCTTTAATAATCAGTTGAAGACTCAAGACAACAAAACCAATGTGAGTACCTGTGAAGTCTCACTCCCTACATAAAACAGCTTTGAACCCCCACGGAGTCCCCAAATTGTCTGTATGAGAGTGGTATGAATATGCACCAGGGATTTAGTGGCAATGTCACTGCATTATGAACACGTACAATGAAAGCATTTTAAAATGGTACTGCAAGCGTTTTCTGACTTGTCTGATATCACTAGATTGAAAAGCACTCCACAACTTTGTTTCTCAGTTACACAAAGAGATCTATTAATATATTAATGTTTCCGTGTGGTGGGCTCTGGATAGCCAGCCTTTTCAGGAAACCTTGAAATATGTTGTATATGGAAAATGTATAGTTATGTAATCCTCACAAAGTCTAAGTAATTTAGGCATTCAACTAGGTAGATACAGATTTTGCATGAATGTTTTAAGGAAAATTGCATTTGTAATCCTTGTACTGGCTTCTAGTCCTGCCAGGCACACAGTAACATCCCCTGGAAATTGAACAGAGGATAATGTAAACCTCTTCAAGAGGCAACAAGACCACTATTTTCCCCAAATAACCCGAAACACAAGGGGCTGGCATGTGCCTTACCATGAGGGAAAAAAAATCTGACTAACTTCTCTGGCACTTGCCTTCACTTCCACTCACATCTGCTTTAACCTACAGGTCCTGGTACAATTGTATCACCTGTCCTCTCAATGGCTGTAGTCCTGAGAAGCAAAACACTCATTTTTCTGTATGTTTCAGAGTTTTATACCACTCACAGAAGTCCTGGTACTATATGAAGGCATTTGCAGTAGCAAAGTGCAAAGACGTATTCAGGGAATCTCCAAAGCATATAAGGCAAAAACTCTGTTGGGGTATGGCTTTCTCAGATAAGAATTTGACATGCAGAAAGTGAAAGGTATTCTTATGTAATAAGAATGTAATGGAGGTAAATTGTGTATTTTGGTTTCTGTGGCTGAAAGGCTTTCCCATGGCTTTCTGAGCATTTTCTAATACTGTTTCCCTCTGAGATGTTGTTCTTTAGCCAGATGCCCTGAACAGAACACTGCGTCCCCAGCTTCACTTGTAGCTTTCTGGTCAGAGTTGTCTCCAAAGAGTTTAACTGTCAGCAGGATTCACAGATACAAATTTGATGCAACTTGGGGTTGAACCATGAATTATTTTGAAAATTAGGACAAAGGTCTTAGTTGGCATTGTAAAATGTTATCAGGACAGTGGAGAGCTGAAGTGCAATTCAGTATTTAGGAAGTTCCTGTCTCCTACTATCCTGATTGTAATTTACTGGTTGATAATAGCTCCAGACAATAGAGTTTGCTGTCATGGCCAAATAAATCTGTATTCTTCCCCTTATTCTTGCATTTGACATAATAATTACCTAAAGAGCTTGTTTTCAAGGAGGTACAAAAAAGCATGTTTAACATGCCTGAGAAAACACTCCAAGCATGTGGGCAATGGCACTGTAGCAAGTGGATGGCAAGAAGGTTATTTTTAGGACTTTGCAAAACCGAAATCTGAAGACTCAAAGCATGTCACATAGGTCACTGAACAGCTGTTAGACTGTGAGCATTCTCAGTCTACATTCAAATAAGTGAGCTGGAGGTAAAAGAACAGATTTTCAAATACTATATATTCTCTTTCAACTGTTTTTGTTAATCATAAAATCATATAAACATAGAATGTTAAGGGATTGAAATGAACTTTAAGGATCATCTAGCCCCCCCACTGCCGTGTGTAGGGACACCTCACACTAGACCAGGTTGCTCAAGGCCTTTTCCAGCCTGGCTTTGAACACTGCCAGGGTTGGGGTGTCCACAACTTCCCTGGGCAGCCTGTTCCAGTGCCTATCCACCCTCACGGTAAAGAATTTCTCCCTAATATGGAACCTCTTCCAATTTGTATCCATAGCTCCTTGTCCTGTTGCTGCAGTTCCTGATGAAGGCCTCTGGTTTCCCAGTAGGCCCCTTCAGGTCCCAAAAGGTTCAATGAGGCCTCCATGCAACCTTCCCCAAGCTGAACAGCCCCAACTTCCTCAGCCTGTCTTTGTAAGGGAGATGCTCCAGTCCTCTTACCAACTTTGTGGCTCTCCTCTGGACTTTCCCCAACATTTCCATGTCCTTCTTATGTTGGGGGCACCAGAATTGTGCTCAGGAGTTCAGGTGGGGTCTCACAAGAGCAGGGTAGAGGGGGAGAATCACCTCCTTTGACCTGCTTTTGATGCTGCCCAGGATTCAGTTGGTTCAAGTTCACTCTTTCTAGACCAACAAATTATTTCCCCTTGATAATACTTAAAATACAGTAAATATTTGGGAAAAATCAAACAGAATTTTTCCTACAGAAATCCAAGGGTATATGACCTTATTACCAATCCTAATTTCACAGGTGTGAACTGTCTGTGTTGTCACAAGGTAAATACAAGGCATTTTTATATTTTTATTTGCTCTTTTCCATTCATCCAGAGGTTGGGAGCCTCTAAAAGGAGCGTGTATATTACAGGACCCCTACATTATTTCTTGTATTAATTACAGCTGCAACTTTGTAAATTTATGTCAATTATTTTCCTATTGCCCTACAGATTCCCTGCCTTCCTGAATTATTCTTTATATAATTATAATTATTAACTTAGAAACAAACCTATGTGCACCAAGACATAAGTTCTCCTGAAGGTCTAGATAAGAATCAGGGAAGAAGAACAGAATAGGAAAGGCAGTTAGGAATAGAAGGCTTTATTCAGGTTGCAGGAATCATTCTTCTGGCCAAGGGTCCAGAAAAGGGAAAAAATTAAAGCATAAATTCTAGCACTGTGAATGTAAACACCAATAAAGATAGCAAAAGAAAATATTGAAAATTGTTTGATAAAAGTATAAAAGCAATAACAAGAATGTTTGTCATCACAGACAAGAAATTGTGTGGAACAACTTTTGAGGGCTGAGAAATTACTCAAATATGAATAGAGCTGTCAAGAATCAAAATGCCATGGGAGAAACACTGGCTGAATTCTCTGTGTTGATGGCTGCTCTAGAAGAGGACACACAGTTCTTGTACAGGAACTTTTCTGTCCAGAGAACAGGTTATAGAAAGAAGTAGCAAGTATCACGATGGGGAGAGAATGCCATGAGATTTTTGCAGGGAGCCTCTGCTAGAGGCTGGAGGCTGGAGAAGAGGTTGGAGCCTCTTCTGTTTGAACTATAAATAATTTGGAAAGAGGATTGACAAAGTTGCAGATGAATTTAAACCATTCATGGTAGTAAATGTCTACAACGGGTTACAAAAGGATCTCATGGTACTGAATGACTAAGAATAATATAGGAAATTCAATATCCATAAGCATCAAATAATGCACATAGGGGAAAAAAATCATGAATTATACATACAAAGTGAGATGCTTTAATTTACGTATTACTGCTCAGCAAAGAGATCTTCACTCATTGTGGGTATGAAGATTTAATCTTATTAGTCAGATGCAGTAAAAAAGTCTCAGATAGATTATTAGAAATTATTGGGAAAAGAACCAAAAACAAACCAGAAAGATCATTATGCCACTGTAAATCCCTGCATCTCCCATGAGTTCTGCATGCTTCTAGTTCCTTCCATATCAGGCAGGATACAACAGAAGAAGAGTGTGAAAATGGTGATCAGAAGAACAGAGAAAGGCTTCCTTCATGAACAGAGATTAAATAGACTCAAATCCACTCAGTCTGGAAAAGGAAAGCTTGAGGACAAGTCTGTAAACTCACAAACATCATGGAAATGAATAACTGGGAACACCTAGTAGTTGCCTCTCTCTGTTATTAAAAAAACTGCATAACCAGGCAACAAAACAAAAATACATGATTTTTTCACATGGTAGTTAAGTTGTAGAGGTCATTTTAAGGATATAATAGACTCTGTACATGGGTGTAAAAATAGGCTTGTTTAAATGTAAAGATGTGGCTGGCACGTCCAGCCCATCAAACACATAAGACTGAAAGAATGAGTGTGTTTGAAGGGAATATTGTGATGTGCATGCTCTAGCATTGTCATATATTATTAGAGAACATGTACTGGATACAATAAACTGTGGCCTGACCCAGTATGAGGAGATGTACAGAGTTCAGTACATCCCAGACGCTTTCTGGGCTTTCACCATCTCTAATTAAAATCAGCTTGTGCCTGTCTGGTAGATACAAGTGTCTAGAACCAACTGGGGATTTCTCTATTTGAGAAACATCTTTAAGAAACAACACTGCCTTTATGTGCCACATGGGATCACTTAGTAAGAATAAGGAGGTTTTTATGAAGAGAAAAAGATTAAGAGTGGCTGTTACTGGTCTCATTTGGGGACTGGAAGGAGATTAGAAAATCTCAGAAATTTCAGAAAACAGACTTTTCTTTCACTCTTTTAATAAATATCCAAATTCTGTAAGGCAATATGTCCTGCTGTAAGTTATGTCCTACCTATCTCTGGTAATAGATGCAAATACCTCTCCTTACGGTCTCTCTTAATGATGGACGTTCGTCTTTGCAGACAAACATTTTGCTCATTTCTGTTTTTAAAGATGTTATAAATCTTACCTCATGCTTGGTGCTAAAACTGCTTGCAGCAGGAATGGGAAAACAATGGTTGCAGAAAAGATTACGCTTCAAGAAATTAAACTAACATAGTACCAAAGCCTTCTGTAGCAATAATTTTGCTGTGTCCCAGTATTTGGGGTCTTGTGCTGTGTTATTTCCCACATCTGGGCCTTGGCAGGTGGAGAGGTGCACTTAACTTCCTTCAGCTCCGTGCCATTATACTGTATTTGTTTTCACTGTTTGCACAGATGTAACTGTAAAAACTTTACTTGAATGGGAGCTGTGAGAGCTTGGGAAAACCCACCTGGAAAACCAGCTTGTTTTTTAACATATTTTGTTCAGAATAGCTTACCAAACTTGTAGGCTTAGGGAGAGCTTAAATAAAACCAGTGTAGAGCTTTAAAGGGGGAAAGTGGAAAGGTTCATGAAGCAGAAGCACAAAACCATAGTGAAAAGGCTAGATGGCAAAGAGTTAATGGAGAGTCAGAAGCAGACAGTGTCAGTCATCGTTGATTTTGTAGATGAAATGTATGAAGAGTGCAGAATGGGACAGTGGAAGCACCAAAAGGTTGAGCAAGAATTTGTCTGATCCCTCTGCCTTGGAAAGGATACACACTTGCTGCCCTCCTGCCAACCTGCTGAGGCCATGGAAAGTAGGCTGGGCTCTGAAAAATGGCAGTCTAGGAGTAAGGATTCAGTGAGACCCACAGATTCAACATGGACATGTTGTGTCTGCTGATGACAAATGAAAAGTGTCTCTTTATAGCTGGTAGCTGTGAAGATACCATGGCTTTACAGCAGCAGTGATGCAGACACTCCAGGCCAAAGATGGATTTTCAAAGTGCCCATGAAATTCTTCTCATGTGGAGCAAGGCTGTACAGATGTGTTGTAGAAATGAAGGGTCTGACAAGGGGCACAGAGAGTAGTTCCTGCCAATGGTTCACTAGGAGAAAAGAGCAAAGTTTCAATGTTTGGAATGAGTCTAAGGAACTCAACAGCTTTCTTGTCTAATCAATGGAGGCAGGAGCACATCTTTATATTGTCTGTAGAGTTATTGTTATAAGTTCAGCATGACTGGTCAGAAATATTGTAAAAAAATCTCTGATAAGGTCATGGATTGAGGACTGAACAATTTTTGCTTCTGTTTCATTTGAAAAAGCAATATTCACAGCACCCTAGATGTTTCCATATTATTTTCATCCCCAGGAATCAGGGAAAATTTTCCAGCTACTTAAAAATTTCTGAACAATTGAAACCCGAAACGCTAGCACTTCCTATCTTCTTTGGAAAATAAGGTGCATTCTACGATGAAATCTCTAAAATATGATAATATACTATTCATTTCTGCAAAAGTCACTTTATTTTAAAATAAATCCCTTGTTTTAATTGTGGAGGGTGTGACTATTCAGATAATTACTGGAGACAAAAATGGGAAACCCAAAGCTCCAATTATTTTAGCCCTAGGGGGAAGAACAAACTAAACTGTTACTATTTGCAGTACAGAATTGGCCAAACACAGGCATGATACACACTTACAAAAGGGCATCAATGTCCCAAACAACTTAATGTTGATGAAGATAGGAAAAAGAATATTCAAAGTATAAGGAAAGAGAATTTTTTTCCATCATAAATGAATAGAACTGATCATTTCGAGGTTTTGTTTGGGTTTTATAATGCATGAAGTGTTTCATATTGTCCTTTGAGTAAATTATTCTTAGTTGGATGATTTCTTAAAGGTTTGGAAACAGAAAACAGATTTGAAAACTCAATTTTCCACCCATGATTTAAGTAAATGTTTTTGCAGGAGAAGCTCAGTTCCATATCTGACCACAGTGAGCAAAATAAAAACAAAAACAACAAAGAAGCTGTAGATTAGAGACCAAGTCCTGATGCAGTATAAACGAATGCCACTTCTCTGACTTTAGTTTTGCTAAACCACTTTGGACCTAGCTATCTGAGAAGATTTTCAATCCATCAAGTACTTAGTCTGAATTTAAAAACTAGGCAATCTTATTTTTCTTCCAACTGTATTTCTCTGTAGTGTCAATATGTGTTGTTTGCAAAAGGGTATGAAAATTAAACCATGAGGTCACATCATCCTTTTCATAAATCTGCATCCTCCAAGGCTGCGATCTGCCCTAGAATTCTTTTTTTGTTGGTGTCCCTTTTGGGAAAAAAAAAAAAAAACCAAACCTGAATTCTTAGTATAATTTATGACTGGCCGTACTTAGAATTTTGGTTTTTTCTTTTGTAGATTTATTGACTCATTTCCCAAAAGCATGGATTTGTCAGGCTCTGGCATTGTCTGTAGAATGGAATTTAGAGCATATGTTATTGGAGGTGGTTGCTTTTCTGTCTATACCTTGCTGCATATCAGGATGTAAACTCCATATCAGCATGTGAACATCACATCATTTTAATCCAAAATAAAAGTATGAACAATAAAAAAGAAACAGAGAAACCTGAGGCATGTCCATAGCAAAGCTCAGAGGGTGAGTAAAGAGACAAGCCTAAGCCAGATACAACTTGTACTGTGTACATGTGATGCTCACAAAAGAGTTATTATAGACCAAGTGAATTTATTACCACTCTCCTGAAAGCTGTCAGAACAAAACCTATTTGGTGATATGAATCTGTTACTTACTTGTTTGTGCCATGGCAGGAGATAGATATAAGCAGTTTCTTAATGTGCCTTGATTTGTCTTATTCTTCAGTTTTACAAACTAAGGATGGGACTTGGAGCAAACTGGTCTGTAGCACCATGACTGGCTCTTTGCATTATTTCAATAAAGAATAATTCCACTGCAGTCAACTGAATTACATACAAGGAAATATTGTCTGTGTTAACAGAATCTAATTCGTTCCTTTCACTGACATAATTCACATTTTCAGTGACACGATGTGGTAGAATCAGTTAAAATGGGAGTATTGTAGCTAGTCTGGAGTACATACCAGATTTAATCCATGTGCTATTGAAAACATCTTACTGGGCATTAAGGAATGCATTTTGCAACAAAATGTTTATAATAGAAATGAATCATTGGCAAACAAATCTGCTTTACTGTATCACTGAGTGCAATACAATGCTATGCAAGTCTTACCAGGAACAACTGTCCTCCTGCTACCATTAAGGGCATAGAATTATTTGGTATTCTCCTGGGAGAGTGATTCACCCATCAGAAGCATTTTCTTTAACCTAATTTATCTGTTGCTGTCAAAAATACATATTTCTAAAACTTTATTTCTAGAGAGTCATTAAGTGATTAAAACCAAATGAGAGGAAAGCAGACAGTTGGTAGCACAACATAAATCATAATCACAAACATCCTGGTAGTATAACACCGCCAGACATTTTGAATGGTTTGCGAGGCTCTGAAGAGTTCCACGGTAGTATGGCTTTTTAACATCCTGCTCAGTAGTTAAAGGGTATTCAGCCTGATCTGCCTTTGTTGATAGCTGATATTATTTGACATTTTAACAAGGTTCTGTATTTGCAGAAGCATCTTATGGCACCACTTTCAACATCAGAGTCTATCACAAAAAACATTTCAACTGTTTTGCAAACAAACTTTCTTCCAGTTAATAATTAAACAGAGGAACAGCTTGCGGTATATGCTTGGAACTAATTTTACTATATATAGTTGGAAATGACAAGAGCACATGAAGATGTGACTGAAGCCTGGTAGCATTTAAATACTGAGTACTTCCTCTGTTACCTTGACTAGTGTAAAGTTGGTTCCCAAGGTAAAAACTAAGTGGTCTGCTGGCATATGGTATAACCTCCATTTGAGCGCTAAAAGCTGGATACTGTTTTTGTGAAACAGATGTTGTTGAGTGCAGCAATGCACAACTGACTCTATCTAACAGCTGGGAATCCTTCGTGACCCATATAGCTAGAAATAAACATGGTCCTATGCTTGGCAAAAGTGTAAGGAAGCAAATTTTCATTTGTTAAGGGCTTATCAAAATGAAGAATAAATGTTTTTAGCCATAAACTGATTTTATTCACAAGAGTAATCTTTCCAGCAGCTTATGCGATGGCCTCATATTACAGGCACCCTTTGCCAGATGAAGGCTGCAGTTGCACTGACATATAGTGCAGATGGAAAATAAACATCTGCCTCAATCAAGAGAGAAGACCAAAGACAAGGTTGACGGATATTATCTGGCATGACTATCTTTGCAGGAAAGCATATAAATGCTACAGGACCAAAACCACTGGCATCGTCTGGTGTTGTCCTTATGTGGTTACTGACCATGAAGAGAGATGATTAGTATGCACTCTCCAAGGAGGAGTAGTGCAGATGCTCAGGATGATATGATTCCAACTCACTAGTATGTGTTTTGCTATAGCCATACTATGCTAGCAACAGAGCAGTCTGAAATATTTTTGTTCTCAGCATTTCAATGACATTTTGTATCCTCAAATGTACTTCTTTTTGAGGGGTGTCAGGAAAGAGGATGCTTAGTAGCATAATTTAAAAATTGATATAGTGGCAATTTTTTTCTTAAATATGTTTAGGAAAATAATATTTCTATCCTATTTTGAACACAGCACATTTAGAGAAAGAGTTAAATGCAAAGATCATTCAATTGACTGCAAACTGTTTGACTTATTCCCATTTTACCTTTGGGAGGGAGAGTAGCACACATTTAAGGTGACTCTACATGTGTGCATGTATGCACAAACCTACTGAGCCAATATGAAATTCCTCTGATTGTCGGATTCTCCCACAAAGGATTACACACTGCAGGATGTCTGTAGCTTCACAGGTTTTGTTTTTCTAGCAATGTTTCTTTGTCAGAGAAAAATAGGAATCTTACCAGTTTTTGGTCATTTTGATGGCATCTGATTTCATATCTAATTTTTGACAATGTAAATTCAAACTGCCTGTAATTTGCTCCAGAGCAGAGTTACCCAGGAGGGGCATATTGATGATTGTTCAGTCTTAGTTAGTGGTTTTGACCTGGTGAGAATAACATGTGTGATGTGTATCAGCTAAATTAATGGGAAACTTATTAAAGACAGAAAACAAATTTAGCTTGAGTCCAAAAATCAGAAAGGAAAAGGAAAAGGAAAAAAAGGAATAGGAATAGGAAGGGGAAGGGGAAGGGGAAGAGGAAGAGGAAGAGGAAGAGGAAGAGGAAGAGGAAGAGGAAGAGGAAGAGGAAGAGGAAGAGGAAGAGGAAGAAAAGGAATCAGCACATGCAGTCTCAGAGTGTTTATGACAGTCTCCTGGTTGTCTCATCTGCTTTCTTATTCTTTTCTATTTTACAAATAGAACTTCTCTTCTTCATAGAATGTGCCAGGAACTTGGAATTTGATTCACAAAGTTTAATGGGTACACCAACCCATACTCAAAATTGTATTTCCCTGCCATGTGCCGTACCAGATGTATCAAATGAAAGGATGCAACTACAAAAGAGACAACAGCAACACTCTCTGTGCTTCACCTCCCCAGTGTATATCTGTCAGAAGGCAGGATTCAAGCCCTAATACATTTGCAAATTTTGAGGGTTTCTTACCTGTAATTCTCAGAAGTCAACCATGGGAAAAATGTGTAGGATAGGTTAAAATTGGCAAAACCTCAGTTTTAGTTTGTGATATTCGAGAGGATCTGGATATTTTCCCCAGAATTTTGTTTTGTTTTGGGTTTTTTTTTGTTGTTTGTTTGGTTTTGCTTTTTTTTTAACAAGGTTGCCTCCCACCTCTTGCTTGCTTCAAGCAGCAGTATGTTTCCTTTAGGCAGTTTTCTTCCCTTATGTGCTGTTTTTATCTCATAAACTAGTCCTCAGACTTGTCTTTCCAACTGTAGCCCCAGCAGACATCCTCTCTAATGCTCTAGTCTTAAAAAATTAATTTGAAGTAATAGACTAAAACAAGCTTGTTAAGGATGGTGTTAGCTGAGCCAATCACTAAAAGCTCTAGTTTTCAAAAACATATACACAGCTATTTGTGTGTATGGCACAGAGACAATAGGAAAGTGACTTTCTCTGAACGTGCAATAGGAAAGTGACTTTCTCTGAACGTGCATGAAGCTTCGCAGGCTATGACAGATTCCAAAATGGGCAACAATAACATAACAGTACCCTGAATATCACTCAAACACTCCACAAACTGTCATTTCTGATGACAATCATTTGCAACAATATAAGTGAATTCTCAATGTATGTGATAATGAGATAAAAGAAAGCTCATATAATTAAGTGAAGGAAATTAAAAGGTGGGGGTAACAGCAACATCACCAGTGTGGGCAGAACAGCTTTGGTGACTTCTCTAGATATGAATAAGACATGACGTTCTGGATCACAATCCAAAATAGCCCTAAACGTTTTCAAGCAGCAAGAGTCATGGAATGGTCTCTAAACTATTTCAGTCACATTGCCATTTGGTACTTGCTGCAGTTAAAGCATTTACCACAATACTTTCTTCTTAGCTTTTTTCAAACTTCTTCATTCGGTCTTGGATTTCCTTGGTTTTATCATTTCAATCCAAGATGAGTTTTTCTTTCTGATAGGTAGTCTGAGAATTGACAGACTGAAATGGCACAACCAACCTATATTCATCAGTAAAAAGTACTGCTTGGCAAGTGATGTCAAGATGTGATCTTTCCTACTTACCCAGACAAAACTTGGAGTGTGGACTACAGAATTTATTTTTTTGTACAGTTAATGCAGAAGAAGGAAAGGGTTATAATATTTCAATTTTTTTCCAGTTACATGGGTTTTGGGATTTTTTAAGTAGTTCTACCACAGCTTGAAAAATGAGTAGAAATTTCACTACAATTTCATCCTGTCCTGATGTTTTCTGAATAATTTTATTCTCTCAAATTTCTTTTTTGTTTTAATCTTCTAGATTCCATAGACTTTTTGTTTGAAATAGCAGCACTAAAAAAAGTGGTGAGATGCTGATAGAGTGAGATGACAGATTTTTGTCATTCCTAACATGTTAGTCATTTGTTTGGCCTAGTATTTCTGCACAGAAAACCAGTATGTTCAATGATTGTGGGTTTCTCACGTGATATATCCTCCATCAGAAATCTCTGTGTTTCATGCCATCACCAGCAATGTCTATGCTTTCTATAAAAAAACCGGGCATTCAAAATTAACCACAGCTATTCCATAGCCTTAAGAGCCTTGCTTTTTATGGGGCTGAAAATTAATTCTATATTTAGAACTACTCTATATATTTTCAGTTTTCACATAATTTTTACATTTTAAATATTTTTGAGCAACCTAAAAACTGGTTTCATTTTCTCAATGCTTCTGTAACTTATTCTTTAATTTTAAACTAAAATGGTCATTTAGAGCCCTGTATATTCAGTAGAAAGATGAACATTTCCAAAGGACAGGATACTACACCTTCCTAAACAATGTTTTGCAGATGAGAGGAAGAGCTGTGTTCAGGTTCAGCTAGCTTAGACTGGAAAATTACTGTTTAGGCAGCTTGAGTTCACCCAGATAGATAAGTATACAGCTGAACACAGCATACCACAAGGCATCACATGTGGAAGACACTCTCCTGGGTCCTCATACCCTCCTGCATTGGTAACATGGCAAGTATTGAGTTTGTCTTGGCATTTAAAGATGGAAATGAGAAAGGACAATTTCTTTATTGGGTGTTTCAAATGTGTGTGTGTATACATATGCACAATATGTGTAAAATGAAAAAAAAACCCAAACAACAAAACTTGAGTGGTCTTCCTAAGACTATGTCTTTTTACTTGAGACTGCTTAATCCCATTTTAAGCATAAAACTGCACCTAGGAAAAGCTTTGAATTACTACAATCACAAAACGGAGTGTTCCCAACTCTGCCTGTGCCTTACTATGCTTGGTGCAGCACGCCCCAAGGAGCGAAGTGGGCGCAGTGTGTGCCCTTATACAGACATCCTGAGGCCATTTCACAAACTTCACCTCACTTCTGCACACAAAACAAAGACACTGTGCCCTTCACACAGGGAACGACATGGACAAGGCACTGGAACAACACCAGCTAAGCTTTCTCACACAACTTGTTCAAGCAGGTAACAGGCCACACTCAAAGCTTGTCCTGCCATACGGGGTGTCTCTGCCTGGATTTTAAAGATAAAAACCCTGAGGCAGAGGAGTGACAAGCTGCTTGAAACAATGTGATGAGTTAGTGACAAAACAGGTTTAGGAGGTCCATTCTTCAGTGCCTCAGCCCTCAAGATTATGGCTTTCCTGGTTCCTACAAAGCTGTGGTTTGTTAATTATGTTATTTTGGCCAAATCATGTTTATGGAGGCTAAAATATCTCTGCGTTACTCCTATCATAATATATATAGGAAAGCCTGAACACAGGGTACTTAGTTCTACGGGCTATTTTGATTTCAGTGAAATAAAAACATTAATAAAATGATTTCAAGGCTGTATCAGAAATTCGTTTCACAGGAAGAAAAGGAAAAAAATGAATAGTAACACATAGAAACACAATCTTTTATTTTTAGAAGAATGGCAATATTTCTGTGAAAGTAACACCTGATTAAGCAAACTTATTGAATAAGGTCCATTATGTCTGCTTGAAAAAGCTATAAGTTGAGATATTTTAAGTTAATCAGATTGTAAAACTGCACTAAATTCTTACCATTAAGCTACCTCACCTTCATTGAATCCTGAATTCTCATTACAACTAATCATATTTCCATGCAAAGTAAAAATAATTCAGGTACTTGAAACTCGGGTATATTCTGCTCTCAATAACCATGTACATTTCCTACTAGCAGTAATGGCAGTTAGACAAAGTGGGAAATATAAAAATACGTATATACCTATCTCCCAGGTTGGCAGGTACAATGATTATATTAGTGAGAAGAAGAAACAGTAAAGATACCTATATATTCCAAACACCAATTTATCTTCACAGTGGAGGTTTTAGACAGAGAATTTTTTTATCTGCAATTGGCAACACAGCTTTGCAGGGGATGGGATTTATGTCATTTAACCTGAGAGACCAGAAGTTAGATTCTATATCTAAGCTAGCTGTCTAGAAATGCTTCTTTCTTTTCACCATCTTGGGAGCTGAGACAGTGGTTTTAGAAGGGGTTTAGTATCTCTCTCTCTCTTCAAAACATCTTAAAATTTGAAATAAAAATTCAAAGTACCTGCTAGCTTAGATATCAGTTTAAAAACATAACAGTTTTTACATAGGTGCATCTTCATATGAAGCAATGGAAGTAAAGAATGGGGGCAGGCTCCAATTTCCAAGTGAAAAATATTAGAATTTGTTTGTCTTTTTTTTAACTTATTACACCCATTTCTGAAGACTGATAAATGAGAGAAAGGTCAATCACTTGGCAGAGTCAAAAGATGAAAAGTAAAGCAGTTATACATGTTTTCACAGCTGTGGAATCTCATTCCCAAGGTTTTCCCTCATGTAGAGTTGGTCAAACAATTACTTGAAAATAGAATTTATTATTGGCCTCCTTTCTGGGAACCAAGTTGTTTTAGTCACCTTATCTGGTATCAAAAGGAAGTCAGATACAACATCCTCAGCTGTCTACAGCTCTTGTCTTCATTTGTTGCATATGAGTGGTTAGTGAAACTATTCCTACAGGAGGGATTCTTGAGGCTAACCATCAAATTTGTTGAATTTCAAGTACATTATCTCAATTTAAAAATTAATTTACGCTTCTACCCTAATAGAAGAGATTTCTGATATTTTTCATCCTGTTCCCCACTAAAGGCTGAAGCGTGGTCCTTAAATGGGATACATAATTTGTCTGCTGAATGTACCTCATCATCTGCTTTAGACTTCCCAATGTTTTTATTTGTTTATTTTCAGTGTTGATTTTCTCAGTTATATTTAGATTAGTGCAGGATTTATTTGAGCAGTTTATTTCAGCGGTCTCTGAAGAATTTATAACTACATGATGATCTCATGTTTAATATTTTGGGGAAGCTTAAACTTGGCAGATGGATTTTTAGTGGTTTCAGCAAGGCTACAACACCAAAACCCACCTTGGTCTTATAGGGTGCTTTCAGGGTGGAACTCAGAAGGGAAGTTAAGAAGACCAAATCTCAGCTGCTGTAGTCCATCCTACTGTAAACAGAGCTGCACTGTGTAGTCTTACAAATTCTCTGGTGGAGTTGACATGTTTATTCTTTTGGCTAAAAGGAAACATTTTTACCACTGAAATGGAGCCTTCCTGTCCTGCAGCATGGCTGAAAAGAAAGCCAAGCTGGTTAAAACCAAAACAACACAATGAAACCAAACAGTGTGCAGCTGCCTCCTCAGGAATATCCCTGCAAGGCAGGCAAATGGATACATTTATTTTCCCAGAATTTTTTGCTAATGTAAACATCCCAGTGCAAGCATTAGCACTTCAAATCATTATATAGTTCTGGGGCAGTCTTGTGAGGAGTTTAATTTCATTAAAACAAATCAGTAATTTGAGGTTTTACTAACTGTAGATATATTCTTGTTTCAATATATTTCATGACACAGTGCCAAAGAAACCGTTCTTCAGACAAATGCTCAATAGCTATGCATCACCTTTCTAGATGAGTAAGCTGGGCATAGTACACAAACAAAAGCTTGACTCCCTTTTAAGTCTGAACCTCTATTAAACAAATAAAACAGGTAGCACTTTCATATTTTCTAAAGCTTTTGAAGTAGAAGATGAATTAATTTTATGCTACTTAGCAGGAGAAAACACCATGTTTATCAATTTAAAAGGAGGAAACGGGTATTTCCCCCTGCCATTAACACTCTAACTTGCATGTCCAAATGGCACCAAGTGACCTTAGTGTGAGGTGGCACATCCACTGGAGTCAGAGGCAGTGGCTGCATTGCTCAGCAGAGCATGGGCCAGAGCATCACCAAGGGCACAGCACCCTTTCCCTCCTCCCTGCAGCCACCCTGGGCTGTCCATTGCCCCTCTTCAGTCCTCACTACCCATGGTATTGGCTCCTTCAATGACCCCAGCCCAGCTTCACTGCCCAAATTCAGCAAGGTGCTGTCACTGTGAGGAGCTGTGTATACAGGCTGGTGACTGGGACAACTGCACAAAGCCACTTCACACTGCAGGCAGGAGGGACATGGCTTCTCTGTATGGGGGAGGTGGAATCAGGCTTTCTCTCCACAACAGAGCTCATAGAATGCCCATGCCCATGCCACAGCCTGGGCTTGTGTCCATATGCTCTGGGCTTAAGCACAGACTCATTATAATATAACTATAGCCAATGATACCCAAGTCCCTCCAGAAAACATGTTAGAGAGGCTTAGAAATCTCCACATAAAACCACATCAGATTTTTAGTCATACCTTTTTAATGTAACATCCTTAAGCAATGGGATGCTGAGGGGCAAGATGGTTTTGCCACCACTGTGTGAGTGGGAAGGGCAGGTGAGACCAGCAGTGAAATTTTGACAGCCCATTTTCCCCCTACTGGTAGGGCAGAGCACTTCAACCGTTGCCTCTAATTATGTTCTGGTACCTTTATTTGGACAATCTGTGTGGGTAAATAAATTCTACCCTGGGATATCTTTAACTCTGCATTGTTTGCTCTACACAGATGAGACATTGCCTACATTTTTACCGTTTTTTCCATGATGTTTTATGGCCTGTAACAATGTAGTCTCTGAGATGTTGCATGGTACAACCTAAACTTCTGCCTTCTGTCCTCGATGTGAAGCTAACTGCATTCCTCAGTGAGGATGCAGTGTGCAGACAGACAGAAGCACAGTTTTCTCTGACATGGGAACAACCAGTTTTATTATAAAATATATAGATCAGGAAAAAAAAACTTCTTTTATGGCTTCTTTTCACGAATTAGACTGTTCATGTTGTGAATTTGTGAAATTGTACAGGGATTAAATTGTGCAGGGATTCAATATGGATAAACCCTTTGACTTACACCAGGAGTGTCAGATCTCAGTCTTTGTTCAAGTGGGCTTTGATAAATCTACTGCACAATTTTTGTACTTCATTCCAAAACCTTGCAGAATGTCTTACTCTGCCTAGATTAATAAGGTGTAAACAATATTTAAATAGATGGGCAAAAAAGCAAGCCAGTGACTAAAAACCAGGCTCCAGAAGAAGGGTGAGGGAGCACAGAAGTTTAGCCAGCTGTTCCCATGAAATGCAGAAAGAAGGCAGAATGCCACTTGACAATTTTTAATTCTTCTGGAAGAAACAGTTGGAGATCATATGCTCTCTAGCAGTTAGAATACCAAAATAAGTATTCCTTTTGCCAGCAGCAGTAGGAAAACACGTTTTTGTCCCTTCTGTACTTTGTGCCATGTTTCCTAAAAATCACATGCTGGTATCACAGCCGTGTTCAACCCGTGAGAACACTATATTGAGCTAAAATTTGATGGTACTGCTATCTCATGCAACACAGTCTTCTTGTATCATTTAAAAAGATAGAGGAAAAAATAAAAAAAGCTCCTCTCTTTTTATATATCTGAAATCCTTTGGATGAAACAGTTCTTCAGAAGTGCTTTTTTGAGTCCTGAGGGTTAGTCACGTCTGGCAAGGATGGGGAACCAAATATGGTGTTTGCATCGGTAAAAGGGAAATAGACTAGCCTGGGTTCTTGGAAGTTCCCAAGCATTTCCCCAGCAAATGACTGAGCTGGAGAGCAACAGAAATCCTCAGTGTGTGCCACCAGAGCTGGAAAGCTGGAAACTTCATCACAACTTCCTTTGTTCTTTGTTAGTCACTTAAGACAAATCATACCCCAGCAGGGAAGTGATATTTCTCAGTTGCCCTTAATAATCTGTCACCCATGACTAGGACCAAAAACTTAGCTCTGGAGAAGTCTTTCCTACTTTCTTTTTAGAGAGAGAGGAGGCAAGTGAGCTGAGGACAGAGACAGAAAAACTGCCTTGATTTTCAGGAACCACATGAAAAATCCAGATACTTTTTCATCACTGTCTGCTGGGTCCGTGTTATTACAGTAAACGGTGGTTTGCTGTATGTATACTTCCTGAAATTCCCCTGCTTTCCAAGACCTGCCTCATTCTGTTTCAGTGGGGACAGTAATTTGCAGCCTACCTAAAGGAAAAACACGTACAATTGTGCACTCTCTGATTATAGAAAATCAGAAATAAGGACATTTTTGGCAACATTAATCAAACAGTGTTTTGATATATCTTTTTGTTGATTCAGAGCCTGACTTCGTCCTCTGACTCATGCCTTGACTGCTGCAATCAGTTGCTGGAGCCCGTTTAGCACTCGGGCTATTAGTTAAGGCAGACAGGCATTGTAAGCTTTACAGAGTGCTGCTTAAGCGGACCAGCTGATTCAGTCTAGAGGACGTGTGAGAGCATGGCAAATCTAGCACAAAGAGAACTTGCATAGTCTAAAAACTGGTCTCAGAAAGTGTAGACATTCTCAAAGTCATTATACAGCAGAAAATCAGCAGGGTGGAAGAGAGTTCTGGGAAGTTTACAAAGTTGTCTGCTAATGAGCATCATTTCCTACCACCCCTGGTGAAGGTTGGTATGAAAAGCATTTTCTTTCAAAAGATTCTTGCCATCAGGTAATGTTTTCTTTAAGCTTCCAACCATTTGCTCCTTCTTGACATTCCTCATGAGATGTTATTGCAGGGTTAACAACAAAGAACAACTTCTAACTGAAAACATCAGTGGAAATGGACACAGTCTGCAAACACTGCATGATATACAATGGCTGATTTGTGCCACAAAACTTAAATAAAAGTCACGGGGAGCCACTTGTTTTAGTGCTTTTAGTCACAATATGAATTATCCTGGCTCCCTGTCCAATGGATTGCTGAATGATACTAATAGTATATGGCCTATTTAACTGTAAAAGGATCAAAAGTGAGCATTTATGGTTTCAAAATCCATTTTCTGTGAGTTTTTTTTGTTTGCTGTCGTTCTTCTTCTTGTTGTTCTTCTATTCCACAAACTAAAGAATTAAAGAAACAATCTCCTTTAATACAGTAACTCCCCTAATTCTCACATCCCTCCCACCACTGCCTCCACTTTTTTCCTAATTTTCATGCCATAATCCTGGGCCAATTACCTCAAATGGCCACATTAGTTCCTTGAATAAGTCTTTTCTTTATTAAGCAGCTTTTGACAGAATGAAAAAAAAGCAATATTGAGGAATGTCACTATAACAATGCGAATTGTATGCCTGCATTTTTTATTAATGAGGTTGGACTCTCTGAGGGACTAAGTTACATTGTTTTATGGGATTAAATTATTAGACCTGGAACTGAGAAGGGCCTTGTCCTATTGTTGAAGAGGCTGCTGGGGAGCATGGAACTGCAGGGAGCATTGGCGAGTCATGGTGAGATCTTATTTCTCCATAGAGAACTAATATCCCAGCTGCTCCAAATGCACCTGAATGGGTACTAGAGAGCTGAGGAAGCCAACTTGTGGCAGATGGGACCAGACCAAATGGTCAGTGAAATGAGCACATTCAACTAATGCACTAACCATCTCTAAACTGTTCTCCATCAATAATTTAGGGCCTTATGTCATAGTTTGTTAAAAATTATCTTTGATTAGGTATGTTATTAATACAATATGCACATTACAATAGTGTCACATTTTCTATCCATCAGAGTCAGAATAAGTCAATATGAGTGCATCAATAATTTATATTGGGTATACTAGTCAATTTTCTGCATGCAATAACATTGCCTGCTGGCAATTACTGAATGCAACTGGTGCTTTTACCTCTATATTTTTAATTAGGTCATATTCATTTTCCAGAATACATGCAATACTGGATTATTTGGGGGTTGATGTTGATTTTTAACAGTGGAAGTGGGGTATTTTTATGTAAGATTCAAAGAAAAATGAAAGAGAATGTGCATTTCAGAAATAAAAGCAGACTATTCATTACTTCCTGCGCTTTGCTTCCGTAAAATCTAGCAAGTACCAAACCCCTCTGTTGGTTTTTCTTGTATGAGTGTAAATAGAAATCAATATCCTTCATTTAAATGCATTTACAGTATCACAGAACCGAATCTGAACCACTGGTTTGCGACCCTTACGTTTTTAGTTTCATGTAAAATAGCTGCCTAGTGAAAACCTTATTTGCATAACAACCTTGGGGGAAAAAATTAATGACAACTTCTTTAGGGTTTCTAAATATCCTTTTTGGGTTTTGGGGTTTTTTCATCAGTAAGGAAGTGTCTGTGGAAATCTACCTTTAAGGAATTAGCCACCTCAACTGGAAAGGTCAAGTCACTCTGTAAAGTGGTATTGCAATGTGCAGAGTAAAGATGCTTATTCTGCTCCATCTAGAACCTCAGTACTGCTGTCTGTGTCAATGCTTGGATAATCTAAGACTTACCTTTTTAAAATCAAGTATTCTTTACTCGTGATTCAGCAAGTTGTGGAAACCTGTTCCTGAAGGCAAGTTGTGTATGTTGATAAACTCAGGCGTTTTGTCTTCCTGACGTATTTTCCTTAGTTCTGGATGCTTCTGTAAGGCTTTTCCCTTTTCCCACTCACTCAGACTTTGACTTTTGGAAACTAGGAGCACTTTCTATGGATTATGGTGGGAAAACACTGATGTGGTTCCATGTACTATATACTAAATGCACAGTTCAATAAAATAGAAATCTGGCAGAACCAAATTCTTTCCCCTGCTTTTCCTTTTACTTTTTCTTTAGAAAAAGGCAAGGGATGGATTTGAGAGGCAGAAGACACAAAGTCCAGCAGAATTCCTGCAAATCAGTAGGTTTGCCTGGTGGCATTACTCATGGGAGACTGAGAATTCTCTCTTGTAAGGCAATGAAAGAATCTTCAGAAGCAAGTCCCCTGGGCATGCACAACTAGTATTACCTGATCTGCTTGTTTTATTTTTAAAATAGAAATATAGACTCAGTTATTGTTTTTCTTTTACCAAAGGAAAACAGGTAGAGATAAAGAAAAAAAAAAAAGAGGAAGGAGTCAACACTACTTTCTTAAATGAGGTAAATTTAACTCTGTAGGGTTAGCTACTGAAACTAGTTTCTGGTAATTTCTCTCTCAATATACCTCTGTAGCAGCAGCTCAAACCTTACCTATATCATAGGCACAATGGGAGGAAATAATCTAAACTTTTTATTGAATGAAAAATATTTTTCAATCATAACAGAGATTCTCTGGCACTCACAACCTATACCCCAGTGGTGAGGGATCTACATGTCACTGCAGTAGCTCTGAGCTGCCTCAGGATCCACTCTGGTTACAGCTGCCTTCTGCTGCTGCAGCATTAGACATGCTCGAAGTGGGGTTAAGGTGTTTGGCCCCCATTGCTTCCCACCTGCTCCCTGAGCAGTTTGTTTTCATACCATCAGCCCTCTGCTTGCTGCTCTTGCTGTGCTCTTTTCACTGTGAATGGTCTTCATCCTCACAGCCATGAAACATGACAGAGTTCAGGATACCAGCTGACACTTGCATGCCATGGAGCTTTGGTAACTAAACTTAAGGAGCTTGTTCTTGCTCTCTCTTTTACTGCTGGGATATCAAGCTTCCCAGAAGTCATCTCCTTTGTCTTTCTTGTGTCAGGTGTGACCTGAATTTCATACAAGCCTCAGTAACCTGGTGTACTTGTTAGAATTCCCCAACTTAGGAGCATTGCATCAATAGCATATGCTATCATCATTGTGTCCATCAAAAGCAACATGTATTTTGTAAAGGTAGACAAGTGCTGTGCAGCAGAGATGTGCAATGCAGCTCCTCTCTGAGAGCTGCAGCCCTTCAGTCCCATGGTGATTGCTCTGACTACTTCATTTTGCTTACACCAGGATCATCCTGTGAATGAGTTGAAGGCCTTGTGGCATGAACATCAAGAAAAAGAAATGGACTGTTACTCTCTGTATCAGACTAGTAGCATACACCATACTAAACTTCCATTTTTGCAGACCAACATACTGATTAAAAATATTTAAGCAGTTTTTAAAGGTTTATCACAGTAAACTTAATTTCTGTGGATTACGGATGCAAAAAAGAAAGAAAACAGAAATTACCCCTAGAAAAAATGTTGAAGTTTAAGGATTTTTAAAACTCTTAATTATAACAAATCTATTATCATTTAGGAAGTAAAAAGGAAAAGCTGAATCCAGTAAATGGTTCCAGATCAAATTTCTGTAGCAAAATATTTTACATCCTGTTCCAATCCTCATCATGAGAAGCCACTGAAATTGCAGAAAAATACCCACTCAGGTTCAAATTTTGGCTAAAAAACAGAGTATTCCTGTTCTTCTCTTCATGCCTATGGATCACCAGACAACCTGAGACCAATCTTTCCAAGGCAGAATATGAGTATTTTGAACACAGTGGAACAGTCACCTTGGTCACAAACTCAAGATAGGGGCACATACTCTGAAGCCCACTCTGAAACTTGCACCACAGAGAAGAAAAGGCCTATGAAGAAAATAGATTATGTAGAGCAGTAGTCTGTACCTCTCCAATGCCCCTATAAAAGCAGAAGGCTTCGTTGTTTGAAGTAGATGCCAGTTGTATTAATAATCTCAGAATTAACCTAATTAATTTATGATTACAGAATCAAGAGTTCTCATAGCAAAGGGAAATTAGGTCTTCCATTGAAAACAGCCATTTCTATTCTCTCTGCTTATCTGCAGAACATACAATGCCAGTTCTGGATCTTAATCAACAAGTATCAAACACTGTTATTTCATCAGGATTTTGCATTTAATGGACTGTGCAAAGCTGGACAACTACAGAGATAACAGTAATGAAAATGCATTCCTAAAATAACTCCTCTGCATATACTATAAAAGATCATAGGGAGTATCAGAATATTTTAAAATATTTGGTTAAGTGATCTCAATTCATAAGCATACTATTCCTCCCTTCCACAAAGATGCTTCCTCTAAACATCTGCTGGTATGAACCACACTATAAAGAGGAGCTATCAACAGAAGGGAATTTTAATAAACACTGTTCTTTGTTCCCTGTATTTTAATGACTGATATAATTAGAATGAAGGTTAAGGGAATATTTGTTTTCCTTCCCCTCAGGGCTACTTTGAAACAGTTTGACTTGCAAACAGCATTTCAAACTCTTGCAGCTATAATGCTTAAGCATTCTGGTGTTGTACAAGGGGGAAAAATAAATGCTTATACAGCAAGAGCATCACCCAAACTCTTTGAATACTTTGAATATAGCAGAGGAATGCACAGAAACTAGCAGTACCACACTGTGTTGCAACAATATCCCCTACACATCCAGAATTGTAAATCTCTCTTCCACAATACAGGCAATGATGATACATGTTTCAGAAATATCTTGATGCTTGGTAGCTCAGCTTTTTCAGGAATTTTGTAGTTAGAGACGAGCTGTGTGTCAATACTCATATTCACTTATGTCGGTAATTAAAATATGATAGTTCACCCAACAGCTTAAAGAAGACATCATCTTCCACTAATTCAGACAAGCTGATATCAGAAACTGTGAAAATATTTTTTTCTAGACTCACCATGAACAGGTCAGAGACTACACATTCCTTCACAACAGCCATCTTCATGATAGAATCAACTCTTAATAGAAGCTTGATCCAGGAGAAGTGTAGATTACTTTACCTGATACACAGGACACAAACAAAAAGGATACAAGGACACACAAAAAAAGCATACGAACAATCATTTTTGCAAGGAAAAGTAAAAAAGCAGTCCCAGGATTTTAGTGGCTCATATTACTACAATATAACATAAGATAACCAGGAATCCTCCAGCTTTTTCAGACATCTCCAATTTTTGCTATCTGGTACATATCTATAAGGTGAATTTTAACTAAATATCAAGAAACAGGTATAGAGATGACCCAGTGTTTTTTTTTTTACTGGGGATTCATTGCATCAATGCCAACTGTGAATTGCTTTTGTTTCTATTTGGTACCAAAAATGTTGTTTACAAAAAGGCTTGGTATGAACACTCCTAATCTAAAGTCATGCTCTTTATGTGTACGAAACATTTATAGCTGAGTTTTGGGGGAGGAGCAATATTTGTTACTGAGAAATACAAAACAGGATGTACAAGTTGCTTCATAAAGGTGCTCTGAGAGCCTGCTGAAATCAGAACTTTCACTAGTAACAGTAAAAATCTGATACAGTTTTCCTGCTTGTTTTTAATAGAAATAATTCAGCTTCCCACTGTCCATTTTAATCCATTTTTCTTTCATATTTAAGTAATCTATAGATATGGATATGGTTTATGTTTTTAATCAGATATAAATTATTAGCATCAAAAATACAATTAAAAGTTGCCCCCTGATGTCAAGACCAAAGTGACTGCAGTCTGAAGGAAGCAAAATTAACTGCAAAACAGCATCGAGGAAATGGCAACTTTTGTCAACATTTCCCTGCAGCCAAATCTGCTCCAGCACCACTGAGATTAGAGTCTGGGGCCACCTCACACCCCAACTCTGGTCACAGTCCCTGGGTGAAGCCGCTCTGGTGTGCAGCACAAAGCCATGCTCACTTGGGGAAAGTGGAACCCAAATAATAAATACATAGTGGCAATGCCAGGAGGAGCTCCAAAGAAACAGCATTCCCATGTTCAGCTGCCAGCTGCACAGGGCTCATGCACCATGTGCTTGAGCCTCTGTGGCAAGAGGTCTTTCCCTTCCAGCAGATGGTTGTTGCTCCGGTCAAACCCTGTCATGGTGACTGTGCTGTAAAGTCCCTTCAAATTTACAGGAAATTAACAAAACCAGACATAAACATAAGAGAATTAAATGACTGAGTTTAACTTCCTGGGTTTAGATTGCACTTGCCCTCCTGGCATAGATTTCACTGTTTCTTCTCTGGGAACAAAGGCTGCATTTTGCAGGATCCTTTCTTTTCCGATCTGCCTGAAAAAGCAAGCCCTCCAGAAACATAAAGGTTTGTCGAACTTCACCCCATCCTGCTCGTGATCACACTTTCCTTGGTCCTACAAAAATCTGGCCAAAATTCTATAGCAGGAGCAAACCTGGACTTCAATTATTCTCAACTTTTAGAGATTATATTACATCAGCGAATCCCCACTGAAACACTTATGGCAGTGGTAATTTGTCAGTAGTTGTTACTAAAAGCATGAAAAGGCTGGAAATACCTTGCAGCAACATCCCATCAGTAATACCTTTCTGATTATTGCTATAGTCAATGCTTGTACAGTCTCTTGGACTTATTAGTATATAATGCCTCCATTCAGATTTAGATTAATATTTCTACACAACGATTTCATGGGACACTTTAAATTGTGTGAATGACAGATGCTGTTACATTTAAAGGACTCCAGCCATGGCTGGGGCAAGGATCATTGCCAGCCAGTATCTTTAAAAAGGAGTTTCAGCAATTCATCCAACATCTGAAATCGGTTACACACAAATACAACTTTATCCCAGGCCAATGATAGTTTGACCCTACTTAATAACAGTTTAAAACTCTTATCACATCACTGTGATAAGAAAATATAATTTTGCAAGAACATGATGATCTACCCAGCTTATGTTCTGAAGGGTGTTTGGTAAACACAGCCTCCTACTTTAGATACTTTTTTCTCCTCCTACAGAGTGGCCTGAAAGGGAAATTCCAAAAGCTGCACCAGAAAATGTACCACTGCATAGCCATAATGTAGCAGTGTGATCTCAAAAAATTGTAGCCCCATTTTCAATACTTTTTGTTTCGATTTTTTTTTCTATGGAATGCTGTAGTTGGAATATTCCATTCATCTTGGTTATTGTTGGAGACAATCTGCTAGCCACGATTTCACTCTCCTAGGACTGATTCAGCTTCTCTGGTTTGTAGTGTCTGGAAATCTGGGGGATTTTCTCCATTACTGCATCCTGATTCTCCAAAGGGTTTCTGCAGGGTTGCTCCCTGTGGGGACTTGTGTGGGTTTGTGACCCCTGGTGATACACAGCTGGCTGAGTGTGCAGCTGGCCCCTGGGGCTCTCCCCTGCCCTCCAGGTTCAGGTTGGCTTGGAAGCACTGCTTGGATGGTGTCCAGCTCAGAGGTTTTCTTTGCACTTTGCTTTAAAGCAGCTCAGTTTCTGCTATTATTTATGCTGTAGCATCTTCCCTCATATACCTCAGGCTACTGGCATGAAGGAGCATCACTTAAAAAGTAATTTAGCAAATAAGTATACTTTCCCTAGGGTGCAAATAAGAGGAAAAGTTGTAGTAAATAGCTAATGTAAGCAAAAGGTGCCTTGGGGGAACCCTAAGAATCACTTCTTTGAAACCAGCAATAACTTCTGGTGCTATTGGTCCTGAGGCAGCAGCAGTCAACATTGTTTAAAAAAGCTCCCTTATGGTGTACTCATTAATTAACTGCACTGTTTGTTGATTCTAGATTGATTCAGTTTGTTCTCAGGAGAGCATTTTTGGAAACTCAGTAATGCCTTGATGCAGAATTTCATCTTCAGGCCCTAAATTCCCAGGATGCTGCTTTACTGGGACATATAGAAGATGAAGTAAAAAGGAGAATTTGTTAGACAAAAATGATAATAAAAATATTTTAAATTCAGATGTAATTTTTGAAGATTTTCCCCACAGAGCTAAAAAATTACCTGCAGCAAAGTTTGACTGACAGGCAGGCTTTATCAAACAGAGAATAAGACAAATGGTATGCAAAATAGAGAGGAAGGTATTTGCTCCTAATTACTCGAGAAAGCATTTTAATTAAGTTGTTTGCCAATTAATGCCTCATTTTTAACATTCTATAAATATTCAAACACGTTTCATAAACTTTTCTTCTCAAGGAAACACTTGCAAATATTGTTAAAGAGATTCTTAGGGCTCTCTTAATGCAATGCACTTTACAATTTAAGTTTTATTTGCTCTTCTTGTGAATTAATAAGCAAGCAGAAAAATATGTCATTTCATATCACAAATGGCATATCTATATGTCTGTATCAAGCCTATATCAAGAAGATATTTAAAATGTCTTTATGTGAGGACTCCCTTCTATTCTGTGAATGAGAAACTGGGAAACATTATTGAACTTGAACTTGAAACAGACCAGTGAAATGCAAAAGCATTTCACTTTTCCCATACTCTTTCAAACTGATCACTCAGAGCTATTTATAACCAGTCCTGCTGCCTAAAACTATTTCAGTTCAAGAAGAGTTAATTAAGAAAAAATAATAAGCAAGTGGCAAGGAGAGAAAATGGAATTATCTCAGTAGTGCTGAGGCTTGATTCACCCTTCATCTTAACACACACACACACAGCTCTATTCTTCATCCACAGGGACTTGCTCAAGCTACAAGCTTGGACCCTGTCTCCCTGGCCTTGTCAGAGCAGAAACCTGCTCGTACACTCATGTACACCAGGACTGGAAAGAAAAGAACCAAGGCTCTTTTCTTCTGCATACAGAAAACAAATGCCTCTTTCTCCTCATATTTTAAAGGCTTCCTGTTTTTATGGAGCAGCTGTCTCTATTTTAAACTTCACACAGGCACTTTATCTGTTTATTTATTCATTCATTTGCTCTCCCCAGGACTCTCCTTACTGATCCAAGATTTGTTTGCTCAAATGACCAGTACTTCCCTTATCTCAGAGCTTAACTTTGAAACCCAGATCCTGCCCCACCCCCTTTACTGTCATTAGTCATTTGTGCCTGGATCCAGGCTCTGCCTCATGATTCAGGAAAGACCCAGCCTGATCTAAAACACCACCTGGATCGAAGGGGCACAGGCAGTGGGACAGGATGAGATTAAGGGGGAGGAGAATGGTGCAGCTGAGAAGTCAGTCTTTGGGTGGATTAATCTCAAGGGTTTTCCCAGTCCTCCAGCACTCACTGGATCAATTCTTGCAGAGAGTTGGCCCCTGGTGTCTCCCTGCCATCCAGCTGCTGCTCAATCTGTTTGCTCAACTCATAAAACAGCAGCAAGCTCTGATCCCAGAGCGGGAGGGGGCCAGGTATGGAAGGAGGCACTGCAGTGTCATCTCTGTCTCACTGCAAACAAAGATCTGCAGCTCCCCAGCCATGACTGTAATGGACAGTACAGACTGTCAGCTGTTTCTTCAACAGTGCTTAACTTACAGTTTTCTTTCTAAAGACTTGATAACTTATAGCAAAAATCAAATTAGAGCACCATGGAGCTGACTGATTCCACTGGTTTTTCTCAGTCTGCATATCAGTACCTTGGAATGAAAGCCTGGAAACGATGTTTCCTTGGATGCCTCAGCCAAATTTATAACTAGCCCTCTCTCCTTGCCTATATGTCTCCTCCAGTTCCTTACTCAGACTTGGGGCAACTTATACCTCCAATGAAGCAGCCCATGAAGATAGACAAGTTACAACATCAGAATGAAGGTAAGTTTGCAAAACAGAGGAATAAGTTATTAATTAGTTCAGAGGGTAACTTTTGCAGCCAATACTTGCAATGTCATAAGGGAATCAAGCAAAAATTTGCAACTAAAATTGTTTATTCAGAAAATGCCTTTAAAAAGGAGCAAAAATGACTGCTCATTCAAACTGTTCCTATTACAAAAAAAGGAAGATCTCAAAGGAAATTTTCCCTAGCAGGGGGTGTTCTTTGTAACTTAGTCACCACATGAAATCCAGG
This sequence comes from Eopsaltria australis, assembly GCA_034509425.1. Classification (NCBI taxonomy): domain Eukaryota; kingdom Metazoa; phylum Chordata; class Aves; order Passeriformes; family Petroicidae; genus Eopsaltria; species Eopsaltria australis. The sequence goes on along the minus strand of JAVTVJ010000144.1, from coordinate 2,342,448 downwards.
AAACGCATTACATTAAATATTTTTTCTCTTTTCTCTACTGATTTTCAGAAACAAGACAAAGAAAGTGGTGACAAGCCCCTGAGAAAGAAAGGGGGAAAAAAAATCAAACAAAGTTGTAAAAAGCTAAAAACAGGAGAGGAGACCTTTTAACAGGTAAATAGGATAAAGGACAAAGAGTGTTTGAATGAAGGTTAGCACAAGGGAGCCCTGAGGCTGACTTGGGCTCCTGGGCCCTGCCATACTATGAATATTAAACAATAGCTTATCTTTTCCTCTGTCTTGCAACACACAGCTCCTCTCAGAGCCCTTACCAGTGGAGATGCTAAGGCTCTTGATCACGCTTAGAGTCCAGAGAAGGCACATCCTGAAATAAGAAGTGCTCCCTTTTTTTGCTCCTTGACTCCTTGTGGGGCATTACCCCCACAAAAATCAGCAGCTTTTATCCAAATTGTCCTCAAAAAGGAACACAGATGGTCTCCACAAAGGCCCTGCAGCCACGCTGAACAGAGCACCTCTGTCCAGAGCAGCAAGACCTCCCTGACCAGGGAACATTTTAACTCTGCTCTATAGAGCTCTGAGACCAAGAGCTGCAGGACTACATTTTCTGACATTTCACTGCTGAACTCAGCCAGAATATTATGTTCACATCTAGCTACTCACAGAGAAAATATACTGGCCAAAGTGCAGAAGGTCACAATACCTTATAACCTCGATATTTCACTGGGTATGTTATTCCTGCTTCTCCCAAGCCTGTGGGAGGAGCTTGGTAAGGCTGGGGACATAGGGAAAAAGCAGCTGTACTTGGTCTCAAAAATATGTCCCCCCTTTGAAGACAATTAGAAATAGTAGAAACATATAATAATAATACTTCCACAATTTTTCTTTAACCAGTGTCATGTGGAGCAGCCAGCTGCTGCCAGGAGTACTGCAAGAGCAGGGACTGCCCATACTTGGTGTGTTTGGGGCAACCCAGCGTTTCTTCCATTTGCTGGTTTGAACTGCAGCTCCAAGCAATGAGCAGTCTCAAGTGAGAGGGAAGCCTGGGGACATCTATATCTGTGTTTCAATCACAGATTTACCACGAGGCAGGGAAACAGGTTTTACTATCAGGCAATGCCTGTCTGAAGTCTTTCCTTCTCCTGCAAGAGCTGTATGAAAGAGACAAGTCCTTTGCTTAAGGATGTGCTCTTCTGAGTCTGGATTTCTCTCATGGCAATAAGCCAAGACTTCAGGTTTGGAGGACTGGTTTTGCGGGATCCTTTGAGCAGAACGAAGAAAAGTCACACACAACCATTTTGCAAGGTTTTGATAAGATACGTAGGAGGAGCATTTCCTTTCTGTCACACACTGTGCTCATGGATGTTGGGGTTTTTTTCAAACTTTGTTCTACCATTTGCTGAAATTCAACAGAATTCAAAGGGTTTAAGGAAAGAAAATTGCTGTGTGTCCTTGTTAGCAAAGCTAACTCAATAATCAGTGTCACAGAACCAGAGAATATTCAGAGTTGATGGCTACAGCAGAGCATGGGAGCAAACCAGAGATCTTTGGCCCTTCTCATACATTTGTTACCTTTGCCTGCATTAAGGAAGACAACTATGAGAATCTGGAGTAACTCCAAACATTTGCCAGCTGGTTTTGAATGTTCTCAGCTGTGTGTGCTGTTGGATAATCTTAGTCTTATTTTGTGCTGTTTGTTGCTGCCAGATAGTGTTACTGTTTAATGACAGTGTTAGAGGAGGCAAAAGTAGGTCCAGCTTCTGAGCTAGAAATAATCCAACACAGCTCTGGCTGAAAGTTAATGCAGTCTGAAAAGAGAAAAAAAAATTCTCCAGTGCATTCATTTGGCTGGTCCTCCTAATACTTGTGGGAAAAAAAACAATTTTCAAACCTTTGGTTTTGGTTTTCTTCCCTGCCATTATTGAAGCCAGTACTTTTCTCTGATGTGAAAAAATTCAAGTGCAGACTGAAAGCCCTTGCAGAATTTCTGTCAGATCAGTCTGCTCACCAGGAGAATTTTTTTGGTTACTTCAAAGGCTCACAGACTCACAGAATGGTTGAGGTTGGAAGGGACTCCTGGAGGTCATCTGGTTAAGCATCCCTCCCTTAACCTTGCAACAATTTTAATGATTTTCCATCCAGGTTCATGGAATTTTTCTAATTTACTTCTAGATCCAAATAGAAACTTCATAGGAAGTCAAATACTCCTGCCTTCTGAACACTTACCCAGCAGTTCAATGACCCATGATTGTTCTCTCTTAAAAATAAGATGCTCCATCTTGACCCCTAAAGTACAGTCAGCTTCTTCCCAGCACAAGGCCTAATTAAAGATACAAGTGATCTGGTCGAAATTTTGCCAAGCTCTGTGAAAACTGCATCAGGATTTGCTTAGAATGTTTTTATTGAGTGAATTAACTCAAAACAGACTCAACCCTCAGTTAAAAATACTATGGGTCTGTTCAAAACCACATACTTTGGTATTTTATCTACTTTTATTTTTAAAAATCTCCTGCTCAGGTTTTTTTTAAAAATCTCTCCTTCAAATTCTCCTCACACTTTCAGCTGTCATTTTTCTTTGCTGTACAGAAATGTTCCACTCTCTTATTTTAAATATGGAAAGTAATCAATAATTTGGCTATTATTAACCTGTTCACACCTCCTCAGTCAGTCTGATCCATAGGAAATTCATGCCGCCAAAATCTGTAATTAGCTGCCAATAATTAACTCACATTTCTGGGAGGGTCTAATAAATCAGCAATGTTTTTGCTCTCAGAGTCCAGAATTAAAAGTATGGTGAGAATACTGTCCTTGCAGACTCAGTTCTTCTAAACCTAAAACTTGTGGATGTTTCTGGACAGCTAGATTCTATCAGTAAATAAAAATATGTCACTCACTTCTTCCCAGAAGAGAAACATATCATCCCAAATCTCAGCTGTTTGGGGAATGTTGGAATGTTTCTTTCTGTTCCTTGGAAACAAATAAACAAACAAATGTTAAGTGTGTACGCATTTAAAAAGCCTTTTTGATTACAAATATGTGATAAACTAGAAAAACAAGTTCCAACATGTGGTTCTGAAAATATTTTTATCTTTTGAACCTAGAGATAGAATACTGAACTGAATTGAGATCCTGTGACTCTGTTGTGTTTGGGCTGTGCCTGCTATTTGGGGAAGGAATGTAGGTAGACCCCCAGAGCCAGCCTAGACTCAACAAGCTCCTGCCCAGCCTGTGATACCCAGGCAGCTTTCCCAGAGTGAGCTGGCGCTGTCTGGGTGAGGTTCAGGGGGTTTCATCTTCTCTACCTTGCCATCCCAGAGCCTCTTTCTACACACACCCCCAAAGGCTATCTGTGTACAGAGACTGGACAAAATACACAGTGTGCTTCAAAGCACCTCCCCTGCACAGAGGAGCAGGACCCTGGTGTGGACATACATCCACACATCAGTTTACACACAGCCTGAGCAGGGTTTTCAAGGGCTGGATTAACTCTCATGGCCATATGACTGAGATTACATGGAGGGGAAGGCTACAGAGGTGATTAGGGGTCTGCAGCATCTCTCTTGTGAGGAAAGACTGAGGGAGAAGGGCCTGTTTAGTCTAGAGAAGTGAAGACTGAGAGAGGATCTCATCACTGCATTTAAATATTTCAAAGGCAGGTGTGAAGAGGATGGTGTCAGACTCTTTCCAGTGGTGCCCAGTGACAGGATGAGGAGAAATGGCCATAAACTAAGTTGTGAGAAGTTCCATTTCAACAGGAAGAGCTACTTTACACAGAGGATGGCAGAGCACTGGATCAGGTGCCCAGGGAGATTGTGAAGATGTGGTTGTGTCTCTCCGAAGACATTCAGATCCCACTGGGAGGTGTTCCTGTGTCACCTGCTCTGAGTGACCCTGCCTGGGTAGGAGACTTGGATGAGATGATATCCAGAGGTCCCTCCCAAGCCTATAAATTTTGTGAGATAGTTTTCAAAAGGCTTACCACTGGCTTTTCACTCTTACATCTAGGACACTGGATAGCCAAGTAAGCACCATGGAGGAGCACAGTGTTTTGCCAGAGGAAACTTCTCTCAGGGGGACTTGAAATTGAAATTGTGTCCTGTCCTCATCAGCCTGACACAGGCTCAAGAAATGATTAGTAGTCCTGTTCAAATGGAACAGGAAAATGGTTCAGTACTGAAAACATTCAGATCACTGCATAGACACCATGAGAACTCCTGTGTGCATCTGGTGCTCTGGAGATGTGCAGCTGGTGCAGGGGGGTAGGATGAGCAGCAAGCAGCTGCTCTCCGAGGTACATTCCCCTCGGGACTGAGCATATCTCTAGTCAAAAATATGTCAGGGAGTTATGCTGGCTGAACCAGAAGTCCCACCCTGCTGAAACAGCCAGTGGGGACTGCCTGGCAGTGCTGTCAGGGGAGTCACACTGCATAGGGATGGAGAAGACAAGGAGCAGCACTGGATGCCTCTGTGTGAGTGCAGCCTGGTGTTTCAGACCCTTCAAAGTGTAGCCCACCTAGACTATGAGGGGCAGACAGAAGCCAGCCTCTCTCTCCCCACTAGGCTCCCCCCGACCAACCAAGAAGCTGAGGGGGAATTTAGGGATCCGTCAAATGAGTGAAATGTGATGGACCTAAGCCTCACTTGACAGCTTCTACTTTGCCCCAGAAATAGGGGAGAAGGGAAGCGCCACCTTCTCCAGATCCTGTCATTTAATAAACCTATACTCAGCTTGACTGTTTGAAAGGAGACCAGATCCCTACATTCATTAGAGACCTCGGTGACCTGATGCCTAGGATTATTTCCATCCATGGTGTTCCCTTATTTGTCTGGGCTTAAAACGTTGCACTGTGACATCTCTCAGCTCCTTGCTTTGAGCTGTGTCCCTTTTAAACCCCTCTCCAAGACTTCTGACTCATCCCACTTACTGCATTTGGAGTCCAGAGTCTTCCCCACCTGAAGGCCTCTGACATGTTTAGATGCTATACCAGACTTGACCTGCAGGCCAGAAAATGTACACCTGGCACAAATGGGCATAAGCACAAAGTTTTTCCTTCACCTTAAACAGAAACCTCTTTTACCTCCCAAAAGAAGCTGGATTTCCTATGGAATAAATGGACCCTTAGGTAATTGTAGTTTCCAGTTTAGATGTGCTTAGATTAGTGTAACAAAAGGACCTTTCTAAGGCTGTCCTGACTTATTAGCAAAAAGAACCCTTGTGCAAAGGGAAAAATAAAATCCATGCTGTTGCATGTAGTTTTCAGTCACTAACTCACACAATTCAAATAAGGCTCCCGTGTCCCAGCTCTCAATAGAAACAGCCTACAGTGGTCTCACACATAACATGGATTTAGATTCCACCTTTCTCCTCCTAAACTCTGGTAGATAGGACTATTTAATGTCGTCCATTTCACAAATTACAAAAGACTGAGAAGATACAGTCCATATTTTCCTTCACCCTCAGTGATCTGTCTCCCAGATCCTTCTTGTTTTTAAATTGCTACACCTGTATCCATTGATATATGGGCAAACATATGTCAAGATAAATCTTTCACCTTACCTTCCACTGGCACATTACAAAGGTAACAGCTGCCACTAGATTTCGATTAACCTTTTTAGATCTTTTACTAACCTCTCCCAAATCCAAATCTCCTATTGCTGAGTGTAATTTGTTCCACATCCAGGCAGCAAAAATATCTATGTTCTGATGAAATATTTCTCAAATAAATTAAAAATTAAGAATTTTCAAGTTGATTTTAAGAACTAGGTGTAAAGGAAAAAATGCCGAAGTATCTGTAAGTGCAAAGGGATCCCCCATCTGCAATGCCCCATCTGCATCACTGTCCTTTAAAACCTCTCCCCTGGGTCTCTTAGGTGCAGCTAGAAAGAAAATATCTTATGCCATATCTGCATATACTAGATTGCTGTCTGGATTTTGCTAGTGGATACAGTTTTCATTTAAGCTTAGTTGAGAAGACAGGCATACATTCATTTTTATGTATGTCATCCGCTTCTGCAGGGATAAAGATCAAAATCCTTAATATCCCTCTTCTAGCCTTCTTTAAACAGAGATTTACACACAGATTTATTTCAATTCCAGTTGATAATGACTTGTAAGAGTCTTGATGTCTTTGGAAAAATCAGCCTTGGCAGTTCTCCATTGACCCCCATAGTCAAGAGCACCACATCAGTTTGAAATGGCTTATTTCTGTGCCTGAAAAGAAAATCCAATCTACTTATATATTAGGTCAATTATTTAAATTAAATATCATCATAAGTCTTCCTTTTAAGTGTGCTTGGCATGATTTGGGTTTGTGATTTCCACAAGATATCAGCTAAATATTTATTGCATTGTTATTTGTATTTAACATAATCTGCCATCAGCACCAGGGGTTAATGGATTTACGTTTTGCATTAGGGGAAACCAGCATGTGGGTTGTATTTCAGCTACAGTAAATGGTGCTATGCTTATGAAATACCAAAAACTTTTGTGCAGCCTAAGTTATTTAGAGGAGAAAAAAAAAATCACTACAGCATAGAAAATAAAAAGAGTAAACACACAAATTAACTCCTGGCACATATTTTGTTCTGGGCTGTAATACTCCTTTTAAGATTGCCCCTTTTTAATAGCTTTTGAAAAATTTCTTGCATAATGGCATTTTAGTCATCATGTTAATGTCAACAAACAAGGCAGATTAATGCTTATAATCCTGAGCTGTCTCACACTCTGCTTATTAGAACTGTAGGCAGATCTTCATTAGGATGAATGACATCTGAATCTGTAAGCTCATCACAACAGAGGCACCTTCTTGCTGTGGTGTCACCCTGCAGATGACAATGTCGGCCATTATGAATGACACTCCACAATTCGTTACTTCCTGCCTCAAATTGCAGTTAATCTTTCATCCAAACTGTACACATGTGCAGCTTTAAGTGGGCTATCACAGCAAGTACCCAGTAATGCTGCAAGCACATGGAGAATGACAGAAGGTAAATTGCTTGTCAGGAGGTCTGTATTTCAATTCACAGCATATTCCAAACACGTTGTGGTGAAAGCTCTCCACAACAGCTGCTTTCATTGCTAACTATTTTTGATGTAAATGTCAATAAAGCTCCAGGCCCTTTCATATTTTTGGCCAAGACTGTCCATCTTCCCCTATGCAGGCTGGCAGGTTGAGCTCCATTTATCTACTCTTAGGAACATGTCCTATAATAATGATTGTCTCTGGAGACCGTTTAGAGTGATTGAAAGCAGTGATTGGGACAATAGGCTGCTGAATTTCATTGCTGGATTGGGTTGACAGGTGACTGCTTTTATATCCTCTAGAGGAGAGATGGAAATAAAAACAGTTATATCTAATCAACAGACAGGCATCTACCGATTGCAAATCTATACCTTCAGTTTACCCTTCTTATTGGAACAACTTAACCGCGAATTATTACAGGACTCTAATATTTCTCCAGTGGTCAGAGGGTTTTCAGAAGAAAGGAAGAAGGGGAAGATATGTGTTGCCTCACTAGAGGTGAGAGGTGGGGAAAGAACATGTCACAGGCTGTATAGCTCTACCAGTTCAGCGCCAGCTGCTGCTTTTAGTAGCTGCAGTTAAGATCTCCATTTTGCTTTAATGAAAATCCCTGGGTGTTACAGAAAGAAGGAATTTCATTTTTAATCAAAGAGGCCATGAATTTTATACATTGCCCATGAATTTTAACACACTGTAACAGTGTATTTTTTTTGTCTTGCATTTAAGCAAAAGTTCTGTAAACTCATTAAGCTTACTGTGGATATTTTTTCTTTTATGAAGTTGATAATTAACATACCACTGGGTTTTCCAAAGGAGATGGGAAGACGATCAGGTAGAATTCTGAAAACAGTATGGCAAACAGTCTAAAATATTCACTCTGCACCAGCATCTGGCTCTTTGGCAGACCCCAAAGACTGTTGTGCTGGCACCTTTGAAATTCCCTGTGAGTCCATGTAGTTGCCCATGGTTACACAGCAGCTGGGATCTGGCTTCCTCATCTTCCCTGCCACCACATTCCCCCCCACCTCCACTTACCTTTGCTTCTGTAAATCACATCCACTTCTGTCCATCAGTGGTGCCCATTGCAATGTTGCATCCATTTCCCTTTCTAATTTGCAGACCAGGAGGTAGAGAGTAAGTAGTTTACCCTTGCCCATTTCTTTTGTCTAAATCTGCATTAGTGTAGTTCTGTTCACATTTTACACTGATTTTTGTTTACTAGAATCTCAACAGGACTGAGCAGCTTTCTATGGCTCTAGGCAATGCTGACACAAGTTGTGAGAATAATATGATTAAAAGCAGCTAACTACCCAGCTGTTAGAGTCACACCTCTAACAAAAACCTGTTTCAAAAAAACCTCGATGCCATACTATCTGAGTTTTAGCCTTCAATTAAAAAAAAACCCAAACAACTGAGTGCTTTTTGACTCCTGTAAGCCTTATATAACAGCAGTTTTATTTTGAAAATTTGGGGGTGCACTGGGTTTGCATGGCAACGTTTTGGTAGCGGGGGGTGGCTCTTGTGAGAAGCTGCTAGAAGCTTCCCTCATGTCCATTGGAGCCAATGCCAGATGACTCCAAGATGGACCTGCAGCCGGCCAAGGCTGGGCGAACCAGTGATTGTGGAAGCACCTCTGGGATGACTTGTTTAAGAAAGGGAAGAGAAAAGCGTGGAGTAGGAGCAGCTGGAGGGAGGAGTGAGAGTATGTGAGGGTAACATCTCTGCAGACCCCCAGGTTAGTGAGGCAGGGGAGGCAGGAGGTGCTCCAGGTGCTGGGGCTGAGATTCCCCTGCAGCCCGTGGGGCAGCCCATGGTGAGACAGGGTGCGCCACCACAACACATGGAGCTCCATGGGGGAGCAGAGATCCTCCTACAGCTCACAGAGGAACCCACAATGGAGCAAGTAGATGTACCCAGAGTTGACTGTGACTGCACGGGAGGCTCCCACTGGAGTGGGCTCCTGGCAGGACCTGTGGCTCTGTGGAGAGAGGCCAGGCTGGAGCAGGTTTGCTGGCTGGACTTGTGACCCCATGAGGACCCACACTAGAGCAGGTTGCAAAGAGCCTGTGGGAAGGACTCACATTGAAGATATGCAATGGGAGCAATGCCACACTGGAGCAGGAACAGAGAGTGAGGAGGAAGGAGCAGAGACAATGTGTGAGAAACTAACTTCAGCTGCCATTCCCCATCCCCCTGTGTCACTGAGGGGGAGGAGGTAGAGAAATCAGGAGTGAAGTAAAGCCTGGTATAAAGGGAGGGGTGGGGGGGAAGGTGTTTGAAGATTTAGTTTTGATTTCTCATTACCCTACTCTGATTTGAATGGTAATAAATTAAATTAATTTTCCCCAAGTCGAATCTGTTTTGCCCATGATGGTAATTGCTGAGCAATCTCCCTGTCCTTATCTTGACCCACAAACCTTCCATCTTATTTTCTCCACACTTTCATCCAGCTGAGGAAGAGAATGATAGAGCAGCTTGGTGGGCATCTGATCTCCAGACAAGGTCAATCCACCACAGTGCGGAAAATACCTACAAATATTCATAGAAAACTTTATTTCTCCATGGAAATAAAACCAGCTCATTTGAATAAGGCTCAGATTATAGAGTCAATGCAAATTTTCTTTGGAAATAGAAAAAGAAGCAATTCTTTCCAGTTCTTGAATAACAATTTTATATACACTTTTGCTTAAATAAATGCAACTGATAGGTTTCCAAAGGAATACACTCTAGTTTAAGGCCCTAAAATCAGCTTGGAATGTTCAAAATCTGATTAATATTATAAGCACTGGGCCCCTTGTATCAGATCCTGCATGCCAGCTTACCAGTTTGTGCAGGTTTCCACAAACTGGAGAGAGAAATACTTGTTGTCTTGCAGGCCATGTGAAGAGGTTGGATTGCCAAAAAGCATTATGTTTTGTTATTTTTTATTGAATGTTTTGGTTTTGTTTGGGACAGAGTTAATTTTCTTCTTAACAACTGGCACAGCACTATGTATTTGGATTTTGTATGAGAATATTTGTTAACAAAAGAAATAAAGCACCTGAAATTTTGGTAAATCTATGCTAAGAGGCTATTACAAATTCCTTTTAATATATTGGTTAAATTGACAGACTAAAAAGATTAAAAGTAAATTCCAAAGCAAAGAAATAGAACGACCAAGAAAAGAGGATGCATGAAACAAATAACCCATGTTTTGTTTACATACCAGTTTGAATCTCTGTGCAATGGGAGGTTAACAACTGGGTTGAGAGAGTCTAGGAAGAAGAGCCCATTTCACACATCTGATAATGTATCTGTCGCTCAGGCTCTAAGTCTTTCCTCATCCTTAACCCCAAAGAAAATTGTGTGTGAATCCAGACCTTAAATCATATTGTCTTTTCTTTTATTTTTCTTTAAAAAATTGTCATTTCTTTCTAAAAAGAAAACTGGGTGAAGGATTGATTACATTGTCAAGAAATGCACTAAAAGCCAGCAAATCCATAATATTTAGAAGTTAGGAAGTTTTCTGCATGCAGTAACATCCACTAAGACATAAAAATAGAAAGTTACTGAGTTTCACTACCTTACTACAGAGGCAAAAGCATTACAGTGAAAATACAGAACCCTGTTCTAATTTATTGCTTAAAAAATAGTCTAGTTTTATTCACAGAGGTATGGAAATACATGATCTTTCTATCATCTGGGACCAGATTGCCCTAGAAGGACACTCAGAAAGAAGGAAAAGCAGGGAGATGAATACTGGGCTATTTAAACAGAGAATGTGAAGTAATTTTGGTGATTTGCAGAGGTATGGTTTTTTCTTCAAGTACCAGTTTTTACAAAAATATTGCACAACCATTTGCAGTAATTGTCATCAAATTGTTTTTGTGGGCAAACTACCTAAGGAATACGGCCAGTTGAGGCAATTGTCTATTACTTGGGAGCCAACTTAAAAGTGAAGAAACTGTTCATGTCCTTGCTTTTTATTTTCTGTAACATGAGTTACTGTCAGATGTCTTTTGTAACCAGCATTCACCTTTGATTCTCTCTGTTTAAACAGAGAGATATACTAAGGATTAGACATATGGTTCCATGTACATTCAACAACTTAGGTTTGCTAAGATCTTGCGTAAATGTTTTGTAAATTTTCCCTTCTTCAGCATTGCTGTGGGTTAGGTAAGCCCTCTCTTGAACTCTGTGCAGGACTCATTCAGTGAAGGCTTATGCTAAAATCATTCTCCCAGAGTAAATGTCTACCAGGACTAGATGATATCTGTGGTCTCTCATGCAGGTGTCCACGGGGTGGAATATGTTAGATAATGTATCTGTGCATCCCCATATCTGTGGTAGAAAGAACTTGATATCTGTTGAAGATTTTGAAATATCAGTGTTAGCAAAAGTCCAATCAATTGTCCTCCTCATCATAGGAGATTTGATCTGGTATTTCAATTGTTAACAGGCATTATCCTTTAATAGTAACAGGGTATTTTTTTTGAGAATGTCATTAAATTTTAATTTAATTTATCCCACGTAGCCTTTGACACTTCACTGAGGTAAGCTAGGCTCAGTGGAAGGGGAGAGAGATATAGTTCAAGGATGTGAATCCTAATGCACCAGCACAAAACTCAATCAACCTAAGTGGTAGGGCACCTAGATTGCTAACCTAGTCACTTCAATTACACATCCAAACTTAAACAGAATAAATTTGCCTCAGTAAGGTGAAAGTCAATGTAGATATAAACACACTTCACAACTCCCTGGCCTCCTGGAGTGTCACAGGCTAAGCCGATGTGAGACATTATCAGCCCTGAAGAGTGGGTGGTTGAGAACTATTCCATGCTCTGTGAAGCACTGCCTGAAACAGCAGCCTGATGCACCATGCCAGATCTACAGCTTCCTGTTAAAAACATTTCTCTGAGGAAAGCCAGTATCTGTGGCCTTTCCAGGTATGGAACCCACCTGAATAATAGCTAATTAATATAAAACTATTGATTTTAAACTTCTTTTGTGTATTTTCATTCTCCAACAGAGTCCACAATGAAAAATTTCAGTAAAAATATTCATTGTGTAAAATCAATTCTGGCTAATTAAAATATTCAGGAAGCCAAAGAATGCTCTAGAAGACCAACTTGAAAGTCTGATCATAGTCTGTGTCACATCAGCAAGGCTGTAGCTGCACTGTGGTACAGAAAGTGCAGTGCTTTTGGCGAGTGTATTTAGCTAGCAGTATTAGATGAATAATTAATCTAAACTTCTCTTAAAGAGAGATGCAAGACATAGCCTGGAAAACGTCGCAAGCAGTAAAGCAAAATTTTGATATATGAGGATATGAAAAAGTCTGTTAGGCAGAGGTGTAATAAGGACCTTTTATTTAGAGTAAAGTGGCTTTTTATTGTCTTTAATTTTCCCATTTAATTGTTCACAATGGAGGAGTTAATGTTCAAGAGAGGAGTTCCAATTAGCTCACATCAAAAAGTCAGAAGGAGAGTTTGTCTCCAGAAAGGTGTAACACTGTCCTGCAGTTCCTGCCATCCAGTGCAGTGTCAGACACGTGTCTCTTGAAATCTCAGATCAGCTTACCAAAAGCACATCTACCATGGTCTTACAACAAAGCATTGAGGGAGAAAATTTATGCAGTAGTGACTGACTGTTACACAATTAAATATGATGGCATGAGGCATCAGAGTAACATGGAAAATTTGTCCATTGCTTTACGTTATGTAAGGGATGATTCATCCCTGAAAATATCACAGGGAAGAGGTGCAACTCAATCATCTTCATGCCAACTGCACCTCTGACATGATTATTGCTCCTTTGAAAGCAGCTGAGTTCTTTTCTAGTGGCATCATTAATTTGTGCTATTATAAGGCCAGTCTGAAATTTATGAAGAGGAGTTGGCATATAAATACACGTCCAGAAGGAATGTGAAAAGGAAATACATTGAAGTATGCATGATTTCAGGCATCTATTTCATTGAGTAGAGCATGTCTTGAAAAGAACATTTATGAAAACGTTCCAAATGGTGATTGCTGGGGCAATGGTGGCTTAATTTCTTTTAGTTTTTTGAAATTTTTTTTGGTTGCTGTCATTGGCATGATGATAAGGAAGAAAATGAAGAAATGTGAAAGGAGAAGCACAAAACTGACAGCCCATCTTTTCTAACATTGACACCTCATATATTTGCTATTCTAATATTCTATAATATGTTGTTACAATGGGAATTGCAATTGGTTCATCCATTCACACACGTGGAGAAGGTGGATTTGAATAGAATTTATTGGAACAGAACATTGTAAGAAACCCTTATAATGTCTGTTTTCATAACCAGGCAAAGTTTTGACCTTGTAAAGTCTGCAACTGCACTACAGTTTTTGACTCCAGCATAAATCTGTGCTGGAAATACACTGGAAAACCCAAAAAAAATGTTTCAACTGTTTTGATTGCAACATCCAAATGAAGTTTTCCTGCCTTGCTGCTTAAAGCCTTTTTAAGATTCTCCAGTCAGAGACTGAAAATTGTAGAAACATTATAAGATAGAAAGCTTTAAGTTGCTAGTTCTTTTTATAAACATCTTATAAATGTTTTATAAACAGGTCTGAGACTCCCATGACCCACTCACAGAAAATCTATGAGAGAGAGAAAAGTCACCCTGTGTGAAGCATCAGGAAAAATGTAAACCCCAGAGAAATTCTAGTTAGGTTATAAAGTTCACAATGTCTCGGGTGGACCCTCTGTATGAAGCTGAATCACAATCAAAAAAAAAATAAAAAGCTCTACTGCATGAATAGCACAGTAAATGACATTATCTACTTATCACTGCTTGCAAGGGCTTTTGTTTTCAGGAAATCTACTGAACTCTGATTAGAATCAGTGATAGAAATAGGAGAGAGTAGGCATAAATAATGTTTCAGGCACACTCTTTTTTTTAGGACATAAGAAAAGGTAAGACACACACTTTTTGCATCCTGCTGAGGTATTGATCAAACTTTTGCATCTTGAATGCTGTGGGCATCACAATAAAGCTTTTCAGTCATTTTAGGCTAGAAAAGCTTCTGGCACGGGTCAAAAAGACCAGGCAACAGATGCTGCACAGATAAGGTAAAATGTGTTCCCCACAAAACAGTGAAAAAGTTTAAAAACCACAAAGGAGAAGTGAGAGGAGATAGCGACCTCCTTGCTCAGGGTATGGGTGTGGGTGAGTCAAGCGAACGCACAGCGGGAAGCTGACTTCTGATTTTCCCAGTGCACAGGATTGTGTTTATTAGCAATTCCTTCTCACTTTTGTGCAGGCACCAAGTGTGCGCTCTTTAGCTGCCTGCCAGCAGACGGGACATTGGGGTGGGCAGGGAAGGTTGAGGAGGGGAGCACAGGAGCCCTTGCCCTGGGATGGTGGCATGGGGCTGTCAGGAGCGAGCAGGCGGCACCGCAGACAATCGCAAGCAGGGGGGAGAGTACACACTTCTCTCGTGGCTCCCTTTGATGCCTGGATCAGATCGTCTCTTGGACCAGCAAACTCTAACACCTCTTCTGAAATCAGCTCCAACTGGTGATGAGCTACATCTGGCCTGTGAAATGAAAATAGCAAAACCTTTGATTGAGTCCAAGTTAAGTGGATCTTCATCATCTGCTCAGTCAACTTTTGCCAAGATGAATGATACTATGACAGTATTCTAATAATTTCTGAGGTGGATTCCCTCCTTTATTCATCCATCTGCAAAGAACAAACTGCAAACACTTTGAAAATTTACTGCTCTCTATGGGAGAAATTTTGATCTTTTCAAATACATCCACAGCATTTCACTGAGTGAAATGGAGTGCTACACGTAAGCCTGAATCAACCTGAAAACACAGACCTCAGCATTGAAAGAGGAATCAGATTTTTAAAATTGTCACAGTGCCTGTTTTTACACTGTTTATACATCAGTATTTTTCCTTTAAGCTGTTTTTACGTTTGACTGGACCTGGATATTTTGTTTTCAAGCAGGATAAACTAGACTGACTGAAATAATAGTCTCCCTTTGCCACCTCTACCACAAAGCAAATAAAAAGAAATCTTTAATAATATGTTCACAACAGAGGTTTTTAAATAATCAGAAACTCTGGCACTTAGAGGGCAGCAGTACAAAGATCGTTTGTGCTATCCTGCAAATTTTCTGGAAAGCACTGGATTTCTGCACTTACTGTACAGTGCATTGACTCTCCAAGTGCTGAAGGTAGCTATTAAATGGCTCCAACAATTTTTCATGTGTCAATATTTCAGTTCATTAGAAGATATTCAGCAGCCATGCAAAGCAGACACCCATGTCTTGCTTGCCACAGTGCCTGTCTGTGGCAGGCACAGAACATGCCAGGACTCTGCTTCCCTCCTGGCCTTCCAGCTTCAGTGTAGGTCCTGGTATTTTTCCAAATGAGGCACCCAGGTATCTACAAGCTGATAGGAAAGCTCTACCACGTCCTAAATACATGAGAGTGCAACCCCCTAAAACCTGAACTTGTCTTTCCCTCTGAGTTCAGGTAACAGTGGACTCTTCACCTGCTCCAGTTCTGCAGAGAATCCATAGCATTGGCTTCACAACACACATTTAACTTAGGGCAAGATTAAAGCCACAAGAAGCCAAGCAAAGCAATACAGCTGTCTTTTTGCCATGGAACCATAGTAAGATCTACTTTCTCTTAGCTCCCCACCTTACTGACAATCAGGAGTTTTACCATCCTGCAAAACAGCCGCCTAGCTGGCATTTCTACTTCTCCCTGTCCCTCACAGTCTGATGTCTACCCTGACTGGTTAAACACTAGCAGCTCTTTTCTGACAGAGGAGAGTGGAATAATGCTGTAGCCTGTCACAGATTTCAGTAATGGGTTGTTTCTTTTCCCTGCATCAAACAAAATCATGTTGGGCTTCGTTTTCCTTCAGCTGAAGTGGGACATCAGAGGAGTTGTCTGATTTTCCAAATAGCACATTTGACACTATCTTTTCCCTGTATCCATCCTCTTACTGGCTTTAATTCCTCTGTTTTCCTCTTTTTTTTCTCCCATCTTCCCTTTCTTTTTCCCTTTCTCTTCATGTTCACTCTTCCTTAACCTCTTGACTGCCCTTACATTCTCCAGACCCACTTGCTGGCCCTGCCTGCGTAAGGTCATTCCTGAGGTGCTATTGGCAGTTCTTTTCCTGTGAGGACTATTACCATGGGCTTTATTTACTTCCTCCTGCCCCAAAGGTGGACTGCTGCTGGCTTCCATGTTTGTGCTATTGTCTCTTAAAGATGCCTTGCTGCTGCTCTGTGTCAGCATTCCTCCTGGACCATGGTGATTTTCTTATGCCATGAGCTGAGATGCCACCTTACCAGAGGGTTTACAGTTATTTAAAGATGTTAGATTTGACCCAAATTGCTTTTCAGATTTTGGGGATCAGTTGGTGGGTTTGGAGAAGTGGATAAATATTTTGAAGAAAGAAATTATTGTTTTGAATAAATCAAATATTTTTAAGTTCTAACATGATATAATGCAGTCTCCAGCAATGGCCACAGAAAATGGTCTTGTCTTTTCTTGTGTCTGGCGTTCAAAAGTTGGAAACAATAGTATAGATAGATGGTTAAATAGATAGTTATGCATTACATTTTGTTATGGAGATGGAAAATAGAGAGAGAAAAATTTCATCACTGGGATTATGCAGAGCCAGATTTTAGAGGGAAAGAGTAGTAATTAGTCTCAGTTTAATCGCTGGTGGGAGATAGTTCACATTACCAAATGATTTGATGTTTCAGCACAAATGACAAACTGTGTTCAGAGAGGTCCAAGACTCTGTCAGCATGGCTGGAGACTAAATCACCTTTCCTCTTTATAGTAGATTGAGTTGTCCTTCCAAATCAGGGTTAAGGTCATTGGCAGGGCAGTCTGAGAATGAGAGCATCTGTCTGAAATATACCTGGACTGCAGATGTATTCAGAAATTCAATTTCTGACACTGCCAGTCCCTTGACCTTCACAAGCACACAAAGCCTATGAAAAGGCAAAAAAATAAAAAGACAAAAAAAAGCCTTGATATTTTTATTTGACTTCAGCTTCAAACTCCTGAATGGACCATCAAGATCTGCTGGATATATTACAGAGCCAAAAATAACCGTGTGTCGTGCAGAAAAATACACGCATTTTATCTTAATTCTAGTGTAGCTGTTCTGTATCCTTTCTCCACGTGCCTGCAAATTATTTCAGGTCCCCTCATACTCTATTGATGGCAGCTAGACATTTTCTAAAGTCCTTGAGCAATCATGCCATGGAGTAGATACACGGAAATCACCACACCAAATAGGCGAGCGCAGGAGTCCTAAATACACGTTTGAGCATTTTTCCCCATAGGTTGATGTTGGGAGGGATGTTTTGCATATGCTGAGGAAGCACAGGCTCCCAGGTGCCTGGGGAAGCAGTGTCCCTCGCAGGCGAGTGGTGGTGGCTGGTCCCAGGGGGCTGCAGGGCTCCGGAGGGCTGTGCTCCTGGGGACTACCTGCTTCAGCTCCCGCAGCAACAGTGAGAGCCATATGTGGAGCTGCAGGAAAACAGATGCTGTTTCTCCATTTGTGAAATCAAGTTGTTGGAAAGTAGTCAGCTTTCCGATGTACAAGAGAGAGCTCATCTGATCAACCTGCAGAGACAGAGTGAGCTCTATTTTTTTAAGAAATATTTGTCAATATTTTCAAATTGTTGGTGGATAGAGTGGTGCAAGAAATAATGGTATGGAAATAATCAGCTGATAACTGGCTTTGATAATAGGCAGGTTTTTGATGACCTGTGATTTTCGTAAACAAAGGGGCTGTGCAACCTGGATTTTGACTGTCAGATCTGCTTCCAGGCATGCATTTCTAGATGTACTGTAGGTTTACTGTAACATCTTGATTTATTATATAACAGACATAACCATCCACTTAGATTTCTTCTTACCACCAAAACAATAACATTATTCCCCTAGAATAAAATTAAGAGTGTTGTTTTCTCGGAGAGGCTTCAACACCTTTGTATTAAAATCCAAATAAATAGCTTTTCTTTTATTATCAACTAAGAATGTGTGCTATAATAGCAAACTGCCTAATTATTAAAAAAAAAGTGAATCATCTGAACTGATATTCTAAATCACTGTGACATAGTGAAACATGATTGTGTGTAATTTATTGTCCTTTAAATACATGGTTTATCTTATCAGAAATGCAAAGATCTAAAGAATCAGCTGGCTCCAGCGTCTCCAGACTGATAAAAATAATTTCTATTACTCTGGCTAACAGGACAGTTCAAGATACTAGACACAAATTAAAACGACCTCCTGGAAAATAGCAAACAAAGACTAGTGTTCTTTTACCGGGATTATACTCTTTGAGACTCTCTGCCAAGCTCCCTAAGATATTTTGTCAGCATGCTAGGTTCCTTCACAGTTCTCTGCAGGGTATCTATTTTCCACTGGTTCAGACCTGTGGGAATCTGTCCTAATTTTAGCATTAAATCTACCTCTTTTCAGCAATATAACTCTTTTGTTGATTGTATGAAGAATTTAGGATATAAGTCACTCAGAATTACATCTTGGGTATCTAAAATAGGTGGGGTAGGAGGTATGTAACCAAAATCCAGACTCCAGTTTGAATTTGTGTCAGAAGGAAAAAATTATGCTAAAGTTAATTCCAAAAGATTTATCTGCATGAACACTTTGTCCATATCTTTTGAATTTCTTTAATTAAATAAACTTTGTCTCACTGTTGGGATGCAATCCTTGTTAGAGATAAGGATCACAGCCACACCGGTGCTGACATTTGTGTTCAAACATGGACTCCTCCACAAATCATAAAAGGTGCAACAGTTCAGCTTACCTTGCCTTGGCTCCCAACCAACAATATTGCACAAATTGTGTAAATTAAGCTAACTCCATGTTAGTGCCTGGCACAAGAATCCTCTAGTGCAATAGCAATTTCTATTGAAAGGATGGAGATCATCTTTGCAGAGAAGGAATTACCTTCTGTGGTGCTGATCTGAGACCAGTGAGCCTCAAATACAAATCTTTACAATCAGTGAGCAAAGAACTTCTCTCTGACTTTGTCTCTTCTAACCTGCAATATTTGTACTCTGGGGAGGTCTGTATGGGACTGTATGTGAGTTTACCTGCTTCTCTCTCTTGAACACACACATGTGCAAACATGCCTAGAACTAAACAAAAGGTAATGGCTTTAAACTGAACAAGGGTAGGTTTAGATGACGTGTTAGGACAAAATTCTTTGCTGTGAGGGTGGTGAGGCACTGAAATAGGTTGCCCAGAGAAGTTGTGCATGCCTTGTCCCTGGAAGTGTTCAGTGCCAGGTTGGATGGGGCCTTGAGCAACCTGGTTAGTGAAAAGTGTCCCTGTGCAACATGGCTGCAGCTCCAGTCATCAGTTTGGTTACACAGAGGTCAGGGGAAATGTGAGCCACTCACTTGCAGTGTAAGATGCATTTTCCCCTGAACAATGTATTGAGGGCTCACTTAAAAGGTAACCCATCTCTCAGAGGACAGGGGAATTGCAGTCTTTGTAGCCAATTACAAGTCACTTCTAAATGAAATTGTGTGCATCCCAAAAATACATTAAAAATATTTAAACAATCCCATGAATGAGTTACTACCCTTGTGTGAGACTGGGCTACAGAGGGTAGGCAGAACTGGTAACCTCTCAGTCAGAGCACTGCTCTGTGAGCTGTCAGTGCCAAGTTACTCCTGAGGATTAACTCTGACTTCTAGAAATATTCTTGACCTTGACTAAAACTCTTAGATTTTGTTTCTCATTATTGCATGTGCATGGGGTTGGTTTCTTTGTTGTTTTTCTGTTTTAGCTTTACATCATGTTGGTTTTGGGGTTTTTTTAATCTAATACGAAATAAAGGAAAAACAGTTTGAATCATGTGTCCTGTTGTGGGGACCAAGTTAATTAAAATCCTGATGTATATATACAGCTGATACTCCTCACCCTAATGAAGAACATTAATTCTAGAACATGTGTGGCTGTAGTCACATTGCTACAAATTACTGGACTCTTTCCTTTATCTGTTTCCAAGAAAGTCTCCCCCGGTTAGTTAGCAAAAAAGAAAAATATGATGCCTTAGTTCTAAGCAGCATAAATTACATGCATCAATCAGAGGAAGCTTAAATTAAAATACACATTTGGCAAACAAATATGAATATGTTGATCTCATCTGTGAATCAAAATGATTTAATGCCAGTACTGACCCCCCACTGATCAACATGAAGGTCACTGCAAACTGCTTGATTCTCATTGAGAAATGTTGTCGTGTCTGTTAAAGATGCAGTTTTATACATTCCCTAATGCTCAATCTAATCGGTAATTCGAATGTAGCAGAATTGATTTATTTTAGAAAGAAAATACTGAATTCATTTTTTTTAATTTATGTAATCCAAAACAGATAGCTAAATTAAAATGTTAAAAAAATACATGTGGTGGATGGGTCTGGGCTGAAGGCTTTCCAATGTGTTTATGATGTTTTCTAATCTAGAGGAATACTATTTGTTAAATAGAATGCTACACCTTTCAGATACCAAGAGATCATAAATCAGTCTTCCCTTATCATCCCGTTCATGCATTCTGGCTATAGGAATAACTAGTTGTTTAACTCAATTATCTGGTGAAATGTGGCTCTAAAGGGATAATCCAAGGCCGGTTGGGTTGTCATTGCTCTCCAGACATCTCAAGCAAACAGATGAGTAGGACACTGGTTTTACTGAAACTTGAACCAGTTTTTGCCTTTTATAATCTTTTTGCCTGCACTCAGAACTTTTTTGAATTAGGCATGGAGAAAGTCATCATGGCCCCAAGGTAGATGGAACTGGGAAGGAGAAGGGCCACACTGTGGTGGGATGGTACACAAGATCAGAGCTCCTGATGGGAACAGAAGCAACAGGGAACCACATTAGAGTTCATCCATGGGGACAAAGTCCCCAGTGAGAGATGGGGAAAGAGGTCAGTTCAGGAAGTATTTCTTCCTGCAACAGACCCAGTGAGTAGAATTCATTATGTTTAGGTATATTCACACGTGTATGGAAATAGGGTTTTCCCATAGGTATGAATGTTTTTACATTGTCATTTGTGAAAAATTGCACTTTCTAAGTAAACATTTCACACCTCTGTAGCTGGGGAGTACAGCAGTGGTGAAAGCCAACTTCTCTGTGCTGCTAAAAAACAGAGACCTTTTTTGCTTACAATGTGAATTTATGACTTTCAGTGTCCAAGACTCAACATTTTTCTTTATTAGATAATCCTTGCCAGTCTCTCTGCTTACAAATTATTTCCATCAGAGGGTTTTTGCTATTTTTTCCTTCTTCATCTGGAGCTGACACATTCTCCAAGGATATTCAATAATCAGGTTCTACTTTCTAAAGCTCCCAGTAGCCCATCTATAGTGTGAAAACCTTTCAAAGCATACTCCAATTTAAACTATCTACTGGGAAAAAGCAGGAAGAGACATCTTAAGAATGCACTTTGACAGGAGCAGATCAGATGTTCACTAAGGAGAAAAACAATTTTGAAATTATTGTTCACCTTGAACAAAGCTTAATTTGTGAATCTTTGGCATTTGGATGAGAAGAAACAAGAAAGCACTCACTTTTTGTTTAATAAAATAAAACCATCAAAAGCACATGCTACTGTAGCATTAAAGTGCAAGCCACAAATGAGTTGTTTGCATCTTGGAGTTTATTTAGGTCTCACTAGGCGTGATGAAATTCTCAAATAAAGTATTGCAGAACAATGCTTTATGGAGGGATGATATTTTTGTGCTCTTCCTACCACATATACTCACACTGCTTAATATGATAAACCTTAAAAGTATGAGAACTGCAGCTTATCACGCAACTTTGATTGCTTTTCCTACCTTCCATTTTGTATCTTAGGTAGTTTCCTTCTTTGGTCCATCAGTCAAAAATCCCTGAGCAGCTTCTAATATCAATTTGATATAGAAATATTTTACATCTCTTGTTAAAGAGAGGATTCTGTCATTGTCAGCCCTGCACGTCTGTATGTAGAAGTCAAGCTGGATGGCTCCTGTTCAAGAGAGGCATCTCTGAGTTCTAGAGATTAAAGCCACTAATGTTTGTTTTGAAAGCTGGAGAGCATATAACTATGGCTCTCAGTCTGCTCTCTCGCACTTGGTTTTAGACCAAGACATGTTGGAATAGCAAGCCACTGAAACCTGGCCTGGATTGCTAAAATCCAGGCTGTTGTAAATACAGCCCAACAACAGAAAGAGGAAGTAGATACACATGATACACATGTCTATTCTGCCCTTTGAGGCAGAAAGACTCTTTTAATAAAGAAATCAAATTTGAGAATCCACCTGTTATGACAGAATGAGGTGTGACACTGTTGGAGCACTCCTCTAAATCTCAAGTTTCTTCATATTAAAGCCTGCTGAGCCAGAGCAAGTATCACCTTACCTCAGTGCCTCAGAAAATTTCAATGTCCATAAGTTCTGACAATTTTGACAAACCTGAAGGCCATGAAGGTTATGTGAAGGAATAATTTTCATATCTGAGTTTTGATCAAAGCCAGGTATCATAAATGTGCATAATGCTATTTCCAGTTCTGTGCCTTCGAAGCCAAAGCTCCCCCATTACCAAGCGGTCAGAAAAAAATTGGACATTGATCATTTGCTAAAAGCTATTCTTCATTGTGTGTGTGGAGCCACTTTGGTTCAAACTAATCCTACCTCTGACCCTGAGGAGTGAGCAAGCCCCACTGTTCACCAGCAATCATGTGTGATTGACCTCAAATGAAGTGTGAAGACACAAAACCAACTCTAACAGGACTACAGTGTGAACACGCCCATCTTCTCTGCTGCAGCATTTGGAGAGTCAAGTAGACAAACAGAGCTGACAAGCCATTTTTTTCTTTGAAACTTTACTTTCCTTCTCTGAGGAAGACAGATGACATGAGAAAGCATCCTTGATATAATCATGATGGAGCAACAAGTGATGGTACTTCTGCACTCTGTGCTGGAGTTTGGTGTCGTCACACACACAGCTAAGACAACCTAAAAGATCTGACCACTGAAAGTGAGATAATCCTTTGTACACAAACTTCAATCCTTTGAACTGCACACGTAGGAACCTGTGGCCTTTGCTACTGCTTACACTTTAACCAGCACCACTACCAGATCCTTACAAGAAGTGTGTTCTCCTTGAAGCTTAAGATAAAAGTGCTGGAAGCCAGAGACATCCTTTCAGCGTACAGATGAGGAAAGAAGAGAGAAAAGACAGTGGCAAGTCGGTACCAGCTTGCAGATGGGAGAAAATGTTGCTGGTGACTTTGCTTCATGAAATTCTATATCCTTGTCAAAAGTAAAATTGCTGTATTGTCAAATGTCTCTACTTTTTATCTGCTATGGTATGAAAAAAGAAAGAATCTTTTCCTCCATATCATTTTAGTTTTTTTTAAGAGGTTCTAGTTTGGCTATTATTGTCTTTTTGAGCCAAATTTCAGACTTCTCTTTCAAAGCAAGCTTTCTTGTCTTTATTTGCAAGAGGAAGAAGAAAGATTTTATCTGCCACAACATATCAGTTATTTTTTTTTGCTGAACAAATGCATCAAAACATCATACTAGGATCTCTTAACTCAGCAAGTTCACTTTGGGATGAGTTCTGAATGTTTTCTGTTTGCTATCAGTTGTAGATTTAGTCAACATGATAAATCCTCACAAAATAAACATAATCACTTGCAACATTGATGGATATTTATTTATCAGTAAAAGGAACACTGCGCTTTGATATATGCAGATTTGCTCCTAAATAATAAACAATTTCCCAGCTATGCAGCTAGAACTGGTTGATCAGAAATAGTTTTATGTGTTTGAGTGAGGTGACCTTCATCTATTGATCAAGGGTAGTTGGCAAGATCTTAAGTAATAATATTCTTGGCTTCACACATCACTTTCATATTGATAGGGTGGAATTGTTTCTGAGTCCAATACTTATCTGCTGGTGAAATTTGGGAACATATGAGTCTAGTCAGTCACACCCAAAATATTGTGGAAGCTAGAAGCAGCATATGTACTTCCTCGAATTTCTCCCACTGGTATGGAGCATTTGGAAATGCAGCAACTCTTTGGAGAGGCATTTGCTCAGTATCTATCTAGTGTGTGGCATCCCCTGTTACAATCTGGAAATTGCTTAAACCGTTGTGGAAAATCAGCTGGTTCAGTGACAACACATAACAAAGATTGTCCCAGCTAAAACTTCATTCCCAAACCTTTAAAAATGTCTCTGTTAACTCTGCAAAGGCAAAATGAACTCATCTTCCTAAATGTCTTAAAAATAAGGTAATAGGACCACTCTTCCCTTGGGGTGCAAATGTAACCTGCTAACAATGGTTAGTAATCTTCAGTCTCCTTCATCCTCAAACAGACTGTTCTGTAGAGTGGTTTTTGTGCTTTGCTGGGGAATAAACAGGCCTTCAGCATCCCACCTGGCACCCACACTGGGTTGTGGAAGAGAAAGAATTGCTCACTGTAGAGTCAACTTCTTTCCCCTTCCTGTGTTTTAGCAGAAGAACGTCACCCTCCTTCTCTAAATTATATAGAACTTTTTAAAATTTGTTCCAATCTCTCACTGAATACAAATCAGGGTAAATAGCTCTGCAATGGCTCTACAGCTAAGAACTAGTATCTATGTGTTTAGATCAGTTTTAACAGCAGTGGTCTATAGACCTCAATTTCCTGTTCTGAAGTGCTAAAACTTATGAAAATAAACTCCAAGGCTTAGTAAGCATCCTTTAATCAAATAAAATTGTCAGTATGAATCTACCTATGCTAGCATAACCTTATAAAAATGTTTGATAGTAGCTTTTTGGGCTGTGAAACCTAAAACTGCAGTACACTACAAATTTTGCAGGATAGATTTGATACATCAGTGATGCTTTGTGTTTTTTTCCTTATTTACACTCTTTTTCTTCCTTTCTGTCTGTTTTACAGTGTTTTCTCATCCTTCTCTGTGTAATCCTCACCATTTTAATTATCTGTCTGTTTTATAAAATCATGTCTAATTAGAAAATTTTAAATTCCTCATTACAGCACATTCTCATGCAGAACTTGAAATAGGAATGATTATGAACTGTTCTAATAAGCACCAGCTTTGCACTCTTTAAAAGATTGGAATTGTTGTTTATATCTGTATGCACATTAGTTTACTTCAAGATGTGCTAGATTACATTAAGTATCTTTGCATCTGCAACAGAGAACATTAATGATCGATGCCAACCTCATACCTCTGAATTTTTGAAAAGTTTTGTTGTTTTTTTTTTTTAATCTTGACAATCTGTATTTGCCATACAGGGAAATTTAAGAGGGATGGACTGAGCTTTCTGCTGGAACCTGCAAGACCACTGTGTTTCATTGTGCTGCAGGCTAATTGTAAATACATTTACCTTTTTATGAGGTGGGAGAAAAATTCTGATTTTGCAACTAGCTGTACTTTTATAACACTTCAATCCTGATCTGTCTCAAAAGCAGGCAGATTTATGGCAGCAGTGTCCCCATGTGGACTTCTACCAAAACAAATGTGACCAACTGAATTTTGGCTCCAGTTTTGATGCAAACAAATCCTTACTAAGCAAAATACAAATAAATGGTTTTAATTGCTTTTAACCAAAGTGATTTAAGTAGGAATTTAGAGAAAATAACTGTCAGCCAGTATATGGAATTAACTTTCTGAAGCCTCTGCTTGGTCCCTGCCTGCTTAGTTCAGGCAGTACAAATCCCTGTAGCTGCTGTTATCAGAGGTAGCATATCTTTTCTATACACAGACAAGGCATCCCAGCTCACTCAGCTAAGAACATGGTTTTCACAGTCCTCTGGGACTGGCCAAGTGCACAGAAGAATTCAATATTAAGTGGTCAAACTCTTGGTGTAAGTCTATAAACAGACTCAAGAAACAAGCAAACAAATTTGCTGTATGGCTCACGAGAGTAAGCACATCTTTTCAGGTCCTTCTAGCCTATGGCCAGAAACAAAGATACAGGGCCAAGCTGTCAAATTATTCTTCTTTTCTATTGTTGGGCATTTTCATGGCAAAATTTTTATATTGCAAATTGAACCAGTACTGATTATCCCCTTGAAATCAATGGGATAAATTACAAAGGAACTTGCTGCTTATAAGATCCAAGAATATAGCAATCTAAACCATAGTTAGCACTGAAGAACTTATTTAAATCATTTTACTGTATTTGCTTTTTTGTGAAAGTCTGCATCCAGACTGTAATTCCACAACATTTATTTGTTATTCAAAGCAATTTGATGAATAATTCTGTAATAATTTGTCTCAGCTTATTGTGAATATTCAAGATTTGAAACATGAACTGTGATTGCTCTCCTAAATCAAATGCTGTTTTACTATTCCTTCAGTGAATGACAGTCTTAGAATCAAGTGAATGACTGGGGGAAAAATAAAGGGAAAGAAGAGAATCTAGCTTGAATATTATCTAGAATTTGCACAAATTAACTCTTATGGTGGGCACTCCTGCCATGACAAAAGCAAGCTCGTTTATGAGAAGCAAGCATAAATGGCAGGCAGGCATACTGTTAAAACACATTTGTTCAGCAATAGTGCATGCAACCTGGAATTATACTATTTATTTATTAGCGGCACTGAAGCCCAAAATTTGGAGGGAAACAAAAAGGAGAAAAGACAAGTAACAGGTCTGAGGAAGCATTTAAAAAAGCATTCTCGAAAAAGAATCCTCTGTACAGTTAAAATCAGTTTAGGTATTCTCCTCAGGCTGAGGAGAACAGCATTGCACTCAGGAATTTCAGTGATTTATGCAAATGCAGACATATACACACTCTAAATGCAGTGACCTCAGAGGCAGAGGCTCCTATTTGGAGGCTGATTTTTACCTCCTGTTTGCTCAATTTCTAATCCCTGCATGCTTCTGCAGCAAGCCCTGCAGTATTTTCTGGATAACTGAAAACTAAAGCTCAGCTTATCTCTCTTGAGTTTGGCATGTGAGCTGTGGTGATGTGTTGGTGCTTGAGGGTGCAGCTGACACCACTGCAGCTCCAGAGGTAGAGGTGCTTCTGCTGGGTGGGCACCAGGCTCAGATGAGCCTCTCACCCCCCTCTGCCCTGGGGAGGAAACAAAAGGTGTCTGTTTGTCCTTGAGCATTCCTGGGCTGCATCAAAAGATGCATGATCTGGTGGTTTAACTCCAGCTGGATGCCAGGTACCCACCAAAGGTGCTCTATCACTGCCCCCCTCAGTTAGACAGGTGAGAGAAAATACAACAAAAGGCCCATGAGTTGAGGTAAGGGCAGGGAAAGATCACTCACTGTTTACTGTCATAGGCAAAACAGACTTGATAGGGGGAAATTAATTGAACTCATTATGAAACAAAATCAAAGCAGGAAAATGAGAATTAAGACACACCTTAAAAACACCTACACATGACCAGCCCATCGAGGGAGATGAATAACCCCCTCTATTCCGCTCTTGCAAGACTTCATTTGGAGTACTCTGTCCAGCTCTGGGACAGCCAACATAAGAAGAATGTGGACCTGTGGGACCAAGTTCAGAGAAGGGGCATGAAGATGGTTACAGGGATGGATCACCTCTCTTATGAGGACAGGCTGGGAGAGCTGGGGCTGTTCAGCCTGGAGAAGAGGCTCTGGGGAGATCTTCCACCACCTTCCAGTGCCTTAAGGGGCTACAAGACAACATGGAGAGTGACATTTTACAAGAACATGTAACAACAGATAGGACTACAGGAAATGGCTTTAAACTGGCAGAGGGTAGGTTTATATGAGATATTAGGAAAAAATTATTTTCTGTGACAGTCTTTAATACACACAATGAGGGTTAGAGGAGATCCTGGGTGTCAGGACTTCCCATGGAAGCCCATGAGACCAGAGTTGTGCAAAATGTGCTGCAGACTGGATGTGGCCCAGGACATTTTGCACACAAAGCTTCATTTGCTTTCAGAGCACATTAAGGCAAACAGCCTTCCCACAGTTAAATGTGATTTACGGTCAAAATGATGTAAGCCACAGAAAAGGTATGACCAGGTAGCAAGTCCCTGCAGCAAACCAGTGACTCTGGGACTGCTGAGGACACAGAGACTGAAGAAACATCTCTGACAGCCTTTAAAATGTGTTACATGATGGTGCTTGTGACCCTGCCTTTGCCCCAGGCTATGCTATAGCTGCTGGAATTTCAAATCTCTTTCAGTGAGTGGTATCTGAGCAAAGAAAAGAAATAAATAGGTTTGGACGTTATACATTTTCCATTTGGGGAAAGATAACTTTCCTCAGCTTTTTTCCCCTTGCTTTATTTTATTTCTTTTCCTTTCTAATATTTGAAACGCTTATTTTGTCACATTAAAATAGTCCTGTGATTACTGGTATCTCAGGTTATAGAATTCCAGTGGCTTAAAATGGCTTCAAGAGTAAAGGATGGAGACTATCACTTTGTCATCAAGGCCTGATAATATTCAACTATTTCCATTTTTCTCACAAAAAAAAAAAAAAAAAAAAAAAAAAAAAAAAAAAAAAAAAAGAGCATCCACATTTTCTGAGCTTATTTTATTAAGACCAAAACACCGACTTTGAAATTGAAGGACAAAGTTTTTCTGTTAAAAGCCAGAAGAGTGACACAACCAATATGATGGTAGCACAGAATATCTTGTACCATGCTCTGATTTAATCCTGTTCCTTTTGTCCACACCTTTGGGTTTTGTTACATTAAGTGTTCTTGTTAGATGTATGAGGAGAGGGGGCAGGAGGCTGGAAGGAGTGTTTTTTTTCATTTTAACAATAATATCCTTCTTCCATAAAAGATACGAAGCAGAAGACTGAACAGAAAATCTAGCTATTTTATTGCCCCAAGGCATTATTCATTTTCCTGACACATTATGTTTTTAATTAAAATTGCACATGAGTTAATTAAAATGTTCATTCAGCTTTTTTTTTTTCTTCCTTGCATGGGTGCTTTGTTACTCTCCTAGCATTTTAGTAGAAGGCCGTTATATTTCAACAAACTGCTGGCTTTATCAGCTCAGACTTCTACTGACAGACTGTCATGTTCTCTACACCTTTTTATCTCAGATGTTCTAATTTTTTTAAGTACCTTCTCTGGTCTTGAGGCTGGTTGGTTCATTTTTTTTTTTTTAAATGTTGTTATTATTATTATTATTCTGCTACCAGCACCTTCCACCAGTGGTTTGAGCTCAGGTTTATTAAGTAGACGTTGTCAGGAGTGGGCAGGAAGGTTTCACAAATAGGGGTCACTGAAGTGTTATCTCACAAGAACCGGTGAGCATTGTCAAAGCTCACTCTTATGGAAACTGCTCAGTTTAATCTGCAATACAAGTGCACAGCAATACCAGACTTGGGAGCAACACTAAAGAAAAGGAACATCCAAAGAAAGTAATAATCAGAATTCTCCAGACACTTTGCTTATACTGAAGTATGAGGAATCCTTCAGATTTATGGATTGCAGGTACTGAATTTTTGATCACCAGTTACAAAATAAGATATTTCAGAAGATAGATTTTGTCCTTGTTTAGACTTAAACTCTGTTTTTAAAAGGTATAGCAGGATTTAAGCAGTTTGAGAAAGTGTTTTTTTTTAGCTAAAAGTGTTCTTGGCGGTATGTTCAGAAGGGCAAGAGAGATTTCTTAGGCTGTGGACTAGTAAAAACTGCTTTACTCAATTTTCAAGAAACCTGTGTCTACACTTAAAATTCACAAGTCATGAGTGGAAGCCTGTCCTGCTTCCTTTGTGCTGGCTACATAACATGTTGAAATGCAGTTATTTCCCCCAACCAGAGTCACCAGAGCTTACTTTAGGAATGGAGCCAGCGTAGGAAAAGTTCTCTGTCCCAAGTGTCAACCAGCTCCTAGAAAGGAGCAGATTTCACAGATGGATCATCTCTGCTATCCACAGAGGTTGTAAACATACATGGTGCACTTGTTAAATTTATCCTTTTTGAGCGCCACAAGATACAAATGCATACAAGGCCAATAAACCACAACAGGGGTAAAAGGTAGAAAGCATGTCAAGCAAATGTTTTCTGAAGAGGTGTGCAGCAAGCTGTTTTGCCTTTAGTGAAGTCTTCAAAGCCTGCAGAAACCCATCGATGTTTGTAACTAACAAACATCTTGTGTCCTGGCTGCTGCACCAGCACGTGCCGGGACAAAACAGAGCTTTTGAGCAAAGATTTATGTTGTGTGGAAGTGCCACGCACGCCTTCTAACAGCAACACTGAAGCCAAGTTTGAAAATCAGACCTCAAAACAACAGCTCCCATAATTCAAATAGAGAGGGAGGGATAGGCTGAGGGGTTCAGACTTTGGGCTCAGCTAATATGCATTAGTGCCATTTGCTTTTTTCACGCAGCATGAGTTAAGGACAGGCTGTCAGCTGTAACTTTGAGCTTCCTGGATGCTGTCAGCTCTTTTCACAACCTTCATATTACTGAAGTGGAGCTTTTTACATTTTATTCTTTGACTTCTTGTTGTATCTTCATAAGAATAATGTGATTTCGGGGGAAGTGTTGAAAGGTTTGAATGTGGTAACTAAACATTTACAAAAGATCTTTAGCCTGGAATATGTAAATATATTTTTCTCAATGGTTCAGATAGCAGTGTTTAATTTTGCAGAAAAATTGCAAAGGGTTTTTTAAAATTTTTTTATACTGAATTCATGCTCTGATGAAAAGCCCTTCACTTCAGGAAGTGGAAGAAATTATTTATTTTTAAAACCCTCTTAATATGGCATCTTAGATATCTTGAAAGGGGTGTGAAAGATAAGGTTACCAGTCAGGAATAATGTTTTACAACATCATTACCCTGATATCACCCAAAGCAGCATTCTTTGAATCATTTTGTTTGGTACATATCTATATTTTGATTCAAATAATACCCTCCTTGGTTATGCTAATATTGCCACGTGGTATTTACTTAGGCATTAAGAACAACTTCACTGAAACAAAGCAAAAAAGCCCTATTGCTTTCTAAAAGGTCCTTTAAAACATACCTTGATATTTCATTTGTTGTAAGACTATACTTAATTCACAGTTTATCAAAAATTCACTCCCTTATTCCTTTATATTATCTACACAATGAGTAGGAAAAAACCCCAAAAAGGCACAGACATGAGGAACCCTGAATAGTCTCTGGAGTTCTGGGCCCATGATTTAAGCAGCATGCAAAGGCCCTTGGATGAGTCCAGAGGAGGTCAACAAAGCTGGTGTCAGGGTTGAAAGGTTGTGAGGAGCAGTTGAGACTGTGTTTTCCTACTTTGGAGGACAAAAGGAGGCTGAGGGGTGACCCCATGTCTCTCTCCAGCTTCCTGAGGAGGGGAAGTAAAGAGAAGGGTGTGGATCCCTTCTCTCTGTACCCAGTGACAGAACACATGGGAATGGCTCAAAGCTGCATATGGGGAGGTTCAGACTGGACACTGGAAACATTTCTTTACTGAGAGGGTGATCAGACATTGGAATAGGCTTCCTCGGGAGGTGGTCAATGCCCCAAGCCTATCTTCTTGGCATTTCCATTTTCCACTACTTTCTGACTTGTGCAGAAGGGTTTTTTTTCTTTCCTGTCTCTATTTCCTACTTTTACTGCAGTCTTCCGGTCCTGGTAAATCCTAGCCCTTCACAGATCAAACACCTATCCCTACCACAGATACCTGTGTGAAACTCTTACAAATTCGTGTCAGTAAAATTCAAACATTTTGTCAAGTTGCATTATTTTTACTAAATTAAGGAATATTAAAATACTGTAAGGGTATACTGGAGCAAACTGAAGTGCTTTTCTTCAACATTTTTAAACACAAATTTGAGTTTGTGGGTTTGTAATAATTAGTTCTTGGTTTAAAAATTTCTTTAACACCAGTGAAAACAAAGGTTTTATCCCATAATTTTTTTAACAGTTCGTCATGCTAACAACATTTCAAAAAGACTGGCTTTGAAATGGCCTGGAACATTTTTCCAACATTTTAAAAGGACTCTAAAATGAAAACAAATTCCTTTTTCTCCTTATTTTTACACCCTGTAATCTGGGTACCTTGAACTTCCCACACAGCATCAACCTTTTGTGCTTTCATGTAGTAAAAGTCAACATTTAATCATAAAAGGGTTTGAGAGTCTATATTAAGAATACAATCTAACTTGGTAGCTGCTGTTTGAGATACTGCACGCTATGAATTTCATACAGTAGAAATTAAAATCTGGTATAATTTCATGACCCATATCACCTTCTTTCTCACAGATTCCAACTGTGTGAAGTTATTTCCATAAAGAAATGTGGGGATATTGTAGGAAGCAAACTGGATTTACCAACAGTTCAAAGCTGTGGCGAATATTACATTTAAAGCCAACTCCTCTTATTATAGATACGTTTAACACTTCCTGAAAATTCCCTTCAAAAAAGTAACAGTAATTTTCATCAGCTCTGGGAAAAGAGTCATCAAGTATCTCCAGGTGTAATGTATTTTTAGTAGAACCACCCAAACTGTTAGCCGCAGTTGTGAACTCTGCTGAGGAAGTCTCTCGGCGCTGCGGTGGCAAGCTATCTGCCCACAGGCAGTTTAAGTGCTCCACATAGAGGTGCAAGACCTTAAAAAAAATCTAAAGCCATGCCATAAACAGGAAGCATTTTTAAAAATCGTTTTCCTCGGTTTGGAAAAGGATGGAATAACAGAAAGAGAAACAAACTGTTCTGAGAAAGGAGCAGGCTGAGGAGACCGGCTTTGCTGCAGGTCATTGGTCCTCCCCTGCTCTACCTCTCATTTTCTCACGTAGGCACTTACCTACTTCTGGCCCTGCAGAAGCCCCTTGGCTTTTCTCTACTCATGCTCAGCCTCCTTCACTCCCTTTATGCTTTCCTAGCAATTCCCAGGAAGTTATTTCCAATAATCACCTAATTTCCTGCATGAAGCAGCACAGGATGCCCCAAGACTCCCATCATCTTGCATGACCACTTTTAACATGCTCAGACCTGTAAAGTCCTGCTGCTCTCTGCCCTTGCAGACACAAAGGTTAACAGAGACTAAGCAACTTTTCTGAATTGTCAAACTCCAGCCATTTAATTCCTGAGACTGGGGAAAGAGGATTTCTAAGAAGGATGTTAACAGCCCTCTCACATGTTGCCCCATTAAGAGGCAGATTTGAGATAAGAAACTCCAGACTGGCCCCAAAAGCTGAGTTCTGTCAGAACAGATTCCTTTTAGAGAAAGTTTCCTCACTGGAAATAAAGGAGAACAAGCAAGTAAACAAACAAAACTCCAGCCACCATGGACACATTTCCTGCATGCTCACAGATCATCCTGCCTGAGCACAGCAGTACTGACAGCCCCTGGCCAGGCCACGGCAACACCATCCAGACCTCCTGGAAATGCAGCAGGTGGTAACCTCTGCAAGGGAGATAAAGACTTGGAAATGGCAGTGATTTGTACCCTATGGAGATAACGCAGAGTCACTGCTAAGAATGTATTTGGTTTTTTTCTCTATTTGTTCACTCAGCTTGAGTAAAACCATTTGGGGAGCTTTTTGTTTGCTTTTTTCTTTTTATTGCTTTCATTCATCTACATCACTCAAAACTAAAGCCTTGCTACAAATGAAAATACGGAGCTGAAAGTGCTTTTTTTTCTATGTACAGGGTGACAGATCCACTGTGCAGACTTTTAGCTATCTCTATATCAAGATGCAGAAGGACCAAAGGACAACTGTCACCCCTTAAACTCTCAAGCTAACAGTGCAAATGGGTTTGCTTCTATGCTCAGATAATTTGGGGTTTCTTTCTATGTATTTTCAGCTTTTAACTTCTCAATAAATGTGGATGGTCTCAGACAAGTAGAGAAATAAGGCAATAAAATATCTGTTTTGCTGTTCCAAATTTCACTATGTATCATTTTAAGTCCTTGCTGCATTTCCTACTCCCATTTATCCCCCCCCATTCTTCTCAGTAGGTATGGATAGCAGGTTTACTTACTGCCTTGCCAGTTGTATATGTTCAACAGCTCTAACTCAATGACATCACTTATTAGGGAGATAAATGAGGGCAATTAAGCATCATGGCCATAACTGCTGAAACTTTCTGCAATGAGAGCATTATTAAAATGACAGAGTGCTTGTCTGTGCCTGCCCAAGGTGTATGATTCAGCCTCTCTCCTTTGCCTGGTGGAGTGACCCCCAGCAGCACACCTCACATGCATTGTTTCTATAGGGTTATAGATAACCTCTCGTGTAAACTGGCAATGGATATTGATTGACGTCCATTTCATTTTTAAGAGCCATCTTCTTCTGTGTTATTTAGAGTTAAACAGGACAGCTGATAAACATTACACTTTAGTTCATGTTTGTTAAACTACTCACTTAAATAACCTCCTCAGATGCTGATAAATGGCACCTTCACAAAGAATAGCTGTTACTATTTTGCATAATATACTGGTGCTTAAGGCTTTTTATAATATATCATACACACAGGCTCTCTGTCATTCAAAACTCATGTGACATTTCATTAAAATATTTCTTTTTAATTCTTTTTAGTCCGGATAATATTTCCAATAACTTTTAGTACTGGATTTGGGGGAAGAAGGGAAATTGCCATGAGGAGTGGAAACTTCACTTTGGAAACAAAAATCTAGGTTTCAAATTGGAGCTTGTTTCTCTTAAAAAATGTTCTCTGTTTTGGGCAAAAGTGTGGCTATAAAGAGCTGGAAAAATAAGACCATTACAGGAAAAAGAAACAGATAGGAGTAATACATGAAGAGAGGTAAAGATGGTCAAATATAGTCTGAAGAAGCAAGAAAAAAAATAAAAACAGAGAGAGAGAGAGAGAGGAAAAAACCTAAATCTAAAACAATCATGATGCAGTGAGAAAAAATGAACTAGACAGGGTGCTCCAGACTTCCCTCAGTATCACCAGGATATAGGACTGAGCTATAGGACTGCAGTCTTACCAGTCTGGGGCATTCCTGCCTCTCCCACCTTCCTGCAGAAGGGATGTGATCTACATCCCCATTCCAGAAAAACCCACCATCTCTCAGGGGAGATGATCCCAGCATGGGAGCTCAGTGGGGTTTCTTGGGAGTCCTGGTCTGGCTGCAGACATGCTATGCATGTATGGGACACACACAAAATGCATATAGATGAAGCAGCTGTGATGGCAAATCCTTGCCCTTTCTAAATGCCATAAAGTAAATGTATTGCACAGGCTGTGATGTGGTTGGCAAGAAAATGGAGATGATGTCCCTCCACACTTGGATGGAAATGCTTCATTTTATAGAGCACATGATTTACCTGTGGTTTGTATCCCAGCACACACTGCCCAGTGCCCAGAAGGCTGTTTCCAACACAGCTCCATCGCCAGGAACATCAGGGAGGGTGGAAAGGGAGCCAGAAGCAGTGGGGTAGTGCAAGCTAAGGCCAGCTGCACCCTGGCCCCCAAGAGCTGCCCAGGAGAGGAAACCTGAAGCAAGGCATCACTTCTGAGGGCTCTCTTCTACGTATGTGAAGAGGGATACAGCCCTGGGGTCAAAAAACAGAGAAGAAAAAGAGGCAAATTGAGGCTGGGTTTGGAAACAGGCTGGTACCTAACTTGGAAAGATTTTGTAGATATGTTAAGCAGAATTTAGAGCAGCTGTCTTCTTCCTCTGAATTGTTACTCTGTTTTCTAGATGTCAGGAGACCTTGAATGCATTTATTGCCATCCTTTCCATCCCTGCCAACCCTGCTACTGTGGCAAGCCTATGGAATTAAGGTGCAGAGAAAGATGGAAATGAATTATTAATTTAGCTTGGTCTTTAAGTGTTGTTTCACAGAGTTGAAAGGTGGCAAGAGTTAAGGAGTAACATGCAAAGGGACTCTGGTAAGAGGAGGTGTGCCAGAGAAGGTACAGAGGGCAATGGGATAAGGGAAGCTAAAGTATGTGAAGTAAAGAATATATTTTTATGTGCCTAAATTACAAGAAGGATAATGCTAAAACAGACACAAAGTTAAGAACCATCATAAGGAATATAAAAATAACCATGCCACAGCAGACCAACAGTTCATCTAGTTGGCCTCTGACACAGCAAGGTTTAAAAATGCATATTAAGCCATCTCCTGCACTGGGAATAATGTGCTAGCCAAAATGAGCAGGCAGCCAGGGTATTTCCTTCTTTAAGATAGTGATACTCATACTGTTAGAAAATAATTTATTCTAATGCAATGTGACTGAATGCTCTCAATGGGCACAGAAATGTTTTATACATTTGTTTAATCCTGATGATTTTTGGCTCAGTAATATCTATGAAAGGTGTTACATTAGTTAATAAGGAGTTGCATAAAGACAACATTAAACTTTTATCACTGTTAAACTATCTGCAATTCAGGTTCATTTATTGCTTCCATTCTATGTTTTTAAGGAACACTATGAAAATAAATATTTTTTAAAGACTGGACCAACTGTGTTTGTTGGAAAACTGTTGCTTCTCTAACCTCCACTTTTTGCTTACCACCCCAATAATCATCTTTCTCTTCAAGGAGCCAGAACCTCTTTGCTGTCCATGGTCAACAGTTTTCTTCGCTGTTGACTTCAGCCAAATAACAAAGCCAACTCAACGCATATTTCTTAACAGGAGAAAACCAAGAGGGTAGTGGTTGTTGCTGTTGTTATTTCATCAAGGATGCTATCCATGTTTACCATATAATGCTATAAAGTGCAGAACTCCATAATATTTATTTTTTATTGTTTCCTGCATGAGATGATACACTGGAAAAAATGTATTCTTCAGTGATAGGAAATATACATGTTTCTGTGTTTTTTAAATCAGACAGCCTCTGTCATGCCATGAAGTCAGTGTACTTGTGTCATAGATTAACCGAGTAATTTTATTACATTAAAGCAAATTTATTACAGTTTATTAGATTTATAGACCATCCTTTCGGGTAGAAGTAGAACATATATAGTATTTTTAGATTGTAAGAAAGTTGTCACCTGTTTACTTCTATCATACCCTTTAACCTTGGATGGTGCCTGTTACATCTCACTTGACCTTCACTAAAGATGAGTTCTTGCTCCCCAAAAACTGATGAAATTTCCACTCTCACCTGTGAAAAATTTGAATATAGCTATATAGATGCTAAAGGATGGGTGCTGCACTAAGTGCCAAGCTTTAAAATGGCACAGAATATAATAGGACCATTTCTCATATAGACATCCTTCAGTTGAAGGTTTTATTCTTATTGCTATGAAAGGGAAAGAAAAAGTTTGGATTATTCTCTTTCAGAAACACGTTGATAATTCAGACCCAGAATAGGATGGTCTCACAACAGATTATACCACATTTTATTTCATAGGGAGTTTATTCAATAAAAGAATTTGGTATGTTAGCACCAAGCCATCACTTTATCACATACATTTCTGTATGCAGTTAGAATTCACCCTGTGCATTTAAAATTTGTCCTGCACACAGAATAGATTTTCATTAAAGTATTTAGAATAAATCTCATCTTTTCTCAGGAGCAATGAAGAGGGGTGTCTGTCACATTTTGCATTTCACCTCCATTCTTTTGCATTTTGATGTTAGGCAGCAGAATGCCTGCTACTATTTAATTAAACAGGAATCTGGATTAACTCCAGCTGTGGGCCGTGTAATCAGGGCTTGTGAGTGTGTTCAAAAAGGGGTGTTTTCCCTGGCTCATATTTCATTCCTGCATGGAAATCTGCTCTCACTCAAACCTGTCCACATGCTGCAGTAAATGATTTTCCCTCCCTTCTGAATCATACACTTAGGCACCCCCCACTACAATTCTTTGAAAAGAAACAAAAAGGCACAAACAGCTTGACTGGTCCACTTACACTAAGTAGTATTTAATGATGAGAGGCTTTGCTTGTTCATGTATAAATCTACCATTTATTCAAGTTTATACCATAATGACTGTAGGATCTATTAAATTGTTTTGTGCAGATTTATGTTATTCTCTCCAGATGATGACAATTTAATTGTTGTTGCCCATGGCTTAAGATGAGCTCAATGCTCGGAAGTGAATTTACCTTTCCTTAAACACGCATATCACCATCATGAACGACAAGCACACTTTCAATTCTTTCTACTTCTCTAAGTACTTTTGCTACCATTCAAAATGATAAATTATATATAAAATAAACATAAGTCTAGCTGAAGCTACATGTCTTTCTTTTTGTCCTAATGGAGGAAAATTATCCCAAACCCATATACACATTTTGTGAAGAATCTACCCCATCCATGAACATCAATGTGTTCAAGTCTAAGTGTGCAATAGTGCAAATGTGTGTATAAATTAATTAACTGGCACATCCATGAGAATTTGTGGTCATATTTTATTTTCAATAGTCTTTTCTGAGTATGCACTTTGACTCTTTAGATGTCATGATTGATCTATGGTGGTGCTTTTGACAGGGTATGTCTCATCCAACGTAGGAGACAATTGTCAAATAGATGTTGTTCATTGTTCATTTCCATAGGCTGGACATCTTTTTGTGGTAATTTGATATGGCAAGTTTTCTCAAGCTATCAGCAGAGATTCAGACTACAGATGATAATGAAAACTAAATCAGAGTTCATCATGCATATAAGATTCTGAAACTTTGAATTTTTCAAATTCTGTAGCTTGTGTGGATGTTACAGATGGGTAAACTCAAAAACGTTTGGCCTTACCGCAATATTAGATTTGCTGGCCAAACATCACCTGCCAAAACAAACTAGAAATAAATAGCTCTTCATTTTCAGCAGAACAGAGCCATTTTCCCTCCCTTTTTTATTTCTATTTTAGTCTTTCT
Source organism: Eopsaltria australis (assembly GCA_034509425.1). Classification (NCBI taxonomy): domain Eukaryota; kingdom Metazoa; phylum Chordata; class Aves; order Passeriformes; family Petroicidae; genus Eopsaltria; species Eopsaltria australis. Next base: position 2,303,646 of record JAVTVJ010000144.1, on the reverse strand, counting down.
TCCAATCCATCAGCATGAAAAGACTGTTGAATGAAATTCTGGAAAATACATCCAAATATTTTTGATTTTCTGATAAATTTTCTCAAGGGCATTGCAAGTGGCAATTTTGACCACCACAGATCACATTTGAGTTATACAGAGTCTTACAGGGACATACAGTTGCACACGGCAGGATGTTTCTTTGTCTGCCATATAATCCCATAGTCTGTCTCTGGGGAAAGTGACATTTTAGATCTCTCTTTCTTTCTGCTCCTATTTTCTTAAAAAATTGAAGAAGCAAAACTACTCTTTTTACATTTTCTTTTTTGTCTTCAGGATGTTATCTAATTAATATTTCTAATGGTGCTCTTCACTGCTTTTCCACCTACCCTTCATGCCAGTCCTTACAAAAAAACTAGCATCACAGTACTTGTCTCTATAATGTTTCTCGTCAAGACAGTGGGTGAGGAAGTTTTAATGTCAGTCCTAGAATCTACTCTGATGAGATTCTAATTAAGTTGCCAGTATAAAGAAAATTAGAAAATCACAGCAGTTTAACGCTTAACCTTCAAGGAAGCTTGAGCAATATGAAAAACGTTATTTCTGAAAGATGGCGTGAGTGCAGTTGCGGGTGTTAATGTGAAGCGAAGCATGCTCCGTACATCATCTTTCCACACTGTTAAGTGGAACAAGTCATAGTGCAAGTGTATGTTTAAGTCCTTGAGGAGATAAGATATACTCTTATTCTTGAAGGAAATGGTGGTGGTGAAGGCAGTTTAAATTAAATCATATGGTCAAGAGTACTCTCTGTACTTCTTATTTCTGTCTCCAATCCAGGTCATGATTTGACTGTACCTACATCGTTTCACTCATCATATTTTCACCAACTCTCACCTGCTATAAACAACCAGACAAGTTTCTATGACATCTGAATTTTTGCAGCAAACTCAGATTTATGATTACATGTATATCCAGTTTCTCATTCTGGATAGAGAGCTGTTTGTCTCAGATTTTATGCCATGTTCACAATTCTAATTTTTAATTGCATATCTATGTGATGCAGCAACTACATATAAGGTTACATTCCACTCATTTGGAGATCAGGAAAGCAAACTTGAGGTGAAAAGCTACTCATCCACATTTTTATGTACTATCCTTTTATCATTCTTCTGAGTGAATAAACACTAGGACTGCTCTGTGCATCTATACTTCAGCAACAACTTGCAGCTTTAACAACATTCCAGATTTTTGCCTCCACCCCTGTTTTTAATACTGCTGTGGGTTTCAGCCACAAAGACAGCACAAGTCAGCCAGGCAATCCCGTGACAAACTCCACTAAGGACTTCACAGTTAACAAAACAATGAATGAAACATCATTCTGGCACACAGAACAGCTTTCTGCTGTCTTCTGCCGCCTTTGCTTTTTTTTCCCCAAGTGGAAAAGCAACTTCAAAAACAAGGTGCTGTCATTTTAGCAAAGGAGAATTAGGACTGTGAAAGGATGAAGTGTCCTTGCACAGAAAGACTGCAGCTAAAATTGTATCAATATTCCTGTTATAAACTGATAAACACAGAGCTCCGTGAGGTCAAGTTGTACATGCTTGAGCTGACATGCCAATCTGCCAGCAGTCATATGGTTCTCATATGGCGACACGCCACAGATGCCAGGAAAATGTGAGAAGTTTCTGGCTCATTTCATTTCACTCTCCTGAATGCCATGTTTGCCTGCACACACACACACACACACACACACACATACACACACGCAGAGTAGATTTTCTATTTTAAATAGAGCTATTGTAGCCCATGTATTCCCATTTTCTTAAAGGATTTACAATAACTCACCCAAGCTGATTCCTGAGACTTCATAGCAAGACTTTCCTTGGAAATGAGAACAGGTTTGTTGGTTTGTTTTTTTGGTTTTTTTTTTTTTGCAAGCCTTCAAAACACTCCCCTAGCCATTTTTAAATGACATCAAAAGACGGAATTAGAAGAAGAGACAGACAAGATAACAACACATCATATGTGGATGCATTTTGCACTCTTATAATATACATTCAGGGAAAGGAATGTGAAAAGTTTTAGTTGTCTCAGAATGGTATTTCTTCCAGTCTCTAACATTAAAATAGCTCTTATTAATGCTTGAACAGAGGCAAGTATTTATTTCTTCAGTTCTGTTTCTTCAATGTGCATTTTTGTATCAATATAATGCCTCTGTCGCATAGACTGACATGATAGTACGCTAACAATTGCCTATATTCATATTTGGTAAACAGACCACAATTATTCATTGAGTATATAATGCACAATTTACAAATTGTTAAAATATGTATTTCCACATCAGACCATCTTTCAAGCTTTTACAGTCTTTTGTGTCAGGTTCAATTGTCTTCAAGAGGAATTGTTTTCTTTTTCTTTCCTTTAAACTGTTACTAAAGGGAAAAGGCTGAGACAAATATAACTACAGTCATTTTTGATGAAAATACTTTCTTCTATGACTGAGAGTATGCACTTCACCCTTGCCTCACCAAATCCAGATACTGTGGTTTTAAATGAACTTAGTTCACATTTTTAATGCAAAAACATAAACTGGTCTTAGGCTTAAAAGATGAAAGAGAAAAAATGCACAACATGTGTATATGTGTGCATGTGTGTGTGCACATGTGTGCACCCACACATGCAACTGAACAAGGACCGGTTATTTCTCCATGCAGGTCTAAGTTTGGAGTTAACTCACCTCTGGCACCTCACTTACCTTTGGTCAGAAATGTCTCTCTTCAACAACACTAAATTCCGTATTTCTGGCAGCTTCAAACACTCGAGATGGGTCTACAGGAAAGTAATTTTTTTCTTTTCTGTTATTAACATTTACCTTCTTAGGATCACATTTTTTAAAAGTTTGAGATAAGAACACTAATCAGGAGCAGGCAGTAACTTCCTTATGCATAAAAAAGGTAGGATTTGGTGTTATTAGCTGCTAAATTTATAAAACCAGGAAAAAGAAATAACAGAGAATTCTCTGTGAAGATGTGCACATTTCAATAATAAACATTTATATTTTTTCTGGTTTTATTTCCATTTACAGATCACTTGTAAACTGAGGGAGAAAGGTCAGCTCAGACAGTAGCCTCCCTTTGAGGAAAACCAAGTTTGAGTACTTACTTGGCCTAAAGTTTCCAGCACAATTCTGTTCCTAAGTCTTTAATTAAGGAACTGCCCCCCATCCCCTTCCCCAAACCTGATAAGGTTTTCACGTGACTTCTGAATGTTGGGAACCAGGAATGCTTCTGATCTTGTGGGTTCAAATGAATGTCCTGTCTACATCCTGATGCTGGAGAAATGCTCATATTGCTGTCTCCAGCACTCTAAGTTTCATGGAAAAGTGAGTGCAGCTGCTAGTGAGAGCACAGTTGGGCTCTGGTGTGGTGCCACATCTTGCCAACAGGGAGTCCATGACCTCAAGACAGGCCATGGCAGAGGTCAGAGTACACACAGCAATGTATCAGCTCCTCACATGCCTCACATAGATGCTCAGACAAAAGGCAATAAAAATGCAATTTAAGAGTTCTGCAAGTCCTCACATGACTTCTATTAAGTATCTAAAAGACAAATACTGATTGAATTAAAACTAAGCCAAATAACTTTTCTATTCAGAAAGAGAGCACTGTTGGAATACGCTCCAGTGACAAATTCCTATTTTTCTTCCCTAAAACCCATGGGTTTAATATCACTTGCAAAAGTCTTTCTTTTTTTTTCCAGGGTCTTTTTCAGGGTTTAGTCAAGGCAACTGGCCCATGGAGTTTACTTTTAAGAAAAGCTCTTCCCAATAGAATAATGAAGTATTCCTGAAACATTTTGAATTTCAGGAGTCATCAAAAAACAGTATTATGTGAAATGGAGCCCTTAGTATGACTTTGGAGTTTCTTGTTCATCTTTTTTCTGAGGTCAATGACTGTGAAAAATGTCACAAACTTGGATCTACGTATCTTTTCTGAAACTTTTTTTTCCTAGTGCTTTTACTCAAGGTATCTTTATTACTGCAGTAAGAGTAACAAAGAGGCTGAGGAGAAGAACTCCAGTTTGTTTGTTGCTCTGTAAAACACATATATTTGCACAAATGTTTTGGAATAAACATTTGTGTTTGTGCTTGCACAGCAATTAACAGATTGTAAATACCATCCAAAGTACAGAATCCACTTAGACTCATTGTATATAAAGCCCCTGCTTGGATTTTGGTACATAAGACATGAGTCCTGACTGGATTTCACTTTCCTTTTTTTTAGCAGACAGTGAAGATAAAGGACTTCTTAAATGGAGTCAGTCTGATTTAACTCAAAATACTTGCTCTTGGGATTATATAAATGGAATCAAGACAGCAGCAGTCTCACATTGATTTCAGCATTGCAGACATTGTATATTGTATATGTGCCGCCAATACAATGACCTCCTTGCAGTGATCAGAACAATTTCTGTCCCCAAACAAATTAAAGCATTAGAACATAATTCAGATGACAACAAACATTGTACATGTAGCACTATCTTAATACTCAAACCATAATTTTTTTTTAAACTTAATTTGTCAAGTTCATAACTATCACTTGGAACTTGCTGACAAGGAACCTGATAACACATCATATCAAATTCCATTTTACAACTGTTTCCTTGGAAACACAGGCATAAAAATGGGCCATGCACAATGGAATGAAATCAAACAAATTAAAATTAACCTTAAAGAATTCCCACGTACCACAAACTCTTTGCATTGTTAAAATTCAAGCAAAACCAGGGATAATGATTCTTACAATAAGGGCATCATTAGTCCCACATTGCCATAGACCCTACTTGCTTTGGCCCTGATCCATCAAATCACTTTAGCATGTATGCAACTTTAAATGCATGAGATATCCCACTCAACAGAATGAGTCATGTGGTTAAGGTTATTCATGTGCTTAAGAACTGCACAAAAGGTGGTTTTGTCTCCAGAGGCTCAGTAGTTATTAGTGAGAGCACACACACACACATTTATGTGTATATGTATATATGTATGTATGTATATACATATGCATGCTGCAGGCTATGCGTACATCTTTGGAAACCATGCTCAGGAGTAAAAATAACATATAAAAAACACTCAAGTCTTCATATACCATAAGTCATGACTTCTGATTATTTAAAACCGTGAGAAGATAACCGGATAAAGGTAGGAAGACAATAATTTTGAGCAATCTGTTTATATAGGGGTATAATTTTTATTTCTTGTAAAAATTGCATGCCAGTTCAAAGAAGAAAAACTACATTTTTTGTTGACTTTGGGGATTTTCTTCCATGGGTTTGAAGTGACTTCAGAGTAAGAGTATGGGTGACCTGATAAGAGAACTGTTCTGAGATTTACAGCTCCCTTCCTAAAAATGCACTGCCCATTAAGTTTGGATTTTTCAATTGTCAAGCAAACCAACAATTTTCCTCTTTTTTATTGTAATAATTATGATAAAGATGGTGTGTAGATTCTTGTTCATGTGTTCAAGACCTAGTGAATCATATTTATACGGCAGGACTATCAAAATGCAGATATTATACTGGCAAATGTATTCTTTCTCCCAGTAAAACACAGTACCTATGACCAGATAGCATTTTAATTCTACCACTCCTTGGACAAAAAAAGCAGTATGATCCGAAGCTTTTCAGAATACCAATCTTCTTTTTTTTTTTTTTTTTTGCAATCTACATTTAAGTAAAAATGCCATGGATAAAGAAGGAATTTGTTTTGAGGCGTTTATTCCATATTGTACATCACACAATATCTTCTGTCTTTCTTCAATGTAACTGCTACCAACAATTCACTACTAACTGTTAACCAAACCTAGTTATTATATAGGATGTTCAAAGATTTCAGGTCTCAAAATATTAGTACAGAAGTTACATTTAACTGACTCATTTCTACAGATGAGGACACTGATGTACAGACTTCTCAACAGAATTGGCTATTCCCCATAGATCTTACATTTGCACCGAGGTATTTTAGTTTGATAGATTTTTCAAGGATCTCACAGCAACTGGACTATAATGGAAGTCCTGCTTGACCTAGGCACAGTAAAGAAGAGATAAAACTTAAGCCTGCAAAGTGAAAGATATCTAATGTAAAGATGAAAATGGGTATCAAGTTCTGTTGAAAAGAAAGCTCCTTTAGTGCAAGGGCTTCAATTTCAGAATACAAGTCCTGAAACAAGGAGCTCTGATTTCCAGAGCTTTAGGATAAATGATTGAAGGTGTAAAACATCTCAAATTCTCTTGAAATTGAATTGTTTATAATATATTCCCTTATTCCTGTGTAGAGTATTACAGTATTATATGTTCTCAAATGTTTTTAACTGCTGTTTTCCGTTCATGATTTCTTGCAAAATTTGTGCATGGAAGTGGAATACTGTATGGTCTTTGTAAGAATTAAACTTAAACCATGTATAAATAACATGAAGGAAATTGTGAAAAACACTTGCTTTGTGTCACTGTTGACTGAAACTGACCAAGAAGGGTGCACAGAAAAGTGTTTTCCTCCACTGCCCTTGTAGTTAAATATCGCTTGAATGTGGTTTCATTGTTTGCTACCTGAAGGTTTAGAACAGGATTTGAAATTGTTTTAATAGAAGCCAACAGGAATTCTTATCAGCTATAGAGAGAATCCCGAGAGTACCCAGTTTCTTTATTTCATGGGACCTAATTTTACATAAGATTTCATGGCCATTCTTGGAGATCTGCTATGAGCCAAGAGAATGTCATGTCACTTGCACATTAGAGCAATGCCTTTGTATTTCCTGGTTACTAGTAGGTGGAAATAGCAGGCAAACTGAGGGCTCAACCCATGGATTTTATTTTAGCAGTTGCTAAAATATGGGTAGAAGCTTCAATGAGGAATGTATCTTTTCCCAACTGCACATGGCTATCACGGTATTACAACAAAAGTTACTGGTACTTGGAGATAATTTTGCATTGAGAGATGTGCCAAAATCAGTATGTATAATCTTGAATATTTCTGGAAAATGGCAAAATTAAACCCAGTTAAATTATAGGATTTAATATAGAGCTGCCATCTCCTACCAGGGACTAGAATGTTTTTTTCTGGCATAGTGGCTTTTGGACTTTTTTTAGTTATTGTCAAATTTGATCCTACACATTTGTGCAAATAAGTAAAATGAAGTGTCAAGAAGCTTTAAATGATGTGAATAGCTACAAGCTGTGTACAGCAGGTCTCTGTAAACCTCATAAGGCCTTTTTGCCCTGGAAGTCCAACAACAAAGGTTTTAGGGCTCCTGTTGCAGATTTCAGTCTTTTTTTGAGAGTTAGTTTTACTGAGATTTCTGTTGGCCCTCTTTCCTCACCTTGTTTCTTCCTCTTCAGCTGAAACCATTGCATTTATATCTCAAGAGTATGTAACATGCCCCACCTGTGTGGGCAGTGTCAGCGGTGTGAGTGCTGCCTTGCACCTTCTGATCCTGAAACAAATTGATTTCCAAAGTCTCTGCAGGTTCTGCAAGGTAATGATGTGGCTGCCCAAAATTTGTAGAAGGATTTCCAGTGGAGGATAGAACACCACCACAGTGTAGACCACCAGCGAAAAACTTCCTGTGTTTAATCCTGCAGCAAGACCCCAGACTTCTTGGTATGACACAGAAGAGAACTGCAGCCACTGTCCATGAAACACCATCAGGAATTTCACCATGCAAAATGTAGTTAGTATCTAATCCCCAAAATTATGCATACACCCTGGTTTTTTTTTTTTTTAAATAATCACTGCTTCTCACACCTCTTTTGTTACTTAATTTTTGAACCCTTTTCCTTATCTCATGGTCCTTAAGCATTTAGCTAGTTACACCTTAATGAGAGTGATGCACGGTGACTGAGAAAGACAAAAGTCACTGGACTGAAATATTAAAATAAAATCTCCCTGAAGGTTGTTGATTTCTAATTTTATACACAGAGAGGAGGAAGCAGAGGGGAAGGTTTTGCTTTTCCCTTAATTCTGCCATATTGTCTGATTCACAGCCGGAGACAAACTGAAATGGCCATCTGGTTGATGTGCATACAAAAGGAGTGGTTTGCCAGACAAAGAAAGTACCTTTTATCATACAAAGCAATGCATGTCCTCTTATCAGGCTTCCATTCTGTGGCTCTGGTGGAGCTGCAGGTATGTAGGAGCAGACCCTACACAGCACACAGATGTAGCAGCTGCTGTTAAAATAGTGATGCAAGTACATATTGGTCAGAGGGCTCTGTGGTGCATTCATAACATGAAATACACTGCAATCATCCTGAATATTTTCAGCTCCTGGTCTCTGATTTTAGCTAGACCATTCCAGTTCACTAATTTTCTCCCTTCAAAGGAGAAAGTACAGCATTTTCTGCTTAAATAACAATTAGAAATCAGACTGGGACCACTGTGTAAATGGACGTTTTTAAATAGGGGCATGGTTTTTGTAGCTATTTAATACCATCCACAAATATATCTGTCTCCTTTTTGCGATGTTAATTCTGTGCCCAAACGCCTAAAAGAAAAAAATTGCTTGAAAATCATCCCCCTTTTGCCCATATCAACTTTTGCATTCTTAATAAACATACCCAAACACTTCCAAATGGACACTCCATACTAGTTTGATTTCATCTATATTTCAGTTCAAACTGCTGATCCCAGTGTATCCACCACTCAGACAATGTAAAATGTCCCATACATTTTAAAAGAAAAATTGACAGTAGAACATTATGATAAACATTCCCCTTTTCTAGCCATAGCTGTCCAGAGGAATGCAAGAAATTTGTGTTATTTCACATGCACAAGATATCTGCTGTGTTTATGACTTAATTTTTCCCCTCTATGAGGTACCTTCATTAGGTGAAAGACAGTCATATCTATGAAGCACAGGCATTGTTGTACAAAATCAATCCTTTATTTCAATTTTCTCATCCTCTCTTCTCCATTGAAACCTCCTTCTCTTGATGCTGGACTCTGTTGACCTCCTCTTAAGGGGGTGTTTCATTGCCTCTGCTGCAATGGTAACTATGGAAGTAGAACATCCCATTTCCCCATAAAGCTGTCCAGGGAAATGGAATGGAAATTGCCCTGAACTGGCAATGGAAGAGACTCCACTCCTGAGAGTGGGTTGTTCTATGCTGACATTCCCCTTCTCCTGATTTCATTCAATTTTAAATTATTTGTAAAAAAGATTGAAGCAATATGGTTTTCTAACTAGAATGAGGGTCAAAGAGATAAAGCCAGCAAAAGGAGGGGAAGGAGTGATCCCAGGTTTCTAAGCATCATAGGGAGGTTCATTTCTCTGCTATGTGGCAGGCATGGCAATATTATTAAATGTTCCCCAGGCAACGTTGCTAGGCTCCAAATACTGCATTTTACTTCCAGAAAACAAAACACTTTCCTTTTACAATCAACTATCCCCTCCATCAATACATAACAAAATACCCAGCATAAAATCTGTTTCATTTCAGACAGTGACTTTCACTGTATTTATGCTGTTGTGGTATAAGGTCATGTTAAACAAGGAACAGTCAACTTAAATGCTACTCACAGAATATGGAAGTGTAATTGTAGAAAAATATTCTAATAAGGTTTTACAGGTCCAATACATTATTTTGAAATAAATGTGCACAAAGGATGCCTTGAAAGATGGTACTGAATTGTAAGTGTCAGTCATGCAAGAAGCAGAGATTTAAAAGCAGTCTTTGTATTCACAGGTCCATGACACAGAGTCCCTATTTGGAATATGATGAAAGAACATTCAAGGACACAAGCATTTCTGGCCCTAAATTTCCCGTTGCTTCATTCAATTATCTAGAAACCTATTCTTTTTGCCTCCTCATAATATATGACATCAAATTTCTATGCATTAAGTGAAACTTCCCTCTGTTGGGGAAAAACCTCAAAAATTTCTCAGCCATGCAGGGGCAAATTTCAATTGGGCCAGGCTTTTTTTCTATTGATCTAATGCACACGTGTATTGAAATGTACCGTGCATTACGTGTCGTGCATTCTCACCCATTAAACAAGAAATAAAACCATTTGTTATACTCAAACCAGTCTCTGAAGGTGATCTCACATTCATCTTCCCATAGAGGGAGCAATTCAAGCCTCTTCTTCAACAGGAAACTGAGTTCTTGTAGAAACCCTCTGGAGGTCATGGTAGGGGAAAACAAACTCTGTAAGCAAGGGGTCTCCACATCGTAGCTGTGGGCTGGGGCTTGTCAACTAAACCACCTGATCTGATCTTTGCCCTCTTTACCACAGGAGCAAAGCAGATTTCCCTGCTACTCTCTGTAATCAGCATGAGAAAAAACCAAAATAAAACAGAGTGAGGAGGTAGCTCAAGACAGAAAGCTTAAGACTGAACCAGAGTTCAGCCACAATTTAGAGAGGTCCTAATTAGATTTTGCTTAGGGCAAGTGCATTAATTTTTCATAATACTTGAGTTCCAAAATCTTAGTGTCCAAATGCCTAAACGTCTGCGGCTGGTTGCCATAATAAAGATGTCAGGTATTCAGATGTTTTGGCAATGTCTACACAAGAACCCCAGGCTTATAATATTATATTTATTATCTTACACTGTTATATTGCTCTGTTTTGGGAACTGAACCATAGGAAATGTTGATGCAGTTCTCCGGTTCTGGGAGAGGTTGTTCATATACCTGTTCTGCTGTGCTCCCTGTTACCACCTAGCAGGAAGAAGCAGAGCAACACTTTGTAATCCCAAATCAAACTTCTCAACAGAGAGAGCAGAAACCCTCAGGAGGTTATCTCTAAATCTCCCTCCTCAATCTCCTAACAGCACCTCTTGGTCAGATCAAGGTTTTGCCACTACCTCTTTAACCAATTACCAGAGTGCTGGAGCCACAAAATACCATTTTGCCTGGTCAAAACAATAGCCTTACACTGGGCCATATCTGTCACAATCTCTTGGCACCTATGTACTGGTGAGAGGGAGCGTAGCTCTTCTCCCATGCATGCAAAGTCATACTGATAGAGAAGAACAAAGGTACAAAGGCAATCTATCTATTTGCTTTGCAAGCATAAAATGTGCAAGACAGGATGGTCAGCTACATGTGGAAAATTAGTCAGATGGAACAGAAACCTGGAGTTCAAAATGTGACCCATGCTCCACACTGAATCAAAAAGCAAGATTTTTAGAAAATTGCCTTTGATAATGCTCTGTTTTACCAAGAAATATGTGCCAAGGACTTACTCAAACACAGTGAAGTTGTTGAAAAGACTCACTGCTGTTAAAATACTTTAAGCCAGGCCAAAAGACTTTCTAGAATATTTCACAAGTAACGAAGCTAAAAATGAGGAGCTGGAAAGGCTAAGGGCAATAGGGACGTTTTAAAATGTGGTGGTAGAAAACCAAACATGCAAGCAAACAAACAGAGAAAGACAGTGACCATCTGCCACGCAGAGCGGGGACGCAGACGTCGATCCACTTCTTGTACCAAAGCAGGCCAGGAAGATCTTGGGGCAGGATCCCGCAGGCGGGAGGAAGGCTGCCCATCCTCTGTCTCCTCTCAGCGTGTCCTTCTTGCTTCAGCCTGGCAATAAAGCTTCAGCCTGGAAGCTCCCATGTACAAGCTTGAGAACAGCAACAAGCATATTATTCCCTTAAAAGAAAAAAAGGGAGTTGATCAAGCCAAGAACGCCATAAAAAATAAGTATAAAAACTAGAAAGAATTAGAAAAATAAAGGAATGGATATGTTTCTTTACCACCAGTTTCAGGGAAGCTTACCTAAGACCCTTGGCTACTCATGCAGCAGGACAAATGACAGAAAACTCCTGGTAGGTACCGCCCTGCCTGCACAAGGGTGGAAATAGGGCCTTTGGGGCTGCTGGTGGTGTGGGTGGTGGCCAGGGAGGGACAGAGTGCTGTGGAGAGTCTGACCTGGGCAGGCTGATCCTGAAGGTACTGAGCCACCTTGTCAGGCATGTGGGGAACCTTGCAGGATTGGGCCCTGAATGCCTGTACTTGACAAGCAGTCATGGCAAAAATGTTATACTCGGGTATTCATCCGAAAACAGGGAAACAAGAATCACTGTAATTAGCAGTAGATGTGGAATTTTTAGCATAAATGGGAAAACCCAGCATTTAATACATAACACAAGGTCCATTTGCAGCCATATAATTGCTGTCAGCTAATGCCTGATAAACCCAGCCTAAATTGGGATTTTATTATATCTATTTTATTATATATCTATATTTACTCTGACAAAAGTTGGACAAACTTGTCCAAAAGACTAGGGGTCCATTTTATGTGCTTGGGTGTCCAAGCACCTGCCAGCTGTTTGTCCCTTGAATTGAGGACATCATGTTTTCAATTTCCTTCAATAAAGCTATGAATCTGGCAATTTGCTGGCCTGCTTCAGCTAAACAGAAAGGACAATTTGAGAAAGATCATAGTTCAGGCTCAGTCAGACGGAAACGATTGAAAACAGAGAGCTGGCTGCTATGTTTCCCCAATGCAGCTTGCTGTCGCAGTTTGACTGACAAACTGACTTTTTTGAGGTGCTCATGCCCATTTCAGTCAGAGTTTATTGAAGGTGATTTTGATCTTCTCCATGAGGCCACAGCAGCGGCCATGCCATCTGTCACCTTGATTGCATCGTGGATTCTCTGGAGAGAGTGCGATGGCTCCTGATCATTTACAGATTGTGCTGCTTTCGCCTCCATAAGGACCACATGCACAGAGCCAGATGGTGAACATACACGCTTATTATAAGTCTTTATCTCTGTGCAGGAAGGAGAGGCACCATTAGATCTCCCTCAGGAGCTCCGCTCCTCTCTACCATCATGCTGCTCTTCAGCAAATACAGTCTTCTTCAGCTGTCATCAACCTACCTCTGAAAATTAAAAAAATAAACAATAATTCCATCAGCGCAGGCACGAGACGTACAGACAGTGCCACAAAGCAGCTCCCCCCGCCCCTTCCCCCGGCACACACACACACACACTCAGGCTCCTGCGACTGTCAGCGTTAGGTGGAAACAAGTTTGTTCGCGAAAAGACAGTTAATGTGCAATTAGGAGAGACTTCTTTGTGAAAATAAAGCAATGCCATCCCGGTTGTTCTTGGCACATTTTTAATTCAGCGCGTTCTCTCTTTAAAGCAAAGCCTGAGCAGGCGATTGCTGTTTTTCCAAAGGCAGCTTTGTGTTTGTGTCTGTGTTTCTCCTGTCGGAGAGCAGTGATGGGATTCTGGTTGCCACGGGTTGCGTGGCTGAAATCCGGCTGTCAGAGCTGGGGAAAGAGGAACCGGCTGCGGGCAGGGAGCTGTGCCGGGGCTGGGGCCCGCGGGCTGAGGGAGCAGCGCAGCCACCGGAGAGGTGATGGCAAACGCTGAGCCTATCAGTGGACCGCTGTAAATAGATTTGTTGAGTTCTCTCGGCAAAGAACTATCCCAGAGTCCCTCCTTGCCGAGGGAGAGGGGAGCGCCGGCAGCCTGCACAGACGCGCACCTCGACTCGTTTAAATGCATGTACGGCACGCATGACCCCGGCTACGGGCTGCCAGATTGCACAGTTTGAGCGCTTCTCTCCGAGAGTTCCGTTTTGTTTCTGCAGCTCCTGCATAACAAACACTTAATTGCTGGTAACGTGGGTTTTTTTCTCCTTGCTAGTTGCTATGTTCCCACTAAGCTGCAGTTCCTCCTTTAAAGAACTGTAATTATTAAATTTCAAAATCGTAGCAGAAGAGCCGTTGCAGACACACATTTCTGGGCTTTGCCAAGCACAGAGCATCCTTCAGAGTGAAAACCTGGCCTACTTCCAGCTACAGTGTCTTTCCTGAAGCACATGGAGATTAATTTGTTTGTTTCTTTCTTAAAAGTGCTTCTTTTCTGAAGGCTGGATGTCAGGGAAATAAGATTCAGACACGAGACTGACACCTTCTGAAATACTTTGGGAACTTGTTAAGGTCACTATCCCAGAAATGGGGGAAAAATCAGGAAAATGAAAAATAATGTATTAAAAAGAAGAGGGTGATAGATAGAAATAGAAAATAGCATCACTTACACTGATTATTCTTTCCTTTTTCTCTTTATATGTAAAAACAGAGCTCATATAAATGCTTTCTGTGATTTCTGTCTATGAATTGTTCATATAAATACTTCAGTTGCCAAGTGACTTCTACTACAAGAAAACCTCAGTTTCAATATGCAGAGATTCCACCCAACTTTCCCCTTTATTCAAACCATGTGGAGGAGAAATGCATGTTTCTTAAAAAATAGTAGATTTCCCCGCAGGTAAAGTCATGTTTCAATACTAGCTTTGGAACCTCTCACAGATGACAAAAAAACCTTTTTATTCTTCCTACTTCAGATTAATTTACAGTATCAAATTTCCAGTTTTGCCACAAAGCTTTCAATATTTTACAGGGTTGCTCCCCACAGTTTGTGTTTCAGATTCTGGATGCTGTGGCATCAAAAGACAGGGGAAAAAAAAAAAAAAAAGAACTCCCCACAAATTAAAAACAAGAGTTCAAATATAAAATCACTTCAGTAGAAACACATGCATATGTTTACTATATACCAATATCTCAAGCTTATATCAGGGCATTTTGTTAGTCTTCTTGCAGTATTGCGTAGGCTTCTAGCTGATGATAATTTTTTATTTTGTGAATTTGTAATTCCACTAGAAAATATAAGGTTTCTATGTGGTATTACAAGTGCAGTACATAGAAAAATCCATGTGATAACCAGCAATTTTTTCTACACTCTTTTGTCTGGTTCTGTCCATCCCTAGTATCCCTTCCCAAATTAGGCTAGCATGTGGCTATCATGTATCCCCTCTGTGGATAGAATTATATATTGTGTTCAAAATCTCTATTAATCTGATTAAGCTAGTGAGTGACTAATCCTTTAATCTCCTTGAGAGCACTGTTATGTCTGCTGTGTGTCAGATTTGTAACTAGTAATCAGTTAAGTAAATGCTAAAAGTTAAGCAAAAACTACTTTGGACCCACTTTAACAGCTGCTTTTGGTTAGTGACCTTTATAGTTGAAACTGTATGGAGAACATGAGTGAAAAGAAGAAATTTCTCATGGTGGCAAATCTGCTGCTCCATGAGCACCAGTTGTAAGGACCCTTTTGCTACTGCTCCCCCAGTCTTTAGTTAATTATAAATGAACAGGCCATTTCCCCTTTGCTTTTTTTCTTTCACTCTGGAAAGAAAACACACAGAATGGTTTCCATGTATTTATAATTTAGAAAGGAAATTCTGTTGCCAATTATTTTCCAACTATTTGCTTTATTCTTTCGTTTCATTAAAGTCATCATTGCTGTGCTAGTTTTGGATGGCAGAGAGTTAATTTTCTTCATAGTAACTGGTATGGGGCTACGTTTTCACTTGTACTGAAAACAAATGCTGATCATTCAAGGATGTTTTTGTTATTATTGATCAGTGCTTACACAGGGTCAAGGCCTTTTCAGCTTCTCCCCCCACCCACCAGTGAGGAGGCTGGGGGTGCACAAGAACCTGGGAAGGGACACAGCCAGGACAGCTGACCCCAGCTGACCACAGGGATAGCATACAGTGTCACACTCAGCATGTTGACATGAGGGAAGAAGAAAGAAGTGGGGGACATTCGGACTGATAACATTTGTCTCCTCAAGTCACCATTACATGTGATGAAGCCCTGTTCTCCCAGGAATGTTTGAACACCTGCCTGCCTGCGGGAAGTGGTGAATGAATTCCTTGTTTTGCTTTGGTTGTGTGAATGCAGCTCTTGCTTTACCTATTAAACTGTCTTTAGCTCAACCCACAAGTTTTCTCACTTTAAATCTTCTGACTCTCTCCCCCATCCCACTGTGGGGGGAGTGAGAGTGCAGCTTCATGGGGTTTAGCTGCCGGCTGGAGATAACTGCAATTGCTAAACCTTTACCTGAGCAAACACAGACACATTTTAAAAGCTACACTGAAAAATAACCCCACAACTGTTTTACCTTAATGAAAGGAGACTGTGTGGAAGGAGATTTGGGGCAGGAGAAGGAAAATGTGCAATCTTCATATAAAAAAAAAATGTGTAGACCTATTGCTGGCAGATGTAGAAGCATCAAGTCAATATGGTAACAAGGATCAATATGCCCTCAGGCAAAATATGACTATGACAATGCTGAATGCATGTATAAATTTCCCACTCCAACTAGCTGCCTAGGAATAAAATTAATTCAAAGCAGCCATGCAAAGAGGAGTGAATCTTGAACCTGGTACCCAGCTCAGAGAGGGGTCCCAGGGCACCAGGAGACAACCAGAGGGACCAGTGGGAATACTTTCCAGACAAGCTGGCCCTTGGTACTATGCTTCCTGTTGTTACCCATGCAGCCTCAGGTCCACATTCCCCACAGTAGTACCCATCAGGAATGCACAAGATACGTTCAGTTTGATTTTCATGAGGGCTACACTGCTAAATTGGCTTTATAACCTGGTATTATATATTTGCAAATGATTTCTCTTTACTCCCAGACTTTGCTCCCGAGTCACAGAGGCACCAGAATGTTTACTGAATGTCTCTTTTCAGGCATTCTTTCAGGAGGGTAGCAACTGATAGGCAGCTGAGGATTGGCAGAATAAAACTTGTGGGGAAATGACCATGTTTGCTTGCTCTTAGGGGAGATCAGCCAGGCCTGTCAAAAACTCAAAAACTCTAGATTTCTGTAAACCCATTTGTATAGTGATTTTCAAGGAAAACTTGGATAAAGAGCATCCACTAATTATAGTCACACACAAATCAAAACAGTGTAGAACTAGAGGTCTTCTATCTTTTTTTTTTTCTTTTTGTAAGATTATCTTTAAATGTGGTCTTTTTACCTCAATTAAAAAGAGAGTAAGTCAAGCAGACACGAGAAATATCTAAGTAACAAGGAATATGAGCACAATAGATTTTAGGCTAGATTCCTCTTTGGATGCACAAGCTGGTCTCCCACAGATTTCTATGACAGACACATTGACAGCAGTGGGAATCAGGCATACTCATCCAAGGGCATAATTTGGCCCATAATGTATGAGGTTTGTCCAGCTTCTGAAAGCAGCAAGCAGCGTATTACAAACACTGCCTCTGTGTAGCTTACTGGGGGTTTAAATCCTCAGTGGCATTTCCTGTGCCTCTAAAATGTATTTGATAAAAATAGCTGAAGCTGCTTGAATCAATACCTGTTGAAAGAACAGACTTGCTAAAAAAATTAAAATTTGTTGCAACAAGATTATCCATTTAACAGGTTTCTACTTGAATTACCAAAAAATTCTTATTTTATAGCCTAGCTAAAACCATGGTGCATCCACTGGAGAAAGTCTGATATTTTCCATCCTTGATTCTTAAGCCTGTTTTCGCAAATGTTTCCTACTCCTGTTCGCTGCAATTTCTTTTCACCTGTACAATGGTAATGGCTTATGTAATTATGACTTTGTACACGACCTGAACTCCCCATGGATGTTTAGATTCCTATTCTCTTTAACCTCATTCACCTCTGTCAGTGAACTCTCACCTTGGCAGCTTGTTGGAGGATCAGCTGGTGGCTGAGGAGAGCAGGGTGCTCACAGGGGCTGGCAGGTGGTGGGCAGTTCCTTAGCCCTTATGGGGCTCAACTGCCAAGGAAGAGAAGGCAAGCAGAGTTCCTTTTCTCTCCAGCTCTGCCCAGCTGACTGCCATCACTAGAAGATATTTGCAGTCACTTCTGAGAAGCCAGTCCACTCAAGTGCAGGATTGGAGGTCAAGCTCACCAGGCTGTACTTTTTCTTTGCTAAGAGGTCCCATGAATTGCTTGAGAGACTTTGAAAAGCCTGTTTGAAAAAAAAAAAGTTGACCAATAATTTCTGTTGCTGTTATTATTTTGCAGCTCCCATAACATTGATTCTCCTCCTTTTCCTTGCCCACATGCACTGGACAAGACATTCAGGGAGCTCTTAATGGTATAAACTGCTCACCCTAGGATGCTATTTGCATTCTCCTTCACCCTTTCTTTCTCTTGCATATCCCTTCAGCCTGTACCATTAACAGCAGTGGTAGAAGAAATCAGTGTCCCCATAGTGAAAATGTAAGGCTTTCTTCTGGCTAAAAATGTGGTTTGAGGAACTGGTGAACTCAGCACAGGCTGGTCCTTGTAACAGATGGAGAAAATTCCTGTCACTGCGAGGGACTGACCCCCCAGTCTGACCTGACTGTACTGAAGTCAATGAAAGAAAGTAGGTCTGAGTCTAAATAAAACATAGCTTAAAGCTGTTGAATGGAAACCCATGGAAAAATTTTAAACCCTGCTGAAGCTTTCTGCTTGACATAGTTATATGTTTAATTTCATTCTGAGGGTTATCAGGTTTTTTAAAATAATTTTCCCTTCTTATGGCTAAATTACCCATTATATGAAAAATAAAAATCACAGCAGAAATGTTACAGTAAAAGTTTTCTGAAACTGAAAAACCACAGGAGGTGTGATAAACCATCTGTAAAATTTTTGACAATTAATTTGAGATCTCAGTCCAATTTCTTCTGGCCGTATTAAACACTGAGCTAAGTGGAGATTTTCTTTCCCAGGAAAAATACCACCAAGACTGAAACACTGGAGCTTAGTTAACAGGGACCCAGACTGCTAACATCCAACCCGTGTGCTGAGGCCATTTCTGGTCCTATTGAGCTGCTGGCATTTTTCAGTCACAATGTATTTGCTGGTAGGTTTCAACCCTCATCAACAATTCTGTGTTAGTGCACGAGTTTTAACACTCATCCTTTTTCATGGAATTTTGAAACCAACACTGAATGCTGATTTATAACATTGAACATAAGCTACATGCGTGGTATGTTAAGTGACCACTGAACCAAAACTCACAGTTATTTAAGGTCCAGGATTTCACCAAGGTGTGCCCTCATCCATATGGGCAAGCAAGATCCAAAGTCAATAAAGAACTTGCTGGGGTTTTTTTGGACATTTCTAAGCTTTGGATTTCGTGTATGTCACCAGAAAATTAAATCAACAAAAGCAGTACAGCCTGCATTGTGTTTTCACACTGTTAAGGATATAAATGACCTCTCTGTATGAGAACCACATGTTAATAAATTTTTGGTAGTCTAAATAACTTTTTTTTTTTGTCGAAAGCAAAAACAATTCAACTGCAGCAACAGAAGAATGAAGTCAAATGAAACTGCAATCACAGTATTGACCCATTTGGATATTATTAAAGCAAACCCCCTAGATCAATTAAAAAAGCACAATGCAGTGCCCCATTAAAAAACCAAAACCAAAACCAAAACCAAATAAAAAAAAAGCCGATAGGAAATCAGACTATGCCTAGTTCCCTTAATTTATCAATTTACTTAACTTTTTTCACTATGATTTTTTAAATTACATTTTTCTTCATCTACCTTTATGCACTTCCAACACTGGATTCCTCTTGTCTTCCTACTCAAGAATGAAGAGTGCATCCCTACACATGGTTGTGTAGGGATGGCTTGACAAACCATTTTGGGATGAGCACAGATGCATTGTGTATATAGCATGTTCTTTATGGTGGAATTAATAGTCATGTCTTTAGATTTGCTTTGTGCATCTCATTCTCTGATGAGATTAGATGCCCATCACTGGTGCAGCAAAGATGGTTCATTTTCCTATGAAGTTCTGCTTTAATTGCCAGAGAGGTCTGTGGTTGCTTTTCTTAGAATTTCTAACCCCAACAGGATCTTCCTTCTGAAGTATTCATCATGTCCATGTGCCTTTTCCTCTTTCCTAGCAGCTGTGGCTGTTTTGTCTGAACACTAGTTGGATACAAGAGCACTGCAGGGTGAGCAATAACTCCAATAGCCAGTGCTGATATGTGGTGTCCATATGGACAGTATAACTTTACATTAAGGCCCTTCTTTACTGAGTTTGATCCTGGCCCCACGAGTCAAACTCTCGCTGTCAAGGGATTTGTTGTAAGTAATGGTCATTTGTGTTTCATAATTATCTTGAATAAACACAATTAGTTCCACATTCTGCTGTTTTCTTCCTAAGGCATCTGTAAACATTCTGTACTATTCTAGCAAATGGCTTTTGGCAATCATTAGAAAATAAAAAACCCAAAGCAAAATGGTTCTCAGTGGATCCTTTTAATTTATTCTAAGGAGCGTGCCCAGAGGAGTAATGAGACCTACTAGACAGTAATGGCAAAGGGATATTATCTTTCACTTAGTTAACCATCGTAACCCACTTTGAAGTATCTCCAATCACAGTCCTCATGTGGTTAAAACAGAACATACACTCAAGAGTTTTCACTTCAGGGTTTCTCCAATAAGCCTAATGTATTTGGTATAGGAATAATGTAGGCATTTTACTTCCATTCTTCCATTAAAAAAGATATCCAAAAAAACTAGCTGAAAGCATTAATAAAACAACAACAACAACAGAAAACCCAAATCAATCCTCATGCCAAAAAAACCCAAGAACCAACACCAAACCAAAAAACAACATTCCTCCCCCCCCTAAAAAAGGAGTGTAAAAATTTTTGACAGCACCAGGCATGCAAAAATACGGATTTTTTCTCAATGCTGCTGATTCTTTCTAGCCTTTGGGCACTGGACAATTTACTTGTCCTCTCTGTGCCCCATTTATTCTTTCTGTGACATAGGGATGCATAGCATTTGTCCACTTTTACAATTCTCTTTATACTGAAAGCATTGCAAAGTCACAGTAATACCATTCCCTATGCAATGCTGGCACCAGGTTTACGTACAAGTTAAGATAATAGGATAATATTTCTTCGAGATAGTGGATTCTATTTTTTTTTTACATTGTACATTACAGGAACAGAAAATCAATGGGCCCAATCTATTAAAAATAAATAAAACACTGAAAAAATGGCTATTTGACTATGGAGGAAGAAGTGTTGTAGTTCTCGTTCTAGTAAACAGGCAGTTAAAACTAGGAGGAAATTGTCAATTGGTAAAATTAGCTAAAAAAGTTACTCTGAGTTTTTGCCCTACATTTGGACTATCAAAACTGAGGCAAACTTTTCAAAGCAAATTGCTGAGGATTGCCAAGTTAACAAGCTGTTCTGTGCTGCAAGGGACATATTTATGGACATACTTTCAACAAGACGTACCTAGTGCTACCAAGCTGTGCTGTACTAAAGAGCAGTAAGTATCAGATAAACTGATTTTTTTTAATAAAGGATTTCACACATGAGAATGATTAAACACAGCTCAAATATTCAGAAGTGTACAAACCTTTCCCTCCCCCCAAACCCACTCCTTTTTTCTGCTACAATAGTGTCTAAACAAAGTAAGAAAACCCAGGATATTCAAAGATAAGAAGATACAGAATTTTATAATAATTTTATAATAAGAAGACACAGCAAAGTTAATTATTGGTAAATCCTAGGTCTTCAGTAGTAATTCTTACTTTAGTGGGGCTGTGTGTAGCGTCTTCAATGACATTTCAGAGTATGTCTTTTGAATCTATCAGTTTCTTGCTCCTTAAGAGCTGTGTTTTTAAAATATTTCACAACCTCTTCTTAAAAAAAACCATTCTAAAAATGATTTCTAGCCTAGAAGACCAACAAAGCTAATATGGAAAGGAAGAATAGCTAGGCAGAGGACTTACTTCTGAACACTTTTTATAAGGAACAGGGATTTTAATGGAAATTTTCTTCAAAATCAACCTTTTGCATATGATGGGCCAAATTGTCACTCCCAAGGCAAATGCTGTCTCCAGGATTTTACACGTGCAGGTTCCTTGGCAGCTCCCAGCCCTCAGGAACACTGTTGTTCACAGAAAGGTAAAGTCTGAATACGTGTGCCTTTCCCTTGGGAACCAAGGACACGCACAGGGAGTGAACCCATTGCTGGGGGGACACTCAGCATTCAGACATCGCATGGCTAAGCCCACCAGTGGCATTGCAAAACCTGCCAGAGAAAGCCTACATAGCCCATAAACAAAGACAACTTTAGCTAAATACATTATTTGCCTTCCAGTTAATTTCTGCTTCCTGGTTCAAATTAGAAATGGTGCCATGAACAGACAAAGATTTGTGTCCATAAATGCGTTTGAAAGCTAGCTGGACATTTTGAATCTACTTTGACCAGAAAGGCTGTGAGCTTCACTGGTATGTGTCAGATCACAATCTTTTTCCTAGGATATTTTTATGTCTTAGAAGAGACCTATTTTCTGGTGTTGTGCTTCTCTGAGTATTTTGCAATGCCCTTCACTAAAGTGCAGGAGCTCAAGATGAGGCTTATTCCAACCAGAACCAGAATGTTGCTCACCAGGAGGTAACTCCAAGATATTAAAAATGCTTGGAGTAATTTTTTTCCTGTAGTCACTTTCTTTCATGTAACCTTAGCTGTGTTTTCAAGCATCTGCATTCTCCCATGCCATTTGTACATTGGAACTACCGTACAGAACATGTATGTGCATCTTCATTTAGCCTGTTTATCAGATGAAGTAATTCTATCCTGTATACCTTTAAATACTTCTGAAAGAAATAAACCTATTAAAATTTTTGGGTTGTGAATGAATAGGAGGTTTAGTTTTCATTATTTTAAACCACAGAGCTCCTAATAATTGAAAAGAAGAAAAAAAAAAATTAAAAAAAGGACTCTGAATTGCAGGAGTGTAAATAACAGAATTTAATCTAAGTAAGTGATCTGCATGCAGCACAAAACTCAGAACACTGCAGAATGCTTTCTCACTTTCCTTCTGGACTCCTACTGTTCTCAAAAAATGATTTAGTATTTACCTTTAAGAGTAACCTTAAGCTTAAGGGCTTTCAGGGAGATATATTTACCTAGAGCAAACATAACAATATCCTTTACTGAAATACCTGAAAATACATTTATTCCAGGCCCTGAAAGTCAGATTCTTTCTTTTTAAGCACAAACTAGTGTTTTGGAGGATTTTTCCCTCCTAGTTCTGGTAAGAGATATTTAAGCAGAAAGAGCAGCTTGTTTCCTTGACAGCAGAGAACCAACTGTTTTGGTTTTCTTTGTTCCATGTCTGTTCAACATACTGTATCCATAGAAATAGCTGCTGTCCCAGAAGTTCAAGCATTTTGTATTATATATACCCAGAGACTGAGTTAAAGCTACCTTAACTTTGCAGAGTTTCTATCATAAAATTTCAGAAAGGAAAAAAAGAAAAAAGGAAAGCAAAGGTTCCCAAGGCAACGTTGTACATTCTGTATGTTTTCTGATTTATATTTAACATTTCAAAAATATCAATATTAAGCTACACGTTTAAGAAATAACGACAAATGTAATGTGATGCCTACAATCCACGTTGCTGACTGTGGCAATGGAAACTGCTGCTTTAGCTTTTGCCATTTTTGTGACACATGATGAACTGCTAGTTTGCAGTAGATCTAATACTTCACCAAATATTTCCTCTTATTTCAGAAGTGAAGAAATGTGAAAAGAGGCACTCTAAGTGTTACATTTCAGGGCCAGGGTCTCACATATGAGACAAAAATGCAGCTGATGAACTGTACCTGCAAGAAATCCCCTATCTTCCCTTCCCCCTTCTCAGCCTCATGCACCACCCAGCTCCACCCTGCACATAAAAGCCACGTAAACTGCAGCTTTTTGCACTCTGTGAGATGAGGGGACATATTTTGAAGATAAAGACTGGAAAGATCTCAGCCAAGACAACGGTGAGAGCCTTGGGCTCCATGTTCTCCTCTAACACGGCATTTTACAAAGACACTTCCTACCACGTGACAAGTTTAGCAGGGAAGGATGACTCCCAAAGAGCTATGAAACAGTGAGAAGGGGTATGGCAATGAGGTTATTACTGAAACAGATTTGTAACTTCTGCTCCCCTCTCTTTTGCCTGTAGTTGTTTACAAAACACTGGGTGTGCATGTGGAAACCACAAAAGCAGCTCCTGCCCTCCTGAAGAGCAAACCACCCTCCAAGTTCCAGAATTTAGATAGTCCCCTGTTGTGAGCACCCAGGCTGCTCCATGATGGCTGGTGTATGGAAAGAGGGTTAATTAAACCACAAATCACACAATTCCAGGATGAGGCCTAACTGCTGTTTGACTCAGGATAGGCTTATTTTTCATTTTCCTCCAGAAAACAAGCCATCTCCCAGCACTGTGCTACCCAGCTCAGAGTGGCTCTCTCGGCGACCCTCGGGTGATGAAGAAAGGAGGGGGATCTGTGATGGGGCTGGCTGGGCCGTGGGAAGTGTGAACCCCTGTGCACGCCTGGCCCGCCCTTCCTGGGCCCTGGAATATTGATGAGCTGCGAAAAAAAGCAGCGAGGTTTGTTCCTGTGACTTACTGTGCCTGCTAGCTGTGTCTCTCTGTATATATGTACACATGTTTATGTGTGTGCTAGTGTGGGTGTATGTACATATTCTCAAAATATAAATAAATATAAATAAGCATGCGTGCACATATCTGCACAACTATTTATACAGATAAAAAAAAAATGGAAGGGAAACAGTGATGAAGATCAGTATCTTTGTTCAAAGGACCCACTGTGCATGGGGGGAAATGTATTGGCAATGGATTTTTTTCCTCTGAATCTCAGCTCAACTTCACAAAACCCGATTTCCAACATGGCCTTCATACGATTGCTTTTATCACTTTCTCTCATTGTGTCCTTATGTACAAGGGTAAAGACTATTCTGCTGCATCCAAGTACAGTGTGCTAAAGGGAGGGTGAGCAGTGGGGAGCCGTGCCTGTGCCACTGTCCTTTGCCTGTTCCTGATTCCATGGCCTGAGGCAATGGTTTGCATTTTTAGGACAACAGCCGGCTATCTGCAAGCAGGAGACCACTCGTCAGGCTTCATTACTGCACACAAAATGACACTAGTGAGCCTGTGGTCACAACTGTGCTTATGGTGCGCTGAAAAGCCATTACATCTCATTGCAACAAAAAACTGCATGAATGTACAGGCTGACCAGCCCCATAAATTGCCAAAAACCTGACAGGTCAGCTTATTTATGCAATGTAGTACCTGCAGTAAAATTTTCTGGATAGAGCAATAGTAAGGGACTAGGAACTAAAGAACCTTTTCATCAAAGGTGTTATAGTTTAATAGGCAATGCTCCTGTTTCCTTTATTGGGCATTGAGAAAATAAAGAATTTCATTCTGCTGCATGCTTGCTGCATTAGGCATGGTCAGCTGAAGTGTCTTCCCCTTCTTCACATTAACAACCCTAAAGCATAGTTAAAATCTAATGACTAGCATGAATGGATTTTCATGTTTGATGTTATTTTTCATTGTTTAAATTTTTGGTATTATACAGATCACATTGACATACCTGACATATAGCATTTTACTTAACTATAAGTGAACTGCTTTCTGCTATAATTGCAGACATTATTACTTGTTTAAGTCAGGCAATGACTATAACTAATAATGTTGCATGTAAAAGATAAAACTGAAAGAGACAAAGAAAATGCAGCCATTAGGATTCTGGAACATTCCCTTCTAAAGGAAATTCATATTGTAATGTGGCTGACATTTATTTATGTTGTATATAATTGGTACTCATTGGCAAGTGCTGTGAACAAAAGAATTCTGGGTCAGATTCTGATCTTGTGTGCATGCTTATGTGCACATATAAAGAGAGAGAGGGCATAATTTTTATCCTGGTGAAGCAAGATAAGAAGAAAGAGGGATTGTCTTTTGGGAGGTCAGATGCTATAGCTGGCGAAAGCAGAGGGGCTTCTCTCCACAGTGGCTTACTCAAGTGATCCTACTGCCTTAGCATAATCTGTTGGTTGTAGTTATAAAAATACTGAATAATTTTAGATCTGTGATGGAATTGCATCAGTTCATGGACATTGTAACCAAGATCTGCAACAGGATGTTTCCTTATCAATAAAACTGTTGCTGCACCCATCAAATGTAAATACATTTTCCTTTCCTCAAAAATACGTTCCTCTTCATATTCTAGGCTACAAATGCTCACAGTCATGTGTGAGGTCATTGGTGATTGTGATAGGGAGAAACTCATTATTGTTGTCAAAAGTCCTAACTGTTTCTTCCAAGTGGAGGGGTTTAACCATAAGTCTTGCATCCAGCTTCTTAGTGGACAGCAGAGCTCTGTAAAGCACACATTTCTATTGCAATAGTATCTGGCCTTCAACTGAGCTCTTCACTTTCTTCAAATGTAAAGGGCATTTGGTATATCAAAATACGGGGGAGGGGAGTTGTCTGCAGAAAATACTTCAGGGGACTCAGCCATGTGGATTGAACTTTACCTGGAAGCTGCATTAAAGTTTTCCAGGGCCTCTGGGTTCAAAAAATGTAGGATGCTGTCACATTGATTAAATATCTGGGTCTTGACAGAAGGTCCATCAGCTGTAACTTTGAAGGCCATGGACATGATGATGGAAGTATATATAAAGGCAGCCCATGGACCTTTGGATGGCAATGCATTACTTTAAAAAGATGGATATACTGTCACAGTAACACCTATCAGTAAGAGGAACTAATCTGTCAGAAGTTTCTCTGCATTCAGTTATCGAGTTGCTCCTATAGTGACTCTTGCCACAGACACCAAATCATGTGGACATTGGCATCCTGTAACATGCTTCTTCACAGCACATACAGGGCAATGTAGAGGTAATTGCTTACAGCAGTTCACACTAGTGTCAGTAAGTGGAAACCCTATTGAAAGCACAGGGTTGCTGTGGTTGTATCCAAACTTAGACTCCATGAACTGGAGATTCTGTAATTCATTCCAGCACTGCTTTTGTCTTGACAGCAAACAGACAACCTCTAAATAAATAACATAATTTCTAGAACAAACCTGGAGTGTAGAATAGTCCAATAGCTAGAAAAACTGGACTGATAATTTGAGAGCTACACTCATATGACCTGTATTGGCCAGGGCTCACCAGCTGTCCTTGGGGATGTGGAGAGATTTGATTTCTTTTTGCTGCTTACAACAGACAATCCCTTTTGTAATTGACTTCACCCAGGAAAGTTGCTGGAGGATTAATTCTTTCTTAAGAATAACATTACGCAAGTCTCTTGCCTGACCAGCCGGCCACATATACTCCTAGTTAAAAAGAATCTGTGAAAGAACAAAGTTACCCTGTGATTATACATAAGCCATCTCCATGGCACCTCATCTTCAGCTGAGATGTGAGCTTACCCATTTCCCTTATATTGCACCTGATAAGCACAAAAATCACATTCGGATATCTCCACTGGCATGGAATGTGTTGTGGAATTAACTGAGCAGAATACAAGGCTAACAGGAGATAGAGACTCTCCTGGTCACAGCATCAGAATGCTTTATAGTCTAATGACTATTTTAATAATTTAAACATGGAGCCAACTCTGACCTCAGAAAAACTACTGGTATACAGAATGTAGCTGATTAGCTTCAGTTCAGAATGGGAAACTTGCACCTTTAACCACTGTATTCTTAACCACATCTGAGATAGCTGCTGGGCAGTAGGATAACACTAAATGTATTAAGCAAAAGGAATACCAGCAACTGGTCTGTTGTCATTCTCTACCTGTAGCACCTCCTGGAGCCCAGGATTCTGGAGTTTAAATGTAAGGATAAGAGTAAAAAATGCTGAGAATTTGTATAGTGCTACAGCTTATGTGTTACATATGCTGCCTCTGTCTTACTTGAAAAATGACCACAACATCCCACACTAGGAAGTGGATTCCAAGAGATAAGGAAAACAAAAGTAGATAGCAAGTAATGTGTATTTGTATGCAATAAAAGCAATATTTCCTGGGCCTGCTGAATATCTTTTCCAACCATCTTCTGCAGAATCTATTGCTCTAAAGCCAACTCAACTGCAGGCAAGACCAACCATGACAGACAAGGCTCCTTGCACAACTCAGCACCCATCATGGTTTATCTTCTGGCATTTGTTCTATCTTTCTCACTTTGCTGTGGGGTGAATGTTGGGATATATTTTTATGGAAAGTTAATTTGAAGTATTCAGTGAACCAGGGAGCAAGCACACATGCACAAAGAGACATGGTCATTTGACTTCTGTGTTTCTCAAGTTGCTGAGGTACTGAGCCTCTGGAGAACCTACAGTAGGGACAGCAGCTGAACTCCGTGACTGTGCAGTGGCATGAGCATTAACATCCTAAACAATGCAAGAAGGGGAAAAAAAGTAGATTTGAAGAGTCTTCTGTGTGGCTATTTGTGCAATACTAACCCATGTACAAATTAGTACGGGTATCACACGCAAAGCTCAGTAGTTCAGGCTCTCAGCTCAGCTGTGAATTATATCTCCCCGTTTCAAGAACCAGTCCTTCAAAAGCAGGTGCAGCTAATTTTGCAGCAAAAGAAAAATTTTCAGTGTGATTTCACTTCCCCTTATCTTGTAAACAAAGCATATCAGTTATGCCGTGTGATGGGAAGGCCACGAAACCTTTAGTTGAATTCAGGATCCTTGCCCCATCAGGAAATCTGAGTCACTAGAGCTTCCCTATTCCCTGATTCCATTTAATGTAGTTATTCTCCTTCTTGAGCAGACACCCCTGTGTGAGTCAGCAATAGGTGGTTCAAGATGAGAGAGATATGCCCCATAGATGTTTCCAGCAGTTGACATAAATAGAAAAACCTAGAAAAAGAGAAATGAGATCCTAGACCCTGGTACACTCCTATCTCACTTCTACTCCTGCATCAAATCCTGAAACATTTTCTGCAGCCAAAAGGTCTGGCTCAGTATTTGGTTGTCATCAGTTTTCCTCTCATCCATGTCTTCAAACTTTTTAATGCTGTAGGGATAAGAGGATTTTACACTACCTACAGAAAATGATGACATAATAGTGGTGCTGTAGAAAACTTTCAAATATACAGATATTTCAATTTATTTTAAGTGTTCCATCTGGAATATCATAATGCACTATTTACTGCTCTTCCTATATTTAAAACCGATAGGCTCCACTTAGAGTAGCTGTTAACATAATAGCCAATGGGGGACAGATTGATATATAACTTAATATACCAGCCTTTTAAAAGCCCTTAAAATAGTTCAAACCCATTTCAGCTTCAAGGTTTACATATGTACAGCCTTACAATTTCTAGGGCAAAAATCCCTTGACTTACTGAGGCCTTAAAACCCAAGGTTATCACCTAAAACAATCTGGCCTGGGAATATTGTGTTTGCCAAATACCCTGATGTGTTGTCTTAAAAATTTTAGCAAAACATGGGTTCCAGGTATGGCTATTTTCCTCCTTTCCCTTCCTGCTCCTTTTAATTCTGAATAGTTAGTCTTCACCACTGTGATTGGTTTTTCACTCATGATTACACTGAAAAATTGCTGAAGTTAGCACAGAAATACAGACCAAGACCCATGATTGCCACCTCAGAATTCTTCATTCTTCTCTTAGGACACTAATCTGTTCTCATGAACCAAATATGGGGCAAAACCACCATGCTGTTATGAACAAATAGTGGCATGTAGAGATTTACTGCCCAGAAGGCACTTGGAGTAATCTTTACCTCTGTTCTACACTCCCAGGATCTTGAAAATGTGTAGAGGGGCAGCACTAGGGAAGCTTGTCACTGCCTTTTTCCATGACAGGTAGCACTACAGGAAGAAGCATAAGGCTTTACATGGTAGAATGGAAAAATCTGGTTGGATAAACTTTGTTGTATCAGGTGGTTTTAAAGAACAAACTAGCTAAACACTCACTTGCTGTCACTGCCACCTGCACTCCTCAGCTGTGGCATAACCAGTTCTGTTTGGGGGCAGGCCACTTGGACTTTTGAACTCTCGCCTGTTTTCATTTGTATTCAAAAATACTTGTGATGGCGAATTTAACCCATTACTACATGGTAAAAGGAAATGTAAAACTGGAGATGATCAAATAGTGGAATGCAATAGTCCACCTTCACTTCCTCAGCCTACAACCCCCTCCTCTATCACTACTCATCACTTGTTCATCTAGTCATTTCCTTCACCTGATTTTCAGATGCTCTGATCTCTCACTTTCCCCTCTGGCTTGAGCAGGAACAGACAACAACCAGCACTCAGAGTTTGTGATGAGACTGGCTTAAAAGAAATTACTTCTCTGTCAATGAAACTGAAAACACGTTTTTCAGCTCCTCTCTCACACCCTCTTTTTCTCACCACTCATCCCCCTCCTGCTTTAGGGTACTTAAATGTGATAAGGTGCAATGCACAGTTAATCTAAGATGCTGGTTCAGAATTGTTAGTGAGGGCTAGCTAACAAATGCACTGTGTGTACATATTTTAGCATTACCTTTCCAGCACAGTCAAGTTTGTCAAAGGAAGTACGGCTTTATTTTACAGTTTTCCATTATATTTTATGTTTTACACCTCAGGAATATTTTATAAGTAGGGCATAAGTTGTAAGAGCAATTGAATTCGAATCAGATGCACAGTCTAACTCCAAGTCCCCTATTAACTTTTTCATCTCCCTGCAGAAGTTGTTTCTGTCCATATTTTTATTTCAGCTGGGCTGAGTGGGAGAAAGAACTCTAAGGGAGGTCTTAGCAGATGGTTGTCACAAACTGCATACGGCAATTGAGAATTAGTGTGCAAGCATATGCAACCTGGTACAGTATGAAACATTCCAGCATATGAACACTGAAGTAAATCAAGCTTGGACAGGATTTTTTTTTTATGATGAAAATTAGGATTTAGTTTCTCTATTCATCCACGCATATGGATCTCAGGGTTTCACAACATATGGGGACAAACTCTGGACTTCAGCATGACACCTTGGAAATCTAGGTAGTTCAACTTAGTATGAATTTGGTTCACTAAGTTTAATGTAAAAGTAAAACATGCACAAATACAAATACAGCCATTGTGTGTGCATGTGTATATATATAGGTATGTATAAATGTGTATATATAAAATACCTAATTTAATCTTCATCATTCCCCCTGCTCCACACACTCTCTAAATAATCTGTGAAAGAAACCTAGTGAAGAAAAGAATGAAGAGGAAAGGGGGTTCCAAAAATTATAACTTGGGTACATATGTTGTTTGGTTTCTTTTTCCTTTAGAGAAGCAGTAAATTTTCTGGGGAAAAAAATGACTGAAACAGAAGAAATATCAAGTGGTGAGCAAACACCCTTTTGTAGGTCATGCTTTAAACAAGCAGGAGAAAGGTTTTTGATATTCTGCCTTGAGATATGGCAGTGTTCAGGCAGGTCTCTGGCTAAGCAGGAGTTCAGGTAGCATCTGTTCCCCTGTGCCCTGCTTTCCAGGCTGCAGAAGTGACCCTGATCCTGGCTGGTGTCACCCATCTCCATTCACCTCCACCCCTCTCTTCTCTATGTGTTCAGGGTGTGGAACAGGGGAGCAGGCGAGGGGTTTCAGGAGTGAGTTTTGCTGTGAGGAAGCCTCCTGGAAAACACACCTTGACCTTGCCACTTGCCCTTCTTGCTAAGTTGTGGTGGAAAAATAGAACTGAAGTGGAGACAGGGGAAAGAATGCAAATACTGGCACACAAGGAAATACTGAATTACATATTGGTCGACCAAAACACAAATCAACTCAAAACTACAGGAGTCCACCAACATGCACATAAATCATTTATAACGATAATCCAAGGCTGGGTCCAAATCTCATTAAAGTATATGAATCCTTAATCTATTTTGGCAAAAAAGAGCCAATACACATTTTTTCTTTTTATCATAAATTACAGTTCTGTGGCACTGTGCAAATATTACCAAGCTGTAAGACAGCTGTGCTCCATTAAAATGTGTAATGGTCGCTGATTTCTTACAGCACATGGTCATCAGGCTGAATCTACAGCCAGTAATTAGGAAGATGAAATGTTTAATTGTGCCTTAATTTTGATAAAATTTATCTGTCACACATCCCGTAGTCAAGCAGTATGCTCACAAATCAATGTCATCAGGCCTGAGCAAGAACTGAAGCACCACACTCTTGTTTCTGACAGATTCATTTGAATATCAAACTGCTCCGGATGAGCCACCAGACTAGCAAAACAAATAGAAACTTTCCTGATGGGCACAGCTTCTGTGGCATGTGTCTCACCACCTAGGATAAAAGACACAGAGGTCAAAGCAGAAGGCAGGTAGCTGCCGTTCAGCTCATGCTCAGCAAGTTCCCTGGGCACAGTAAACCACTTAAAATGTTTTAAAAGCAAAAAAACTTCCTACTGACTTCTTAAACCGGGGCTCAAGTGTTGTGAGCTGGAGGAGTCAGGTAGCTGTTCTCATTTCTTGCTCAACCCCCTCCCCCCCATTTGTTCTCCTGCTGTAAAACCATGCAAGGCAAAGCCAGTGCCCATTGTGTAGGCGAGAGGCAATCACTCACTTCCCTGCTGGCAGTACAGCAGTGCACATTACAGCAACCAGTCATGTGCAGATTATTACCACACATATGCATTACTATTTTCTTTTCCCTTTTTTTTTTTTTTTTTGCACCAGAGTCCACATGGCATGTCAAAATGGTAGTGCCCTGCCTGAATAGTGCCCAGTTCTATTTTTAAAAAAATCCATGCTTTGTGTTTAACACATTCAAATATGGAACTAATTTTGTTCATTAATTATTTTCTTTATTTTTCTTTTCTTTTCTTTCCTTCCTTCCTCTCTTTTCTTTCTTTTCTCTTTATGTCTTTTGCTTTCTTTCTTTTGCTTTCTCTTCCTCTCGTTCTCTCTTTCTCTTTAAATCCGACTAATAGGAGCAGTATTCAGGATAGACCAACTACTTCACCATGATGGTGGGCACATGAAAGAAACAAAATGTTTCTTAATTGTATTCAAAGAATCATTCTTGATATTTCCCACCTGTGCTGCTGGAGGATACAGTTACAATACAGTAATACCCCCTCTAAAGGAACTGAACACAGCAATGTGGGGTTAATGAACGTAAGCCTTCCATTGCCTGAGGGAAAAGACAGTGCCCATAACTTCAGATGCTGTAGGTGACCCAGAACAGAAGCATTGATACATGGTCCAGAGAGATCAGGGAAGCAAGGGAAACATTGGTCTTCTTGTGTGGCACAATACACCAGAGTCTATATAGGGACCAGGGTGGTGTGAGTGGGAGCAGCTTTCATCACCTCTTTGATTTGGAGCAAAGCCACACCAGTCCTCAGTTATCATCATATGGTGTTGAGGTTGGAAGAGCTTACCACCATTTGTTCCTTGGACCAAACCTCCTGGTGTTTGGAATCTGTTTTTTCCCTTTTGCACCTATTGAAGGGGAAGTCTGTGTGTCCAAGCAGAGGCCAAGAGTGCCATTTTTGTTGCCCTAAATTACATCCATGTACACACAGCCATGTATTCTGCAGAGAGCTGTAAACAGAAGGTAATTGAAAAACTGGCAAGAAAGGCAGGTTTGGTAGCACCTGCAATTCTGATACCAACTCGGACAAAAACTTAGGAGGATATTAATTCAATTTTTAAGACAGGAGATTGCATTTAATGTGTTGCTTGTTCACTTTCTCTACCGTACAGTCAGGTGTCTGTCCTTGTTCTTTTAAATCTGAGCGCAAATACTGCTAACCCTCCTCTGTTAACCTTCAAGCTGACTGTAGTGTCTTAGCAGCTTTTCTACCATTCATACCCTAGACTCAGAAGATCCTCTGAAACGATTGATCAAATGTCCTGGTGGGGTTGTTCTGTGAAGCCTTGTTATCCCTCTCTCTGCTTAACCTTCACAAGAGCTTGATTTTGGAAAGTCTAAATAGATGAGGGATCAGAAAGCCAACTTCTCTGCAATATAAGTCATAATTAACTGTATATGTTCCTGTCTTGTTTGTAATCACCTCACTCATGCATTTCTTCTTTGCACATAAAATGTGTATTTCTTATCAATGATGCCTCTGACACTGCCTCAGTCTTAATCTGAAGCATGACGTTTATCTGAAATGAGTTATTTTTTCTCCTGATAGAATTATCATATTCTTTTCCACAGCCAGATGCCAGCTTCAGCAAATGTTGGAGGATCACAGGTCTGGACTCTGTTTTCTTCTGTAACATCTTACATAACATTTTGATTTTTCAGATTTTCAAATAAAATTTTATATAATCAGATTTGCAATCTAAAAAGCAGGTAAATTCTTTGAAAATCAGTAAGCTGCTGTGAGCAGGTCAGTTGTTGGGGTTTCTTTCCTACTTAGAAATATATATTTGCTGGTAAATACTAACTGCTTTCACCAAATAGAAAGTGACTTCCTTTCTTTAAAAAAAACACACATGGAATATTCAAAATCTTGTAAAAATATAATGGGTGACAAAAAGTCCTAAAACTACCCAAGAATGTTATCTTCATTGAAAATCCTGCAATTCTGTCTGTGAAACCAACAAAAACTGAAGTATACAATCTAATTAAGCTCACCAGCTCCTCCTACACTAGACAAAAACCTAAGAACAAAAATGCTGATTTTGTGCTTCTAACCTATTAGGCAATTTTGATGTAAACAACAAGAATGTACTAAAACAACCATTTGATATAAAAAATAATTCAATAGATACAAAGGATTAAACAATGGAGAAAATTATCCACAATTCAGTCTTCTCATATTTTGGTACTACTGGTATGCCTCATTTGAATGCATCACCTGTACTCCATGACAGAGCACTCTTAACAAACATTAGTTTGGAGTAGATGTGAGATCTTCAATTGCAAGTGCTGGAAAGGAAGGCTGAAGATAATTCACCACAGCTTTCATTTCATCAACCTCCTCTGAAATGTTCTTGCTCTCCTTAATTCCCTCTTATATTTCACAACTGTACTGGAGGCTATAATAAAAAAAATATCTTTTTTGAATGATTTTTCAGTTTTGCTCAGTTTGGCTCCAGTTCTTTGATGTTAATGCGATTACAGATTTTAGTAGTGATTATGACAGTGTCAGAAGCCTGTAATCTGTCAAATCATTCTGTAGTCTCTTTTAGCTACAGTTTCTTATATAATTGTCTGGTTTGCTTATTTGCTTATTTAATTATATGAACTTAATGCCTTCTTGTAACATCTCAAGAAATAAAGTTGGCAATCAAAATATTTTTGATTACTAATCTTAATTTTAAATCTTTGAGGAAGTCAAGCAAAAAGTCATAAACTCCATCTGAGACAGACAAACAAGCAGGTAACTATGTTGCTACCATTAGTGTTGTCAGAAGATGATAATCCTTTTTTTTTTTTACAGTGACTGGGATTTCTTTCTCCAGACAATCCACAACAGGGGGCTTGGTAGGGTAAATTTTCAACTCAGCATGAATAAAGTCTGTGGTACTTTTTCCACAGGTTTCTAGATCAATGTAAATGATCTGTAGCCAGAATCTTATTGCAGCTTGTTCACACCCAATCAGGAGTCTCACCACTCACATTCAAAGTTTTGTTGTTTGAAGAGTGACAAAGACCTTTTATTATTTATTTATATTAGACTACCTACTCGCACAGAAAATGAAAAATGGGTGCCTGCCACAGACAGCTCACAGCCTGGCTTTCTGAAGAGACAAAACAGATGATGGAAAGAGACAAATAATGTGGGTAAGTGAGGAAATGAAAAAATTGAAAATCTTTTGCTGCATAAAAAATAGACTCCTCTCTCTCTGCTTAGTCATTGTCAACGGACATTCTTCTGCTGACACTGTGTTAAAAACTAATTGTAAAGAACAAATTACAGGAGCATAACATGGCAGATTTCTGGATCTAGACAGAAACTTTTCCCCAAGCATAACAAGTGCTGTTAAGAAGAGAGTAATAATGATTATTGTTGAAATCACTAAATTTTTGAGTCAGTATCAGCACTTTCAATGTAATAGGCTGTGATTATCCTTTCAAATCTCAAGGTGTGAATTTCTTCTGATAACTTCCAATTAAAAGAAAGATTCTCCTGTAACCATAAATATGATCATTCTTCAATTCAGATAAGGTCAAAGCTAATGCCTCTAACTATTCTTTCACACCATTCTAGTCCAGTTCCAATTTGCAAAGGGAACAATCAATGTGAAATACATAAAAAACTGACTTCGGTTAGTTTGTGTCCATCAATTTTGCTTGCATATTATGACTCTACGTCACTCTTTTTCTCCCACCTTTATCACTGGCAGAATATGAAGAAGACTGGCTTTCCCATGAGAGGATCCTTTCAGGTAAATGAGCTGCCAGTGGATATAGCAAGCTGCCTTAAATACAACCTATTGCAGAAGTGCTCTAGAACTGCAAAGTCTGTGCTGTTAAAAATCAATGTTTTTGTGTTTGCAAAGGGGGTGGCACAATGGCACCTAATTGATCTGCAGAGGTTACAAGCATGCAAATTGATTATCAGTAATGTAATGATGGTACACAAACCTACATTTCACTTGCCAGCAACTGAACCAAAAAAAGTCACTAGAATTCAGCAAACGTGCTAAAATAGTCTGACAAATTCTGTAAATGAACATATGAGAGGTCATAGCTATCACAGCCAATATCATAATCTCACTTCAGAACAGTAGATTTTCCAGCTAAAACACCAATGGAAGGAAAAAATCTATATGTTTTTAAATCCTCACCTATTGGGGATCATTTAAACTATTTTTTTAAAGACCTCAGGAAATCAGTGTCATCAGGTCATTAGAGTGAACTAAAATGTTCACGAATAACTGTGAGGTGTAGAAAGTACACTTCAAAATTATTTGGAAGGAAAAGGATTTGCTACTTGCATAAAACTCAAATTAGTCATTTTACAATAGCTTTTTAGCTTTGTTTTCCCTACCTGTATCCTTCAGTCATTTCTTTATACATAAAAGTACTAGTATGAAGCTACAGAGGAGTACCAGTATCAAGAAGATAGTAATAAATAATGCTTTTTTTCTGTATGAATTTTTACTCATCTGATCAGAGAGGAGGGATAAAGCAACGCAATTAGAAAACCACAAAGACCCCAAAGAGGGAAAAGACATTTCAAATAATTTGCAATTTAGCAAATAACTTTTGCTGTTTGCAGTATCAGAATACGGCATTTCAAGTCCCGAAAAAATCTAGAAAGCATCAACTGTTTTGAGGAAAGCCCTCAGAAAAGAAGGGTGAAGTCTGTTGAATACATTTTCAACATAAACTGTTCATCCATTTCTATTTAGGATTTATTTCTTAGCACCCTGGTTTAGAAGGCTACAAGCCAATACTTGGTTGTAGTCCAACAATATCCCACATCCCCCAGGCAGATGATTTTATATTATAATAAATTAATATATTTTAAAACAAAAGCCACACATGAACCTAAAAAACCATCTGCCAAATAAGGTGCCCCTACTCCTAGGGCACTGTTTGGAGCCTGGCACAGGAAGGTAAAGGAAACACTAATTTTAAGGAATGTGCTTAAATTCAGGATTTTCTGGATTATCAGAACCTGGCACAACCCCAAATATCTGAAAGCTGTTTCCTCAGAAAAATGGGCTCCACAGTACTGACAGCGGGAACAAAGCCTCGTCTCCAGCCTGCGTAACGCAGTGTCCATCTGGACAGTGGCCATGGCAGCAGTGTCGGGGGCTACTGCAGGAGTGGGTCCAGCCTCAGGTCCCCACTCCAGTGAGCCGGTGGTAGCACACCTCAGCAGAGGAGGCGAGGCTGGGGCCAGCCAATCTGCCTCTCTGCAGTTGTATGGGCTACATACCATGACACCACAAGCTGCCAGGCTGCTGCCCACACCACTCTTCCCCGGCAGCGCATGCCCGAGCCCTGCCATGCCTCTGCTCTGCGGTTTTATCCTCACCGTGCAGGGGGAGCAGGGGCTTTGTCCTAGAAAAGGACAAAAACACCCTCAGACCTGTTGGACCATTTGTTGCCAGCTGTAAAAAATGAAAGTAAGGAAGCAAACGCAAACCTCATGGAGCAGTTCCATGGTTACGATAACAAGGCATTCAATTTATATTGTGTCTTAAGACAGGCTCAGTGTCTAAATTCTTAACCTGCCCAGTGAACATGAAATTCCCCAATCCAACAGTGCATTGGGGACATATCTGCCATAGAATCACAGCACTGCTTTCAGGGAGCACTGTTAGGTTTGTCGTATGTGCAATAATTGGCTTTTGTTTGAGCTACTTGGACCAGAAAAAAAAAACCAACTTCTCCTGCGCTGACCCTGGGCGCCAGCCATATTGAAGAGTGAAGGGTTGTTGGCCTGCGGTGCCAACATACTCCACCTTCACGGGGAGGCCATGCCCCTCACGCTCCAGCAATGCCAGACGGCGCTCGGATGAGGCGGGCTGGGTCTGGCAGGTGGCGGCACAGGAGGTAGTAAGTGAGAGCAGCACAGCATAACTGGCTGAAGCGTAGCAGTAGAATAATATCCTCGCGTCCTCAAAACTGTAGGAGTGATTTTGACTTTGACTGCTTCCAATACCTAACAAATATGAGATCATGGCTTCTGGCATAAAAAGGACGAGCTCGTTGCCATTTCACTGAGACTGCCAGTGGTGGG
Organism: Eopsaltria australis; assembly: GCA_034509425.1. Classification (NCBI taxonomy): domain Eukaryota; kingdom Metazoa; phylum Chordata; class Aves; order Passeriformes; family Petroicidae; genus Eopsaltria; species Eopsaltria australis. Next base: position 2,265,311 of record JAVTVJ010000144.1, on the reverse strand, counting down.
AGGAGGTGTCACCTACCCTGTCCCAACAGGTAGTCCACTGACTTCAAACCAACATCAACTCCTCCTCTGTATGCTGCCCCAAAGCGCTTTGTATTCACCCAGTCAGCACCCATGCAAGCCAGCAGTTCCCCCAAAGGGATCCTTCTTGTAGCAAATCCCCCTTTCTTTTGAACTGGGAAGGGCAGTGTGGTATGCAACCTCCTAGGCTGGCTTTGTTTGCTGTTTTAATTCTTTGCAGTAAACACTTTGTTTTCAAAATGTGCTCCTTCTAAGGAACATCAATCTGTGGAAGCAAATGAGCAGAAATTGAAATGTGAGAGCACAGGCAGATGAGCTTACAAACATTGGGCCCAAACAGCCAGAAAACTTCACTATGCTATAAAAGTCCATGAATAATTGATTTCACTAGCTGAAATGAAGATTCGTGTTTGAAAAGCTCATTTTGGTACCAAAAATACACTGGACAGGAAAATGCTGCAGTGCAACATTTTAACAAAGTCATCCTCCAAAGTATGTACAAACACCCGATTTTCCAATTATAGATATTTCAACACCTAACTCTTTTTTTTGCCAAAAATCCTTGTTTCTGCCAGCTAATTTAAAGGAGAGCAAGTTTGAAGCAGGGGTTTGCACTCTGGGGGATCTATCTGTCCCACCAGTAACTGTGTGTGTGATTCATGGGTGACACTGCCAGAAGGTAGGATAAAGGGAATGGCTCTAAACTTCAGTGACAAATATTGTTGTGTTGAATGTATGCCCAAAAACACAGGAGAGAGTTGTGTGTATACATGTAAATATGTGAGTAAAAAATATTACTAATTCATATAATTGTGCTGGTATTTGGATTGTTTCTGGGATACCACTAGAAAATAGGATATATTTGAATTCACTGCAATGACCTCTACTTTATGAATCCTTCAGACCAATTTGGCCTTTCATCTGGCTAAACATTTGGCCAACACAGTTGTGAGACGCTGAGGTACAAGGAACATGGTCAGAAATGTACAGGTACAGTAATAGCACAAGGAATGAGCCTTCATCGGTATCAGCTGTACTGATGTTTGCCTCTGAGATGCAGTTAGCAGCAGCTGCATGATTCTCTCCTCTCACAGCTCGTATGGGAACATTCAACAGGAAGGCCTGAGGAATTACTGTGCACTTTAAGGAAGCACTAAAGCAAGGAGAGGAAGGGTAAGGTAAATGGCAGATAAAACCAATGAGATCCATCCATTTTGGAGAATGAGTAAACTGTGATAAGACCAGAAAAAAGATTAAAGTCTGCAGAAATCAAAAAGCTGTGCAGCTCTGGGTTTCTACATTTCTTGCACTTTATGCTGAATCCTTCTGCTGGTAAGTGTCATATATTATGATCAACTTTTATGTTGCCGTGGAGAAAAAGAGAGACTGGGAGAGAATGGATGTAAAAAGACAATGATGAAGAACAACTTATTAAAAAAACCCACAAAGATCTGTGTTTTTAGAGATATTTGTCTTTGATTCCATTTGAGTGGAATCACTCAAAACCAGCTCTTTTAATGGAAAATTGTCACTGAAGAGTATTTTTAAAGTAACACCACAGCAGAAAAGTACATCTGAAGAAATTCCTTGCAGCTATGGAGTTATGTAATTGCGGTTTTGGTCAAAATATACTTCTTTTCTGGGGAAATACGCTAAAAAAGTAGACAAAGATTCTCTCAGGTTTTCTTCTTTAAGAATTCTCAGTTGAATTTCCTATGTAAGAAAGCACCAGGCTTTTGTTTCTATTTATAAATATAATTCCTGCAAATGTAATCTCAGATCTGATAAGAAAAAGTGATATTCTTTCTGGATTACCACTTCAAATGTCAAAAGGCCTGAAAGGCATATTCTGTTCCTATTTTATGTCCATGCAGTGCAACAAAATTCAGATAACCTAGAATGCAAAATGAAAGCAAAAATCCATTTTGTGCTGATATCTGTGCTAATTCTTCATTGCATATGAAAAGAAAGAGAAATCAAAGTGAGCCCTTCTTTTTGATAAAATTTGTATGATTCTGATTCAAAGCACGCAAAGATGTGATACAAAAGAAGGTTCTTGATCCAGAATGGAATCAAGCTTCATGGTATAGTGAGATTACCAGAAGTTTATTACTTCCCAATGGGAATAGTCTTCTCTTGTCAGCATATTTACAAATCATAGAATTATGGAATCATTTTAGTTGGAAAAATCCTTTAAGATCATTGAGTCCAACCATTAACATTAAAAACCAAGTCCACCACTAAACCATGTCCCTAAATGCCACATCTACATGTCTTTTAAAATACCTACAGGGATGGTGACTCTACCTCTTCCCTGGGCAGCCTATTCTGATGCTGAACATTCTTTCAGTGAGAAATCTTTCCTCATAATCCATCTAATCCTCCCCACATGCAACTTGAGGCCATTTCTTCTCGTCCTGTCTCTTGTTAGTTGGGAAAAGAGACCAACCCCCACCTGGCTATGACCTCCTTTCACACAGCTGTAGAGAGTGATAAGGTCTCTGAGCCTCCTTTTCTCCAGGCTTAACAAACCCAGCTCTCTCAGCCACTTCCCACAGTACTTGTTCTTTAGACTATCCCCCAGCTCCACTGCCCTTCTCTGGACACTCTCCAGCACTTCAATGTCCTTCTTGTAGTGAGGGACCCAAAACTGAACAAAGGATTTGAGGTCTGGCCTCACCAGTGCCCAGTACCTGGGAATAATCACTGCCCTGGTCCTGCTGGCCACACTATTGCTGATACAAATGCTGGCAAGTACTTGTATTTGCATGAAATTCTGCACCAACATTTTTTTCTATTTATAATATTGCATGTGGAATAATAACTATTTTATTGGGAAATAAGTTCTGCAAGTTTGACTAGATCATTTTACTAAGGCTGGGTCAAGGAGTATACTTTGATTATCATGCCACACACTGGAGCTTATAGATCTAGTCTGGTATTTTTTGAAACACTACATTCATTGGGTGATGAAGCCCTGCAATAAAGAGAAACTAATGGAAGCAATTAGGAAAGAACACCTGTCGGTGGAAGACTGCAACCCCTACATTGACCATAGCCAGAAATTGCTCCCAATTGTTATTCACAACAATGGAAGACCTCTGGACTGTGAATGCAGGCAATGATGGACTGCAATAAAATTTGCAAATGAGTTTTCACATTGTCCCATAAAATTCTATGACTTTGTCAATCTGTGTTGACACAGACCAACACATGGCTAAGCAATAAAATGATGTAAGAAAGGTGCTGATCGCTATTGTTGGTGAAAAGTATCTTTGCACTTCTGAAGGATCTGTGGCCAAATTTTCCATTGTTCACAAACAGGTCTGAGGATATTGTTTCTGTCCTAATCGTTGGTGGAAGTTTAGCCTTATGGAGCAGGCTAGATCAGCTACCATCCTCCATTCCACATCCACAATAACAAAGTTAGTTGTAAGTCAGCCATATCAGCAAAGCTGTGAGGAAAATGCCTTTCTGCACTGCATGGTTTCACCAGCAGATGACACAGAGCTGCTCATTTTACTAGCAATACATGTAGACATAAACTGTCCACAAAAGGATCCATTTTTGACTTTAAAAACTAGAGGTTAGTAAAAGTTGTTCAGTTAAAAGCACATGCTTCTCTTGCAGTTCTCAGTTGGAAAATAAATGTTTGACACACATTTTAATTACTCAGTTTTCCATGTGAAAATAGGGAAGTGGAGGGGAGAAGATGCAGCAATAGTATTAGAGAGTGAGGAAGAAGTGTAGGAAAAAAGAAAAAGAGATGCTAAGAGGAGTCTGTTTGCAGTGACATCCACAGACTCAGCACACTGTGTGTGAGCCACATGCATTTGCATGTGAACCATGAAAGACTTATGAACATAAGATCTTCACATCCTTCAAATGACCACGGTGTTAGCAAGGGAAAGGCTGGTAGGATCCACACAAGACCTCCAGTAGAAACCTGACAAGTCAATCAAATATTCCTTTTCAAATTCTTATCACCAAAGCATCAGAGAAAAATATTCTTCCTAGTTTATAATTGTGTGACTGTTTTTCAGTTATTATTATTCTCCTACATAACAATTGTTTTAAATACAGCAGGCAATTCCCTTTCCCTTACTTATTCTTCCCCTTACTATTGTAGTGTAACTAAATGAGACTATTTCATGCCTCCAAAAAAGCTCAACCACAAAATGAACGTTTAATCAATAGACTTAATTTAATTCAATAACAATGAGCTGGCTCTCTTCAGGGCCTAATTTTCTGTTCTCTACAGATAGCAGAACCAAATTTTTTTGTTACTGCAACTGTTTACATACAATGAGACACAAACCTGTATATAGAAATTGATTAATTAGGAACTCTTAAAGAACTATAAATTGTAGATTTTGCTTGAGTAGAATGTTGCTCCTCTTATTTAAATGTGATTTTTCAGAAGGCAGATAATTATTGCCACATTTCGTTCTCTCTCCTCTTTTCTTCATCTCTTTTTTCATTACATTTTTCAGGAACCAGGTACAGGAAAGGTTTCTGCAGATGTGCTCATAGCCTGATACATTTCACAGAACCTTCCAGTTCAGAAGACTACTTCTGCAAATATCTTTTACTCATGATGTAGAAAAGCATCAGAAAGTGGTCTTATTTGTTCTCTCTTAATTTTTTGTTCAAAGCCAAACAGTGATTTGTAGAAGAAATATACTTCTTAGTCTTGGTTTCAACTAGTCCAAACTAAGCATGTCAAGCTATACCTGTCTGGTGATCGCGTAATTTTTACACATAGAAATACAACATTTTACTGAATTCATCCAAAACATTGTCTTAAATTGCCACTCATATTGAAGAGAAAAACATATGTTAATTGGAATAAAAGTTTTCAACAGTGAAGACTTCAAACAACAGATCTACTGAATGTTCTGTGGTACAAATAAAGAAATCTATAAGGTTTTCATGTTTCCTCTGCCCTAGTCTTTACTTGTAGCAAGCTACAGAAGTGATAAATAGAAGGGAAATTACCATGTTCACCTCCTTCTCCAAAATGGGGAAGTTTGTCACACATTTTGTGAGATGAGACAAGAGCACAAACAGGCAGCACTACACCCATTGCATAGAGAAGTTCAGCCACACACAGTCTGGAGAACAGATCTTCACAGTGCAGAGAAGCAGCACTTGGGCAATAGGCACAGGTTGTAACAAGGCAAACTGAAATGAGATACCAGGAAACAATGGTTCTCTGTGTAGGAGGTCAAACACTAGAACAAGTTAACAGAGAAATTGTGAAAACTCTGTCCTCGAAGATATTCAGACCTGCCCAGACAAGGTGACTGATGCAAATAGCCTTGTGCTGAGGAGGGCTTTGGACCAGATAGGTGGCCTTTTGCATTAATTTTCTTCCTGATTTGCTCTATGACTTTATGACTCTATAGAGTCACCTTGCAATTTGTTGGAAAGGGGAAAGCCTTGCCACCACACTTCCAATAAAATTTCTTTTAAAAAATCACTGACATCACCCCTTTTCTTGAGTCACTGTAAGACAAATTAAAATTATGTTTACAAATTATAGGAGCAATCTGCCTATAACCTGTGGTCAGGTCCACAAATTTTGTTGTAGTTAGGAGGAAGATGAAGCCAAATTACTCACCGCTAATGCTTGAAATAAAACGAAGACTGAATATGAAGCAAGAAAAAATACAAACCTACCTCTTTTCCAGGAAGGGAGGTCTATCACATATCCCTGAACATGGAACCCTATAGTGAGAGCATGGCGAGAATACGAGTCATGATCTCCAGGATTCACTTTATTTGTGAGAATGGCTCCTAAACCAAGATAATGGCAATCACATTTAATGATAATTTCACCAAATTGGACATTTTTACCTTTTTTTTGTCTTTCTGTTTTTCTTCAGGGAAATCTCATCAGCAAACAAACATGCCAAACAGATGGATGGATAAAAGACTGCATGGGTGCCAATACCTTAATATAACTTTAAAATGAAAAATAACCATTTAAGTTATAGGCAGCTGTTTTACCTGGGCCACATAACAAATAATTGTTCCTCTTGGGAATGTTTCCAGCATAAGCCTTATTCTGAGACCTGCTTGCCTTCTTTGTCTGATAAAGTGCTAATGAGCAACATGGATGGGGCTATGCACCTGGAGGTTGTTGAACATCATGTAAGAACTTCAGTCTTCTCTCTTAGGTTTGTGTCTTCCTTAGCTTAACCTAGGTTACAGCTGAACAACCAGGAACAGTTTCTTTTTAGTATCACAGGCTGACAGCCTTATTCAAACTGAACAGTTCTTTCCTCTCAACATGATCTAAAATGTGGAAACTCAGCTTGTTCTGCAGAGGCTGATCAGGACAAGGTGTGAGGTTAGAGCTTGAGGTGGGACATCTGGCAAGCAAGTGTGGAACAGTACAGTACTCATGTAGAGTAAAATTGTGTAAAGTGAAATTATTTGTGATTTGCTTCATGCACAGAGGTCTTTCTGCATAAAATCTTCAAGAAAGGCCTCACCAGTTACCTGAGGAAACAACTAAAACATTGAGTAGTTATTTTCATCACTAATGTGTTAATATTTAGAATGCTAACTGATGCAGAAATTATGGCTAAGCTCTTTAATATTCAAGACAACAGTTATCAAACTTCTATTTTAATTTTCTGCTAATGAAAGGGAGTGGATCAGGTATGAGAAGTGGAAGAGAGAGGGGGCCAGGGAGAAGAAAGTCTTCATGTAAAATATTTCTTAAATAGGAAAAGATTTTGCTAGCCCAAAAGAATAAAGAAATCTGGCAGTTGCACTGCAAAGCAGTATAAGAGATGTATACTAGGAATCAAAATCAAAGATTGTTGGTTATAACTGTATATTCAGTGTAAGATAAGGTATTCTTATGGAAGTAACAAAATTATTGAATCTGTCTGTATTTTGAGTTCAGTATATAAATGTATATGCAATACCTTCTTCCATTTAAATCTCATTAGTTCCTATACTGCATTTCTGAATTTATTCTTTGTGCATAATAACCAAGAATTATATCAAAATTCCTCACAATACTGAGACGTCCCTCTAAGTTCCTGATTAGACAGTATTTCCTAGGAGTTGGATTAATCTCATCTGAGCATTACCCACATCTAATCAGTCACCCTAGTAACTGGAGACAATCCAGCTTTTCCAGTGTATGTTTAATCTGGTCTCTAGGACAAGTATTTTAGAATGAGATGAACCCCACTAAAGCACAATTTATCCAGTCTGCTTCTGTTAGGACAGAAAGATTCCTCTCCTGTAGTCATCTAGCTCTCTTCAATGGCTTCAGAGAAAGTCTACACAATTATTTGTGATTCAGTGTCTGACTTTCAGGTGACTGATGTATATGTATAGGTTAGTAAATATCCACCAAGCATTATTCCAAGAAAATCCCACATCTTACCAGTTGTGGTAAAACCAAGTTCTGTTTCCAGAGCAAAATTAATTATATCCTAAATATAAGCCTATTTGCATAATAAATATGATACAACTGAGCAAAGTAACACTAAGAGACAAATAAATTTTGCCAAAAATCACATCCAGGTTTTGCATTACTCTTTCAGTACCCTAATGCATGGAGCCCTTTCCAATACGTCTCCTGTCCCAGTTGCCACCTACTGCAATGACTGGCAGGCAGCAATGGCTCCATATGGCATTTTCATTTCTTATTGTCATTTCTGGCATGTGTCACACTAATTTTTGGCCCACCAGAAAGGTGTGGCTGTGCTGGCATACAGCAGTAGGACAGGAAGAGCTCACTTTTGTGCATGTTCAAAAAGGCCCCTCATTCTGGTCACAGTCACCCTGGGCATCTGTGAGCAGGCTTTGTCAGAAGCCTTGGATCCACTTGCTCTGGTGTCCTATTCACTGTCTTTAAAAAAAACCAAAAGCAAATTATTAGCAGTAGAAGTTCCACTATATTATATATTCATCCCCATAATAGCAAGATATAAATTTCTACAACAAAATTATTGCTTGAAGGACTTCAGGTCCTTTTGTTTAATTTAGTGGATGTATTTAGGTTGATCAAGAATGATTTTTAGTATTTAGTAGAATAAAACTTACTTTTACAGAGCATGGAAAGAATTTATCCCAGGCACCGACAAACAAAGAAATGTGTAGAGGATATCCCTGCACATGGCAAAATCTCAGTCTGCAGTTGGCCTAGTAAGAGAGAACTACTGCTGAGAAGTCAAGGTCATTTCCAGTGTGTTAATCTCGAAGCGTCAGGACAAGATCATGCTTTTAGTTTGGTAAATATGGAAAATCCACAGAGTTGTCTGGGTAATTAAAACATCGGATGCCCCACTGGTCATTCCTAACTCAGTTATCAGCAAGAATCTCACTAATCATAAGTCAGGGATGAGTCTGTGCATGTGCTGTACATGTGGCTTTCTGCATATGTCTGCACATCATTTCACAGGAAACTATTTCACACTACACCAGCTTGGTGAGTAGCTGTTGTTCACACCCACCAAGAAATAAGTACATGTGAGAATAATACCTTTACAACTTTGAAATGTCCTTAGACAGACTTTTAATCTCCAGGCCATCAACCTGCTGTGAACTCTCCTCCTGACTTTTCACACTTACAGAGAACAGGAGTCAAGCAACACACCATAAGGCAATATGAAAAGACAGAAAAATTCTGGGAAGTGCAAAATTAAGTGCAAATAAAAATATGTCATCTTTTAAAATATGTGGCTGTTTCATCATATATTTATGCATAAGCATGCATATACTGATATAAATTTGATTAGTAAATTAGATTGCAGTGCTCAAAATGCTAGATGATACTGATGTATTCTAACAATAGTCTTCAGTTCCATCTCCTTGGTGTCTGCTCCATATGTCATGGCTGGCACAAAAACACCAGTAGTTAAAACACCTGTGTTTTCACAGATTTCCTACCAACGTTAAGTTTAACCTCTGAAGGTCTTTTCATTCAGTCTGCTACTATTATTTGTATCTTGAATGAAATATACATCTCACTTAGCAAGGATATAACACAACCAAGTTCTTGACCTCAGGATTTTGCAGCTCGAGGCCTTGACATGGTGCTAGTACAAACCTTGATATCAACATTGATCGATCATTTTCAGAGACAAAAACAAAGGAAGAAGTACAAGGCAATGCCTACTTACCTGCATCATTCTAAAGAGAGAAAATGCAAAAATGAAGGGCATATCATGCCCTTCAGGAGAGTTAGTATTTAATAATAACAGATGATAATGTTTGCAAATTTTGTGTTTTAATTTATCTTTTTCTGGTTTTGTTATTTCCTTGGTGAGAGGTCCACTCGTCCATGATATAGAGAAATGGGCACCGGCAGGTGAAAAGCAATAATGTGAGTTAAGTATGGATTTCAGAGGGGAGGGTTTTGATCGTTGGCACAGTGGAGGCAGAAGGTTGTTTCAAGGACATGGAAAAAGCTCACACGAAGGATAATGGGAGGAGTGCATAGAAGGAGAAATTAAATAGAAAGCACATTAGTAATAGAAAACGAGAAATAGGAGGAGAGAATAATCCAACAATTTGAGCTTGAAGAATCTTAGTCTTGTAAAAGACAAAGATTTCAAATGAAAAGGAAGAAACCTGAAGTCCTTGTCAGTGGTTTATGGCTTTCAGAAAATTGGGATAAAGGTAAAGGGAAATGGGAAGCAGAATACTTTGTAGATGAAACAAGAGTGACCACAGCATCAAGAGGTGAAAATATATGAGGCAATGCATTTTAGTGAGAGAATTACGGGAAGACTCAATTGAAGAGTTGGGTAGCTAAATTTCAAGAAAAGTATTTATGGGAAGTGAGTAGGCATATATGCCATGTCAGGTTAGCTTAAAACCTAAATTTCTGTCTGTGAAGACAGGGTTTTACAAAACTCATTTCCTTATTCTTCTGGGATGGAGTGTTCTCTGTTCCTTAGTTTGCTGCAAGGGAGCTAATCCTTGATCCTAAGACCCTCGACCCTTAATATCATTGGGATTCACAAAACCTGAGGGGTAACTTCAGTCTCTTTAACGTGTTGACATCAGTTTGCTAGCAGAATGTTTTGGGTTTTGTTGTTTTTTTTAGTTTACTTACACAAGACAGCAGAAAGTTGAAAATATGATTACCAACAAAGGGCAGCCAGGTAGAACTGTGTTTTGCACAAACTGCTAAATGCCCCAGATTCTTCAAATTTCTCATTTCCTTTTCATCTCAAACTGCATCATAACACAAGCTGCATCATGTAAAAGCCTCTGTCCCTAGATGCAGCAGATGTATAATACTTTCTAATTTACTCAGTTAACCCAACATTCTGTCTAAAATAGTTCTCCTCTTCCTTGCCACCATTGCCACTGTAGTCATCCTAGTCTGGATACCAGAGGAAGTGAACAGAACATCTTTCTGCAGACAGTGCACAGATGGGACAGCCCATCCAATTTAAAGAAGTCAAAATGTCAGTTGTTTCCACTGGACTTTGGATATTTGCAAAGAATGCCGCTTGGTAAGGTGGTTTTGGTTTACTTTAAACAATTCACAAAAATTCCACTCTACAATTGCCTGCAACAAAATGTCACCTCCCTGTAAAGAACGATTAAGACAGGCAACACTGAACTTCACAAACAGGCTGTCTGACAATCTTGCTCCGTCAATACATGCTAGGGAATCATCATCCAAACAAACTAGACAAGCTGTCTCTTTTGACATCTGCTCCTGTTTCACTACATGAATTATCCTCTTGGGTTATCCCATTTTCAGCTGCTTCAGCACTGGTGCCATCTCACAACTTACCTATTCCAACAATTTGTCCATCTTTTTAACTGTATGCATAAAGGAATAAATAGTATAGAAAGAATACCCAGAGAAATATCACTGGCATTTTCTGGGATGACAGCTATATAAAATGGGAGCACAGAGGGCTATGGGTTGACATGGAATTCTTAAATATTCAGTATATGTCATTGATAAAATTTTTAAGCAGTGAGTGCTAATAGTCTGTAAATAATCTGTGAAGCAGTGAGATTATTCTGTTTATTGACACTGCACTAGTAATGAAAACCTCCACCCTTCTTTTGCTGTCTTTTTTAATTAAATAGTAAGGATTCTGAGCAAGTATCTCTCTAGCCCCTTGAACAGTTCCAGGGAACGAAATTTCAATCTCATGTTGACTTTTAGGTCCTGGCAGAGCTTAAGACTGTGTCCTCTTGGCCCGTCGTTAGCTGACTATGAGAAGAGGTCAACCCCCACTTGGCTGCAACCTCCTTTCAGGTAGTAGTAAAGAACTTTAAGGTCCTCCTTGAACCTCCTTTTCTCCAAGCTAAACAATTCCAGCTGCCTCAGCCATTCCTTATTGGTCTTGTGCTCCAGACCCTACACCAGCTTGCCAACATTTTCTGGACCCTCTCCAGACCGTCAGTGTAAGGAGTGGCCCAGAACAGTGCAGGATTCGAGGTGCAGCCTCACCAGTGCTGAGTACAGGGAAAGAATCACTTCCCTGGTCCTGCTGATCACACTGTTCCTGACACAGGCCAGGATGGCGTTTGCCTTCTTGGCCACCCATCCACACACTGGCTCAGTCAGCTGCTGACCTGCATTCCCAGGTCCTTTTCTGCCAGGCCACTTTCCAGCCACTCTGCCTGTAGCACTGCAGGTGGTTGTTGTGGCCAGAGTGCCAATTAAACCTCACGCCGTGGGTCTCCGCCCATCTATCCAGCCTGTCCAGGTCCCTCTGCAGAGCTCTCCTATCCTCCAGCAGATCAACATTCCCACCCAAACTGGTGTCATCTCCACATTTGCTAACAGTAGCCTCAATTCCCTGATCCAGATCACCAATAAAGATATTAAAGTGAGCTAGGCCCAAAACTGAATCCCAGGGGACACCACTGATGACCGGATGCCAGGTGGATGCAGCACCATTCACCACCACCCTCTGGGCCTGGCCATCCGGCCAGTTCTTATCCCAGAGAATGGTGCACCCATCCAAGCCATAGATTGCCAGATTTTCCCTGGGAAAATCCAGGAGTATGCCATGGAAAACTGTCAAAAGCTTTGCTGAAATCCAGATACACAACATCCACAGCCCACACCTCATCCACCAGGTGAGTCACCTGGTCAGAAAAGGAGATCAGGTTGGCCAAGCAGGACCTGCCTTTCTTAAACCCATGCTGGCTGGGCCTGACCCTTTGGTTGTCCTGTATGTGCCATGTGATGGCACTCAAGATGATCTGTTCCATGGCCTTGCTGGGCACCAAGGTCATGCTGACAGGCCTGCAGTTCCCCAGGTCTGCCTTCCAGCCCTGCTTGTGGATGGGCATCACATTGGCCTAATTCTAGTCTGGGAGCTCCCCAGTTAGCCAGGATTGATGATAAATGATGGACAGCAGCTTAGTGAGGTCTTCCACCAGCTCCCTCATCACCCTAGGATTAATCTTATCCCATCCCATAGACTTGTGAGCATCTAAGTGGCTTAGCAGGCCACTATCTGCTTCCTCCTGGATTACAGGAGCTCCATTCTGCCACCTGTTTCTATCGCCCAGCTCAGGAGGCCTGTGGATAACCAGTGTTACTATTGAAGACGCAAAGAAGGTATCAAGTACCTCAGAGTTTTCCTCATCTTTGGTGACTATATTCCCCCCTTACACCCAGTAAAGAATGGAGTTCTTCATTGCCCCTCCTTTTTTCTAATGATGTATTTATAAAAAGACTTATTATCCTTTACAGAAGTGGCCAGATTAGGTTCTAATTGAGATTTGCTTTTCTAGTTTTCTTTCCACATGACCTAATGACATCCTTAAACATTTCCCGAGTCACCTGCCCCTTTTTCCAAATGTGATACACTTTTTTCCCCCTCAGATGCTGCAAAACTCCCTGCTCAGTCAGAATGATCTTCTTCCTCGTCAGCTCATCTTTTGACACAGTGGTATGACCTGCTCCTATGTCTTCAAGATTTCTTCCTTAAAGTATGTCCAACCTTCCTGGGCCCCTCTGTTTTTAAGGGCTGCTTCCCTCTGAATAGGTGTCCTGAATAGGTCAAAGTCCAACCTCCAGAAGTCCAGTCCAATGTTCTCTTGCAGCCCAGAAAGCCAACCAATCCTGGGATGTACCGAAGGCAGCGTGGCCAGCAGGTTGGTGATTCTGTCCCTCTGCTCTGCACTGGACACACCCCACGTGGAGTGCTGCATCCAGCCCTGGGGTCCTCAGCCCAGGAAGGACATTGACCTTTTGAAACAAGTCCAGAGGAGGGCTCTGATGATCAAAGGGATGGAGTCAGTCACCTATGAGAAAAGACTGAGAGAATTGGGATTGTACACCCTACAAAAGAGAAGACTTCAGAGTGGACAGAAAGATTCCACATAAAATTACAAAGGCAGCAGTTTTGCATACTAAGAAGTAACATTTCATGGGAGTAGGGTGATCATTTTTCTTAGGGCATGATTTGGCACAGAAAGATGGAGAATTTGTACACTATACAGATGAAAAAAGTTTAGAGATTCCTCTAAAATTTTATCCATATAGGTGTACAATGTAGAAAGCTATATTAGTTTCTCCCTTATCTGAAAAATTGACCAAGATTACTGATCCACAGCTAAGTGAGTTCTGCAGGGCTACTTAACTCAATGGACATCTGAAGGATCAGGTCTGGAAGCTAAAGTTAGCAGCATCCAAAATTGTATTTTTAGCACGACGCAATGTGCCTCACAAAAGGCACTGACATGAAGTTACCTCTAGCAACTGAATGACACAGCAAGCAGGACCATTAATAAATTTGACCAGTATCTACAATGTCCTTGATCATTTTTACGAATATTTTTGAATTTGAAGTTAAATGATAAGCAAAAGTAGTGGATTGGTGAGTTTCTATTTAAGCATACCTTAACATTTTCCAAGGGGAAATTGTTGCGTATGTACAATTGCAAGCAGCAATCCTCATTAATAACCTTGCCAGACAAATGACCCAACTAGAATGTCTTACCAAGAGTCCTCACCATGCAGCAAAAAAATTCTCTTCACATTTAACGACACTCAGATGACTGATAAGTTACTGTCATTTTTCACTGTTTTCTTATTCTGGGGCACTAAAGTTTGGAAAACACTGAGAGTTGGAAAAATCCTCTGTTGTGCCTCTGTGTTGTCCTTATTATCCTTGAAGTAGCACTGCAGGAGCTAGAACACCACGATTATTTTTTGGCCATGAAGCATGCACGGCTGAATTAAGAGTCCAGGAGATGCTTTGCAAAGCAAATCCAATGAGAACCAATATTGGTCTATTATTTTTCAGTTGTCTTTACAATGAAATAAAATCTATGTAGCAAAACTACTTTCATTTACATACACTTTACTCTTATAGTCATCACAGACCTGGAGGTGAAAGTTAAGTTGCAACAAACATTCCTGCTTTTGCCGCATCCCTCGGGTGTTCCAAGACGAGGGCTGACCGCCAGGGTTAGAGTCAGCAACCCGAGCAGCGGCGAGTGAGCATCCCTGGTGTCAGGTCCACGCTCGCCAGGATCCTGGGACCCCAAGCCGCGGGTTGCAGCCTTTCGCAGCAGGCAGGCAAAGGCTAGCGCGGCTGCCAAAATCGTAGCAAAGCGACGGGCTCCCGAGACCGAATGAGGACACTGTAACAAAGTATCGGGGGATCCGTGCTCCGTGAGCTCCGAAGGCTGAAAGCCTCAGTGGCTGAGAGCCCCGAGCCCAGCCCTGCATCAGACTTCATTGTGATCATAACAACCAATGGGATTAGGGCACCAAGGTGGGACAAGGGAGGGACAAGGGGAAGGGGACCAACGGAGGGTATTTCAGGGAGGGGGCTGAGAGAAGGACAAGGGGGAAAACCAACCAACTACCGAATGGAGCTGAACATTCTAGAAACTAAGGGTGATTGACAATTGATGAACATAAGCATAAACTAATGGAGAGAGAGTGGCTGGCTTACTAAGAACACACCCAACTCGGCATCTACCACAGCTTGCTCTGCCCAAGGGGGGATCCTGCTGCTCCTTGGGTCTGTTTCACCAAGGGCCTTTTCGGGGGGGGTTATTCTTAGCTTCAACAGCCACCACATGCTTTAGTATCTGTAAATTCATGCAAATGTAGTTAATTCTGAAGCAAAAAAAAAAAAAAGATCAACAGCCTTCAAGGCATCGTGGAGAAGTAAAAATGGACTCACTGGAATTTTAAGTGCCTGTAATGAGACATTTTCAGTTTTAGCAACCAATTGTTTAGGATATTTTTTTCCCTACTTGGATAATCAAGGAACTTTTATACTAAAAGTGCAGAAATACTGTCAGATTTTAATTGTTACCAATGACCAGATGAATGGTGGTCTTTATTCCCCAAGCGATAGAAGTTAGATAAAGGAAGATGTGATTGGTTCGGTGGATGAAGAAGGTAAACACGAAAGTTAAATGGATAATTGTGTACAATACCATGTTTCCTGGAAAACCAACTAATTTTGACAATGTTTATTTTCCTATTTCTAACTTTTTCCTTTATCTCAACAAACTTCAACTTCAGTGAGCAAGATCTACCACTGCCTAGAGCTCATTGCCTAACCACTGAGAAGAGGAAAGGGAGCATTAAACCTGGAAAGTGTAGCAGAGCTGGCAAACAATCCCCGAGTCCTTATGCTGAATCCCCAAAACCCAATATTCACCACAGCACATGAATGAGAGATTGAGCAGGCTCTGACTGCAGAATGCATGAAAGAAACATCCTCTAAAAGTGACTGAAGATTTTTTTAAAAAGGACTATTTAGTAGAGTAGTAGGAAATATTCCTAAGAGTAACAAAGATTCAAGTACACATGAAGATTCAAGCACACTGTGTAGAGGAATGGATTAAAGTCACAGGTGGACCTGTCTTAGTCCAAAACCTAAGATGTGAGTTCAAGTCCACCTGTATGAGTTGGCACTACCATAAGTTTTGCTCTAATTCTCAAGATGCACAACCCCTGAAAAAGTCTCAACTTTCTGTGACTGAGAGGAGTGCCATGATCTTCTTTATCAACAGGAAAGGGTCAAGGTGTTTCTGAGATGCAGTAACAATACAGGTAATAATCTCAAATCTGGCTGTTATGAACCAGTCCATTTAATAGTAAATTGTTAAAAAGTGAAGTACTGCATTGATTTTTTTCATTATTTCTGGCTATTTTCTTGATTATTTCCCCCTTGTAGATGGGGAGATTGGGCCAAACAGAACAGAAAAAGCAGAAATCACCAGTATAGAATCAAATCTCCAAAGTCACCCATAGGGAGCAGAATACCAGTACCCCTTTCTTCATTCTCTTAGTACTAAGAGATTTACATTATTACAATCACAGAGCAGGGCCAATTAATGGAATTAGACTGGAACAAACCTCACAGACAAAACAATAATTTTATTTTTTCTCCTTCTCTGTGAGACAGTTAATCATCTGAGTGTTCTTCACACTCCTTTCTTATTATTTTTCCTCTGCAGTGACATATTTCCGTCCAACACTAGACACACCTTACAGTGTGGAATAGGATCACAACCAGAGCTACATGGGATTCAGAGTTCCAACAGGACTGAAGCCAAGCATTTGATTTTTGTCACTTGTGTTTTAGATGGAGGCTGACACTGTCAAATGCAGACTTCATGTTAGTGAGAGACAATTTCATTAGACATAGAGATAGTGCATTATTGTGGCACTGAGCCAGAGTGCAACAAGAAGTCTATTCTGCCCTCACAGAGAAGAGTACAAATAATAAAAGCTACAATGGAGTTCTAACAGTGCACAAACTAGTGTGGGGTCAGAATGGAGCCAGACTTTCATCAATACCTCTGGTTTTACCCTGTTGGGTGCAAATGTTTCTACTGGTTCACATTAGCACGTAACCTGCTAATGTTCTAGTACAGAGGAGATCATTATTTTCTAGCTTTACCTGGCTCCTGAAAACTTCTGTACTGCTTTCTGGTCACTCAGTAGAACTTGAGGTCTTTATTTAGCCATTATTCCCTCATCATTCCCTCTCATTAACCGTATTGAATAGGTTACAAATATCAACAAGAGTTTTTCCTTTCTCTTTTGAGCCAGAACACAGATTCTGGGACTGCTGTGTGGGTTGAGAGTTTTTACCATGCAGCTATAAATGATGCAGAGCAGTCAGACTGCATCAGAACTAGCAAAATAATTCTCTTTCACTGATCATTTTACAAATTACATCAGTGTCTTTCCAGGAGGCTCTGTATATTTACTTATTTCCAGTTGACAGTCTCTTGAAGCCACTGCTTGCGCAGTAGCTCTGGAGCATGTTCTGAGCTGGGTGCTAGCCCACGATTCCAATGGCAATCTCTCGCAAAAGAGATTTCCTCCCTTAGACATTACAATGTTGATGACAAATCTGTAGATGTTTTTCATCTTCTATTTGATGACAATATTTCAAATTGAAAAACCACAAGGTGAGGCCTGATTAAGGTTTACACATATCTCTAGAAAGGAAACAGGGAATATGAACAAATAAATGCTCAGAGAGATATATGGGCACATATATTCTGACTTCAATCCTACTTGAGCAATATAGCCAAATACAATGCTTCTGTCCTTAGTATAACTCAAAATCCAGCCTACAACTTGTGTTAAATTTTATATATTTATTTAATTGCTATTTCCTTTTTATAGCACTGAATTCCTCTTTAATTTTTTCATTCCTCCCAGTTTAAATTTCTGTTTAGAGGACTTTATAGGCAGTCTTTACATAAAATGAAGCTTTGCTTACCCAAATCTAAAATTATGCTTTTTACCACCTTTTAATATCCAAGTTATATTTTTCCTGTTAAAATGAAAATTTTCTATATTTATGATTTTAATTTTGATACTAACAAAGAGCATCATTAATATGAACCTATAAACATGTTATCACAATGGAAGAGGTTACAGACAATAAAAGTTGTTATTCTTTATACCAAAACTCTGCCTTATGAAGGTTAATTATCATATTCTACTGAATGTGACATGTAGTGTTATAATGAGAGTGCCTTGGTACTAGAGGATTAGAGTACTGTACACAGCTCTAGCAAGCAGAATGAATAATTGAAATCCAGTGCTTTTATGCTTCACTGAAAAAAAACAATATTTCATGGCACATAAAGTTATTCAGCTTATTTGCATTAAGGTTGAATGATCACCACTGACCAAAACAGAAGCAATGATGGTACCTTGATGTAAGTGGCAAAGAACATACATAAATATTCTTAGGAAGCAAGATGTACCTGCATTTAATCAGTACTTATTAAAATTTTATTCCCTATAGTTATTCAACAGGATCTGTGGTATAAAAACATAATTACAAAAATCAGATTTGAGCTCATTTGACAACAGAAGGGTTTTATGGTGACCTATCTCCAAATGTTCCTATTTGTAATTAAATGCAGCGATCAGCAGTAAGGATTTTGAAGCTGTTTTAGTAGTTCCGCTATTCTGCTTAACATGTGGCACCCGTAATAATTAAAATGATACTAACACATGCACAATTTTATGGCCCTTATGGTGCAACCCATTATGCCAAATAAGGGCCTCTGTTTTCACAGCATACTGCACATGGTCTCATTACACCCACTTTTCTTTTCCTGTCTTCACACTAACAACTGTTAAAGTGAATCAACACACGAAACGTACTATAACAGCTTAGTGTTTATGATATGTGTGCTGTTAGTCAGTGAACAGGAAAATCTAAACATTTACTGTTTATGTAAAGAATAGCGTTAGTGTTAGTGAATTGCTTGGGTCTGCTTCCTTTATTATCTGGATCACAAACATAATGATGGGTGTCAATGGTACCTATATTTCCCCTTTGCTTTGCTCTCCTGTGTAGATGTCTATAAGAATCAGAGCAACTTCACATTTGCAGTTCTAGAAATGTTTTCTGTTAAGTAGTTTTCCTTTTCTGCATTAAAGTGCAGGAAAAATATTTCTATCATAAACTCCCACCATATAAAACATATTCCCATACATTTTCTCTTCCTCTTCACCATATTGTACTTGGACCAGTTCGGTTTATCCAAGGTGTTACAAAGTGACACATTCTTTCTGCAGCACCTCAGGAAATTCTACAAGATACTGTGAATTCTAGTTTAGTGCTTTTTTATCATGAATAATTTTGCAATTACGCAGCTACTCAAAGACCTCCTACACTCATTTTACAGTCATCAGTTCGGAATGGCTTTTACTCTCTTGGTCTGGGATTCATTCCAAGGGAAGTCCCATAGGTGGGACACCAATGGATTGGACTAAATCTATCCTCTGCATTTCATATTATAGCTTTGTGTGAACATTAGTTGAAAGTTCATATAAAGAGTAACAACCTGTCCTTTCATTTTCCCCCCTTATCCCCTGAGGACTGCCACTTATTCCTAACAGTTTCGCTGTGTTATCAGTGCTAAGGGGAAACTAAAGTCTCTGAATGTGAATGGCAGAACAACTCTCCTGATTTCAACGACATTAAGTGAATATCCTCACAAAATTACAATGGTTGGGCTCCAGATATGATGAAAATAGAGAAATCAACCAGAAAACACTCAGGTATGCAATATATAGGGGCCATATACACACTGAAATGCAGCTTTTTAAAAAGTACATCTTGAACCATGAGATTTCAAACACCAGCAGCAGTGCCATAATGCAGAAAAATGGAGTAAAAGCCAGAACTGGACTCCTTTCACTGTTGTCTTCATGCCCAGCAGTGAGCAATACTGTGCACAAAACTTGCAGTTTTGCTCTCTGAGGATTCAGGAGGAAGACGTGGTATAGGACATTTGAGGAAGAGGGCCAAGGCAAAGAAGGACAATACCCATAATGTTGTAACAACTTCTCCTTGGCCTGTTCTGAACAAACCTTGCTTTAAAAAAAAAACCCAAAAAACAAATAAAAAACCCAAAACACCCTTATCACTGACATTCAAAAAGACTAAGGAAAAAAACCACTTGATAATTACCTTCTGTCTGAACTTCAGGAAAGTTGAGTTCCACGATCTCTTTTTCTTTGATTAAAATGAATGTTTGTTATCAGCATTACTATTTACTACCCCATGATCAAAAACAAATAACCCACTTTGTTTGTTTCTTACTGCAAATGAATTAAATTAGACGCCATTAGGAGCACTAGCTGTTTATATCCTTGTTTCAGCAGTGGTAGTATTTGAAGTTTCCTGCGGTAAGTTCATTACTCGTATTTTGTCCAGAATTAGTGAAGCGTGCTGAAAATTGCTAATGACAGATGTTTCTCCACTCTGTCACACTTCTTGTATCATTTGATTTGGAAAGCAACATACGGTGTTCTGCTCTATCAGTATGTCACAGACTGTCTGTAAACAGCTGGTCATAACTCAGTTCAGTGAAAACCATTACTTTCCAATGAAGTGCTGGACACCCTCCAAATTGCATTTTGGCATGGCCTGAGCTGCATAATGCACAAAGTTCTTCTGTTCTGAGGTTACCTAAGGAAGGATTTTTCTCCCCCTTCCACTTGTTTATTGTGTTTCAGGAAACAAAATATATTTTCAAATGGTTAGATAAGGGATGAAAAGAAGAGGAAATAAAAACATTTTTTCTTCTCTCAGAAACCCATAAAAGCTGTGACTGGTGCTGTGCTAACAGAAAAAAAAAATGCAACCCTACCTTACCATTTCTGTTTGTGCCTCAGGTTGAATGGGGTGTATTATCAGGGTCAGGGCACACAAGATGATGACAGATTGAAATGTCTCCTATCAAATAGTTGTGGCATTCTAGCATTGCTATGACTAAGGGGCTATTCCACAGTTCCTAATCACAATGAATCCTATTAAAAACACCACCCTGCGGTTTATGCATTGGTCAGACGCAAAGAAATCCATTTCACTTATGCATGTGAGAAGCACAAAATGCAGAGGGCAGATTTAATGCCACACACATGGGGATATAAGGGACAATCTGCTCTTTCTTTCTAACAAAACCACTGCCTTGGTTGTTTTAAGATGATATTATATGTTATTAACACATACTTCACCGAATATATATCATACATTTCATTAATACTGGTATCCATTTCTGAGACAGAGAGAGTCTGGCATAGTTATGCTATTTATAAAGCAATTAGAGAGCATGTATTAATAACTGTGTTTACTTGATAATAATTACCACTTGTATTATATTTAAATGAAATCTTTACATAGATCTTCTTGGTTTAGATCATGACAGTAGGAAAAGGCATCAAAGCCTGGAGACTTCTGCAATGCCTGTGCATTGCCAAGAGAAGAATATCAGCATCTTTCCAACTACTATAAAATGATGATTTTGACACTAAACAAACATGAAACTTAAAGATCCCAGTGGAAAGGGTAGAGATGGGTGTCCAGACATCCAACCATTCCTGCAGCCTATACCAAGGTTAACACCAAAATAGATTGGGGAAAAGAAAAACAACATTACCAGCAAATCTGGATGTTCTAATATTTCATAAGACATAATAACATTCTGTCCTATCATAAGATGTTGTCAAAAGTTATCCTTGAAGAGGAATCCACTTAGAAACAAAAGAACTCTCATGTGAGAAATAATTTCTTCAGAATACTAACACTGAGAAAAAAAAAAAAAACATCTCAATGTCTCTTTTATTTCTTTGTACTGTATCAATCTATAGGAAGAACGAGACCATTATATTAGGCTTGGGTTTTTTCTTTACATGTAGAACAGAGATGAACAGATTGTCTTTAGTGATATATAGTCTTACAGAAAATGTTCAGCTGAGTTTTTGTTGAAGAGGATGCAACTTCACTTTTGGTGTTGGACTTTTACTGGGCTCAAAGTATAAGCTTGCTTTGAAGATCTGGAGGACTGTACAATGAGTAAAAAGAAAGTAACAAAAGTCTCTACATATTTTTATACCTGTCATACATTACTTCTGCAGAGAAATCATGTACAATATTTCACAGGCCAGTACAAAACTAAGGACCCTGCCCTTAAGAATTTATTACCTCAACAAAATAGGCGACATAAGAAGAAAAAGGCCATACAACAGCACCACAAAAAACAGAACATCTCAGTTTTGCCGTGTGTTAACACATTGACTAATGCATAAGCTACCAGCATCTGTTGATTTAAAGAAAAAGTTCCTATTTATTTTAACTCAGTAAGTAGACAGGGAAATTTACATTATCAAAAATGTAAATAAATAAATTTGCGTCCCCTTGTCAATAGTTGGGTAGCTGTTGTTTATCATTACACAGGCTGCCTAAAACAGGATTATACACTCCTACAGCTTTTACCTTTTCAGAAAATGTCAGAAGTTTTTCATTTGTCTTGGTATTTCATCCTACACAATAGGTCAGACATATACTTTAACTTATTTTACAGCTCATAACTTATGTAGTACAACAAAATCTGATTAAGCAACTTTACTTCTTCTACAGCTATTTTCCTGTTAATTTTGTGACTGTGCCCTCCGGCCCAAGCAAACTGCTGTAACATTTGTAATCCAAAACTGTTGTAATTTCTGTTTGTCTTTTCCATCAAAAATAATTAGTCATGTAGTTTTGTGAAGTTACACCAAAATTGGGGTTTAGGCAGAATATTTAATTATTGTTTTGGAACTGCAGTGAGTTTGTTGCGCCATCAAAGTTCAGTTGCATCAATAAAAAAATGCTCAACATTCACAAAATATTGGAGAAGCAGATGCCACAAACTCTGTCTTATGATCATACCCCAATGTACACCAGTCAGAAGCACAAATAAAAACCAGTCATGGCAGAGTTCTGTGTAAAAGAAATTAAAACTAAGCAAGAACACCCAACTGAAGGTCTCTTAACACTTTACCAAACCATTCACTAGACTGTCCACTTAACTCCTTGGATTTCTGCTATTCTCCCACTTATTTAACCCTCCAGAACCAACCATGTTCTCTGAGAGTACTGAAGAGATGTAATTTAATGGCAGTAAATGCAAAGGACCTGGTGATTGAGCTGTCAAACCATTGCCTGAGATCTCAGCAGCTCTCTCTTCCATGCTACCTCCAAGCTTGACTAAAATAACCTCCAATGCTACAGTATCACTGAGTCTCCATAAGTTTTGATCTAACTAGGCTGAACACATTTAGGTAGCCAGTACTATACATTACTGGGCTGAGTTTCAAGTTCTTTGTTCACCATATGGAGGCAATCATAACAAGACACAAAAGCATGCAGAGTAAGGGGGGGCTGTCTCATATCTCCAATAAAATTTTGCCAAAGTGTGTCAATCTCAGCACAAGTTGCAAAGACACATAAAAAGGAAACATATTCATGAGTGCACCACAACAAGGCAAAGCTCGGATGATGTTGATACCAAAACAGAGGTCTTTGTTGGGTCTGTTGATCAAAGCAAAATTCTATAACAGATTGGCTTTGTGAAAATGGAAATAACCAGTCAAAGTAAATTTCAAAATAGATACTGGAGCTAAATACATTATCATCATTCTAAGCACATGCAAAATTAGGATTGACCTCCCAGTACTGCAAGCAAAACCTAAGTTTTCCTCATAAAGCAATCACAAAAAGTATACAGGGCATAGGAAGTACAAACTCATACTGGCACGAGATATCTGTTGAAAGCTATAAGATGAAGAGAAGTGGTATAACTGTCTACAAATCAGTGTTCAAAAGCTATTCTTAAAGAATCTGATGAGGCAGTTAGCAATCTGCGAGGCTCTAAGAATATAATATATCACAGTTGCAGAGATTTCAGTGTGCCATGAAAACGCTTGCTCTGTTAGTACTGGGAGATAGAGTCTGAACTTGAGTGAATGATAAAGTGAGAAGTTACTGGGCACATTCACACATCAATTGGCTGGAGTAGCAGTTATGTTGCCATAACAAACCTAACAGTTAAAGATTGTCAAAATCTATAAGATTCCAACATGATTATCAAATATTATCATTAGCCAATAATGACAGCTGATACGGAGTAGACCCTGACACTCAAAAATATTGTGATTTCCAAATCCAAGCCATAAGTATCTCACACTGAGGAAAAGTCACCAAACTGAGCAACTTCCCATGTCCTCCTGGTATCTGCTTACACAGACGACTTTTTTTCAGACTTGTACCAGTCTTGAAGGTTGCATTCTTACAGAGGTGGATTAAGTACTAACATTTGTGGCTTGAAGTCTTAATTTCTTGATATTCATCTGTGTTGTAACCCAGAATATGTTATATAAATACTTTCTACAAAAATGTCCCTTACTCCAAAAATGTAAAAGGTTTTAAATAAGGAGATACTTGAAATTCTTTCATAAAGAAAAGAAAGTAATTTTTAATTTCTTGTGTCTTTGGAATTTTTGATTCTCCAAAGCAGTCACATATTTGATCCAATGTTGTGATTCAAACCAACTTTTTGAATGCTGGACTTTGCCATTCAGCACTGTAATATGTACCAAACTGGGAAAAAGATCTTAAGAAAGGAGAGAGATGAAAAACAAAAAGTCCAAGAACAATCCAAAAAATGTCATATGTATATTAGCTCATATTTATTGAGCATGTCTAACTATGAAACTTGAAGAAGATTTTGACTTAACCTTGCATTTATACTAGGAGAACAAACTGCATGTGACAGATTCTACTCATATTATTTTATGCCCTAGGGGAAAACTCAGGTATTGAGGTGCTGTATGTGGTAAAGAGCCTGAAAAGACTAGGGCAGCTTTCAAAGACATTTGAATTAATTCTAGTATAATCCATAACCATAGATTTTTATGCAGTACCAGGTCCAGCATATCCTATTTACCTTGTAAGTTAGGGCATTACCAGAAGAAAACCCAAAATAATGAGCATTACACAGTGGGGTCTGATTGTTTCACTACCACAGAGATGTATATATCCTTCCTGTTCTCCCTTCTTGGATTTTTATATGGTCCATTATGAGGAGATCAAATACATGAAATTCCCACGTAAGGTTTTCTTCTGCCACCGTGGCATTGTCTGAAACATGCAACAATTTTCTTGGTATGAAGAACTAGTGAATTTTCCCATAAAATATTTGTACATTTTATTTAAAAGCTGTCAAGTGGTACTTGGCTCAAGAAAGCTACAGCAACTCATTTGAAAGGAACTCCTACTCAGAACATCAGGTTTTATCCTTTTATACCCTACATTTTTAAAGAGCAATTAAAAAAAAATTCAATAGAACTTATGGAGGAAAATAGTATGAAAAAATCCGTTAGTAAATTTTTCTTTTTGCCCAAAAACTGAAGTTCTCTCATTCCTCCTTACATTACAGAGCACTGTTTCAAGGACGATTGCATTAGGCTGTTTTGTTCCCTCCTTAATTACTGTTGCGTATAGTTATAAATAGCAGACAGAAGGTGAGTGGAAAATGACAAAACAAGTTTATTCTGAAGTCTAACATAAAACACTACAGGCTAAATATGTACAGGGAATTACACAAACAAGTGTTGAACTATATACACATGTTATAACAGAAGGAAAGACATTTCATACATGCAAGGAAAATCTTCCCAAAATAGCTTCAGCAAAAATGCCTACTTATCCTTAACTAAACTAGTGATCTAAGAGGCCAGGGAAAGCAGTAACTTTCTCTGGAGATCAGAATCTTCCTGAAGGTTGTCTTTTGGTGGCTTCCCATCCTCTAGAGGGTTTTCTGCAAGTTTCTCTTCTAATCTACCCTCCCAGTCCTTTTGACATTGCTACAGTACCCAGACATCTGTACCCAGGTAGGGCTGTCTCATCTCTAGATATGCAGGCAATATAGATGAATTTGCCAAGCTGTGCTGGATCCTTCCTCAGAGCAACCAGTTGTACCAGCTGGTCTCTTCAGGCACCTTCCAGGCCCATATTTCAATTATTCTGCTGTCCCTTCTAGAAGATTGTCATTTCAACTCAGTGACTCACAGCAATCAACCAACCTCTTAGGCTGGATTCCTGGTACAAAATAAATGTTACAAGACTTGAACTATCAGATACAATGATGCATTGAATCTGCCATCCTCAGTTTCCATAGAGATGCCATACGGATGCCTCCTCAGGTCTGCTGGTCCCCAGCTAGAGTAGCATTCACATTGCAGAAATAAAACTCTATTAAATCTGTACCTCGTCTACACAAACAAAGCAAAGTCACTAGGATAATTTAATCTTTGCTTTCTTTTGTTCAAGAGGGGAAGATCTTCACAGAGTTTTGACTACAGTACGAAATACTTTAAAGGAATAGTCATAAACTAGCAGTACAATGGTGCAGCACTCAAAAACTTTCCAGAAAACCCACTGATTAATTTGACATGAATTATTAAGCTTGGAAAATGCCTTCTCTAAGGCACTTAATAAAATGACAGAAAATTTCTTGACTAGGAATCAACTAGTTACACAGCCTTTGCAATGACATATGTGGACTCATTTCCTACACTCGAATTCTCTTTCCAGATGTGATTCTGCTAGGTGATTGTAACAAGACCAAGGTCTGGATTAGACATATTTGATACCTCACCTGATAAAGTTTGCAGAAAACAGACTTCAGAAGAGTGTCAGAAAATGGAGCAAAGCAAGTTAGGAAGATACTATTTTAAGGAAAAATTGTTTTTAAGCTCCATCAGATTTGGTGCTAGAGCTAATTTATGTTTAAACTATGAGAATTTTATCTCTCAAAAAAAATGCTTACATGCTTAATAGAATTAGGTCTATATCTATAAACATGAATCATCTAAAATCCCAAATTTGTACACTTACTAATATCCTGCACTTTTGTAATAGCCTACACTCAGATGTGAGTGATGCATAGAAGCCTCTTATGTTAGATTTAAATGCATCAGTTTTCATATCTGTTAAATACCTCTTTTGCTATTATGAAGAAAGGCAAATGTGAATATCTGGTCTTCTCGTAACCATTCATGACTTACAAATATGTAATATTTTTGCTTCCATTCACCTTCCCAGGACAAACCCAGGCATCCATTCCTTTGTCAGATAGAAGCTTGACATACAACTAATAATTCTCTTTATTTATTCCAAGACCTAGAATTTATCTCTTAGATCTTTTTTATAATAAGGTTTATCCACTCCCTTTGTGGTAGGGTGCATCAAGTGGTTTATATGTGGGTCTAGAAGGTTTCCCTTTTTTATCTCTTACAACTACTTTTATGTGCCACCATTTTCCCTTACTATAATAATATATCAACATCATATATTAAAGAGAAGTTTTCATTTTTCATTAAGCTTTTACAATTTGAGCCTGGATATGCAAATTAAAATTCTTATCATTTTTTGTGGTATGTGTAACTTCATATTTACCAAAACAGCTTAAAACTGGTATTTTTCATAATTCTTCTCAGATTTGTCTACACTTGATTATTTTTCTGTGTTTTATTATCTAAATATCATCATCCCACTTACTCTCCAAATTTTGCCACAGGACTCAGATTAAATCTGACCTAGTCGTAGGATGAAGCCCAAGGAAAAAAGTGATCCCTGTAATAAAAGACTGCATATTAATGTCTGCCCTTGGAGGTGCCACAGCTTGCCAGACAGCTTTAGTTCTGACATTCAAAATTCTACTTTGCTGTGCTAATAAAATTCTTTTAAGCCAGGGGGATTTTTTCTGGAACACTTCCAACCAACTCCCCCAAAATGTCTGAAGCAAATGCCACAATGTGCTTTCAGAAATGGATCCTAGGAAGGGCTGCAGTCCAGTGTACAGACCTTCAGCTCACCAGAGGGTGATGGACATGAGAGCAACAAAATCTTCCCCCAAGTGCACAAGCCCAGGGATGACACTCTCAACACAGGACCAGATCCTTTCCTCACTAGTGCCACAGATTCTTGACTACAATACAAACGTGGTGACACTCAGGATCCTCACTCCAAACACAGCAAAGGAACTGTAACAGGGGCTTCCTCTTTCCATTTCTATTTTTTTTTTATTATGTTGCTTCATCATTTGGCAAATTAGTTGCAGAAAAATATGTTTGAAAGTAGATTTTACAAAATATTTGGAAATTATTTCCTGAACAATATAGTATTCAGGGTGAAATCACTTACAGTGCTTAATGTTCATGTTTTGTCTTTTTTTTTTAATTTATGAAACACTATTTTAAATCATCTTTCTTTTTTCCTAGATTGTGTCTTTACTCACATTTGTGCTTTTGGGTGAAGATCAAAATTCAATTAACAATGCAGAAAATTAACATTGCAGGTTTATAGTAGTTAAAGAAAATTATTTCAAATATGCAGTATAAAAATATCAATACTGGTTTGCATTACTACATGACTAATTTTTTATAAAAAGGGTTGATGATCTGCATTTAGAAATCCTTCAAGACAAGAGAATTTACTGTTCTTAGACTCTTAAATCAATTTTTAAATCCTATAAGAAATGAATAAAATATAACATTTCCCAAAATTACTTTTATTATATGTTCATCTTCTAAATAGTTTTCTAGTTTCCATTCAGTTATTTAAGAATTTCAAAAAATCTGACTATATTGAAATCAAAATTGTACAATCTCCAGAAAAGGGTACAGCTTTCCAAAGCAAGCAATTTTTTCCAATTTCTTGTCAGACACAGAACTAATGATTTCTCCTGGTCTAATAATCTGATTTACTTTAGAGATGTGCTGTTTAAATTCTGCTCATCATAAGTTATTTAAACAGATTATTGGAAGTTATGTCTAAACATATGCTGTCATAATTTCAAGTTTAAGTTTTAATATGTTTACATTTGCAGGGAGAGATGTATGCAAAGGCAGTCAAATTGCAGTAAAACACATATCTTAAATAAATGATTAATTTATTCTGCTCCACCGACAGCAGTTATGACACAGACTTGCAATCAGTAGTGATGTATGGAAAGACCTCTACCAAGACACGTTTAGTAGGGTGGCCTCAGTTGTGTATCAGCTTCCCTAATGGAAATCTAGACACTAAAAATATTCTAGTTAACATACTTAGCTCAAGAGGGTATCTAGTTTGCATATCAGCCCAGTTAGTTCTGTAAAAGATAAGCTCTTTATCCAGGTTTTTCTTTATGCTCAAAGAGTGTGACTAAAAACAAAGCCATCCTGCCAGTTTTCTAAGAGGTCCTCAAAACTATTTCCTGAGAAACAGTAACTAATTCTGCTAACACCTAGGTATAATGATTTTATGATGTTTCCATTTCAGGACAGGCAGTTACTTTACCCAAAACTTGAGCATAATATGGACTTATTTAGAATCTGATTGTTGATGTACTAAAACACTCAGAAATCAAACACAAAGACCGAAAGAGGAACTAGGACACTAACAGTGAAAGAATATAATTCATTTTAATAGTAGGCAATTTGTCCTCATTTATTGTTTCCCAAGCCCACAATATTAAGAAGAAACAGCAGAAATCAAATGTGCCCTATAAAAGGCAATTTAAAGGACAAGTTGGAAGGTGTGGTTTCTGTTGGAATGAAAAAATGATTTATTATTTGCAATGAAGCTGATCACATTATAGAACTGCTATATAGAAATAAATAATCAGATTTAGGAAAAAAATTAAGTTATGGAGGTTTGCTCCATGGTTGCTCAGTACAAGATATTCCACTATTCAGTACAGATGATTTAGCACATAAAATCATGGCCAAAGGCTGAGACAAGCTGAGACACAAGCCCTTTGTTTACTACAATTTCCACCACCTTGAGTGTGTCACCTCTTGGGCCAAGCATGCTAAAAGCAAATCACAATCACTGTCTCATGAGACTTCTTAGGATTTGACAAAAATAGAAATTTCAGCCACTAACAAAAACACCATGGCAAAGGGACCTTGGAGACAACAAGCAACATGACTGCAGAAATTAAGAGTTTAGTTCTGCTTCTTCTAAAATGTGGCTCTTCAGCAGCTGCAGAGCTTGCCTTGGTATCATGCAGCTGTACTGATCTGGTGCCTACAATGACAGCACAGGAAGTGTGAGTGGTTCTGTGGCCCAAAATTTGTCTGATGCAAAATGGTAGGGGGGAGGGAAGCAAACCAATGCACCTTTTTTTTTCCCTTCAAGAATCACAAAGGGCTGAATCTGAAACAGAAGTGTACCTCTATTCAGTGGTCTATTAACATATCTGTTATAGCAAATAGCAGTCAATATCTAGCAAACAATTGTCCTATCAGCCCATGCAGTGCTCAGCTTTACACAAACAAATTTCTTTTCTGTTTGGGCGTGTAGGAAAATCAAGATGATTTGAACAGTCTCATTCCCTGTGTGACATCAAAGGTAAGGAGCCCTCACCTGCACTCATTACCACAGCATGTTTCTGCTTGACCAAGAACCAAGTGGTGCCAATTTTATCCCTGTGAAACAAAGCACATTTGCCCCCAAGGCTGCTGCACTCCACCACCCAGAGGGCACATCCCACCCATTCCTGCAGGAGCCCCTGGAGCCTGGACCATATAATACGGAGCACACTGATGTGGGAATGGGATGCTTAGGGTTGGGTGCCTGCTCTGGCAGACCAAAACTGGCCCTTCAGAAATCTGCTCTGCCTGGGTGTTGCCTACTTGTGTCCTTGGCAGGGATTAAGGGGCTGGGTACTGAGCTGCACAGATGTAACCAAGCTGTTCCCACTGATGCATCTTCTCAGGACAGGCATTCAGGGAGTTAAAAACAGCCTGATGTGTTTGCTGAGGCAAAACAGATGTATTGTAAAGCCCTGTGGTGTCATCATCCAAAAATAATGGAGTCACTTCAGAGACATGGTTGACATGGAGAGGAAAACTTTGTGGTCACTCAAAAGGGAGACACTCCTGGGATAGACAATGAAGAGCTTAACTTTTGATACCCTAAAAGCAAATGAGTATAGTTTTGGGTGGCCCACGGAAATGTTTTCTCATGCCTTGCATTGGACATATGGCCCAGAGAGACGCTGTGCTCCCACGTTGCACATGGAGTGAAGGGTAGCCCTGGATGTTCAGTGACACTTAGCACCCAGCTCACTCTAGTTCACATGTTGGGGTCCTGGCAAGCTGAGAAAAAGCTTGAGAGAAAGCTGTGATCCTAGAATAACAAAAGCAGCATCTTCTAGGACACCTATATACAGTAGAAAAGAGAATAGCACAGATACCCTCACCCTGTAAAACCCCAACAAATGAGCCTGTATGACACAGTGGAGCTAAGCAATTGCATCAGCCTATGTCCAAGAGAAATTTAGTCATATTTGTGCAGCTCTGTGCCCAAACCATGAAGCTCTGCATCCCAGTACGACCAGATGGCTGAGAGTAGTCTGCAACCACCAAAGCCTTTACACACACTTGTTTTAATCATGCTGATGAGATAAGTTCTCCTCAGATTTTAAAGAGCTTCAAATTTGTCTATATTTCCTGTATCTGCCACTTATCTTTTCACAAGACTATTCCCCCATGCCCTCCAAGGGCTAAATCCATTAAAATATGCAGATGGATTGAACTGATTCTCTGATATTTTATTTTCAAGGCGACCACAGTCCCAGGTCACCCTGTAGCCATGGATATTCTAGGTTACTGGTGAGCACAGTTTTATGTGATAATGAAGATACCTCTGTTTGTCCAGAGAGGCTCTCAAATAATGGAAATCAACACAGATCCTCATTCAATAAAATAGAAATTGTCACCATTTTACTGTGCTTCCGCCAGAGCAACATATGGTAGCACAGCTGACAAATATAATCTTTTCCTTTTTTTTTTTTCCATTTCACATGCACATTTCATTTTGTAGAATACTAAGACTTTACATAAATTGCCTGTTAACCCCTTGTAGTCACAGCATTTGCTGCTTGGGCTCCCTTGAGCCCTCAAATATTTGAAAGATGGAGTTAAAATGCAGTCAACAGTCAGGGAACAGTTCATGCCTTCAACATACAGTCTACTTGCACTTTTCACAAGGAAAATCTGCTCTTTTTTACCTTCCACCCTAACCAACCCTTCTTTTTAACCAGAAACTCTGGCTATATGAAAGCTTAGTGATATAATAAATTGATACTTATTTCACTTGCTGCTTCTTTAGGTGTTTTTCAATGCCATAAGCCAAGTCATAGGTGCCCAGTGACTTTACACTGACGTGAGTCATTTACACAAGTTTTAGGAATTTGATTGCATAAAACTGAGCGTTGTCCATTTTCCAGTGCCAGTTCAAGATACTTTCTGTGTTAATCATTACATCCACATCAAGATCAGGTTTTTCCCATTCTGGGCAGATATACTCTGGTGCAAAAACCTTCTTGGTGCTTGGTGGCCTTTTCTGCAGTGGAATGCTTGCAATGAGTTCTATGTCTAGAGGAATCTCATGGGCTTTCTTGACTCTTCCCCAGAGCTGATTCATTCATTTTACTCATACCAGTTTTCAGCTCTTGTCCAGCCATCCAGGTGGTGAACTATGAAAGCTCCACTCATAATTGTCATGGTCACAATCAGGATTCACTTGAGTTTCACAGGGGGAGAGAGGTGTCTTTGCTTTTTCACAAGACTTTTTGGCACCCAGTAATAAGGCTCTGGGCTGGGAGAAGGTATTCACACTGTCTCACTGGAAGTAGTGACCTGGCTGTGTGAATTAGCCTAAACTAATTTATTTCTGCTCTGAATCACTCTATTGAGGATCTCTGCTGAACATATGGAGAAACTAGCCCCTAATTTCTGTGTTGTTCAAGGAACCTAAAGCTGAGCTAAACAAATGCCATCTAACAAGGATGGCTCCACTCAGAAAAGGCAGTTGGGTATGGGAGAAGGCTTAGAGGACTCTGAAATGGGCTAGAGTGACTGTAAAGCAGAGAAGATCACTGTAAAGTGTAGCTGCTTGCCCCAATGATTATTAAAAAGAATAAAACTCTTAATTTCTTTGGTTTAAAGTCAGATTAAGCCACATTACCATTGGTTTTCTTGGTGTATCCTTGCATATATACAAAAAATAATGTCTTGACACAGATAAGGCATAAATCATAGCTCTGACCACTTCTTAAGCACATTTGTGTTCAATTTGCGAGCAGAAAAGAAAAACCTGCTTTTCACAAATGTCATTTG
Source organism: Eopsaltria australis (assembly GCA_034509425.1). Taxonomy (NCBI): domain Eukaryota; kingdom Metazoa; phylum Chordata; class Aves; order Passeriformes; family Petroicidae; genus Eopsaltria; species Eopsaltria australis. The sequence continues at coordinate 2,232,325 of JAVTVJ010000144.1, read as the reverse complement.
CTTCCTGACAGTTTGCAAAAGCACACTCCAACAAACAGTTGCTTTTAAGGACTGAGAGCACCTGCACAAGCTAAAAGGGAAGAGTGGGGGTTGAATAACAAACTTCTGACATGCATGCTAAGTATTCCTCAATTAAAGGCTAGCACCACACACTACAGGGCTGCTAATATGAAGTACAACAAAGAAATGTGAAGAAAAGTCTATTTAAGCTAAAATCAAGAGTCAGATACGACTTAACCACTTGCCTAGATTAAGTGAGTTTTACATGCTTTCCTGCATTCAGGTATTAGCCAGCAGTAGCATCATCACATCAAGCTGGATGGGGGCCTTTGGGCTGACTCTGTGTGTATGCTCTTACAAGGTGCCAGTGCTTTGGGTTACCTGAAAACTTGAGTTCCCTGTTCATTACCTGTATTTTTACTTGACTGAAGCTAAGGTTTGCCTAGTGTAGGAAGGTCTCTGTCACAGTAGAAAACAGCCTCATTAATGGCAATCAACATCAAAATATTCAACACTATCAGAAGGGACCCATTTTAAGGGGAAAAATATTGTTGCTGAAGTCTCTGATTTTCACTTGAATAAGTGCTTTTGAACTTGCCATTTTGTTAGCTAACATATCCTGAGCATTTGCTTACTTTTTGTGCTGTTCATTTCACAGACTGATACTTTCATGTTATATCTAAACAAACTATCATATTCCATCTCCATGAAAAACTGTATCATATTTTATTACATACTGTAAGCAAAACCTTTGGGGGACTAGGCACATTATGTCTTTTTCAAATCACTGCATTTTTCCAGATGTATGGTATGTTAGAAAACTGACACAAAAGATGTGAATTGAGTTAACGAGCCCTGCTATATTTCCACCAAAATGGGCTGTTGGTTCATTTGAATAACTTTGACCTTTTTTCTGTTTATTGTCTTTGAAAAAAAATAAAGAAAAGAAAAACATGAACCCAAAAAAAACACAAAAAAATCCACAGCCAATCATTATGATGACCACAAGTCTACTCAGGCACCTTGACAGCTGAATCACCATCTCACATCAAGAGATTTAGCCTTGGGCATCTGGCTGAGCTGACACACATTAGTTGGTCCTTTTTACACATTAAATGTCTTTACAGTTTTCATATTTCTTCTGTTTTTATGCTCTCCATCTCTGCATTGTTGTGGAAAGGGAACCTAAAATACACACTGCACAATGAACACCTTTCAATTCTTTGTGGTCATTAAAAAACTAGACACAAGGGGGTTGCTTAGATTTTAAAACTACCAAAAAGGATATGTACCATATATTTAAGCAAAAACAGAATGAAAATAGCAAACTGATAAAAGCCTAAAATTATACGGTTCACCGGAGAGTTTCCTTTTTAGTCACATTGACTGAAAGAAAATTGAGAGAAAACCTGAAAGGACATTATGTTTTCTCCCTTCCTGTGCTTTGCATTAACAGGCTTTTGTTGTCTGGTGCTCTAGAAGAAGTTTTTTTTTCTAATGAGATGAAAAAAACCCCTCTGGGACACAGAAATATTTCACACATGGGCCTGATTCAGCAACCTGACTCACTTCACATGGGAATAGTCCCAACTGGTTTCATCTTCTAGCTATGACTTCAGTGATAGCCACTTTAGCTGGTTTACTCATGCAAACAAACATTATTCCAAGTGAGCAGAGACTGTAGACTGGAAACATCCCCCTCTGAGATATGGCCAAATAGAAGAGAAAATGGAGGGAGGTTGAAATGTGAGAATTGAAAGGTATTTTTGTGGCAAAGCTCAAGGGAATTTTTCAATATAGTCAGAAAACTATTTAGCAGTCTCTTAGCATTTTAAAATCTTTGGAAGGAAAAAGTAACTTTTCTTAGATTCTACCTCCTTGTCAATATTTGTATATCAGGAATAAGAGAGAAAACAGAGCAGACAGAAATAAATGAAAACACTAATGCATCAGCTTGGTCAGGCTATATTTCCTGACTGTAATCACCCAGGCTTTTTGACCTTTGGAAAGATTTTACACTAAAACTCACAACAAATCTTTCCTTTTTCTTCAGTGCCATGGTTTTCCCATCCATAGCTGTGTCTTTTGGAGTTGAAAAGAGAGACCAGAGACTGTAAGCTGCAAAATGCATTGTGGTTTTGATTAACTGAATTAATTAACAAATATAAATACCAGGAATGAGGTTGGTAAATTTTTTTACCTGTGTTTATTAATTTAGGCAGAAGGCAAACTACACTCTATTTCTTGAAAGTTAACATATCACATCCAGCTGATATGGCATGGTTTCATCTTGGACTCTGTTTAATACTGGGTATGTGTGAGTGAGGCAATGTATATGGGATTATTTTTATTTTACTCCCACACATGGATGTGTCTCACAGGAGCAGGAAGCAGAAGACCAATGGCATTTTAGACCTTTTCTGATTTTTAGTACTTCAATCAAACTTTTTCAGTTGATGTCTCTATTTTGTGCAGAAGGTGTGAATAACATAAAAGTAAATCACAAATTTTCAGAACTGAGGTTCAGCCTGTTCCAATTTTAACTGCTCTTCCTAGATAAATGGAAAATATTTCCCAAATACGGCATTTCTCAAAATCAACAGTATATTTTTCTTGACAACATGATCACAAAATTACAAGGCAATCAATCCAGGGCAGGAATAAACTGTCTTATTTTTCTAGGAAATTCTACTGCTATTTTCCAACTTGGTATGATTGCCAGAGAGAACTTAGGCTAAATAAATATATATATAGTTAAAATAAGCCATACAGACAGAAAGGGAGTGTTTTTCAGGTACCACTGTAATCTTATTAAAATATTTCAAATGAGAAGGCCCTAATTATCAGCCAAATGCAACTATAGAAAATATGTGAAACTATATGAACAACTATGATTATATGTTTGTGATAAATTTCATCTCTTTCTTGTACATCTAGGTTGTTCTTCCCCCAGTTTAACACCGCTGCAATACTCAAAAGTCAGTCAATGTGTACCAGTGGAAGCTCTGCAAGCACAGCCACTGCCTCCTTCCTGCCTCAGCCTCAGCAGGAGAAGCTTCCCTGTGCGGCACTGCAGGGACAGCACCAAGGCTAATTGAATTTCCACGCCAATTGAGCCCTGGTGAGCGCGCTGACACTGCCAGGCTCCAGCTCCGTCTGTCTCCGCAGGGCGCTCACCGCTGCGGCACCCAGGGCGGCTGCCAAGGGACGGCCGGGTCCTTCTCCTGCCCGGAGTGTGTCGAGGAATAGGAGCTCAACCAAGACAACCAGCACATTGCAGGAGAGCTCTTTGATAGACATGGTACGAATGATCTGGCTGCTGTTGACTTCTGCTCAGTTGCAGTCTAAAGGGACCTGAGGGACCACACGTTTATTCTTGGTTTCTGTGAACCACTTGTTCCCCTCTGAATCAGTTGTTCCCCTCTGCATCACTTGTTCCCCTCTGCGTTGCTTGTTCCTGTGCACACACACCCCATTAGATTTTCTTTTCTATTTTCTTAATCCTGCCAAAAGATAATCCAAAAATTTAAAAGAGCACTGTCATGAGGACAGTTGAGTGATTCACACTAGATAGTGATGTTTAACGTTTAGCCCGTTAAATAAATACTTTAAGGGCTAAAGAAAAGCATTCAGTGCAGATGAAAAGGGACGTCTTTCTTCCCCTTTATCACCATGGCTAAATATCCCCTTTTTGTAAAACAGTTGAGCTGTTAAGTTCTATGCTAAGGCACGTACACACTTTGGAAAGGTAATTTGAAAGCGAGTTGAGCCATGACAAATAGGGACAGCTGGCCTAATTGAATCATTTGATCTAAGACAGCTCAACTTGGTTATCCTCACTGCAGCCCACATTGATATTAGCGAGTGAATCATTAGCCATGAAATCATGTCGACTTTCCCGATGCAGCGTTCTTGACATGACAGGGAACGCAGTCTGCCTTTCATTACAGCACCAATGAGTTCTTCAGTCTGTCATGAAGGGAGGAAAAAAAAAAAGAAAAAAGAAAAAAATGCTTTGAAAACTTTTAGGCTCAGCAACAGAAAGTAATTTACCCCTCTGTACATCTTGAGCAGCTGAAGGAGGAAAGACCCTTTCTGGTGGGTGTCAGGCTACCTGTGAGCCTCAGCCTCGCTCCGCCTCCTGTGGCAGTCACAGTTTCCAGTGGGACAATGGGTCACCATTTAGTAGCTGTTTCCTTATTTCCTACGGCTTAATTCCTTTCCTGGTGTTTGTATGGATGAGAGAGCCTGCAATGTCATATACATTTGTACAGGCTGTTTCTAGGAGCAACTTCTTATGTCATAACTCTTTTCTGGATTAATTAACAGCAGGCTAGAGATGCATCTTTGCATTTGGACCACAATTTTTGGCTATTCTGAATGCTAACTGAACTGCTCCCAATCTAACTCTCATCTCAGCTATCCTAGCAAAAATAATCGTAACAGTTATTTTAGAAATATCTCCAAAGTATTCAGGAAGAAATGTCGCTCTTTAAAGTCCTTCCTTGATTTGCAAACTAATGGGCTCATCCAGCTGCCATTGCATGGAGTGGAAATTTCCTATGGACACAGCCAAAGCCAGATCCCAAGCTCCTTTAACAGGCATAGGTGGACAAAATTACCTCATGGTCTAGGTCAGGCTATTGGTGGCAGACCCAGACAAACATCATTTGTGCAAAAGTAGGAGCCTGATGAAATTTGTATAATGTCCAACTAAGGAAGGGCAACAGAAGCAGATTTTTTTTTGCAAGTCAGAGAGCTGCCAGAACTGGATAAGGATGAGATTCAGACCTTGGAAAAGAGAACTACCATGTCTTATTCTGCCAAGAGTGGTCTAAATGGTATATCTGCAAACTATCAGGGAAAGAAAAGAAAAAAGGAATATGAGGGCAGGGGCATTTATAAATCAAAACTATACTGTCCTCAAGACAAAGTGAAACAAATTGCAAGCCTGAAAAGATACCAGAAAGCCTGGTAATGGCCCAAAAATCTTGTTTTCTTTGTGGAGGGTTGCTTAATAGGGGTTTTTCTTCCACTCAAAATATGCAAGATAGATGCAAATATTTCATTTAAGAATCTGTTTGTGTGTAAGGAGTGGCTATCAGTTTGGTAAGCAGGGCTCTTTCTATCCCAAATGTGGAGTTACATTCTATGTCATGACGGTTGGGAGGTGATCATTATTTACTAGAAGGGGAAAACCTTGTCAGTCTGCCTTCTGGAGAGATGGAAATATAACAGTAGGAAATGGGTAGGAGCTAATCAACACAGAAATTAGATGTACGGAAGGGGGACAGACCTTTTTTCAAAGAAATAAAATAGTGAGAATTTTTCAAGTTGTTGACACCAGTGTTCTCAATTTTTGCATTAAAATAGCTTTGTAAATGTGGTTCCTCAAGTTCAGGGTAGGATTTCTGTTCAGTACAAATCCCTGAATGCTTAGGAAATTCGTTTGACTGAGTTAGTGTCCTAACTGCTTGGTTGTAATGGGGTAGTAACCCTTAATTGAGCTGTTTTGTGTGAATAACTATATAAATCATAGAGAAGGCAGCTATTTGTCTATTCTGGTGATTAGACTAATCGCCTGGGAAGTGGGAAACCTGTGTTCAGGCCTCCCCTGTGCCTGATAAACCATGTTTACACTTCAAATAATGCTCATATATCCCTGTGGTGCTTCAGAGCGTGCGGGGGGACGGACATGTGGGTTTGGGAAGTATTCCTGATGTTGGACCTGAATTCCTAAGTCCCGCATAGGGGCTGTGCTGCAGCCAGAAATTCCAGGCTGTGCTCAGGATCTCCAGCCTGCTTGGTCCAAGCAGAGATGCTGAAAGTCAGGTTTCTATGTGCCATACCCCATTGCATGCATAAAAGCAAGATCAGCACTATGGAAAACCACTTCCAAGAGCTGTGTGTCATAAAAGCCTTCAGAATTGGAGCTACCATGTTTCCCGTATGTAAACTATCCCATGCTTACCCGCTTCTCTTGTTAGAAAGGTTTATTCAGTCTGCAGCATGTGCCTTGGCTGTGCAACAGCTTGAAGACTGTTTTATTTCCCCTCAGTCTTTCAAGTGAAGGTGAATACATCCCTTATTTTGCCAAGTACTTGGCAAAGATAGGGCTGAGGTAGGTTTGTAAATCTGAGTTATGCATTTTTAAAATAGCTTGTTGTTCTGAGGTAGAAAAAAGATAACCTATATCTGCTAAGTTTTGGAAAAGGATTACTTCTTCACCCTTTGCAAGCTGGGTCTCTAGTGAGATTTACTTAAAAGTTTCCTGCCATTGCTCACATTTTCTAGCAACTGATTAGCTGATGTGGCATATTTGTTAGGATGTTAGTTTATCTGCAAGAAAGGCACAAAGATTATATGTAGGTCAGCCCAAATGTGTGTCAATGAAACTTTCATGGCATCATTGTCTTGCATTCAGTGGATGTCAACATGCCACAGAAAAGCTGGTCCTGAAAGATTTTATTAGTTCTGAAGTTTTTCATTAGCAGCGTATACGTGCGTGTCTGCAAAATATGTCAGATTCTCCAATTTCCTAGGGACAGGAAAACATATATACTTCAGAAATTTCTGGACTGGTCTCAAGTGCCTTCTTTAAACATCAGGATAGTAACAGTTGCTCTCCTGAGCTCTCCCAAAACAACTTAGACACAAACCTTTTATGTTTGAAAAGGAGATTTCCTGCCTTTCTAAAAGATATAACAAGACCATTTTTTCACTTTGGATGTTCAGGCAGTGATAGGCCTTAAATCCGTCCAAAACCCCATGACTATTTCCCTGTCTCAGCTGTAGTACAGTTTTTTAGTGCACAGAGCCAGCTGCAAGGAAAAACCTTTCTCTGTCAACCCTTTCAGACCAGCTGCTGAAGGAACCAGAATTTGGGTTAGTTTATGGTGAATGAGGTGTCTAGCCTGCATGGATCACATCACTGTCATCCACATGAAAGCTTTCATGAGTGCATGAACACACATGTGCACCTTCACAACACAGATATATTTCCCACTGCTACCAACTCCAAACATTCAAGTCCCAGTCATAAGACCAGCTAAACATTAAAAATTTATTTATGTTTACACAAATATTTGACTGTATTAAGGAAAAGAGCAGAATCTTCAAATGAATGAAATTGCTTAATTGCTCTTGGCCTTTTTTGCAGATGTTGCTGTTGGAGAGCACTTCCAACAATCCAGCTCAGCCAGCTAAGCTCCTGTTGATTTTTCACCAATACAGAAGTAGCAAATAATTAGGGTAGAGTAAACTACTCCCTTCATGCATGTGCTGCACAACTTTTCTAACACTTGCTAAGATTCCATTCAGTTTGTGTTGCCACTGAAAAACAACAGGCATTATTTTCCTGTACCTTTCTGCCCTCCCTCTCTATCAGCTTTCTGGTTTTTAAAAGCTATAAAAGAATGTCCTCAACAAATACAATTTTCATAACGTGTTGTCAAAAGTACTTGTAGCTTAACTTCTTTGATGCTAACAGTCAGCTATAAAAGTCAGTCAATTTTAGGGATTTTCTTTAAAAACCTTTCAAAACTGCAGAGATAACACTGGCCCTGGTTTCTTCATCTGTCCAATCGCTTCTAACCTAAAGATGTAAGGTTTATTTAGTATTTAAGAAAAGTGAATGTTCCCTGTCTTGGAAGAGTCTGATTTAGTAGCTTGTTTCAGCATGAACCACAGTAATGTAATGCTTTTCTTCACTGATGAATTTGAGCAGCATAGTGTTAATCACTCTCACTACCGTATGCCACTTGAATAATCAACAAACCCCAATGATACATGTTCCCAGATCCTGTAGAGTGCCATTTATCACTGACACAGAGCCTGTTTATTCTTGACATGTCTTATTTGTGCAGAATAAGCAGAGAATTTACTGCATAAATAATGTTAGGTGGGTATCATTTAAGCCAAAATACAAGACATTTGAACCTCCTCAGAACCAGATATGTCTGAAAGGGATAGAAAAGGTGGGGGAAATGGAACTTCAGCAGTAATCACAAAATACATTTAATTGATTTATAACTTTCAGGAATGAGCTGATGTGCTCTTTAGGGCGGTTCCTGCAACTTGTGTGGGTCATCAGCTATTCCATATTGACAGTCTTAAATACAGTTCAGAAGAAAGTCTCTCACACAACCAATCTCAACTTTTACACTTCATTGTGAGGTTTTTTTAATGTCATTTTCATATCCTTGCCTGCGTGTATACAAATGGTTTTATTCTTTGCACAGTTTTGAAATGGTAGCAGGCCAGTAAACAAGGCATCAGATGACAGGATGGGGACAAAGGTGACGGTGATGCTGCTGCCCACCTCTCACACTGCCTGATGCACAGGGCTGAGCACACGGATGTGCAGTCTCTGTGTCTGCAACCACTCCACCCTCCAACACAGACCACAGCAGATGCAGGATGTTACACAGTCTGTGTGTGCTGTTTCTTAATCTCCTACTGGAGTTAGGGTCCAGTCTCCAGACTGGTAGAAGTGGTGAAAATCAAGCTCCAGCCTTCTGTCTCCTAGGGATTTGAAATTGCTTTTCAAGAGGAAATGATGCAAGATATGATAGTATCTGTCTTAATACTGAAAAGCAGCAAGAGAGGGCTATGAAGCTTTGGTGAAGTGGAAAAAGTCAGGTAAATTTAGCCAGTTTTACACGTGGGTGTGAAATCATCCTGTCTGGCAAGAGGGAGTATATAACTATGCTAAGGTGACTCATCAGGCAGAAAACAGCAAAGGATGGACAAATATTGAAACAACACATTTGTATCACCAAAACCTCTCTAAGCATCTGATTGAGACATTGCCTTTAATGAGCATAAATCAGGTATTTGGTAATCCCTCAGTATCTGTAACTCTCACATTTGTTTATGTCAAATATTTTCTGAGGTGAAAGCTGGTCCAAAATCTCAACCTTTCTATGTCTGAATCATGCTGTAAGCCTAACAAGGTTACTAGCAGTTAATGAAAAGGCAGAGCTATGGAAACATGACCAGCCTATGATAGGGCAGCACTGTACTTCCATAGTTTTACTGAAAAGTCCTTCAAATGGTCTTGAAGAAGTCTTTCTACAAGCTCTGCAGCCCAGCCTGGGACAAAGTAGTTCATTCTGCCACAGATAAACAACTTTATTTAGAAATTTGAGGGCTATTAAACAAGGTGAATTTCCCTAGTGGATCAGCACAAATTTATTAATCCAGGTGTTACTCTAATTGTGATTCATTGGGGATAGAAACTCTGCTCAATGGTCCTCAAACTTGCACTTCCATTTAGTTCTGTGCTGGAAACGCAGCACTGGGAGCTGCAAGCTGCCTTAAAATCCTTCATGTTTCCTTCTGTTTTGCCATGATTTGTACTTAATTGTTTTCACAATTCTGTAGAAATTGCTGCAGCAATTCTGGTTTTATTTGGCTAGTTATAAAAAGGTTTTTCAGTTAGGTTTGCTGCTCTGATGTCTTTTACTTGCAGAATTATACTTATCGTTTTTCAGTATAAGGAAGGAAATCTTTTTTTTCCTTAAAAAGAGGAAAACCAACACCCCATCACAAAAGACAGACCTCAGTCAGAGCAGACTTTACTATCACAGGCAAACATGTAACACTAATCCAACGGCACTTGAAAACCACATTTCCTATTCCTTCCTTTACAGTGGAAGACTGTTTTAAGAACCCATCCCTGCTCTAAGCATCTTCTCTGAGTTGCTGGCTATGACTTTCTTACCATGCTGTTGACTCATTATGATCTCTATCTTTACTCTTTTAATAGTCTTTCCCCCCGCCTTTCCTTTTTTCTGCCATGCCAAAGAAGATGGACAAATTGGTCACTTTCAAAAGCATCCTAAAATGCCACTTTACAGTGATGAACCTGCAAAACCCGCAAAAAAAAAGTCCACAGACACCACACAGTGGGGCCAGATATCACAGGACATGATTACTGATTCATATGTGTGCAGTGACAAGTGATTCGATGTCCTATTTTTCACATATGTGGAAAATGTTCAAGAAAATTATATTCAAGGGAGAAGTAGATGGATCTACCTTGCATATGCATACTGATATTTAAGCTAAATTTAAAATAGAGGGGCACACAACATGTATGGCAATTCCGCTCCATTAGCATCACCTGTACAAAGCTACACAGAGCTACAGCACCATGGAAATGTCAAGCTTGGAAAAGTCCAGCTGGACACAAGCATTTACCCAATAGACTGCAGAAATCAGGCTACTGAATAAACAGATACATCCATAATAGTGGCTCACCATACATTTACTCCCTAGGGACTGTGTATCTATGGGTTTAATTTTATTTGTTGAAATCATTAAACAGGGAAATATCTGCATCTGGAATGTATGTGAGGTGAAGAGAGACAGAGATTAGCACCAGTGTGTTAAAGATAAGGAACTACCACATCTTTTAACACCTCCTCTCACTCGACTTGAATCCATTCAGCATAGCTGTAACTTGCTGCTGTTGAGAATACCCTTCCAGATGTAGATGTTTTGAGTCTCCAGCACAATTTTCCCTGCCTCAAATGGGAAGTTTATTGCAGTATTCTACTTGTCACTCTCAATGATTCGTCTATATTGCTTAAATGACCTGTGTAGGAAATTTATTAAAAGTACAGACATACCTACCTAGGTTCAGCTCTACAAGCAAGGCAAGAAAAACTGGTGCTCTCTGGTGAAATAACCACATGGTACATGGAATAACCACAATGTAAAATGTCCCATATCAATACACTTAACTCAGTGTGTAATAAGGGATTCCAGCTCTCTGTAGTTTCAAGCAGGTTAACACTTTCAGGTACTGGTTTCCTTCATGTTGGCTTTAAAGTTGCTAATACATCATGAATACACTACAGAGTGAACCCTAATTTAATTCCTGGAAACTTACCAAATATACCCCTCCTCACCTTTTCTCTTCAGTTTCCTAGACAAAAAACTGGTTGGTATGAATTATCAGATTAAAACTGGCAGACTTAAAAAATGATCATTAATCATATTTGATGGAGTTCATTTTTAAATCACCAAGAAAAGGAAACATCTTGCAATTGTTTATTTCCTCTAAAAACAGCCAAGATCACAAATCATTAAGATTCTCTTGAATACAGTGGGGCTTGACATGTTTTCAGAGGTCAAAGATTAATCCATTATGTTTTGGTGTGGTGGCTGTAGAATAACTGGAAGTGACCAGAGCATCCAGGCTAAGATGAGAAAATCAAAACATTCATGAAAACTGCCCACAGCCTCCCCTAAATAAATACAAAGGTGGAGCCAGGCAGCAACTGCTTAGCTCTGAGCTATGTCCGGCTGCAGTGTTTGGTCTCCCACATCAGCCATGTGTGGATGAAACAGGTAAGGGGAAAACTGGGAAAAAATTGTGCAGAAAGATGCAAGGTGTGACAGAAGATCTTTGCCAACTTTACCCTGGGCTGCATCAAAAGCAGTGTGGCCAGCAGGTCCAGGGAGGTGATTCTCTCCCTCTACTCTGTTCTTGTGAAACCCCACCTGGAGTAGTTATGTCCAGCTCCGGGGTCCCCAGAACAGGAAAGACATGCACATGTTCAAGTGGGTCCAGAGGAGGCCAGAGGTGATCACAGAACACCTGTCCTACGAAGGCACATTGAGAATGTTGGGGTGGTTCAGCCTGGACAAGAGAAGGGTCTGGGGAGACCTTTGGGCATCTTCCAGTACCTAAAGGGGGCTAAAATAGAGCTGGAGAGGTTCTTCTGACTCCAGCTGATAACCACTTTTTCTGCTTCATCTCTCATAGTTATGCAATAGCTAGGACAAGCCAGAGGGCTCTCTCACCTCGTTGAAGAATTTAGGGTTTTAGAAGGATTTGTGAAACACGAAATGTTGTTGAGCTCAGCCCACGGCCTTAGCCTCAATGAGTCCACCAGATTAAAAAAACAAATTATTTTTTCTAAAAGTGGCTTGTGGTTTGATACATGGTTCCCCAAAGTCTAGGAAGAGGAATATGTTTTCAGAGGAGCTTACAAATTCAGATGTAAAATTGGAAAGCAAGAGAGCAGCAATAGAGGAAGAGAGAAATAAGGAAAGGCTGTGAAAACTGAAAGTAAAATGACATACAAGATTTTTTTTGTAATGTAATGTTGCCTTTTTAATTAATTTGTTTTCATGCAAATCCCCAAAATCCCTTTTGCAGGGTTTTTTTTTTCCATTGGCAATTTTTGCTGTTTGTATTTCTTTGTTCCTGGTAAGGAAATAAATGGGATCTTTATTGAAACTACATTTTATTTATACCTTTTTATGAAGTTCTAAAGGAATTTTCTAAGCCTGAAACAGCCCACAAAGAGAGTCATGTGCTCATAGCCTACTGCAAGGAAGTCTAAATGAAATTTCTTTATACAATATTAGCTACTAAAGAAATTTTCATTCAATTGCTTCCACTTTCCATGATGAAATCTCCCAAAAAATTAGAGGTAAAAGTCTTACCCACTTATACCATTCCCTTAAAGTGCAAGTCTTAGAAATTTGGAGGAAAATTCCTACTTTTCCTTGTCATATTCCCTGTAATTTTCTAGATCATGTATGAGTGAAGACATTCGCTTTCATTTTGCACACCAGCCAGAAGCTGTAGCTGGACTCTAATCACATATTGCTGCAGAATTTTAGATATATTTTAGTTTTATCAGTCACAAATTTTGTTTCTTTTAGAAAGTTACAGTAGTTTGCTAACACTTCAGGAACCTGCTAAGGATTCATGTAAGGTCAAGGATGGAAAGGAAAAACCTGCTTTGCATTCAACTTAAAGGTTTAAAAAAATCAGAAGTGGAAGAAATTGATCCTGTTTTGAACATTTTTCACCCCAGCTAAGATGAAAAGTTTGATGCCACTGTGAGTGCTATAATATTAATGACTCACCATAGCACACAAATTTTTTGTTATGCTACTTTACACTAAAAACTTTTCACTTCCTAATCAAACCTACTATCACTGCAAAACCTAAACATCAATAGCTCTATTCAAATCTCAGCTAAATGAGGTCTAACATCCTAAAATTTGAGAGCTTCATTAAATATTAATTTAATGTGGGGGGGTTTCCAGATTAATTTCAGATTAATTTGCATATAGGTATTTGCGTAGCTCAAGCAGTATCTTTCCTTTCTGTCATTTCCATCATCTGATGGACGGCAGAAAGAAGAAAATGTATAGGGAAGATGTACAGTGATAAAGTAAGTTGAGGAAGATTTAATTACAGACTGTTATTACATATTCTGCCTTGGCAAGCATGCAAAAGGTAAGAGAGCAACATAAATTTGCTAATGACTAGAGTGATAGAAGATACTGGAACATCTTAGATAAATAAATTGGGCAGTTTGAAATAGCAGAGCAAGGTACATGACTATTAATGCTGCTGCACTCTCTGTTGAAGTTTAGAAATGGTTTAACAACATAGGATGCTTTATGCACATCAAATGAATTGAATATTTCTACTAGCACAGTTAAAAATACATAAGAAATTTCAGAAAGTGGGTTTATGGGTGTCTGAGGGAAATCACCACAGATGGGTATGGGAATTCTGAACTGTTCTGAAAATTGCTAACACTTGCAAAATACTAGCTGAAAGAAAGCAGAAAAATATTCTTGTAGCTCCCAGCATAATCATTTATTTATTAGGGACATGGCATTTGTGTTTGGAACTTTTTCATATGTTTCCAATAGAGTATGTCTACAGGGAAGAGTTAGAATGGAGTGAGTTAGGGCTGAATATATAGTACAGTACAATTCAGATCCAGAATCTTACTAATTATTTTTTAGGGGGCCCTGTAAATCTGATCTCCATACCATGGCTTGGATTCCCTTTGGTAGCAATAAAACCCAAACTCACTTTTGGGGAAGTTACTTTTGCATCACTTGCCCCGTTGCATGTTCATACAATGCAGCCTGTTAGATTTCTGCCAGGTATTTCATAGCTGGTCTTCTAGAACTTATTAAGCACTTCACATCCCCACAGCAAGTAAAAGGACTTGTTATTGTCATGTATTGCAAAAGAGATCATAATTGCAAGAAGCAAGAATAGCAAAATTAGTGCTTTGCCCATTGGAGATGTCAAGGATGGGCACCACTCCAGTGGTGTCCTTGAGCCTCCCGTACAGAATCTGGGTGGGATGGTGATCTTCCATGCTTGGACATCACCACCCATTTCTTCTCCAACATCTCCAAGATCAGAGCATAACGCAGAGTGGCAGTTGCAGCCCACAGAGACATATCATCACTCCCATGTGAGGATATTGCAGATGTAATACCAAGGGCATGGGAGGGAGCTCTCTCAGGAGGAGAGAGACAACATGGCTTGCCCCCTCCTTAAGAAGAAAAACTAACCATGTGTGGCAGGAACAATGGCTGAAAACACCAACTGCCAAGAAAAATATTGTTTTGATCAGGGGTTACAAGAGAAGAACATAAAGCAAAAATCATTAAATAGCTAGTGCAGGGTGGTAGCTACAGCAAAACAATCTGCTAAAAATGGAATTGAAGATAAATCGTTCTTACCATTGTACCCTATAAGCTATCTCATCATAGCTCACAAAATAAAACATTGTCAATCTGAGTAACGATAAAACAAACAATGAAATCATACCACAATATTGACAAAATGTAAGATAATCAACAAACTATTAGAATGGGCCTGTTGACTCAAGCAAATGGAATGTAGTAGAACAGCTGTTCGCTTTATCCTGCCCATAAAGGAAAACCTTGGTGACTCATTGAAGGCTTTATAAATTAGTGACTTCTTTTTTCCCCTTTCCAGATATAAAGAGAATTCTTCAATCCTGTCTCCTGTGACAAGTCTATCTCCTGTGACCTATCTCACCTCTGCTTGTCATAGCAAGTGCTGCTAAATACACCCTACCTTCCACAAGGAATTCAGATAAGAAAATCACTGATCTATTTTCAAGATTGTTAACAGTGAGTTAAGTGATTTAGCTTCCACCAACGGGCAAAAAAGAGCCTAAGAGCTTTTGGGAGCCTTTTCAGCTTCCACATCAAAATGTAAAGAGGTCCAGTGGGAACAGAAATGAGGTTTCGTTGACTGATGCCAGAAAATATTCTTATTTGTGTTTTCAGGAAGATGGTATGATAATCAGCATGACTTAGGGGAAACTACAGCCCAAAGAGTCAATTCTAGATCATTGCAGTGATCTCAATCATAATTTTTCCTCATTCAGGAACTTGAAATAGTACAGACATTGTAGACCAAAACTGATGCTTAGAGTCACTCCTTAGGGACTATGGACTTTCTAGATATTTTTTTTTAGAATTGAGTCACAGTATGGTGCAAAGACATTTATTGCCTCAACAACTTGCACTTTCTAGAAAAAAAAATGTTGTTTTTATCATGGGTCTCACTACTAAAATGACGTTTAGTATGCTGTATGCGAAACCGCTCAATTGCTAAGACATTGCACAGCAAAATAGAATATATATAAATTGCACCATCATTGCAATTATAACAAACTAGTCAAGGTTGGAAAATTAACCTAGAGGAATTCACTTATATAAGCATGACTGCATTCATTTTTGATGGCTGATATTGAGTAGCACAGTGAAGATCAAGCCCAGAAAATAACAAGGACCCAGCCCTACTGTTTGAGAACACTGCTTTGAGATTCAGCCCAGCAGCTCGCATAGGGAGCTGTGAAGCCGAACCTAACATTTTAAAAATTAAGGCCTTGGGAAGAAACTAAGAGTCCAAAAAACAACCACAAAAAAACCCCTCCTAGAGCATTGTAGCTAATAGAGTAACTGAAAAGGGGGAAAATTCTACCAGTGTAGGATTGAAAAAAAATCCTGAAAACCCAAACTAAAAACCTCAAACAATTAACAAAAATTAAAAGCAAAATACTTTTGTGAATATTTTTTAATAGCGTATGTAACATTTATAAATGTTCTTGTTCAGCATGATCAAACAATGCAGTGATGTGTGTTAGCTCATGCACTAAACCTCTGTATGACTCAGGTGAGACTCTTCATCAGGTAGAAGCAGCCAGCTGAGTTATGAAAGATGTCACATCATCTTCAGAGCCTCACCTTTCCAGCCATAGCCAGGGTCTGCTGCTGCCACAGACAGGTCAGACTCACCAGTCCAAGCTAACAAATCCTTTTTCCCTGGATAACAGCAGTCATTTCCAGCAGGTAATTTCCAGGAGTTGTGGAAGCCAGGCAGGGCTCCACCAGCACCAGAGCTGGGTGGCCGGCTGGCACGGTGCCAGTGGCCAGCCGGGACCATCCGTCTGGCAGTTGCTAAGAGACAGCACATGCCAACGTGGGTTGAACGGGAGCCAGCTGAAACGACAGGGCTGCAGGATGGAATGGCTCACACCCGGAATACCAACTCCTGGCATCCTTTTTCTGAGCTCCCCACTGGCTCCTTAGCGTGGTGGGAGCCGGTTTTGATTGAGGAGGCCTTTCTGTGAGCTGCAGCGACTTTGCCAATTCTCCCCAGTCCTGCTTCATAGCATGTATTGATAATAGCAATGTGTTAATTATAGGAGACTCGTTCACGGGCTGTGAATCCAGCAGGAAGAAACACACTGTGGTACAAAATGTTCCTCTCGCACCAACATGCACCCACCCACCCACCCACCTATTTTCCTTCCATTTTAATTACTTGTCTCTCAATATTGCCACTTGTCCTTGGTGTATGCCAAAGAACCAGGGCTGGTTGGATGGCAGAACAAGTCCTCCAGATGAAAACATCACATTCGACTCCCCAAGAACTCTCCAATGTGAGGGTGCCGAGAAACACTCAGGCAGCTCAGAGAGACTTCATGAATCTCAAGAGTTCCTCAGACTTTGGTCTCAAGGCTGGTCCTCAAAGATAAACCAGAAACATTTTATTTCAAAAATCTCAAGCACACCAACAAGAAATCCACTCATCCACTCCATTCAGCAAACACATTGATAAAAGCCACAACTACTTGCAGAATAAGCATCAGTATCATTCTATCACAGAGATCTTTCCAACTGTTGCAGATTTTAGCCAAGAGCATTTCTGAGTTTTTAAACTCATTCACAAATGTGCTAGTGCCTACTGAAAGATACCTGTTTGGAAGGCAAATTGGAACAGTGGAAAAGCAGATACATGAAGGGGGAAAAGTATTTTAAAATTTCTGTATACTATTCAATACATAGTTTACTGCTGATCAAAATGACATATTTGGGATATTTCCCTACCATTAAATTTTATGCAACTACTATTTTCTCTAAGATGTTATGTGCCCTACTGCATCAAAAACTTAAAATACACAAAACTTAAAATACAGAGTCTTAAAACAGATATAATAGACATTCCATTAACAAACTTCTGTTAATATATCTGTATAATCACACATAATTCACATGAGACTATCCAAAAGTAAGGCTTCCTAGGAGCTAATCTCTCATTCATACACTGAATCATTTTTTAGATTGTTTAAAAGCCTACTAGATAGAAGTTTTAAGAGCTTTAGTAGGCATTTCTGTCAGTGTAATAAAATACCTTTTCCGGATTGCATATCATCTTATAAAATAAAACTTTAAAAATACAAACTAAATGTCCAGGCCTGCAATTCTTTATTAGAGCAGACCCACTGAGATAAATTAAATGTTGCAGTGGGAATGAGACAATGGAACGGGCTGTTCAAATCTTATGAAGGCTTGCCCTGAAAACACATTTTCCAACTTTATAGAGACACAAACTTTAATTCACCCTTGGTTTGGCAACTTCCCCCAGTGGGGAGAGCTACAGAAAAAATGACAGTGCAATAAGAACACAGTGGCAGCTTTATTTCTGATTTCACTGGTTTTTGTCAGGTTTTGTTACAATATTAGAATTATTTAAATCTGGGGTTAGTTTTTCTGTGAAGCAGACAAGCTATTGACACTGTGTGACATGGGTGACTGGGGGAGATCTTGTATGTCACAGTATATTTGTTCTTTGACTGTTCTACCTATAGATAGACGTGTCTTTAAAAGCTTCAGTTTATGCTATGTTCCTGCAGGCCATTTCATTGAATTGATGAAGCAAATAATGGGGTTTTTTGGCTTTTTAAACACAGCTTTCAAGGAGTTGTCAGAGAAAGGCTGATGAGGGGTTAAGAATTTCTATTTGAAGTTGTACAGAATTACTAACTAATGAGTTGATTTCTTTGATGGGTCTTTTATATTTGGCTGCAGCTGTACAAGAATCAACCACAAAGGGATCCTGATTTTGTTCATCGTTAATTCCAACTCAACAGATGAAGTCTGGCTATCATTGTCACCTTCTCAGTTTGCCTTTGTATTATGTGAAGCTCATGTACTCAATTAACAATCTGATTAGCAGGTTCTTACATCCTTCAAGTAGCTTTCTTTATTACTGCCAACATATCAGGTCCTTCAAGCAGGATTTAAACCCATAATGCTTTTTTGGCTATGACACAATTTGTAATGCTAGCGTTTAAGATACTGAAGCACGCAGGCCAGCAGGGGAACATAGCAATGAACTTTCAAAATTAAGAATCACAAAGATTTAAAGAGAGTTATTTTACTAAAAGCTATAGTGAATCAATCATTTTTCCCTCCTTTGTACAGAAGCAATGCCAAAGGAGGATTTTAGTTTTGCCACTTTTGTTGGAACCAAAACAGAACAAGAAAGATCTGATGTTCTGGACTCTGGTGCACGTTTAAATCCTGCTGTGGGTTGGAAATAGGTACTGATGACTGCTTCGCTACAAAAAGATGACACAGTCTTCTTGGCCTCTCTTTTCCCATCTGAAGTCTGGAATCATTGTTTCAGGAAATCAGACCAAATGGAAACAATGAGGCAATGGCTGAACTTGACATGGTATAGAGCTTTACTTAAAATTTGCTTGTTCTTAAAATAAGAGTAAATATCTGAATACTGAATAGCATTTTGTTGGTATTTAAAAATTATGCCAGACTTGTACCTAGAGGAGGTACACTTGGCCAGAGAGAATATGCCTGAAAATATTTAGGTTCCTTTTTAAATCACATTCAGCTACAGACAGAATCAGCAGCAAATGCACAAAAGATGTTTATGATTTTTTAAACCAAGTTATCTTATTGCAAACACACACACAAAAAAGAAAAAGTCATGGGAGTGAAATCCATTGCTTTTACAAGTTAATTTACAATGTTGTGTTAATGTTTTTCTATTTCATATCTAGCAGGTACAAATAGAACTATTCCATTTCTTTTCTCTGATTAGCTGGAATTTTTGCATCTGCTAAATTCTACAAATATTCAGAAGCTCCTGTTGGTTTGATCACTCCTGCAAAATAACACAACATAAGTATGAACTTTCTCTCTATTCCCTTTGTAGCATCACATCATGTTCCCATAGCTCATGATGAGGCTCCCCTGCTACACTAGTGTCTCTAAGTTTAAATGCACAAAATTTTAAATACAGCATAGTGAAAGCAGTCCTTTCCTTCACCCTGTCCTCTGGAATAGGCACTGAGATGTGACACTAGGCTGGACCCTGCATGCTTCAGAGGATGCTGTATTCCTTGGAGAAATGTGAAATGACAAGCCTTTCTAGAAATATAAAGGTGAAAAGAAATCATAGTTTTTCAAGGAAACACTAGCACTTTTATTACTGCTTCTAAAGGTTTATATAATACTTTGCACTTGAATAGCACTCTCTACTCAGTGATCCCAAAATCCTTTGTAGTAGTGTATTTCACTTTGTGACAGCCCGACGAGACAGGCAAATAACACCATCTCCTTTATATAAATTGGTCAGTGAGTCTGAGAAAGTTAAGCACCTAATTCAAAGCCCATTAAGGCAAATGAAAAGACTCCCAACAGGCTTTTGGTCAGTTGTTAATGAGACATCTCAGGTCATACAAAAAATTTGTGACAGAGAGCAGAACTCAAGTGTCCTTATTCCAATTCATATGTCTTAGGTAGACATCATCCACCTTCCATACAAAAAAAGATTTTTCAAAGGGCAGATTTGTGGCTGTCAAACCTGTGTCAAACCTGTGAGGTGATATTACACCTATTAAAAAAATAGCTACACAGCAGAAGGTCCCAGGTGGACAAAGAGGGGTCTCTCAATGAACAGCTATCCAAATCACAGTTCCAGGAAATTAAGGCCATATTTCACACCAAAGTGACCCAAGTGTGTGCTGACCATTTTTATAAGTACAGGAAATCTTCACCAACTGAAGCATGGAGAAATAAGAGGAGACTAATAATCTGATGGGAGGGGGTAAAGGCAGCATAGCCAGATACTTCTTAGAGATTTCCAGTGACAGAGCAGGAGGCAATGAACACAGATTGATGTGTAATAAATCCCGTGTAAACACATAAATTTATTTTTTTACTGTTAGAGAAGTCAGTCACTGGCACAAGGTGCTCAGAGACGCTCTGGAGTATTCATCCTTTGAGTTAATCAAAAAACAACTGGACAGAGCCCTGAACAACTTGCACTGACCATACTTGTATAGGGGAGTTAGACTGAATGACCTCCAGAACTAACATGATGATCCAGGGGTACTGCAGTGCTGCAATTGAGAGACACTGGAGTTTAGAGATCCGCCATACCTGGAGTGACAAATGTATTGCTCATATCCAGCTACAGTGAAATAACTCTCTACTCAACCATTTTTCATAACATTCAAAATGGAAAGCACTTTTTCAGATAACCATTTAAGAGACAGATAAAGAAATGGTGGGGGATTAGGAGCAGGAAATACTTTATATTTAATCTGCCTATACTTTAAGTGGAAAGGTTTGTCTTTCCCTTTACAAATTCTGAAAGACCTGCTTTTTGACGGCTTTTATCTTCATGTATATCTTGCTTCTCATGTTGCATATTTCAGAAAAAAAGAAATCTTTCTTTGTAGCATGCATTCCCTTTATTGAAAACCTTTTAAGTTAGGTTAATCAGGTACCAGAAACCTAGACAAGTTCACACTTTATTTCCAAAATTTGTCTAGTTCTTTCTCTTTGAGAGACAGAATGAGTTCATTCCTTTGGGGATACAAATGTCTTTCATCAAACTGTGGAACTTCTGTAGTGACAAAGCAGTTTGTAGTCACTGCAATGATTCTTAAGTCCTTTTCTTAGATGTATCCTAATCCTTTCCCTCCTGAATCAAACATATTTTTTCAGTAGAAGCAGAACCTTTCCTTTCCTGCAGTCTGACCTAAATTTGCTTTCATCAGCTTGAAACAAGTGGTCTTTACCCATGAATGAGCATATCCTATATGATACTGCATAAAACCCATCAATTTTGTATTTTATTTATGAAAAGATGTATGAAGCATATAGTTATAACATATTCTTTAGAAAAGAATTCTGCTGACACTGTATCTCTGCAGATATTAGGTATATTATTAAGGAGAAATCTCTTTACTAAAAACATAAGTAATTGGTATGCTTGCATCTACTTAAAGCTAACTACAACTATACAACAAAACCCAGCTTTTTGAAAGTCATGCCCGCACCCCTCATGCGTGCTTTAGTCACCACACTGCCATACTGAGTGCTAAAGGTAGAGTTAAACAACACATTTCCCTGAAATGGCAATGAAGTGCAGCCAAAATAGAGATAATTATTTTAATTAATGGTAATGATTTTAACGGTTGAACATTTTAACTAATTAATTATGATTGATTGCTTGTTACTAATCAGGAATGTGATTCAAAGTTCTAATTGAAAACCTGAGAGCAACGTGCACTAAAATATGATATACTTCTGCAGAGAGAACAGGCATTTATTTTTTATAGGAAACACTTCAAAGTAAAATTCATTTTGACATTTAAGATGGTCAGAAAATTATGTACGTCTTCACAGGAGGCTTTTTACCCTCAGACACAAGAATCTGAAAATACCTAGATAACCAACTTGAAAAAAACAGGATAATGTTTCTGATCTGTTTGAAATCTGTTTAACCCTCCTGTCTTACATCCCATGTTGTTCCCTGTCAACATGGCATCACACTGTTGTACTTTAATACATGGGGGAGAAGCTAACTGCATAATATTTATTCAGGATATGAACTCACTGAAGTGGCTTTATAGATCTGAAGCTGCTCTAAGGATCTCAGTGAGGCATTTATTGAATTAAGTAGCCCTGCAGTCCATTCTCACAGACACATCTCTCACCAACACGCTACTCCTGGCTTCCTCCAGCCTGCATGGAGGACCAGACGAGTAGACCAGCATCTCTCCTACCAAAAAGTCTCACATTGTATCTGTACACCTGGGAACACAGGCAGCACTGTGCCATGTGAGGGGATGCTGCTCCCCAGAGCCATAGGGGTGTGTGCCAGGGACCAGTTCACCTTGGTGACCAGTTCACCTTGCCACTGGTGGCCAGGGCTCTGGGGCAGTGGTAGGGTTTACAAGTGACCACTGTCTGCCACACCACTGCTAACCAGAAGGCTGGGCTGCTCCCAGAGCAGCTGCTGGACCACCACAAATGGCAGCAGGTTGTATCAAGGAAAAACAACCTCAGCACCAGGCTTTCCAGAGTTGCCAGGGCTGGCACAGCTGAGCCATCTGTCCTGCAGGCTGAGCACCACAAGGATGGCTGCATAAGGACTGAGAGCCCTCCATCTAAATTCCTAGACTGCAAGGAGAGGTAGTCTAGTGCCACTGGGAACAGTTTGACATTGTTCCTTTCATGTAAAGGCAGCCTACCTCTGAAAGCCCTGCTCACACAGTTATCCTGGACTCTTTTCACTTCTCCCAGCTTTGCATCAGATCTAAATATCCCATGGCAGCAGGGCAAGTGATTTCAGCAAGATGATCTGGAAGATAATTTATCTTTTGGGGAAAAGAGAGACAAAAGCCTCTGTCAACAGCTGCCCATAGTCAATGGCTGAGGTGGAAGAGCCAAGTGTCAGCACAGAGAGCAGCTCACAAGAGGCAGCAGCCCCAGGAACAAACACCTCAAGCTGCGAGCAGGAAACATTGCAGATTGGGAAGGTCAAAATCAGCCGCATTTCCAGGAGTCACCATCAAATGCTGGGCTGAAAACAGATCCTCTCTCTAAGCTAGTCAGAAAACTCTCCCTGCTACCAGTTCTTCCCTGCAGTGCAAATCTTAATAAATAAATAAATAAATAAATAAATAAATGGTCTGGCCTGGGCAGAAGGGAATAAAGCAAGAGTTGTAGTGCCACCAAAGTGTTTACAGAATAACCATGAAGCTGTTACACAGTTTTGAGAGAGGATTTGTTCTCTTGTTAGCTGATTTTAAAAAAGGAAAGTCCCCAAAGTACCACTTGTCAGCTATTATAAATAAATATTGTAGACATAATACTGCTTTCTCCTTCCATAAAAAACAGTATTTCACAAAACATGTATGGGTTAAAGACATGTAGAGCTGAATGAAGAGAATGTGACATTTTTAACACGGCCTTGATACTGCTGGTACCAGTGAGGGGGCCTGGGGTAAGCAGTGAACTGGTGGTGGCTGTAGCAAGGCATGACCCAGTCTCACACCAGGTGGGCAATGCCATGGAACTGCACAGCACTGCTCGTGAGGGTGCTGACAGCTGGACCAAGCACCCCGCAGAGAATGGAGACATGAGGACTCTGGCCACCTCCATCCTGTAGCCCCCCGGTTTGGGTCTTTGTTGCCTTTTTGTCTGGTTCAGGGGTCTGAGGGTGCCTACCACCAAGTCCAGACAAACCACTGCAGTGATTTACCCTGGGAGCATGATTTTAAGACATGAATGTTGTTTTAATTGAAACAGATGTTTTCATCATAGACCTTTCATGTGTATTGTGGGGATCAAGCTGGAGCCATATGCCCAAAATTCTGGATGCTTTAAGTCATCAGGCACTTCAGTGCAGACCCTGAGAATCTTTGGGCACTGAGCTCCACCTAAACCTTCCCAAAGCCCAAACATCGTCAGAGTTATGCTTAATTATGACAGTAATTATTCTGGGCTTTAGAGGTTTGACAGCTCACGCGTTCCATGCCCATCATGCTGGACCATCTGGGGACACTTCACTTGCACCCCAAACCCAGCCAGGAATGGCAGCTCAGGAACTGATTCATGGGTGGACCAGACATCTTTGATTTAGCCATAGCAATTTCCATTAATGAAACACAGGCAGGAAACAAGCTCATTCACCTTAATTTCCCATCACAGTTGTTCCAGCACCCCAAATTCAGCCCTTGAAGTTGACAGGGTGGATTCCACCCTGGACACTGCACATTTACCTGCTGTGTTAAACCATTAAGTTAATCTTGGAACAAAAACAAAAAAAAACCCAAACCAACCCAAAACAAACAAACAAACAAACCAAACAAAACCCCAAAACCAAACCAAAAACAAAAAACAAAAAAAAAAAACCCACCAAAAACAAACAAACAAAAAACCAAATCCAAAAATAAAAGGTGGACAGCTTTGCTGATCTGAAGCAGAAAAGGGAATCAGTCTCAAAGATAAAACTACCACCTACCTCTATTTACATCACAGGCAGAGAGTATTTAGCAATTCAACCATGCAAGTATCTTTCAAGATTTTAGCACATTTCTTCCTTAATTAATTGCATGGTAGAGGAATGACTTTTCTTCCACAGATGTCCTATAGCATAAGTTCATTGGTAGAGCTGACTAGCAGAGAAGAATACACAATAGAGCACTTGCAAGGAAGAGACAAACCAGAATGGATTCTTTCCTGACATTATTCCACTCTACCTCCAAGCAGCAAGCTGAAAGAACCACAACTCCAAGGAGCATGGCTGCCAGCTTAAAAAGAGGGGGAAAATGGCAGTACAGTGTGGAAAGAACTGTGCCCTTCAGTTTACTACTTGCATGTTGAACTATTTAGCTGGGAGGGGAAAAAAAGTCATATTTGCTGATTGCATAAATAAGCCCCAAAGCTGCAGCCCTATGCATTCTGCTCCTTTGAAGGACTGCCGTATCATATTAGCAGTCATCAGAGGAAACCGTGCCTAGAAACTTCTCTGAAAGCTGCAGCACTTCAAGAAGGATCAGAAAGAAATGTCACCAGGCAATACTTCCTCTCGCCCCTTTAGCATAATGGCTCAGGAGAGGGAGATTACAACAGGTTTTCATCATGAATATTGTGTGTTTGAGCAAGGAGCAATTTCCTGACAGCTTTGATTCCAAATTTCAACATTATGTCACTTGCTGAAGTATCAGACACATCATTAACCAGCTCTAGCAGGTTTTGTTATGATACGATGAGTCAATATCTGCCTAGAAAATTTAACCCATTTTTCTCTCACACACACATTTTGAACAAGTTCCTGGAAATGCCTTTCTGAACAGCATTTCATCTGAGTCATAAAATACCTTTTGATGCCTTATTATTTCCTGAGCACTTGCACATGCTCATGCCTTATTCTCCATCATTTCTATGAAGTAGCTCTCCACAGGATTCAAAGTATTTTCTAGATTTACCTTTAATTGTATTATTTATTTTAGGCAACTAAGCATTGTCCTCCCACCCCTAACTTCAGAAAAAGGGAGAGAGCTGTGATATCTCACTGACTTCTGCTGGATGGCTGTGGGTTCAGGCCCCCTGAATGGGCAGCTGCTGGCATGCACAGCCACAGCAGACCCCTCTTGTTATGCTCCTGTTCCTGGACCACCTTTTCTTTCTCATTGCACTATCCCAAATTAAAGGGGTTGACCTGCTGGATGATTCAGTTAATCTAGCAATTGGTATGTGTTGCTATGTACAGCACTTTGCAAGACTAGGACCTGGGACAGGTGTTTTTTGAAACTCATGTATTTTAAATATGAAAAGGGCTAGCTGAAGACAATGACTATGCATGACAGAACAAGATACATCAACGTAGCACTAAATCTCCCTAACTTATATTCTTTAAATAGTTTCAGCCAGGCTTTATTACAAACCTCTGTTGATTTAGGAGCAGGGAAGTTGTCCAAAACCAGGGGTGCTAAATTACATTTTCCTCACTATCTGTGTTCATTTAGTGCATCTTTTCTGTTTCTTTAAAGCTACTACATGAAACATTTTCATCAAAATATGTTTGTCTGTTTAAATGCTCTGGAATGTGCTTAAAGCAATACACTTGGGTTTGTGAAGCTGTCAGCCCAATTTTATTTTCAGCAGGTTAGGATTATTTAGAGAACTGCTTTCCCCTTTCAGAGAGGGTTTGGGGAAGGAAAGCCTGGGAGGCTCTCCTGGGAATCTCACACACCATCTTACAGACCACTATAGCCTGGGTATGTGTTGAGATAACATTGTAGGTCATGCTCAGAGAGCACGGTCAGTTCTAGACCATTAGTCTGGAGCTTTAATGCTAAATACTTTTGCAGAAGAACATACATATTTTTAAATGAAACTACCTGAAATCTGAATTGGATATGAATTTAGCTTCAGGTTCTCCCCGCTCTTTCTTGTGTTGTTTCTGAATAACATGGTTATTCACAAAATGCACCCAGAAATATTTCTTAGCTAGTAGACTGAAATGTCAGTGCAACAAAACAGGACTTGGGCAAATCTTTTCAACGTTTTCACATGTTTTCTGGCTCCAAATAAAGCTAGCTTTCATCAGCACTCTATTCACTATATTTATGAACTTGTTTGACCTTTCTTCAAAATAAAAATCAGAAAAATAGAGCCAGAGGTTGTAAAAACACAAAGCTAGTTGTAAGTTGAAACATCAGCTTTACCAATACCAGCTGCTCTCCTAAAAGATGTTCCAAGCTTCTCACTCCTTAAATGAATAGTGAGTAGGAAGTTAGAGGCACAGCAAAGGCTCTAGTTCAAAATTTATTCCTGTTAGGTTACACCTAACATCTGCTATGTCTGTTAATCATTAATTAATATCTCTAAAAGTAGTTACCTAAATTAGTTTTATTTGCAAAGACAAATGTAATTGCATAGACTTTTTTTTTTTAAGTTGGCATTCATTATATCAAGATGTTACAGAAGAATGAAAAATAGGCTAGGATTCAACCTGATGCCCTTTCTCTCTTACAAAGCTGCCTTGAAATGGGATTGTTCAATACTGCAGCAGGCTAGCAGATCTCAAGTTTCCATTGAAAACTGCCTTGGAAATTAGGGTCATACTGCAAAACCCTTGCAGAAAAGGTGGAATAGAGATGGAGAAAAAAACTCTGCATTCACTTGACCATCAAAGGCATAAGAAGTCCTCAGACTGAAGCATTATTATTTAACAAATGACTGGCAACTGAAACAGAAAACAACAACAGCTTATTGCTAGCCTCAGCAGAAACACTGATAGTTCAGCATATTAAAGCTGTCTTTCAGCCTTACTGGTGACTCATTGGTGGAGAAACTGAGGCACAAGACAGATTTTGTCACCAGCACCCAGGCCAGGAGGTAAAAAACCTTTCCCAGGCTGCTGGCCTGGCTTCTTCCAACACAACACTGAATATTTCCATCCCTCATGCAGCTCCCTGCCCCCACAGGACTGAGAATTTTTCCAGCTGGTATCCAGATTGTCACTGGTTAACCGAAACTGGGTCCCAAAGGCGCAGTGGTAGAAATCCATGACTGTCAATAGAAAGCCATTTCCATTTTGTTAAACCTAAACTGTGAACTTATTCTGATTTTTTGGGCTTTGGTTTTGTTTTCCTCACAGAATAAAACAATACTGAGAGCCTTCATAACTTCTGTATAATTTGGAAAATCATCTATATTGGCTAATTCTCTGATAACTATATTACTAAGTCAGTAGGATGTCTCCTCTAAAATATTCCAGTAAGAAAGAGAGGAAAGCAAGGAAAAGAAAGTGATTTGGAAGGAGAGAGAACTTACTGTGAAGAATGCAGAACTCTCTTTGACTGTTTAATAGATAGGAATGAATGCTGCTGTTTAACTAGATCCAGCCACTGAAATATCTAATTAAAACTGATGTGCTTATTTAGTTTCCAATTCATCACAGGTGGGCCCACATTAATGTGAAAATGAAAGTAAATTACCAGCATTTGGCAATCTCACTGAATGTCATTCACATTATTAGCTCAAATCTCAGAATGCATTTTAAAATATTGTTCATAGGTAATAATGTGCCTGAGAACCAGTGAAACCCACAAGTGTAAATTCAAACTTTACTGGGGGAGCTGCCGAATAATGCATGCAATGTTCTGTACATAAGTGCCTTTAGGCAGAATGTTCTGGGGGAGTTTCACCCACTTTCCTACCACTAATATCACTTGGGAATGGCTGTTTATATTGGCCCCACTCCTACCCGTCTCCCTCCAGCTAGAAGCTCATAATAACTTCAAGCCATTTAATTGTAACCAGATTTCAGGCTCACACTCAGATCACGGAGACCCTGCATGCTTCAGCTGCAGTGTATTCAGCTTCATAAAGGCTAAACAGAAAGGGGAAAATAGGCTTGAAAATAATGTTTTCCTAAAGCATTTGATTTTTTTTTTTAAATATTATGTTTATAGATTTTATCAGTCATTTGTACTTAAGATGGTTGGAGAAAGAAAACGAAAATGTATTTGAGTTTGACTTAGAAAATCTCTGCAAATCCTTAAAATTTGTAAGGATGTATTTAAGCCACAGGTTTTGATAAACTGAATGTTTACCCGGAGCTCAAAGGGGGACTATTCAGAAATACATATATCCCTTCAAATCCAGTTAGTAGGATTCTACCAAACTAAAACTATTATCTGTCTTTATTTTCGTTTGGGTCAATGTGACCAACAACTCTTAAAATGAAGTGCTATAATCAGGGATTTACCTCAGGGATTTACCTCAATGTCTATGAAATATAGTGATACCAGGCTTTGGATCACATTTCTCAAGTTCAGAGAACTTTATTTTCTTTGACATTTAATCTATTTATTTTCTTTAACATTTGATCACAGCATTGTCTTGAGTATTATTGTCAACTTAGAACCTTAACACATAGTTACTATAGTGGAAAGGGAAATTTCTGTTTCTATTTTGTAACCTTTTTTCCTCTGTTGCTTTTTAAATCACCACTTTTCATTTTAGAGAATAATAGTAAAAATATTTTTACTGGATTTGAAAGATACTTTTTCAATCTTCTCCTGTTTTAATAGTCTTCCCCTCTACCCCTTTGCCACTAAAAAGAGGAACTTAAGGGAATTTATTAAAATGTGGGGGGGGAGATATATAGACAAATTTCTTCACTAATCAATTTTTAATTGCAGTATGTGCTTTTACTAGAAAAACACTGTTTTTTCCCTTGACCAAACTCCTGTGTCAAGGCACTGCAGCCCCTTGCAAACACCATTTTAAACACTGTCTCCCATTATCAACCACAACAAAATATTCCCAAGACCTGTATTGCAAAGCCAACCAGGCTACTAAACCTCTCTTTTCTTAGATAGAGAAAGTGTTGAAGGGCATAAGATGAGCCAGAGCACACAAAAGAAGAAAAAGGAAAGGGAAGAGAGAAAAAAGGGCTAAGAATAAAAAGCATATACCAAAGAGAAATCAACAGAAACTTGGTTTAAGGAGAGAAAGAAAAAAATACACAAGCAAGGGTATTACATCACCTAAATAGTCTGGGGGAAAAAAACCAGTATGTGGTTTCAAAAGCAAAGAAACAAAGGAAAGACAGAAGATCAGCAGATTATCCAAGGGATGTGGTGGACCACCACTCTGTGTTTGACAATGTAGAACTGATCTCAAGCTGATGAGCTGCCAGCCAAGCCTTTCAGAGTGCGAAGTGAGAGCATCCTCCAGCCACGCCAGGAAGTGCAGTCAGGGTGCTGCCAGTCTTTCAGCAGGGTGAGGAGAGGACACCAACACGCCTAGGAATGCTGACTGGACAGCATCTATGGATCAGGCTTCCTGCCTCCACCCCACCACAGACTGTCCTTTTAAAGACTCATTTGCAGTACATGTAAGGAGAGGAGGAGTAAGGCCAAGAAACTGGTGGGAAATAATAGGAAAGAAGTGCTGTAGTTTGATGAGGATAATACCTTTCTAACTGGTGTCCCATCCTATTAGGTTCCCCATGAAATTATTTAAAACAGCTGGGAATCAAACATCCCCACATTATTAACCTCTAGCTCGTGCTTATTGAAGAAAATCAGGCAGATATTTTATGGGTGGCTTCCCAGATGATGCCACACAGTGCAGTGAGGACAAGGCTCTCATGCTGATGAAGATCCCTCGGTGCCCCAGCTCTGGTGGGCTGTTGCCACCCACAAGCAAACCCAGGTTGCCCAATGGCCACCATCACTCATTGCTCCCTGTCCCCTTCTGAGCAGCTGCTTGGGGGCCAAGGTTTCTCCATCAGCTCTGGGAAGGCAAATACCCAAAAGCAAGTGAAATCCTCAGAAGCAAAGTGTACACTGTGAATCACAACACAACACCAGGATGACACCAGATCAGGCTGTCAGTCCCCACTGCTCGATTAGCTCAGCTCTTAACAAGGCATTTGAATATGGCTTTTTAGATAAAAACTAGTCTTGTGCTAAACATGTCAGGGAAATTATTTTTAAAACCAAATGAAGACCATTTATAAAAAAAAAGCAAAAGTTGTAATCCAGAAACTGGGCAAGCTGGGAAACCAAAGCATTGCATCATTCTTCTTACATCACTTGCATATCTTCCAATGCGTGACAAAAGAAATAAAAAAAGTAGCCGCCTTCAAAAGCAGTTATTAGATAAGACTGTGAATTTATATCATCTGAAGACAGAGTTGAATCATCTGAATGATAGGCTCTTCCTACTTATTCACAAATTGTGTTGGGAAATAATTTAGCACCTTTTTTTTAAATTGTAGTCCTCCCTCAGAGCAGTACGTTGCTTGGTTGGGTATCCACTGCTGGTCTTTTGTGTTTAAACATTCTATTTTACTTAAATGCTTTGTAGGAAATATTTTTTTTCTGTTGCCAAAAATTCTTTTCTTCATTCCCAGCAAAACTCATATGACTGTCTATTTTTTCAAATGCTTATGCTTATTGACTAAACCTGCACTTCTGTAAAATACTAAGGAATTTAGTACAAAAGAAAGTCATTGAAACGGTACTTTGAAATATTTAAACCTTCAGAGGGCAGGTTCGGTTTTTAAGGGTTTATTTTTGACATTTGTGACGATATACATACATAAATTATTGGTAGCACTGAATTCCAGCACTGGAAATGCAGCAAAGGACCTTGGTGGCACCACAATGAACAGCTGCTTGTGATGAGCCTGCCTTCCCAAACACCCAGAGGAAGGTAGGGAGCACTGAAGTGTTGGCTGAATACTCAAAAACACTGCAAAGAATAAACCTCACCATAAAGCAAAATGTGAAGAACACATTTCTGTTCCTAACAGCCCTTGGGCAACGCTGCAGGAAGGACCTGGCTGTACATTTTATACCTCTGCTATGTGCTCATACAAACACGCTCTTCTAAAAAACAAGAAGAACTTTATTACTATTTCAGTGTCTCTGAAACAGCACTGGCATCCCATAGAAAAGAAGCATTTCCTGCGTACAGCACGGCATAACCATCTCACTGCATGGCTGGAGGTATTTGCCATCTCCTGAAGTGTCACTTATTAGCCCTGGCAGGACTGCAACTGGCAAAGCAACAGGATGATTCCTGTGCAATCAGCCGGACGGTTCGAAGGTGCTGGGGTGAGATGAGTGAGGAACTTCCAAGAGCAAATGCAGTTTAGCATTTGAATGAGAAGGGCAGGAGAGTTCTATGGTGGTCTAGGGTCATTTCTGAGAGGGACATTACTGATCACCTTCGAGCAAAGAGTTGCCTGTCCAGAACAAGGACTGTTGCCACGTCTGGGGCTGCACACACACACACACCATAATAAAGACAGATTCCTCCACAGAGATTTTACAAGCCAGGTTTATGACCAGACAGCATACAGATGTAGTACACAAACACAGAGGAAAAGAGGAAAGGAGACAACAGTAAAATGAGCATTCATTTTTCATAATAGGCAGTAATTTCATGGCTTAATTTAATCAATGGTCTAACTTAGTGCAGTACCTTGCTCTTCTACTGTACTCATAAGTTTTAAGGCCTCATTAACATGGGATGTGTATGGAATATTTTATGGGGGTCTTATTCCATTTTAAGTAGTGGCCCCAACAGAAAGTATTTACCAGCCATCATTTCAAGAGGTAGGTGAAGTGTTCTGCAGTAATTTACATTTTCTCTAGTAAGAACAGTGTATAAATGCTGAATTTTTTACTCCATTATGTGGCAAGTGCAAGCCAAAGTTTTAAGGACATCCACAGCATTCTATTGTCTGATTTCCACTTACTCCATGTTACATCTGGAAAGGGCTTTGGGGACTGCTGGAAATGAAGATGTTTCAGCACCATAAGTTAAAGGTTGTAATAAAACCTTTGCCACAGAGAAGAGGAAAGTGCTATGTCAGTTTAGAAGGTGAAGTTAAGCTCTAATCCTGAGGATGCAGTTTTTGCTAGGGAAGAGTGCTCACCATGTGTCATTGTTTTCTGTAGGAAATCAGGCTCTGTGTGACTTGAAAATAGGTCATTAACATGAATATATGTACAAGGTGAGGGGCAATAGCTGTCGCTATTCCTATTCTTACATTCCATACAATGATGATATCCCATCTCAGGCTTACCTGCACAGCCTGGCCAAGAGACTGCCTATGGATATATGTGACCACACACCTTTAATTTCCTTTCAGAGGATTACGTAACACATAAGGAATTTTTAGTAGCTATCTTGATAGGCCCACAAGGCCCTTAAATATCAGAGGAGGAACAATCATCCTCCTACCTGTGTTGAGACCAAAATACACATTTGTGCTACCAGAATTGATTTGGATATAATTGAAATTCATCGTGCAGGTTCAAGATTCAAAGAAGTTGGAGCAAACTCAAATCTGGTGCCAGCTGAACAGCGCAGCAGAGCTAAAGGAGAAACTAATTTGACCCAATTATTTTAATGGGAATTTACTGCTCTTGAAAGACACTGCATTAATGATAGCACTTTATTTATCCTAAAGAGTACAACATGAGTGACACAGAGGTTCCAGGGAAAGTGTTTGCATCCCCTCCATCACATCACTGGCATCTTTGGGCTTCCAGGTCTCACCAGCAGAGCCATCATCATTTTATCAGCATTTTTCACACAGTGGGGACTTAGGCTCACAGAAGAGAAATTAGATCCACTGTTTTGTAAGGGCTGCTGAAGCATGGCTAGATGATAAAGCCTTTCTGAAGAATATCAGAAACTTCTAGAAACTTAATTAGAACTATGTCTCCCCTTCAATGAGAATACACTGGCTGGTCCTTTAACAACATTAACAACGAAGTTTTAATAAATATCACTTTATAGCAGAAATTCCATTTCCCATTACATTCCATCACTCTTCAGTGCAACTTTTGGAAGAAACCTACTGATTTCTTTAGATTTATTTTTTAGGAGATATCTCTTTAAAGAAATATACATGAGCAATTACCACACACTTTGTCACACACAAGTCTACGGAGTTGACACTGTGTGTGTTTGGTGTCTACACCCATGATATAGTGCAACAGAAAAATGTGCATGTGTTTGGCTTAGTGCTAATGCATCCAGGATCAGACAGACAAATCAAAAGCTAGAAGCAGTAAGTCAAACACCCTCCCATGACATTTGAGTATGAAGTCCAACAAACTTTTTTGCACTCAGAACAGAGGGAAAGAAACTCCCATGTGCCAGATAAGTCTTCCAGCCACTCATTTTTCTACCATGGGGAACAATTCTTCTTCACTCAAGGTTCAGAACTTCTGTTTCCATGGGAATTTCTGGGTTTCTGCAAACCATTTTGCTCAGTATTCAGGTCCAGCACTTGTGAAATTCCTCCAGAGAAGTGCTGAACAGTACAACCCATTTTTTCTTTGTGTTTTCAAATTTTCAGAAAGAACAAGAAGACTAAAGAGACACGGAAATGTTAGTCTTACATTAAATTTTGTGCTGTTTAGTCATATATATCCAGAGGGTAAAGTCCATTATGTAAATTTTAAACTTTCCTACAAATTGAAAACATGAGATAGGATATAGTCCCTTATGATCATTAGGAAAATTAAGTACCCAATTTGAGATTATTACAGCTTTGGCATAGAATTCCAGACCTCAGAATTTCTATAAAATCCTATATATCCTGAGTCTGTGGTCTCACTCCAGTTACACAGAGAACATTTGCAAGTATCTAAACTGGTTTTTAGGCCCTATTCAGTATCTGTGATCTCCATCACTGGTGAGCTGTAATTATTACACAGCTGAAATAATACTCATAGTACTCACCAGATAGTGCAATAGGCTTAAGAGCACAATTTATCTCTGGAATTTTAACTAATTTTAAATCAAACTTCGAATTTCATGCCCACTTTTCAAACAGAGGGGTGTTATGCACTTTGATTATGTACTAGATTAGGTAGATGCAGCATAATAATACACATGAAATGCTTGGCTTCCTTACTTCCACACATTTCCTCCTTGTTTTAGCATTAATCATTCACTAACAGAGACTTTAGCCCAGAATAATGTATTTTCAATTAAAACAAACAACAAAAAAGAAGCATCATCAATAGCATCATCATTAGCAACCTGCAATTACTGTCTAGTTACAGCACTTGTTCTGGCTTTGGGGCGGCGTGCATCCCCACGCTGATGACGGTGATGATTGCAATAGCAAAGGTCAGGCTCACAGCCTCTCTGAAGCCAGTCATCCAGACGATTACCATCATTGACAGCTTTTGCCAGAAGCACACTTATTGAAAGCAATGTGAATGCCACAAGGACTGTGTATAAAAATAGAGGAAAATTGTCTGCAGTCTTCCCTCATCTCCTGGTTGCCAGTTGTAATTAGATCTTCAGGCTGCTTTGTAATCAGCCATCAATTCTGCAGTATAAAGACCTCCGCAGCAAAATATGCACTCTATGTCTTTATCATCAGAGTCCTCCAGTCATTCAAATGACTTACAGTATAAATATATTTTCCATATAACTTAGGACATCCAGGGAAAAATAGGAAACTGAGTGTACCAGAGCTGCTTCTAGCAGAAACTAGAAAAGAGTATCGATTGCAATTACTGTGCAGCATTCCCTTATGCAACCCTACACTTTGCAGAGGTACCAAAACAAGGCCATAAATAATCTACTACTACTCCCTTTTGCCTTTTTCAACACAGGAGGTTAAGTCCCCTCATGCAACATATTTAATCTTTTGTGTGTCACTAATTTAATATTCTTAATTTCAGTGTTTTGAGGGATTTAGTCTCAATTTGGTTCTACTGATATAAGCAAAAATATACAAGTAACCTCTAAGACTGTATTCACCAACACGTTACGTGATGTTTCTGCATCATTTTCTCTCAGGCAATAATTTTTTTTTATCTATAGGCTATTGTTTAAGAAATCTGAATTACAATTGCATTGATTTATAAATAGATACGTTCATAATCCGTTTCCACTGTGTTTAGTTGTTAGATGCACACAAAGAAGAATATTCATCCTGTTGACCTATAATCTGTGCTCTTTGTATTTATTGCTCTTAACAGAATCTGTACGGACAAAGGCTCTGATTTGCACCTTTGCACCAGTGTCCTGGTTTTCAACATAAAGAATATTGAATAAATATTTGTTTTAATTACCTCTCAGCTAATTGTCTTTTAAAATGTATTTAATATGGCAGAAATCTCTCTCAAAGCAATACATCTTCTACTAAGCAATGCCAGAAATTACAGTAAGACATTATTTTTCTGTCTCTGAGAATACTGCTCTGTGCTTCTCTTTACAGGAACTTTTAGAGTGGTGCACTAATAACTACTGTTTCATCTCATAAGCCATAGACTACCAGCACAACCCCCTCCAAGGTGAATTTCAACTGCTCTGTAGCTACAGAGGATTTTCACCAGCAAAAGACTTCAGGGTACAGAGAAAAATTGTCTCTATCTGCTGGGTTTGGTTGTGGGAGCTGGCAAGTCCCATCTCCATCTTCTCAGATGCTCATCCCATGAGTAAAAGAGAGTTTCAATAGTAAGGACAGTTCTGGTCAACCTAGACATTGGTGCCCACTGCAATTTTGAAAGCTGTTACTAAATGGGAATAATAATGACTCTGCGATGTGGAGTCAATAATAACAATAATTATTTCTGTGATGGAAGTTCCTGCAACTTTATCCTTACGTCTAAAACAATTTTCAAGAAAGGACTACTGCTGTACTCCCTTGATTTTACCTTGTCTCTCTAGATAAAGAAGATATTTCAATTGAAGAGATGGGGGCAAAACTTAAGAGTAACACATTGAAATAATGTTTCATGAACTTTGGAAAATGTAATGCGGAGCTTCTCAGGTAAGAATTCAGTTTCTATGCATTCTAATCTTTCACTATGCCCATCTGACTCTCCAGATTCATTAACTGAGCAGCCACATTTTCTAGCAGGTTTCCTGCAGTGATTGAAGTTTGCAACACATCTATTTCTGCATATAGCAATTCCAACACTTCTCAAAATGATCCCTTAAAGTCCAGACTTGTGGCAGATTGTCTTTCCAGCAGGACAGTGCAAGATGGGCTCTGGTATGTGTCTTGAGATGTAGTGGTAATGCACGTTGAAATAAATTAACTATTTATACAGAGCATTTCATCTTAGAATTGTAT
Organism: Eopsaltria australis; assembly: GCA_034509425.1. Taxonomy (NCBI): domain Eukaryota; kingdom Metazoa; phylum Chordata; class Aves; order Passeriformes; family Petroicidae; genus Eopsaltria; species Eopsaltria australis. Next base: position 2,195,760 of record JAVTVJ010000144.1, on the reverse strand, counting down.
GAGCTATCTACCTCACAAACCATGCATAAAAGTATCAGCCTCCGGAATGAGATAAGGGAGTTTATGCTGGTCAGGATCTTAGGTACTGAGAACACCCCATGCCAAGGAAAACCTGATGAACTTGGGTGGTCCTGAATATAACAGTGATGTTATTCAGATCACTAAATGTTGTGTAAAAAGGTTTCCAGGATCAGGAGTTAATGGTTCAATTTCGGCAATGAAAAGCAGATTTGTACTTTAGTGCAGAATGACCTCTAGGCATGACTGGAATGTTCTGCTTTTGTTTGTTAAGGACCAACAGTTTTAACCAACCTGTATTTCAACAGCCATAGATAGAATTAATTAGAAAAAGTTCTCAAAGTTCTCCTAAATAATTTCTTTCCCTCCATCGGTCTTACTGTCTGCTATGGCAAAGTTATAAAAAATAGCTGGCTAGCAATTCTATAAAATCACACAAAGCAAAAATACTTTAATAGTTTTGTTGTATCGTGACATCTACAATCCACACTTAATGGTTAATGGACATAATTTTGGGGTTTTTTTCACCTATATTCTCTCACACCAACTAAAAGTAGGATGTAATCAGACTTGTTTCTTGCATAACTGCAGCCAGCTGAACTTAAGTGACCTTTAAAGAAATGCAAGTCAGGGCAATAACTTGTGAAATTTCTTTGTAATTCCTGTGTTTCCAATATAAGAAAAACAAAACAAAACTGGCTAAGACACAGACTTAGTGCTGAACAGTCAGGAGTTGTACTCTCAGAGAACATCCTGTACAGTGAACGTCCAGTTCCAATTCTTCCTTGTCTCCTTTTGTCAGGATTAATCATAAAATCATATAAAAGGTTGGGGAAGACCTCTTAGATCACTGAGCCCAACTCTTAATCTAAGTCTGCCAACCAAGTCTACCACTTAACTACATCCCTAAGTGGCACACCTAAACTTCCTTGAAAAAACTCCAGGGATGGTGACTCAACCACTTCTGTGAGCAGCTTGTTCCAATGATGAAACCCTTTCCATGAAGAAATTTTTCCTAATATCTAGTCTAAACTTCTCCTGGTACAACTTGAGGCCATTAACTCTTCTTCTATCACTTGTTACCCATGACAAGAGAACCCCACCTTACTACAACCTCCTTTCAGACAGTTGTAGAGGGAAATAAGGTCCTCTATGAGTCTTCTTTTCTCCAGGCTAAACAACCCCAATTCCCTCAGCTGCTCCTCATGAGACTTGTGCTCCAGACCCTTCACCAGCTCTGTTGCCCTTCTCTAGACTCACTCCAGCACCTCAGAGTCTTTCTTGCAGTGAGGGACCTGGAACTAAACAGGAGTTGAGGTGAGGCCTCACCACTGCTGAGTACAGGGAGACAATCACTGCCCTGGTCCTGCTGGCCACACTATTCTTGATACAATCCAAGATGCCATGGCCTTCTTGGCCACCTGGGCACACTGGTGGCTCACATTTACCCAGTTGTCAAACAGTATTCCCAAGTCCTTTCCAAGACCAAGAAATTTTACAGCCACCGTGCCCCAAGCCCTCATGGGGCTGTTGAGACTGGAGTGCAGGACCTGGCAGTTGGCCTTGTTGAATCTCATACTTCTGGCCTTGGCTGATGGATCCAGCCTGGCCAGATCCCACTGTAGAGCCTTCCTGCCCTCCAGCAGGTTAGCACTCCTGACCAGATTCGTGTTGCTTGCAAAGTGAGAGTGACCTCGATCCCCTCATCCAGATTATTGATAAAGATACTAAATAGGACTCCCCCTATTGCTGAGCCCTTGAGAAAACCATTTGTGAACAGGCAGCAACTGCATATGACCCCATTTGCCACCACTTTCCAGCCTGGCCATCCCACAAGTTTCTTACCCAGTGAACACTGCACCCACCCAAGCCATGACCAGCCAGTTTCTTCCTGAGAATGTTGTGAAAAATTATGTCAAAGGCTTTACTGAAGTCTAGGTAGAAAATGTGTACAACCTTTCCCTCATTCACAAAATGGGGCACCTTGTAATAGAGATCAGGTTAGTCAAGATCATAGATTAAGGCTATCATTGGTACTGTAGTCCATAAAACACAGTGCCAAATTTACCAACATTTTTATGGGAAATGACATTAAAGCAGCCGCTTCTGTATCTCTGGTAAGCTCCACATATTGTACAGACAGCTCTGAAGTTGCCTTTAGATCTGTCATATGGTGCAAACAGCTGCCGATGAGCCATGTGAACTGCTTTGACCTCCTGCATGCCATTTTCCTCTGGCTTCCCTTTGACTTTGAGCATGCGGCCTCTTTTACACAGCTCACAGGACTGCAAGGCAAAAGTTTTTTTCCCATTTGAAGGGACCAGTGTGTTTTCTTGGAGAATACAAACACAAATCTATAGTTTTGACATAAGGGAAATGCTTTTTTTTTTTAAATGAACTCCTTTTTCACCCCTGAGACTTGTACAAAGCAAACAGAAGAGGCTCCATTACGGATGCACAGGGGATTTTAAGACTCTGCTTCACTTGCCCCCACTTCACATTGTCAAAACATGTAAAAACAAAGGATTTCATTTCACTTACAAAAGACATGTCAGTAAGTGTACAGCTTCAGAAGAAGTTTAAGTACATGGTGAATCTACAGGTGACAAGGTGGTAGCATTTGTATATATAAAAACTACCTGACTTTGTATATATGAAGCCACCAAGATTTCAGAAGGATTTTTCCTTCAACATGAGAAAATTAGGTCTACTATGTCTCACATTTATTTAAGGTCAAGCACTCCACTCAGATGAGCACATAGGACCCTGGACTGACTGAACTGGCAGCAGAATAAATGCAGAATGTGTCCCTTGAACTGCACATTCCCTTTCTCCTCCTTGATGCCACAGTGCTGGGTTTTTGACAGGTTGTTTTTTTTTTTAAGGTTCATTTTATCTATTTAATATCTGACTGATTTAGGTAGGAAGTAAAGCCATCTTTACACAACATGCCTCAAACACCAAGTGATCTCCTAGGCAGAAATTTCATCAGAAACCTCTGCCCTTTAAATTCCTCTTGTAGAGAAAGAGGCAGCATGCAGCCATAGAAATAGAGCAGAGAGCTGTTCTGGGGAGCATTACCAAGCCATGACCCTGGGTACAGCTGGAGTTAGTAGCAATGGATTTCTTTGTGGGCACTTTACATCAGTTCAGGGAAAACACCACATGCCCCAGCTCTGCCCCACCTTCTGCTGTGGGGGAAAATGTCCCAAGAGGTTTCAGTGACAAAGTGCTCAAGTGACATATCCTATGCTTGGGGCATTACTGAGCAGGATATGATATCAGATGCAGACCTGGAACCCAAATTTTGCTCCAGTAACCTGTGTGGCTTTCTGAAATCCTGCAAGTTTTATGCAGAACTGAGCTGTTTAAGACCAAAGACAAAATTTGTTTTCTTTTGTTTAGACTTAACAGAGCTACATTTCATTTCACATTCCTTATTTGTACAGCAAAGAAGCAGATTGATATTTCAAAACCATTTCCAAATGTTTATTTTAAGCAGTGATACAGGAACTCTGTATTTTTACATATGGTTAGTTGTGCTGTTTGCAAGTTATCAGTCATCAGTTTAACTTTTAATCAAAGGGTTTAAAACATTTGTGTATCTTTGAAAGTTTCACACATATTTAAGTGAAGCTTGATGAGTAGCAAAGTTTTAATTGAGCAGGTGTTCAAGGATGGATGCACACTTCCTGATAGCCTTTCTTGGGGCTATCCCTGGGTAGCAAGACACTGAGTGGCTGAGAGTACAGGTAGCTGTGAATAGGTGTGCTGAAAACACAATTTATTTAGTACAAAATCTCTAAAACAAAGAAACCAAACATGAAATAAGGACCGGCTTTGATTATCATAAAAGTTACAAAGATAATTCTACAGCTACCATTACATATTTCACCTACTGCATGAATTATTTTCTATTCCATCATAGAAATCCTCATACATTCAAGTTTCCTGGGTTTTTTTGTTTTGCTACTGCCACTTTCTGATGATGGTCTTTCATTGTATTACTTATTTTGAGTTGACTGTTTATTCATCTGCTGCTAGAAACAACAGAAAAGGATATAGATTGTGCAGGGAAATAACCTAAGCATGGGGGTCTAAGGACCAGAATTTCTGATTCCTGTTACTGCTATCTATTTTAGGTCACATATATAATATACCTGCCCTACACAACCTTAGAGACTTTATTCTTATTAATTAAAATTTCATAGATTTAGATGCATGCACATTACATAGCTAGAGAGACAAGATCAGGTACTAAACATTCACAGACAGAGATGAGGATTTAATTGCACAAGCAGTTTTGAAGCCTTGGAATCAACGTACACACACACACACAGAGACACATACACATAATCATGTATACACTTAAGTGCAAAGTGATATTAATACCGGATATTGTTTTCTAAGTGACAGTAAAAAATAAGTATATGTCTGCCACATTTAAAAGACAGAATTCAGTTCCTCTAATGAGTTAAAATACAAATACACTGAAAGGTAAAGATGTACAACAGATTTAACACAGCAAGAATTAAAAAAACTTAACTTCACAAAAATAAAATATATAAAAGTGGATCCAATTATTTCAAAGTTTCTTGATGTATATAAAATTCAAAACTATTAATAAATATATCTGATAAATAATGATGATAGTCTCCATATTTCTTTGTTTAATTCTCAGTTTTCTTGCAAGATCTTCTTGAAGTTTGGTTGTAATGGATCATTACGTCCATAATGTGCTCAATGTTGGAGTGAATTTTGAACAGTTTTTCGGCTGCATACTGTTTTCTTCCAGATAATTTACTGGATTAAAATTAGCAGTGTGAAAAGCTGTAGAGAAATCTAAATGCCTGCCAAATCAAAGAAATAATCACATTTTTATGAATATTTAATATCATAGTCATGGCAAATAAGGCAAGTAATTAGTACTTACCATAAATTTGCAAAGTATTATTTTATGTAAATGTTACATTCTACTAGTTTGATATGAATTATTCATTGTATTACCAGACAGTGACACAAACCAGCAAACACTAAAATCTATGTGTTATTAGTTTACTTACCTTTAATGATATTGTTTAGGGGTATTTTTCTGAGATTACTATTTTTTTCCAAATGGGATGGAAACAAGAAGAAAGTCATTTAAAGTCACCTACTGCACATTCCAATGTTGGAGAAACTCAAGATGCAAATCGACAAAATGCAAGTTCTTTCATGTGTACAGATGAAGAGCTCTCAGCTATGTCTCTGATTGCAAAGACTGCACAGGCAATTGCTATTAATGAAGTATGGTAAAAGCTGTTTATAAAAATAATGGATGTGGGAGAAAAACACACATCTTTGCAGATAACCTCACAGTCAAGGGGCAGAGCCCTTGGGTCAGGTAACTAAATGATTAAAAGAGAATCTAGCCCTGACTGTAACACAGAATAGCCAAATAGCACTTCAGGACAAAAAGAGCCCCCTCTAGCTTATCTACAGGTGTGGGTTGACTGCTTGACTGCTAACTTTCCTCAATTCCTACAAAAATCAGTTGCTTTTCCTGATTTGTGACGGGCACCTCCTGATTCCTGAAAAGATCAATCCTCATCATGCTTGCAGTGTTACAGTATATTAAATGGCCAAAGTCACCTAAAACTCTTGCTCCATCTTAAATATAATCTCCTTCTCCTTCTGATGTTAGTAAAACTTTTCACTTTATTGTAACTGGCAAATTTTCACTGATAATCCTTTAAAACCACATTAATTTCTAAAACATACACCCCTTTGCAATTACCTTATGATGTGAAAAATAACCAATAACTTCCTCATCTATCTTTCACCTACCAAACTATTTTATTGAACCTTGATGAGCAGCATCTGACTGTTTTTTTCATACAAAGCAAATCTTCTCCAATCAGTAAATCTTTCAGTCTAAGTAAATTACATCCACTGCTTGTCAGCTTGCTCTGTAACAAACTTACCAAAATTAAAATTGGCTTATGACATACATCCTCTTCTTTGGTAAATTCATGCATATTTTCTCCAGACAATTCTGATTTAATTTAGTGTTCATCTATCCTAGCATAAATCAATTAATTGTTCGTAAGACTCAGACTAATTTGTTCTGGGGTCAAATTCTCACCAAAAAATCTGGTATTTCATATACAATAAAAAGCATATATTGGTCTTTTGGATAACAGTTCAACTCAGACTTCCCACAATATGCTCGGGATCCACCAAGGGATATTACGACTTTCAGTATCTGCTTCACTCTTCACCTCTCTGGCAGTATCTTAGGGCAATAAGGTTCACAGTACACAGACAAAAAACAAATGTTCTCTTTCTGTTTTTTTTTCAAATTTCATCACAGCAGCAAAGAGTTTTCTTGTCCTAATAGAACTCTGAATAATGAAAATGTGAACTACCTACGTACCGTAAAAAGCATCTTTGGACAGAGGTTGCAGCAACTGGATTAGTTGTTTTACTCATGGTAAGTAAATCAGATTTCAGGCTAGTAGAGGTAGTTCTTTCTGAGCCTTTGCCACCACCGAACCGGGAATTTGCAGGTATGAGCAACACTGATCTAAATTTTGTTTATTTTATTTAAATACAGCTTTCCTTATGCAATCTTAACTCTGTGTTACTCGTGTTCTTCACTGATTGGTGTCTGGAGTTTTGTTCAGCAAAGGCAACCTTTAGCCTTTCATGCTATCACTACAATGTAGGTGTGATTTTGAATAAAGTCATGCTACCATGACCAACCAGAACACCTCTACAGCTTCTAGTGCATTTCACAAAATCAAAAACACCCCATTTCCAGAGAACTGAAATACAAGGATTTTAGCTAGGGGAGAAGATGAATATCAGATGTGGCTTCATATAAATGAACTATTTCTAAGTACAGAGGGAAAGGTGTTGTTACAATAGCTCCTCGCTATGAGTTCATGGTTTCATGCTGTATTTGGGAAAGTGCATCAAAGAACTGGCAGCTAAGCTTCCAGTATTAGAGCAGTTTTAGAAACCACAGCTCAGTATCCCCCATTTTAAATAAAAGCTTGCCAGCTGGCAAGTGGGAGAGAAGGAAATTTCTTGTCCTTGTGGGTGGTTTGGACCATGCACCAGTAAACCATCAGTCTTCACCCTAACAAAACTCTCATCAGTCCTTGGAAGTTGCATGTTTCCCCTTAAAATCACCCTTGTGTAATCTATTTTATTTAGGTTCAAATTTATTTCCACCTCCAAGCAAGCAAGTTAGCAGGGTCTGTAGAAAAGCATAAAGAAACAGATGCAATGATCAGAAGCTCACACTGAAGAATCCTTCAATCCCTAACTCTTTCACCCTTTGGTATAGACTCTCCCTCACTCCTGCACCCCACTCTGGTCTCATCTACCCCCAGTCATAATGATAAGCAGCATGTGCAAAACATCCAATTAAAAGCAAAATTTAAAGTGATGATAGAGAAGAACACAGCACAATGGACAGCAAAAATGTGGTTCACATAAATGTTTGGTTTTAGCTTTAATATTTTAAACAAACATTTCCTTCCACTTAGACTCATCCTAATCTGCAATCTCCACCTGGTGTTTTTCAAACCAGATGGAAATGTAAATTATTTAAAATCATGAAATTCCATTAGCAGTTGGGCTTAAGTGCTTAAAAAAAAAAAAAAAAAAAGGAGGAAGAAAGATAACTTTTCAGGATTCCAGAAGGCGACTGCACCACCCGTTGTGTGTGGCTGTGGCCACAGAGCAGGGTCCAGGAGTGCTCTGCTCTGTGCATGCCCTGGCTGAGCTGTGAGCACGGATGGAGAAGCCCTAGATCCAAGTCATAGCTGAGATTTGCACTGCAGCAGCACCTGCAGCTCACTTGTTCCCACAGCAGAAAGAGTGTGACCCCTGGAGAGCCTGCAAAGCAGACATCCATTTCACCTCCCAAACTGCTTCGAGCAATGCTGCCTACTTTGCTTCTGTTCCATGGGGAGAGAGAATTTTCCAAAAATGTTTTTTTTTTCCAAAGTGCAACCAGTGCCCATGATGATGTCTGTTCATTCCTGTTTGTAGCATAAAAGCCCGTGAGGAAATCCCATATAAAGAACATGCCTGCATGAACAAATACCACAGTGAAATGAGAAGGACCACAATGAAGACAATACAAACCAACTTCATCTTTCTATGCGCAGGATTTTTGGCCATGACAACTAATAACAAGAATTACATTTGGGGTCATGGTGTTCTTTTATTTATCCCCTTTATTGAAGCCTTGTACAAAAGGTGACTAACAAGAAGCAAATGCTGGTGTTTTATCACAGCTTCCAGGTGCCTCACAAGACAGGAGCCTGCAGCCACTAACACCAACAGGCTGAGTCACAGGGACTTCCCAGCTCCCATCTCCCTTCCTTTAAGTTTAGTTCTGCCAACCAATATCACCCTCTGCTGAGCTCCCGTTGTCCTGCACAGCAAGAAATCAAGCAGAGACCACCACTGGCTGAAGGAGTTTTTTCTCACACTTTCAATATCTATTTTTGTGAGATGGTAGCTCTCTGACTGATTACTGTTTGCTTGGATTATCTAGTGTTTGGCCACATCCTACTATAAAAAAATATTTCTAAAGCTCAATAATATTAATTAATATACAAGAACTTTAAAGTATGTACAAAATATGTAAGAAGGTACATGTTCAAGAATATATCCAGTGGTATGGATATATTCTATTCACACTCAGTGGTATCCTATATACATGTACCATTTACAAAATTCACACCAAGCATACCCATTCTGGCTCTGTTACTGAACCCCAAGCATACCATTCTTACCCAATTACTAACCACCCAAATTCAGCTAGATGGTAACCACACCTCCATCTTTAACCCCACTTTCACTGACCAAGGAAGAATGGCTGGATTTTTATTAATTGCTCATGGACCAAATTCACTGAAGGAGACTTAGGCACTGTAACACTATCCTACCTGTCTCATTATGAATCCAGAACTCTGTGAGGGATGGCTATGGCCCCCTAGCAAGGGAAGAGGAGGATTTGGTGCTTGTGAAGGGATTCTCAAGTATCAGCACACTGAATGACTGTTAGTGCACCTCTTACACCCTAGGTCTCTCAGAGTGCTGACCTGGTGCAAGCATTCCCCTGAAGTGGCACAGCTCTCTTTGCTTGGTTTGGACTGGAGATCTGAATCCTGGTCTAGTCTAACAGAACATTACTATATAAGAAATCTTAAGCCATACAATCAGAGGATAGAGCAGATTGTTAAGTGCATTGGTTATATGGGTGGCATGTCAGCAAGGAGCTGGAGTCCCAGGTTTGATTTTAAGTTCTTTGTTTGAAGGTGGTGCCAACTCTATGAGTTTGGCCTTCTGTTTGCACATTGCCTAGTTCAGTATGAGTCCTGTCTGCTGCAAGTTTATATGCTCTGAGAAACTCAGAGAAACTGTGTTAATAATGATCATATTTACTCTGGAAACAATCGCTGTGGATTTTTTCTTGCTTTGCTCCTTCATGCCAACCCTTCTGCAAATCTTTTATGCCTTTGGTGCTTGGGCCAACGTAATAGAATGACTTCCCTAGAAAATCTTGTACCTTCTTCTTACTTCTAAAATTTTGGCATATTGGCTAAGGAAGAAAACTCCTGAGTCACGGATATGACCCTTTACAGGGCATTATCTACCTACTATTCCTGATATTTCAAACTATTGGGAAAGAAAACTCTTGTTCATAGGGAAAAACATATTAAATTTTGTAGCACTAAAAGCACCCAGAAGTGGCAATGTAATCAACAATCCAAGTTTCAGTGTCTCCAAACAAATTTCAGAGCAGTTGCCTTACAGGACAGAGGGCTGGTTACTTCATACAGCTCTGCTCTTCTCTGCTCTGCTCCTTTTTCTCATTGCATCATTTAAATTCTGGAGATGTTCATGGCATCATGTCATGGTGTTTTCTCTTTCTGATTCCAAAGAATGAATCTGGGGCTTCTGATCAGGATGGGGAAGGAAAGAAAAAAAATATGCCAATAGAAAGGGGAATCCTGTCAAAACACATTTTAAAACAAACAGTATTTTATAGGTATACCTATATTGCATTTGTTGCAGTTTGGACAGAGAGAGCTGTATTCACCATATGGATCCTGGGAGTGATAGCTCTTGTTGCACAGAAACTGGTGGGACTAAATGTCCCAGTGTTTGTTGAGTTCCTCAGAAGGGCTTTGCAGCCTGCATGGAGCTCTTTTTTATGCCACCAGGAGCATCCAGGCAAGCCAGTTTAAATCTAGCTAGGATTTGTGTACTGAAGTCAGCTCAGCTGCAAAGTAACTGCAGTGTAGTGTCTCCCCCCATGCAAAACAAGTGATTCTATGTTGTTAATTTTCTATAAGCTTGCATACCCCACAGGTAGTCCAAAATTATCCTGCTTCATGGAAAGAAGTCATCAGCCATCTGCACCAGAGTGAATGGCACTCAGCATGAGAGAGGTCCCAGCTGGGAGCAAGACTTCCTCTCATTCTCATCTGAGACTTTCCCTCTTCCCTTAACAAAACCCAGAGAAGCCATCAAAAAGTACTCTGAAATTTCCATAGCTTTATATCCATATAAAGCTTCTTTTGTACTCTCTGTGTAGAACAGCTTGCAATATTTGGGGGTATTTCCTTTTTGGGGGTAGAGCCTCCAGAAGTTCAGCTAGTTTGTCCACAGCCCACAGGGACAAACTTTGTTGTGGTTCTTTCATCCTCCTCCTGCAGATGATGCCAAAGGTAAAAAGGCAAAAGAAGTTCCAGTTGGGATACTGTCTATCACCTTGGACTTGGAGCTGCAGAAAGAGAAAGCTTCTCTCCAGTGCTTTAGGGAGATCAGAATTAGGTAGGGATTCCCCTCCATTCCATGTGAATCAGAGGGCAATACAACTTGAACAGGTCATCCTTCTTAAAGCAGACACAGCTATGAGATCAGGTGATGTTACTCATCACACACAAATTCTAACAAATTCTGTAAACATACGGAGTGAGCACCCTCTTCCATGGCTTCACTGTTCTCATGACAGAAGTTTTTCCTCTCCTTCCAATGTCTCTTGTCCTTTCAGCATACACTGCTGTAAATTCCTGTCTCCATCTTCTAGATAAGCTCCTCATTGATTCTGGTACACTTTTGATAGGTCCCCCAGAATCTATGTCCCCTCAAGGCTGAATGAACCCAGTCCTCCTCAGTCTCTCTTCCCAGGACAGGTGCTCCAGCCCCTGACACCTCAATGCCCCCCTGCAGAATTCACTTCAGTTTACTGATGTCTTACTTATGTTGGTATGCCCAAAACTGGATTAATTAATTAAGCCACTAGGAACATCAGAAGGAGCCAAAGCAGGGACACATTCTGAGAACTTCCTACAGTACTGACTGGGCATTTCCCTGCCCTGCTTTATATGTTTCAATATGAAATCATAAATGATTGTACACTCAGGGTGCAATAAGTTATCCCCTTCTGGCAGGAGCCAATGGAATGTACACGCCTTTTTCCAGTGTAGCCTAGTTGTGGCCAGCTAGGAACATACACACAGCAGGTCTCACCAGTTAGCTGATGGGTAAATCCTATTAACCATCAAGTTTAGTTTATCTGTTCAGTCTGGTTTATCCGGCCAATGAATGCGAATTAATTTCAGTATTGTCTCCCTGTCTCCTTTTCTGCATTATCTTTCAGTTCTTTATTCCTCTAAGCTGGCAAAACCTTCTCCTCCTCCTTCCTTTGCCACCTTCCATTCTGAAACTCTGTGTTAATTCCTGCAGCAATTGTCAGCATCCCCTTACCCCCAACATGCAATTTGAATGTAATCCATTTCAGTGATAGTCTTAGTGGATCTGGGACCACTGGCCACTTCTGTTTTGACCAATGTCTAGAGTTAGGGATCTTCTTAGTTTTCTGGTTGCCAGCTCCTTAGGAAACACAGTTATTAATAAGAAAAAGAGATGTCACAAATTAAGTGTATGTATTACTATGGTTGTACCTTTAAGATAGGTCCAGTACAAGGATGCTAAGGGTGGATTCCTATTCAAACTGAGGGACCTGAAGTTAGGTGTTTAGAGCTGCAGCACTGACTTAAACTCCCATTACAAAAAGTGGATAGTTGAAATAGTTAAGGTTGTGAGCTTTTCATATACAGCTGCAGGTTGTTTTTCCTACATACCCTGTAGGCTATTTTTATCTCAAATAAAATCCTACCTGAAGAATTTAAAAATGGCTTTATATAACTTAGAATTTTCTTTCCCTACTACAGACACAGGAAAGAAGGATCAATGTTAAGTAATTACACTTTCAGTGCCAGCTCAGGTCTCCCAGTGGCTTGCTCTGAATACCAGACCTTGTTCCCTTCAGATGTTAAATGCAGCAGATCAGCTCCATTTGAAAATATTTTTCAAAGCTCCCACATGCTTTGCATTTTGCTACAGACCAGCTGTGGCACAGGGATGCAAGACCCTCCAGAGGCCTCCAGCACACCAGGGTCCCCAGCCCTGAGGTCACATCAGTGAACACAGACTCCACCTGGGGAGTCAATCCCCACCTGGGGCAATGGCTGGTGATCCCTTCCACCAGCAGGTCCCAAGGAGAACTTTGGCAACAAATGGAGGCAGAGAAGAGCTCCCAGGTGAAGGGGTCTGGCTGAAGCAGTTGACTGGGGCACAGTATCAAGGGGGAAAGAATGCATCCTCTCCAGCAGTCACTGTGACATCTTTTTGTTTTCTTCTTTGTTTGGATCCAGGGCAATTCAGGTCCAGATGAGACCAGGTTCAGAGCCAGAGGACCAAAGCAGTTTCCAGTTAAACAAAAACCATTCAAAGTTAATAAACAAGTCTCTGCAAAGGGGAAGAAATAGATTCATGCATCAAGGCTGCAATAAGAGAGCAAAGAGAAAACAAATAATTCTCTCTGTCTGCCACAAGCTTCCCTTTAACTGAACACTATTGGAAAAGAAATGCTGTTGGTCCCCAGTGCAAAAGTGGAAGGGGTGGGAAGGTTACGTGGGGAGAAGAAGAAATCACTTTATTTCTATCACGATGCAGTAAGATATAAATACAATCAAAAGGGGTTAATCTAATCCTTTTGTGAAGCACTGAGTCAGAGAACAAGACAAAAACAAATCTGTGATCTGGAACTTCCTGAGCACCCACTCAGGGTGGATTAATGAGGAGTACACGGCTGTGAAATTACGTGCCCTCTGAGTCAGGAAAATGGTCCTAGTGGTGCATGACCTTGAAATGAGGGGAAGCAAACTTCACCTGATCCACAATTATAAAGACCTAAAAGGAGGGGGACTAAGGAGGAGAGAGAACACATTAAGAGCCGAGAAAATGTTTCTGAATATTAAACCAACAAAATACTAAACAAACCCAAGGCTTGAAAGATAAATTAAATGTAGCATAAAAAAATCCAGAGGCTTTAAAGGATACTGGCATTAGTGTTTGAGCATTATAAGGAAAGCTTGTCCTCTTTATTTACATGAAGTGGATATTTTGTTGCTGTTGTTATGGACTTAGCGATGTTTGTCTGCCTTCAATTTTCTCTTTGCAATGAAAAATTGTTGTGAGATGATTTCTAGTCTTAGCTGCTTTACATGACAGTATTATCAAGGATTCATCAAGAGGCCATCTGTCGAATTTATGAAAAAAAATGCAAAAACAAAACAGATGAAAAGGAAAGAGCAAGACAGAGACTAGTCCAGGGGACGATAGATGTGGCAGCATGTGCCTCAGTGTGAAAATTACAACATTTAAATACTGTAGAATAAATTACTGTGCCGAAAAATTAGTGATGCTCTCCCACTTCAGATTCTCTCCTTATGATGAGAACATAATGAAATAGATCACAGACCAAATCATTTTTTCCTGTGGCTATTATTATATTCTAATGAAAAATTAAAATGGGGTAAAGACATAAAACCTGTAAGGGAATCAAATAAGCTTAGCTACTGAGTCATTTCTTAGGTACCTCCAAAATGTACAGCTGACACGGAAACAATAAATTCATAGCTTTTTATGTATGTAATCAACTGATCTCCCCCAGTTTTTCATATCTTCTTGCATCTTTATTGTTGGTATATGTAGACTCAAATACATGCCTGTGACATAGAAGAGATAATGGAAGGGTAACAAAAAATATTTGTCATCATTACAACTGGTTGAATTGCATAGCTAAGTAAATAAAATATAAACATCTATTCCCAAACAATATATATTGCATATAAAATTCACTATCTACTGTTTTCTAACTACATTAATACCTGTGTTTACATACTGTGTATAAGAAATAAATTTGAATCAAGCGTGCATATTGAAATCAGGCAGTTTGGATTTAATCGGAATTTAAGAGTTTAAATCCAGCTTGCATGTATTTTTAAAAATTCTATGTATTTCCTAGCCTCTCCTTTCACCTGGCTTCCATAAGGAATGCAGTTGAACTTCTGTGAAAATCTGTGAAAAGCTAAGAGGGAAAGTACCGCACTGATTATTGTGCAAATTCAAAGACTTTCAGCAACCTTTCCCCAGGCACAATTTCTGTTTTTCTGATTATGTTTAAAGTAATGGAAAGCCAGCCACCAGGCTATACCCATAAAAATGCAAAAAATCAGAATTTGTCATACCATATATTTTTAAACATATCTGTAATACATAATGAAAAATTTGAATTCTCCATGATCACACAGGGAGAAAAACTAAAAGAAAAAAAAGGCTGATACTGCTGTTATACCACACTTAGAAAGACAAAATAGTTAACTCTGACTTCCTCCACCAAAACCTCTCCCAAGAGTAGATGGGTACCAATGATGACCTATTCAATGATGATCTTCTGCACATGAAAGAAAGAGCAGATGAAATTGCCCTCAAGTTTTATTAAAGACCTTCCTCAACTATTCTAGTTTATGTGTCAGAAACCAACTTCTGCACTAATTTCCATGACTTTAATTTTTAACTAACAAGTAAAGAAAGGTTACATCTGGATGTCCATCAAACAGTCCTCAAGCACACAATCATTCAATTCGGATGATGAACATACCTGGTGCATGGAGAAGGCAACATCCCAAAATCTTCAGTCGACTTGAAAAAAAAAGCACAAAGATAATCATTAATTTTTACATAATTGAATTGGGAAGATCATCTTGATGCATGAGTAATTAAATGACAGCAAACACCATAAAAGCAAACTGTGCATATATCTTAATGGCACAGAGCAAAGCAAAACTACTTACAAGGTCTAAACTCTGTGTCCTTCCAAAACTACAGCGCAGTTTATGGCTAAAGACCATTGTATCATTCACTGTAGCCTGGGGAGACTGCATTGGGGAGAAGCTGTAAGTTTAGCCCTGAAAATATATACTTACTTATTTAACTTTACTCGTGAGGGTAAGCTCACAAATTTCTGTTGTACTTGACCCAACTGTAAAGGCAAGCATATACAAATCCCTCTGAAAGATGGGCCATAAAATTTACATTCTGGAAACTTTTTTTAATACAATTATGCAAATATTACTATCGCGTTATTATGCTTTAAGGATCAATTCTTTAATTACATAAGCATCAATATTCACTTGACAACTGTGGTGTAATTACAAGCAAAAGAAGAGGTAGTTATGATGGGTGGGGGATAATTAAGTAAAAGTCTTCTGTGAAGTATTTTCTTTTGAATTTACTCAAATATCTGAATATTAAACAAAGTCAGGAGAGTGATTTGCTGACAAAAATATTGTCTGCAGGACTTGCCTTCTGATTTAAAAGAAGATTGGTATGTGAATACCAGGCTTGGTACCTTTTTTGAAGAAGGAGCTGTCATGCAAATGCAGTGAACCCAAAGCTTCTGAGGGATCAGTAACCTTGCTTGTGAAAATTAACAGAGAAGAAACCCACAGCAATCAAGTATATTCTATCACATGTACTCCATTAACATTTATGATATGACTAAGCGTTTAGATAAAGACTGTGCCATAGTAAAAGGGAAATTTAAAAAAAACTTGTTTACAATGATTTTTTATCCTCACTTCACTGCATCTCTAGGAAAAGTTCAGAAGCAAAAAACAGCATCAACAAACCATCAGTGTCCTCTGTGACTGGTTTTTAAGAATCCAGCTGCCTTGTTTAGAACTGGCCATTTCTTCTTCTCTGCATTTTCCAAGAAAAAAAAGTTAAAACTTTTGCCTGAACCAATGTGAGGACGAGCTCATGCTGAAATAGCACAAGACTCCTTCAAGTTTCAAGGGAGTGGTGTTTCTCACACAGATGCAGAATTCTGCAGACGTCCACCCCAATTCCTGCTATTGATGGATCCTTTAAGTGCTTCACCCATGCCAAACCATAATCTCTGTACTTTGCAATAAAACCCAATGGTCACACACAATAACAATCAGCAAAAACAAAAATTGTCATGTAAGCACTGGAGGTCCTGTTTCATCAGGAGCAGAGAATTCCTCATAACTCCAATTAATTTACTGGGCTCAGAGGCAGTTGTTTTGCTGGCAGTAGATTTACCATAGAAGCTGTGGTCCCATGTTTGAGAAATCAAGAGCTTTTGTGCCACTCTTCACCTGTCCCAAATTGCTGGCTCCCCAAGAGGAGAATTATGCTGGGGCAGGGCTGTGTGGGAGAACATGAAAACACATTCCATTAAATTAGTTGCTCAAGTGTGTAACACTACTGTGCACAGGAGTCAATTACCCTGATAGCCCTGCTCTGCCCCACTCCCTACTGCCATATGACTGAAGACCCATTGTATAATAATATCCCGCAATAAGGTGTCAAGAAAGGACATTAGGGGTCCCTGAAGCAATGAGCATTAACTGGGTACAATATTTTCCTGGGTCCATTTTACTGGGATAATCCCTGAACTATTCAAATATATGAACTCCCTTATGAAACGGGTATCTCTCCATCTGCACGAGCCCCGTTACTGATGAACGGGCTGGAAATATATGGGAAGCTACGGTATTTCAAATAACTGTTCCATAAAATAAATAGTAAGCACACAGCTCAGCATTTCAAGAGCCATAAAATAAACCATCATCAAAAAAGCTTATTTTATGAACCCATAAATCACCTGAAAATAAACGTTTTCTTCATCTTCCTGTGTTTTAATAAAAAATTCCTTTTTTTACTCACTCAATTACAATATCACTATCAGTTCAAATTACAGGTCAAAGATATGGAGCTTAATGTATGTACAGCCAGTTCTCTTCTCCTAATAACCTGTCATTCCCAGGATTTGAATGTCAGAACAGAGCCTGCCGTGGTAATGCTACCCGGCAGCACAGTGATGAAAACTTTGGACAAATCATGAAGAACATTCCAGATCCAAATCATCAGAAGGTTACTGGGGAGAGCCTTTCATCCCGCTCTGACCCCTTGATCTGACAAGTGACACCTACAAAATGAACAGCTCTCCAGCTTAAATTGTTTAACTGTAGCCTGATCAGTTTTATTATCTTGCTAATCCGGATATCAGCCATTTCATCAGAATGGAAGATATGCATATCATGAATTATTTTGACACCAAGACCTTTTAATTTTTGCCAGCAATATTTCACTACACCAATCAGGGCCTGCAGTCAGTGATGCTGTTCGCCTCCTGGGATGTCAGAGGACAGTGCACTCCTGACAGCACCAAATCATCTGGGAGCTGTAACGAGCTATTGCTGCAATTATTATTATCTCTTGTAGTCATGCATTTCATTACAGTGCAGGCAGACAGAGGTTTCAGTTTCGGGCAGCTCTTATTTAGGAATCTCTGCCATTTTATGGGCTGTAGGGCTCTGTAGTGTAATTTCTTTTCTCTTCGGTAGACAAGGATAGGTGAATTTCTAATAAAAACAAAACGCTAGCGAGGTACTGTAGAAATAGGGAGCACAATACAGTACATTAACCAGCAGTGAAACAGCTTAAATGGCCCACTTGTAGTTTATGAAAGCAGTGGTTAATCAGCAATATGGTTTGCTGCAGAGAGAAATAAAGAACAGTTTATCTTTAAATATATATATATTATCCTTTTGCAAACTACCTGCTGCTAAACTTTTTTGAAGGCTAACACTAAATCTTGGTGGGACAGAACTATGGCTTTTTGTGATTTTTTTTCTGCTGCTTCATAAAAAAACCCCTAAAATGGTTTAGCACATATGCCTGGGTTTTTTTGTCTAAGCAGCTTAGTAGCCATTATTGCAAAGCACGGGTATGCAAACAAGCTTGTTGGAGAGAAAGGGGAGAGAAGTACTGTCATCTAAAAATTAGTACAAATTATAAAAATTTAAAAATGGATATTCACAGGTAGAACACACCATGTCTTATGTCAGGACCAGCTGAGGGAGCTGGATTCATTTATTCTCGAGAAGAGGAGGCTCAGTGGGGACCTCATCACTCTGGACAGCTCCC
Organism: Eopsaltria australis; assembly: GCA_034509425.1. NCBI lineage: Eukaryota > Metazoa > Chordata > Aves > Passeriformes > Petroicidae > Eopsaltria > Eopsaltria australis. Next base: position 2,177,367 of record JAVTVJ010000144.1, on the reverse strand, counting down.
TGACTGGAGGCTGTGGTGAGGTGGGGGCTGGTCCCTTCTACTGTGCCTGCAGTGAGGGAACCAGAGGGAACAGCCTTAAGCTGAAACAGGGGAGATGCAGATGAGATATAAGAAAAACTTTTTCACCGTTTGAGTGGTCAGGCAGTGGAATATGTTGCCCACAGAGGTGGTGGAACCACTGTTCCTGAAGCCGATATCTAGATTTGGCGCTGGGTGACAGTTTAGTGGTGTAGGGGTTACAGTGGTAGTGCTGGGTTGGTGGTTGGACTTGGTGATCTTAAAGGTCTCGTTCAGCTTTGATGATTCTCTCATTCTGTGACCAGGGGCCCTTCCCAGAGAAATTATCAACAATCACAATTTCACTTCTTTCTTTCTTTCTTTTTTACATCCAAGGATAAATGGTGGCCCAAAAGACCTTGCCCTGCCTACCATATGTTGAATGTACTTTGGAGGGTATCCCCAGCTTCCACAAACATCATAAAAGAAAAGAAAAGAAGACGACAAAATGTGAGATGTCTCTCCTTCTCTTCAGAAATTCTTTTTTCTCAATTTCCTTTTCTCCACTTTTCAAACCCACTCCTTTTCAATGTTTAAGCTACAATTTACTCAATTTCATAGTAGAAAATGAAGCACCAGCAAAAACAGGGACAGAATTCACCAATTTAATTTCCCCCATGTTTTTAAGAATGGTATGTAATACGATGAGTAAAAAACAAATAGGAAACTTTCTATTAAGCATGAGGGGCACAGCCAGGCTCCTGGCTATCTGTGTTCACATGATAAAACACTGGAAAGTCACACATTCAGAGAATCTAAGACTAAGTTACTACTGATACAGACAGAAATTGCTGCTATATTTAATAAAATAATAATTTGAAGAGACAAATTTAAGTGTAAACAATAAAAAAACTACTTCACACCACCTTTCCCCACAAAAACTACATGATGTCTTCTTCTACACTGAGGTATTTAATTATGTACTTTCTGTATTCAGCCATCTCCTCCACATGTATAGTTTTTTTGACAGCAAGAGAGACGAAGTTCTGAATATTAAACTTAAAGTAACATATTCTGCCTCATCACTTGTGTAAAGACAGCTGATATTGCCTGAGAGTTTGGCACCAGGGGCCAGGCACCATATTTTCAGCCACCCACACATAAACCCTTTCAATACAATCACTAGCAACTTGACTGTGAAATTTCCAGACATTGATGGCTAGCAAAGACTAATAGCAATGCTCCTGTGATGGACTCCCGTCATGAAAACGCAGTTCTTCAGCTTTTTGATCCCATCTGTGTGATGCGAAGAGAGCAGGGGAGGCTTTGCCTCAGCAAAGATAGGATAGTGTGTCCAAAAAGGAGCAGAGCAGCACACCAGGGTCTGTAGTGTTGTGTTTATTTACAGATGCCACGCGGTTTTACATAACCCCCTTGTTAGTTAAGGGTTGCTGATCCTACAGACTCTTACACATGTGAGCAGTTCCATCAAAGTCACTGGGAAGTGCATGAATTAAGATTCCTCTTTGAAGAAAGGCTTAGCAGGATCAAGGCTGGTCCTCGTGGCTGTTGAAATCTTTGAGAGTGTCTAGAAGGAGAAGCTAAATCCACTCAGCCCTAAACAAACTATGGGATACTTTCTGGTGCCTCATGACCCATCTCAGTCCCCCTTTGTCTAGTTAGACAGTCATTCACACCCCTGAGGGAGTGGCTGTGCCAATCAGGGCTCGTGGTATGCAACTATGGAGTGAGAGAGTTGGACCACACCCTAGAACAGGTGACTGAGGTTGGCACTGAAGAACATCAGCCCAAGGCACTGACACAGACAGCAAATGTTGCTTTATTGCCTAAAGGTCATGATGTCCCCTGCTTTGCAAGGGCTGACCCATGGTGACTTGGAGCTAAAATCTCCAAGTCACCCGTGGGTCACTTGCTTTAAAAGGTAAGAATCATTCCCCTCATCCCTTCATCTAAAGTCACTGCACTTTGCAGGTCCTTGAACACGAGTTTACATTAGCTCTGGCTATCACAAGTCAATCACCAATGAAGACATTTAGCATAAAACCAAAGCAAGGCAGCTCAGCCAGGAGGATCTAAAAGCATCCTAAACCCAGGCTGGAATTTTCTGGACATTTGCAACTTTTTCTCTGCTTTGAATACAAACTCTGTTTTGCTCCATCACAGCTAAGAACCAGGGAGCAACTGAACCAAAGTCAGAAGTGTGCTGGCAGTGCCAGGTGGCTTCTTTTTGAGAACGAGTGGGAAGCTCAAAATTTCCTTCAAATTACTGCAAAATTTTAATGTAAAAGAAATTTTTAAAAATTAGAAGAATTACCAATTAATTAGAAAAGTTTAAGGGGGAAGCCAGGCAATGGAGCTCTCCCACTCCCACTCTACAACCTGTCACTGCCTTCAATGTCCCTTATTTTATTTATTTTATAATCATTTTTATTCCCTTTAAGACAAATGTTTTCCTACATGACTGTCAAATCCCTTTTTAAAATCAGCTTAAAACTACTGTCACCTCCTTATTATCAGTTTATCTAGATTGACTTGACAAAAAATCTTTTTAACTCTTGAAAAGTTGTAACGCTTTCATGTACATCAGTAAGAAATTAAAAATGTAATTCAATAAAAAAAGAAACATTAAAGTTGCAATTCTTCAGGTCAGTGAGAAGCTCTTCAAACACATTCATGCAAACACACGAGGGTACAGACTTCATACAGTGTCTTCTTTAAGATAGTTTTGAATTCCACATTATTGTGAATAAAAATTCCTAGGAAAATATGCTAATAATGTTGAAACCACCTGCATTTCAAACATCTTTTGGTGTGTAAGTGATGGTTTTTTGTTTAACAGAACACAAGAGTGCCTGACTATGAGGAAGCTACCCAACAGATATAATTACTTCATTAGATCTTCATAATATTTCCAGACAATCAGTTCCAGAATTCTCAGAATCATCTGGGGTCAAATTCCACAACATCCACTAAAGTGAAACAATGTCGTTAATTGATCTGACTCAGATCAGACTCCTTATATTTTCCAGGGATTCCAGCATATGTTAGCACATTACTTAAGTCTTATCGTGGTCATTACTTCTTGTTTACTACATATTATGTTGCCTTAGCAACATCTTGTTTATTTACCTTAAGAGCCAGGTCCTTTGTATAGCAGTCTAAAGAGTGTTCTAACTTATAACATCAGAATTTTGGTTATCTTTAATGGCAACACAACAGATTTGCACTAAAATAAACATGAAGTTCTTCATTAACTTCAGAATGTATGCAGACTCAGCCTTTTATTTTTTACGAAATCGAGCATGACAGATTCTTCACAATACTTCTTAAAACAGAACTTGACTTCCATCTGAGTCCTGATGATGAGCTGCAGTGTTACATTGCAGACACCAAATACGGTGCATCAGCATTTACCATCTCAGCTTATAGGTGCATTTAGTAATCCAAATGATCCAACAATAATTAAGCAAAAAAAACGGAGGATTTTTTAAAATCTGACTTTCAGCAACCTGTCTAAAGCTATATCCTTTAATTCAAGGTAAGAATTCAATACTTCATAGGTGTCATGACTGAGCTTAAGACATCAATTTGTTCCTTTTTGTAACTCATGGAAAATTTTTCCTTCCTCCTTTGTCCTCCTGTAATGTATTGTGTCTTTCATTCTTGCCATGCTAAAAGGTTAAGGATGTAGAGTGTACAGCAGTAAAAGCACTTTTTACTTTCACACTGATAACCTCATGTCCCTGTAGGAAATGTAACACAATCTGCTTAAATTCCAACCACTTCTACCTCAGATGAATTTAATATGTTAAATATCCCATAGTTTATGCCATACTTAAAAGTAAAAAAAAAAAAAACAAATTTAGAGAAAGCTTTCACAGCTTATGTATCACACAGACATGAGTACTCATTTTAAAAGCAGAAACAGAAATCTGCAGTCCAAAAATGACCTGATAGAGGCTGGACCAAAGTTTCCAAATGCATTTCCTGGTGGCAGGCTCCCAAGCCCACATTACGCTTACAGCTTCCATCCAAAAAAAGGGGGTTAAGCCCTTTGTGAAGGAGCCTTACAGCATTTCAGTAGGCACCTGCTGTTTTCGTGAAGAAGGAGCCAAGCATTACCAAAACAAGTCGTGCTGGATCTGTGTTGTTCCAAGATAAGGGCTGGGAATGGAGCATCTCCACTGGCTGTGCCAGGGAGGAGATCACTCTCAGCATCCCAGGAAGAGCTACAGGCTTTAGGGAGTCAGTAAACCCCAAAAGCTAGGTGCTATGGAATAATGTTCTCAGCAGAAATCTTTAGGGGTATAATGTTGGACATTTAAAACAAAACTCAGAAATAATTAAGTGACCAGATTCACATTTGGTTTGACTTAAAACCACTTAGTGCCTGTATGTCCCACTAATGCCAAAAGCTACTGTGGCTTTTTTATGGAAGAGACAAATCTGGAATGTAAAATTAAGCAAAATATTTGAAAACTTTGGCCTATAAACCTTGTGTGTGTATCCAGTCTAAACTAAACTCCTAAATATTTAAAATCTTGTTTCCTTTTTATTGGGCATAAATTTGGTTTTAAGAAAAAGAAAACAGAAATAAAACCTCTTATTTTTACTCACAGGATTCATTTAGATGACTCCATGAGATCACAGTCAGATAAATAAATTAAATTAAAATACACAAATAAGTCTTCTTAGGCTTTAAAAGAAAGTTAGGGAAGAACCAATGATCATTTTTTCCCTTCTGTCTGATGCATTTTTAACCATTCTTCCTTGTGCAGCCACCACTACCTTTCATAGTGGAGTTTAAGGGGATTAAGAAAAGAATGTATAGCACTCTGCTGCGTTTACAATCACTTACTTAATTTTAAATATTGCATGTAAAGTTTTACAATACTAAATCTAAAAGGCTAATCTTGAAAACTTGCTAGGAACCCTGACCAGTGGACTGACTCCATCACTCTCACTTTTCAGTAGAAATAAGAAAAGGGCCCCAAGCTGTAATTCAGGGTAGGGTAATGATATATGTGACTTTCCTCAGAAAACCCACTCTTGGCTGGAAGTTTGGCAAGTTTGAAGTCAACTCCTCTGTTGGTGTTTACATGCTGAGGAGAACCTGACATGTTCCAACAAAGCCTGTGTGAAACTTTCAAAATATTTTCTTCCAATGTACAGGTTGTGTTCACACTTTTCTTTTAAACCCAAGGCAATAGCACATTGACCTGTGCTGTCAGTTTGTTGTTAAGCCACCACACCAGAGAGAGAAGCCAATGGCTTTTGGAAGAGGGCTTGTTCACTTCAGCTGCTGTCTACTTTGTGGAAAGCTTCAGGCTTTCTTTTTGCTTTCTCATTCACACAAGGAAGTTTTCATTTCCATGTCAGTCTGAATTAACTCACATACTGCTACACCTATTATGTTTATAATTTTGTTTTACCCTGAACAGTGTTTCTTGTTAATATTTAAGAAACAATTGGGTTGGTTTAAATCAGTAGTTCAGATTTGCTGTTGTCATTCTATAGTTAGTAACCTTCTAAATTACTTGTAAAAGGAACTGTCCCAAAAAGGGGAGAAAATCTCTTCAATTAAATCATAAACATTTTATAACATATATTGTCATACCGGGAAAAATGTTTAAATTTTTGTAAAACCATGCTATCAAAGTTGGAAAAAAGTATAATGCAACTCAAATCTTATGAAAAGAGTTTTAATAATGCATTTTACTTTGTAAGCAGGTAGGCAATTAGAGATCTCACACACTATCTATTACAATATGTAGAGGATGGGCCATTTCTTGCAGAGGTGTTGAAATCTGATGGTGTGTTCAAATATGTGCTCATATTCAAGTGCACGTGACCAGTTTTGTTCAGGAACTGACAAAGCTACTCTTAATTACAGTCCTCATATTAAAAGCTGAGCATGTACTTGTCTTTGCAGAACTGTGACCAAAATGACTTTACAACGCAAAAGATGAGGAAGGTCACTCATTTCTGTGGTGAATATTAAAGTGCTCCTGGGTTAGGTAGGCAAAACTTCACTGTTGAGTTCAGATCAATCATAGTTTGCTTTATTTGCAATCATTCTGCCATAGGAGGCTTGCTCTTCAGTCTTCATTATTTGTGGGTTTAGAAAGCAAAATTAAAATGTGAAACCCTATCAACATGTGAACTCCGCAGCCTCTGACACATGGGGCATGACCCTCATCCAACACAATCTTTGGTTAACAGCTGTGAGGAGTTTTACCAGGCTAAACAGCTTTTTAGTCTAACCCAGGGGAACTGGCATGTGTTAGCACAGCTACAGAAGGTCTCTGCAGTCCCTAAATGCAAAAACATATTGAGGATTGAAAAGAAAAAGTTACAAGGGGGACAGAGTTCAAATAAAATTCGTTCTCTGCTTCATGGCAAGATCAGTCTATGCTCACAAGCACATTCAAATCAGGCTCATTTGTCACAGGTTTGCATTTGTGAATGCTCAGTATGAAGAGCTCCCACTGACATCCCCAGGAACTCTGGCACACAGGAACACCACTCCTCTGTGGAGTGCAGACAATTTGCACCACCTGAGGATTCAATTCAAAGTACTTATAAGATGAGGTTAGAGGGCTGTGTTCCATTATAAGCAAAATGAGAGGCAGCATCATTTTTGCTTTATTTTTTTGGGGGGGTGGGGGGATGTTTCTTGCCAGTGGAATATCCTTAAAATTCATCCTGGTACGCAACAATCCACAGGCATAGCAAGACCTGAATACGACAAAGCAAAAAGATTTACCTGGGCCCATTCTTGGTATGGCCACAGTCTGAAGGTAATCCTAGGAGCAGCACACATTGATGTTTTTCCACTCAGAGTAGCAATGGAATATTAACTGCATGTGAAATGGTGTCTGTGTCTAGGGCTGCCATACTTCTGCACCTGATTCTTCTATAACGCAGATGATGCATAGGGATCTTAACAAATCTGTTATGCAAATACAGGCAGACAAATATATCCTGGAATCTGAGGCTTACTGTACCTTTAGAGCTCATCTGTCATGCCCAGATGCCCTCCAGTGCATTCACAGCCTGGTCAGACCCTGTAGCCTGGGTAGGTATCACACAGCCTGAAACACTGAGCAAGAGGCAAAGTGTTCTCTACCTGCCAAACAAAGGAAAAAATAAATTGTTTTCAAGGAAAACTGGATATCTGGTAGCAGTGTCCACATAATAAAAAATCCAGACTAGTTTAAGTAAGTCTGACTGCAGGACAGTCTGATCAGGCCAGTGTAGCCTGTAAATAGCCCATTGTGCACTTCAAATCACCACTGTGCTGCATGAGGGGGGACATGAACACTTATGTGCCACAGACACATGAGAGCCAGAGAGAGATGGGTGCTTGCTCCCTTGTCAGTGTGAAGGGTTTGTTTCATTACTCTGGCTTTGACTGAGTTCCTCTGCCTCTTGCCAAGCTGAACTTCCATTATCACAATAATTCTAGGTGCTGCTAAAGGCATTTGGCGAAGCATGAGGAAAAGCTAATTGACATGGAAAAGGAAAATTTGCAGGCCATGTTTTCTCCTGTGGAAATTATGCTAAATTGTTGCTGCCGCATTACACAAATAATTTTGATGCATTAACTTGTCTTTTGCTTGTCTTTACCTGAATCTCACCCTAATACTATGTTTTTTGCATTCTCTTTTTAGTTCTTAGTTGACTGGTTCCTGGAGAACTCACAAAGGCATCCTAGAGAGCAGCTTCCTCCGCATCGCTTCAAATGCTGATATGGAACACCAGTTATTCAGCAACACAATTATTTCCTTAAAAAGGAGCACTACTTTATCTAGCCAACTAGCATTTCTCTGAAGGAACTGACAATGCTGGCTGCAGTCAGGCTGTGCTGTGCCTTGTGCTGTGGCACGAGCAGAAGCTCCGCATTGCAGCAGGGCTGCTGCCAGGTGAAGGTTAAGTCCTCCGTGGCGGCTCTGCCATGCCCTGCTGAACTATTCTTGCCTGTCATCATCATCTTCATGCACCACCTCAGGTAAAACCCCAACCTAGCCCATGCTGCTTGAAAGTCATAGTCACTGCTTCTGTGGTGACAACTTCATGTTCGCAGGGTTGCCACCCTTCCCCATCAAAGGTACAAAAAACGTTACTGCCAGAAAACAGAAACATTTCTGAAGCTTTTGGTTCTGCCTTATCTCTGTCTTTGTTCAGTGCTCACCCACACTGACTTTGTCAGTAGTTTCTAATAATTTAAGTCATTCTTGTTTTCAGCTTTCTCTGAAGCAGCATGTAAGCCTCTGACAGTCATATCTCACCGGTACTTTTCTGCATTTTAGCAAATCTAAATATAGATCAGAATCTGACTCCAAAAAATTTAATCAACAGACACTTTATAAATTTTACATTATTTTCACCTACCCATTGCAGTGACAAAAGCAAGGACCATTAGTTTTTTATTGTGCTAAAACTATACAACATTTATAATTCATATGTATTTTATAAATGTATAAAAGCTTAAATGAATTACTTCACTGCAAAGTGCTGAAATACATGCCCACTAAATTGTGGCCAAATCTGAAGATGGCTATGAATGAGTCCCTCAGAAATTTTAAAAAACCCAAAAAAAAAACCAAACACTGATGTTAAAATATTTTTAAGTATTTACATCTCTGTTGTTTAATTGTATTTTGGATGTCATTTTAAAAATGAAGGGATATTTTACCTTGATTTCTAACAAATACATTATCACTATTTTGCTGTGGACTTCACAACACTATGTGTCTTGCTAATAGATACTTTTCTCTTTAGAGAAAATGAGAAAAATTCTGTTTTATTTAGAGAACAGTAATATTCTTGATTGTTCATCCGCACTGTTCTGGAAGAACAATGAAACAGCACTTACATGAAGAATTTACTGGTTTGCATGCCAGGACAAAAACAGATGGACAAAACAAGTTTAGACAACTGAATCTGAAAAATTGGATGACCTTTATTTCACAAAGTTACAGAAATTCAGAAAAAGCCAAACATTACTTTATTGCCTTCAATGGAGAAATTCCAATATTTGTGCTAGAGCCAACCACTTTAATTTAAACTTGATGATTTAAGTTAGTAGCTAGCCCTTATGGCCAGTACAACATCGTTCCTAAAACACAAATATCTCAAATGTTTTAATAAAAGCTCCACTCCCTTCCCCAAAATGCTTATCATTGTCTTACCCAAGGGTAAGATCAGACCTAACGGAGAAGATATATGGGTTTGGTTTTTTGGGGTTTTTTTTGCATTTGGTAGCATGGACTCATGGCCAAGATCAAGTGTCTTGCAGTGACAATGTCAAGCTTGGGTGAGAGCTCCTGACTCTGGCAGCTCAGGGGTGAGGAGAAGGCAGAAATACACCAGGCAGATGAAACAGGAGGTCTGGTAGGCTGCTAAAGAGTTAAGGAGGAAAGAGAAAAACACACCCCTGTTAGCAACGAAGCACAAGGTTCAGAGCACAAGGTTTTAAGGCTTGCAAAAGGAAATCACACAAAGGAAGTCTTCCATCGGCATTTCTAAAATATCCAATATTGCTCTTTGTTGAAACCATAAGAATTGAAGCAGTCAAGGCAGAGAGCAAAGATATGGCAAAGCCACTGCAACAAATAAGTTTTGCATCTATGCACATATAATTCAGATTTGGAAGGGGTATTTAAACTCCGTAAAATCTGTTTGATACAAATACTGAACTAAAAATATTCCCATTTGAGAGCACAAGTGCAAACTGAAATTATCATGAAAAACTGATGGCTGTCCTTTCAGCTTTAAATGCAATGCGTTCTAAGAAGCTGGAGATTCAAACGAAACAAAAAGAAAATTAAAACCTGCACAGGAGAATCACCTTATACAGAAGTAATTAGATAACCTTCCAAAGTACGGAATAGCAAAGTTTGGGAACCACAGTTCATTCAACAATCAAGCCCCAGAAACTGCTAGGTATTTGGTAAATTTGCAAGTAGATATACAAATTGCTTCCTTTTCATCTACCTGCTGTTAAGAGATCAATACATTATTGAAACAACACCCTAGAAATCAGCTGCTATTGTAGGAAATAATCAAGGCCACTTGTCATGTTCATGTGGTCCTCCTCAGAGAAACATCCTACTCACAAAGGTTTCCTGTCAAGCTTTCTGTCCTGCACTGCACTGATCACACTGGGAACCTATGTTCACACACAGCAAGGGATGAGCATGGGCTCATGTGAATGGTTAGATCCTTCCTCCGTGCAGCTCTGATGCAAAAATCAACCTAACACATGATGGAAAGGGTAGCCCTCATGAGAATCCATCAGGCAATGTAGCAGAGGGACAGCCTTGTCCTGTCATTTTTAAAGGAATACTTACAATCCTACTGTGGGAATATGAGTTTGTGATGTTCTATGTGGTTTTGCATGAATTCCATATCAAGAAAATTCATTTAGCACCATGATTTTTCTAACAAAAATGAAATTTATAAGAGCGTGAGGACATTTACCCTTCATTTTGTTGCCTGTCCAGGCAGTGTCTCCTCTACAGTCATGTCACACACACAGAATACAGACCTAAGCCCCTGCTAGAAGTGGCTGCTATTCTAAACTGGGCACTGCCATGTCAGAATATAATTTTTAAGAGACCCCTCTGCCTGGATTTCTGGTAGTTCTGACTTTGGTCTTGACTTAATCCACGTACATTGCTATGCCCAAGTTATTCTTCATTAACTTCAATGGGACTCTGCCCTGGCTCAGGAGGGACAGGATCAGGCCCCAGCTACAATCTGTGACTGCAATAAAACCAAACACTTTTGCTTTCAAGTGAAAGAGCTTCTCTGCAAGCATTTTCCTGACTGCTTGACTTGTGAGCCAGGAAAGATGCTGAGGCAGACCACATAATATTATGACCTCAATTTTTTTCTTTTTTTGTCAGGGATAAAGTGCTCCCTCTTTCACATCTCTCAGCTCTATCAGCCTTTGTTTCTCAGAGCTGTTCAAAGATCCAAAAAGACAGAATCCTCCTGCTCTGCCTTTTGCAAAACAAGCTGCTGTATTCAGAAGGAAAAAGCTCTGCAAAGATCCAGCTTTTTATCCTCAGTAATTCTATTTTTCTTTTTTAGCAGAAAGTGGTTTAATTCTGTCCAACAAGCAATTAATATGTTCTTCCAAACAAATCAGAACTGGAGAACCAAATTAACACCCTTCAAGACTGATATATCAGCGCCGGCTTTCACAGAATGCTTTATGACCCTTCCTCCTAATCTAATGGATGGATTTTAAACATAAGAAAGCCTTAACATGGCTTGAATCTGAACACTTCAACTTCTTATAATTGTGTATCACTAATTACAGTGAGACTTTCTTAAACCAAGTAGTCACCAATGTATTTCAAAGACAAGAAAACATTTTAAAAAACCAGCGACCATTAAACATTACTTTTACTATTATTTTATTGAGAAATACCCAGCAAAGGAATATTTACCATTCCAGTACTGCATACATATCAAGATTATTTGTAAATCTAAAATCAACTAAGTATTAAACACATAGCAGTATCTAGTCAGAACCAGGGATATCAGCTGCTAATTTTTTCCACTTGTCTTTCACTTCCTTCAGCTCATAAACAGATTAATAAAAAAAGAATCATGGAATCAAAACAACATATTCATGGGGAGGTATGTTCATTTAAGCAACAGGCTGTTCCAATGTAGCTTTTAATAAGATAGATGAAATTGAGTAAGTGATAATTTAACCAATGACAGAAATGATTTTGCATACATTGCAATAAAGCCAAGCTTTGAATTCTAATTAATCCTCTGTTTTTCTCATAAAACCTTAGTTCTTATAGTCACTTAATTAGACAGTAATTTCATATTGTATTTGGGGGAGTGTGCTAAAAGGTACAATTCTAGATGTTGTATTTAACCATAAAAAAGTTGTATGAAGGAAACACTTTAGAAAACAGACACTAAAGGAAAAAAGAACACAGTGTTCAAAATTATGCAGGTTTTGTGCTGTATGGTGGCAAGGGCTCATGATTATACATATATTCAAAGTATCCACACCAGGGTGTAGATGCTGGGAGTCCAGGTGATACCATTGCTGCAGCACCTGCAAAAAAGATGGGGCAGACTGGGAATATAATTTGTGCAACTGAGCTGTTCATGGACTAATATCCAGGATAATGTCCAGGATAATATCCAGTATCAGGGTCTATAGCCCCCATGAGAGTGGTCAAGTGTACACAGAGTTAAATAACATAAATAAATGGGCAACAGCAACACAAGATCCTAATGATGCCTCGCCCACGTAGGGTAACTTTGTCCTGAAGAAGTGCCTCTGAAAACAAGACTAAATCAGCCTGCATGCCTGTACAGCTTCTGCACTGCCAAATCTGGCAGCAGAGGTTTCTGCCAATTATTTTTTGTTAAGGGAATTGGACTGCAGCCTGTGATTCATTTTACATATAGTAGAGCAAGAGTTGGCCTACATATAAAAATTCACACTGGTGAAACTGTGTCAGTTGGGGGTGTGATATTTTGCTGACAGTTTTACCTTTAAAAGACCTAAAGTAGATGTGGTTAAATCTGTGCCCAGATACCTTATACTCACTGAGGTTGTTTGTTGGTTTGGTAATTTTTTCCTGGTTTTCAGCTAGAATAAGTTGGCTAAACTGTATAACTAAGCACCTACAGCAGGCTGCATATTTATTATTCTTATCAAAATAATACAGATGACGTGTAAGTCCAGACGTGTACCAGAAGCTCCCCTCCAAAAAAAAGAGAGGATCATTGATAGGCCCTTTGCACCTCTTTATAAAATCACAGAATATCTAAGGCTGGAAGGGATCTCCAGAGGACATTTGGTCCAATGGCCCAGCTCAAGCAGGACCACCCAAAGTTGGTTGTACAGAACCATGTCCAAACAGCTTTTGAATGTCCTCAAAGATGGAAAATCCACAACCCTCCTGGGCTGCCAGTGCTCAGTCATCCTCACAGCAAAAAAAAGTGTTTTCCAATATTCAGACTGAATCTTTACAAGAAGAATAAACTTGTTTGGTACAGATATTTAAAAAATCTACCAAACATACCAGAATTTTAGAGAAGTTAGCTAATACATGTAACACCCAGTGTTATCAGAAATGAGTCCATCTTTGTTCCAAAAATGGTATCCATGCAATGTCTTCATTATTCACGCTTTCTAGAGATCAGTATTTTTACTGAATAGCACAATTCACCATATTTAATTGAAAGGTAAGGAGCTCTGAAACGAAACCCCCTCCTTAGATAACAGCAAACTGAGACTTGTTGAAAAGGCACAATCAAAAATGAGCTTAATTTTTAATGCGCACTCACAGTTTATTTCTCATGTTAGTTGTAGATAGGAGGAGATCATCATGTAATACAAATGTTCTAAGAGTCAAGATTTACATGGGGAAAAAAATACTTTAACCAACTACATCTTGTTTTATCAGAATCATTATTTCGAAGAAGACTGAGCAATGGAAAAAAAATTGGTTTTCATTTTTAACATTCCCTTCCCCCATTAATGCTCCTCGTCAATTGCAGTAATCAATTGCAGTTTGAGCCACTGAGACTTCAAATTGTAGGGTCTGGAGGGAGTAGATGGCTTTTGCATCTTTTTCGTACAGTATTTCCTCCGACAAAACTAGTTTGGCAACCACATGTCAGGCTCTTGGCAGAGTATCTGACCTGACCATTTTAAGCACTGTTTTCTTAATATAATGTTGACATATGGCTATTGTGCTCTTAATGTAGTTATTCTGTGTCTGCTGTGTTGTTGCTATCTCATCTTCTGAATTTTCTTCAGGCAATTACTGTCAGAGGCATTTAATTTCTTCTGCTACATATTAACCAGTTGCCAAGATTCCCTTCTTTTTGGTGTGGAGGGGGTGTTTATGAGTCCAAAGCAATACTGTTGCAAGGTGTCCTAGGTATATCTGTATGCTTGCAAGGCCATCTAAAAATATTCTGATTACACACCAAAGAAAGGTAGAGAAGCTTTAGAGAGATAAAGCTGTTCTTTTGGCCTTCACATGTCATAAAGCCAGAAAGAAAACATGCTATGTTGCTTTCATGTCTAATATGTTGAATAGTTGCCTGTGGTTAATTACACTGCATCGTGGAAGGTGCCACTATCAGGCACTAGGTTTAAGCCAGTTGAAAGTGATGTGAGGAAACAGATGGAAAATAACTCAGGTAACCATAGAAAACAAGTACAAAAGCTCTAGTCATAAGTAGGCAAAATACCGCATTTAACCATATTATGCAGTGAAAAAAGGAAACATCCCTGCAAGAAAAAAACAGCACAAGCTAACACACATTGTTCACTACCACGTGCTGGCAATAATTCGACCTTGAGCATGCAAGACCAAAGGTACATGTGATAACTGAGAAAAGAAATAGCTGGTAGGCACAGATTTAACACAGGATGTTAAAGGGATGTCCTTCACATTAGCTCTTGCTGGTTCACAACACACTCCACCTCATGTGATGGGGAGCAGCTGCCCTCCTGCAATGCTGTCCAATATCCATCAAGGCTGCATCCTCCCTGACCAGCCTGTGGTATTTATTACAGTGTCTTGTGTTTGGTTCTTGTGTCTTGTTCTAATGTCCATTTACTCTAAACTATTGAAAAAGTTGTCAACAGAGTATGAGATCAGGAAGTTTTTATTCTACTGGGCTTCACAGGGCCAAGTCTGAATGGTCCTCCGAGGAGCTTCTCTCTCTTTCCATTAAACTGTAAATAATTTACCTCACAGGCACTTAAACTGGGCAGCGTGAGGACCTGCCCATCATCATTGGGTTACAACGCTTTGTTCACATTCCCATGCATTACACAACTTTGTTTTCCTGTGTCTCTCCTTACAGAATGAGGTAGGAAGACCTACTTCACCAGCTGCAAGTATCCCAGCATGTTATCGGGTGATGAGCTTTGCCTTTACAGGCATGACTCCTGGTCATAATGTTTGCTTTCACTGAACAAATTGCAGATCTCTAGAAAATCAGCATCTAAATTTGTTGCAGAAACTCATTTTGAATGCAAGCTAAGTCCTATGTTTTCAGATTGTACCCCACAAATACTAAAATAAGCACTTCATGGGGGCTGGAAAATAAACCTTGAAAAAATACACCCTTGATTTCTCAGAGAAGCAAGAGTAGATATTTGAAGAGAAAGAAAGATATGTGATCTATTCCTATACTTCGTAGTTTGCCACATTCTGTACTGAAATTCAACCAACCATTAAGTCATCGGATAGCATGTACTATTTACAACAAACTAAATATAACAATTGGTTTTACTCACAAATGCCCATACTTTTCTTCAGTGATTTCTAAAGGAATTTTATCATATGACCACAGGTTTCACAAATGCCAGTTAGACAGACATGACAAGGGTACTGATAATGTCATAAAAGCAGCAGTTACACTTTACTTGAGCACTTAGAATAAATTGTATCTGTAGCAGCTAATCAGACAACTGGTTAGCAATTTAGAAACCAGTTTATTCATAAAATTAAATGTAGCATCAAAAACAATGTGGCAATATGACTAAGCTGTGATCATATAGGTTGAAGCATATTGGACAAGAGACCTGTTTGCAAAGTTCATGAGAATTCGGCTGTACTGCAATATTCTGTCAGCCATCATCATTATCTTGTACAGGTACCTAGTGGACAAAATAACAATCTGAACTACAGAGAAACTGTTAAAATTCACAGTTGAGTGAAATGCTGATTATAGCAGCAGCCCTCTTTTCTTCTTGCTGTCACTCCCACCCTTTTGTTCTCTTCCACTTTGCTTTTCTCCTCGGAACAGCAGACAGCGGAACAATGTCGTGGGTAACATGTGGTAGATTGGTCTTATTAGCACTCATTTACACCGAGCCACGGAGCTGCACTCCTCCCAAACCCACACTGCTCAGCAGCCCTACTGCCGAGGCACACACTTGCCTGCACAAGGAACTGGGACACCTTCTTCTGTCATGGGCTTTCTCGTCTGCCCCAGCAAAAAGCTGCTTTCTGCCCCCTTTGTGCATTAAAATGCCTCATTGTTTAAATGAAATTACAAGCTTACATTCCGGCCAATCTCTTTATCCCCTGAAACCAAGTTTGAATGCAAAAGATAATGCAATATTTACCATAAATATTACTCTGTTCCACTACTGTAATTTTTATCTCCTAATTGAAATATTTCCTATTTTCCTTGCCTCAGTGAGCTATTTTAAGGAATAGCTGAATGAGACTGTGTTGGAAGACACACGAAGTACTGCTCAAAACAGAGGGCTTTTTTTCAGAGAGCAAAATACACAAGTTCTAAAATAAGTCTACCTGACATGTACCTAGATTGTTAAAAATTGGCCCTCCCACCAACTTTCATAGCCAAGTCATTATGAAAGCAGAATTCATTAAAAGTTATCTGAAGAGCACCTATATGTCAAGGCTGGATATAATCCTTGTGTGAGGGTTGACATAGGCTACAAAAATGTCCTCCCATCTAAAACATCCTTTTGAGTGCCACCATATCACTGTTCTTTCCTGAAGGAGAGGTCTGATTTTTAAGGGACATTGTAAGATTCCTTAAACCTCAGCAAACCATACTTTGCTCAATACTTTTACTTCAAAATGCAAAGAATCACTTTAAATTTTTCACAGTTATCTTAAAATAGGAAACTACGGGGGGGAAAAATAATTTCAGACAACAGCCCAGCAACTGAATAGATTACTTGATGCCATCCCCAAAACCTGGCTCACAAAATATCTGGCTCATTGGTCAGGGAAATGGGAAGTCTGTGCAGTACCTGATCTATTAGTCTGAGCTGCTAAATTTTTCTCTTTGCCTTTCCATCCCTGATGCATTTTAGCCAGCACAATCAGTGTGATTAAGAAGATGTTTTAAGACAGTGCAAGCCACCTGTGAGACAATAGATACATAAAAGCAAGGGTCAGGAAAAGGACCTGCTCTGGGGCTTGGATGGAGCTGCTCCTCCATCATGCAGCAGAGTGAAAAAAACAGGTGTCTGCTTTAGGACAAGGGAAACATTAAGAAAAAGAAAGGTATAAAAAAGGAAAAAGTACAACTGAAGGGTTTCCATCTTCCTTTTGCTTTCCTGCCCCCCTTATCACCAACAGAAACGTAACAAATTGAAAGACTTGGTGTTGTCAGTGAATCAGGGTCCAGCCTCCATTGGTATCTAGAATCCAATTTGAAATCATCATGCCATATTCCAGGTAATAGATATAAAAGTTTCTGCAGGAGACAAAGCACCTGAAGTTGGATCACATCATCAGTTTTATACTGATGAGACATTGGATTTCTATTACATATCCAAAGAGTGAACATCTGTCTTACCAGAAAGCTTATTCAGGCTCAGCCAAAAGCTTTCATATTCAGGGATACATGTCATAATTCGAGCCTAGTGAACTGGAGATATTCTGGGGGAAGAAACATGCCAGCACAGAATATTTTAACACAGCTGAGATTGGTCTAATGTGGAAAGGACACTCAGAAAAAAAAAAGCCCAGAGTCTTGGAGTTTTCTATTCCAGTTTAATTCTGAGCAAATTTTTTTCCTGTAATTCTAGTCTGCTATACACACACTGGACACCTAATAAGAGATAAAGCCATTCTCAAAAAAAAGAAAAAGGAACATTAAACAAAAGAACAGTAAACTTCAAAAGCATTGGCTCTCAAATAACTTTAAAGCATGTGAGTTTTTTTGTAATCCCAAGATAAGGCTGACTTCCCAAGACTCAGTAAGCCTCCAGAAAGCATTTCTTTCTGACCATCAAGGAGATCAGGCATCAGGGGAATCTCCCTTAAAGTACACAGGGAAAAGCAAGCTTTGAATGTGCATGCCCTGGTTTGCCTCCTAAAGGCAGCTGCCTGTGCAGTGAACAACCTGCACACCACACACCTTCCCAGAACACCCAAAGTCAGCTGGGTGACTTTATTGCCCAATGTGACCATAAAATGGAAGCTTCCTCGAGTCATACCATGCTATAAATCAAGCAGCAGTTAGAAAACTTGTCTTTGCATGAGGACTTCTAGAAGACAATCCATTTTGGATACTTAGGTATCCAGGTACAAAACAAGAGGGTCCAACCTGGAAACAACTTCTTCACACAAGCAGCACCATCAATTTTAATGTAACTATTTGCATGAATTAGTCTTTTGCAGAATCATGACTTTATTTCTTAAGTACCTTTTGTAGAAATTGCATCCTAAAGCCACTTATGGAATTAAATAACACTCTCCACTCTCTTGTATCTGACATAAATTACAGAAAACAGCATCATAAAGATATTGCACGGTGAATAAATTAAACCATTCAGTCGTAAGGCCAATGACCAAAGGAAAGAAAAATTAAGAGACATAGGCAAAGGAGGAAAGATATGTTTCAAGATGAGGTTTGAAAAGAGGTAGAGTTGATGAGGCAGAGAGACATATTCATGCAATGGGACTGAGTACCAAGAAAAACTTTCAGATGTTCTGATTTCCAGACAAACCAACCATGGACAGGCTTGACTAGACACATGGTACACGGATGCTACACATCTTCCTACACAAACAGCAATTCTCACACCTCACAAATTAATTATAGGCAGAAGCCTGGTGCTTGACTGGTCTATAACTTGTTATCTCTCTAGTTTTTCAGTTCACTGCCCTATAAAAGGCATTTATGCTAGCACAAATCCAGCAAGACACTAGGAGTATAGCTTCAACCCATAAACCAGAGACATACGGGGTGTTTCCTGAGAGAAAGAACAACATTTGTATAGGTACTCCAAACCCTCCTGTGGTTATGTGCAGCCAACTTGGGATGCTGGCAATCCAAGATGCTGAACAGGTGGACAAGATTGCTGCAGTCACAGCAGTATAGTCACAGCAGAAACTACAGTCAGGTGGCACCGGGTTTGGTTTTCACTTCTATCAAAACTCAGGGGCCATACCCACATTCATGTTTAGGTGTCCTGTGCCACTAATTTCAATAGAACTTAGATACCTAAATACCTCCATTAGCACAGGCTTTGTGCCTGGTCTTCAACAAGTCATTTAAAGATTGTGTATCTCAAACCCTTGTCAGTCAAGCTGGGATGTTAGCTCTTGGTAAGAATAAATTAAGCTAGTGAAAAGTTCCTGTAAAAACACACAGCACTAGATCCATAATATCTGCTCAACTTTGTGTGTCACATCAACCAAGAGACCAACAACCCAATGCCACAATTAGAAACAGTTGCCAGATAGGGCTTATTGCCACTACAGCCAGAGCAAGACTCTGTCAGACCCAGGAAGCGATTCTGCAAGTTCATTTAAAACCTGCTTGTATGTCAGTTTCATCAGAGCTGATGAAACAAAGCTGGAGTCCACGGGAAGAAAAACACATATGATAGGTCTATCTCTAGAACAAGTAGTGAGCATTTAGGTTCTCAGCTCTGGCAATTACTTTTCATGTTTCTCAAGCCCAGTCACACTGGCCTGTTTTTTCCATGGTGGTATCTTTTTTTACATCATGGGAAAATATAGGCTTTGATTCACGATGCACTGAGCATTTCCAGATTCTTAGAATCACAGAACTGTAGAATTGTCAAGGTTGGAAGAAACCTTTAAGATGAGCGAGTCCAACCATCAACCCAGCACTATCACTGTAATCACACTATTTTATCTGAAGGTACAGCCAAAGCGTGCTTCCATGAGCGCTGGCTGTGAGGAGAGTCAAGCAGATTGAAGAACTCATGAAAATGCACCACTGCTTTTGAAAACTTGGATATTAACAGCCCTTCCTCTCAATTCTCTCCCATTATGCAGAAATGTATCTGCTCAACATACCAGGGCATAACGAAGCTGAAATGAAAGCTTAGACATAATGTAAGACTCTTGGAAGGAGCTGCCTCAGAGGAATGATTGCTTAGCAAATTCCTCCAAAGAAAAGGAAGGGACACATGTTATGTCTTGCTGAGCTTGACTGTTGAAATGACACCCCAAAGATTGTGTGGTACATGGCAAGGGTAGACATTTGCAAAACAGACACATTCTTAATATGCTCTTTAAGTCACATGGACACCACTTATTCTTCATTAGGCTGACAATCCCTGATCATGAAAGGACAAAGACTATGTAGCCTGGGAGCCAGGAGGTCAGCTTTACTGAATGAATTTATCAATAGAGTTAGAGTTTCAATTTATCTAATATGCTTTACCTAATAAGGCAGGTCCTGTCGTAATTGCTGTTGTAGAGATAGGAGGTTAATCTTGCAAGTGACAGCACTGGACTCACCTGCTGAGAGATGATCTGGAGCTCCCCAATAAAACATTCATGGCTTCATGCCTCCTCTGCTGCACTTAAATCTATGTTAGCAGTTTCAGAAAGCTAAGAAGCCAGGTCTATGCTCTGCAGTGATCAGTGGCACCACAGTTAGATATCATTGCATTCGGCTCAGTCAGATAAAAGTTTAGTCTTTGGTAGATTTAGTAGTGGGTGGAAATGACAGATGGAATTTAAGTCTTTTGTTCAAAGGCTTTGTTCTCCTCCTGCATTAGTGCAAAGAAGTTTTCCATGATGTTTTGCTTTCTTTCCAAGAGACCTGAAGCACCAAACATTTTGCTTTATTCCCCCTGGAAAATAAAATAAAAGAAAAATATCATCTTTACTGAGTACAGTGTGAGGAGAGGGAAAGGGCAAAAAGGGACACACATCCACCACTTCCCTACTGAGGGGACCCTGAGAAGATTACAAAGGGTAATTGAAGGATTTAGAAAACAAGGAACTAGAAGTAACTGATAAGAATGGCAGAACTTAATAGGAATGACTCTGCCATGCAATCAAAGTTACAGTGTGGTTGAGTAGCACTTACAAACTAGTTACACCACACTATTAAATCCAGGGGGCAGAGGTTGCTTTCATCTGTTAATGACAGAGTTAAGAAAGACTATGATTATCAGGTGAAAAATGGTACTCAAGTGTGAATCATCGAGCTCCCCAGACTACTGTTTTCTTTCTGAAAAATAACGAGCATCTCCTCCACAATGGTCATGTTACTAGTGCAGGTCAAGCACAGAATATGATTTATTGGTATCCTATTTATTATCCTTAGATGGATGTTACACTTTCAAATTGCTTTTTATAAAAGTGAGGTAGTTAACAAAGATACGATGGACATAATTTTAAACTTGTGACCCAGTTAAGGTTATAAATACCTGCAATCTCAGCAAATACCAGTCTGCAATGGGGAATCAGTAAACTGCCACCAGTTCACCAAGGAATTCAGCTGAAGAAGACTCAGAAGAAGAAAAGCAAGAAATATAACAGCTGAAGGTTTAAGTCTAGTTAGCAGTGGCAAGGCCAAATACAGTCCTGGGCAATAATTTCCTCAGAAGTTGATAAAAATATCTCTTAAAAGGCCTTTTTCAAGCTACATTCAGAATAGCTTGTTTGATTTGCTTCTTCCTGAAGACTGATAGTCAGGTATAGAGGAAGAACCTAGACAACAAAGAATTCAGCAGTAGACTAAAACATAAGGGTTAAGACAAAATTATCAATATTTCAATCCCTAAAAGGAATCCCTTTTGTTTCATCAATAAATTCTTCTGTGAACAAAATGGAATTTGAAAATCCTTGAAAAATCCTACTGGAAAAAGGCACACAAGGGTTAGAATAATTTGGAAGATGCAGCATAAGTGGAGCCATACTGAATATGAAGATGAGACACATTTAGTTTAAACCTCAGAAAAGGATTTTCTCAAAGGAGGATGAAACATAATGTTTGCTATGTGCAAAACATAAAGATTGCATCACCATCCTTTTAGATACAGCATATGAACATATCTGCTGAAAGTCAAAAGTGAAAGACTCTAGGAAGCTGCCAGACCTAGGGAAAATGAGTATTCTGCAAATATATTTATTTTACATGTAAAGCAAAGCAAAGAAAAATGTTGTTAAATATTTACTCATCACCCGGTAGCTTATTAATCTTTGTTGCAGCAAATACAGCTGACTGTGGAGTGTGGGCAGAGATGGTCCTTACCAATAAATGAGTGGAGGATGCACCGCCACAGCCTGGGGCTCCCAGGTGAGCAGAAGCCCTAACAGGAGCAGTGACTCAGCTGCGTGAAGAGCAGAAGCACAGGCAAACCTGCCCCTTACTCTTACATCTTCTTGCTTTTGTTTTTGCTCTGATTTCCTTCATCTGGTCCCCAGGGTTATCCTGCTCCATCAGACATCTCACAGCTATTGCTGCAGCACCACTCCATCATCACTGGAGACATGGACTATATTCTGATCACCTACTTTAGTCACTTAATATTGAGGGTTGCAACACCTGAAAATCAAATGCCTTGTCCCAGCCTGATGACTCAGGAGCAAAGGTTCCTTAGCAGGTCCATGGGGAATCTGATTCAGGTCATCAAATGTCTTTTTCTCCCCTTGGTCCACTAGGTTTCCCGAACATGGAATTTTCTACCACCACCTGGAAGGAAATGCTGGTTCCTAGCAGGCCTGCACTGGAGCTAGGTTCAGTTTCACACCACTGCTTGCTAAGAGAAGACTCAGTAGTTCAGGTAACCTTCTGATGGATCAAGCAGTCACAGAGATAACCTGCCTTTGCACAACCAGGTGGTGGTGATCGCCAAACACAGGAAGAGGAGACTTAAAATCTGAGCTCTACTTCATGCTGAGGGCATCAACCCCATCAAAATCCCATTTCCCTGGCACTACCTGGCTGTACAAGGTGCACACTAGGAGAAAATGTTCCCTTTCCTAAAATTGTGCCTTTTTGTCCCACTACACCCTTCTGTGCAGGACTCATAGCACCAGAGAACAGACAGGGAACCTGCCTGCACCCTCCAGAAGAAGTGAGAGAGGTTTGATTCATGGTTGCTGTCATTCAAAGGCCCTCATAAATTCAAGCCTCCTGGAGCAGGAAGCAGATGACCTTGAGAGAGTCTCCTCCTCATGAATCACATGGAGAAAGTTCCTTGATTAGCTCTTGATTAAAAAAAAATTTAAAAAATAAATTAAATTAGCATATCACACATGGAAAAGACCACAAAACAGTTAACAGAGAGCTTCACTGGAAAATGTGCTGAGTTGCAGTGGGCTCTGACAATAAAATCATGACTGGCTGTTTTCCTTGGGGAAACTCTGGCCTTCAAGTGTGAGTTATTTTGCGAAAGTCCAAAGGTCTATGTTATGCAAGAAGGCAGATTAGATGGTCATAGCAGTCCCTTCTGGTCATTTGCAATTAATCTGTGACATGATGTCAGAGGGTTGGTTCATCACAGCCCAAAAAAAAGCAATTTCCTTGCTGATAAATGAAACGTAAATCAATTTCTAGTCCTAGATGAGGATGGGATTCCACTGGTCCCTAGGGGCTGTTTCCCTGTTCAGGCTCTGAGCTACTGAGCAAGGCACTGCTGGACCAAACAGCATGTGCTCTTGCCAGGACCTGGATGTATTCTCCCTGTTTCTAGCAAAATCACAGCCACAAAAGGTGAATTCTGGCTTCTGATGAGTTTAGATGGGGTCTTGGCTTCCAAAGGAGTACAGAGTGCTCAATGATACACAGCTAAACAAATGATGGAAATCAGGGAAGATAAAAATGGGCTGATATTTATGCTGCAGGATCACAACCTCACTGGTCTACATTCTCCCCACTGATTTAGTTCTTCAAGTCAAGATTGGACACTGAAAGACAGTTTTCAGGAAATTTTGCTACAAAATTGTGCAGGTATTGAGTAACTGATTCCCAAATACTTGTATGGTGCCAGAGGCAATGCTCTTCTTACCTCCTGTTCCCCAGGGAGGGAAGTAAAATATGAGAGGTCATGGCCAAGAGATAAAAATTAAATAAGTAAAAGAGGAGGGGTTGAAAGTGGAATCAGCAATATCCCAGTCCCATGCTCCTAACACCAAGTTTCACAATCCCTCAAAGGCCATTCCTTCCATTTCCAAGACTCATACAACTTAAATCTCCATGTAAATTTAAATCTTCATTTAGATAGCACTGTTTTCTCGTCCCTGTACTTGGATCTTACAAAGTGAGAAAATAACTGTGGTCAGAGCCTGTGCCTTTTTCAGCTGAGGAATGGCTGTAATTCGAGATGGCAGAAGGAAACCAAACCACAAAATGAGTTATGCACCATGATCCTCAAGCACTGAAACCGGGTGGATTACATTGCCACTACATTCTTAATGATACCACTGCCAAGAAGATTTCTTTACAAAGCAAAATGTAAATGTAAGATTTTCATTAATGCAGTTGCAGAAATAATACAATTTATTACATTTTTTAAATTTCTCATTGGTTATGTGTAAGTATAGAACAGAATGATTGATGTACGCGTTTGCAAAGGACAGCTACAGAGGAACAGCTCAGAAATAATGTGAAGTGCACAGTGTCTTTATTTTGTACTTGAGGCATCTTCCCAGTCAATGAACCTCTGTGGAAGATTAATGTCATTTGAACTTTTATTGTGGAATATCATTCGTGCACTGTCACACTTCGCACAAATGGTGCTTCAGTCACAGTTGGGTAACACTCCAGCATATTATTTCCCAGGCATTTGAGAGTTTAGAGAATTATTGAAGGGCAAACTGTACTCATTTGGTAATAAGGCAGAGCGCAGTTGCAGTCTCCATATGAATTCAACAAATGGAATCAATGTTAATTTCATTGAACCTAGCAAAATAGTTGTGGTAATAACCCCAGTGAAATATTCCACTAGAGAAAAGAGATGGAGAATAATGTCACGTTTTATATCACCTACACAAAGGATTCTAGAAAAAATACAGAAATGGGAAAATGTGGAAGAAACACCCTAATAACTTCTGAAAAAAATATACTCATTTGAAAATCAAAATTGTTATTTCTCCCTTTGATTTTAAAAATTCTCTGCAGAGGAAAGAATTAAAGAAACCAACTGAGATTCACATCCTATTTTCACCAACTACATCCAGCTTTAAGGCAGTCTAAATGTTTCAATTTGGCATTACTGTTTGTGCAAATACACGTTATACTGATCCTGAAAGTAAACATTTCCTAAAGCTATGATTTGTTAGCACTGTCTTCACATATTATAGTCAATTAGTCAATAATTAGTTGAATAATTAAAAATATCATCATGCAATGATGTTGCCTTACTTTTAAATTAAGGACTCATTCAGAAGCTGATTCCTATTTCTGATCATATGTTTCTTTGCTGCTAAGCACAGAAAGTTTAAGCACATAAGCCCCTTGGTTGCTTTTCCTCCCTTTTATATTTAAAACAGGATTCTGTTAATAAACAGACAAGTACTCATTAATATGCAGTCACCAGCAAAGACACAAATGTACAACTAAATATTTCTGCAGCTCCCCCAGATGCAAATATATCTGTAAGAACCATCACCAATGTGTTAAAGATCTTTAGAGCTTTAGTTCTTCTCATGAAACTATGGTTGCTGATATTACCAATTATTTTATTAGGGCTATGGTTCAGGTATACAATATCGGGTATACAATATTAGCAAAAAACTAAGCAAACAAACAAAAAAGCCTACAATAAAACAAACTCACTAACTGAAAATGAGAGGTCCCTTGCAGAATTATCAAAATATCTCCTATACACAATCATGAAGTGCACAACACCCCAGCAGCCACCATGGTTTCAGTATCTTTAGACACTTACTTGGAACAGAGAGATATGAGCCTTTAGAAAGGCCCTGATGCCATGCAGGGCACATGGCACCACTGTTAGAGAAAGAGAGAAGTGTCAGGGCTGTGTAGTGGCACCCAGAAAAGTAACTTCTATATAAACATCACAGCCATAAGACAACCAAAAGCAGGAATTCAGTGTGTCTTTAACCATCCATTCATTTATCTGGTTCCCATCTATCTATGCCAAGGCTGTAGGACTGCCAGCTTGCAAGGTCTGCATGGAGGGACTAGGATAGCTTGGAGTGAAGCAAGGCACACACTTTGCCTCACCCTTCAAAGCTAAATCTATGTTACTAACATAGAAAAAGAAATTTATTACTCCAATTCTCTCAAATCACTATATTCATGCTCCTATCTAGCTACCTTTTGTAGCCATTTCAATGACTAAAAATATTCTGAGAGTTTATTTTATCTAGATACACAGTTATCAAAAGGGTTGCATGGTGCTATGCCATGCTCCATTGCAGCCACCTCCTTCCTCTTCACCTTAGGGCTGTGAAGAGACCTTATCTCCCTGCAATCTCAAGAAGTTAGAGTTGGTAACAAAATCAAAACAAACACTGGACTATTCATTAGTTCACCTGTAGATGGAAGTGGAGACCTGTGCAGAAGAACAGTTACAACTTGGACAAAACTCTTGTCAATCATCTCATATCTTTAAAAATGCTATTCTTTCAGCAGATGCAAACCATTCCTATCAAAACTCATAGAACTTACATTATTCTTAAGGTCATTTAAAATCACCACTATAGGCCAAGACATCCTGAATTAAATCTCAGTAACAAACATATCCTAATGATTGGAGGATTAAATACTGAACCACAGAACCACAGAATGGGTCAGGTTGGAAGGGACCACAGTGGGTCATCTGGTCCAACCTCCCTGCTCGAGCAGGGTCATCCCAGAGCACATGGCACAGGATTGCATCCAGATGGTTCCTGAATATGTGCAGTGAGGGAGACTCCACAACCTCTCTGTGCAATCTGTCCCAGTGCACAGTCACCTGCACAATAAAGAGGTTCCCCATATTCCAGTGGAACTTCCCAGGCATCAGTTTCTACGCACTGCCTCTTGTCCTATTGCCTGGCACCAACAAGAAAAGCCTGGATCCATCCTCTTGACACTCCCCATTCAGACACTTGTATACATTGATAAGGCCCCCTGTCTCTTCCTGAGGCTGAACATGCCCAGCTCCTTCAGCCTTTCCTCATCAGAGAGATGCTCCCTGAATCATCTTTGTAGCCCTTCACTGGACCTGCTCCAGGAGCTCCATGTCTCTCTTGTACTGAGGAGCTCAGAACTGGACACAACACTCTAGGTGTGGCCTCACCAGGGCTGAGGACAATTCAGACCACTGAGGGGAGAGAACTGAGTTAAGAGATCAAGACTTGACTCCGGTTATGAAGGCAAGCGTGCAATTCCAGTCATGCATAACATAAACTTCTAAACCAAATGCATCCAGTACACTATCAAAAAGATTCATTTTTGTAATATAGATGTTTTTTCAAGAAAACTCTCAACCATAATTGGTACCAAGATGTGGGCTTGGCAGGTGTATAGAAAACTTCAATTTTTGTCTCTTAATACATGGTACTAGAGATGGGAAACATTTTTGCCTTCATACAGGACCCAGATGGCAAACTGTGAAAGCTTAATTTCAAGAGCATTCAGGCTGACAGCTCTACAAGCAGCAAGCTGAATTTAACTTATGTGATTATGACACATACACAGGACTCTTCAACCAAGTGGTCCAACACTCTACCTATTAGAGGCATGGCTATGAGATCTGTGAGTGCTGCATGAAAGCCTTTACTGTGCAGATCAGGTCTGGATCACTACGCTAGGAACCACACGTGCACGTGCAACACACTGTAAGTACAACTTACTTCCAGGGTCTAGCTTGTCAAGCAGAATATTCATTCTATTTCTGCTTTTGCAAAGGGTAATGAAGAGTCTAAACCTAAAGGGTTTCGCTTGTGTTATGCCTCACTTAACTCCACACTACTGACAGCCCAGTGCTTCTTTCTGTGTTTCTTAAAATCCTGTCCCTATGTAAGCCCAAGACCTCTGACCCTGAGATGTATGGCTGTGCAAGCCAGAGCAGCAGCATTTGTCAAGACTCTAAAAAGGGAGAAAGGGTCTTCAGGCCACTGGTGGTATGTTGATAAAAATTAATAAGCTCAACTGTTCAGCATTTCAAGCCAAGCAGTGGGAAACAAATTGTCTCCCAGCCGAATAAGAAGCAAGCAGTCAGACAGCTTATCAGCAAGCAGTTAATGAGACTCCAGTATTCTGAGAATCTCTTTCATCCAGGCACAAAGTTAGCAAAAGGACTAATAATTGTATGGTAATATCCCATCCTTCGTTTCAGGCACCTCCTCCTCTCCCAGGTGCAAAGGTTGGTTTAAGTTTCTTTGGGTTCCACATTATTTTAAGGTGTTTGTATATTTTAACAGTTGCAGATATGCAGTCAGATTCTGGAACACTGAACAGAAATGCATTAAAGCACCACCTTTTGTCCTTTCTAACATTTCTTTATATACCACTACGGCACAGCTCTTTAAGGCTGAACTTCCTGTCCCTATTTTTGGCAATGTTTGATGTTCTTTTTATGTATTTACTTTGATACTTTATAGGTAGCACCCTTGACCCTCATAGGCTATTCTAAGTAAGAGGAAACCATGACAAAATAGTTGATCCTGATAGTGAAATTAAGCATGTCTAGAGAGAATTGACAGCAACACATGACCTTTCTCAAAGTTGCAGCTGACTGTATATTAAGTTAACCAAGCATTCCTGAACTTATTAATGCTGGGATTTGACAGACACTTCGCATCATCCTGTCATCTTTAACACTTTTTGAGGTATCCTGATCACTGACTTTGCCTCCTTCAGCAACCCAGTGGTAGCTACTTGTCTCCCTTTCTCCCTGGCTTCCCATGACACCTTGATTTGGTCTGGATCTCCAGATCTCAGCCTATCTGTTTTACCTTAACTCACAAAACTCCCTTTAAAACCCTATTTCTGTAACTTTTGGCACTAGGAAGACACGAGTGATAAAAAAGGCTGGAGAGGCTGTTACATGTCTGACTGAAGAGCTGTGTGATCATCCTCCTTTTACTCTGCTCACAACATGAAGGGGTTCCTCAGTGACAAGATCATCATTTGCTTGTCCCTGTTAGACATAAATAGCCATTTGGGATAATAAAGGGAGGGATATTTCCTATGGAGGTTGCTAGTGTTGCAGTCTCTTAAAAAGATTAGTCTCTAGAAGTATCTAGTGTGTCTAATCATCTCAAGGGTCAATTGGAAAGAAGATTAAGAATGGTCTGATCCAATTAGCAGGGATTTGAGGAAGAAACAAAGAAAAGTTGTAGATTAACCCTTAACAAATCCTCAGGCACAAGTCTGAGGAATTGATACAGATTCTGCATAGCTGTACAAGTATGTGTTCATCTTGGTATGTGTGGTCTTAATGGGATCATTGCTGCAAGGGCTTTGCCTTCCAGCTAAGGTTCTCCTGTTTGGTGTGTGCACCTCAGATGAGATGGCACAGAGCACCCAACTCCCTCTGCAGCTACATCCAGTCTGGAACACTGTCATTAACCAGCTGGGGGAAAACCTGATGCCTTCATCTGCCCAGGTTAGAGCTAAAGGGTGAAACATTGGATGACTTCCTTAAGTCACACAGGTACAGCAGGGAACATGGCCCTGGGATCACCAACCAAAAATTACTGCCCACAACAAAGAACTTTTCTACCTGGAGGTAGAAGAAGCAATAAGAATTAATCCCAAAGTAGTATCACAAAGACCATCAGGAAATGGGCACAAGTTTCTATTGCACAAGGTATTTGTAGAAAAAGCATCATCTTTACTTTAGTTTTAAGTGTTGCCACTAAAACTCCATGAAATCCAACTGTAACAATTAAACTAATGAAGATCCAGCAGATGTTGTATCTGTGATATTTTATAGCATTATTTTAACTGGGGAAAGAATCCAGTTTTGCTAAAATATTAATGAAAGCATGCTCATTTTGCTTCTGAATTCACTAAATGCCTCTGTTCAATAGCTTGTTCCTGTTTCCAGTTCCCACTGTTGCTACTTCATCTTACTAGTAAGAGAGCAAGAGGCAAAAACAAAGACCTAATAGTCTTTGTGCACTCAACTGTTGAATGTATGCTGTGAAGAGGACAACACAGAGGCTGACATGAACATATTTTCTCCTCTATGAGTGCACCTTGGAAACATGTTCAATTGAAGCCAAATTGAATTCAGCCCCCTCAAATTTCTTTTTGATTATGTCCGTACTGTATGAACAAAAGTCACAGGAGACTTTCCAAGTCTTGAGCTTCAAACTGCAAATCTCATTTTAGACAAAATACCCCATAGTAAACTGGGAGGTTTTCACATAACAACTATGTTTGACTTACTAGGAAAACATAAAAAACCTCAAGTTTTGCACTCAGCCTAAGTCACAGGATCACAACTATCTAGGCTTGCCATAAGTCCTTGCCACTTGGAATATTTCTAAAGGCCAAGAGTGAATTCTCATTTCTGACTGTCAGGAGAAGTTCTCTTTTCTGTCCCCACAACAGAAACCTCAAATTCTATCATTTCCATAACAAGCAATCCTGTGCCTTTTTTTTCTGAATCACTCTGCTATATGTGCCTCTCTCCTGTTATACATCTGCTGTGGCACAGGCTCATTTCCCCACTGTCATTCTCTGAGTCAGTATTTGTACTTCTGTCTCATATTATGAAGAAAACATCTCTAGTGGCACTACATTTTAATTGGTATGAAAATATTTGGTAGCATAGTCAGTAACACCCACAACTTTCATTTACTGCTTCTCTCTCTATGGAATACTGATATCATCATCCACTTTTAAATGGCATTATTCTATGCCTGTTTTTTATTTTACTGATGGGACTTCTAGTTTTGAGCAGTTAATTCTACTATTATGTCAGACTCCTTTCAGGGAAGTATCCTAGAGACATGAGAAGGGAATTTAATCAGACCACAAACATCAATAGACTTTACACCAACATCTTCAATTACACTTACAACCAGAGGCTGACACAAGGTCAGATAGGACCATAAAACAAAGCTATTCCTGAAATTTCTGTGGGTAGGTCTTCTTGGTCAGCAGCTGTGGCCATAGACCAGGCTGAATTCTGTTGGAAAAGTCCCATGAGGGAAATAACCACGACCACGTGTCCTGTGTATTACACACTGTTAGAATATCAGAGCCTTTACACCTGCAGCAATTTTATGAAATTTAACTTATATATAATGTAGGGTATGGTAATGAACATGCACTGTGGGTGGCAAGAGGAAGTCTATAAACAGACTGTTGTCTATTCAGAAACATTCAGGTAACAAGAAGAGCCTTTAGAACGAATACACACAGCATTTCTCTCTCCTGCACATATGTGCATCCATAGCCACCAAATCAACTGACCTTCCAGTAACACATTTTAAATAGAGCCTACAACAGGAAAAAATACTTGTTTCTGGTTGCTGTCCTTTGGAATAAAGTGCATACAGGGCATAGTGAAAAAGATCTTCTAAGTTCTAAATTAAAATGCCTTTTTTTGCCCCTTCTGTATTGATGGTCTCAATAACAGTGGCACTAGTTTCCTCTAATTTCAGAGTTAATTCCCCTGTGTTTTAGAAACTAAGCCAGACAGTGCAAGGGCATCACTTTCTAAAAGAAACTTAGAGCTCAGATTTTGGCTGCATTAACCTGGGCCTAACTTTACATGTACCAGCACAGCTAAAGGGTGCAGACCTCTCCTTTGCCCCACTCAACATTCCACACACCCATGGACCAACCCCCCAGCCACAGCAGCCAGGAGACACTCCTGGTGCCAGCACCATCCTTGCAGGGGAATCAGCTCTCCCTTGGAAGGGAGGAGCCAGGCTGCCATCCCTGCTCCCATTGCTGAATGAGGCACAACACAGTCCTAAAGAAAAATAAACACACAGACAAAACCTTAGGCACTCCCAGGAAATATTTCTTTGTGTTTCTCACTAACTCCTCATTTAGATGGATGGTCTTTCAACATGTAACACCATGAAAAACACCAGAAGAGATGAAGAAGAGAGGCACTGCTCAGATTCCTGTGTTTTAAAGTCAGCCAGAAGTGATGACAGCGATGGGGCATGGGGTGAAAACCCGTACAGCAGCCTCAGCCATGTTCTGGGCAGGTCTGAGAGCCGACCACCAGCCTCTGTGACTGTTCATGCAAACTAAACCTACAAACTCCTCGGCAATACCTGGGGCCTGGCTCAAACGTGGGTCTGGAGGTTGAACCAAAAGGAATGTCCCTTGCTCTGGAACCAATGTATGACCTAGAAGGGGGCATTTATTTGCAAAGAATCAGGGCAGAATGCTGATTTCTGCTATATTTGGGATAAAACTAGGATTCAGCTATCCTGTGCTTACACTGCTGTCAGGTAGACCAGCTCAGAACTTCTGTCACTCAAGCAGGTGGCAAACGGAGCATAAATCTGCAGATATTTACACACAGACATACAAAACCCACTATCCATTCTGTTTCATGGGTCATTAAGATCGTCTGTAGCTCTTTATATGCAGTTATGAATAAATTAATTGTAAAAAACAAACAGTGGTCTTTATTTAGAGACAAAAACTCACTTCCAGGAGTAAAAAAAAAAAAACCAAACCAAAAAACAACATCAAAAAACCCCCAACAAAATAAAAAATTGAAGAAATGTAAGCATGAGATTCATATGAGAACAAAGAAAGTGTAATGCTCCGTCTATGAAAACCACACAAAGTTCGGCAGAAAAGTGAAAGAATATGTTTAAAAGAAACAAACAAAAAACAAAACCCAAGGAAGCCAAAGACGGGAAGGCATCTACAGCCCCGCACTCCAGCCGGGAAGGCGCGGGGGGCTGCGGTGCCAGCATCCCCCGGCGGGCTCCCCTCTCCCTCGCTCCCTGCCTCCCTCCATCCATCCGTCCTTCGTTCCTCGCTCCCTTTGCCGCGTTCCCCGCCGCCTCCCGGCCATCGGCACGTCCATGCTGCCATCTAGTGCTGCCGCCCCGCTGCGCACCCGGCGCGCCCGGCACCGCCCGGCGCTGCGGCAGCGCCGCAACAGGTGCGGGACAGACCCCGCAATTCGGGAGGGACACTGGGGCGCTGGAGCCGGGCCAGAGAAGGGAAAAGGAGCTGGTGAAGGGTCTGGAGCACAAGTCCAGT
The DNA here is from genome assembly GCA_034509425.1 of Eopsaltria australis. NCBI lineage: Eukaryota > Metazoa > Chordata > Aves > Passeriformes > Petroicidae > Eopsaltria > Eopsaltria australis. Next base: position 2,144,427 of record JAVTVJ010000144.1, on the reverse strand, counting down.
GAGGAGCGGCTGAGGGAGCTGGGAGTGTTTAGCCTGGAGAAAAGGAGGCTCAGGCGTGACCTTATTGCTCTCCACAACGCCCCAAAAGGAGGGTGCAGCCCGGGGGGGCTCGGCCTCTTCTCAAGGGCAGTCAGAGAGCACGAAAGGTCAGTCGTCAGCTGCACTAGGGAAACTTCTGGTTAGACATTAGGAAGAAATTCTTTGCAGAAAGGGTGCTTAGATATTGGAATGGGCTGCCTAGGGAGGTGGTGGAGTCACCATCCCTGGAAGTGTTTAAGAAAAGACTGGACATGGCACTTTGTCATGGTCTATTTGAAAAGGTGGTGTTCAGCCACAGGTTGGACTCAGTGATCTCAGATGTCTTTTCCAACTTGTGATTCTGTGATTTACTAGCTTTCCATCTTGTTTAATGTGCAGAAGAGTTTTCAACAGGTAACAGAACATCTCCTCAGAGCTGGCAGTACCAACTGCCAGCCAAGGGGAACAGCCCTCAGTGGCATTGCTGAGGCCCAGGATACAACTCTGGAGTCTGACACAGGCCCAGGTAAACTGTAATGGGAATGGGCACAGGCAGCATCAGCCAAAAGATGTGCAAACACCTGAGATACAATACAAGTGCAGTTTCTTCCTAGAGTCTCTTCCCATACAGCAGGAAACCAGCATGCCATGAGTCCAAAGGCTCAATTAGCTTTAGGTGTTGCTGCAAGCATCTCTTTATGTGGGGAGTCAGTCAGTCCCTCCTTCCCACTGCCCCTTCACGCAGGAGGTTTAGGATGATCAATGAGATGGACATGGAGCATCAGCCAAGCCAGCACTGCAGGTCCAGAGGCTGAAAGGGGAGGAGGTGGGGAGAGTTTTCCCTCTGCATCAGAAGTGCCCTTTAAAAAGTGCCTCTTTAGAGTCTTCATAGCATTTACACAGTCATCAATCACTAAGTAGCAGCTTGGGGAACAAGGCCAGACCAGAAACTACCAAGAACTACCTGAACTACCTGAGCTGGTGGTAGTAGAAGTTCAGGTGTCCTTCCTGCCAGCACTAGTGAGTTGCACAAGCAGCCACCCAGGGCCCTGGAGGAGAAACCAATACTTCCAAACAGAGAAGAAAGAAGTTTCCTGATATCCCACATTTTAATTTATGCAAGAATCATCCAGGAGGGGAGATGACACAGCTTCTCTTCATAATCTTCACATCCCAGAGACAATTTCTGTGATTTCAATAATTTGTGTGGGGTGAGAGTTACTAACAGCCCCCTCCTATCTTGGCCCTTACATCCAGTGCTGCTCAGTCAAGTCTCTCTGACTTCAATCAAATACTTCACTTTACCAAATCCCAAAGGAGAAAAAACTCTCTGTCCTGCTATCCTGCTTTCCCTGATTGAAAAGTGAGATGCAGAGTTATGGCAAGCAAAGCATGCAAAAGAAAACAAAGGAAAACACAATCTAGAAGACTCTCAATGCTTCAAAACCACCAAGCCAGGGAAACAGGAAAAGGCTGCATGAACCAGCAGAATGAAGCTGAGGCCAGTGAGGAATTAGCAAAGTAAGAAGGGAGGAAAACTGTTTTCACTTTTCGGTTTGTTTTGTTTTTCTGATGCAAAGCCTTAATTTGAAAGGAAAACAATTCTACAAGGTCTCAATTTTCATTAAAAACAAGCATCCCTAATCCTCACAGCTGCAGAGACAGTGGGAAAAAAAGCTTGGAACTGCACTCTAGCATACCCAAACATCAGGATAAAACAAGCAAGAAACAAAATTACTGGGTTTGAATCCTCAGGGAATTTAAGTCCAGTTTCTAGTGGAAACTACATTTCCATATTTAGTATTATAAGGACTGGAATAGATGAAAGACTACAGTGATGATGAGGAGGAGTACTGTAATAAGAGCAAAAGCAAGGAACAAATTGTGCACTAAAAGAAGCAGGTTTGTACAAAAGAAAAATGCTTACTTGTTTAAGTAAGCACTTAAGCACTCTGTGCTGATAGATGCTGCACCAAGACTGGAAGTCTAGACTTCCTTGGACTTACTTTTCTCTATGAAGGGAACTGTTAATTCTAAGTGTCTGGAGTTAAGGTCCTGGAGAGCAAGAAGCTCAGGTCACAGAACCCAAACCAATTCCCCTGTTTCATGCTGATCAAGCCAGCCTTTTGCAGGATGGCCCAGCAAGAAGCACTGCAGTTTTAGTGGGTGTCCAGTTTGCTGAACAGCTCTCGCCTTGGCAAGGGACATATTTGGTTCTTAGCTTTGCCTTTTGATGTCTTACACAGCAACTTTCTTTGTATAAACAGATACCTTCATCCACTTTATATTATTTCATAATTCTTAGGTTTAGATAATGGAGGCTCTTGGCTATGCTGGTATTCAGTTACATTGTAGGACAGTCCTAGTAGCACTGCACTCTACTATAGGAAAAAGGGAAAACTCCTTTATGGAGGCCAGTACTGGTCATTTCTTAAAAGCTGGTGCAAGGAGCAATCACCAGTAACTTTCTTCAGATTTGTAACTTTTGCCTGCCAGATTTAAGGCCCAGCTTCAGAAAAGTATGAAGGAAATATGTTCCTGCCAAGACACTATTATTAGATAAGACTATTCATGGAACAACCATTGCTTTGAGGTATTACTGTGGCACTACAAACTGCTACTGATAATTAATAAATGGCTTATAAGAGCTTTGTCTTACAAAAGTGGGACCATATTTCCCATGGATGAAATAAAAACATTTTTACATTATTTATTCCTATCAAAGAAAGTTTCCCACTATTAGCAGTGGAAGATGTTGATCAGCTCACAGACTTCTTTAAAATCAGCTTAAGGACAACATTGCAATCACAACAGCATTATGTGGGGGCATTTTTGTCAGCATTGACAATTTTTATCCTGTACAAATGGTGGTGTTTAACAAAGACATATGTTTACACAGATGGAGGAGGGAGGTTGTAGTAATGGTGTGATTGAAAGTAAATTGGATTGGTTGAGTAGCTGATGCCAGCTGCCGTTTCAGTCGAGGAGTAGGTGGGTACTCGAGATGGGCTGTAGTCACTGGGACCAGATATTAGAAGTTTGCTGGGTATCTGTTAACGTCCATTTAGATGATCCTAAACCTATCACTCAGCAGCTGAGAACTGGCTCAGGATTCAGTGAGGCATTTTGGGTTTGGGTGTTCCTGTCCTGAAGGAAGGAATGGCATTTAAGTACACATCTCTTCAGAGGCGGGCACACAGAACATGGGCGAAGGCTAGATTGAAGTATCCTTACAGCTCTCCAAAAGGAGAATTTATTTAAAGACCACCCTCTCTCTTTTCCCTGATGGTGGCTGACTGTCCAACAAGCCAGACACACAGACAACTGTACTGTTGTTTAGCCAAAATAGCATGACATTGACCTTGCAGAAGAACCACTCATCCTAGAGCACTAATGTTTTGATGTCAAAGAGGGGTTTTTAAAGACAGAAGCTGCTTTTCAGGATTTGGATCTTTATGAGCTACCATTACTGAAATACTGAAGTACGCAGAGCTAATGGGAATGACAACTTTTTCCACTTAATTCCAGTCTCACATAAGCAAAGAGTCTGTTCCTCCCCACATCTCTGTTTACAGATCCTGCTGCAACCTGATGGTGTTGGGACAAGGGACAGAAAATAATCAGGAGGGCTGGGCTACATTCAAGCTTTCGCTTCATTTTGTGGCATTAGGTTTTTTACTTCTCTTCTTCCTACTCAATTAATTTAAGTAATGCAGGAAACTCTTACACATTCAGGGTCTTCATAAATAATAGTCAGGTGTAGCTCTCACTGTAGTGAACCAGATACCCATCCATTCTACAGAAAGGTCTGCAGCGTACTTCCCTATGTGCTACCTTGTATATTATGAACAGTGTCCCAAAAAAGCATTTTTTAAAATTTAGACACATTACAATTTTTTAAAACTTCTACAGCTATTTTTGCTGCTTTACCCTAATAACTACCATTTCTTTTTCATCATTTCATAATAAAATCATAGACCTTTGATTTATTGAATTGCAGCTGACTGTTTAGCTTTACCTGCATCAGGTTCATTGTACTGGGGGTGGTGTGTGTGGAAGGCTGAAGAAAAAGAAAAACAGAACAATATGGCATTCTTAACTTTAGCCAGTCACTCAAATATGATCTACAAACACAAATATTAGAGAAGGCACCCCAGAAGTGGAAAGACATCCCACTTAGGAGACATCCCAGGTGAAGAACTAGCCATTGACAGATTTCATTTACAGGTTCCTAGCTTTGAAGAGGGTAACACACACCTATTTGATAATAATCACTGTGAAATTATGTTTCAAGAAGCTGTTTTCACAGTGAAGGCCTATATACAAAAAAACTATTTACCTTTTTTTCCTAGAAAAAAATTTTGTAGAATGGCACAGAGAATTTTCATTGCTGAAGCTGTAACAGTGAAAAAGGTTTCAAAAACCAGTCATTATTTATTTTGTATTTGCTTAGCCTATTGAAAGGTATATAACTTCATTTAAACAGCAGGATCCTTTGAGCATGCGTAATTTACTGTTACAAACAGCAATGCAATTTATACACCAGAACATCTACACATATGGAGAAACAAAACCAGCTACATTGACTACAACAGCAAGATTGCTTCAGCAGCCTAAATGACAGAGTTAATGCTCACCCATGTTAAATGGCTGCTATTTCCCCATTATAGTGGGTGATATATCTTCATTGTTTCAGTAATGTAGCCAACAATTGAGAGCTAAGTAGTAGCCACTCTTCACCTTCAGTAAGCTTTACAGGTATTTTATATGCAAAGAAATAGACTCCTTAAAATATGCCATTTACTACATCCCACTGAATTACAGTGTATAAACAATAATGGTTATTTGCTAAAACATTACAGCACATATTTGCTGTACCAAAGGAGGTAAAGCCATGAAACGCAAGGACAACGTATAAGCTTCCTGTTTTATACCCAGACTATGAACCTGAATGGCATTGTCAATATTGATTGTGGGGCTTCCGTATGAATAATAGAGGGATTTACAATCAAAAATCTATTATGGCAGTTTAGGGTTTTATTCAGAAAAAAAAATTAGTCTTACAGTAATGCAAATTAAATCCTCACCTTCAGACAGTCTCATGTAATGCTAAATTAGTGCTGTTCCTCTGGCCAGGAGGAGCAGCCTTTTGCAGATGGAAAGCCTCTTTCTCTGTGAACTGCCTTCCAGCTCCCTTCCACTCATTCCCAGCCTTCCTAAAACCAGGACTGCATGTGCTGGAGCATCCACCTAACCTTTAAAGTTAAATACAAAGCAATGCACCACAGATACTTGTACAGTGAAGGAAGCATGGCCAAAAGGTCACACCACAAAAGGGACATGTTGGTGTGCTGTCACTTTCCACCTGTGCTATACACAGCAGCAGGAAGGGAGTTTAACTAAAACATGTTCTCGACAAGTAATTACAAAGAAACACCATATTTGTACAAGATATATAATACTATGTATATGGGAATCTAGAAAGCAGACAATACCTCCTTAGAGAAATACTAAAGATTAAAACTCACTAATAACATTAATTGCTGGAAAGAGCACAAAATACCATGGCCAGGGTGGTGTTTATCTCTGGGGAAGGCAGCAGATGCCTTGGGCACCCTATGCAGAAACAGATCACGTTGTGCAAAGCTTTTGAAATGTAACATACGCAAAGATAGCTGATTTTATTTTTTTTAACAATTCAAAAGGGTACTTGTTACCAAAAGTTCTTTGCTACCTAGAATGCCAACAAATCAGTAAGGATTGTTTTGAGGTGAAAATTGACTTTTGACCATGCCTTTCAACATTGTGATGCAGCCAATATAAAACACAATAAGGAAAGTTGCCTGTGACAGGTTTGACTTTCCCACTCCAGCCCAGAGAAGTTGACAGTGCAAAGGTGCTCTTAAAGTGGAAACCATTTCAGTTTATTTATGAGGTGAAGCATGAACTAAGAATCAGACAGCTCACAAAATTTTGCACTTCCCAGGATTCCTGAGCAATTTGGATAAACAGATTCTATCGTGCAGTCTGTAAAATGAGGCCAGTAGAAAAACCCTTTTATAAAGACCTTGTGTTACGTATGTTCATGTCTGTGGGATCTTAGGTGTGAAGAGTGTGCCAGCTGCTCCCTGCTAGCTTGCCATGGGCTTACAAGGGATCTCGCCCTCCCCTTTCAACAGCGAACATCCAGAGGGGCAGTTCCCATGGAGAAGCTGACACAGCAATTCCCTGCACCAGTGGGTTAGCACGCCATGGCCCTGAAGGACCTCACAGAGAGGAGGGCTGACAGCAAAGTATTACCTCAAACAGTTACCCCCTTACTTTCTGTATTTAAACTCAGTGCTCGGATAGGAAATGAAAGCAACACTCCTGTCATATGGTGGGTTTGTGGCATTCAGATTTTTATATCTGCTACTTAAAAGACCTTGTTATGCCAGTCAGACATATTGCCATGCACTGCTGCCACAGAAGTGCTTTAGACATAAGAAGTTTGGTTCTGCTTGTGATTTTATTCAGCTCCTTAGAAACAATAGTCAGAGTAGCACAAGCAGCACTGACTGATCAACCTGAACTGTAGCCACTGGTCAAGTACTAAACACTGCAGGAATTATTTAGCTACCAAGCCCTGTATTTTGGTAGCCACAGAGAGAGCTGCTGGGAACTTGATCTAGATAGCAGCCTTCAGATCCTAACGCAATAAACAACTTCTACCATGACAACTGGCACAAAAATCTGTTAACAGTGTGCATCTCCTCTGGGATGTGTTTGTGTCTTGAGACTTCAACTGCTTTAAGGGATCTTAATTTATTCCACAGAGCAAGCTCTAACTCTTGCAGTCACTTGTGTAGTGCAACATGCACATAAATGAACAGTAACTTGAAGAAACTTTAAAATAATGTAATTCTGATGTGGCACATGTGTCAGCTTACAGAGGTAGACCTTGCTCTCCCTGTGTTAGCTAGATACATATAAAGTACTGCAAATTTAAATCAGCTTTTTTCAACCCTATTCAAAACCTGCAATACAGGCTAAACAAAGACCATTGCCTGCCCTGTGTAAACTACAAATAGGACAATTTCTTTTTCTAACAGCTTTATAGTGCGCTTTAGAGCAGGCATCTCAACAGGCAGTGACCCGTGGGGCTAATTAGATGCTCTACCTCACTGAAGAAGTCTCCAGTGAACCCTCCACTCACTCCCTTTTGCCAAATCATGTGCTTTCAACTTTTCCTGAAGAATTACAATCAGCATCAGAGAAGGGTTGAGACATTATTCTCATCTCTTTCTGTTTTCAACTCTTAATTTTAACAGACAGGGCTGTTAACATTTTAGGAACTCAGAATAATTAGGAAAGAAGCAAAAAACCACGAAAGACTGTATGATCCAGACTTCTGCCAAAGGAATATGCCAAAGGAATGCCAAAGGTGGTGCTGCTAATTTTTATTAGGTGTGTTTTTAAACTCTGCTAGTTGACAGCTAGAACGTTTTCACAGGCAAAAAGGCGCACCCACATTTTATTTTACGTTGCAGGCAGTTACAGGAGTACTTCACACCTGCCAGTTTGCATCTGCCTAGGTATTCAATGTTTTCTTCCAAATTAGCCCCACACAGTACCCCCCTCACCAGCTTACACAGCCTGTGGCAAAACTCAGCCACATCAGCTATTTTTGTACAGAATAAGCCATAGGTGATTTGGAGTGGGAAAGCCAGAGTATAATGTATTTCAGAATGCAGAATGTACTGCAGAATGCTTACAGTGCTGACAGCTGCTCACAGAGGCACAGCTATGAGCCTCAATTTTGCCTGTACCTATCCCATCAGCATTTACTTTTACTATGAGGAAAGATGGTAGTGATTATTCCATTATGCTGTACACAGCGATAACCCTAGGACAATTCAGAAGCTCCCACCATGATGTCAGCAGCGACTTCCTTGGCAACTGAGTACTTTGCAACTTTGCAATGCAATAGCAGTGCCACGTCTCCCAGTTCAGCTTCATTTTTAGAAGCCTCTAATTTTGCAGTAATTTTTTTTGGTCGTATCCTTAGGTCAGAGTGAAAGGGTTTTCTTATTCTTCATCTGACCTCTGAAAAAGTACAAGTATAAAATTAATGAGTCTGGGCTATGACTTCCTCCCATCCTGCCATTTTTCCAAAGAAATTTCTCCAGAAGTGTTGATTCTTCCTAATTTCCCTAATGAAATATGACCTACATAGCATCAGTTATTAAAAAGAAAAAAAAAGTTAATGGTCAAACCCCCCACCCCAAGGATGAATTTGAGATAATATCCTCAAGTACCTTCTGCTTACCCACTTTTTGTAAAAATTTTGTTTGAAATGTAAGCACATCCTACACAAATACAAAAGCCATGCTGTGTACAGCAAAGGACTCACTATGACTGGACATCTGCATTCCTCTCTGTCAAATTAAAGATGAATATACTTCTAAAACCACAAGTAGCTTAAAGAATGTCACATTTACGGAGGCAACGGGTTTTCTTTAGACATTTAAAAAGGCACCAGTCATGCTTTGTTTAGTTATATTATCCTTTATTATTTTACAATGTATTTCAAAAACTTTTACAGATGCCTTAAACTGTTCTACAAGAGTTGCAATACTGTCATAAAAGCACACCTACAGACCAAATGCACAAACAAACTGTAATACCTACTGGTATTGAACCATTAATATCCAAAGGGTGTAGAGTCTTTTAGTAAATAGATGTGCAGTAATGCAAATGCAAACAGATGTTAATGCAGAAAAACAAAACTCTGCATTCATGGCTATAGAACAGAGGACTTTTCAAACACATTTGGTACTGTAACATTCTAGACAGCAATATGAGTAGTATTACATATTTAAAGCAATACATGCCCTGAAAAGCCTGTATTTTCAATCTGTGCGTGTAAACCTGAATCAAAAATAAACTAGATATATTAAAAAACATGAGACATCTAGTCTGCCAACAAGATTTTGTTTCTTTTTTTCCTAGAATGACAATTAATCTGGGTGGGTGAACTCTGACCTGCATTATTATTATTATTATTATTTTACATTATCATATCCTCAGCATTTCTGTAGCACTATGACAGCCTGTGGGGTTTTTTTTTTCAATCCTTATGCATAGGCACAGGAAAATAATTTTGATGCATTAAATTTCTTTTCTGAGTCTCCAAGTGGTAAATATGATTCATATTATAGCAAATACATTACCACAAGAAAGCACTGTATAACAATGTTTATAACATGTTCAAAGTTCTCAGCTGTATTTCTCTGCTGCAACAAAGCAGGGGCACTGCAGCTTTCAAGCACTGTGTATTGAATCCTCTCACGCACAGTGTTTACTAACAGCTCAGATATATGTTATTCTCTGCCTACAGAAGTTTTGCTTTTATTATCACTTCTGCTCACAGGAATTAGTAAGATATCTTTAAACATACTGTCTGTAAGTTACAGGGCAAAGCCAATTGTTTGCATATGTTTCTAAGCCAAGCTGATGTACTTTTAATGGGAGTCTCATGAAAGACATTAGGAGGAAACAGTAATTACATATCTGGATTGTTAGGGGAAAACAAACCAAAAAAAAGAGTTAAAGTCAAAATTTACGAGTGTGGCACTGTGGCAAAAGAGGCATTCTGTCCTGCTTTATACTTCAAGTTTTCAGTTTTAGTTGCCATTAAATATTTCCTAGCAGTAAACACCATTTCTTAATCAAATATAGTCTACATTCCTCTATTCTCTGCAGGCAGAGCTGCAATGAGTCATCACTACATTAGACCACAGCTTTTTCTGCTAGTCTTCCCAGCTAGCCTAAACAGCAGTCAGTGGTATTTATTAGTTATATATATGTATATATATATATATATATCAGTCAGTCACACCCATCATTACAAATATGTTCTAGTTTATTTACTGTACAATGTATGTATACATATTTGTGTTTTTTCAGTCCCTTTTTTCTTATCTTAAGCACTCCAATGGTTAAGGGCAGGCTGGGAAAAACAATATACATAAAAGGGCTACACATTTCAAGTCTGTAGTGATTCTAGTTTAACAGCAAAAGGGGATCCTCGTGCTCATGCTGTGAACACGACTGGCAAAAACAAAGGAAAAAAAAAAAAAAAGAGGCAGACTGTATTTTTCTCTGGAGTCAAAATCTAGAAAATTGAACAAAACACTGTTAGTCCAAAGGGATGTAGAAATGAAAAGGGCATTTCATTCAATGTACAACTGGAGCTATTAAGAATTTTCTTTCACAGAGGCCCTGAGACTTGAGTTGAATGGATTCTCTCTACCATGTGTTTCACGTGAAGTCAAACTTAACTTAAAGCTCTATACGTATAGCATAAACATTTGGTATATAACAGTGGACCCATTTTTAAAAAGTGAAGCAATAAAATCTACATGAAAAACTAATGAAGGAACAATTTGATTGGAGGCCTCTATCCTTTGACCGCTGCCCTATCAGGCTAAACGTCCAATAAAATGTAAAATGCAGCATACATTTGCTTAATCTAAAATTCTTGTGATGATTTATTGCAAATTGCACTTGGCAGTTCACCACACCAATGGAAAACTGGCCCCCTTGTTGGTTCATTCACACAGTCTTTTAACACCAAACACAAGTCACCAGTAGAAAGATCTTGATAGAAAGTTTGCTGCTGTGCTGAGCCAGCTTGCTGCACCTTCTGGGTGTGACCCAACACGAGACACTGCTTTGTCCTGTTCCTTAGTAGGGCTCTCGTCTTCTGGCAAATACTCAGGTAGATCTGTGTTCTGCTCTACTTCCACTGGAGTATCTTGGAACGGAACTAGCATCTGGTAAAACACAACAGATTAAAATTATGTCAAATGTTGTAACTTAAAAGAATGAATCAAAGTTATATACATGTTCAGGATGACAGGCATGCGTACTGTGAGACTCCTGATGGAGCAAGAATATAAATGGAACCTACTATGCTTAGAAGACACACAAGAAAAGCTTCAGTTTAACAGGGAAGAGAAAGTATCAAGTAAATACAGACTATCTTTTAGTGTAGTTGTGAAACAAAAGCACATCAGCAACTCCAACCAAGAAGACCCACCACATTTATTGTGACCCTTTTCATATCAATATGGAGATAATCAATTACAGTACTTTTATCCTTCTTCTGAACAATGATGCCTGTATAACTATTCTACAGATTCATTGCCTGACATAGGACATCCTTGATTCCCCTTGTACTGGATGTGTAGCACTAACACTTAAAAATTTTGCCTGCTATTAGATGCTATGGGCGCAGAGGTGCTGATATTTAAGATACAGCTGAACTGTAACAATTGATATTTACAATTATACAGATCCTACCTCCTCACCACTTTCACTTTTCACAACTTGCTGTGCCTTCATAACTTTGGTTGATGCTATTGCCGTTGCCAGTGCCTACAAGTACACAGAAAAAAAAGCACGAGCTCAGTGCAATGGATTGCAATAATGTGAGGATCTGGAGGGTTATCAAGCACTTACCTCTGCTTTTAAATCTGAGCGAATTCGGACCACGCACCTTTGAACAGCCATTTGAAAGGTAAAACTAATAACACCTTTAATTTTCAACAAGGCTTCTTCACAAAGATTCCTTCGAGACTGAAAAACAAACAAAAGTCCCACAACTAAAAAACACACCATGTGAAAATGCCCACAATTAGTTGTTAAGGTGTTTCTGTATGTCTCAAAGCACATGGTTACAAAAGTGTGTTTGAGTAACAGAAAAACTAAGACTTATATTTTACTGCACAAATACTGGACTCCCTTGCCACAAAAAAAAATTGCTTACACTTTAAAAGTCAAAGAAGGATGGAATCAACTGTAAATAATTAGAGAAAAGTGCTGAAAAGCAAAGAATGTTTTTCTTCGTGTGATCAGCTAAACAGTCCCCTCTGGTTAAGTTCTGACTGACTGAAGTGCTCATTGATGAGTAGTTAGTGTTTAAGTTGCTATTTATCAGACACCTTGGCTCCATACTGACTGAATGCATCAAAGCAGCTGTTGTATCTTTCAACCGCTTCATCCGTGGCAGCTCACAGACATCATGGCACAGCATACGTTTAATTCTTATTTTAAAGGGAAAACATTTGGTTTATAACCCACAGAATGTTATGTTTAAAGCAAGTGACATCACCTACTGTGCTGTAACACTACATTGACCCGTACTAGTTGCATCTGCTACATTACCTCAGAATGTTCTGGCTTTTTTTCCTTTTAATATTTGCACAAGATGGTTGAAACAAAAAGCATTGAAGTATACTTGGGGAGACCGCTAGCACAGAAGGGGATAAAAAAAGATGGACTGTATCAGTAATAAACTGACAGTCTTTACACAGGTTTAAAATAAATTATATACTTCACTTTTTTTCTCCTGCAAGGTTTTAAATAGTTATTTCAAAGCATATTTACATTACCAAATAATCGCTGGTCAGTATTCACTATATGCACAACAAGCAAATTAAATTCTTTTAATCTCTGGAAGAACCAACTGAAGCAGTTTGGGGGTTTTTTTCAGCAGTTTAGTATATATATTGAAATAATTAATTTGTGTAAGTTTATGTATTGAAATAGATAATGTTTTTGCATTTTCCAAAAAATAAACTTTGTCAGATAGGCTACCTTTACTACACAAAGGAAATACTTGATGCAAAAATGATAGGCTGCCTTACACAGGTGAAAATTGAAACCTACTTCCAGATACAGGAAGCAACACATTCAGAGCTTCTTAGCCTAAACAAATTCATACATGGGTATGTAGCAATTCTGTGACAGGATTCAGATTTTTACTCTTAAGACCCCAGGTGAATCACAGGCATCTCAGTTTAATTTGAAATGAGGCTTTCAGTGATCAGAGAACTGGTGAATCATTTCTTAAAAGACAAAACTTATTAAGGTCCACACAAACTCCTTAAAAAGCTGGCAGCTTGGCAGCCGCCAGCTTTGCTGCACAGACATACTTTGCAAAAGACACTTGACCGGCAGGTAGCCACAAACCCCAGCAACACACAACTGAACATCTTTCTGCATGGTACTCCTGAAGCATGGGCACAGCCAAAATTCAACTTATTTCCTTGCACACTAAACCCTGATTAACACGCCCCTCACAAATACTATTAAAATGCACAGACTGGAAAACTAACTGAGGGGCATGCCACAAACTCCTGAATTGCTGCCTTTTTACTTTTATCACTAAGTCTGATTATTAGATCTTAAAATTAAAACACCTGACCCCACATTAAACAACAAACGACCTTTCCCCTCTCTTCCTAAAACAATCAATATCTGCTATTTGAGGTTTCGAAATCCACAAGCATTTGTAGGATCTGCAACCATTCCTAACAGCAGCTTCCATTTACAAATGTAAATGACTGAGAACACCATGTCTAAAGCTCTGTGTTTCCTCACTATGCCTTTTCAAACTCATACATGCAACCTAATATTCTCTGCTACTTAAGTCAGGAAGAAACTATTCAATGAAACTAAATGGCTTTTGTTGCTCACAAGCTTTATCACCCTCCCAGTACCAACTTATCATAACATTTAAAACAGCATCACAGGGATGTTTAACCTCTGGTGAGCACCTCTTAACATTTCTTTAATCATCTGATGAAATAGAGCTATGTACACCAGCTATCTCAGCCTCTGCACGCAGATTTTCCTTTAACAATACACCAGGAAAACATGCTGGTGTCATCTACCTGCACTTTTGCTCTCTAGAGATGAATACCCTATGCTTTTTCACAATACTTTAACCTCAGCATTGCAGAGAGAAGACTCCACAAATACTGCTAAGTTCCATTTGTTGAACAAAGACACACTTTTAAGATAGAATTGGACTACAGGCAAAATATCTAAACTCACGAAGTAGAAGTAGATGAAATTTCTTGCTTGCAGATACCTGTGAACAAACAAATCAACTACAAGCTTAAAAACAACAACCTATGTGACTGAATTTTAAAAGAAAAGCCAATGGTGTTGACAAAGCACTGCCTTTCTAGATAGAGCAAGTGCTGGAAGGACAAAACTGTAAAAAATATTTGTATGAAGTGAGCTAGAGCAGCATGTTATTTCTAAAGGAATTAACTATGGTCTTATGAAAACAGAACAGTGGGTATGCTGTTGGTAAAATGGGCCTGTGGACATGCTTACTTGGCAGAATGTAAAGCAACAAAGCAAAGGATCAGGTTTGATCATTTAAAATGGGTACAAAACTGAAAGATACAGAGTCCGGAGGGCACTTGTGGATAACATGCTTAAACAGCCTACATGCTGTTTGGCAGCCGTAAAAAGGCAAACATGGCCCTGGGGTGTTATCTACAGGGGTATGGGAGATAAATCTGTGGAAGTTATTCTGACATTACATAAAGACTCAGTGAGACCTCATTAATTCAAATGCCATTCTGGTCACCATAGTAGAAAAGATCTCACAGACAATGAAAAGATGCAGCAAAACCAACTCAAAGAAAATACAGCATTTCTAAATCAAGAAAAATAAAAAATTCCTAGTGTATGAAATCTCTCATAACTAAAATGAAACTTTTTTTAGATAAGCACACTTATACAACTACACAAGATCCTAGAGTGAAAAAATGCTGAAGGCTCCTTGTTCATTCTATTCTTTCTTGAAAAAGGAAAGACAATTAGGAGAGGTGGAAACAGAATAGTTTTTTAGAGTAATTAAAAAAACATCAAGAACAAAAAGAAAAAAATCACAAAAATTACCTTAAAACATCTTCTATAGGTATTCTGAGTAAGTTCAATTTATGCAAGATTTTATGAATATCTCACAATTCAAAATACAATTCACAGAAATTGCTGACAATTGATGATGTCACACAAGTAGTCTGACTGGGTTTCTGGGGTTAAAATAAATCTCAGTACAGCATGCCTTGTTTACACAAACTCTGAAGGTTTCCTTACCGAATCATCAAGGCCATCTATATGCAAAACCACTGTCTTGGCACGCTTATTTGTGCTGCCGAGGAAAAACTGTGCTTTCCGCCGACGGTAATTCATCTCATTCACATTGTCCATGTCTGACATGTTGGAAGACTGAAGGATATCATAGACTTCAGAAGCCAGAAGTTTAGTCTCTCCTGGTGTAGTGGTCCTTAAAGAAGAAAAGGGATTAAGATTTCCAAGCTTTCGTTTTCACATTAGTACTGCAAAAAGCTATTGATTACATCCTTACAACTGGAATATTCCATGTGGTACAGTCAAAACATGGCAAAAATGTTAAGTGGGGAGACCAGAAATTGGGTAAAAGTATTTTCTTTTCCTGAGTCAAATTTTTATGTCAATTTGTTGATTCCATGCTCATTGTAATAAAGTCTGCTCTCAAACAACATGAACACCGTTTATATCAGTTTGACAACTACGAGCCAAACATGGTAGTAGATGGTCAGTGCTCCAGGGTTACTTTGAATTGAGTTTTATTTTTTTTATAACAAAACTTCTCCAATTGCCTTGTGACATGTTTTGCTTCCCACTTTCCTTGCTACATAGTAAAAATAATTTCTCTGTAGAAGTGGCACCTTTCCAAATGTTTTCTTCTCCAAAGTTACTGAGCATCAGCAGCACAGCAGAAACACAGATTTTCTTGAAGAATCCAAAAGTTATTCCTGACTAGACTAAAATTAATGGTATGAATTATATGATAGCATTTTTTTAGATAGAAAAAGACAGATAATAGACTCAACATATATTAAATTCTTATGATTAATTAAAACTAATTTTAATAAGGTACTAATATAAATCTGTTGTCCAAATTCAGCCATGTTTTAATTATGCCAGTGATTTAAAGCTTTCTGTAGAAACAAAATTATTACTGCAACAACTTGAAATTAATCTTAAAATGATGAATGACAGCTTTGCTGCTTTGTTTAGCAAACACTAAGTAAGTAACAAGTACCTTTAGATTTATTTTTTTTTCCATTTGACTTCCTTAATTACCAGACATTAAACACATTTTCCATCCTACCATATGGACGAGAGAGAACACTAAAGCAAGCATGTTAGGAGTTCTCTGTTTGTGGGGGTCTCAGCTAGCCTTTTTTTCTTTACTTCTCTGCACCTTGTTTTCAACAGCACCCATTCGGAAAGGAAAATGTCAGTTCTTGTGATAATTCAGTAGATTAACAACATCCAAAGAGAAAAAAAAAAGAAAATAAAAATAGAAAAAAGTGGCAATAAGCAAATAACCAAGACCTAAAAAGGGAAAGCATTCCAACATATGTTCAGTTTTTAAATATATGCTTATGTTCTGCTTTCCTATGCTGGAAAACCACTTACATTAATTCTCAGAAACAAGTGCTGGGAGCTCACAAAGATTTCAACTTCATTCCTCCATAATTTATTACATAAAGTAATAGAACTGATGATAAAGCCAGGCAACTGAATGTCTTGAGGCAGTAATAAATCAGCTTTTGCTAAAATGACATCTTATCAAGAGATTAAGAAATTAACCCACCTATTCATTTTGCCAATTTCTTTCAACAACAATCCTGTCCATATCGAGTGATATACAATAGAGGAGTTTTATTTTTTTGGTAAGTTTAAATACAGCTCACTAAGCAAACTGTTGAAAATGTCACTATTCTACCAACAATACCCACTATGCTGTTGGTAAGGAGTTCCACTTGAAAGCAATTGTACTACTGCGTCACAGAGTTTAAAAAAAAGTCAGAAAGACAAATGAGCAATAAAGCATCCTTAATATTTGCTGTAATACACATGTATATATGCATTTATATACACACCCACACAAAAGAAAAAGAATTTAACACTGTCACTATGTCAGCAAATATAAAATATTCAAATGCCTAAAAGGAAAAAATCAACAGTGATTTTCATGTATGTTTTATTCTCCCAACATTACAGTTGGCACAGATCTTGGAAAACTTACAACCTGCTATTAACTGAACTACTGAAACAACCTGTTGACTTTAAAACACAAAAGTAAACTGGGTCTTACTTGACACAGTTATTCCAAAATCTTCCTAAAACTATTCTATACTGGTAAATTTTATGGGTATACACACATACACACAAACACACTCAAACAATATACTCAGATAATTTCCTGTATTTTTCCAAACAGCGGATTACCACTATCTACCACTAAATTACCCCTATTACCTTTAAAAAAATCCAAATGCAAGAATTTAATCTTGTATAGAGAGAATCTGTAATGAGCAACTGACCATGCAATAAAAGCAGCAAAAAACTCAGACACTATACTACAGGGACCAGAACAATGGCTGCCACACGGAAATATCAGGCTGCAAAACAATCCCAAGTAAAGGTACACACCAATTTTACTCTGCAGAAACAAGATACTACACTTTTAGCAACTCAGTAAAAGCAAAGTGAGCAAAGTTTGAGCAAAGACGCTCAAAATTCCTGACAAAACCCTCTACAATTTTAAGTGTACTGGTAAAATGACTGAATACAAGTTTTCAGCAACCTGTTGTTCTTTCACTAAAGCAATTTCTGCAACAGTTGTAAAAATAATAGAAACCTTTATAACTTAATATCAGATAAGATAAAAGGAAATTTTTTATGATGAGGGTGGTGAAACACTGTCACAGATTGCCCATAGAAACAGTAGATGCCCTATCTCTGGAACCTTCAATGTCAAATTGGTCTATTCAGTTGCAGATATCCCTGCTCATTGCAGGGGACATGGACTAGAGGAGCTTTAAAGGTCCCTTCCAACCCAAACTATTCTATGATTTTTAAGAAAAAAAAATACCAATCTGGAAGCAAGTATAATGATTGCAAAACCAAGGAGATGTTCAATGCTGAGTCTATTTCTTTATATACTCTATTGCTAATAAAAACAAATGCAATGAAACCAATGAAACTGCACATAAAATTAAACCATAGAACAGTGGAAGATTTTTTTTTTTAAATGACTGTAACTCATGGGCTGTGCTTTTGTTGCCTAAAATGAGAAAACTTTAGAAGAGTTCTGAGGACACTGACACCTGCCCTCCCAGCACCTCTGTGTCAGTAGTTTCAGATAACACTGCCCACAGCTGTCTGACCCAGCCTCCTGTCACCATCAGAGCAGCACAAGGGAACTCTTGCTCTTTCTCCAACTCCAGTACAGCATTTTAGTCACCACTGAAGGTGCAGGAACATACTATAAAGTCACTGTGCACCTAGAGCTTGTTTGAGAACAGTCAATCACTGGAACAATCTCACCAAGGAACACGCTACCACCTCCATTGCTGGAGGTTTTCAAGATACAGCTGGACAGGCCACAAGATTGTCTCACCTAGGTCCCCCTTCCCAGGAAAGACTGGACAAGATGATCTTTTGAGGTCCCTTCCAACCTGGGCTGGTCTGTGAATCTATGACCAGTGTTCTGCTACCCTGCTAGGGAAACGGTACCATCTACTTGGAGCAGAATAACAGTTGGCAAGAGTTGGTTACCATCTCTTTCAGAAGCGGTAACATCTTACATTACTTCAGCAAGATTCAGAAGATGCCTGTCAGAAACCCAACCCTTTAGTTTTCACTGTCTTCCTGAATTCCTGTCATCCTAGAGTGCTGCCTGTCCTTCCATCATGTTCACCCAAGGCTGGCTGTATAAGCAATACGAACACAGAATCCAAGTGACATGTGCTGTTCTCATTTTCTACACAATTAAAAATAACTTTTTAAACATGGTCCAAGTGCTGCAGAGGTTTTATTAGCATAGCAAGACATTTTTTTAAGTTTTAGACAACCTTAAAGGACATGAAAACTAATGGATACAACTCCAAAGGTGTGTATGATGTGGGCAGAGTACGGAGGCTTGGAAAGAATGTGAAAGCAGCGTACAGCATTACAGCTATATAACTAGCACGTGACTCAAGTACATACACAGCATCATAAATGATAGTAGAAGGGCATGACAATCTTCCTAGCATAGCTTCATCTGATGCAAAAGGTATCAGAGACTTAGTTTCTTCCTTTAGAAGAAGCATAAAGAATGAGAAAGACTAATACAGTGGATTTTCCCCTTTTATAGAAAGGCAAGGCATAAATAGGTTTATACATATATACATGGGGGGTGACTGTGTAAAAGATAATCTTATCCTGGTAAAAAATGTAGTATTTTATGCATCTTTTTAAAAATAAACATGTGTACATATGTGTACGTTACATACAAACTTCTGCATCAGAGGAAACATGCAACTGTAACCCTGCTCAAAGCAGAGCAGACCCTGTGCACAAGCACAGGAACTATTACCTGCCTTCTCTTAATGGCACCCATTGTACTTGCTCTAAAGACATATTAGCCAAACATGTAACAAACATGCTACAACAGCATTTTATTACAGTGTTTCTACTGAGTTTATAACCTTGACACAGGAAGTCTCCAAGCAAAAGAGCAGATTTTTCTTTACCCAATACTCAATTACATCCCAGACTCGATCAAAAGGAGACTTATGTAATTTAATCCCAAAAGTTTCACTTCTGTAGTATTCTGCTTTTGGATGTACTTGCTCAGTTTGTCCACTACCCACAAGAAGATGACTAAGTTAATTGTCCATTCATGAAATTCCAAGGCTTTGATAATCTCTGAACCCCTGGGAAAGTGATGGAACAAATCTGAAGGTGCCCAGGAAGGGTGAGCCCAGATTCACAAAGAGCAAGTCAAGTCTGAGCAGAAACTGTCCAGACAGGTTGTAGAGTCTCCATCCTTGGAGATACTCAAAAGCTGCCTGGACATGGTTCTGGGCAATGTGCTGCCTGAGTGGACATGAGCTGGACCAGATGACCTGCATAGGTCCCTTCCAACCTCAATCACCCTGAGTCTGTGAACACATACTGAGAAGTCATCAAGTAAATTAAAACAGCAATATACATGGAGCACATACATCTTTACCTACTTGTGGATCTCTAATTTTTCAGGTTAAGAACATTTTAGAAGACAGGCTTTTATGCAAGTAAAGCAAAAATTTATTTAATTTTCCTGCCAACTACTTTCCTTACACATTGTCTTCTAAAAAGTTCTGCATGACAGCTTACATAATTCTAATGCATTTAATAATTAGACTGATTTCAGAAACTTCCTGCTCTCATATTTAGACTTACAGTTCACTGCTCAGTCCTAAATTGTTCTATCTTAAGGCATCATGAACTCAAGGAAAGACTAGATGCAAAAAGGAAGGCATTGTTCTCAAAGTCATTAGAACTTGTCAGTTGGTATTGCTGATGTTTTCACCTTCATAGAATCATCCTTGAATGGTTAAGGTTGGAAGAGGACCCTGAAGATCACCTAGCTGCAGACCCCCTGCCATAGGCAGTAACACCTTCAACTAGACCAGGTTGCTGAGAACTGCATCCAATCTGGCCTTGAACACCTTCAGGGATGGTACATCCACAACTTCCCTTAGCAACCTGTTCCACCTTAGCTTATAGCGAGATCTTACTACATACAGTCATCACAGAAAAACTACTGAGATTACTACACCTCATAGTAACAATTTAGAAACTTTTAATACAAAACTTAAAAATCCAATAGTTCACTGGCTCAAACACGACATTGATTTTAGGAGAACATTGTTCCCAGTTTTCTCACTCAAAATACATAATTTCTTTGTAATTCTACTTAGCACAATAATTGTATTCAGTAAAGAGAGTATAAAGCCAAAGATGAGATCACACAGGCAAACTAAAGAAATATTTTAATCTCAAGTAACTTCACAACATAGATGAAAAAGTTAGTGCATATAAGCTCACTCAGCAGTTTACATTGTGACTCTCTTATCTGAATCTGATGTAGTTCAAGAGTATTCAATTTGTAATCTATGGACCAATCTCAGCCCTGTACTGATGGGCCTTTTTCCCCCAGGGCTGCTCATGAGCAAGAGAACCAAAGACAGACAGATTGACTACTCTCAGCTTCTAGGATTAGAATTGAGCATCACTTATAACTCAAGGCTGACCTGTGGGTCTGTCCTGTGCAGGGCCAGGAGCTGGATTTGATGGTCCCCATGGCTACCTTCCAACTCAGGATATTTTATGATTTTCAGGATACATGGAGAAGAGCTACAGCTCATTTCTCTAAACTGAGAAACCTCTGTGAGAAGAGGGCAACCAGAGGTAGACCCTATGATAGAACTCATGCCCCAAAACTGTTAAGATCCAAGCAAGGAAAACTATACTCGAGAATGGTACATCTGCAGTACACCACTTACATAACAACACTTTCACATAAAGAGCATCTGCACTGCATATCTTTTCAGTTAAGTAAGGGAGCACAACATACAGCCATACAAATCACAGACAAGGGCTGTGGTACAGCCAAACAGAAAAGGTGGATGTGAACTGTATGGTTCATCACTGGGCTCTTGCTCACTAATACTTGGGAAACCAACACAAAGAAAAGAGCAGTTCTGTAAAAGCAAAAAAAAAAAAAAAATAGCTAACAGTGGTGAAGGAAAGAAACTGTGAAGACAAAACTAAGGAAACAGATCTTGACGTTTTAAAGTTAACTCTGGTAAAATTTCCTGTATTGCCATCTCTAGGATTTTACATAGTAATGGAAAGTAGTACCTTTAAAGCAGATTTTTAAAAAGAATGCTCTACACAATTCAAGTCTAACAAATATGAAGGGTTTGAAGAAGAAAAATGTCTTCATTATCCAAGTTAAGGCTCCAATATCTGGCAAGACCTGAGCTGAATGCCATCCTAAATAACCTACTCATAAATTAAAAGTAAAAACTACTCTCTGACTTAACTTACAGTCACAGAAGAAACCTAAATAACTGAACGCAACGAAGGACTGAACGTGCAATTTTTCCTTCAAAACACTGGTTTGACAGACTTCATTTACAGAGTGACACGAACACCTTTCCAAAAAGTTAGAGAAAACCTATCATCACATAGAAGCAGATATTTTCATTTGATCCCAATCCTCAACTTACATGCAAGTACTGTCCCTATAAGGCAGGGCTAATATTTTCCCTAGGATCCTAAGTAGTGATATTTTCAACCATCATTTGATTCCTGTAATAAACTTCATTCACTGCAATGAATACAACAGCACATACGACACAAAAAGCACAAGTAAGAATTTCATGGATTGACATGAATTCTATCATTCTATTCCATCATTGTTGGGCAAGTGCATGCATATCAGAAGGTTTAAAGTACATATACACAGTAGAGATTTATCACTGAGTTATGGGTAACAAATGGCTCATCAACATATACTCAGATCACTATGCATTAAGACCACTGATGTATTTATTTCCAGGTGAACAATTCTTTTGGAACCCTTTCTTCCTATACTTAAAGACAGAATTGTATCTAGCAACTAAAGGGAGCAGTAAGCTGCAAAGAGTTGCTACATTCTGTAACAGGGTGGGAAATCACCCTCTTAAATCTTTAATTAAATCCTTGATTTTTAAAAGTGAGACACAGTGATTGACATGGTTTTGATGAAAACTTTGAGCATGAATGACAAGCCTAAAGAAAGAGCATGGTATTAGAGAAAAAGCAATCTGTTTCAAGACAGTTATCTGATCTAGCTGCTTTTCTGCATGTTCTGCTTCAGTGCCAGGGCAAGATTCTTTCTTATCTCCAAGAATGCTGCTCTTTCTTGTAAGCTTTTAGTGCATCCTGTGATAGAGTGGTCTCACTCACAAGCACAGGACTGCTCTCCTGACTTGTTCCAGGCAGCAGGCATATTATCTGAAAACAACCTGAAGAACAACTTGAACAGCATTACTTCAGCACACATCTTCTCAGAATCCCAGTATGGTACTACTACCATGCTACACCTCAGCCTCTCCAGCCCCAAAACACAGCAAAGACCAGATAATATTATAGAGCAGCTAACAAAATGATTACCATCATTTTTTCTGAAAAGAAAAAAGTCAAAATCCTGAAGAATATAGACAGGAGGATCCTTATGTTGGTCAATAACAATATATTAAGCATAGTAATGGGTTAACAACAGGAAAAATTATTTGTAGGTGTAGAACAGGAAAAACAAGTGAACCGTTAGGACTGGGCAAGCCTTAAGTGACAGAATAAGCAGCAGCACTATGCTCCAAACCCCAAAACCAAGCAGGTGGACTGTTCAATGAACGTATGCATAGCCTGAGTACAGTTGTGTTATGTGACTACACTCCAACCATATGCTCCAAGGCTGCTGCACCATGGAAACAAGGCAAGGTCACACAGATTTTCCTAGAATGCTCCCTAGAACTGCAAGATGCCTGTCACTGAGCAAGCCTTTCAGATGCTACTCATGCTACTAGCTGCGACAATTTGACCAGGAGACACTAAACTAAAAATCTTGTAATGAATGAGGAAACCTGATGTCTTAAGGTTGATTTTGCACTTAATAAGACATACCCCACTGAAATTAGGAGTGAGGATTGGATTTCCCAATGCCACTTCCAGCTCAGTTTACATCATATACCTACTGACCCTAAAAATGTACAGAAACCCCATTTAAATGCTGGAATGTTCTGAAGACTGTTGAAAATAAGCAAACAAAAAAGACTAAATATTAAATGAGTTGTAAATAAGAGTAAAATCACAGTATAGTTCCAATAACTGGTGTAAAATCACTGACTGTGATATAATTCAAGCATTTAGCAAATTGATTAATTACCCATACTTAGAACATTTTCCTGATTCATTCTATTGTCCTCTGACCACAAGAAGAGAATGAACTTTCAAGAATGGGATAACAGATTTGAACATATGCCATATGCTTAACCCAGCTACTCATCCAATTTTGTTTAACTCTTGCTATTTATACACTAAATGGAAAATCTACTCTTGATCTCCCACAGCTTGGTATCTACCATATGGACATACTCTACACTAAAAAAAAAAAAAAAAAAAAAAAAAAAAAAAAAAAAAAAAAAAGCAGGGCCTGTTAACTAAACTCAAAAGGCTCCGTAGTAGCATTTGCTAGACAAGAGTCCACATAACAGACAAACTCCATGTTGAATTTCACAGTAGCTAATTCCAACATCTTGCCTGCTAATGAACAGTAATAATTTCATGGATGGCAAAAATCATGTTTATCATATGGTTTCAACAAATTGCATCAGGGCTAAAAAAAAAAAAAAAAAAAAAAGAAAAAACAGAAAAAAAGAAGAAATCTTAAGGGCAACAACTGCCTCTGGTCCTTTACAATGAAAGATCTAAAATGTTGGCATAAAAAAGCCAATTCTTGCTGGGAATGATGCTGTGGTGACCAGGGAGAAGTACTGGTAGTGCTGAAATTAGGCTCAGCACAGAAGCATTTTAGAAACATCTTAAAGGAAGCCAAATACCACTTCTGTGTGTTTATCAGCATGCTAACAGCACTAAGTATATAATAATAGTTAATTATAGTCTATAATTATCTGGAAAATCCATTTATATCTTAAAAGCCCCACCATTTATTTTAGTTTTTAAAAGTAAGGTTCATCTGATTATTTCGCTGAAATTTACTGGAGAAAGTTTAAAAAAAAAGAAAAAAAGGTTTGAAAGCTCTAAGATACAGGTTTCCCTAAACAAACCCTGTATGAACAGTAAGAATTAAACTACAGCAGCAAACTGTCTCAGAGAAAAAAAAAGCAGGTTTAATCTATGTAGGCACATCTATGTTTAAGCTTTGTATTTGATTAATTTGCTAATATAATTAATATCAATTCAGCAGAGACTAAGTAGGTAACTATTGAAACATCTGGTTTTCTTAAACTACTTATTTATTAGCAAAAAACTGGCTTTTTTATTTTTAAGAAAGCCAGTATTATCTTCATTTCTAGTCAAAGGGACTGCAGTCCCCATGCAAAACAGGCTGAAGCATACAACAAGGTTTTAAAAAATGTTGTGGGAACTTGATTATGTACTGTATAAACAGAGCATGTGCTAACAATTTTAATTTGTTTCAAGTTATTAGATAGGACTTTCTACTGCAAAATTCAATAGAAATCCTGCACAAATACATCACAGCAGGTACTGCAAAACAACAAAGTATCAAAACATAATCCTGGATACAAAAACATCCAATTGAGAATAACATACTTCTACATTAATTGTTCCAGAATAAAATTCACTTACTTCTGAAATACCAGCTTCATCCAGAAACTACTAATGTTTCATCACTAGTATCTTCTCAGGCATTTCCCTTTTTAGCATTTATTTCCTGCAATATCCATCTGAAACTATATAAGTTCTAATCACACACCAGCACCTTACTATGTTTATTGATCAAGCAGCACTCAGGAAAAAAGAATAATAAAAGGGTAATTCACTTAAGGGTTTATTAGAAAAAAAATCTGCAATTTTTTTAGGATGTTTACTGTAAAGGTCAAAGACCAGGGACAAATACCACCATGGACAAGGTCACTGTAAACCAAACGTAGACATTTGACACTGGTAGGGGAAGATGAGAAACCTCACAGTGTTAAGCATGTATCAACTGCCTTTTTGTAAGTAAATTACTCCAGCCTACAATACTGTCAAGCCACACCTGCACTAGTGTTAAATACTTAATCACACAATTTGTTACTTTGACTTCAAAGCACCTTAAGCCTTCTTAGCTCTTAATTTTAGTAACCGTCAATAAAAGTCAGCATATTGAAGAACCTACCTCAGCACATCTTCCTGTAAACTCAATAGTAACCAGAGAAGGTCACTGTATTCCTGAAATGTTTTCAACACCAGCTGATGACAAGGTTTATCGAGCATTAAAGGCATCCTGTGTTGCCATTACTAATCCTGACTCTTCTGCCAATTCACTTAAATCTCTACCCTTCCACGTAGGTATAGAACTGCACCACAAAAAGAAAAGAAGTTGTGTTTTGGCACACTTCAGATCTTGAGGTACTAAGTTCAGCATTATAGTATTTGTTTCCTATCCTACAGTCAGCAGTTATTTAAATACCAACTTGGATTCTATTATTTTTTAACATATCATAATATTGTGTCTCTGTAAATCACTTCATTTTTTTTTATAATCAACACTTCACAGAATTCTCTATTTGTTTTAATATAAGGTCTGCAAAAAATAGGAAGCAAAAACATCTTAAGCTTAAATGACTTTCTAAAATATTTAACTCCCTGTTTCAGCCAATTTCTAAATGAAGAAACTAAGACATTGAGCACAAAAGGCTTTTAAACAGAAGTGTTTTTATTTAAGTTATTTTATACTTAATAACCTCCTTTCAGTGTTTCAAAGTTCTGTTTTTTAAATTCTGCAATACTCATCACAGTATTTCAAGCCTACAGTGAAAAGCAACTAGTTCATTTTTAACTTCCCAGTTGATTTTTCCCCATTTAAACAGAAAGCACTCAAAGCAACTATGATTGTGGCCCTCCCTCTGTCAGCAAAGCAACACCAGAATAATGCCTATTTACTCAGTAACAGGTACTAAAAATTCTTTTCCAGGTTTAGAAACCTATGATTTGGTAATTGTACACAAATCACCACTGTTGAACTCAGGCACCTTAATGGATAGGTAACTACTTTCACTGCTTGTTACCATATTCTTAAGCCAGTCATTGTAGATCAGCCAAAGGCCATGACTTTGAAGAACTTGCAGGTAGTCATTAAATCTTACACTACACAAAAACATCGCATTAATAACTACTTACTTTGCTACCTATTTGTCAATTAGTTAACATGAGATTCTCAAAATGCTAAGAAAAAGGAAGATTTATATCACAGAAAAGAGGCAAAAGAAACTGCTGAAATGCAAGCACTGTCATGTCAGAGAAAGTTTTGTATTAACTGCAAGGGCTGCACAGAAACCAGGAACAAAAGTTCTGCTGTTTCATGGAGTGTGCAAAAGCTTTGACGTAGCACAGTAAAAGCTGGTCTATTGAACCAGTATGTACTGAACTGGTACTCTGAAAACTCCATGGAAACACAGTACCTGGATTAAACTGAGACAGGCATCAGGCAGGGTAAACCTGCACAACCAACAGTCCTGATAGAAATGCCAGACATCAAGAGGAACACAGTGAGGTAAAAGTAGTAGCTTGGAAAATAAAGAGCAAAACTAAACTGTACTTCTGACTGCAGTCAAAAATATTGTAATAGGAATTACACACACATTACAGAATGAAAATAATAGTAACAGACACACAAAATCCAAAACTAGAGACTAACAAACACCTGAACTGTTGAGTACACAAACAGTACTAATTATATAGAGCTTACTAAGCAAGTTGCATACAAGTAGAAATGATGACTGTGTAATGTCCCTGACTACAGAGAGGCCCTGAGATAAACAAAAAACCCCACTAACATCAGAAGTACATCTTGCAGGGCACAGAGCAGACTCTTCCATTGGGTCATGCTTTTGTATTTTTTTATGATCAATTCTACACACACAAACAGTAAGCTTATCCTAAATTGTACCTCTGAAAACAAAACTTTAGAACAGTTACATACATGACTGCTAATTTCTATCAACCCATGCAATGTACAAACTCACAGCAGTACTTCAATATGTAAATTATTACATTTGAATTGCTGATGATCCAGTGTTTGACTAGTCTTAAAAATGACATCCATTTTTCTAAGACTTTAAACCTTATTTTCTTACCTCAGAGTAGCCACAAGATTCTCCCAGAAAACTTATTACATCATAACTAAATCTGGGTTAACACCAATATTATAACACTAGGGTTTTAACTAACGCTTCTTGTGTTTTGTCATTGTTTGTCCCTGTGCCTGCACCTCTGTGTTGAGATCATAACTTCCTACATGGTTCCTAACACTGAAATACAGTAGAGGAACCAAAGACTGCTGAACCAAAGTCTGAACTTTTGTTAGTTTGCCATGATCCACAAACAAAAAGAGCAGGAACTTGTACTGAGAACATGCCTAACCAACTGAGGCAGCTCCCTACATTAAATCCTTCCCCTCGATATAACCTCCTTCAAGTACCAGAAAGCCTTTGACAGACAAAAGGAGTTTTCAGTAATTTAGAACAAATAACATGGTATTTTTAAAGACGATATACTGACGCCTCCTACATTTTGTAGTATTTCATTGTTTTGTTTTTTGGGGGGGAAGGGGGCAGAGGATACTTTCTCAAAAATAACTTCAAGAAACAATCTACTTTCAAAACTTATAACATTTAGAAAATAAACAATAAAAAGATTCTTTAAAGAAACTCGGGGTATCTAGGAGAGAGGGGGATATTAAGCTACTTTGCTTAACAACGCTGAATAGAACAGCCTGCAGGCGTCTTCCAGTTGTGACCTTCTATTATTAACAAGCACATTGGTTCAGCAATAAATACACTGGAGCCCCACAGCCCAGAGATGCACCAGCAACCAAGAGTGTCATTTTATTGGAGAAAATAACAGGAAAGGAAAGGCCAGGAAAGTTAACATGGAACAGAGAGAGATGTGTGTATTACTATTCCTCCAGGTGATACACTACAATTTGGAAATAATGACTAAAACCAAAGTTTTTGGAACCTACTGCTTACATGAAAATCTAAGACCTAGGATAATCATATTTTTCTCCAAAAACACAACATCTCAGTGCAGAATCACAAGTACTGTAGAGCTCAAAAATAATCACGCAAGAGAATCATGCTTCCCATTACCCAATCTCAGCTGTTTCTCAATTTTGACATGTTAAAAAATCGCCCACATGCTAAGGATTACAAAAGTAGTATTAGTAAGTGATTCAAGTGCAGAAAAATCAAATCTCTCCAGCTATAAAAAGCTGTTTCCTTCTCTTTTGCAGATCAGAATTTAAGTATTCCAATTAATAACATAAATGCATTAAATGTAAAAAGTTTACAGAGATTTTAGCTATAATGTCTCACAAAGTATTATCTTGAAGTTAGTTATATGGCAACATTCCTTTAATCATCAGATATCCCCTTAAATACAATAGCTTGCCTACTTGCTAATTAATATACAGCCTTTGCCCTGTCTTTCCCCAACCATTCATCCTTGCACAAAGAAGAAAAAATAGTATGCCACACAACAAAAAAATTATAAAACTGTTGTGATGCTACATCCCTACTATTTTAATTTCAACAAATACTATCTGAAATACTTGGCTTTTGCTTTTTTTTTTTTTTTTAGTCAGACATCATAAATTTTAACTTTGCTGGTTTCAATGAATAATTAAATTTTCAAAAAGTGCAGGTAATTAAGACTACCAAAAATTAAAATTGAGTAAGAAGTCAGCAATTATAGACTGCATGTATTTTACCAGATCTGCAAGGGACTCTAATTAAACACATATTAATTGCCCTAATCTTCTTAGGCAAGTAATAAATTGGAAGAGCTGATTAATGCACTGGATTTAGTTCAGCTTGTTAAATCTGACAACCTGGCAAAGGAAGACTATCTTGAAAAGCTCTTTTAGCTAAGTAATTGGAATTTTACTCTCAGTAATTTGCCGTTCCATAATAAGAGCTATTTAGTATACTGACTCTTCATCGGTGGTTTTTTTAAAATACATACTAGTTATACTGAAACAGTACCATTATGCTGCTCATAAAGATTATGAAAAATTATGAACTTTGACCTTTATTGTCCATCAAAAGACACTTTCACTCTGAACACAAATTAGCGTATTTCCTTGTAGGCAATAAATCCTAATTAATTTTAATTCTAGAAGCTGCTAATAACATTTTAGAAAGTCCATATGGACACATTAAGTCCTCTATACAATTCATAAAGCCAGCAACTAAACCAATTTTCAATATTAAGTAACTGCTGATGACTGCTGGAATACAATGAAACACCAGTATTCAAAGAGCTTCAATCTCTTCTCTGTTTTAACCTATTTATGCAAACACTTCTGCGCATACACTTGACAAGGGAGTGTAACATTTTTGTAGTATCAGCCATTAAAAAACAGAGACATTTGGAAACCTGCAGGTAGAAATTTTTAAGGTCTGATACTTCTCCAACACAGTTGCTTACTCCTAGCTGATAACATGGAAAAATGCATGAAGTTTCACTTAAAAATAAGCAGATGTAGATGAATGAAAGAAAAAAAAAATCTCCCTTGCTAAGGAAAAAAGCAGCAAGTAAAGAACAGGGAATCAGAAGTTGTTATACTTGAAAAATATTTTGAAGTATTCCATGAAAGTTGAAACAGCTTTTTGTATGTCCTAGAAAATGTGAAAGTATATAAAGCCTTTCACATGAAGAAGCTTAGAAAGTTATATGTTCCAAATTAAGTTGTCAGAAAAAAAAAATCCCAAATATAAAAATATCTCTCTGTCTTCAAATTTTTATTCTGTACTCCTTAGACCTGACATGCCATACTTCTCCTCTAGGACCTGTAATTTCCAGGATCTACGTTTAAAAATTGTTACTCCTCATACACCTTGAAAATCAGTCACAGTGAACCTGCAACCTATCTTTTGTTCCTTAAGCACAGTATCAACTAAGGGGTCAGCCAGACACCAGTTTTGAGCAGCAACACGATTTTCCCAACTAGGCTTTAAGACTTACAATAAGCAAAACACCAAAAAGTTGATCCAATCATACTAGAGGACTGATAAGCCACGCAAGGAGACATGAAAGTATCTCAAAGAACTGTCAAAGTCAGATGTTTCAAATACTTCGTACCCATTCTTCATGATGCACTGAAATTTACTGCTTATCACTTAGGTCCCTAGCACCAGAGAAATTCTTTACTGTGAGCGTGGTGAGGCACTGGCACAGGTAGCCCAGAGAAGCTGTGGATGCTCCATCTTTAGAAGTGTGCAAGGCCAAGCTGGATGGAGCTCTGAGCAACCTGATCCAGTGGAAGGTGTCCCTGCCCAAGGCAGGGGGGTTGGGACTGGATGATCTTTAAGGTCCCTTCCAACCCAGGTGATTCTATCATTCTGTGATTGGATAAACAGGTGGCACTCAATTTTAACTCTCATCCTCAGTAGTCTTCATGAAGGAAATAGTACTTTACCATCACAATATTGAGTTTAAGTGATACATTCTTTTTCCATTGGTTGTGTATTACTTGCAACAAAAGGTGTGGGGCTTATGCCTGAGGCTCCCATTTACTACTACAAGAAGTCATCAGTAGAAAACCAATGCTGACTACTTTCCAGTTGATGGCATTGACCATTTAAAGATCTGTTAAGACTTGTTAGCTGCATGTAGATTATGAGAAGAAATTCTGTATCTGAACTTGAGGTCTCTTAACACGGAGACCTTCAAGGCTTATAAAAAGACACATTATGAGAAAAGCCCTCAAATTTTGGGATTTGCATAACTGAAAGCAAAAGAGAACTGGAATGCTAAAAAACCTCAACTTCCTAGCACAGTGTCAGCTCAGTACTTCTGAACATAAACTTAAGTTTGAAATATGACAAATACTCAGTTTGTGATTTGCCTGTGCTCCATTTCATTGCTTGAGAAGATATACCACAGCTTTATCAGTGGCAGAACACAGTTTGTCATAAATCAGTACTGAACAGGGAAAGCCACTGAATATTATTTAGTTAAGTGAGAAAATGGACAGTAAGAGTTGAAAAATCCTTGGTGAAAAGCAATTATTCAGATGACAGGATGTGCTTCATCTGTCAGGAGCAAAAAGCCAGTGACTACAACTTCTGGTCCAGAAGATGCTGGGTT
Organism: Eopsaltria australis; assembly: GCA_034509425.1. Classification (NCBI taxonomy): domain Eukaryota; kingdom Metazoa; phylum Chordata; class Aves; order Passeriformes; family Petroicidae; genus Eopsaltria; species Eopsaltria australis. The sequence goes on along the minus strand of JAVTVJ010000144.1, from coordinate 2,112,810 downwards.
CTGTCTCGCTTGAAAGAAACAAACAAAAACTGGAAAAACAGAATTCTGACAAAAGTTCCTATCTTTTTTGTACTATTTGTTTGCATTTTTGTAACACATTACAAAAAAAAATGAACCAACTTAAATCCCAAACTAAATTCTGAAAATAAAAAATATTTAAGATAGAGCAATGAGTTAAATACACAGCTTCTGGAAAGTACACAGGAACAGAGAGCATGAAGTCATTCAGACCAAAGCATCTATCAATGTTTAGTTTCAGTTCAATGGACTGCAATATCTTACAGTAAACTAAAATCAATTAAAAGCTAGAACCTGCATTTTGTCAAGCAAATCAAAGATAGTAGTAGAGATCTTGTTTTCTGCCCTATAAACTTTCTAACAAAAGACCCCACAACCCAAAACCATTGGGTTTTGTGATGAAAATAAATGTACATTTATCTTCTCGGCACTTTTCTACCATCTTTCTCCATATTTATGCAGGCAGTACAAAACTTAACTTCAGAATTTCCTGTCAACATTAAAACCTAAAATCCTGACAAGCACATGACAAAGTCTTGTGGTTGAAGATGCTATGTACTTAAATTTTCATGATATCACACTTTCCAAATGTTACAAGCATACAAATCAAACGTATGTTCTTACTGTTGCCAAAGAGCTTTCTAGAAAAAAAAAAAAAAAGAAACACCTACAAGATTTCCAGTTTTCATTGACTTATCTCTCATTTTCTGCACATATCTGAACTTCGCTCTTTTGGCCCTTGAAATTGAAACCTAGAAAAAAATGTTGTTGAAGAGATTTCCATAAAATTCTTTAATGTTTCCCAAGTAATATTTGCAAGCTACAGAGACCGATAATGAACTACCATTCCCCTCTCAATGATTTCTTCAGGATGTTTCTGCACTCTAAACGGACACATAATCTATACCAAAAGTAAGTTCTTTTGAAACACATGCTTCTCTTACTACCTAAATGTTTCAGGTCTTATTGTAAAAGTAGCAAAGACTTCTGTATATTTCACTTAATTATGCTTGTCTTTAGAAAAGGTGAATACTATAAGACTTAATTCCATTTTTTTCCCCCATACATCATATTAGAACACCTATTACTTCAAAAGTTACAATAATTACATTATTTTTTAAAAATTGACACATCTCTTCTAAATTTTAGTAACTTCATTCATTTTTCTTTTTAAGACATGTTTTAAATCCTTGTGTTTTGTGTAACTGGTGAATCACAAGATGATATTCAGTGATAATGATGAATTTCAATACATAATCATCTTTAGCTTCAGCACAATTAATGAAGTACTTAAAGGTAAACAAGAGTAGTATTTCCTAGATCACACAGAACCTGAGTACAGACCATAATTTCCCCTCCTTCAGTTTCACACATATAGCTAAGTAGTGCCAGACAGAGGGAAATACAACAATAATCCTGTAATATCCAATAATAATCCCAAATCCTGGGCTGCATCAAAAGGAGTGCAGCCAGAAGGTCAAAGGAGGTGATTCTCCCCCTCTACCCTGCTCTTGTGAGACCCCACCTGAACTCCTGAGCACAATTCTGGTGCCCCCAACATAGAAGGACATGGAACTGTTGGGGAAAGTCCAGAGGAGAGCGACAAAGTTGGTAAGAGGACTGGAGCATCTCCCTTACAAAGACAGGCTGAGGAAGTTGGGGCTGTTCAGCTTGGAGAAGGTTGCATGGAGGCCTCATTGAACCTTTTGGGACCTGAAGGGGCCTACTGGGAAACCAGAGGCCTTCATCAGGAGCTGCAGCAACAGGACAAGGAGCTATGGATACAAATTGGAAGAGATTCGATATTAGGGAGAAATTCTTTACTGTGAGGGTGGATAGGCACTGGAACAGGCTGCCCAGGGAGGTTGTTAACACCCCAACCCTGGTAGTACTCAAAGCCAGGTTGGAAAAGGCCTTGAGCAACCTGGTCTACTGGGTAGGGATTAGATGATCCTTAAGGCCCAGTCCAACCCCCTAACATTCTATGATAAGATACGTCACCAAGAACTGGCAGGGCTGTGGGATAAAGGAACTAGCAAAGTCTAGCCTGGTGTTTTTGCTAAAAGAAATTCGTAAATCTACAGCACAAGTGGCAGAGGTTCAACTAACATATTAAAATATTCAAAACTTTTCTACTTGAAAATTTAACATACAATTTCACTTGTGTTTTACCCTATTGTAAATAATTGTTTTAAACATTCATCTGAGACATCTCAATACAGCAGCATGATTTTTCTCCTCCCCCATGGAACAGTTTCTCACATCTTCAAAATTCAGAGCTCCAACAGCACTAACAAACTGTGTGTAAAATAATTAGCTTCAAATAGTCTGATGGCAAGTTATTTTTTGTTATGACAGACTAATCTTTGAAGGACATTTGGGTTTTTTTGAATAGTGATTTGCCTTAGTTCATCACATAAATTTCTGTTGATTAAGTGCACACGTGCATTATCTCCAGTGCGTGTATACACAGAGATCTGCCAGTACTCAAGACTCAGCAGTTACAAATCTTAAAAAAATCCAACAATCACAAATTTTAAGAAATGTAACCCATTTGACACCTTGTACAAACATATCAGAGACCACCACAAACCTCATCAATTTCTACTCCATCTGCAAGATGTTCTCTCAACACAGAACTGCAGATACTTACTTCCAAAAACACATTGAAAAAGACTGCCTACCCAAAGGTGAGATTCAAAGAATAAATGTGGCAGATGCCAAGCAGTTTCTTTAAATGCACAACTGCAAGGCAACCTTATACAAAGAAGAGAAGGATTATAAGAGAATCTGACTGAAAGGGACACATTTACTTATCTTGTAACAAGGCAAAGAAAACTTGTTGTTTGGCAAATTACCTACAAATTAATGTTTCTTGTAGGCTATGGTCTGACTACTTTGAAATACTGTAAAATGAAAACCATTAATTACTTGCAGCCACATGATTTCAACAATGAAATATTAGAAACTCAGTATACAAATTCAGTCAAAGTTTTACTCTGTATCAAAATTATGTTTACACAGTTTGGATCCATCATCCCATGGTAAACTTACTTTTGTATTACATTCTGTAAGCTGAGCATCATACCCAATTCACTCTTCATCTTTTCTCTGTTGACACGGCACTCAGCCAAGTAGCGGAGAGCCTAAAACAAAGAGGACCACAGCAGATCAGCAATACATCCAGTAGGTTATCACTCATTTCTGTTAGTGCACATCTGCAAAACAGTCACAGAGGCAGTTCTCGTAGGCAGAGAAAGAATTACCACCTACTATGAACATCAAAAAACTATTCTTATAAATACACAGAAAGCACAGAGTATCTAATCTACGAGAAAAGGTTGAGAGACTGGGTTTGCCTGTACCAGCTGAGAGCCTAAGGGATGATCTAACAGCTGCCTACAGCTATGCAAGAAGCCTTTACAAAGACAGTCGAGCCAAACTGTCCTCTACAGCAGCAGACAAGGGGAGCAGCTACAAATTGTAGCTTGGGAAGTTAAAATCGGGTATTACAAAAAGCTTTTTTCCTCTGAAGGTAGCATAACACTGGAACAGATGACCTACTGGAACTGCAGAATGCACGAGACAAAGCTACAACTGACCTGATTGACTGCTGGTGACAGTCCCAATTCAAACAGGAAACTGAAGTGAATGACTTCCAGAAGTCCCTTCCAATAAACATTTATGTGACCTGAGATCTACAGTAATTTTTATACATGATGCTTCCAGTATAATTTCCATTAATTTTGTGGGCTCCCTCAGTACTAGAAGCCTCACCACCACCAAGTTCTACTGTCCACAGAAAGAGATCTAGCACATGTATAAGCTTTTGAAGACTAACTGCAATTTCATTATTCCATGAAGGAATAAGAATACAAGCAGCAGTAAGCTTCTTAGCTTACTGTGAGCTAAACTGGGGAATTGCACTTATTTGTTGTCCAAGGTTTTGTTTACTTGAATTTCAAGGTAGATTCTTTGCACGATTTTACACTGCTGACCCCAGCCAGTAACTGTAGATTCATATGACCCTCCTAACATAAAACTCTTTCAATTAAAGTGTCAGTCCTTCTTTTCATGAGATATCTCTCTATCATTTGTGCTGAGAAAGTTTTCTTAGAAGGAGCCTCCAAGGGTGCTTTACTGATGTAGGTACAAGAACTGCACTTGAAAAATCCTGCAATACACAAATACAATGATTTATAAAATGGAGTTTGTGACAGAACGTTTAAAAGTGCACCAACTCTTTATATATAGTCATGTAGTAGCTACACTGCTCAGTAACTGCTTTAAAAATAACATGCTCCTTAATCCCTTCAGAAATAGAGGACTAATCGTCGGGTTTGTTTTTTCCAAGTCATCTTCAGCATGTATTAAGTAAAATTCACAAGACCATTTAATGCCTTTTAAGAAACTCTGGCAGCTGTATGGCATGATAAGAACTTCAGACATGATTTTTGTTGTTTCCTGATGTGGGCCAGTATCAATAGTTGCAGCTTATAAATGTTGTATATCCATTTATTATCTTAGTTTTCAACTATGGGGAAATTCCTGAAAGACAGCTCTCAACTAGGTTGCATGCTATGAAATGTATCCTTGCGGGTGTAACAAGTTTCTCATTTTTATTACTCTCTGTTACACCAATTTAGAAAGGGTACAACTCAGCTGGACAAAGAAAAACCTCTTAACAGCTAATCTTCTGAGTCACAACTCAGGCAGTCTCTTTCCCATCTGCTACATTCTCTCACCATACAAACGCAACTTTCACTAAAATAAGACCAAAGTCATGAGATCAACTTAACTGACCCAACTTTTCAGCACTAAGAAGTTCCCATTCCTCCTGCCTCCCACGGGAGATACAAAGGTCTGAACCTTCAAAAAAGTGAGATCATTTACACTTATTAAACCCAAAATATTGAAAGCATAGGGAAGGTTATTGTTATGAACTTTGGCTCAGCTTCTGTTCAGTCAAACACTTACCTATGTTAGCTTTAAGGCTCACAAGCAAGTTCATCATAAGCAACAGGACTACCTGCATACTTTAATATAAAATACACTGTTGACAATCTTGATAAAAAGAAAACTTTGTTGTTTTTATGTGAATTTTTAAGGTAGTTCCTTAACTTCAGGGTCCTATTTTATAGAATTTTAGTCCAAATTTAAGAGGGGAAAAATAGTATTGCCTACCTTACTTCTGCTTTTTTTTTAATTTAGATAATTCAAAACATTTAGCATTTGAAGTGTATCATAACAAATTCTTGAAATCATGACTAGAGAAAACCAGAAATATAAATATTAAGAAACTATGTATCCCTTCTTCATCAGATACAAAGAAATAACTGAGCAGAAAGTGCACACCGGGAGAAAAGACACCCTCCCTGAAAAGTTCTGCAACACATCAAAAAAGTTAAATATCAAACTATTACGACTCATACAAATTATTATAATTTCAAGAACAGGAACTGCTGAGTAGTATGAGAAGAAACTTAAAGTCAGTGCTGTACATCCTTTTATTAGTTACACATTTAATGGAAGATCATTACTTTTAATGATTCCCATTCAAATGGAAGCACTTTTTGACCAACAGGATGACTACAAAAACACTTTTCAAAATAGAAAAATATAAAACGTGAAGTCTAAAAAGTTGTCAGCAAAGCTATTTAGGCCTTCAGAACCTAAGCAGTTCAAGAACTCATGAACACATGGAGTCTGAGCAGCAGACCAGAACAAATTTTCACAGTAAACGGATCCATTTCTCATTGAAATCAGGTCCTGGTCACCTCTAAATCCTGATTCGTAATCCACTCTAACTGTAGGTTACCACTGCATGGAACAACCCCTCTGCCTCCCATCCTCACACTAGGAGATTTCCTTTCAACAGAACTTGAGCACTATCAGGGGTTGTGGAACCACACTGCAAAGTGGATTAGTCCTCATTACTCTTGACAAAGCCACTCCGTTAACGTGGAACTAATTTTTGTAACATGATCAGAGACTGATTTGTGAATCTCATGCAGGCAGTGAGAATACACAGCCCAACAAAACAAACGATGGAAAGAGAGAGTGGGACATCCAAACGAGATCATCTTTTCAGACCACAGCCTAAGGAAACTACGCTGGGAAGAAAACCAATGCAACACACTTCCAAGAACAGTAAACTCAACTCCAAGTTCTCCTACTGAAGAACATTAGAGTCTGCCAAATGCTATGGCAAGGCTAACCCCAAAAACAATTAGCAGAACACAGGTTTCCCAGCTCATGTGACCTCCCTGTCCAAACCCAAAAGAAATCAGAGTCACTGAAGTAATCTCAAGAAGTTCACCAATATCCACTGTGAAAGCAACATAAACAAAAAAACAAAGAATTATGGTACTGATAGGTCTCAGTGATACAAAGAATGTACACTTGCATGTAAAAGCCAGAGCTCTTTACATGCACATTCTTTACAATTCAATTATGACATAATTGAAAAAAAAAAAAGAGCACCACATAAATTTCAGTAACTTAAAATCTTAGATGTCTAATTCAACTCTCAAAATGATGAAATTCTGACTTCCTTTTCTCCTATTTCTACACAAGAAACACATTTTTTAAGCTAATATTACAATTCAGGATAAGAAATCAGGACTTCAGCATTTATGATTTGGAATGAGAAGAAACAGGCAAAAGCTGAAACAAGTTGTATTAGATACTGAGAGATTTGGGGTTGGTTGGTTCTTTGAATCTTGAAAGGGCTTTCTTTGCTTTTAATACCATGAGGCTGGTCAAATGCTGGAACAGTGTGCCAGAGAGGTTATGGAGTCTTCATCCTTCAAGGTGTTCAAGATAAAGCAGACACAACCATGAGCTGTGACCCGAGTACATCTAATTTGGGCAAGGGATTGGACTACATCACCTTGGGAGGTTGTTTCTAACCTAAGATATCCTATGATTGGATTTTTTATATTTTTATAATGTGAATATCAAATCACTGTCCATATTTATCAAGCTCTATGACTTCATCTTAAGAAAGAGATTTAAGGGTCCTTACCTCCCTCCACACAAAAAGTGAAATAGCTGTATTAGGGAAAAAATGCAAAGTACATTAATATCTTTAAAAAATCCCCTGGAATAATGTGTCATTTTTGAAATACATGGTTTTTTAAAAAACACACATAATGAATATCAACATAATAGAAAACCAGAAATTATTTTTCACAGTTTTACTCGTTTAAACAAGTTGTTTACAACTGCTTTGTTTGTAAACTGCTTGTTTAAACAACTTGTTTAATCAAGTTTAAAAATGCCCTACCAACATAGAAATTTATCTCCAGAATACTTACTAGTAAAGCTGAATGAACAACCTGAGGGTTGGGATGGTCCAAAAACAGAATAAGACCTGGCAGGCATCCCTGATCCTGAACAATGGCCCGTCTGTTCAATGGATCAGCTGCTAGATCTCGGAGTTGGTTAACTACAGAGAGTGCATCAGGCTCCTCACTCATAGCAGAATTCATCTTTTCTGCACCATTCATACAAAATACCTGCTGAAAATGAAATCTATTAGTACTATCACAACATTTATCATCAGTTAAAACACAGATAAGAAAAAGCACAAAGGCATTGATTTGTTAAACAAAAAGGTATAAAAACCCCAAGGACTAGAAATCATGGGAGGTGGATGGAATTGATAAGGATGTGGGTCTTGAAATTTATAAATCTAAACTTCCTATGCAGAGAACAGGTATATTTGGTTAATAGGATGTTTATTTGTTTCCTATATGTCATTTCAGTCCAGTCAATCTTTATGGGAGTACTGTGTGTTGGTTTTTTTCCTTACACTAGTGACAAATGTTTCCAATAAATCCAATTTTCTCACAAGGCACCCTAGAATTCCATAAACATTGCCCTGTGCAAATGTGCAAAATCAAAGTACTTTCAGAGTAGCTTTGGCAACCAAAAAAATTTGGCAAAATAATGAACCACAAAAGTCAACAAAACATTAAGTTTTATTCTTCATCTATATATCAAGCAACTAGAGTAATGCCATACATTCAAAGGCAGAAAGTGCTTCAGAGGCTGGGTTTGAGCTGTTTTGTCTCCTTTTCACGAGTATCCCTCGATAAAATGAGAGCAAGCAGGTCACGCCTTGCTCCAGTCGAAGTCCAAGCCACCAGATCAATTTCAAAGGAGACACGTGTTAGCTTGAGAGTATCAGATTGCAGAGTTGTTTAATAATAACTATAGAACAGGCAACAAAAGCTAAAATCTTGGTGTGAAAAAACCAGTTTCTTTGTGCCTCTGAAACTACTAAATGCAAACTGTAGTCATGGTTGTTGCCAGTACCAGCTCAGCCAAGTAACTTAAGGCACAAAAGTGGGAGTGAATACATACTGCTAATTTGTTAAATCATTCCTTTTCCCCCAAATAAAGAACAAATAAAAATTTTAAGCGGTCTTTTGACATCATTTGCCAACATTACATAGTTTTTCCTCACTCATGGTCGGCCTCTGAGGAACATAAGTTTATCACACTCATCAAAAACAATGAACCACAAACATGCACTTGGATTATGATAATTTCTGACATTTTCACATAGAAAAAATGCTGTTAACCTCTAAGTCAATGCTTCTTACTTCTGGAAAGAGTACTAGAGTAAAAAGTACAGGCCAATGATTAGTCTCCAGACTGTTTTTCTTAACTATGAGAAATCAAAAATACACCAACTGGGACATACAGTAGCTCAACCAATACAAGTCTGTGTTTCCAAAGGAAAAAAACCTCTAAATTAAAAAAAAAAACAAAAACAAACAAACCAAAAAAACCACCTCAGCAAAGAAAACTACCAACCAAACAAAGCCAAAGCAACTCTGTTGAGTATCATCAACTATTTTCCATAGTACATAAAGGAACTTATTCAAGACTTAAAAATCAAGTCAGGTGTGAAGCTGATACTAATCAAAGTCTCTGACTTCCAGGTCTATGTCCCAAGCACCAGATCATTCCTACAACCCCTTCCATCCTTCTCACCTTTTGCCTTTTAATCCTCTGAAAAAACCCACCCACAAAACCAAGTCTTACCCCTTCCTATTCCATTAGGCCACACTCATCTGAGGGGAGCTACAAGAAAGATGGAAATGGACATTTTACAAAAGCATACAGTGATAGGACAAGGGGTAATGGCTTTAACCTGAAAGGGGGTAGGTTTGGATTAGGTACAGGAAGAAATTGCTGTAAGGGTGGTGATGCACTGGAACGGGTTGCCCAGAGAAGCTCTGGAAGCCCCATCCCTGGAAGTGTTCAAGGCCAGGCTGGATGGAGCTCTGAGCAACCTGGTCTAGTGGAAGGTGTCCCTGCCAGAGTAAGAGGGTTGGAACCGGATGATCTTTAAGGTCTCTTCCCACTCAAACCATTACGTGATCCTTTGTTATCCCCCGATCCTTCATCTCTCCAAAGCTTCAGCTCTGGGGACACCTAAAATCCTCACCCTTCTCCAACATGACCTGCAACAACCAATTCCACCCAAAGTCGCGCCCCCGCCCTCTTCTCAGAGTTTTTTAATTAAAAACATTAAGTGATCTTAAAAGTTATAATAAGACATCTAGAATTCAGGAGTCTGACAAAGCAGCGAGCCAAGTGCCTGCTCCTGTCTCCTTCGCCGCTTTGAGAACAAAGCCTAATCCAGGCACCGCAGCCCTCTCTCCCCCTCCATTCCGAGCCTCCGGGAAGGCCCTGGAGAGGAACCTCCACAGCCCCGCTGCCAGCCCTCCCCGGGCGGCCGAGGCCTCAGCCCGGCTGGGACCAGGCCCGGGGACTCAGCTCCCGGGCCCCGCGGTCGGCGGAAACTCAGGGCCGCAGCCAGCGGGCAACAGGAGCTCCGGGATGTATTTGGGCAGCGGGGGGATCTCGGTCGCACACGCCGCCCCCTCACGGCCCTTCCCGGCGCGGCCTGTTCCCCACCCCGGCAGGGCCGTACCGTCACAGAAGCCGTCCCTGGGCGGGCTAGCAGCTCAGCCCCGCGCCCCCATGTCTCGCGGGGCGGCGCGGCCTGCGGAGAGCGGCGGGAGCAGCACGGGGAGAGGCTCGGGAAGAGCCGCGGGATGAGCACCGGGACGAGAGCGCCCGCACCACCCACCGGAGCGCGCCCTGACCCGGCACCGCGCAACACCGCGCAGCGCGATTGGCGCCTTCCGAGCGCGCCTCTCCGCCAATCGCGGAGTGCTTTGTTCCCGGAAGGGGCGCGGTGCAGACCGGGAGGTGTAGTCCGAGGGCCCCCCGCGCAGCTCCATGTATTTTGGATTTTTTTTTTTTTCTCCAAAGACGGTTACCGCCAGAAGTTGAATTTATTGCTCAAATAAAGTGTAGTGTGTACTGTAAAGCAACATAGTGTGAGCCACAGCTGATGCTGCATGGACAGAGTGCTCATCCCCTGGTTTGAAACCCGAAGTGGGTATTCCCTACACCATGAGAAACCGACAATTAAATATGGTCTAATATAGAATCAAGGCATTGTTAAGGCTAAAAAACGTCTAACAGCACCTAACAGCCTAACATCTTGATCCTTTACGATGGTTTGGGTCCCTGTCCCCTCTAATTAGCAAAGGTTTTCCGTTTCCTCGTTCCTCCACTCCGCGTCACCTTTGCACCTTATTTTGAAATACTTGAGTAAAGTTTTCAGTGAAGTCTCTAAAGCTGAACAACCCTTAAAATCAGCTCAGCACGAAGAAACTCTCCCTGAGTTCCCGTCTATCCCGCAGACCCCTCTGTCCCACAGCAGGCTTCCCTCTCGGTTCCCACAGCGTTTTCATGGGGCACAGCCAAGGAGCCACCGGCGGTGCCGCAGCCCACAGCCGCACCCAGGGAACCGCAGGCCGCCGGCAGCCCCCGCTGCGGCTGCGGGGAGCCCGGGAACTGCCCCGGCCGCCAGCCGAGCGGGCGGTGACGAGGGAGGGCCGCTACCGTCCCCACCGCCTCAGAACCACGGCATCAGCGAGGCCAGAAAAGCCCTCTGAGACCATCGAGCCCAGGCTGTGACCGATCACCATCAGCCAGAGCGCGGCACTGAGTGCCACATCCAGCCCTCCTTAAACACGTCCAGAGACGGTGACTCCACCGCCTCCCTGGGCAGCGCGTTCCAACGTTTAATCACCCTTTTTGTGAACAAATCCTCCTAAAGTCTAACCTGAACCTCCCCTGGCACAGCTCGAGGCTGTGTCCTTCGTCCTGCTCGCTAGCTGCGGGGGAGACGAGCCCGACGCCCACATGGCCGCGGCCCCCAGACCGGCACCGAGACCGCCCCGCCCCGTCCCGGCTGCGCTCCCGGGGCCCGCCCCCATTGGCGGGTCCCGCTCACGTGACGGCGCGAGGGGCGGCTCCCCCGCCCGCTGCCGGCTCGGCGCCTGCCGGGTAGCGCCTCACCCCCGCAGCGCGCGCCACGTCCCGCCTCCCGCGCCCGCTGCCGCGCCTGCGATTGGCCGGGCCGGCGCCGAGCCGGCCGCCGATTGGCTGCTGGGGCAGGGTCGCGAGCGGCCGCGCGAGCAGCGGGTGAGGCAGCGCGGCGGCCGCGGCGGCGGGTGAGGCGAGGCGAGGCGGGGGCGGCGGCGGTGGCGGTGGCGGTGGAGGCGGTGGAAGCCCGCGGTTCTCCCCTTCCCCCCGGGCAGCCCCTTCCCCCGGGCAGCCCCCCTTGGCGGGGCCGATCCTGGGCGAGGGGCGATGCGGGAGGGGAAGCTTGGCTGAAAGCAGGTACAGGCCTCTCGGGGCGGCCCCGCTCTCCCCGGGCAGGGCCGTCCCCTTTCTCGGGCCTGTGCCGGGCAGGGCAGGTGCTGGGCAGGACCGTGGAAGCGCCTCGGGGTGCTGGGCCGAAGCTTTTGTTCCTGCAGGGGAGCTGCTGTGATGGGAGGGTGACAGGTCACGGGAAATAGTGTAAATAAAAGATCATCTGGAGACAATAGATAGGAATTTGAGGGAAGTTTTTTAAGGAGGCTATAAAATACAGAGTTGGCGTGTAAGAGGAAAAATGATCTTTAGGGGGCATAGTGCTTTTATTTCTCTTTTCTGTAAACTTAGGCTGCTTGCTTTGTGCACCTTCAGTGATACTGCTGCCATGCTCAGGTTCTTCTGTAGCGATCATAAATAAATAACTTGCTAGGTGCGTGTTTTCATTTTGTTTAACGAGCTGTTGACAGTCCAAATATTGAGGGTGAGTAGAGTTTGAATGCTGAAATCAATCGTAGTGCCTTGATCTCTGCCTGACAGCGTCAGCAGCACTTCATTAATATTAACATGCTGTCCTCAGAGTACTCTGCAGCTGTTGTGAAGGCAAGACTTACAAAGATTAAATGAATGGGAATTATGTCTTCTGATCCCCACTGACTTTTACCTTGGTGATAAAAATGAAGCAGCTGATTTATCTGCACATCAGCTCTAGAAGTTCTGGTTAGTTGTTGCTGAATGCAAATAATGTGCTTCGTAGGGGTCTCTAGCTAGAATATGATTGCGGTGTGTATGAACTCAACATTGTTACACAGACAGGTCTGTGAGGGTAAAATTGGACATTTTAAATGCTTTTTCAGACAAACATACTCTTTTTTTAAGACTTACCTGCTGTTGTCTCTCAAAGCTGTAGCAGGACTCACGTTCACAGCAGCTGGTGGGGAGTCTGTCTGTCTGGCAGGGAAGTGTAGGTGTTTGGTTTGTCTGTATCATATAATACCTTGTGGTCTGTAGGTGTTGAAGGGTTTCACTTACCTCTCAGTGGTATCATAGTGCACTGCACAGGTATAATCATTGCTGAGCAAAGGCTTTGGATTTTTTTTTTTCTCTACCCTTAGTTGGCAAGATAGGATAGCATGAATGAAATCTGATTAATAGAGTTTTGCATGTTCAGGTAAATATGATGAGGCTATATCTTTAAGAAAGCTTTTGCAACTTCTGTTGCAAGTATGATGATGTATGATTGTCAATTCCTGCTTTAAACTTCATACCAGTACTAGCTTAGATTGTCCATGTTGTGTTCACTGACTTTTATTTCTCTCTTCATATCTTTCCAAACAGGTCTTTCTCTTAGTACTGGAGTGCTTCACTATTTATAGCTTCCACACCAAAAACCAGACCTCTGTTTCTGGCTATGTGACCTCTGCCAAATGCATTCGTAGTTTACTTATAGCTAGTCTGTGTCAGTTTGGGACAGAGTCTGGTCTTTTATCAGAAGATTTTTCCTGCCCATTTGGCTGTTGTGATAATAGCTTTTTGTCTTCATCTTCATTTATTACTTTTTAAATAATATTTCCTTCTGGATGTAATTTTATTAGATGAACTTGCGTCATGTGGCAGTCTAAAAGACTGAGGAGATATGCTTGCCCTAGTTCATGTTAAAATAAAGAGAGGCCTGGTCTTTTTGCATTTGATTTTTTATGTGGTTGGTATTCCTTTGAACCCATGCTTCTTTGAAAATTTCATACTTCTTAGTGCTGTACCTTTCCAATTTAGAGACTGCACCTTTCATTTTTCAGGTTTCTTGCCTTTGTTTATTCTTTGTTCAGGCTAATCTGCTCCATCAATCCCATTAAGTCATTCTCTTTTATGTTGGTATGGATCTTAAGTGACTGAGGGAAACCTTCAGTAAGAAAAATATGAATATCATATTTCTTTTAAAGAGCAAGAACTCATGCTTTGAAAGGGACACTGGAAAAAAACACATAGAAGAATTTCGATTTGAAAGCAGTTGTATCTGATTTCTCTTTCTTTTAATCTTTTGTGTGTAGGACTCACTAGAAAGCTTGGCAAAGGGCTCCTGTTCTTATTTACTGGATATTATGCCTTACGTGTACAGATTCCAGAGCTTTTATATGTATTTAATTAACTTCTTGTAATTTATTAGTGGTATTATCTCTCAGCTTTGTAGACTTGATATTTGATATGAGAGTATTGAATGGAACCTGCAAAAGTGGTTGGGAAAAGTAGGGGCAAATGAGCTCAAGGGGGCTTGGAAACGTAGACCTCATTTCTAAACTGAGGAATTCCTCCATATTTCCCTATCAGTAAGAAAGTTCTTCAGTATTGCTAATTTCTGGGTTTCACTGTAATGAGCCAATGAAATTCCAACCCCTTCATGCTTTATGCAGTGAAATGTAATTCTTTGTGTTACTGCTCTTTGGACATCTTGGTAATCTTGTCTATGACTGCTGCTCATCCTTGTAATAGTTCTGCTGAGGCAGAGCAGAAGGGCCATTTTTTATGGCAATATTACTGTCACTCAGGGTTCTTCATTATAGTAATTAAGTTGTGGAGATTTCTGAGGAATAAAACTATTTTTACCATAGGTAGCACCAAGAAGACAGAGGATAAAAACCTTAACATTTAACTCCTGCTTCTGAAATTGGCATGTATGCAGAGCAGAATTTGTTAATGCTTTTGTTCTTGCTGTCCAGCAGTTTCTTTTGGAATGAACCCTGTCTGTTCTTGGCACATAAACTAATTGTGAAATAGTTGAGTTTTGTGAAGAAAGTATAGTGCAACTTAGTCTGAAAGAAATATGTATGAAGCTTGCCTGGAGATAACTCTGTAAAACTCATGATCCTATAAAACTATCAATCTGATATACTTAGAAGCATTTTCCTTTTAGATAACAGATTAGCTGGAGCTTGTTCAAACAGGGTGGTTTTCCTTAGTGCCACAAACTAAGGAAGCTGATCCAGGAACTGCGTAGTACTCTGCACTCTTACAGACTGATTTCAGTCACTTTCTTCTGCAAAAGCAGACGGGTCATTGACAAGAGCAAGGCATTGATGACCCCAGTTGCAGGTACTTTAAGTATTTAGGCTACAAGGGAAACAATGACTTGCAAAGTGAACTATAAATATTCATTTTACTGAAGTAGTTGTTTTGTTGAATGAATGCTCTTTTGTGTTCAGTCATCAAAGTCTTGGAACCTGGAATTATAAAGGGTCACCTTAATATTTTAGGGCAGGATAAGTGTTTTGGACTCTTCCCAATGCTTTGTGTTTTCACGATCCTTTTTTTATTCCTGGTTCGTTTGAATCCCATTGAACAAGTTCCTGAAATTATTTACCAATATTTCAGAAATTGCCTTGACAAGTTTCTGAACTTTGCAAGGTGAAACTCACTAGATACTGTTGTCCTGGATGGTTATCACTTTTCAGCGTTGTCTGCAATCCATTCTAACAGCTGCCTGTCTTACCTGCCCTGGTCAGGTGAAACACTCTATACATACTCACTGTCCATATCACTCATTGCTTTCTTTCCTCTCCTGTTACATTGAAGTTGTCTCTCTTCTCTCTTACTGCTGGTATGTGTAGGACTTTTTTATGCCTGTAAGATGGAGCCCATTTTGTACCTTGCCTTCTTCAGCTTACTACTTCATATTTATACTATTCTGTCATCCTCCTTTTATGCTACTTTTCTTTGACATCTGGTTTTGTGCTTTTAATTGGTTATCTTGTCAGTTTTTGTGTTGTTCTTTTACCTGTTTGCCTTTAAGTTTCTTAATGTTGTAGAAACTTTCTAGACCTGCTCTGATTTCTCTGGTGGAAGTTCTAACACTCACTTTTCGCTTCTGTCCAAATTGTCTCTGTTTTAAGACTCAGGCCTCCCAGTGGATCAGAAATGAAATCATACATTTTCTTCTCTGCCTGAATAAAAACATGAATTTGACTTCTTTTAAACTTACAAGCTGGCTGAAAGACCACTATATCAGGATACAGTCATTCCTTTTAGTCCTATCTCTTGCCTTTCTTAGCCAGCCCTGTCTTTGCAGTTGTTCAGCAATACTCTACCTTTTTTCTCTTTTGTTTGAATTTGTCTGGATACAGCTTTCGTTTTTCTTCCTTTGATTTCCACACTGCTTGTTGAACAAGTCTGGACTTTGGAATGAGGTGGAGTATATCACATGTAATCACAGCTTTGGAACAGGTTTCCCCTTTTAAAGAGCATTCCTCTCTCTTTTATGTCACTGCATGCTACAGTGTCAGGTATGATGCCAAATCCAGTGTGGGGCATTGTGTTCTTTCTGTTTTAAAAACATAGCAGGTGCAATGGGATCCAAGATCCATACAGTCCATACAGTAGGTTGTGTAAGGGAAGAATAACAGATGCCTAAAGCAATAGTGGATCAAGTAGATGGTAATGCTTCCCTAATAGACTTTTCCAGCATTCCATAAAGAAGTCCATGACTTATTTATTTATCATGAATGACTGTAGCTTGTATTCATGGCTGTTTGGTAGCTAGCCCATTATTCTTCCCTGTTGTTTTTCTTATAACGGTTGCAGTTGCCATTTTAATCTCATGGTGTAGATTAATAGTTTCTTCCAAGTTTAGTCACAAACAAAAGAAAATCCTGTGATGATGAGAAACTAATACCAACTTTTTTTTTAAGCCTGTCAAAAAAAAGACAACTGTAGAATCATACTGTTTCTGCCAAGTTTCCACAAGATGTACTTTATTACTAAGGAACTGTAAACTGTTGAAAAAAATATGTAATGGAAACAATGATGGTTTAACTGTAGGGCTTGTGGGCACCTCCAAACAGCAGAGCTTTTCCATCTCCTGACATTCAAACTTCCAGTTCCTTGCTGCTACATTGCTTTAATCATCTCTGTATATAGAGTGGCTTCAGTAACACTGTTGTTTGTACTACAAATCTGTTGCTCAGGGTGGATCAGCAGAGTGTTGTTTCCAGCCTGATGCACAAAACAAACGTAAACCTAAATCTGTGGCTTCCTTTCCTGGTTTTGGTCACTTCTCTGCAGTGTCCAGGTTATGACTGGTGTAGAACACAGTTAAAGAAAAGCTACACTACTTTCACTAGAGGAGAAATAAAACCATCTTGATTCAAATGAATGAAAGTGTATATAAATAGACAAAATTTCAAATCTGTCTAATTTTATAAACTGCTGGCATATTTTCATGTCCTACATCTACAGTATTTCCTGTTGTTTTCCTGCATTGGTAATTTTTCCATGTTTCCGTTTTCTCCTTAGTTGTAGGAAAAAGGAACGAATAACAAAGCCGTCAGAGAATGTGAATCAAGAGAGGTGATCAGCTTTCTGCAGTCTGTTCCTGCATAGAAATGAGTTTTAGATATGAGTATGGCACTTCAGTCTTAGTGCTAATCTTCATCTGCAGGCATTCCATAGGGCTTGATGCTCACTTGGAGTTGTGGAACGCCATCATCTGTCCGAGCTCAAGTGAGCAGTCATTTCCCCAACTTTTTAATTGTTAACTTTACAGCAGCTTGAATTTATTTCTAATACCTGAAGGGGGCTGCAAGATAGCTGGAGAGGGACTTTCTACAAGGGCATGTAGTGATAGGACAAGGGGCAATGGCTTTACATTGAGAGAAGATAGGTTGGGATTAGATATCTACCACCACGAGGGTGCTGATGCAGTGGAACAGGTTGCCCAAAAAACTGTGGGTGCCCCTTTCTGGAAGTTTTCATGGCCAGGCTGATGGAGCCCTGTGTAGCCTGGTTTAGTCCAAGATGTTCCTGAACATGGCAGGAGGGTTGCAACTGGATGACTTTTAAGGTCCCTTCCAACTCAAACACTTCTAGAATTCTATAAAAATGACACTACTAAAAAGTCTTTGTTACCTGTATTAAGTAGATAACTTTTAAATGCCTTTACTTTGCAGTATGAGGAATTGATGTCATCTGTCTTGTATCTAAAGGTTGATTTTTAGGAATGTAGCAGTTTACTTCTGTACGTGTTCCACAACATGCATCTAATATTCTTATGTGTCTCATTTCAGAACTACTATGGAACCTTGGCAGCCTTGTAGGTTTGGAAGGCTTAAATCCAAGTCTGCGAAGGCCTTTTCCAGTCCAGATGATTTGCTGGCTGAAGCGCTTAATTAGGATGGCTTTAGAACAAATTGGATTGAACATGGAATCAGTAAGTGTTTCAAACTTCCTTTATGTTTTCAGAAAATAAGGTATAGAAAGCAGTTCATGTATTTTAGTTTGTGCTTATCTAGCAGAACACTTGAAGTATACTCAATACTGGGATGATTCTGCATTGCTGAAAAGTCATCAAGTTTATGACTTGGACACTGAAATACTGAGTAATAAGTGTGTTAAAAGTACTATGCAGTCCCTTCTGGTTCTAATAAACTGTTTATTTTGTAAACACTGCTTTTCATGCTGGACTACTGTGTATGTTTTGAAGCTGAAGGAGAATTTCATCTTATTTTTAACGGTGATAAAAAAGTAAGATTATTTCTTTTTCTTACGTTGGAGATACAAAAAGCCCATGAAATTGAGATTATTATAATTGTGCTATATTTTCCTCTTCTGTCCTATAGTTACCTCCTCTGGAGGTGTAACAGTATATGAGGGCAATACAGCTGTGTTCTTTACTGGGTAAACAGAGGAACAGGCCTGCATAGCTCTTCTCTCAGAGGAGACTATATAGAGAGTTTTCTTTGAATGCGTATCAGAGAGAGGCACAGAGCTGCTACACATCAACTGCCCTGTCACTGGGACCTTTAGTACAAATTTTGAGTACTATTTTGAGTACAAATGTTGACCTCAGTGCAGTAATCCCTGTAAGTTTTTGAAATATTTTACTGTTATAAGAGTGGGGAAATCCTTAACAGCTATGTGTAGTATTTAGTCAGTATTAGTGTGATAGAACCTTTTATCAGTCTTGGGAATCTATGGAGTGCAAATTGTTTATACAGTATAAATAAAAATTGACAACAAGAATCTGTATTTTAGGATTTTTTTTTTAAATTTTGATCTGAGATTCTGTGTAACTTTGAAAATTCAAAGTATAAGAATATGTTGCATTATGACAGTGGTAATTCAGCAGTTTCACCTAAATAGGGAGAGGAACAAGTTTTTAATCTGTTTCTCCCCATTCTCTACTTGTATCAAGCTTGTGATAGTGCAGTTACGTTTCCAGATGTGAGCTGTTCTGGACAACAGCAGAACACTGATGCAATAGGAGTGTATGACTAAGTAGCATTTTGCAGACTTGCTCAGCCAGTGCTTCAAGTCAACAAGAAGTTTTGTGAAATTGGTTAGAGCAGTGCTGAGACCTCAGCTCAGCTGAGCAGGGAATTGACGTTACTTGCACCCCTTGTGGCACAGTATGCCTGCAGTTTTCTGAAATAATGTCCTGGCGTATCTTGTATTACCATAACTGAGTCATTCAGCATGTTGGTGTACCCAAGCCACTGTTGTTGAAGAGCCCCAAGGGCATTTGGAAACCAAATGTTTTTGAGTGCTAGTCAACAACTCGTCTGTGGTCTGAGCAATATCTAAACAAGTTTTGCTGCTTGTTTGAAACACATTGCACTTATGTTGGTAATACACCATGTAGTCTAGACTCTTGCTGTTGTGGAAGTACTTCTGCAACTAATTAAGCCTTTCTTTGATTGGCATTGTTTGTTCCAGTGCCCCATCACTTTGAGTCTCTCACCAACAGCTCTGCTTTACACATCAGTCAGTTGTGAATAATGAGATTGTATTACTGTGGTGCTGTTTGTTGGTGACTTGTTCTTGAAGGCCACTGATCTACCTGTTGTTTGCTCAGACACATAAACAAACAGTGAGGTGATAGGCACAAACGTGAGGTCTTTGTTGAGGCAACCAAAATGCAGCATCAATAGACTACTCTGCATTGAAAAATCTGTGTTCAGCTTAGCAGTGTATTAAGCAAGAAAATGTATTTTTTATAGAACAGAAAAAAATTAGATCTGAGTGGATTTACAGCAAAGTTGCAGCTCTGATGTAAGGATGTAGCATAGCATATGCACAGTGCACATTTATTTTGTCAAAATTTTTACATTCCAGTAAAGCCAGAGGAAGGAAGGAAGGATAGAAATTAGAAAAAGGCAAAATGTTTGTGTGAAGTTTGTGAAATAATCTGGGGATCAATACCATGGAACATAAACTCTTATCTTTTACAGAACCTTCAGCATCTAAGAGTATTGATCTTTGCTTAGTATATCAAAATATTCAGCTCTGTGTTATGCGACTCCCACAGCACCACTACAGTCATCATTCAGGCAGTATTGCCATTACCAATCCAGAATAGCCTGGATTTTTCCTGTTTTCTTTGTTGGGCAATAAACAATTCTACCAGGATGTCAAGTTTGCTTGAAGCTATGATCTTTTAAAAACTAAGGTCTGCATAGCAAATTCATATTTACAGCCATAATTAAACACTGGCCAAGTTTTTAATATTACCATACAATGTTCTAATTGTTTACTAACAATGTACCCTGTGTTAGAGTCTTCTCGTTATTCTTTTTCTTGTTTGCATTGTTTTTGTTGCCTTTACCTGTGCTGAAATCTTTCCTCCTTCTCTCTGGGGAATTTGCTTCTGTTCTGGCTCATTTTGTAGTATTTTCCTAGGATTTACGTCCCATTTTATTTCATTTCGTAAGGCTGTGGTAAATATTAAATATAACCAAAAAAAGCCAAATTTAATCCCTGTTAACACAGAGGAAATCTAAATTGCAGTAGAAACAGTTCTGATGAAGCCCGATGTGTTGAGCTGCTATGGGCAGTTTTCTCTAGGTGAATCTTTTTTTGGGGCAGGGGACAAAGTTCCTTTCTTACAAAAGTTTCATCTTCTTTTCTCCTTTTTACTTTCCTTTGCTCTTTAATTTCACAATTATATTTTCATAGTTATTGTAACTGATACTTATTTTTGTTAAGAATGGTAGACACTATTCCTGTTTTAGAAGAGCTCTTAATTAAAAAAGAAAAAAATATGTTTTGAGAAACGAAGAATTATGTGGCTTTATGGATTTTTAATGATTGAGTGTCTTTTCTTAACCTGTAAAAAAGAGGTGTCTGACTGAATGTAGGTATTGTCTTGATAAGTCACATATTGTGTTTTTGAAGATATTTTCAGCTCCTGAAGTCTTCTGCTTTACCTGATTTATTGCTTTGACTTTAGACTTAATGCAAAGGCTGTCTTGACCTTTAGCAGCCCCAGCTGTACTATACTGATGATGTATAATGTATTTGTGCCAGTTCAGGGATAGAATGTAAGGAGTTCACTGGGACAGATTTCAGTGTATAAACACATCCTACTCTAGCATGAAAGGAATGAATAAATACATTTAGCACAAGCATGATGTGGAAGAATAAGGGAGAACTATTACGATATGAAACAAAAATCAGTTCCCTAACAGCTGGCTTCTTTATTCTTCCCATGCAGGTGCTTTGGTCAAGCAAGCCTTATGGTTCATCTCGAAGTATTGTAAGAAAAATTGGTACTAACCTCTCTCTTATCCAGTGTCCAAGAGCTCACTTTCAGGTAGGTATTCTCAGCAGCTTAGAATCTGTGTTTCACTGTACTGATAAAGGGATTTTCTCATTACTAGAGGGTTTGTAAAAGTAGAATATGATAAACTAGACATAGGAGAATTAGCCTACTTAAGTTCTTTCTGCTTCCAGTTCAGATTTTTTTCAAATAAGAAAGTTGAAAAAAAGTATATTAGTAGAAGAGGAAAATGGTTGTAACTTATTTCTCTAAACAGTACTTATAAGCTAGGCTTAAGAGGCGTGTAAAGATGAACAGTGTTAAAAATACTTGGGAAAATAAACAACTTTATCAGAAATCAAAAAATTAGTAGCAAGATAACATGAGTACCCTGTTTGCTTTTGTTTAAAACACAAGGCTAGCACTGTGTAGGTGAAAGGGTAGGGTAAAGAGCAAGTGTAAAAGCTTAAGGAAGAGAAAACCCATGCTTTCTATAATAAGTCTTTCAGGAACAGATGGGAAAGTGGAAGCTGTTACACATAATCACTTCAACTCTGGTGTTAGGGGTAGGGGGTGGGTATGGAATTGGAGAAGTTTAGTGTTGGAAATTCAAGCTGAGAGAGGAATGTTTCGTGGGCTGAACAAGGGTGGGGAGTGTAAAGATGAATGGAGGGAATCAGCTGATACACTAAGATAAAATAATTTCCACACTGCTAAATTTTTCAATGTTTAAATGAATGTCTTTATCATAAGTGAAATGTACGAACAATATTTAGACTTGAAATTACAGTAACAAAACCAAATAGTTCAGGTTACTGTAGAAGCCCTTGTTGTTGTAATGGTAAAAGCCATGCTAACATTTTGGCTCCCTTAAAAAATTACATTGAGGAAGCTGGGGCAGCCATTGCATTTCTAGTGGCTTGCTGAAAAAAAAAAATAAAGGGATGTGGGGTTTTACACCAAATGGCATGCTGGATTTAAACTTTCAAATATTTAATTAGAAGGCTTTTTGCCAGCAATAAAGCTCCCTGTGCCTCAGATTTAAAAGGTAGTGAAGTCCTCCTGTGTGTCTGATTTTCTGTACTGTAAAGGCTATACAAGGGAAGATGATGCTCATTTGCAGATAGTTAGTCTAATACTGACTTCTCTTAATATAGTACATAAAGGAAGACATTTCTAGTTTGTGTTCTTGCAAGGAATGGTAAGATATATCTGGGGAATCTGTTCCTGATTATTTTTAGTGTTTAAGTAAATAAATAAATACATAATAGTCTGGATTCTGTTAAAATAAATATAATATTTGCCTTTTACTCCTCTTAAAGAGACATTAATTCAGCTTTGTGCATACACTAAGTGTAAGCATTCACCTTCTAGTAGATGAAAGGATAGGATCCTAAAAATAGAAGTACAGTTGTGAGAGTTGATTTAATTAGAAATAGGAACTTCAAAATTTGAGCCTTGAAACACATTCAAATTTCTATGGTTTGTGCAGACTCTAAACTATTTTAATATAAAAACTGCTGAGCATGTTTATGGTGATGCTAACATCTGTTTTTTGTGTCTTTATCTCAGCATTAAGACTGTAGTGAAGTTCAATACTGATCTCAATCGTTTTCGTGCTGTTGCAACTGACGCTTTCCTATAGCTGTCTCTTCCTCTTTCTTTCTTGCCAGCTTTAGCTCTATTATGAAAGGACCATGAACTGAACCTTGCTGTAAGTCACTCTATTTAAAAAAACAGATCGAATCTTACTTGCATGGTCTGAGGATGCATGTATGTAATCAGTGTTTCTAACCCCAGAGCAGCAGACTTGCCACAGGTCTTCATTTTTCTTAGGATAAATGGATGAGACACATTAAAAAATATCTCTGTAATGTTCTTACTTACCTTCTAGCATGCTTTTGTTCAGCTAGTCTGACAAAAGAATAGTAGCCAAACATTTTTGATGTTTGAGGTCTACATATTGTTGTGTCTGTCTGTGTGGATCTTGCCATAGTCAACATTTAAATGAACTGTTAAATACTAAAACCCTGCTTGCATATTCAGTAAGATGTGGCAGAGCTTATGCACCTTCTGTACTCTATATGGCATGAACAATAGTTAATATAGATCTTTTATATGTCATAGTTTTTAGATTTATATATAGTCTTTAGGAGAAAATAAAATTAAACTTACCAGTGTAGTTTAGGTAGATTCAACCAAACCTACAGTACTTACCAGTGTAGTTTAGGTAGATTCAACCAAACCTACAGTAGTGTCTCTCACGATAGCATCCTTCAGCTACAGCATCTCTGTTTTAGTCCCATGCTTCTCCTGTCTGTCTGATGGATACCTGATAAATCAGTAGAAGTATCCTAATAAATTGGTATGCATGTAACAAACATCTGAATTTACTGGGCTAATTTGAAAAATCACAGCAAGTGTGTCTTACTTGATGTGTTTCCAAATGTTTAATACATAACTGTATTAGTAATTTGAAACGAGGTTTTTATTCTGTCCTCAAGTGTATAAAAATCAGTTCTGCCTCGCACTTTCCGGAGCAAACCAAAGAGCAGGGAGCCTGCCCTGCGGTGGTGCCTGGCAGCGTTTCCGTAGTGTAGTGGTTATCACGTTCGCCTAACACGCGAAAGGTCCCCGGTTCGAAACCGGGCGGAAACACTGGTGAGGCTGACTCTATCTGCGAGTTGGACTCAATGGTTCTTTTTGTGTCCCTTCCAACTCGAGCTGCCAGGATGGTTCTGCAGCCTTCGGGCGTCTGGGGCGTCTGTGTATGCCCCTCTGTTTTCAGTACTCTGTTCTCTGTTTTAGGTGCTGGTAGAGCAGTTGTTCAGGTTTTCTTCAGCTGGGATTGACTGGAGGAATAGGGTAGTCACAGAGGTGTTTGCAGGCAGGTGAAGGTTTGCAGAGATGCGTGTTGGCTTTTCACCTTTAAATTAAAATAAAAATCTTGCATTAACTTGAAATTCAGATTCCACTGCTGAGGAAGTTTTGTTGTTTTTAGGGATAGAGAAAAGAAACATCTGTATATGGGGTAACAAGCAGATTCTGTTTACATATAAATATGAATTAAAATTAAGAAGAAACTTGTATCACAATATAACAGAAGGCTTACTACTAAATCTTGGATTACAAGTTATTTATCTCATGATGCAGGAATTCTGGCAGTGGTGAATATATTCCTTACTGTTGATTTAGAAAATTATTTTTGATTCAAGTATATGTGGTGCCTTTACTTAAAAGTGGCTTCAATCTTTTAATGGTAATAATACTTTCAGAAAAATCTGTGTCACCTGTAAGAACTGGTTAATGTATTACAGATTTAATTGCCGGTAACATTAATACAAACACTGTGGTCCTGAAAATTTCTATTCCTTTTTAAAAAGTAAAATGCTAAGGACACCTCAAACAGCAAAAATCCTAACATGCAATATAGTATTCTCTGGACTGCTTTAAAGAGAGGCAGACTGTAATGGTATTAGGCACAACTGTTAATGTGATAAACATATTACCATCTGTGCTGATGCTACCTGGAAAAAACCCTGTTGTTTCCAAATGATCTGATGGTGCCAATATACACTCCTGGGAGCTGTGATAAAGACTCTCATACGAGTGAGAGTGTGAGGTGAAAACAACTAATCTCAATTTTTAAGACTGTTTGCAACAACTCCGGGGAAAAAAACAGCCCCATGCCCACAACTTCTCTTTCTGAGACTTGTGTATCAGAGGCTACTACTGAAATATGTGTGGATATTCTTCTGGAATGGTTGCACCTCATCCAGACTGCAGTCCTACTGTGATAAGTCTGCCACAAATTCATATTAATGCTAACATTTCATAGTAGTTTGCTCTTACAGAGTGAGTTTGCCTTGAACACTGACCTAAGTGCTGATGGGCTGTCCTGCAGACTGGCACCTTCTACCACCATCTTTGTCAGTATTCCCAGCTTCTTGGCCACTGCTGGCCACAGGCAGCACTTGAACAGCTGCAGCAACTCGTGCAGATTTGGCTGTGGGTTTGTTTGTAGTGTTGGGTTAACAGCTGGACTCAATGATCTTTGAGGGCTTTTCCCACTTTGATGATTCTGTGATTCTATGGAATGCAAGCAAAATCTGGGGCATATATGCATTGGAGATATGGAACTCAAGGTGCAAGACTGAGCAGAGCAAATTACTGTAAATTGTTTCATCAGCTTTTATCTGCTGAGATACTGAGTCCAGGCTGCTCAGGAGTCCAGTGACTCTGAACACATGCCCTTGTTTGACCTGGGGAAGCAGCCATTATTTCAAAATAGATTTGAAACCATTTTGTTGAGTTGTGACTATGAAGCAAGTATTGATGGTCCAAACAGTTTTTCAGATCACCATTCAGGTCACTTAACTGGAAACTGAAGAAAGGTTTCAGTCTCTGGAGCCTTGCTCACCTTTGGCTTCAAACATCTGTAAAGCTAATGGCCAAAACCATGGTGGAAAATGGTCCAATTGTTTGGCAAGTTGTAAATAAGATTGTTAGCACATAGTGTATAATCTTATGATTGCATCCTACCTCTCACTCAAAGTCTTTGTGACTACTGAGCTTGTAGAATTGGCTTTTTGCCTGGTTTTGAGGTTGCTTTGCTTGTTTGCTTTTCTTTTCCCTCTCTGCAATGTACATACTTCTTGTACAGAAATTTGGAAGTTGTAGGGAAAGGGAAACTCTGGCAGAATTCACTTTAAAAGTAATACCAAATCAGAGCAAAAGACTTAAGAAGTATTGGCAGCCTTAATGTCTTTTTAAAGTACTGGTCATGAATATAATTTAAAAACATACTATTTGTGTTAATATAGAAAACTGTGTGAGAATGTTGATGTTTGTCTTCAAGGTAACAACTTGCTTTGGATTTTTAGTGTTCATTAGCATCATGTGATAGTCATGAACTTTTGCAAAGTGTTCAGCAGAATGGATTGAATAGTTTGAAGTCAGGGAAATGGTTCTGGACTGAGCACAGGATAAAAATAAGTGTTTCAAGTCTACAGATGTGTTTTGTGCATGTATGTGTTAATAGTTACATGTAGCCTCAGTAGAAGTATTGGGTAACTTAAATGTGACTTGGGCTGGGAATATTGATTCTAAAACCTTCAATCTTGCCTTTAAAATTTAGCTTATTTCTCATGGCATGGAAAGAAACGGTCCTGCTCAACTCAGAGAAGATGCAGTGGCCACCTTTGCAGATGTGGGATGGATTGCTGAAGAAGAAGGTGAAGTCTCTACAAGGCTCAGGTATGTTTCTGAAATCTTCTCTCTGGTCTTCTGAACTGAGAGGAAGAAACCTCACTTCTCTCCAGTGAGAATCTACTGTGCATTACAATTAACAGAGAGCACTTGAATGCTGGGAGAAGAGACAGAGGTAGGGTCTGGAAAAGAAGTAGTAGAGGTTAGACTCTAACAGGATTACAAAACCAAGACTGATTGGAAAACAGGAGATTGGTATTATACAAGGAAGACTCTGGATTTTATTTATTTATGTATTACAAAGAACTGCACACAACAGCTTCAAGCACTGTAAATGTCTGCTGTGCTATGGCACAATTGCTAACAGTGATTCTCCAGTTCTCCTGAGATTGTCATTACCATGGGGCAGTGAACTGTACAGCTTCCTCATTAGCAGCAATGGTCATTCTGGCAATCCAGGAATTGGCACATTGTTTTTCACCTTTCTGGTTAAGGCTCCGCAATCTGCTAAGTACGATGAAAAAATTGTGGTTTGTGTTTCACATCTTTAATCTTCATAACAAAAACTGGCAGGGAAGCATGTGAGCACCTGTGCCCAGAATGATGGGATAGGTACTGTTGTGTTGGACCAAGGGTTCTGCACAGCACTGTCACTGCATGAAACAGTTTGGCTGAAGGGATGAATTTCTCTATTCCATCCTGCTCAGGTTGCTGCTTAGACTATCCAGAAACAAAAGTACAGTTCTGTAGTGCAGAGGAGGTTTTTCTTCTAAACAAACTAATATGTCAGAGAAGGGCACAGATTGTTGGCCTCAGAGATTACAGGATACTGCTCTTAATTTGAAAGCATAAAATAGGTTAGTAATGACCTAGATGCCCTCCAACATGACTTGCTACAGTGAAGCTTTGCATAACAAACATTCTGGCACTGCCACATTAATTTCACAAACTCAGAGGGGAGTCACAGAAATCAGCACTTGTTTAGGAAACACTGTTCCTGAAGCCTGTTTGGTATGAAGGAAATTAACTGACCGATACTACTTTTGTTTGCACAGAAGTATTTTGTTTAAGGATTGAACTGTAAAGCTGTTACATTTAATGGAGACAACAGGGAGAATGGCTCTTTGGTGCTTCAAAGAACTTATTACAAAAGATGTAGGACTGCATAATTGTTGAAACGTCTGCATGGGAAGGGGGGAGCAGGGACAGATGGATGTGGGATGGGACTAAAATAATCCTGCAGATACATAGTGACCTTAAGGCAAACAGCTTATGACGGAGCACGGGAGTGAATTACTTAGCAAATATGAGTATATCAGTGTGCACCGTTTATTACGTCTCTGCACAGTATTAGTAATGGAGCTAGTATGCATTAGGTGTTTTCCAGGCATTTGAAATTCTCTGTTTCAACAGGATCACATAGGTGTTACTGTTAAATATTTATCCACTGTAAAATTTAGTAAACAGTCTTGCAGACATGGTTTTTTTTCTGTGAATACAGTTTTGCAGAGGAAGCAACAAAATGACAAATCATTTTTCCTCCACCCCTAGTCAGAGCAGCAGTGACAACTCAGGCATAATATTTTTCCACAGTTTTAGATTCCAATCAATACATCTCCTTGAAACACTATTGCTGCTCTGAGCAGAAAATACCTTTTGTTGTTTAGCTATCCTGCTCTTTTAAAGAGTTTCTAGAAGGCAGGTTTTAAGAAGTGAAGTGACCACTGGCCCCTTCCACTTTACTTGGGAAGAGCAGGGAGGTGGCTGCTATAGGAGGTTCTCAGCTTTAGTTGCTCTCTATTCCTGTCTAGGTAACAACACCTAAATTTCATCATCCATGATAATATTCAATTCTCCTTGATCAAATTTCTGCAAGTTGTGCTGATGGTTTTTGTCAGTGTCATGGCAGACTTAAATGTGTATCTAAGTCTGGTTTGAGGTTGTCAGAACACAGGGCTTGTTCTAGCCTTAAATCTTGGCTTTTGCTTTAGGTCTAGCACAACTACAGATCTGACATAGTGGGCACCCACAGTAGCTTGATCCATGCATCCAGAGTGATGGGGCACTTGGGCTGTGTTGATCTGGAGCCATTCTGTCCATTTCAAAAAGTCCTTTTGCCAGCCCTATTCTCACTCTTGTTTTTAAATAAACAATGGAATCCTGGTGTGCCTGAGAAATTTTGGGATTGACATAAGGAGGATTGAGGAGTTAAGTATGTGGTCATATTTTGTGTTTTAAAGTTTATGATGATTTGTTGTCATCAGTCCTTATCAATTCTACTTACAGAATCATAGAATAGCTTGCATTGGAAGGGACCTTTAAAAGCCGTCTAGTCTGAGCCCCCTGCTTGATCAGGTTCCTCAGATTCTTGAGATAAATTATTTTAAAATGCTGGTGTCTTTGTAAAGGCTTATTGGACTTGTTTGAGCAGATGTCCAATAAT
Source organism: Eopsaltria australis (assembly GCA_034509425.1). NCBI lineage: Eukaryota > Metazoa > Chordata > Aves > Passeriformes > Petroicidae > Eopsaltria > Eopsaltria australis. Next base: position 2,083,927 of record JAVTVJ010000144.1, on the reverse strand, counting down.
GCCTCAGTGTTTAACGTGGCTTGAGCTTTGGTGGGTGTTAAGGGAAGGCAGCAGTTAAATTTTTTTGTGAGAAGCAGAGGGAAGGTCACGGACTCTTTAAAACGCTATGAAATTTTCTTCTCTATAGTTCTGATTATTGTGTTAGAAAACTAGATATGAAACCTTTCCCCATAAACTGACAAGCAGTCTCTGCATCACTAAGCTGTTTCATGTACTCCATATTTCCCAATGCTGCTAAAATTGGGGGTTGTCCCTTCAGAAATCCAAACAGTACAAAAAATTACCCCGTGGCACTAAGAAACTCTTCCTTCTTCAAAGGAATCAACTGCAAATGGCTATTTGCTTCCCATGGGGAAAACTGATAGCATTTAAGGGAAGAAAAATTAAATCTTAATTCAAATAAAATACACAGTAGGTTTGAGGCAGAAAAATAGATTGGGATAAGGGGGAACATATTCCTTTTTTTGCTGAAACCAAGGATTCTACAAAATGCTGTCCAGGGGAAGAGAAGAAACACAGTTTGTGATGCAAACAGAAAGGATGTGAAGCTCTTATTTACTTTAAACTATTTCAGGTCTTGATGGAAGTGACTTGTGTAAAGACAATTCTGAAGTCAGGTGTTCAACTTGTACCCCTGATTTGTAGGTAACATTGGTTTAGGTTCCATCTATTTCAAAGCCTTTAAAATATGTTGTGATATTTTTGTTACAGGTCAGAAGTTCGGACACAAACAACCCAGCCTCTTCCAGGTGAAGCGCATCATTCCAGGAAGTCCCCACACAGACAAACGTCCCTGCAAAGCCCATCGGGAGAGGAGACAGTGCCCAGGAGCGCAGTGATGGCAAACGAGGAAGCGCTGCAGAAGATCAGTGCCCTAGAAAATGAACTGGCCTCTTTAAGAGCACAAATAGCCAAAATTGTCACCCTGCAAGAACAGCAGAACTTGACAACAGGTATTAAATTTGCTGTACTCTTAGCAAAAATTACTTAATGAATGTGTCCTTTTTATAATTAATACTGTGCTAATTCTTTTTTTGTGAGATACTGCCACACCAAGCACTTCTCCATATCGTTTTGGTTAGTTTGGCACAGTAACCAAGGGGTGCAGAATAGGTCTCAAAGACAAGTGACTTGCCAGATTTTCTGTATTTTTTACTATTCCAAAAGTCTTCATGTTTGTCTGTAAATCTGCCAGAGTTCTGAATCTGTGAACGAGTAAAGAAGTATTAAACAGCTTTCAGAGCAAAGCTCATGATAAACATGATGGTTGAAACCAAACTAAAAGAATGTAATTTAATTACTGACACTGAAGTCTTTCCATTCAGTAAGGAAATAGGCTCTCTGATATCATTAAGTATTCATACAAGATGCTAATTATGCTTTTGGAATATGTAATATACATCTCAAGTAACAGAAAAGGCAATTAATTGTTTACTGCAATCATCTCTGGGACCAGACACATTGTCCATATGGAACCAAAAGTGGTGCACTGTTTCTGGTAGTAAACAGAATAATTCTTTTCCTGAATTTCTTTCTCTTATTTCCATCACCTCTGACTCCTTTCAGTTTTAAGTCTTCAAAGATTAGCAGGAGACGGCCCTTGTCGGCTGCAGATGACAGGCATTTGGTTGTCACTCTTTCCTAAGGTCACTTAACAAGTACAGCTTTGCCTGTGTTTGTGTATAAAATCATATTCTGATTTTTCAGATGCTCCTTTAGCTGTGAACTGATAGCAGTTACTTTATTTTTCCTGAACTGCTCATATTCAAAATTATGAAATAGTTTTAAGGATCACCTGGTTTCACTCTTGAATTTTAATAATGGGGGAGTGGGGGCATGTGAAATAACTCCTAACTTATTTTTAATTTTTTTCCCTTTCCCTCTATTTGTTAGGGAAATTAAATTTTATTTTATCATCTTTACCTCCCTCTTCTGGTAGGACGTGGTAATGACGCTGTGTGTTTGCCTACAGGTACAAGGAGTAGACTCCTCTGTTTTATTTCTGTAAATATCTTTACACACTTTATACTCCAAGCCTCAAAACTCTGGTATGATCTGATTTTTCTCACGTTTTTAAAGGTGCCATTAAATAGAGATTTCTTCATTTATTTGTCAGGTTATTACTGGTATCATTTTTATAACAACAATTTTTTACCTAAAGTATACATGAAACTCGAGATTTTTGTGAGAATCTCTATGAGTAGAGACAGATGAGTAGCTGGCCTAAAGATCCTCAACGTTGGACACTGGAATAAGCTTTAATTTAAGCACTGTTTGACATCTGAAATACACATTTAAAAATATTGTATGGTAATTTCTTACCTGCAGTGGTAAGTAGGAAGAAACACTGCTCCAGTAGCAGATTGTGACTTCCAGCTCAGTAGCTGCCTCTGAGAAGAAAGGGAAATACTGTAACTTTAGGGGCAGAACATAGCTAAAAGATGTCATGGCATCTGTCCCACTGCAGTAACGACATGAATGCACCTAGAATTAGGACTGGAATTTCAAAGGATGCTTCTCACTTTCCAAGAAGGATTTTCATGTGGCTTTTTAGCTGAGTCTGCTCAGGTGGTTTAGGAATGAAGAAGTTCCATGACAATCTACAGGTGGCAGAGGGGGGGCAATTGAAGTTGGTACAGTGATTTTCTTACCTGAGCATTTGTGATCTGTGAAGGGGAGTTACAAATAAACTGACGTGTAATTCATGTTTCATTTGTAGCTGGGTCAAGTGTGCTTGCTTCAACTGCTGCCCCTGTTCCACCTCCACTACCACCACCACCACCTCCGCCTCCTCCTCTGCCACCACCCCCTCTCTCAGGTCTGAAGCAGGGTAACTCTGCCATTGATCTTATTAAAGAGAGGAAAAACAAAAAAATGAACGCTGGCCAGAACATGGTGGAAAACGGCCCAAAGAAGCCTGAAGTACCAAACATGCTAGAAATCCTCAAAGACATGAACAGCGTGAAACTACGCTCGGTGAAAAGGTAATAAATGGCAATGTCAATGTCCCGAGATTGGCGCTAATGATTTGTTTTTGTGGCTCAAAACTGTTCCAGGGTGAGACAGAGGCTGATGCCATTTTCTTTTCTAGATCCTCAGAAGGTACAAAATCTAAAGTGTCTCAGCCTGCAGATCCTGCAGCATTAATAGCAGAAGCTCTCAAAAAGAAATTTGCTTACCGATACCGAAATGATAGCCAAGGTGACATAGAAAAAGTGATTCCAAAGGCTGAAAGAGAGACACAGACTGAGGTAGTGCTGGTGAGTATTGTGATTCTGAACACATCCTTGCACTAAATTCTAAATTATAGTTGTGCAAACCAACCTACATCTTTCTGCTAACATAGATAGATGTTTCACAAGTTAGCATCTCTGGCCACAGAACCCTGTGAAGTACTGCTGATATGCCAGGACTTTGGGCAATCACATGATTTTAGTGGCAAGTCTTAGGATTGTGTACTGTCTTGGCCCTAGCTTTAAAAAGTCCTGTTACAGTTTTGTTGTTCTTTTAAAACAAAAATGTTTTCTGTTGCCACAAGCATCTGATATTCAGAAAGCACCATTGCTAGGGGTTCACAGCAAATCCAGTCTGAACTTAGTTTGCTTGTTACTACCAACCTTAACCATTCACCTGGTGCAGGTGAAACTTTAAAGAGGATCCTACAAACATATCAGACATTCCTAGGAATTTGGAAAACATGTTCAGAATGCCTGCTGGATCTTGCTTCCTTGGTATAGGGAGTTTCTTCTAATAATTGGAAATGTTAAGTATATGAAAGCAGCTTCTTTATAGTGTGAGAATGTTAAAATGAAATTGTGTTGGAAGTCCACCTCAAGGCACAAGTTATTAATGGCTTCTAATCTATTTCAGATGGATTTGAAATTGGTTTTTAAGCAGTAAACATTCAAGATACAAGGCTCTAGCAATGTACACTTAAAAACCAGCCTGGTATAGATCAGTTTTGTTTGTCAGCAATCCTTGAGACCTTGTGCTATGGAACCAGAGAGGAAGAGTAAAGAAGGGGTTTTTTTCGTTTGTGGGATTGAAAAAATGCACATAAAACTCCGAAGGCTGGGTATGCTCTGAATTAAGTTTTAAGGAAAATAACATTTCCATGTCACAAATCTCAGGACTTTTGAGTACTTCAGCTAATTAATGTTGACTTACTTGCCTTTTGGGCTCTAATGGTGTATCTCTGTAACATTCAGGCTGTTCTTCTCAACTAAAAGGCTAGATGTTTCCCAAGAATTAATCACATTTCCTCAGCATCTCTGGTGCACTAAGGACAAGAGTTGGTAATGTTTATTCACACAGGGTTTTTTTATGACTTTCCAGTTTTGAAACTTACAGTCCACCTTTTGAGGTTAAAGATCATCAAGTCCTCAAGAGCTAAGAAAATGGAAGGTTTTCATTAAATGATAGATTGCTGATCCATAATGAGCTAATAAAATCTGTCCATCAGTTACTTACCAGTATCTGACTTTGTTAGGTCAGACTTGTATGGATCTTTGTATGGCAGTTTTGAAAAGGACTTGCACAGAAACGCAGGGTAGGGTAGAACAGAAGCACTGTCAAACTGCTGCTGGAGCAGTTGTTCATCACCGTGGAACAATAACTGTGTCCATCTCCTTGTTTTACTGTGCTAGAGTGAACTGCCTCCAGCCCTGTTCCAGCAGGTCATTGGCTCCCTCCTCTGAGCCATTTCAGCTGTTGCTAACACAATTAAGTTCCCCTTTACTTTGTGACATCCACATGCAGAGAAGCAAGGTGACAAAGGAAATTATTTCTGCCCAAGTTCTGCTTTTACTGCTTGGATAGACAGCAGTTCAACAAGGGTTTTGTTGAAAGCAATCTGAACATGTTTCTGGTTTTCTTTTCAGTTTGGACCACACATGCTGAAGTCTACAGGAAACATGAAGACTTTAATTGAAAAATCTTAGTGTTAAAGTTTATTCTGCAAAAGACTGTTAAGCTGCTTTGTATAAAATATTTTATGTTGCAAATAGCACTAGTACTGAGAGGTCTCTTTCTTACAGCACAGAAAGACCTAATGTGAAATGTAGAAATGAGGCACTAAACATGTTTGTATGTATGTGATTTATCAAGGGGAAAAAATTGGACCATTATACTCAGGTATTAATTTTGTATTCAAGCCTTGCTTTCCACTCAGATTTATGTGATGGGTTTAGTTTATTAACACTAAGTTATATATACAACATTGTTTATGCATAACTGACCACCCTAAAAATTTGTGTACATGTTATTAATGATGGTGATACACCCTTAAGTTAATATCAGTTTTATGTGAGCTCTACCTATAATTTGCACTACAATGTGTAATTTGATACTGAAATCTTCATGTTGAAGTCTTTCTTTTAAACTTAACTGTAGCAAATTTTTAGCCCAAAGAAAACCTGGAGGCACTCTGCTTCTTACTGAAACAAAGTGAAAACTTGAACCTGCTGCAGAGGCCACCTAAATTTTACATAGTAGTACATTTTTGTGCAGGGTTTTTTGTTTGTTTCACCTGAGCTTGCAAGGGTTAGAGATTAAAGCCTGCTTGCATCATCCTGTGGCCATTATAAAGAGTAAAATCATGCTGTGAGAGCCTCTGTCAATAGGTAGTCAAGGGAATTTGAAATAGTAGATAGCAGCAGAGTAAAATAATAAGAGTATGTGTTAATTAGCATAAAGTGGTGTCGATAAGAAAACAAAGGTACAAAGTAGTGTGGGGTGCAAGTTGCCAAAAGCAGCTCATCTCTTCTGCTCCAGGCGATGCTCATGGACTCCTTCTCCCCAGCTGTCTTGGGTCCCTGGGGATGTTTCTGGCACATGGTGCTTGCACAAGCCCTCGTGGCCCCATTTGCAGGGAAGAGCTGGGATAAGCTGTTGCCCCTAACCCATTTTCCAAGGGGAGGCCCTTCTGGGTTCTTGATGCAGCAGCTTTTTCCTGCCACACCTGTACCAACCACCTGAGCTCATGTCTCCAGCCACAGGTGTAGAAAGGCTCAAGCTAAAAGTACAAGTCAGGGTGAGAAAAGCTGTTCAGGAACAAAGAGCTGCAGTTGAGGTGCACACTGAAACAAAGCCATGGTTTGCTCTGACCATGGGTGAGCATTGAAAAAGCTGAGCCTGGGTATTTTTGGTGCTCTAAGCTGATCCTGGCTACTGGGACAAGTACAACTGCCTCTGGGAGCTTCTGTTTCCTAGGAAAAGAAAAAAGCAGCGTTTCTTTAGTAAAGACAACTGAATGGCTCTGACAAGGTAACTGAAGATGGAGAAGGTTTGCTGCTTATAACTGGAATGTAGGTTATACATGGAGGAGCTTTGTTTTCTGGTGTGGAACATGAAATGGTGTCAGTACATACACAATGTAACTTCCTTCCAAAGTGCTCTGCCATCAGTCCTACTGATTGGTCATTCAATCCTTGAGTTCTTCTAAGTGCCTTTAAAACACCTTTGTGAAAGTTAACTTTGGTTTTAAGTTTTGTATTTTATGCTCTATTGCCACTATATAAAATTAAAAGCAGATAAAATAAACACAGCATTATTTGATTTGTGGTACTCTACAAAATGACAGCAGCCACAGTAATGTACAGTGACTATAAATCAGTGCAGTGACAACCTCCTTGCATCTCCTCCAAGGCTGGTTTGCTTATCTTGCTATGCAACAGAGGTAACAGGAGAGTTGGCTGTAGAACTGCTCTGCACTGCTAATGCTGGTTAAACAAACACACAAACAAGGTTCTCAGGAACCAGTGAGGAATTTATGCCTCACCACAACGATAGCAGGAAGGGACTTGTTCAAGAGCCTCTTCATCCCCTGGTACACTCAGTTCCTCTGGCAGTCCAGTTAAATCATTAACTTGTAAAATTCAGGATGTCACTTGACCTATTAAACCAGGCTAAAGCATGAGAAACACCCACACCAGACCCTGCCCATCCGAACTGGCATAGCCAGCACCAGAAATGGGGTGAGTGATGCAAAATTACTGCAAAAGAAATGTCATCTATGCAAGAAAATAACATCACAAAGTTGCCATCAAATAACTTATTTTATACTGTACCTTAATTTGTATCTTTTTGCTTGAAGTTACGCACAATGCCACTGCCCACAAAAACACCTCAAGTGCTCAAAGTAAGGCCATCCATGGAGGCTGGGCAGGGCACTTGGACATAACCTGAGCCTGTTTGTATCTGTCTGTGCACAGAGCAGTGCTGGGAGTAGATCTGTGCACTGGAACAGCTGAGGCCCAGCACGTTCCTGGGCTCCAAGGGCTGTCAGTGGTTGTGGGGCTCCAGATCCTGTACCTGGCACCTGTGGGCTCTCAGCTCTCAAGTGAAATGCTGAAGCTGCAGGAATGTTCAAGTTGGGTATAGATTTGTAGAAGGCACTTCCAGCCCACATGGCCAAGAAAAGGCATTTGTTCTTTTTTTAATATAAGTCCAATGACAGATGCTTCCACACACATGAGAAGGTGGGATTAAAAAGTCTTTCTAAATCCAGTCTGGGAGGAAAAGACAGAGACCCCTTTCCAGGAAGGGTGGCTTAGAACAAAACTACTCATATTTTACACTTTGACAAGCTCTTCTGGGTCCTGTCAGAACAAAGGACAGCAAGTTTGCACAATGCTAAAATCATAGGCTCTTCATAAATGCTGTTTTGAAATACTCTATATACCTACTTGTAAAATCATTAATCTTAGTTTTCATTAAAATTACATAGTAAGATATGCCTGTGACAAGTAGCAAAACTTAAAATGCAGATGATGCTCTTTAAACCAAGTTCATTTTTTACAAATGTGTCACAGAAGGCATCATCAGATACTGATTTTAGTGGTCATTTTGAAAATAGCTGCAGGTGTGGCATTTGTTTCATTCAAAAAGGTCCAAGAAGAATCAGTGCTTTTCCACATTTAACCCAGTTAAATGTTTCTCTGTAGTAAGTTACTCACACACAGTTGTTACCTCTGTGTTCTCCCAGCTTTAAACACCCTTTCAAAGACAACCTGTTAAAAATTGCTCTTCTGTTCCTGAAAATTACAACCAGAGCTCATTGTCCCATGTGATCCTTCTCTATTGGAGTCAACAGCAAGAACTCGCACTGACAGCGAAGGAAGGAAGTTCACACAGGCTCAGAAGAATGTTTCATTAGAAATTTATTTCTTTAAACATGGCCACTTTGAGATTAATGATACTACTTCAGGGAACATGAAAGAATAATAAACAGTTTTAGAAGGGAAACAATCAGGTAAGTCAGGATTTGCTTTTCAAACAGTAAAAGGCCAAGCTCAAGAGGCAATAAATTTTGGCATACGAGGACTAGTAATTTCAAATCCAAAAGTTGGCTTAGTTTTACAGTGGAAGCTGACTGCAACCTTAGCTACCTTTCCACAACGCTGGACTCAGTCATAACTTAAATGTACAGGAGCATAATATGAAAAGATTTTGTTTTATTAATTAAATGTTAACAGCAACAGGCACATATTAAAATGAATATGGCAAAGCCTTTACAAATGGCTTTACGCTGAAGCTCTCTTCCAAAAATGGCTGTTGCAACAAACTGTAAACAGAATTAATAAACAGTCTTTTACAATAATAACAGGGAAATACAAATGAACTAAAAGAAAGCACCAATTTCTCAAACTAGATTACAGTTGTGCTTACTGTACTTAAAACAATGTAAAACAAATTACAAAAATGGAATGTTTTAAGTTTAAAATTAGTCCTTTAATTTTGTCCTAAAAAACATTTTCTCCTTTTCCCATCAAAAACCCATCAGTGGGTAATGTTTCAGTAGAGGGAGGAATACGTAAACAATGCACTTTTTTTTTATTATTTTTTTCAAATCAAAAACAAATTTGGTCACTTAGCTTTGTGCATAGTTTAAGGCATCTGTAGCAATTTGTTACAGTTTCCTCCCCAGTGTGGCTGTTCATGAAATTGTCACATTCTAAAAGAATAAATTAAAAAAAAAAAAAAGAAAAACCAGAAAGAAAATATGTTGCCGTTCAAACCCTTCCCCGAGCCCTCCCGCCCTCCCCTGTCCCAAACGTACTCACACACCCACACATACACACACGCTGCAGCGAAAGGGGCATTTGTACCCTTGTTCTGAAGGACACGCTTCCCATCCCACTTTATTTCAGATTGGCAAATACCCTGAGCTGATTATGGTGTTTAGACATTCCACCTTTTTCTTGCATGTGCAGTTCAAGTGTACAATAGTGAGAACAACATGCGATGTTCCCACTGCAGAATCGCAATGCAGTTCGCACGCTTCCCCCCACCCCTTCCCTTCCCAGATTCAGAAGTGTTTTTTCTCCGTTAAAAAATTGCATTCCCATATAGCACTGGAGTAAAGCTTGGCTGTGCTCTATGATGAATGCTCAGTTCCCAGTGCACAAACAAAATTATGGCAAATGGGAGGCTTTTCTGGCATCCAAAGAAACAAGAGCTGCAGTCTCAGATTTGATCTTTTTCTTTTAAAAAAGCAAAAAACCCAAGTTAGTGGTTCCTTCACAGCCATGCGCAAAGGTTAAGTCTAGAACCGATAGTTTCAGAGTACATTTGTAAACATCAAGTCTTGCCAGAGGCAGCAGAGGATGGGCACTTCACATTTCCGTATTAAAACAGGGACTGAGTGGAAGGTATGCTTTGAACACATTTATGCAAGTCTTGCTAAATTCCAAGGGAGTGGAACAATCCATGTCAAGTCTTAGATTTGAAGACCGTATTCCAAATATCATGAGAAAACCCAAGCCATGGGGCACAATGAAGCTTTCGTCCCGTTGCTCCAAGGCTCAGTCACTGCTGTGCTTTGCATATTCGAGGTTCCGAACGACAACCAACTGAGGCGGGTGCATATTGCTCTATGTTCAGATCTGGCGGCTTAAAAAAATTCTGGGTCAAATGGTCTGTGTCAAAGGAAAACTTGGAAATAAATAATGCTGGCATCATTTTACCGTTTTACCAAAACCTTGGGCTGGCATGTGTCTCCTTTAATCCGACCATGCAGATACTGAGGGAAGAGGCAGTTTTGTCATGGAGATTGAGGTCAGGACAATCGAGGTTCCTGAGGTAAAATGTCTGAGTCCATTTCCTCAAAAGTGGGGTCAACGTCATCACCGCTACCAGACTGCTCCCTCTGCACTCCCTTCCAGCTCGCCTTGTTCAGTCCCAGGTGGCCAAGCATTGTCTGCGACAGCCTCGTGTTGGAAAACCGCGCCCATTCCCCAAACAGTGGTTCCACTAAGTAAGTCATAAAACCTGCAAGAACAAGCAAACAGAGGCAGATGAAATAAAAAAGATCAGTACAGAGAAAAATTTAAATAATCAAAACCAAATATTTTAAATAGGATTTAGTAACAAATAAACATGTCAAACTACTATTCTCCAATGTGCATTTAAATATTCATTTTGATATTTTGGGCATCTTTACAAAGAAATCTCCCAAAATGTAAAAGATTTTGCTAATCAGTCAGAAAAACAGCAATACACTGCATTACAAATTAACCTTCTTTCTTTCACAGCAATGACCAAATGAAGACAAATACTGGACTATGGAGGGGGAGAGAAATCTAAACATCAGCAGCTAAGTCACACAATTTAGAAAACCTAAATTTCTGAGACATTTTATAACTAATTACCCTAATTATAGAGTGTCTGAAGTATATTACATGAGGGGAAAGAAGAATATATTATTTTCCCAATATTAAGGTGACTAAAAATATTTTAAAATACAAATTCTAGGATTTTTTCTAACAAGGCCACAAAACAACATATTGATGTACTTGTTGGTGTGTGTGCACATGTTCATTTACTTGTAATGTCTATTTCCATGAAACAAAAATTTAATGGTAAGATGGCCAAAATGAAGTATTTTAACTAAAGAAATATATGATTTCCTAGCATTCTAAATTAAAACAGTGCAGCTGATTGAACACATCAGCTTTTGTGTCAATCTAAAGCATTAATTAATGCTTGTGCTTGTAGTTAAATTTATTCTTTTCTTTACTATGATTTTAACTGAGTCCCACTTTACCTCCATAATCAACTTCTATTAAAATTAACTATAAAAAGACATTTTACTATTGAAATCCAAGTCAGGTTAGCAAAAACTATTAATATAATAGCTATCCATCATTCTCCATTACATCTCTGCCCACCACCCTCCTTAAAGGCTGCATTTGAAGGGAATGCTGACATTCCAAAAAGCTAAACCCAACATGCCCAGTTGTGACAAGCTTGCTGCAAAAGGCACCCAAGACCACGTGGCAAGGGGAAGGGACCCTCCTCTTCCCAAAATACCACTTCAGATGAGGAAAGTTCTGGGCAGCAGAGTGGGAGAAGTCAGCTGCCTCCCACGCTGTACCTGCTCTGTGAGGAAACAAGGGGCTCCAGGACTGTCAGTGCAGCACAGTTGATAAACAATTCAAGAAATGTTATATAGCAAATAAAAATAAAATAGCTCTTTATAATAAAGTGCTGCCACACACACACACAGAGCATGTTCAGCCTCTAGGAAATGCATCCAAAAGATGCTTTTTTTCAAATTACATGCTGAAAGAAATCTACTAAAATGAACTGAATTGCAGTTACCAATCTGGATGTTGGCAATAGTTTCTGTCTGTCGGTCACAAAGTGGACTCACACCCAAGTGATATTTTTTTTCGATGTCACCTAAAGAAACAAAAGTATAATGCAACTATTAAATCATCAAGTGCCAACCAAATTAAACACTAACAGAAGTGAGCTGTGCAAGTTGCTTAACAAGAATAGTACCCTGCAGCTGGTGGAATGCATTTACTTCTCATCTCCCAAAAAACCAAGTACATCTGTTAGATTAACAGTACTTACAACTACTGTATTTAAACACTTGGTATTTTTCATCAAACAGAAATAACAGAAACCCCATAAAAGTACAGTTTCCTGAAGGATTACCATCCTCTTTCTTGCAAAACCTCCTACACTGTCATAGAAATGACAAATGAATCCCCCCTCAGCAATATGGAAGAGGACAGCTTAGCCTTCAGAAACTTCTTGCTAAAGGCAATTTGTATTTCTGCTTCCCCATCACCTTTATCTAAGATTAAGTCGCACACGATTAGTGCCAAATAAAGCAGTCTGTTCCCCATTTACCATATTCACGTGCAAATTAGCAGGTCTCAAGTCCACCAAACTAGCCTTAATTTTATTATTAAAATGATTTATAATAATGGAGAAAATTCACTCCATTTTTCAATTAAAGGCTTTATTAACTGCTTTCATGAGTAGTCTAAACTGCACGGTAACAAAAAATCTCCCTGGCTCTTACCTGCTTACCAACAGGCCTCACAGCTGAAGTTTAAATAATGAAGACACATGATGAACATATTCCATAATTTGCTGAAGCCACTAGGGCAATTTTAAAGTGGTCATAATTATTAATCTGAACCCCCTTTCAGCTGAAGTTTGTATTGCACCAGCCATTGTTGGTTCAGATTCTAAGCAGATTCTCTAGTGAGTTTTAGTAACTCTGACCTTTTGCAGGAAACACAACCCATGAAAGTAAAAACATCCCATACTTCACTGTACATCTGTTAGTCCTAAATATAAACAGACAGTCTCTCCACACTAAATACAGTATATACTAACAGATACTTCTACTCTTACTTGCCTTGATGGAAGAACTCCTCCGTTACTTTTTCACTCCACTGCTTGCTCAGCTCCCATGTCCGACAGGGGTTACAAATATCTGCACACTTCAAAGCCATCTAACAAGTAAACAGACAGTATTAGATCACCTTTCCTTCAACAGAAGTGTCTGTAATTATTTAATTCCTGATAGAAGATTATTTTAGGTTTTGTGCTACCATTTGTGCTCCAATGTTATATTCTGTAATTAAAAAAACACTCAGGGAACTGTGAGATCTTATGATCATTCCTGAGTAATATGGAAATCCAGTCAATTCAAAGTATTTCAGGGCCACTATATTTAGTATACTCACTGGTACAGGGGCCAAAAATAACTTCAGAAAAAGAAGCATCAAAGCAAGCAAGCAGTGTTTTCCATTTCTGGCTCTCATGCTTGTATTTTTAGCAATAGTTCACACAAGACAGAGCTTCTCATCTGTTTGTCCACTTTCTCTTACAGCCCACAATATGAACCTAGTAAGAAAATGCCTATAAACCTAAAAAGTTTCTCAGTGCTTTTGTTTTTAAAGTTTGCTACAGCTCACTAGCACAACTGCAAACTGATTCACAACAGCAGTGCTTTCCTTCCTCAAAATATGTTCTGACAAAGCATTTCACAGTTCTGAGGCTGCAATGGAGTTGTCAGAAGAGCTAAACCTTGTCTTGGAAACACCTCGCTTCAGCAGCTCTAAGTTATCAGACTTAACAAGACACACCATCACTTGGGAGAAGTGCTGGGCGATTGAAGTGGAGGGAACAAACGTTTTCTAATGAAACAGAAAGACTAAAAGATAGTTCTGCTCCATTTTGAAAGCCTAGCAGAAGTAGTGTTTAGTATTTTACAGTAAATTAGTTTTTACACTAAAATGCTGCTTTCAGAAACACAACCAGGAAGATCACCTGTAAAATGAAGTGACGATGGTTTGCGTTCTCTAAACATAGATCTCCTCTATCCAAATGGGATCGGAACATGGACAGGTACTCATTTTGTTGACTGATGTCTGTGGCAAGAATGAGATCACCTATCTGGCTCTCCATCAGCTGCCTGAAATTAGTGACACAAAACATTCAAAAGTATACCAATTAAGAACAACAGTTACCACTAGATCTACATGGCTTTTTATTGTATTTGTTATTATACAAATACCAGCCTTATAATAACCATTTTCACTGAACTGTTTGTTTTCTTTTGCTGAAAAATTCTTGCAACATTCACAGAAATATCAGGATATGTCATTGGCAGCTTTCAGGAAGACTAAAACAGTTTTTAGCTCTTTTCCCTCCCCCTCTTTTTTTCTTTTTTTTTCCTTAAAAATGCACGAACTGATTGTCTCAAGATTATTTCTTGTTAAGAGTAGGTGAAGATGGTCTATTTTAAACTACAGTTGTGGTGGCAGAATGAGAAAAGACTGCCAAGTTTAGTCTGAACAGGTGCTTGACTACATGAATACACTCCTTCAATGTGCTTGCAATAAATGTTATTTTCTGAATATCACGTTGCACCATGAACTGCTCTACTCTACCAGCACAGTATCCAGGAATTCTTAAAATAGATCTCTACATTTTGTACTCAAAACTGCCATGCAATAACTTATCTTGTTTTGCAGGGCTGTCTTCGCTGCCAGATTGCTTGTATCTCAAACTAACCTATACTGTGTGTTATAAACATACCTGTTTTCTAAAGACATATGTGCAAATAAACCAGATTCTCTCAGCAACCCCACTGCCGATCTCCAGTGATGGTTCTCTAATACTGAGGTATTCTGTGAATTAAAAAGGAGTAACACATATTAGTCAAAGCCTTTTTTTTAAAGTGAAGATCTATCTACCAAAAGCAGCACCAGACAATTTGGCTGTTTTGGGGCTGGTGCTTTATTTGCTTCTCTTATTTTTTGTTTTTCCCAAGGAGGTTAAAACCCACAAATCCTGAATACTTAGTTAATTTTCACAATTTTTTATCCCAGTGACATGGAAACAATGTCTGGACTCAATCCTACCACTAGCTAAACACATCACAATTTATACTCATTTTCCATACTCCTCTCCAAACCTGGTTTTAACAAAACAACTGATTTTATCCTTACCTTATATAAAGTCGCTAAATAATGATTTGTTTTAATTAGGAAAGGTTGGTTAACGCCTGGGTGATCCAAATCGTGTGTGGCAGCTGCTATTAAACTGAGCAGGACATCCCATGGAGTTAAAGATTTGGAAAGCTGCAAGGCAAACCCAACAAATGTTAGTAACGTAATATGGCCTTAGAAAAAGTGCATGAGTGTTGCAATTTTGGTTTTTAGTAATTAACAGCCAACAAAAATTTGGAGAAAATCTTGAAGATGTAAAACTAACATTCCACTGACTTTTCACAGTATTTCCTCCCCAAAAGCTACAAAATTTCAGCAATGGCTTAAGCGTTATTCTTTCTGAATGGCAAAGTTCACTCTTAAAAAATGCCAGCACACAAAATCCTTTGTGTCTGGTAATGAAGTACTATTCCTAACTAGATCCCATAAAAGCAGGAAATTCTTAAAATTAGCTCTCCCTCTTATTTACCAAGTCCATTTGTATGTGTCTATTCTGCTTTAAATTCATGCTCTATTTTAAAAAGCATGAAAACCTTTCCTCCTAAGAGGAAGAAACTAATGCTCTGGAAGACTTAGAACTATTTAGAATGTATTTCTACTCTTAAGCAAAACTGTACTCCAAGGTCCACCAGGAACAGAACCAAAGGAGGAAAATTTGCCACGAATATTTTCAATGTGCATGTCAATTAACTTAGCATGCACCTACATGGACTTACTTCCATTGTTCATAGCTGCTCCTACTTGTAATTGAAAGGTTTGAAAATTTAAAGTCAGTAATTAAGTCTAGTTTGCACTAAAACAAAGAAGACAGTTGTGCCCATATAAAGGTGAAGTGCAGCAAACACCCTGCAAGGACAGAAGTTTACGTTCCCTGTTGCATTTGCCATCTATCACACCTCACGTGTTTATCATGTACTTTAGTGCAACAGAGCTGTAGTTCAGTACACTGAACTATAGCTGTGTATGTTACTAAAAATACCAAGTCTATACTTGTATCTGAAGCTTTACAAAGTTTCCATCACGAGTATTAAATAAAAAATGCTCAAAGCTTCCAAACTGAATGCTATAAAAAAGCTCATCATGTATCAGCTGTGATCTGGCTCACTGCACGAATTGGTCTGAGAGCAGCACTGAAAAACTGAGTAGGAGGAGTGGGTAAAGAGCCTCTGAAAAAGGCTTTAAGGAGCCAAAACTTACTTGTTTTTACTTCAGAAGCAGAATAAGGAGCTATGCTATTGAAGGGAATACCAGATTGGGGATAATGTGCATCAAGGTAGATAACTTCTCATCTAGCTAGAGAGCACTACAGGTTTCAATTTAATACAGAAGGACAGGATTTTGCCCTGAAATCATCCAAGACATCTCTTACAGCAGCCTGACAGCAGTCCAAGTAGTGAGGAACACTCAATTAGTTTAGCTCCTTAAGGTCTGTCACCCTATCCTTTCTTAAAAAGAAGGGCCAAAGAGAATCCTGATGTACTGCTATGAACTGCCTCTCATAGAAGCAAACCATTCATAACAGCAAAGATAAGCAAAGCAAGGGTAAAAGGAGTTTAAGAAAGAAAAAAACCCACTCCAGATAACAAGTACACAGGTTTATTGTTGCCAGCTCTGACTCAGGCTGCTATTTTATATAAATGTCTTGGGGCACAGCACTATGTTAAACAGGTCCAACTTTAATTCCCTTATCTCAGCAGAAAGTCACACAAAAGACAATGTCAGCTCAGAAGGGGGAAGAAAGGAAATAATACTGCTAAGTGTGAACCCACAGCCTCAGCAACAGGGAGAACAAGAGAGTTCTTAATTTTCTTTACTTTTGATAAAACCTGTATGTGCTCTCTATAACTGCCTGAAAAGAGGCTATAGCCAGGTGGGGTTTGGCGTCTTCCAGGCAGCCAGTGACAGCATAGAGGACACAGTCTAAAGCTGTGCCAGGGGAGGTTTAGGTTGGACATTAGGAAGAATTTCTTCACAGAAAGGGGTGATTAGACATTGGTATGGGCTGTCCAGGGTGGTGGTGGAGTCACCATCCCTTAAGGTGTTTAATTAAAGGTGTTTAAGTGGATGTGGCACTCAGTGCCATGATCTAGTAGTGTTTGGTTTGGTGGTCTAGTCGTGGTGGTGTTGGTCACAGGCTGGACTCAACCTGAGGTCTTTTCCAACCTAAATGATACTGTGATATGTGCACACAACCCATTCATATGCATATACAAACAAACACATATTTCTCTGTGTATGAGAGATGTAAAAGTGAGAATGCTCCCTTACCTTGGGCTCTTTTAAGTAACAGTGCATGGCCTGAGTCACATCAGCAGCATGAACTGCATTATGTAAGGATTTTGACTGTGATAATCTTCTTGAACCATAACTGCAGGAAAGTAACAAATATCCAAATTTTAATAAAATTGCAATTTTTCAAGGACTATTTTATATGTCCCTATTAGGCACAGAAACATGCAATATCACAAAGTTACATACACATAAAAGCGTCAAGGTCAATAAATCGTCAGCTGAACCATGATGCAGCTGTAAGATTTTTACATGAAGAAACAGTGTTTGCTAAAGGAAATAAACTACGTGGAAAGTCACCTCAGAGCAAAAATTAAACAACTTGAAATCAATACATAATCCAAGATACTCTGACTTTTAGAACTGCCCCGGGAAGACAGTCTTTAACAATCTGTCTGAATGGTAAGACAACACTGAATACAAAATGAAAATCACGCTATTTACCAAACCATGAGGATTACTTGATATGAACTGAAAACAGACAGGATTTTAGAGGAATTAAGCACTGTTTTCCCGCCATATGAAGTGCTTTGTTTTCCCATTCATGAAAAGTGGTCATGGAAAACCACCTCTATAGATTTTTAGGCATTTTCTCATACTTGTACCCAGGCAAACTTAAGCCCGTATGCAATTTAGAAAAAGAATCTCATTTAGATGATGGTCTGACTAACTACACCTAGATTCAATATTCCTTGTTTAACTTCTTTGCTTTCCTCCTCTTTCCTCCATCTTCCTGGCTGTCTTTGAACATTGTATGTAGAATTCTTTAAAGAGTATCAGCATTAATTCAAGTACAGGGAATGAAAAAATCTATAATGTTAAAAAGGATGGAGGGGAAGAAGACCTAAAGCACAGCAATCAAACTATATTCTGAAGTTTTGTCTGACATGACACATTAGTTCTTTCAAACAAACCTCAAAAGAGCATTATCCTGTCTGACTACAGTCTGTCAGTCCCACCAAACAAACATGCCCACAGGCTTTTTTTCTACTCAGTTTACAAGCCCAAAGGATCTATGTAATTGTGATTGTAATGTTACAGCATTACTGACATGGTATTCGTGAAGAGCTGTGGTTCGTGAAAAGTCAAAATACTCTCACCACCATGTAATCTCAATTGTGCTCAATGGATAGCTGACAGCTCATATGAAAAATAATGAAAATCAATATAAATGCCCTTGGGCTTTATTAACCTGCAGCAGAACTCTCTCCCACTTATTTCTCATATCAAGTCCATGGATGCATTTATCCCTGGCTTTCTTCTTAATTTTTTTGTGGCTTCATAGGCTGATCCAGCTACCTGAACTCTACAATTTTCCTAACTTACTTGTTTTATTAAAGCAGACCTAGGTCAACATTTTGATCACAGCTTGCCAGAACTAGAACAACACAACAACCCTGTTTTCAGGAATGTAGTACTTTGCATTTTCTGTCCCCTGGTTCAGGCCTGGAGTAAGAACCTGTAAAAACACAGTAAGAAGATGCAGATCTCCAAGCAGATGATGGAAATCACTGAAAGACCACATTTGTGTGTGTATATGTGTATATATATACACATACAAAAAAATAAATTTAAAGATCCTGCAGGGGACTAAAATCAGACTTCTCTACTTAAGAAGATTCCAGTAGATCCTCATATACTGTGAATTTTGTGTGGCACTGAACCATTTGAGCTGTTCAACTCTTCTGGAATTTGATCTTCAGATTGCTATGGATTAGAGAATAAGTGGTAGCAAAACAAAAGAATGAATTGTGTTCATGCTAAGAAGCTGTATTTGGAAGAAAGGTTCTTTGATTTTATGGACTAAGAGCTTTTTACTGATAGTAAGTAGAAGGCATTAACTAAAAGGAAAAGGTGCTGAATTTCAAATTTAGAATAAATTTTGCCTTCTTCACAGTCTAATCTCATTTTAGTGGATTATGACTTTGAATAGTCATATGTAGTTAAAACTCTAATCTTTTGATAACCAGTTAACTAATCCAGTCATTTCTAACTGGTCTTTCAAGTATTATCATTTGCATAATGTCAACTAACCAGATGAGAAAGACAAACCACATTCAGACAGAACTCAAGTAGCCTAAAACCAGATTTCTATAATCATTTTCCTCCATTCCAACATATCAGTCATTAAGGTTAGCTGACTAACATTCCCGAAACTGGAGAAAATTGAGTACACTTTAAAACAACATGCAACACAAGACAGAACTGATTTTTTTTAAATTGAAAGAGAACTAAGTTATGAAAACAAAATCATTCTTTTATTTGAAAGTAGAGAAAAGACTTCCAAATGTGATTTCTCCCCTGTTAAGTGACAAGCTTTGTAACCACAGAACTGTTTTCTCTGAAACTGTGAAAGACTTAAAAGGGACCAGAAACTTGTTTCTCCTGCTCAGTTAAAAAAATCATCCCACTTCACAAAATTAAAGATAAACCAAAGGAAGGAGGTCTCACACCAGCACCTGTCTATGTATTGGGATGCAGACAGCTCTGTCAAGTGAATGTACTCCTTGGTTTGAATATTCTACATTGTATTTACAATTCTTTCCAAAGAAGCATTCCAGTGACACTGGCCCAGACATTCAACTAAAATTGTTCTATACTCTGTCTAGGAACAAACTATGCCCACAGTACAATGCTTACTTGTAGGATAATTTGAGCAAGACAGAGATAACACCAAATTGGCATCAGAAAACATTTTTTACATATTCCATATGGTTAGAGAACTACATCATTGGAAAAAGTGAAGATCAATACAGAACTGAAAATCAGAACAAAGAAACCAGCTGTCTAGCCTTACCCAATACAAGTGTCACACAATGACACATATATTCCTGATTATTTAATAGATACTAAATAGATTTAATAAATAAAATACAGCATCTTCTATGAAACTATTAAACTTGTTAACACTTGTTTGGATTTAACACGGAAAATTCTACACAAATAAAAACTTTTGAGAGATCATCTCAATTAATATAATTTAAATCACTGCACAATGTAGACTGCATCAGTACCCTCCAAACCTTATTGCTAAAATACAACCAGGACTTCAGTTAAGGTTTAAAAATGCAGATAAACAGCAATATTCATCAAAATAAAAAGCTGTATTTACCCAAAAATCTACGAAGTTTCATCGTATCTAATTGGAAGTGTTCAATTAGTCCATGTAGATTAAACAGATGAAAGGTTAAGCTGACTAGACTGTTTCCTAAAAATAAGATGAAAATACTAATTCATTGGAAGCCATGAAAACAGTGACTCTTCCATAAGAAAAGTATTATTTCAAACAAATTGGTCACAAAAATTATACAAGCAAATTTCTCTACACCAAGTCATGATATTCTACACCAATTCATAAATATTTTAATCTTACTGCATGACAAGTTTCCATTAGCTGTCTCTAGTAATCAGCAGCGGTTTTCCTTAATTACAATGTGTTCACCAACTGTCCAATGCAATAGGAAGAAAAGGTTACTGAACATTAAAAAACCAACCTGTTTCAACATGCAAATCCATTATAATGATATTCAATTTTATAATTATACTTATGCGACAGATCACAAACACATATCCTAAATACAAATATAATCAGGCACAGAGAAAAGCTAGACAACACTATTGATTAGAGCACATTGCAAAATATGCTCTCTCTCATTTTCATCATATATTTTGCTGGATTTCTCCTTATTTCACCCAGAACTCTACAAAAATGCATAGTATTACAAGCTTATAATATGTTTCACCTACTCATAGTTTTATTATGACCTTTTGCAGTGGTAAAGTAAGTAAAACTGTAAGAGACAGAGAAACAGTCCACAATGTTTATTTGAAATAGCTTGTCCATTATTTGCTCTGCAAACAATGTCATGGCTGACAATCTTCATTTAGCGTTATAGAATGTAGCAGACAGAAACTGAGGTACATTTCTTCTAAATCAAGCTTATTACTAGGCTAGAATTAATGTATTCTCCTGTACATGCCACCTCCTCACAATGAAATACTCAATTCTTGGAACAACATTTACTGGGGAAATCCTTTTGCAGAGGTTCACCTAGGGCAGCTCATCCAGCAGTTTTATATATAGCATTCTGCCCTTACAAACTTTCAAGAACAAGGCTGCCTGATCAAAATGTCCTCCTAAACTGATTGAATTAGGATGCAAAATGGATGGTGGTATTGTAAGGCTTCTACAATTGAAGCTTTTCTGGTAGTACTTTAAATGTATTTGAAAAAAAGCACATATAAAAGGTAGGGAGGGCTCTTATGAGAAGGACAACTTCAGATTTCTCCTGTTTGATAAACTAATGCAAAAGAAGCTATGCTTACATATTAACTTCTACATGTAGCTGTTTCACATTCAGTTATGTAAAGTTTATCATTATCTATATAAGCATTCCATTTTTACAAGTCCTTGCTATTTTCATTTTTTTCTACTGATTTTTTGTATTAAATGTAACTGTGAGGTTACTACTTTTACATTTGGTTAAGCCAAGCATCCCTTCAATAAAACAAAAGAGAAAAGATCTTTTGGTGCCACATTCTCCTTTTTGAACCTAATTTCTTGTTCTGGCAACTTTAATTGCAACTCTGCTACCTACTCCACATGACTGCTGCAAAAGCTGAAAGAGCTGCCCTCCATTCTCTTCCCACACTGGCACAAATGTCACTGTGATGTTGGACTTGCCCATCTCCTCCTTCCATTCTGTTCAAAACCCAGCTATCATTGCTGAGGTTATAATGCAAAACTTCACTCTACTCACTGCAGCAGCCCTCCCCCCTCTTCCCAGCACATTTACAGATCTCTTTTCTGCCTATAAATTAACAACATTTAGGGATTTTTTTTTAACCCACTACTCCTGTGGTTCCTACCACTATTTGTAATAGGCACACAAAAGTCACCAAAGTGTTCTTTTCCTTTTACTATATTGTGCAAGCTCTGTGCACAGCAGCGTCCCTCTGCTGAACTCTGAATTATCCAGGTATTCTATGTCGTAATTATAATACATTCACACCAACATGCCTCTTACGGCACTATAAAGTAATAGAACTGTTCTATCTAAGGTTACGTTTATCAGAAAAATACTTGTTCAATATAAATGGCCTTTTGGAAACCATAAAAATTATCAGCACCCCACAATTGAAAAAAGAAGTCCAATGTCATAAAATTATTTGTTAATTTGAATCAATTTACTACTATAAACCACTAAGAGAGAACAGCAACCTATAAAGTACATCAAGGGCCTCTTTTACTAATCAATGATTAGTATCAGTACTGAAAGTATCATTATTTTAATGGAATGACCAGGCAAACTAGGACTCAGATTAAAGACTATTAAATCAAAAACTACTACCTGATGGAATTTGTGCTTTTTAGTGAACAATCACATATGACACTGCAACATAAGTGCAACAGTTAAGTTATGATAGAAGATAAAACACAAATGAAACACCAGAAGTAAACTCACCATTTGTCAGTCTATCAAAAAGAAAAATATCAAAATTCCAATTTCCAACCTTCTCCAGCATACACTGAAAAGAAACACAAAAGCTGTCATTTTTTAATCAGTATATGCCTATCTTCCTGTAGCTCGGAGGAGTATTTAAGATTTCAGAGACAGATCAAGTCTTTAGAATTTATACATACAAAAAAAAATAGTAGTAAAAGAATAACTGAATTTGTCTGATAACTGAAAACCATCACACATTTACAAATAAAAAGACTGGAGGGAATAAACTGAACAAGAAGTGCCTTGACAGAACTGGTTGGAGATCCTCCTTTCAACCTTTAGTCAGTTTCTCTAAAGACAATTTAAAACAATTAGGTGCAAATCAGAAATAATATAGCAGAATGACTGTGCATTCAGAGTAGCAAATTAATCTCTGTGTAGTCTTTTACCTTCCCCCTCTTTCCCCTGCTTACAGAACAGTATACAGATAATTCACTAGGTATTTGAGCCACTGTATGAGCATTTTAAGAACCTGGCTTTTGACTTTTCACCCCACTGAACTAGCACAGGTTTATCACAGCTGCTCCACATGAATTGTACTTCCTGCAACAGGGATGAGCAAGAACAGCAAACACTACAAGAGGCCTCACTAGAGTTGAGCAGTCCCAATCTTTGCCTCCCCAATCTGTATCAGAAATACCTGTCCAGCACTTTTATAACAAATTCCTGCCTTCTCCTATTCTCATTAGATTGGTAGAGCTGTTTTGTGATCCAATTACGTATTCTGGCTTTTCTCTACTAGCTGCTGAAACTCTGCTATCACAAGAAACAAGAACATTAACAATATCTTTTTATGATTAAATTACATGTACATTTTAAAGATCCATCCTCCAGCTTATTAGATTTTCTTCTACACCACAGCCTGATCATATTCAGCATGGATCCATTGATTTATAAGTATATTCTTTTTCTGTATCAGATGACAAAAAAGCACTACATGCAGTGACACAGCCTTTGGGATCTTGAGTAACCTGAATGATCTTTGCCTGCTCAGTCCCCTTCAGTACTATTCATCCTCTGTTGCCAACACAGCAGCCTTTCATCCAGGCAGCTGCTCCCTTAGCACCAGTTCCTGCTTTCCCTGCTTTAGTGCTGCACAAGTGTATTACAGCTAGCACTTTTCTTTTCTGGAAGAATTGCCAACCAAAGAAAAAGTCAGTTTGGCATAAGCATGTCCTGAGAAATCCATTTACTGCACTTTATTGAGTTTAGGCAGTCACTCTTCCAGTTGTTCACTAGTGAGGTTAGCCTAAAAATGAAAGGGAAGAGTTGTCCAAATTGCTCCATTACATTTCTTAAATACAGATACATTCTTCTTTCTTCATTTTTTCTTTAATTATTCAAGGGCATCTTTAATTCACCAGTTATTAAAAAAAACAAAAAACAAACAAACAAACAACAAAACCCTCCCCCCCCCCCAAAAAAAAACAAACAAAAAAACCCACCAAAAAACCCAGGAAAAAAAACCAAAAAATCCCCACAAACCCTAGCCACATAAAAATCATCCAAGTAAACTTGTGGGCAGTAGAGGAGTTTACTACAAACCATGAAATTTTGTCTGGATTTCATCACTATATATATATATGTAAACACACAAAAATACATACACAGACACATTAAAAAAATGCTTAAAATTGGTATTTGGTTGCACTTTTAGCATGTGATATAGTTATATATACTAGCAAGCATTTAAAAAAACATACTTTTAAAAAAATAAAAATCAAGCAACCAACCTTTGCTTGTCCATTATAATCATCATCTAAAATGTTTGAAGAATTTGGAACAGTGATACCACGGAAAAAACGGGAAGATCTCAGGTATCGCTGGAAACTAAGCAACCTTCTCACATTTCTTGCAGACACAGAGACCTCGATTTCAGAATTTGCTACAAAAAACAAGAAAATAAACACTCTCTCTAAAAAACCTTTATCAAAAAGACAAGTGCTCAGGGAAGTCTGGCATAAAGATAAGGCAGTTTTTTTGAGTATCAAACGTTTCAGCACAAATATAGATATTTTCATTAATACTAAATACAGAGTCATGGCTTAGAGAAAGTATGTTCTGCATAAGCATCCTGTGAAGAAAAACAAATACTTAAATCATAGCTGCAAGTTATATTTTAAGGAACTATGTTATTGAAAGGACAAAAATATTATGCATATTGTTTAAAAACACACAGAGTACTGCAAACAACTTATTTTTGGAAAATTGCTCTCATGTATACACATCCAATCCATATCCCTAACAAATCACCTAAGATGATATGTACACCAGCTAGAGAGTATCAGAAACTGAGTGTTGATACTGGAGATACAAGTAGGCTTTGAGCAAGTACAAATTACTTTTACACAGTTTAGAGCTCAGAAAACCTCTCAACTCTACTAGGCTGAAGTTTTAAACACACTCAAGTAATTTTGGTGCTTTTGCAAATAACTACACTCCTCTGCCAAACAGTTATGACATTTATATTCATAACATATCTGATTCTGTCTCCCAGTACGGTGAAAACACAACAGAAAATTATTTCAGCCTCTTTTCCAAGATTAATCCAAATATTTTGCTTTACTTTTATTAGGTTAATAGATTTATACAAATGACTGATACTAGTTTGTGTCCAATTCCATTTGATATGCCTGAAGAGTTTTAGAAACCCCAACATTGAACTACACAGCTACAGTTCCTTTGTAGTAAGCCAGATATTATCATTTTGAAATACATTAGCCCAAACTTGGCCTTTACTTTCTTTCCAACAGTGCCCCCCAAGAGCAGTTTTATATAACCAACAGGAAGCCAATAATCTTGATATTCACTCAACCTGCCTGAAATGACTCATGTTAAATAATAAAATTTTAAAAAGAGGTATTAAGTACGGAAGTCAGTCAACATGCCCTTTTTCAAAAATGAAGATCAACAAAATCAACATGATCCCAACTCTGTAGCACCGATCTCTTGTCCTTCCAAAAACAAGGTATATTAGAAGTTGGTGAAGTAAGGAGTTACAACTTTTGTTCTTCAAGTTAGTATAAAATATTGTACAGGGGAAGGTGTGGCCTTATTGACAATCCCAACTAAAAGCCTCAGTGATTTCTAGTGACAGCAGCCTAATTCTACATAAGATAAATCTTTATCCATTTTAATTCCTCTCCCTGCAAAAGTTCCAATTTACTTTCTGCTCTATAGTATCTCATTAATATATTAATATACAAATTAATATATTAATTCCCAAACTACACTACTAAAACACCTCTAAATAGAGCTGACAGTGGCATGACCATAGAATATCTAATGAAATGCAGCACTGTTCCCTATCAACTGTCTGTGTTAAGAGAGATTAAATTGACACAACTGAATGTTCTTTCAGACATGCCTGAAACACCTCATCAAGACACTGAAGTTCAGGGCTAACACAGGCATCTCCACATGAAGTATCCTTCTTCAAGCTATCGTTCTCAAGGCCAAGGGCTCTTCCTCTGAAGACACTGGTACCTATAATACATCCCAGTTTATACATTAAGCAAACAGATGTACTACGAAGGTTGCTTATAAAGCAACATTCATGTGTACAGCAGGCAAATAAATAGATCCTGTCATGCTGCATTACTCTAGCAATATTTCTAAGCACATATGTGACCATGAGGTTACAGTCTGAGCACTGCCAGCCTGCAGAACAGAGAAACAAGGAGCAATACAGCTGCCTGCTAATGCAGTGTATCCTACAGGTAAGAAGTTTCTCCCCCTCAATCTTGATTCAATCCCTTAAGATACAAATTTCAAAACAGAATTTATTATTATGAAAATAAAATAATATAAAATGGTTATATTTAGGTCATAAAATTATCTAAAATATCCACAAAGTCACACACAAAAGCCAGGAACTTCACTAAATCTCAATACAACAAAACAGTTAAAGTAGGAAAAATAAGCACTTTTCTGGAAGCATAGATAATTTTCTTGTTCCCAAGTACTCTTATACAGATCTATAGTTAACAAAAACCTGGTTTTGTTGTCATGCTACAAATTAAGTTTCATCATCACAGGTAACACCCCTTAAACTTGGACAGAGCAGTATGATGTAGGTACTGCAAGTAAAACAGCAGCTTCTGGCACCAAAGCATACAACAGAACACAGAAATGCAGTAATTTGGCAGTACAGGCCTCTGTTCCACCTATACTTGTATTCGTAAGTCATTTAGGACGGGGTTGCACATCTTCTTGCTTCAGGATTTTTTCTGATGATGATAGAGGTACAGAGGCAAATGAGTTACTTGGTTTTCTGTGAAGCTGAACCATCATTCTCTTCACAGTATGCTATTCACACTTACTCATCTAACAAATATGTTTAAATTCTAAATTATCACCAATTTGCATAGCTCGTAAACCACTTTTACACATTAATCCTACTTTTTCTACCCCTTGTTAAAAGGGAAAAAGCAAAGCCTACATTATTCCAGCTTTCCTAACCAGCAATGCTGCTTATTAGAGAATCACAAAACAGATGAGGTAGGAAAGTACCAATGGGTTTATCTCTTCAAACTCCTCTGCTCAAGGAGAGTCACCTAGACGACATTGCCCAGACCCATGTCCGAGAGGCTTTTGTTTATCTCCAAGGATGGAGATTCCACAAGCTCTCTGGGCACCCTGTGCCAACATTTGATCACCCACCCTCAGAGTTCAAAAATGTTTCCTGAAGCACATCCGTTTGTGCCTATGGCCTCTGGTCCTGGCACTAGGCACCACTGAAAAGAGCCTGGCTCTGTCCTCTATGCACTCTCCCTTCAGGTATTTGTATACATTGAGAAGTTTTCCCTTGAGCCTTCTCTAGGTTGAACAGTCCCAGCTTTCTCAGCCTTTTCTTACCAACCCTTAAATCTTGCTCAGCCTTTGCTGGACTCTCTCTGGTATGTCCATGTCTCTCTTTTACTGGGGAGCCCAGACTGAGAGACCAGGTCAGGTCTCTCCAGTGCTGCAAATTGGAGCGGGATCACCCCCCTCAACCTGCTGGCAACACTCCTCCTAATGCAGCCCAGGACACCTTTTGTTTTCTTTGCAGAAAGGGGATATGGTTGGCTCACGTTTAACTTGGTGCCCACCAGGAGGCCCAGCTCCTTTCCTGCCAAGCCCCTTTCCAGATTGCTGCCCCCTGCTGTGCTGGTGCTTGGGGCTGTTCCTCCTCATGGGCCATGCTTTGTGCTTCCCTTTGAGCTATTAGTTATTGCACATGGTTAGCCCAAGCTCAGTAATAACACCTTGACTAAATAAATGTCTTTATCCTTTAGATCTGAAATGATCAGAGTAACTTCCAGATGAGGAAAGAGATCTTGAGCCTTGCCATCCCTCTGCAGCTCCACAGCACCCAATTTGGAGGACTACACCAACCCAAAAACTAAATTTCTCTCTTTAACAGTTAAACATTTACCCCAGGACAATTCAGAATAGCTGTGTCAGATGCAGAGACAGCTTATTAATTTGAAGGGGAGGCTGAAACAGAAAATAGCTGGTTTTCAAGGAAAGGGGTGAGGGGAAGATATGTTCTTCAGCTGCAGGAACACTGATAGCTACTGTGCCTGCCTCTTCCTTTTCCTCATAGATAAATTATTATAAAGGATACAGAAACCAAGTGCTTTGTGGTTCTGTCAGACCAGCTAAGGCCAGTTCATGGAAAAGACTGGTAAAATGAATGATACAGTTGTGGAATGGAAACTTGGCATTTCCCTGCTGGCACATTCGTTTCTTTTAGATGCATGATTAATATGAGAATGACAACCTCCCCTCTTCTATCACGAATTGTGAAACAAGATGTTAATTTCAGAGGCCCCACCAAACCAAGGCTCAGTAATGTATAGATCATGGAAAGAAGACAGTGAGGAATGAAGAGTGCACTGCATTTGCTCATGAATAAGCATGCTGCAAAAACATCTCCCAGCCCAAACATTTTTCATTTGGAGCCTTTAGTATGCTAAATGCCCTTCTAATATCCAACATTGACCGTCTGCTTTCCAGAACAGTTTAAGGACAAATTAGAACAATAAAATAAATATGACATTTACAGCCTTATGAACTGAAAGAGAATGAAAGCAAAGTTGGGATGACAAGCACATTAAGAAGGACACTATAGGCTTGGGAAGTGCTTTTGATGAGAGGAACCAGAAGGCAAACTGTAAGCCTTTGTGCCTCCTCAACAGCAGCTGCCCTATGACAATCTTCTTCCTGTTCATTTCTAAGTTAGGGTTATCATCAATCCAAGGTTTTGGGGCTTTTTGTTTGATTAAAACGGTTATACTCTTGTTTCTAAGCATCTTTAATGAGATGCCGGTGTAATAAAAAATTCCTTTCTCTAAAATAAAAAAAAAAAAAAAAGAAGTCATTCTGGTTACTAATATCAGTTATTTTGCTAATGTGATGCATATATAGCAAGAAAATAACACAAGTCGCCTTCATGCAACAGATTTCATCTGTATTCAGAGACGCTAATTTTAATCTCTCTTCCCACTCCCAATCTTTAAACTTCATGAAAACCTAAAAAAAAGTTTTAGCACATTTCACAGGGATATTAAATATTTATTTTTCTCATGCCAATATAAAATACAGAGTAAAGACAAGTGATAATCACTTATAGGATCCTAATGTACTGATGGATTTACTCTCAAAATTTTTGTGTTTTCTGTATAGTAAGGACAGTCCACAAAAGGAAGAATGACAATTATGATTTGCTTTAATTATTAATGGAAACCTTAAATCCTAGTAATGTACTGCAATTTTCTTATAATGCAAAGATAGTCTTTCACCCTCTGATGGGAATCTGGTCAAAATAAGGCTATCTAGCATTAAGAACTTTACCTCCATTTCTTCCTTGCTACAGCCCAAAAGGCAGATAGAAAATTATCCATGATAAAAAGCACTGAGTTTTCTACATACCAATAGAAAGAGCATAATTGAGGATCCTGGGTATCACTGCCACTAAAAAAAAAAAATTTAAAAAAAAGTACTTGAGACAATGAAACCTTCTTATGTCTGAATGTAAAACCTGAACTTTGAGGTACACAGGCCCGCCAGAAGAGGTTTTGCCCCAAAAAGGGGCAAAATTATGAAGGAATTATCTTCTTTTAATGGAAGTCTTCTCTCATGATTTTTCCATATTAACCCAACTGCACACTTATCATTTTTACACAGCAGATACTATCATTAAACCTGATATATCATCTCAAGTTTTCCATATTACCTGTAAATATTTGTTGGAAAGAAATATTCCAATTCACATGCCAATTAAAATCATCTTTCTTAGGATGCAGCTCTCTAAAGATGCATCTTTCCAGGATATAAATAATTTTCAATTTATGAATAATTTGAAAGCATTATCTAGCATTTCACACCACTAGAGGGACCCATATGCTTTCTAATTTCACATCTATTCCCATCAAAGTATTAAGAAATGCACTATAATAGATCCATGAACATTTTTTATAAAAATTAAGTCCTGCTATTTAACTCTCCTGTACATTTACCACTCATGGTCTGAATTTTAGATTATTTTCACAAAATTCAGTACTCAAATATTATACAAAACTACAACTTCATTTGGAAGATGTAATTTTAGTAAGGATTTTAAAGTTACATAAAAAGACTAATTTAGACTATTGGGGTCTAAATTACCACATTATACTTCCTGTCTTCCTTAAAACCACTTAGAAGCCCTATTTAGCATCATTGTAAGGCACTACACTCCTTCTTCTGCTTAAAAAAAATATTAAGCCATACTGGTTTGGTTTTAATGTATAATATATAACTATACACACATTCATGAATATTTTTTTTATTTTCCAAATTATTTCCATTATTTTCCAAATAATAATGACTGCTGGAAAATACGCTGTGGGTTAAGGATTAATGAAATAAACATGGCTTTCCAAGTGTCTTCTGAATGGAATCAGAAATAAAAATTAAGTTTCAAGAAACTCTAGTAGTACCACAACTCTATTATAGTGGTTTTCAACAGATGCTCCCTGATGGAGGGGAAGTGCTAGGCATCACCACCACCAAGAATAACTTTTCCTGAAGGATCTTACAGTGCAAAAGGATCTCATTGCCTTAGCAAAGCACAGAGCCACAGAGTCACTGAATAATTTAGGTGGGAAGGGACAGAAGAGACTTCTGAAAGTCCTTTAGTCCAATTCTCTGCTCAAAGCAGAGCTAATTTAAGAGAAATTACTTGAAGTGAAGGGATTAGACTACTTCAGTATGAAATAAGTGCCAATTCATCAACGGCATTGTAAGTCACTGCACAGCAGTAGAAGTGTAAAAAAAAATCATGAAAAGGTATCTACAGGACTTTACTAATTTATCTCTTTTGAATTTTGGCTCATCTTAGTATTTCTGTAAACACCTCAGGAACGCGACAAAATTAAGTGAATTAAACAGTGCCATTCCTACACTGGAATGAGTAACATTTTGCAATAATCTCAGAATTAGGAAACCACATACAAGACAGTCTTTCCATACCAATATACGGAATCATAAGCCCAGCCCAGCAATCCTGTAGTTGCGTTTTTAGGGTTTTTTAAACTGAATCCACTCATTGAGTAAGGCAAATCTGCAGTTCACAACAGCATCCTATGAACTAAGAAACCTCACTGAAGCTAAATATTTAGAGGCATATCATCAGAACATAAATATACAATGTATACAAACACAGCCTTTACAAAATGGGTTATGCCATTTTAATCAAGATACTGATGATCCTGCAGAGCATGACACGTAACGGTTGAACTCTTTTCCCAAAAGGATAATATATTCTCGAACATCACCAAACCATCTTCTTGCTGTCTTCCCATAAAAACCCACCTTTCTTCAGTGTCCTAGAAATCTTCAGCTCTACAGTAAAGGAATGACAGAACCCTCAACTCATCTTTTTTTGTCTATTTTTCATCACCAGAAATAAAAGAAGAATTAAAAAGCAACCTATCATGGTTAACAGAAAAACAATTTCCTTTACCAGTCTATAAGACTGTTAATACAGAAAGTTAAACTGGGAGCAGAGATTACAACAAAAGAATTCTCACATTATTTCTATCAAATTGCCCAGCATAAAAAAAAAAAAAAAAAAAAAAAAACCAACCAAAAAACACCTGTCCTGGGTCAGGCATGAGGGGTCAAAATCTAGGAAGTGATCTATGCTGCAGGAAGGGATAGAACTTCCTTCCTGGGAGAGAGAGCCAATAATCAGGTAGTTTTAAGGATTGATATGTAGGTGAACCAATTAAAAATTGATCCGCCTTCGGGGCAAAAGCCATATATAAGCAGAGACTCTCTGAGCCTCTTCCTCTTTGGACCTGCTGCTGTGTAGAGAGGAGCAGCTCCTGCTTCTCCCCCTGGTAAGGCCCCCCCCCCCACTCCTTCCAAAGGTTTGTGGCGGCTGTGCCGCTGCAGCCGGGCATGGGAGAGGAACCGGCTGGAATTTTCAGCAGATCCAGCTCAGCCGGTGTGTCAGCTACACCAGACAGGGCCAGGCCCCTGCTCCGGGCCAGGCAAGGACCAGGCCAGACTCCATCCAGCTCGGGCCAGGCCCTGCCCTGTCACCCCGGGCCCAGATGGCCCCAGCAGGCCGAGCCAGCTCCGCAGAGCCGGGCACAGAGACTCTGAGAGCTTCTGGCATCCAGCTCGGACCTGTTCAAACAGCCCGGCAGAGAGCACGGGATCGTCACACTGCCAGAGAGAGAGAGAGAGATTAACTCTATCCATGCCTGGACTAAACTTACAGACACCCATCCTTCCTTGCACAGAGAGAGGAACGAGTGAGGACATCTACATAAATGCAGCACAGAGACTTTACAGTCAGTGAGGAAAGCAGAACTGATACCTAGAAGGAGGAGCATGAGAAGTGCTTCGAGAGTGAAGCTGAAAACCCTTTTGGAGAACCATGGTTGGGGACTGAGCTAATAAATTCCCTGTAATATATGAAGAAATAGTCCAAAGGGAGATGTGAGGTTCTTATTGCAGCCAATGAACTGAAATACCTGAGTAAAGACAAATAGGTGTTGAAATAAGTACAGCCTGATGAGAAACTTGAACCAGGACAGAGGAGAGGCTGTGACCCAGAGCCCTGGTCCCAGGGGGAATGCCAGAGAACCTGAGTTGTCAGGAGAACCTGTGTTGCTAAGCACAGAAGAAGGGATTTTCTTTGTTGCTGCAATTGAACTGTGCATCCTTAAAACAGGTACCCTGTGGACTGTTCATAACCCACCCAAGTGGCTGTGGGAAGGCTACTGGGGTGGGAGGGATCCACCATTAAGCTGATCTTTCTTCTGGGCGGCGGCTGATGGTGAGGCAGAAGACCCATAAAAAACTGTATTTTTCTTACAGAAAATCCATGGTGTAAGCAAAAGAGACTTCTCTCCCTAAATGAACTGGAACAAGAGCTGTTTCTGAGGTGGTAAACTGACTGGAGGTCGAAGTGTTGTCATTTGTGTGTTGTCAGGGAGAAAGAAATGGAGAGGTGGGGGAAGGAGGGGTGGTCTGAGGAGTTTGTTCTGGTTTTTCGTGGGTTTTTTTCTTTCCCTTTGTCTTAGGTATATTAATAAAGTTTCTTTATACTTCATAAAGTTTGAACCTGCTTTGCCTACTCCTAATCCTCATCTCACAACAAACATTAAGTAAATTTGGGTATGTGTGCTGGCATTTAGCCACAAACCTGAATAGGCGAACTGAAACCACTACAACACCTTTCCAAATAAGGTACTTGAAGAACACATTGGAGAGGTTAAAAAGAAAAAAAATATAGAACGTATCTCTGTCTTCTTCTACACTCAAGCCAGCAATGAAACACAGACTGGGCTGTACCTGTGCAAGACTCCAGAGCCCACATGCTGTTTTACAGTAGCTTGCAAAGAAGAAACTGCAGGTAGAACAAACATCTAGAATAACAAAATAAAAAAATAAACCTGCCCTATATTCTCGATTGGCACTTTTTATTCCCAAATCTTCTTTAACCAAGCCCACTTCAAGCTCACTCTTTTCATTTGGCCAATACAGGTGTACTTAGAGCATTTTCTGTGATTTCCCCTAGTGTGACTGCATTTTCCAAACTAAATCCAAGTCAAAATTTCTCCCACATTGCGGAACACTATTTATTTCAAGAATCTGGACTGTGAATAATTAGAAGACAATTTCAGAACTGCATCATTTACAGAAAGGCAGCTTTTGAAGAAATCTCTCAAGTACAAGCTTTTTACTCCTCAGTGATGGTATCTGCAAAAGGAAACAAACATTTCAAGCTATGATCACACAGATCTTCTTGCATTACTTTATTCATTGTGAAACTCACCCTTCTTCACAGCAGACGTTGAACAAGACTGTTCAACATGACCTCTGTTTTCTTGAAACAAAAAAGGGCATTGAAATTCATCTGGAATATGCTCAGTTTATCTCAATCTCTAGATGGTATCATCAGAAGTATCATTAGCTGCTGCTACACAAGGATTTTTCAAATTGTTTCAGGTAATCAATTTGGATTTGCACTCTAGTCTCTTCTTTGAATTCTGGCCTCTTGGACAAGGGAAGTCTAAATTCACTATTCAAGGTAAACATTTTCCAATGGTTCATGAGCAAGAACTGGAAAGTTAAAGCATCACTGCAAACAGTACATGTTGACATTTTTGTCAGATCTCAGAATAGCTCGTAATATGTTCCACAAACTATAATTTCAAGTAAACAGTCTGAAGGTTGTAAAATAAAGATAAACTCTGGAATTTCATCACATATTTGTACTTTCAAGGAAGAGAATTAGATTTACCCATCATCTATAAAAGTATCTCTTCCTTTCTTTCCATTCCCCCTAAAAAGGCTCCAAATACAGCTAAAGAGAAAAATCATCTGAGTCTCAACAAAGTCATATACACATTAACTCAAAATCCCTTCTTCTTTGTAAGATATTTTAACTCAGAGATGTCACAGATCCGGTTATCTATAAAACACAAAACAGAGCCCCATGTGTTGGCAACATCATCATCTCCACATAGAAGCATGGTCAGATGAGACTGGCACGAGAGAATTCTAAAAACCTTTTGACAAGATCTTACTTATTCTGGGCAAGGCACAACAGGAAAAGCACGAAGAAAAACATGTTTCTTCTCTGCAAAACCAAAGTATTCATTTTTCTATGCATTTCTTCCAGACTATATCAAACAACTCTTTCCTAAAAGGGAAGCTTAAAAGCATTTATTTCAGCTGTATCTGCATAAGCCACTTCTCAATATTTTTTCTGTTATCTTAATTGTTCATTTGATCTTTATTCATTTTGGCTTCACTTTCTCACTCTAACATACTGTACATATCACTGTGCACACTCACTGTTTTGCATTTCTTTCAGGTGAAACTGAAACACATCATATATGCCTTTGTTTGTGCATGCTAGAAACATCTCCAACAATCAAAAATTTTTAAGTGTATTTAAGTGTATTGGTGTGTGTATTTACACACACACACATAATATATAAAAATACAGACATTACTGACAAACTCTCAATAGCAAGAAAACAAAGCCTAAAACTTTATTGCTGGTTTACCATTTCTGAAAAAGGGAATATTTTTATCTTGTCATTTACCAATTCTTCAACCAAGGATTTTGTTTCACATTAGCTTTTATCAACATATTCTGACAACACTGAAGACCGAATTACTGTCTATGATGTCTTGAGTAATGTAAAGAAAATTTTGCAGTATTCATGTAAACCGTAGCCTATTTGTAAACCAAAAGACAGTACGAGTGATTATAACCACTGCAATCACTTTTTCAATGACTTCACTGGAAACCAACAGTACATGCAGCATTCTCACAGTGAAGTGCACAACTCCCTTCTTGTTTCCCATAGAGTGAAAAGTAGATCCAGTGTTCTACAGTCAATTCAGTAAAACATTACAGTGTATGCATTTTACTGTGCAACAGTGAATTCAGAGGAACAAAGTTGTGTAGCTGCTCTCTCCTTTCCAGAAATGGTGTATTTGAGATGCTATCTTGAGTTTATGCCCATGGTCCCACACAGGCATAACCAACAGAACACAGTAACAGAAAACATGCTAATTGATGACTTAACATTAACCAACTGCCAGCCAACAAGAAGAAGATAATTCTGACTTTCCCCATTCACCAGGAAACAATGTTGTTGAAACAGAAGTTTGTTTATTAAGCTATTCCTCTTGGTAGTTTCTGCAATTACCTATAAAAAGATGACTTCTGGAATAACAGATAATGTAGATGGAGAACTACCATCCAACAACGTTAGCTTGATCATCAGTCAAATCCTGCATTTAATAATCCTCAGATATGATTCCCATTCCATTGTCTCTAATAACAACAATATTTTTCCAACCATCTTCCTAAAACCAAATTTCCTAAAAGTTACTGTTGAGAATACTTCTAGACAGGTTAGAAACTTGAATACTCATGTATCAGTTACAGAATTCTGGGATGAAGATACAAATGCTGAGCTTATAATGCCTAAGAAGATACAGAAGTGATCTTTAGAAATAAGCACCGACAAACTTTACTTTGGCAACACTGGTTGAAGTTGCAAGTTAAAATAGTGTTATGGAGCAAAGTAATGCATTTAAAATCCAGTACTCTTCCAAACTACCAGTAAAACACTGGGTAAGAGCCTATCAATAAAATATTAGAAAAGAGACTGGTCAGCATATTATTAGCTAAACCTCCTGAAAGACATTCAACTTCTTTTCAAAACATCATTGACAGAAAAAGAAAACAATGCTGAACAACCAAAGTTAGCTAAGCAAAACACAAAACAGCAGTAATGCTTCAGCACCATGACTGACAGCCACTATATAAGTCCTCTGCAAAACATGTAAGCAATGAACATTGCAAAACATTTAGAACCACAGAATAAAGCCAGTGAATAGTACAGGAAAGTTACAGTGAAACTATACAAACACAATGGAGGAAGCATGTCCATGCATTACTGATGTTCGGGATACAGCTGTGGTGGGGAGAAAAAAAGAGGCAACATTCAAATGGTTTAGTCTGCTTCAGCTGCAGAAGAGATGCCTTCTAGTTCAGTATTCTCCCCAAGGAAAGAAGAACTGACTGACTCCTCTCACATGCAATTCCTCGAATGGGTGAATATTTTTCATTTAGCTCTATGTGGCAAAATCAACTCCCTCTGAAATAACCAGGAAAGGGCAGGGAGAATATCCTAAAAATTCGGTCAAGTCTGATTCCTGCAACTTCTCTCTACTGGCAGTCTCATAGTGCATTACTAAATCTCTTCTGCTTAAAACAATTAAGGAAACATTGATCAAGACTAAATTAGCATTGCAGAGAGAAAGAAAACATTTTATGGATAAAGAAGAATCCTACATTTATGTAAATTACTAGATAACCTACTGATATGGTGAGAGATGGTGCTGAATTCCTGACTTTGAAAGAAACTCCATAATGTAGCAGGAGCCTGAAGTCAAAGAGCAACTCTTCAACAAGCTACAATCTTGAAGTGCAAAAATTCTGACTATAGTATGACAACTCTGAAAACTAACACAGCAGCTGACTTGAGAGGGAAGTTAAAGCTAAAGAACTTTTTGGGCCTCCTAGCAACATTTTTTTGCTGCCATCAGACACCACAGGTGACACTGCTAAAAGCTGGTGGCAGTGTCTGGACAAGTAGGGGCAAGGAGAAAGGATGTGAAAGTCCTTTTCCTAATTAGTCATGATCTGCCTGATGCACAGTCATCAGGATGGAAATAAACAGTGTGATGAGGACCATAGAAAATAGTTAATTTGACATCATCAATAATATTGTATGATGACTGCCTTTTAACAGGTATTTCTTTCAGTATTTTCCCGTATCAGCATGAAATGCCACACATAACTATACACAAAAAGACAGTTATGTACTTCATAAATTGCATGCTATTTCTACAGAGAATTTATTGTGCTCAATCAGGACCTCAGATGAAACTCTTATCCTCTTGATTGAAAAAAATCTACATAGCACACTCTTCAAACTTTGTTTTCTCACCTATTTTATGAAACTTTTGAACGAAACTAAGAGTTAAGAGTTTTAGAGATTATCTACTTGTAAAAAGAGTAACTTCAGTTAAGATCAGAGCGTAAGACCAGTTTATGCCACTCATTTTTATTAATAAGGTAATTATAACAACCACACTTATTACCAAGAAATCGGCTTTACTAAATCTCTCCACTGCATTCAGAATACGTGGAATTGTGATGATATAATGTTGGTATAGATATTTTATGACACTTAATACATTCATTATTGGACTAATTTAATTAAGACTCAGATCCCCTGCACTTTCACTGCATATTGGTTTGGTAGTTTTGAAACTTTATATTACCACAACTACTGACAAATGTAGTTATAACAATATAGATGGATAATTTTACTTTTTTTTCTCTACAAAAATATTATTCTTGTAACACTTCTGGAAAAAAAGGTTCCTCAAACACATGATCAAAAAAATTTAGGCTGCTGTTTTCTCCCAACACTTTAATTTTTATTTAAGATTTGTCTCTGTCCATAAATTTAAGTCCTAGCTACACATTTGCGTGGATATAATGTTAATTCATTATGATGAGGTCAAGAATATTGATATTACTGTAATTCTGTTTAAGCATCATCCTGGAGAGGGCCTTTCTATTGCTTTATAAAAACAGAAATGTATTCTCCTCAACTGATTGTGTCTGCCAAGTAAGCACACACCACACACATCAATAGCTGTTTAGAAGATAAGTTCATTTCCATATGGATTCAGGTCTAAATTCACTGAGTTTAAAATTACAAGTTTAAAAAAAAAGTATTTAGCAGTGAAGATTTTCCTCTTCTATTTTTGTAATGAGCTAGAATGAAAGATTTTCCTACAAAGTATTAAAAAAATAGTATTTCTATAAGAGTTGCTAACTTTATTTTAGAGGCTCAGTAGTTAAAATTGATGGAAGCCTTTGTTTATTTGTCATTTATCTGCTTTAAATACTTACAGTGAAAAATACGGAAATCAATGTATGGATGAGAACCTCTTCTCTCTGTTTCAAATCCTGCCCGACTTCTTACTCGCACATCTCCTAGAAACAGGGTCAAGAGTGAAATAAAAGTGTGGAAGAGTGGCAGAGATAAAATGCAAATGAACATAGCCTGGAGGGGTAAAGATTCATGTACTTAATGGAGGAGAGTAATTCAAACAATAGGCCTACTTAAATGCTTTTTGTTTTAAAGGTGAAATTCAAAACAAAGTTTGAAGACTTGTTAAACATGCAATCACATGCTTTCTTGCCAAAATCTCTCCTGCCTAAGCATACGTTGCCAGAAGCATGTGATAAGCATTCAGATGAAATTAGGAAGAGCTTGCTACACCAGTATGGTAAAAATGCACCTTAATGTGACAGAAAACAAGAACATTTAAAGTTGATTTGTCCCTCAGTTACACACATACAACGATAACATTTTGTAGAATACAAAAAAGATTCAACTTCTAGAAATGGTAGCTTTTAGCAAATAAGCTAGTTACAATATGGTTTTATAATATATAGTATTTTCCCACTAGCATTTACTTACTTGTGCTCAGCTGTTTGAATATTACACAAGAGCCTATTAAAATACCAAAACTCAGTATTAAAATTTTATCAAACTATTTTGCACTGTAATTAGCTTCAACCTGAATCTTTTAGCATGCTAGTTGACTTCTACTTATGCATTTTACCAACTGAAAGCTGATCAGTATTCTTTCGTTAGATATTTGTATATATTAATACAAGTAGTTCATTTGGATTAAAAACTTTCACTTAAAATCCTTGTGAGATTACAAATTTGGAGAAATCTTCGAGGATCAAATGCAATAGTGTTTCCCTCCTCAAACCCTAACAAAGATAAATTTAAGATGTGCAAATGTTGTGGTCTCTAATTATGAAAATCCTTCAAGTGTCATGTTCTCCTCCCTTCAAACACAGCACTTTTCATATGAAACCAAAATAAGTAATTAACAAAAAGCACTATGACTGAGTTTATAAGAACTAAATAAAAATATAACTATTTAATTTTCATCAAGTCATAGATATCCTTGAGAGCATTTTTTCCTTTTTTCCTTTTCTAACCTGCTATTTGTAATCTGTAATGCTGAAGCAGGCAACTTGTCAGAAAATAGCTAAAGGTACTGACTCACACTTCAGTAATATGCTTTTAATTCTTAACAGGTATCTTTCTAGAGATCCATATCTATAAACACTGACACATCTACAGTGACGAACTTTACATGAATGTTATCTTGTGAGGCACGCTGGAAGGACCACAAAAGGGTAAGCAGGCCCAGGGCTCCCCTGGAGTTTACATATCAGTAAAAACACCCTAAGTACGTGTGCCTTTCAGTTATTAATCCTTTTAATCTTTTTCAACTGAAAACCTTAATTGAACTGCAAGGGAAAGCTACCCAATTACTAGCTGCAAGTATTATTTTTCAGACCACTTACAATATATTACTTATAAATGCTTCAAGCATTCATTTGAGCAGAGCGCAAGAGACTTGTCTCCTTCCAGGCAATACAGAGGCAGCAAATTGTAGAACTCTTCTGTTAGGCACAAGCAACTGGTGAATTTTATTTACTAAATAAATTAATAAAAATGAAAAAGAGAGGAAACTTTGGAAGAGAGAGGGCAAATGCATTAGTAGCTGTATATGAAAACAACAGTGTACACAGAGGAAAATTCAACTTTCATTACCTTTGACACATATTTATCTGGGTAATCGGGCATAGCTACAGCTGTGTGAATGAGCTCACCAGCTAAATTAAAAGAAAAATAAAAGAGGTTTTTTAGTGGAGCTAATTTTTTACAGAAAAGGTGATACAGCTTTTGTGATTTATTTTTAGTTTTCAATGCAGTTCTCTACTTTTAAAATTTACAAACCACAGTATGAATTAGCAAATAGTTTCAGCCAATGTATAACTAAGTTTTGGCGAAAAATTTGTTCTAAGTGTCAAGAACAGGAAAGTTCATAGAAAAATACCTGAAGACCAACACGGAATTCTGCAAATAACAACATGAGCAGGTTCATCCGATAAATAATGTCCAGAAAATTTCTCTCTGCTTTGCTCTTTTTCATTTACTAGTACCCTTGT
Source organism: Eopsaltria australis (assembly GCA_034509425.1). Lineage (NCBI taxonomy): Eukaryota > Metazoa > Chordata > Aves > Passeriformes > Petroicidae > Eopsaltria > Eopsaltria australis. Next base: position 2,043,245 of record JAVTVJ010000144.1, on the reverse strand, counting down.
CTAACAGCATAGACAGAATAATAGTATCCCTGGTAGCCTTGAAATGCCTGCAATGTTGAGAATTTTAGGGAGGAAAGTAAGAAAAGCTGTCTGTAAGTAAAATGAAGAAGTGCAACTGACTACATTACTTTAAAAAGGAATTATCAGAATACCAGTTTACAGGAATATTTAGCCAAAGAAGGAATTGTATATTAAGAATGCACATGGCAAACTAAGGAAAAGGCAACTGTAATAAGACAGAGCTAAAATGAGTGCATTTACTTGCATACATAGAAAATGAGAAATTCCCAGCAAGGAAAGCCAACTATTTTCATTACATAGTTATTGAACAAAAGCAGAAACTATTTTTAAAAAAACAATAACTCAACAATGGATTAATTTTTTTAGAATAGACTGGATTTATTCTTGAAAAATATACCCCTTCTACAGGACTGGAATTCATTACAGCAAACAAAGCAGAAAATTCTCTTGTGCCAGAACAAAGGCAGAAGAAACATCTCCATTATCATGGTACAGAACTGCTGCATTTTTCAAGATTTCAGACAATAAATGTACTTGAAAAATATTTGGTACAAGTGGAATTTGATGATACCATATATCCATCAGAAGTTTCTAGATATACAGAAGCAGAAAAAGGAATAACTGCCGCACCTTATGAAACAACGTGCTATTAGCACAGTGAAACTGATCCTAGTGCATATGTATAGTTAGTTCCAAAGCATGCAGAAATACTGGATCATCGTTATGCATTCACTGTCTGGTTAATGTAACCTGCAGAAGATTAATGGATCCCAAATGCACCCACTTCATTGTACTTTCACACAAGATAACATGTTCACATCAATTCTCTTGGGAAATCCTGCACAAGTGTTTTGCAACCCTGTGACTCTGAAGTTATGCAGAATTTAATTTTAAGGAAGAGACATGTTTATCTTCACAGGGAACTTTACAAAAAAGAACAAGATATCTCTGGTTTGAGATTACTTTTATCAAACAAAAGGACACTGTTACATAATTCCTTCAAACAGCAACAGAAGTCCAGCCTCAGAGCCAATCATTATCATGGCAACTGAAAGACAATTAAAATTCAACTCCTAGAACAAAAGCACTTCGGAATAGTTTTCATTTATTTAGACCTTTGCAAACATACTGAAATGCTTATAGAATCTTTTTAAAACATCAGATCCCAGAGTCTGCTTATAGGTAAATTTCCTTGGGGGAGGGCACAGAAGTGGCAGCAAGCTGACTGGCAGCTATAGACTGAAGTGTGTCTTCTTGAGCCACTTTCAGCCACACTGGAAAGACTCCTGTGTTACCTAAGGGAACACATTCAAGTTCAACATTTTAATGATACTGGACTTTTAGAAACATTTTTTTTTTGTCTTTGAGAGCTTTAGTGATTCCAAAGAATCAGGAGAAAGATTTAAAAAATGTGAAGCCTTCCTTTCCAAACTTTATTTTGTGCACAAGAATGATACAATATCTGATGGCTGAGTATTTAGCTACACTTTTTTCCAGATACTCCTGCATGATCAGGATCACTTGCATTTTTAAGACAAAGATCATACTGGCAGAAATTTAATTGAAGACAAAATAAATCATGGAAGTAGGAATGTAAGAGGGAGGTTTGCAGCTACAACTGAAAACTGGAAAGAAATAGGGCTGTAACAAAACTTACCTTGAAACAGATTGTTTAGTTCCTGCCCCTCTCTCAGATTCCTGCTCACGCCACAAGGACAGCTCTGATACTTGCGAGGCAGCTGAAATGCCACAGCTGACATCCCTGGGCGTTAGGGTTACACAGCACATACTTGGTGCTACCCTAACACTGCAGTGTGGCACAGTAACAATGCAGCAGCTGCTTGGGGAGCTGAGGCCATCCGGAGCAGGGGCAGAAACCTCAGAGATCATGGAGGACAGCTGGGAGCAGAAATTACAACAGCCACCTCAAGGTAAAGCACTCAAGCCAAAGCCATGAGGTTGTGAAGAGCAGGATTTTCAGACAGAACTACTAACTTCACAAATTAAAATTCCTATTAAATTTGTTGGAGAAACAGATGACACGTCAGCTGAATGTGCCAGAATTAAAGCAAACAGAATACAACATAGAAACCACTACTATAGAAGAGCATGCACGCTACACAGTAGCTTTTCTCCAATGTCTCCTATTTGAAGTGATCAAGACCTCTAAAGGAAGGTAAATGCTCCAGTTGAGAGGTGCATGCTCACCAGTACAAGCAGTCAGCGCCCCACACTTTCTACCCCATGCACAGAAGAAAAACTTTTAGTCAATATAAAGCAACAAGAAAAAGAAACCAGAAATGCAAATAACAGAAAAATCAAGAAAGTATCAAGATTACACAGAAGCACTTACAAGATATTTTGAGAATTCCTCATAGTTGCTGAGAAAAGTGGTTGAGGTGATGCAGATGTATTAGCCTTTCCAAGGTCTTAAAAGAAAAATTCTACAATGCTGCATCTGTATCTATATTTTAAAATAGTAAATAAGCCACTCGGGAGTGGCTTAGTGTATATTTTGGGAATGGGGTATGACAGATGAGTCATTACAGTCAACGCTGCTTGTTTATGTCGACACACTGATGAAGGCACTTAGGAGTTCATTTTTTATTTTGACTACCCCTAAAACAGGATCTTTTAAATTGAACTTGGACACACTGCTGTACCACAGGAATTCCTGTTTACTTGGTGTAAATGAATTTCCATTGAATTACCATTGGAAGAGCCTAAAAACACTGAATGAAGCAACGTCATGGCCAGCACAACTAAACAAAGGCAGAAGGATTTATTGTAGATACTCATAGCCTTGTATTTTTGGTCTGCTAAGATACATATCTTATCAAGGTACATTTTATTAGCAGATACAGTCTGTATGGAATAAAACCAACCAAGTAAAAGGCAAATCTTCTCATGACTGTGCCTAACTACCCATTAAGTTACAGCTGAGGATTCCTTATAGCTTATTCTGCTCAAGTGTACTAAGATAAATAAAACAAAACTCTCACAATACTGTAGGAAATGCAATGCTTCACGTTTCCTGAAAAAAAAATCTAATGGAATATGTTTAACCCTTGACTCTACTCTGATATGAATGTTTCTATATACCGATGAGTCCAACTGTTCAGCTTTCAGGCTGGTCTTTTTTACAGTCCATTTACAAGTACAAAAATAATAAATATGTAAATAGTTGCTAACTTGTACAGTACAGTGTACATAACATTTGGGAAAACCAAGTGATCTCTATTAAGTGAGAAAATAATACAAATTTATCATACAATGATTCAAACATGCCGTGAGCAATTTTTTGTTTGCTTGTTGGTACCCTCTTCCCCCTCCTAAGTTAGAAGTCAATCCTTTAAAAGATATACTGCTTCTGAATAGCAGAACAGCATGAATGAATTATTCCAGCAAGAGTTATACTATTCAAAACAAGCACCAATCTCATTATGTAATAATTAATTCCAATGACAGTACAAGTGAAAAATTAATTTACTTAACATCATGTTCTGAATATTTTCCAGTTCTACCTATGAGAATAGTGGAAGATATCCAAGACAAATTAGGTTTTTCTCTCCATTCAGATGTATATACCAAAAACTAGAGGAAGTCATGCTTTGCTTCTCTCTAGAACTACTTGAGCATTATCACAAATCCTTCTGCAGAAATGATGGGCCTAACTACTTCATTTTAACTTTTGAAAATAAAATAAACCTATTTACAACAACAAAAAAACCCAGCAGCTTTTTCAACAAACATTTAGAACTCAGTATCTTCCGTTCCCATCTTAACAAATCCCCAAAGTAATTAAATTCTCTGATCAAAACTCCTTCAGTAGACAGTGCTATAATATTAACTTCACAAATGGAAAAAATCAAAATAATTGGAAAAAAAAGTGAAGCTGCTACGTCAAAATTGAATTTATATGTATATATGACCATATATTCCTACACATGTAGGTTAGGACTATGAATTCATATACACGCATGCATACAGCTTACAACTTTAAATTCATAGACAATGCAGTTATGAATTTCTGGGGACTTGAACATGTACAATATACCACTAAACCGAAAAGACTAAGGGCATAAAAAGACATGTTCTGGCTGATTTAGTTGGAGATGGTTAAGAATTTGTAATGAGTAGCTGTTGTGTTCATTGAGCTGTGCGAGACATCATGCAAGCATTCATAGTCCATTTCAACACAAATTCACAGCTCAAGATGGCTTAAATTAAGTGGCATATTTAGCAGTGAAACAGACTTGGAGCACGTACACAGTCCCAGTGCCATCTGCACCACCAGCAGCCTCCAGAAGAGGTGCGGGAAGTACTGAATCTGGCAGCCAGATCTGCAAGAGCTTTGCATCTTTCTCCTCTCAACAAGTGCCCTCAACTCCTTCTGTGCACTCACTATCACAGAGGGTCTCACCTGGTTGCTTTCCCCTCCCAATACCATTCTTTTGTTTGAATTTGGCTTTACCCTGTATCTCCTTGCTACTCTGGAAGCACTCCTTAGTAAGCTGACTGAGCTATTTGGCCCTGCCAAGCACCCTTTCCCTTCTCAAGTCACCTTCTAGGATTAATGAGAAAAATATTGTTTAAAATCGTATTATTTCAAGAACACTTCATATATTTCATATCCTCAGTATTTAAGTTTTAAAGAGTGTGTGGTAACCCTCAAACAAGTGTTCTCTAAGCTACCGTTTTAACTAGAAAGATACCATTGCAGAGGTGGCAAATTCCATCCCAGAAAGATCAATCATGAGTCAGATCAATCATGAGTTAGAAAACTTTACTTCTACCAAGCACATTAGGTTAATTATAAGAACTTTCCTTTTTCTTTAATATAGGAGTAAAACATACTACACAATGTTTAACTCAGGAAAAAAGAAAAGAAAAAAGGCAAACAACCAAGAAACCCAATTTAATACAAAAGAACCCAAACTCTTCTAGAGATTCTAACCAAAATACTACCCTGGAGAAAGCGAATGGTAAGTTTATGAATTCAACAGAGATATAAAAAAGTTATTATTTAAATCAATCATAAATATAGGAACTTACAATATAGAAACTGGTATGCTTACCTAGCATACGAATGTACAACGCAGTCTGATCAGAGCTGTCATAGGAAATTGCTCCACGTCTCTGAAAAAAAAAAGAAAAAGCATATTTTAAGCAAGTCAGAAGCAAATAATTTTTAAATTGAAATGAAAATAAAGTATTAATTGACCATTTCCATTTTAACACTTAAAACTAATTTTAGAAATTTTGTGTCTTTCATGCAAAATGCATCTTTCAAGTATATATATATACTGATTTTGTTTTAAGACAGGACAAAAGAAGGAGAGGAATTGGTAGTGAAAGGATTATGAAAAGCATGATCAGAGTGTGGTAAAAAACACTCCCCTATATTTCTTTCCAATCATTCCTCACAATAAAAAAAGATGTAGAACAAGATTACGCAGACACAAGAAAGTGCTTCTCTTGACCTTCTAGAATACCATACTTGCAACAAATACTTGCTGTTCCTGGTTTATATCTTTATTTTTACCTATGGGGTATTTCCATCTTCCAAAGGTAAAAGAAGTACAATAACTGAAATTATACCATTACTGCAGCCCCAGGATGCCACATGCTACCTTCATTCTACCCTTTATTTTCTATAGGCAAAGCAAGGTATCACTGAGGTAAGATGTTCCACATAAAGGCATTTCAGAGAAAGCCAGCAAGTATCATTTTGTATTTGATGATAAAACTTCAGAAGAATCATCAAGTAATCCATGCACAACACCAAGACAGCTCCCACATCAGTATTTCTTACCTACATGGGACACATTTCATACACATTCAGCTCCTGCGATGGTTATAATCTAGAAAGTCTCCCACAAGGTGGTGAACTGGTCCTCTAACAGCTAAAATCTGAGGGATGTTCTCACTGCTGCACAACACTGGCATGTGTGCAAAGCATGACTCCACCTAGCACCCAGCCTTACGTGTTACCTTTACTGTACTTTGACTATCTTCTGCCCTTCCTAAGGCCTTCATTAATGGTACTTGTTAATCCTAGGATTAGACGATCACCTTCACAACCAGACCTCCATTGTGACAGTTCAGAACATTTGTTCTTTAGAGATAGGATTTTTTTTTTTGTGGGGGTGCACATTAGAGACTCCTATGAGCTTTTTCTGTACACCACACGTCTTTCTTACACTGAGGACAGCGAAGTCCTCAATGCCACCAAGAGTCACCACATGCCTTTGAGAACTTCAGATAAAAGTCAACCTGGTGGTGAACATAATCACCCATTTTTCAATTTGTGCAACAGGAACAACACTACCTTATGGACACACAAAAGACTGAAAATGCCAGATCAAAAGATAAGAAATCAAACCATGTTAGGAAACAGGACAGAAAAAAATGTTGGCTATTGAGAAGAATTCTGAAGGAAAGAAAATGAAGGAAAGAAAAATTATGTGGAAAAGCAAAAAGGCTGATATGCACCTATCTACAGAACAAGCTGAATGAACTCAAAGACAGACTAGAGATTAATAACCTCAGTCACTGATTTGGTCAAGTGATGTGCTAAGACCCCGAACTCGTAAGTTACACTTATTTTTTAAAATATTTTTCATGTTAAAACGAAAAACAAAACATTACACTTGCAGTTGTAGAAGTCTTTCTAAAAGTAAGCTTAATATAAAATTACAACAGGGACCAAAGACCTAGCTCCAAATGGGTTCCAATAATAACAGCCATTGTAAAGACCACAAGGAAGAACTCCTGGTACAGAACTTTTATGTTGTCTTAGCTTTTGTTCCATATTTCCTTGGAAGATCAGAAACCATGCAAATAATGCCTCACAATATGTTTGTACAGCATTTCTCACAGCAGTATGCCTGTCCCAATGGGAAACTGAGAAATACAACTCATCAGCCAGAAAACGATGCTGATTTCTCACTAACATTTTCAATTTTTTTTCATTAAACTTGCCTTTGAGTTTCAGAAAATCTCAGCTGAATATATTTTCAGTACCCTGGAACATTTCATATCACTGACTAGGCACAATCAGTGATGTAATTTAGTGCTAACTTGCAATTTGCACCTGTCCATCACAGATTTCTAGACATGTCCAGTACAGTTCTGTAATCTAATACAGGAGAAACCTAAGCACACATGCAGCTACAAGACCCATGTACAACTGGAGCATTAGTCTCCAAGAAAGAAAACAATATACAACAATTTACTGAAAAATAAATCCTTTTGATATGTTGATTCTAGAATATTACTTGCTCCCTAAAATAAAATGTTAAGATAAAGCAGTATATATAAAGTAGTGCATCCATGTATGATATCAAAAACAAAGCACATTTTTAAAAACATAAAGTAGTTGCTTACACAGACAAGTGATTTTGCTCTGCAAAGAAATATTTGAAACAATCAAATCTACTAAAATTACCTTAGAAAGTTTGATTCTCTAATGAAAAAGAGACAATTTATTGTGTAAATTTTACCAGCAGTACTTCACAAATAGTAGGACAATTCCAGCTCATTTTGCTAAAGGGACTGAGGTCTCAAAGGTTCATTATTCATTGAAATTTGTTAAATAAAATAGGTAAGAGGAAAACATGTATTAGCAAGTTCCACCATCAGACAGATGTTGGGTGGGTGATGAGTGGTCAGACCTTTTATCTTTACACCAGGCAAATAAGTGAGGTACAGATAGCTGAGCACTGCAGTGGGCAGTAAGAGACAAAGGACAAAGCTAATGCGACACAGGTTTTTTAGCAACTTTTGATAGGTAAACAAATAATATTGCACTCATCCAGACACAGAGTGCTTTGTGTCAGCTTACCCTGCAAATACGTAACACACCATCTATTGCAGGTTGTGGTGCATCACCTATTTTCCCCCTTCAAATAATACAATCAGTGCATTTGTTATTCTACCCCCTACAGTACTCTAGAAAAATGCAAGGAAAAAGGCAGAAAGAGAGAAATAATTTAACATACCCTGTGTGTGGTTCTTTAAGATATACCACCCAGATTCCACTACTTAAACCCAGCAAACAGAAAAAACAGATTTAATGCTTCAGCTTTTACTGAGATATGATCTGACAGACAGCAAATTCAAAAGAAGGCAAATGTGTCTCTAAGAACTAAAATTACTGTAAAGCACTCAACAGTTCAAACAATTTAATCAGCAGGATTTTACCCTTGTTGATGCCCAAAACAGCCACCATCCTCATTGCTTATCAAAGGCCCACTCTCTGTAGCCCACACTAAGACATCAAGACTATACTTACCCTAAAAATATACCTTACTTACACAGCTGAGATGACCATAGCATACACTGAATCACCCTACAAACACCTTGGATCAGAAACCTTCATGGATTAAGACTGATTGCTGGCATCTCAAAATATTACTTGTTATCATGTTATTGTCAACATTTTTAACTTATTTAGCATAAAATTTTATTTCTAAATCTTTGCCACCTCTTTAGTCTACCTGAAGATTTGTACCTTTTAATAACAATACTGACCCTCTGTACAAATATCAAACAAATAAGCACCATTCCAGCAAGCAGATAGAATTACCAGTGTTCCAAGACAAGACAATCCTAATGTGTTTGTGTTTAGGCAGGTTCCATTTTCAAGTACAAGGACAACTTGGTTGGTGGGAATGTGCTGGACTTCAAGCGATTCAACAAATTCCTCAAATGATTAGGTGAGGTTCTCAACTGCTTTGCTCCTTTCCATGTAGGAGCACAGCCATCTGAACTGGGTGGGCTGTTTTGCTTCAGCAGTGAAGACAGATAGCAGAAATATGACTGGGAAGGACTGTTTATACTGGACTTCCACTTTCAAAGCATCACCTTAAACTTCCATTTCACACTAGAGTATTGTTTATTCTTCCAATACAGGGCAATACAGTAAAAAAGCTTCCAGTTTTTCTCCCTTTTGTGACATATTTGTGGAAAGTGAATGGAAGAAGTTCAAACTAAATTGAAAGATCCATTAATCTTCTAAGAACAACACTAATACAAGGACTCTGCAAAAATACGCAAAGGGAGTATCTACCAGAACTTAGATTTGAGTCAAATCTCTCTGAACATCTTTTCACAGAGTATAGAAAGATATTAAAGGCCATGCAATGGGAACAACGTGCCAAAATAGCACACAGATACATCTTCAAAGGGAAACCGCTTCAGTGATGCTTGGGAGTGCAAGCATTTGCATGTACCACTTGGAAACGGAGCACCTGCTGCTGTTTGTGTCAAACAGAAATGTTTCCATTGATGTATCAGTTTTATCACATGGACTTCCCAATCTTGTTGAGAGCAGAGCACCAGCATTACTGCTGGGCACTTCATTTTAGCAAGGGCCAGCTTTCGGACTATCAAGCAAACCAACTGCTGGTCTCATTTTCTAACAAAACCTGCTAGGGCTGTTGGCCTTCAAAATTCAGTACCACCCATCAGAAAGAACCATCCATGCTTTTTGATGGACCAGACAACCCTCATTTTGCTACTCCATTGTTTATTCAGAAGCTAGGAAAGACAAAGGACACAGAGCAACACAGTCAGGCAGATGTTTTAACCCACTTTACTTTTCAGCCTAAGTTCTTTGCTCAACTATCAGAGCATTAGTCTCAACAGCTCTGAAGACAAGTGTGAGAAGTTGTTATACCACGGCAACTGCAGTGTACTGGTTATGCTGCCTCAAATATACACACTTGGAAAGCATTTAAGATCTAAGATAGTTTATGAACTAGAAGTCTCAAGAATGACAAACTAGTTAAGACCTTATTTCTCCAACTGTTATTAGATTTCAAAAGCAAGACTGTCATGTATCTTAGACTTATTTCAAGTATTTAAAAGTTCCATGCTAACTTAAGATCCACAGTTTTCCAAAAGGCATCAAGTTTTTAACTCACTAAAGCACAGAAAAATGTTCTTTACAAGCACCTAAATTGACACTGAACTCAGGTAAGCCACTGCAAAATGGTCCTGCTACTATTATATCAAAATTTCACTGGAGTTCAAAGGAGTACTTTGAAAGTTTATCAAATCAGCAGTAAGAAAATGTAGTTAATATTGCCCTCCTGAAATTTAATCAGCAATAAGAGCCACACCTTTCCTTCAAATATCCGAATGTGATAATTTTAATATTTTCTTCCATATAAAGCTATTTCACATTATCATCTCCCAAGACAGATGGGAACCATTTTTAAACCTAGCTATCGTTTGTATGATAGTCATCAATGATAGTGATACATAGCTCTAACAAGCACCTGTATTTTTTCTTATATACCTCAGATGTATATTATATGGCATAAGATTTATCCAAAGCTTTATCAACATAAAAAAATCAAGACTTAACAAAAATATACAAGACAAAAGCTTGACAATTCATCAGAAAGAATATACAGTCAAAAAAAATCCCACAAGCAATTGGTTTAAGTGAGGACAGTAATGCACAGGGGCATTTATAAACTAAAACAGAATAGAAGAAAGACTCAATGGCAATAGCAAAATAAATAATTGGATGAATACAAAAATACTAATTCTTTAAAAGAAACAATCATTAGCACATGTAAAAACACAATCATAAATATTAGGGAATTTTATGCCTAACTGTATCATGTCAGCTACCTGGAATTCCTGTTTTCCCTACCTTAAAACAATCTCTGACCAACCTGGATTAGACATAACCCTTAAACAGGCTTTTTGTGTCAAGTTCCAGAAAGTCAGCAGTTCAACAATATAGCAGTAAAATGCAGATGATGTACTGGTCCGGCACACAGGCTGTAAAACTCTGGTGTTTAGAATCTACTTTCAGTCACAAGCGAACAGCCATTGGGTATCCTGGTCTTTTTCTTGATGTGACAAAAGTTGTCACAAGTGCTAGCAACTAAGCCTGACCATTTTTGCTTTTAATAAATTTAGAAACATGTTATTGGCAATGATTGAAGAGTACAGGCATGGATGCCTGGCAAAGCTTGTTTTCACAACAAACTCAAATTCATGCTTGCTCAGATTCTCCTGCTGATTGTACAAAAATTTTAGAAGTGTGTATCACTAACAACAAAAACATCTGTCTATAAATGCAGGAACTCTATTTTTTTTTTCCATTTCCTTCATTCTCTCCAAAGATTCTGGCTCTCCTTCATAATCCTACAGTTAAATTTATTCCTCCTTTGGAATTAATTCCAGATTATGCAGCAAGCTATGCTGAGAAGAGCCTGGTCTCCTTTCCAGACATCAATCTCACCTATATTTACTAGCACGAATATCCATTATGGGTATACTTACATTCTTTGGAATGAGAGAGTAAAATCTTAATCCTAACACTAGCACACATTTTTCAAAACACATGGATCTCAAATAGAAAGGCTACAAAGTAAGTAAAGTAGATATTTCACATAAGCAAACAAAACTGGTATTTCCACTCCTGCAACTCTGAAATCAACAATACAAAAAGGATATCCTGTCCAGGAAGCAAAAGACACTAATTTGTATTTTTCTCACTATGTTTAAAATTGAAAGTTTTCCTTATTTTCACAAAGGCTTTAAAGCACTATAAAACTGAAAATCTTTTAGTAACAGAGGCAAGCCAACTCCTGCCATTGAGAAGCCATTTCAGATCCCTTTTTTCCCCCCCTCTCCTAACTGGCACTGCTACAAACACACTCCTTCCCACTTCAAGGCAAGCAAAAGTCAATAGCTACAAAATCATGTATGAACACTTAGGAAACACAATCTTAAATGGCGAATGACATGTTTCCAAAACAGATTAGATTTAAAAAGGAAAAATAAGCACTCCTGAAGTTCTAAATGATTTATTTTCTCTCAGACTACTTATAAACCCAGCTGGTGTAAACAGATTTAAAAAATGGCCTACCTTAGAAGTAATCCATTTGATAAGGATCAGAGCTAAACACCAGATCAATGCAATTCCCATTGGATCACCTCAAATACCTGAAGCATAATCTCCCCCCGATGGCCGCCAGTGCTGAAAGCAGCAGGGCACAGCAGTGAGGCACAAGGCAGGCAGCAGCTGTCACCTGACAGCCCCTGCAATGTGCTCTGCCCCACTCCTCTCGCTGCCAGCGCTGGACTCAACAAGAAAGTTTTACAACCAGAGGATACGGCAATTAGTAAAACCTTACTGAACCCTACAGAAATGCTAAAGGAAATGTAAAACCATGATTACATCCTTTCATTATATTTAAATACGGCAAAGTGGGCCAGACAACAGGATCAAACTCCAGTAGTCAAAACACCCAAGCTAAGTCAGGTCACTGCCTTGCCTTCAAATTCTATGAAGAGCGTGTTTCCAGCAGATTCCACCACTTGTGATATTAACAAGTTCCTTTTACCTCTGCCATCTGGAGAACTGCTATGAACTGAACTTGAAAACATATTTCAGAATTGCTTTCATAGCAATTAGGTATTTATTAGTACTATAAATAATGTTAATGAAAGTTAATGCACCGAATATGTGCAACTGTTCAAACCAACTGTCATTGTCTAACCTCTTCTTTTGTCCACTAAATATCAGGCCATCCTTCATGCTGTCTTTCCAGCCGTTCACACTCATGCCTGAACTGGCATAGGGCTTTCATGTATTGCTCTAAGGATTGAACCTGGCTGCAGCCTCCCTAGCCCTTCCCAGGGTTGGAAAACAGTCTAACTTCCTCCAAGAGCACTGATTATGCAGCAAAGTGGTCCTACATGCTTGGTGCAGGTTTGAGATTCCTTCTAATTTTTGTCACTTTAAACTGACAAAAGTGTTTCATTTCAGAAATACAAGGAAATCTCAAATATTTTAGAAAAAAAAGAGATACAGTGGGAGAGAAAAGGGAACAGTGTAGGATAATGAGGAGCTTAAAAGGATGACGCTGAATAACTGAATGCAAAATTATATGAAGAGTCTGCTCTTCCTATAAATTGGGGTTTTTTTGCAAAAAAATCAATTCCAGATTCCAATATGTGAACAAAACACCAAAGTTAGCACAGACCACCAAAGGAGTAGTTTTAACACTGAGAAACTAATTTCCTCCCCTCCACAGGAAAAGGGGACACATACCACAGTGGATGTTTACTGAATTAAGGAGATTTGTTAAGTGGGATAGGCCTCTTTGTGATTTTCTATCATTATTCCAAATATTTATATTGTCTTTTAAGCTATAATCATGGTCTCAGCACAACCTGTGAATCCCTACAGAACAATTACATTCCAAACACTTATCTTCTACCCTGTCCCCATGCCCTGAAAAATCAGTCAGATCAAAACCAAAGGCAAGAACATTCAGAATGGGCCTTTTGGTACTTCATTTAATGAATGCAGCACTTATCTAAAGGTCTGTCAAGTTCCATCCAAAATACAAACTATCACAGAGGTAGATTTAAACACATTACCACCTCCAAACAGTTGACAAGGTTAAAACACCCTCGCAATTAATCACCACCAGTCTGATGTGACTTTAAAAAAACAAACCCACAATAAATGGCATCAGGCTATATTTGCATTACAATTTGGCACAACTGGAGCAGATTAAAACACAGCTGCTGCTCAGATCCTTACACCTATACTATATGAAGCCCAAGAGTTCTAATTTTTTTTTTTTTGCAGGCCATTTTTACTCCAACTTCCTGAACCAGACCCTACCACAGGAGGTTCAAAGCTGCCAGAAAATGACCCAGTAACTGATCAAACCTCTACAACCCCTGTTGAGGGCTAGGGTACTTTTGGTGCATATGAGTGAAATGATTTAGTTTCTTTAGGAAGAAGCCTGGTTAGCACATACCAAAACCTCTCTGAAAAACAACAAAATGGGCACAGCAAACGAACAGTGAGGTGATTTGCTTCAAGATTGAACTCTCCTCTCAATAAAACTCCAGCATAAATAGCCTTATACTCCTTGAAATGTCAAGCATTCCTCTCCATCATCACTATTATCAATCCCTGACAAGTCTTCTGTTTTCCTGTCTCAAAACACATGAAGATGTTCTTGGAGTGTGTGCATGGTCTTGTCCCAGGTGCATGAAGCAAGAATTTCTCCCACTAATTTCAGAAATACAATGTTATCTTAGAAAACAGAGCTATACGAAGTTATCACCCTTTCCTCTTTTGTCTTCCAACATTAAGTGGCTTAATTAAGAAGTCTCCTCTTACTGAAAGTTTTCTTAAAACTGTCTCATGCATAAGTTTAATATGAGAACACAGAAATAAAAATATTTGCCCACCTGTTAAGCACCACTACACCATTATTTGTTTTAATTATGGCTTGAAAGTAGAAAGATTGTTTTGGCAATACAATTCTAAATTTGGAGACAGAGTAAGATTAGAAAGTGCACTGGTTTGTATGAGAAGTTTAAGAAATCAACACAGAAGCTAAAGTGCTTCTTTTGGGGAAAGTGCTGCTTTCAATTCCAAGGTGAAAGTGAAAGAAATTATGTTTTACAAATAGGTGGAAGAAATTATTCAATGTCATTAATAAGTATGGTAAACTTGCGTAGGTAGAAGCCTACATAAAAATGAGGTAATGCTAAATTCCCTCTGTGTTACTATACTAACTGTTACACTGCCTTGGTTCTGCGAGTGCAGGGACCCTTGAGCTGAGGACATCACCATCAGTCTCAGCTTCATCTTGAAACTAAGAAGCACACCAAAAAGAACAGCAATTATACATTGCATTGTATTTTTTAGAAACTGGGGGGGAAGTTGCTAATGCTGTTTCATTTTCTTTCTTTTGTTTTTCTTTACTGCTTTCTAACAGATTCTTTTTCAGTTTTTCTAAAACCCATTTTCTTGACGTCTGCAGAGACACCATGTTTGCTAAGGCAAGATTTACAGTAGCTAACATTCACATACAACTCGCTACCTCTCCTTACCATCAGCTCACACGAAGAAGTGCAATTGCTGTCTCTCACTATTTCCAAAGAAACACACATATCCCAACTGGGATGGCTTCAATGCAGACTTGATGATATGCAGCATTGTAGATGCATCTAAGCAGTCAAAGGCATGTTTTGCTACAATTTTTGCATTTACTGAACAAACCCCTCTGTGCTATTCCTGATAAGACAAGCATGCATTGTCAATACAGCAGAAAGCAGTTGGGGTCTTGCAACAATTGTTACAAAGATTCCGTTAAGGAATGTCGTAAAGATATCAGTTTGCTCTCATTGGTAAATGGGCATCACATGGGACCAGCTCCTACCCATTCAAACTAGCTCCCCCATTAATACACCATGGTGATTTGTAAGGCTCCAATTATTTCCACATACCAGAAAAGCACCATGTGGAAACCCATTATTTCCTCTTATGTACCCTGTTATTTGAAGTATCAAGTACAGGATCCCAATTTTACTTGTGTATTTCTAAATATCCATCTGTTACAATATTTTTCTATTTTTATTTATTTGCCTGAGAAATGACTCAGGGTTGCCTTACAAAGCTTAATAACTACTGTTTGTGCAGAAATGTCTTTAAATGCTCCACCCCCCCCCCCACCGCCCCCCCAAACCATTTCAGTAACATCTACAAGAAATACAGAGTTGAAGCAAGAGCACCCCATTTCAGAGACACTACTGGGTCTCAAATGATTCCACAGATCTTCATCACTACCTGAATTTTTATGCTAAAGTTTGAGGCCTTTTGCTAATCACTCCTACTTGCCAGAATGACCTAATTTCATGTGCATGCACTTGTACACCTGGCCCAGAAAAGAAATCTCCATGGAGTCTCCTTTGCCCTTCAAACTCCCCCTCCCAGAACAGAGACTTGTGGCACACTGATTTCTAGGATACACTCTTGACTGACCTATTACTTGCTGTGAACCAGTCAGGGAACTTTACTATATTAACAGCATGTAATGACAGTAGAGGAATAAGCCTATCATTTACAAATTCATCAGCACACAGTGGAAAAACAACACAACCCATTTCTATCTTTCTTTGCTTTTCTCCCTGTCTCATTATATATCATGTGTGATCTCTCTCTCTCCAGCAGACTTCACTAAAAAAGAATAATTAAATGGTAATCTATGAGTATTCTTGTAACAAGTGTGGGTAGCTACTGCTGCAGTCCAACCCAACTACAAAATTGTGCACTCAAAGAGAGAAAAAGAAGAAAATGCACCATTATTTTTATAAATACTGAGAGCAGAACTTCTAGAATTTCACAATGTATACACAATAACCAGCTTTTACAAATGCTACTTCTATTTACATCTTAATTTAAAATGTTATCTAAGCACTTTACTTTCAATTCAGCTTCTTATTTAAAAGATTTGCCACATTAGCCTAAGCTGCAACTAGGTACAAGATTCCAACTATTCTAGCTGTTTATTAACAAAATCATAGAATCACTTGGAAAAGACCTTTAAGTCCAACCATTAACTCAGCACTGCCAAGTCCACCACTAAACCATGTCCCTAAACGCCACATCTACAGATCTTTTAAATAATTCCAGGGACAGTGACTCATCAACAAAGCTATATATGCATACCATATGCAAGACATAAGCAAAGATGAAAATCTAAGAAAGTTAGCAAAATTCACCTTCACGACCATGACCACATATAAATCACCAGTGCAACTACCTAACTCACTGCAACTGAACTCAAAAGGCTGGTTGATCTTAAACCAAGGGCTGAGAACTCCAAAACATGAACTTTGAAAGTCGAGGACAGCTACTGACCCAGAGGGCAGAAATTATACCCTTAAAGATCACTTTTCAGTCTTAGAAATCTTCCATTTCAGCCCCCAGTAAGACAGAAAAAGAAATCCCCTTAGATAAGATACAATCCTAATGAATGAAAGAAGTCAACAACTCGCATTTCTGTACTATCACCCATTCTGTGAGTTTTCTATTGCTACTGCAACATAGCAACAGAAAACTATCAGGATCATGCTACATGTCTTCTATTTCTACAAGGGCTAAGAGGTAGTCCATATTTTATAAACAAATCACATAAATCTTTGTCCAAAAAAGCACATTATTGAACATTGTATTTTTCTGATGGCTGTTTTAAACCTTTCCTCTTATTTGCTCAACATCATGATTTTGCAGATTAACAGAAATGGACATGTAACACTGGAAAAGGCAAAACC
Organism: Eopsaltria australis; assembly: GCA_034509425.1. Classification (NCBI taxonomy): domain Eukaryota; kingdom Metazoa; phylum Chordata; class Aves; order Passeriformes; family Petroicidae; genus Eopsaltria; species Eopsaltria australis. Next base: position 2,026,109 of record JAVTVJ010000144.1, on the reverse strand, counting down.
ATACATATCGTAGTTGAGGGAGGAAAGAACACATTTTTAACTTCCTTGCATAGATTAAACACCTTGAAACAGATTACTTCTCTTCAAAATGATTCTTCTGCAATACAAATTACAACACTCTCAGTGCCTCTGTCATATGAACTTCAGTTTTTTAGCTAGATGAGTTTTTATAAGAAAAAATGTTATATGGTACAAACTGGCTCAGTGACAAGCAATCCAATTTAGATCATTTAAATGTAGAAACTCTGAAATTTAGTGTTTTAGGTAAAACAGATCACCAGAAGATTAACTGAAGTTCTCCAATACAGCATTCTTTCTCTGATTTATTCAGACACCTTTTCAAAGGGTGTTTACTTAGGATGGCATTTTAGGCCTCTGATTAAATTCACAAAACTAAGACTTCTGCTTCTCTCCAGAGAAGAGATTTTTGGAAAGAAGTAATACTTCACCTTTTTCAAAGCCTCTTTAAAGAAGCAAACAAGAAAAGCACCAAAAAGTTAGGACAAAGTTGACACACATGTATTTGTCATTTGCTTTTTAGGAAATATTCATTTTTTAACCATTGGATGAAGTGAGTCTTATCACCTTGGACAGAGAACCATATTAGCGGTTGTACAAATGCTTAGCCAGGACTGGTCTACAGCAGCCTGCAGCTGCCCACACCTGTTGGCAGGTACTGTCACTGGCTCACTCACAGCAAAAAACTGGGCCAATTTTAGAGTTTATACAAATATCTTCACCTGTGATTTTGAAGAGTGAAAGAACTGCACCATTGTTACAAGACAAAGTTTCATCAGGGCCTCAAGACTGCAATCCACTCAGTAAAGGTAGACTTTTCTGAAGGTAAGATGCAAGAAGTTGAGTTTTAGCTGCTCTGAGTTACTGTGTTTCACTATTAAATAAACCTTCAGCCAAGACTGAATGGCATACTGGAAGCAAATGAACAGTAATTTCAATCTCCATGTAGTTCACATATTGCAAGTAACCCGGCTACGTAAGTGAAAACAGTTGAACAGCAACATGTGACAAGAAAAACTACCAATGTTTTAGACTTCAGAATAAAAAATTCACGTTCTATTTCTAAAACATATCCTTTGAACAGTGAAAGATCATCTTACTGTGCTATATTTAAATGGGAATCTAAATAAAAAACATTGAGTTTACAACCTCACAGAAAGACACTGCTAAACTGTCAACACATCACAACAACCAGAAAAGAAAATTACAGAACGTAAAGTCACTGAAGTTGTATCTTATAATTCTTTACAAATTCTTTACAGCAAGTCTGTCTTCTAAATTCAAGGTTTAAGCTTTTTGCCTTGGAGAGAGCTTTCCCAATAACTTTTATGCTAATGTGAACACTACCAGCTCACCCGTGCAGCTTCAGAGCTTCCAGAAGCTCTGTGTGTGGAAAGGAGCACGGGAAAACACTCAGGGCCTCCCCACACACAGCTCTGTGTATGAATTTCTACAGATTTGTGCGTCCAGCTCATGAACTCAGAGAAGAGAGCAATGCAGTACAATGAATGAAGGCTAAAAGGCACAGAGGCAGGGTACAGTGTGAGATGCTCCTTTTCACTTGCTCCCTGGGCTTTTCTGTTATTCATATGTGAAAAGGAAAAGGAAATAAATAAAATTTATGGTAACAACTAAGAGCCTCTATTTAACTAAGTGATGGGTACTCCCATAGCTATGAGGGCTTCCCTCTCTCTAAGCCTAGAGTAATATCTTCCTGCCTGGTTCTTGTCTAGCAAGTTTTTCCTAATCCAGCAGGGCTAAAATCTACCTTTAACCCCTTCATGCACACTTCAATTCACTTTGTAGGACGCATTTAAAGAAGAGCTTACACAAAATTAAAATATTCACATTTATTGAGACTCCCCAGGCAACACAGCTTCCATTTACTTTAAGCAAGGATTTTCAATTTCCAAATCTCATTTTTAAAAATTAACAATTCCCACAGTGAAAAAAGAAACTAAACAAAGCCTAACACATTTCAGCAGTTCCCTAGGCACGCTGGCATATGCTAAAGCTCCAACAGTATGTTAAATATTAGAAAGGCAGTAATAAAATCATCTTTGTTTCTGGTTCCTTGCAAGCCATCACACAAAAATATTAGATTGTCAAAAAAGATTAAATTTCAAGGGGAAAGCTGGAAGATTCACATTTGCAAATGAAGCAGAGACAGCAACAGAGCATCTGAAATAAATAAAGTCTGGCTTTCATTCTCTTATTCTGTGATTATTTCCATTAAAGTAACTGAAGAACTACAGAGGACAAATATAGGAACTGGTTACACCATTTGCTGTCAAATTCACAAATCAATATTGTATTTAATTTGTAATATGGTAGCAAATGAAAGTAATAATTAGCTTGAAATCATCACATAGTTTATGAAGAATAAAGGGTGTCAAAGAAAGATCACAAAAAGGCGAAGTAGAAAACTAAGAAGCCGCACATGGTATCATAGACATATGAAATACAGAAAAGACTGACCAACCATATTCAACTTCTTTCACCTCAAAAAAAAAAAACCTCTAACATTTCAAGCTTGAAGAAAACCCGAACAAATGAAACTAACAAAAAAACCCAAAACAAACAAAAACCAAATGACAAAAAACCCCACACACCCCATATACAAACCCAAACCATTGCAGTTACAGTTCCTGCTACAATATTCTTCCTAGAGGAAAGTAATCTCGAGACGCATCTGCAGTAAACACTTATTTCAGAATTTGCTTACCCACCATACCCAAAAATGTTTTCAGTCTTCCAGTTAAGGGTAAACTGATCAATTTCAACTGAATTGGACAGGCAGACCGGTTTCAGCCGAGCCCCTTAAACTTGCAGAAGCTCTAATGAGACAGTAAGATGAAAACCCTGGTCTTCCCTAGTCTTCCCAAACACCTGCCATTTCAACACCTTCCCTCACCTTCCAGAGCACAGTATATTATTGCCAGCTTCCCACCTTTCGTTTTATTGAGCTACCAATACAACACTTTTTTACATACTGCTAAATTCTCGTTCTCTGACCTGTAGCAGATGCAGATGTCTTATAGCAAATATTTTAAAAACTTGCTAATGAAGTTTAATAAAGGTATTTTCACACAAACCTTATGTTTTATAGACATTTACACAGTTTTAAACATGTAGTTACTGCATTGCATTAGTATTCTGTCAGCATGTGGATGCCAGCAATCCATGCATCCAAACGCACTTCATCAAAACCCAAATCTACTTATTTCTGCTTCTCAGGCACTACAGATAAAGCTGACCCTGAAACAGAGAAAGCTTTTCAGTAGTGCTGTGCCTCATGTCCGCAGGTGTTGAACTGAAAAAGACTACTGTGTTTGAGACTGAAATACACTGAAAAGGCTCAGCTTTCCATTACACAGATGTCAGTGTAAGAAATATTTTCCTTGATATAAAGCAAGAAGATTTGTTTTTGTTTGGTTTGGCTTTTTTTCTAATAGGCCAGTACTAAGAAAGAAGTAGTTGACAAAGGAACAGAATAATTATAAGCTCAAAACTAATATAAAAAATTCCCAGGCAAAAAACTTTGTATGACAGCAGTCCTGTTGGGAGAGGCATGGAAGGAGGTGTGGAAACAGGCACAGAAAGTGTTCTATTAATAGATTAATACATTTTTTGATGCACTTCACTGCTGACACATTGACATAGAAAAGAAGGTGGAAAGTCAGAGGAAAAATTTAGGGACTTCTTCAACTACAACTAATATCCTTCTACAGCCTTCTCTCAAGTACTATATACCCTTGTACATGCTCCTCATTATTCAACCTGAGTGCGCACTTTATCGCATTTACAACATTCCAAGACCTCCTACAATTAAAAACCACTTTCAAGTAACTTTTCTTACAGGTATTTCGCAGCAGTACACCTCTGAATTCAATATGTCATTTTTGAAGGTAAAAAGATGCTACTTTAATTGTCAAGTTTTTAACACTGAACAGAAATTGCATTAAGCATAGAAAAGAAGTCATTTCAATAGGATTTAAAAGATTTACATTTGTAAAATTACATTCCGTTTCCATTTTACTTAGTATCCTGCAGGGATGCTGAAAACAGCCATACAATTATTACATTGTTTCTTAAAGAAGCAAGAATTGTAGCAGTACCAACAAGAATGTTTATCTCTGAAGCTCCTTGCCACCCACTGGACACCTGTCAGTCTTGGCACTGGCCTTTATGTGCCCATGTAAAGAAGATTTTGCATGGCATAGCCCTCTCTTGACCAAATTAGGCTAACCTCATCTGCATTGACATCAGTGCCTACAATTTTGGAATCTCATAGACAGAAATAGCTTTATCACAGGGCCCAGCATATAAATTAAGCATCTGTATAGGGCATGCTGAACTTGTGGAAGTGATAAAAAGCTGTAGTGGAAAAATCTTAGCATATACTTTGAAGCTGTATCTAATTAAGGCAACAGTTAGCTACTCTGGGTGAATGTGATATTTGAAGTCCGGGTTTTAGTCCACTTGCTTTATTCTCTGTTTGCACACAAGCTATTGACAAAGCCTTACATTTTAACTAAGAATCATGATCAGTAGCTCAGTACGTATTTCAGGTATGTGGAAATCACACACATTTTTAATACTAGATCCCAGTTTTGACTTCAAATTTGGCATCACTAATCATTCCATTATTCTGCAAGAAGCCATTTCAGCTTGCTACAGGATTATCTTCAGGACTAAACTTGTGCTGTCTGCACAACAAACTAAAAATATCAAGGCACCATTAATTTCATTAATGTTACATGATTTAGGTGGTAAAGGGGAAATCTGGTATATTGGATCATAATTATCTTATCAATGTAGTGAACTAATTTTACAGAGGAACTTTTGGAAAGGAGCATAAGGACAAAACAATTAAGCTAGATAAGCAACCCCTGAAACTCATTTGGAAAATGAGGTAAGAGAAAGAGAGGAGTAGGTTGTATGACTGTAGCAAAATTCCAGGTTTCTCATCATTATGTCAGAGCTGGGAGTTCACAGATCCAAAGGTGCACAGCACCACTCACCCCATTCTCCAGGGGAAAAGAGGATCTGCTGTCAGTTACTTCTCCAAATATGATGGAAGACAGACACAAGACCTCAATATAATTAAAGCCTTTCTCATTTTGACAGAATTTTAAGACTCATGGAAATACAGATGATCATGTAGAACAAAAGAATAGTAGGAAACATTAAAAACATTTTCTTATTTCAGAGTAAGTTACTGAATATGGATGTCATTGCTCCTGAAGGGAACAACACTGGAAGTGAAAAGACTAGTCCCAAACACACAGCAAAGAAATAAAAGAAATGCAACTCAGCCTGTAGTTCAAGATCCCTGGGTTTTTGGAGGCTCCATGGGGAGTCAACCTGTGACACACATAATAGAACCTCACTTCCCATGCTATAAATCAGTTTACCTCCACCAAAATTGCCCCAATTTCTTCCTTATTGCTATATACAGAAAGTTATAAATTGTCCTCATGCCTCTAATCAAAACTTTCCATGTGCAAGCAACTCACTCTCATTCTACTGTCCCCTCTTTTGCATCATATTCCACCAAATAGTGTAGGAGAATAGGAAAAAAATAGGTAGCACATCCTGTGGCTAACCCATTAGCCTGGGTGAAGTCCAATCGCACACCACACCAGAGTTCTTGAAATCATCAGTGAAAAGCTCAACTCTCGGTCTTTCATTTACTTTCCGAACTGTGAAGAGCAAAACCTTCTCAACTCCTAAAGATAATGAATTCATTTTCAACACTGAACTTTTTATTCTGCTTTGAGATACACAGGTGTTTCTATTAAGTAGGTTTAATGTCTTTTCAAGGAAGTTTTCAGACATGTCCTTCTAAACAAGCAACACAAACATTTTGGAAAATATCCTGCACTGAAAGGTACACATGGCAACAAATCACTGGCTGAAACAGTCAGTTTATTATAATCCATACTTATGATGTCCTTAATTTTAAACTCATTTCAAAATATGTATTAAAAGAAAGAGTACTAGCAATTCTCCTACAGAATGTACTTGCTGTTGTTTAATAGACCAAGAGTAAGATTTCATTCTGGTTTTTCACAGAGTTCCCAAATCAATTTATGCACACAGATTGTTGCTCCCACAACTAAGTCATAATCCTTTTCTTAAAAAGTGGAAGGTCTGAAATGGCAATAGGCTTCTCATACTACAAAGGTCTCAAATTCCAAAGGCAGAATTAATTTTTTTAGTGGCTTCTCTGAAGCATTCATCAAAAGGATCAGAGCACAAGTTGTTGCCCAGAGAAGTTGTAGGATGCCCCTTTCCTGGAAGTGTTCAAGGCCAGGTTGGACAGGGCTTTGAGCAATCTGGTCTAGTGGAAAGTGTCCCTGACCCTGGCAGGGGGGATGGAACTGAATGATCTTTAAGGTCCCTTCCAACCCAAACCATTAATTCTATGATTCTGTGATAAATATTCATCCTCAAACTCCAGCCCAGCATTAAGATCAGAGCCCAAACATCAGCTCTTCTGGGCAGACAATTTAAGACTGCTAGAATTGTATTCTTCAATTTTTTAAATCACATTCAGCCTAAGCATCTCCCTCTTTTGAGAGGGGGTGGAGGAGGAGGGCAGGAAAGGCAAATCAGGCTGTAAGATCTCACATCAAGCATTCAACAAATGAGAAGCATACTATCATGATCTAGGAAAAGCCTGATGTCCATGTCCATACTAATAACCAATTACTAGATGGAAGCATGAGAAAGATCTTTTTCTCCGGAGTGGCATTTAGCTGCCTTTTAGATATTCACAATCCTTCATTCTTCTCAGACAAAAAACACAAGGTATGGTTAAAATGCTTTTCACAACAAAAGCAAGTACATTTTTAGCAAAAAAGGCGGTAGATATTTCCTGTAAAACATTAAAAAAATTAAAATGTTACAATGCATTCATGTAAGGATTTTAACATGGATTGCAGAAGCAAATGAAATGTCTATTTCCTAACCACTGTGCTTGACTTTAGAGTTACATCCATAAGGGAAGAAGCTGTTACTTCACAGCTCTTCTGTTTTACTTCAACTGGAAAGAAAAAAAAGGAAAAACAGAAAAACCCAGAAAAAATAACCCAACAACCAAACTATGAAACTATTGGTCAGAACATACTTTACCCACATACCTTAAGAGAGAAATTAACAACTCTACATTCATCCCAGAGGCCACTTCTGTTGTTGTAAGATATATACTACATGCATAACTCATATTTCTAATTATAAAAATCAAAAATCTGTTTCAAAAAATTAAAATGTATCTTGAGCAACAGAGAAATAAATCTCTATATAGAAATACACAAATATACTCAGCATTTAAGCTGGAAACAAATGCACAAATTTAAAGCAATCATTCTTAACCAGTGAGTACAAACTTTTTACAGAAAATACTACAATGCAAAAATAATTAAGGTAGTTCTGTAAACTGATACATTTTTATCTTTCCAGACCTGAGGTACTTATACTTTTCCAGGAACAACTGAACGTTAAACACTGGATCGGCTGTTTCCATTATCTACAAACCCAAAAGTTCAATAAAAATCTTTAAAACTATGGGTTTAGAAGTTGTCTGAAGCTGTTTCCTTTAGGCACACAATGCCTACTAGGGTTTTAGGTAGTGTAGCATCAGGGCTAGGCGTGGACAGGGTGTTAGCCAGAAAGCAATCTGTCCTTAATGATGAGAGTAAGTTTTCAAGTGCACAGTTCATGCCAAAATACCTTTGATCCTGAAAATTCAACACTGTACCAAGCTTTGAACAGATTAGCCATAAGAGCACTGCAGAGTGCTCGAGAGCCTCCTCCTTTATAGTAATTGAAATGAGACTAAACTCTGCTTAAGTTTCCTTTTTTAGTAAAAACAATCGCTTGATGACTTAAAAATCCACAGGTACAGAGCAGTTTATCTGCAAAACTGATGCCTCTCACCTTCAGCTCTGGCTTGTTTTTAGTGGTACAAGACTACTTTAAGTAAGTACTTCTAGCCCACCTTGAACTGAGAGATTGCAATGCTCCAAGGGGTACAACAGCCAGGGCTGGCACTGACTTGCACCTCAACGCATGGACACTGCTGTATCTTCTTTTTATTCCTGAATTTTGCAAGACAGGTTTCAATGCAACACTCAACACCTGAGAAGCAGAAGTGTGACTAATAAGATGAACTCCAGCCTCCCCCATACCACGGGCACGTGGTACAGGAGGCTCCCTGCCCTTCAGCTCTACACCTTTCAGCCTTTCACTCAAGTATGGCTTGTCCTGAGGCAATATATATTATTCCACCTCTTCCTGAATCCAGACATGTTGTGGAGGAGTGGGACAAGCTCATACAAATGTAGCACTCCTGAAAGGAGGAACTGGAGGAAAAAAAAATTATTTTTTGCAAGCAATGTTGTAAGACCACAAAAACACAGCTTTGAAACCAGAATTGTAACTTCTTCAAGGGTTAGAAAGGCAAGTCTATTATTGTATCACAGAAAAATACTGTTAGAAAAATAGTGAACATCTGTGAAACGCACAGATAAATTTTATTTTGCATTAAGCAATACTTTTTTATGTTAATACTTTTCCCTTTTTTGTAGGAAAAAAATAAACACAACTGGAATCTAAAAAAGTGTCTTTGAATGCAAAGTTATAAAGGTTGCAACAATATCCCCTCCCAAAACCACATAAAGGGACAATAAGATACCTTCCAACTGGCAGATGAGATTACTGGAAATTATCACAATATTTTCATGGTAATTGCTCCATATAAAATGGAATTCTATAGGTGCAATTAAGCAAGTAGCTTAGCAACACCCAACCCCTTCCTCCCTATAAACTGAATTATATCACCAACATCTCAAAAGGTGAATGCAATTTTTATTCTCTAAACAAATATCACAGCATACTTATTTATTTTGTTTTAATTTTTCCTAGACATTCTGTACCATAAAATATATCCTGACAAACTCCCCTGATAGATTATTTGCTATTTTTTTTCTCCTAACAACTATGTATAAATCATGTCCTACAGTTTGATAATCTCCCTTTTGAACCGAAAGGGTGGTGATCTCCATAACTGCCAGTATTTTTATTATTTCAAACATAAAGGGTGAAACATAGAAAACTCAATGAACAACCAAACAGAAAGCCTCCTTGCTACCCTGTAGATAAGACAAAAAATAGGAGAGAAAGCTCAACACCAACATTACTTATTTTTGTTTGCTCTTAAGACAGAAATAAATGGGAGGTGAGGGAGGTCTGAACAAATCTTTGAGACAGAAATGTAATTCTCAAGGAATCACATTTGGATTTGCATCATAGTCAGGGCTGGGGAAGCCCACCTCTGACTTGTAGTGAGGCACAAGAACTTCTCCTGAAATATGATGAGCAAGCATTCTGCAAAGCCAGAAGAGTAACTCACCTCTTCACAGCAGCTGGGAGAAGTGACTAAATTCCTAAACCTATAAATGTCAATAGCACATGCAGTGTAAGAAAGGGGAAGACAACATTCACAGACTTTTTTTAGCTAATGACAATTAACTACCAGCAGGTCAGAGCTAAGCATCACCACCACCTGCTTAATCCAGAAGAAACCTCAGCTCCACAGTTCACACAAACAGGGAACTAGAAGTGAAATCTGGCATACTCTTGCCTTCCTGAACAAGCAGACTCTTTTTTTCATCTCTGACAGAGCTTCCATTTTGGCATGCACATGCAACCGCACACCAGTTTAGGTGATGTTTTTTAAAAGTAACTATCCTATTTTCCTGTATTTATCAACCTGAAGTGCCAGATATATGAAAATCCTTCAGAGAGCAACTTGGTATCATGCCGAGCACATCAGCAAGCTCTGGGCACTGAGATCATTTGATATTACCAAGTCTAGAATTGACTCTGAGCTATGAATATGGGAACTGCCTCCATGTATGTGTTAAATCCATGCATGTCAACATGTGTTCAGGAGGCTGCTCTGATTCCAAACCCCTCTCTCTGACAGAGGTGATTCATTTCCTTGATATGCACATGCATCATTTCAATACAGGTAAGACACCTTTGCTTTCCAAAATAAATGTGGTGTCAAACTCCATCAGACCAAATCAACATCATAGCAGTGATGTCTCTTAAAGTGAAAAAAGTCCTGCTAATAATAACTTGGCATATTTGATGTCAACACATGTTCCTGAAAAAATTATGGGGAGGGTTGGAGGACAAACAGCTTGGGAGGGAGGTAATCCTGTTTTCTAGGACACTTTCTTGTACCTACGGTCTAAACTGACAAGCAAGCTACCAAAAAGTATTCACACTAAAGTAACAAAAATCACCAAATCAAGAGAAAACAAAAGCTAAAACAATACACAATGACAAGCATTACACAGATTTCTATCTTGAGCTTTGCAAATATCCAAGAAACATAATGCCTCTAAAAAGGCAAATCAATTCTGGAATTATTACCAGTGAAGTAACATGGCCACTACATGTATTGATATAAAAGGAAAATTCAGTACCTATAAAGACAGTTTAATCTTTCACAAAACTGTCTTCAGGATCTTGATAGCTGCCATTTAAATCTACAAAACTCTGCTCAAGTAGAACATCAATTTTTTTTCCCCCTCACATTCCTGTCTAGATTTCTGCAACTATCAACAACCCACAGCTGAACTCATATGACACGAAGAAGGCCTCCATGATGTCAAGGCTGCCAGATTCTGAAGGTGTGTGATGACTTTACATGAGATTCTTCATTGTGCTGGCAAAAGAACACTCTGTGAGCTGATGAAACTGACATAATTTATCCACACAAGAAGTTGTTCACTACAATACAGAAAAAATGTAGTCAGGCATTAATTAGTGAGGCTCTTTCCATCCCATAGCCACCCCCAAAAGTGCAGATCCACGAACTCCCTTCGAAATCTCCTATCAAGGGGCTGCTTTCAGGAACAACACCAACACATGCCAAAATACTATCAGAATAATATACTTGGTCATAACGGAATGGCTAAGATAAAAACCTATTGTAAAAAGCACAAAACATTTGAAAACATAATGATTATCGATCCATTTTATGATGCAACATCTATCAATGTTTGTAATTGAAAGGCACTAGACTTCCACTTTTTTCACCAACAGAAAAACACTAACAAAAGTTAATTGTTACAGAAATACTGAGAATTTTATCTGAACCATTAAGTTACTGAAAACACGCAAGCTTGAAATGAAAGCTAAAAAAAGAGGGACTGGAAAAAAACCACAACCTCCACTACTACGAATAAAAGCCTAGGAACAAAAAAAGGTAAATTCCAATAGCTGCAATTATGATGCTTCACCTATTGTATTTGAATGAAAGCAACAGGATGCAAAAGTAATTTTTATTTGCCATGATGCACAAAGCATTTTTAAAATCCAATTATTTAAATCATTATCATCTGCAAATATAACTAATTCATCATTATATAACAGGTATAAAGGTTCATTTCTAAGGAAAGCATTTAACTGGTTTATGAGACCTTGGAAATTCTTCGTAAAAAAATATTCAAGTTGCAACTGGAGTTGTTACATTTGCCAGTCCAGATATAATTTCTGGAATGCTGCTCTGTAAACTTTCACTGCACAGCCATACTTATATTCCAGGTAATACCAACAGAGATAGTACTACCCATGAAATCAGTTACTTCACTTCTCCAAACAACAAATGACACCATCAAAAAATACCAGCCTATGAGTTCACTTCAGAAAAAAAACTTTTTTTTTCACTTACCTGCATACTCTGAAAACAGTTTTCAGAACGAGACACAATACTGAAAACACTGTAGATCTCATCTTCCAGAACAGACCTTAATCACCAGCTTATTCAGCTTTCATTCTTCCTGCTCAGTTTCTCACAACCACACTTTCCTTGCCTATACATGAGGTACCACAAATTCTTAAGTAACTGACATCATTTCCAAAGACAAATCACCTAGATGGCCGGACAAAGCTGATTAAAAAGATACAGTACATCCATACCAGCTTCATTTGAATGCGTGGGAGGAACTGACAGCGGTGCCAGCACATTTATGTAATGTGGTCACTGCAGATGTTCAGACGCTTTGAATGTCAGCTGGATTTGGAGATACACATCACAAAGTAGACTGGCAATTTAAAGAAGAACCCTCCAGGTGGTGTTGCGTGGATTTTAACATGGCGAAACATCTCAAAAAACATGCTGGGATATCTACCATATAGAACATGTTTTAAAAACCTCAATGACACATTCCACCATGGGCTAATTAGAATTAATTTGTGCCCCATAGCCTCAAGAGCTGCTCTTGGAATACTTAAAACTCCTTAATCATCTTTAAGTAGGCACCTTTTTGCCGTAATTTGATCTGTGATTGTAGGGCAATTTAAAGTAGCAAACCTGAAAATTCCAAATTCCAAAACTTCTTAATTCCAAAACTTGTCCACCCACGTATACCATATTTTAATGCCTTTATTTCTTGTTGAAGTGTGTGCCTGACAGCAAGAATGAATAAATAACCTTGTCTGTCCCTTTACCACTGCCAACAGAAGCCAGAGGGCTGCACTTGGACCACCTTTGTACACTTACAATGAATCAAAGGACAAGAGCAAAGAATCTTCAACACCACTGTACAGGAACTCCTATCTCAAATACGTGAAACATCTACCCATGAACATCCTCTTACCCTCCTGTATTTTTTTTCCTTTTAAGTTACACACTCAGCTATGCCTTTTGCCTGTCCTTCCTACTAGTTTTACACATTCAGGGTTTTTTCTCTTTCGCACTGCTGTTGAAATATTTTACCTCTGTGATTTTAATATCAAAAAGTACAGCTCACACTTCTAAATACCACGTTTGCTTGATGAATTCTAGTTGAAGTTGTGAAGTTAAAAAAAAAGACAAACCAGCATTCTTAGACAAGAAAGTAGGAGATGCTAAATTTATGTGCTTCATCTTGTGAGTAAGAAGGACAAATTATTGGAGTTTTCACACACATGATGAAGACTCAGCATTACCAAGCACAGACCTTATGCATCTGTCCACTAGCTAGTTTCATTCAAACACTGCTTGAGAACCTTAAAAACAAGCAGCTTGGCAGTCCTTTCCTCAAAATGATTACTAATAAGTCAAATAATAAATTGATACTTAAATAATTGAAATACACGCAGGAAGGCAAACATTAATGAAAGATAAATGCAGTTGCTTATCATGCCAACAGTATTTTAATGTGTATGGAAATCTAAGAAAACATTTTGTTTTAAAACCAGAGGTGCTTTCTAGTCTAAAGCAGAAGAAGACATCATGTTGCTCTCCATAGCAAAAAACATTCCCAGTAACCAGAATAATCCATGCTCCAATCCATTGCTGCTGGAGGCTTAAATAAGTCTCGGAGACACAGCATAAAAAAGCTATCATCAAAGACACATCTTTATCTAACAGAGCAATTTTTTACAAATAAGCCTAAACACATTCATTTCATTCAGTGAAAAAGCAATATACTGCAGTTAAAATGAAAGCAACACGAAAGAGGCCAGCACTAATGCCTATTGCAGTATCTGCACCAGTAATTCTGTATTACTGGTTCTGGGCCCCGTTTGCATGATCAGACCCCAAAGTATTTGCCTTCATTCTCAATCCTTTTCCATATCATACAGCAGCATCAAGGATTACAGACTAACCAGACCCTTCTTCCCTAAGCAGGAGTCCCTCTTCCCCTCAAAAGTATAGGGGCAGACTTATCATTTTCTATGGTAGACAAAAGAGCCTATAGGAGAGCTGTTAAGACTCGGAACTTATGAAGGAGGAAATATTCCAAAACCACCTCAGTGAAAGGATGCACTTCTGTGCGTCTGAGGTTGCAACAGAGATGCTGAAGGAGATAGACACTTCAGCAGTGCCTTTCAATCAGATCACACAGGACACGAGAGGTCACTGCTTAAAGGGCAGAGAAGACAAAGTCCCTTATCTCACCTACAGTCCTTGTACAATTTCTCAACACTAGAGCAGAGGTTTAACGGTATTTTGACTTCTAATTTTACTGCAGCATTATTATTCAGAACAGTACTGAGAAAGATTAAAAATGCAGACAAACCATGCACATTTCAGCCAAGTAAGTGTAACTAGCTAGTTCAGAAACGCAAACTGAAAAAACAAGTATTTAGACACATAAGCTTCAGACCTGCACTCTAGAAAACAAAAGAACATAATCACTTCACTAATTATCTATTTTAACTACAAAACCATTTCATCTGCCTTCCAAACTGCAAATCTCCCATCTTTGTTGAACCCAAACATTACATTCATGAATGTAGTAATGAATTTTTGCTAATACGTTTCATTTTCCTGAAACAGAAAAGGTAAAACCAGGGACTGATAAAACAGTGAAAACCTGCAGGATGCCTACGACTGAATATAAAAAAAGAAGGTATCGAAAAAGTACTGCCATTATATGATATTAATTCCCTTTCTGCATATAACCAAGTTTTGCCAGGTCAAGGATGAAACCTGACTTCGAATTATTTCAGTTTGTTATGGGTCTAATTTACCCATATCAGAAGCTTCCTCTGAATATCACTGCCCTGGTGCTTTTACCAAACCCTTTCCAATCACTTACCTATGGACTAAGGACAAAATCACATTTTCAGTCCCCCTTCATAAGCTATTTCAGGCCTGTACTTTCTACTGGTTGACTTCGATGTTGAGACAGCAGTCAAAGGAAGAATATGGTTTCAGAAAAAAAATAGAGGAAATAGAAACTATAAACAGAGTCTCCATCTGAACCTTCAATAGAATGAGGCCCACTTCCAAAACCAGGGTTCTCCCTCTTTCCCTGTGCCCTTGATTTTTCAAGTCACTTCAACCCTACGTAAAAACCACCTCTCCTCCCTCATTACTAAGCACTTTAACAGCCACACTCTAAAGACGCTGTCACTCCACAGTTAGAGCACAGTTCTCACATCTGCACCCACCCAAAGTCAGCCCACCATCCAGAAGCAGGACTGATGAAGCTGCTGGTGAATTATGCACTTGGCACACCTCAAAATACAGCCCCTTCATCCTAGTTACATGCAGGCAGCAGTCCTGATCTGCTGGAATTTGAGACAAGGCAGCAGCACAGGGGCTGAAACTTAGAGACACAGATAATAACAGCACCTATGAGAAAATACCATGGACCAGACATACATGAAGCAGTTCTTAACCTTGTGAGGCCCCAAGAGAGGCTTAAAAGACCAGTGGAACAGAAGAGGAAAATCTATCACACTGCTCTGAAAATGCTAAAGGCTATTACATGGCATCAATGAAGATGAGAAAACTAATACAGAGGCACTGAAGAAGCAATTGAGAAGCAAGCTGCAAGTTGGAAACTGTAACTCAGCAACTACTGCCTCACTGGAGGCCTCTATTGTGTAGGCGCTGCCATACTCTGCAGCACAGTCTTTTTTTCATTCCCTGCAGAGAATCAGCAGTACAGCCCATACCCACCTGCAAAGAATATCAGGTCACGGGAAGTGAGGATGAAAGCATCATCACACTACACCACCACTACATAACACACACACACACACACCAAGGTGTCCATGGAAGACTTAAAAGCTCACAGCTTTCTCTTCCTGTCAAGTGCCACTTCCTCCTGTCTCCCAAAGCATTGATCAGTGGAAGCCCTAAAGAGCAGAGACCTGCTTAAAACCTTTTTACATATTACTCTAACAAATAACCTATACTTTCACAATAGATCCATCTTCTTTATTTACCATTTTCCATTGGCACTTCTAGAGTGAGTGAAGCACCGGGCTTCATAAAGACGCCTAAAACTTTCACAGAAGGTTTTTGAGAGGCTGTATCTCAGCTTAAGCCCTATGTAGGAACACAAGAAGAAAGCAACGCTACAAAACAGGCAGCAGAGGGGAGAAGATACAACAGATGAAACAAATGTGGGATCAACGCATGCGTTCAACAAAACCATTTGTTTTCACAACAATCTCATGAAGGGGTAATATTCCACTATCACGCACATCCTATAATTATCTGATCTGCACCTTCTCCCAAGGGGAACAAACTCCAAAAGGCACTGGTGGCACATCTCTCATACTGCCTTTTGTCAGTCCTCAATCTTTGCTCTCACAAGTACTACAAAGGAGATTTCAGGCATGACCTTAATGAGGTATCTTCTACAGCAAAGATGAAGAGCTACTGAGGATAGCCATGCACATCACCTTTTCCATCCTCAAGTTTTACTTCAACTGCAGAGCCATAACCTGCTACTGATCCACTCTCTTCTCAGATGCCTGCATGCATGAAATGGAAGCCAATACATTTACTGCCACAGCTTCTTCTATCATGATCCAGCAAACATATCAGCAGTAGGGCCTATTTTATCTCCTGTATGTTGACAGTTCCCAGGAATGCTCTCCTGGTGCTACTCTGGGCAGATGGCACATGACATCCCAGCTCACACAAGGCACTACTCCTAGGCCAGGGGTTGGGTTCCACACAGGCTCCTAATGAACCCACACACAAATACCTCCACAGGACTGAATGCACTTCAGGACACGATTCAAAATAATTCTGCCAGTCAACATAATCAGCATACTGTGTGCTCTACTAAATTCAGCAGAAATGGATGGCTGAACAACTGTGCACACATGTACACAGTCAATCCAGATTTGTTTGACTTGGCAACTCAGTAACATAAAGAACAGCTATTACGGTATGACTGTCCTTGGCCTAAGACATGCTTCAGGGTAAGCTCTACAAAGTTTGAAGGAGATATCTAACAACACGGAACCTGGAAAAAGGAAAACCAAAAAGACTATGAAGAAGAATCCCGACAGTTACCTGACATCATCCTGAAGCACTCCCAACTGTAAAACTAATGTGTCATTGTCCTGGGTTGGCCAGGAGGGGTCAAAATCTAAGAAGTGATCCATGCTGCAGGAAGTAATACAACTTCCTTCCTGGGAGAGAGAACCAATAAGCAGGTAGTTTTGAGTATTGATATGTGGGCCAACCAATTAAAAGTTGATCCACCTTCAAGGAAAGAAACCCTATATAAGCAGAGGATCCTCAGGAGTTCTTTCTCTTGGCCTTCCTGCTTTTCAGAGGACTTTTCGGTAAGACTAGGCCTTTGGCCCCGGGGGTGGGGGGGAGTTGGAGTTGCTGTTGAGCCCTTTGGAGTTTAAACACAGCTGGGTTGTAAATCCCAACCACGGCCAGGCGGGGCCGAATCCTTGCTTTCCCTCCCCCGCAGCCCGGATGCTGGAATGCTGTTCTTGAACAGCGCGGCCAGAGACCATGTGACCATTGAAAGGCCTGAGAGATTAACCCTCTCCATGCCCTGAAGAAATTTCCAGACACCCATCCTTCCCTGCACAGAGACAGGAAAGAGTGAGGACATCCACAGAAATACAGCATAGAGACTCTAAGTGAGTGAAGGAAGCAGAGCCACTACCTAGAGGGAGGAGCATGAGAAGTGCTTCAATAATGAAGCTGAAAATTCTTTTGTGAAACCATGGTTGGGACTAAGCTAAAATATTCCCTATAATATATGAGAAAAGAGTCCAAGGGGGGGATGTGTTGTTCTAACTGCAGCAGCCAGTCAGCCAAGGCACCTGTGTAGAGATAAGCAGATACTGAAGTAAGTGCAGCCTGATGAGAAGCTTGAGAAGAGACAGAGAAGAGGCTGTGACCTGTCCCCTTGCCCTGGGGAATGCTGGAGAACTTCTGTTGCCAGGGGAACTTGTGTTGCCAATAACAGAAGAAGGGGATTTTATTTGCTGCTGCAATAGAACTGCTCATCCTTAAAAGGGTACCTCATGGACGGTCATAACCCATCACAGTAGCTGTGGAAAGGCTACTAGTATGGAAGGGATCTTCCAAATGAAGCAAATTTTCCTCCTGGGCGGATGCTGGTTGTGAGGCTGAAAACCATAAAAACTGTATTTTCTTATAGAGAAGTCCATGGTATAAAGCAAGAGAAACTTTCTCCCTAAAAGAACTGAGAAAAGACTATTTCACAGATGGTAAACTGACTGAAAGTTGAAGTGTTGTCTTTTTGTCTTGTCAGTGGGAAAGAAATGGAGAGGTGGTCTGAGGGTTTTGTTCTGGTTTTTCTTGCTTTTTCCCTTTGTTTTAGGTTTATTAATAAACTTTCTTTATATTCTTCAAAGTTTGAGCCTGCTTTGCCTACTCCTAACCCTTATCTCACAGCAAAAATCAGGCAAATTTTGCTAAGTGTGCTGCCGTTTGGCCAGAAACTTGAATAGGAGAACTGAAACCACAACAGCTATTATGACCAAAAGCTTCTAAAACCTCACTATAAATGATAAAGGCTAGCAATCTAATAAGTAAAAATTTCTTACATAGGAAGATCAAGTGAAAGCAACAAATATTGCCAAAATTGTTGTCTTTAGGATACTATTTTGTCTCATGACTTGATGGACACAGGACAACTTGGCAGCAAATGGTACAATGAGTACTGGTTTTTTCACTTTTCTGAATCTATGCAGCACCCACCATAGACTTATTCAGTTACCACATTTTCATATATATCTATATATTTATTTTCATATGTATATATTTATATATACACACACTCACTCCTACATACAAACACACTCTAGCAAGCCTTTTAGGTATGCTAAACAATTCTCCAAAGACAAATGACAGGATTGAGCCTCATGTTCTCACACACTTCATTTATAAACTCGAGAAACCATAGCTACTTTTCATTAAAAATATGCAGAGAGGAAAGACACTTTCAGTTTCTTATGAAAATAACCTTTCATTTGTACATTACTACTCATACAGACAAGAAAACAAAAAATGTTCATATTTTGAAGTCCAAGAACCCAAATTTTGAAATTGGATGTTTTACAGGTAAAAAAAATAGATTCTTTTGACTTACTGTACTTAATTAATTAATCAAGCATTTGCCCAAAGGTTATCAATAGTCCTTTTAAAATATTCCATCAAGTCAAGTCTGTCTAATATCTGAAACACACGGAACCATGGACTCACCAAATAAAGATGAAATTACAGATTTTGAAGCTGTGTGAGTAATAGACACAGGGCGCACAACGCTTCTTCGTTAATACTAAATACCTGAATATGGTGGATTACTTAATTTGAATAACACCACAGAATTAATCAGTCCACTTTTGTTAGCCGAGTGAAATAATTCCACACAGTACGGCTGTTCTGGACATTCCCCCAGCTGCAACGGAAACAACTTGAGTCAGTGTTGCCACACACTGGGTGGCCTCTGCCTGCATATCCCTGCTCCTTCCCTTGAACCAGCACTCCTCAGAGCCTGCAAGCAAACCAGGGAGAGACAAATGAGTAGAAAATTACTGCTACAAAAATTAAAGGGCTTTCTGCTGCTGCAGCTCAGCAAACCAGCTTTCCACAGGGTCAGAGGAGTGCAACTGTCAGCACTAGAGGAGTAAAGACAGGCAGCTAAAAGCAATTACTGTGCAAGCAATACTGCTTACATTTAACACCAAAAGCACCTTGGAATTATGACTGCAGACTTAAGTAAAACTCTTACCTGAAAAAGAATTTCCATTTAAAATAATATTAGAAATACAAAACTATGGCTCCTGTCAACAACAATCATCAACCACAAAGCCTCTCCAAGCACTAAGCACAGCATTACAACGTGTCAAGGCAGAATTTTAAAAACTGCCCTCCTGTTTTTCATGACACATTAAACACAAAAATCATTGTACTTAACTTTAACAATCTTAATTTCAGGAGTGTCAGAAACAAAAACCTTCTGTAACATATATTATTACACTAATAAACGAGTTTAAGATGTATTTTGTAGCCTTATCAACCTTTGTCTTCTCCCACCTTAACCAGACCCTTTGTCATCCACGCTCAGCATAAGAAAAAAATTTGATCTCCTGACTCACAAATTGTTTCCAACACAATCATATTTTTCAGCATGTAGCTTCTTTCCCATGTTCTCATATAAATATGATATTCAGAACGAAGAAAAATGCCTTAAACTTCATTAGTCTTAATTGTCTTTCCTATTTATTCAGTCAATCATGAATAATAGCTCCTTGTCTAATCCTCTCAAATCATCTTTCCTAAAAAGCTCGTGAAAATGGATTAGCCTTGTAGTGCACAGCTGATTATTTCATTTACAGTCCATTGTATCAAAAGGTTATAGGTGGAGAATTTTAACCAAAGGCCTTTTATTATAGCAAAACAAAAAAATATCCCTTCAGGCCTCAACTTAAGATGGAAGGGCACAGCAAAAATAACATCATAATATCAGAAGAAAAAGAAAAAACACAAGGTAACCAAAGTTTCAACCATTCAACACCCTTATGGAGATGAATCCCTTCTCCTCCTTAAAAGAGCCTGAAAGTCAATACAGATCACAAAGTACAAGTCCAACACAAAACTTCAGGAATTTAGCACCTGCAATTTGCTAGGTTTGACTTCTAGTCTTCATTAATGGTAGGTTGCAAAATTCCTGCAATAATCTGAAGTGACAAAGATATAAGCAAAAGGACTAGATGAAGAGGACAACCACTATCCTTTTGGAAAGGAGAAGGAAAAAACATTGAGGGAATAACAATTTTTTTTAATATTTGGGACATTATGAGCTTCTCAAGGTTAAAAACGCAACATTATTTTTTGGTTTTAATTCAGGCAATAAAGCTTTACCATTTTGTCTGTCAATTTGTGAGCTGAATACTAAGTGTTTTATCTGGACAAAAATGTAATCAGTTTATTTTCTCCAAATGAAAAAAGTTAGGAAAAGCTTATTAAATATATTGCTTAAATTCAGTGGAAAGAGCAAAAGTTCCTATTATCACCATGCTGAAAGAAATGTAGCTCAGACTTCTCAACAGAAGAAACAGAACAATGGCTGAACTCCACAACAAATGTACAGTTTAGAACTCATAATAAATGAGAGCATCAAAAAAACTTGACCCTTTATTTCCATGTATTGACATTTATTATTTAGCAGTTTCACACCATGTTTGCACCTATAAAAAGCTACAGATCTTTCTTGCCCAACACCAGAAAGAGCTCAATTACTGCAGCTGAAGTCTAAAATTCCACAGGTAATAATCAAGGAAATTTAAGTGTTACAGGCTTTTTGAAAACTGGTTCCAGGACTTTACCATTGCAAAGGAGAAGACAAGGCACTACTGATAAGACACACACCCCTGCCACACATACACATTTCAGGAGATTACTATGGCACATGAACTTTACTGGAAAGTTTAAGAAAATGGAAGTGCAAGTTCATGCCTGACTAAACATGAAACCTCCTGCTCAGCATGCCATCAACTGCAGCATCAATATATGGGGTATATTAGCTACAAACACAAAGAAAGAAATAACACAGGCCAGTCCCATTCCTGCCATGACAGCTACGGTTCCTCCACTACCAGACTATGCTATTCAAAATATTTTTTGTAGGAGTGCTAACTTGTTCTGATCTAGATATAACAGAGTCCCTCAGGAAATTACTTGCTTGCTATCATCCCAACACCACATGTACCTCCATTCTTAAGACAACTAAGAAACACCACATCAGACAGAAAAGTTTCTAAATCCTTTCTGTTCCAAGGCTGATCCACCTACTGAAGTCTCAGGGTTCCCACTGTAACTTTTTCCCTCACAGTCTTCCAATAGGTTTCTGTATATTTTCCTTTGGTTTTCTTCACCCCTTGGGATAGAATTGACCCCTTGCCCTAAAGGGGGCAACAGGCTGTGTTTCACATGTATTAAATATCCAGTTTTATTAGTCAGAGTAGCCTCCAGCTATGTCTGTCATGGGGGGAGATATAGGAAAAAAATCCCCATGACTGGTAAAGGAAACAGTGTCTTTCTTTCCATGTATCTCATCTGGCAGAAAGGAGAGGAAGAAATAGTGAAATATTCTGATAATATAGACCTTTCTTTATTATTTTCATTGCTGCATACTCTTTCTGATGCTCACGCAAGCAGAGGACAAAGGCCTGCTGCAAATCTTGGCTCCTTCACAACTTCACTACAAGCTGAGAAAGGTAGCTTCAGCTACCTTGCAAGAAAAAGCAGACTCCAGGAATCTCTAATTATAATTATTGTGGGAGTGTGGTCAGGAAGATAATAAATCAGATTGCCATATCAAAGGTGTACAAAGAGAGGGGAAGTGGGAGGAAAACAGGAGTCAGACTGCTGTAACAGAAGTAAAATATTCTCAGGGTATGGAAGGGAGGAGGGCAGGGAAGGCAAGATAACAGCCACAAATTTATTTTCAAACAGAAAGAAAACAAAATATTTGGCTACGAATTCCTTACAATACAGCCAGGATGCAAACATACAAATAAACAACTCTCCAACTAACCCCTAAATCTAGTTTACCAGAACTGCATTTTTATAATAAGATATTTTGTCTTTGGCAGGCTGCCTTGCTGGATTACACAGGGTGCTTATTTACCTGCAGTTACTTGTTAATGACATAATCAGAACAAACTGAAGAAAACTTCAAATCTGATGAAACTCAAACTCTTTCAAGGTTTCCTGTGAGGATTCTGTGCATAACTCTGAAGTAGATCTTGAGAGGTCTGTGTTCAATTCCTGGTCCCAGACACATGCTTCTTGTGAGACCCTACATGCGTGTGCATGCCTACAGCATGTACTTGTATTTGCTTATATAAAAGACTTTTTTTCAAGCAGAATTGAACATTTCATTCAGCTGTGAATGAACACGAAAGATTATTTTGCACTAAATGCTTTATGTGGTATGATTATTGAGATTCACATTCAAATTTTTAGCATGTCCATCTTCATGCCTTCATTTACAAAGAAAAGACATTCTAATAGAACACACTACATTCTTCAATCATAAGACACATGAATTTGTATCTTAGACACACAACTATATAAATTCACGTGTGGAAAGTACTGATACGTATTAACAAAAATTTACACAGTAAAGGACAACCAAGTTACTTTGGTTTCACATTTCTGGGAGAAACAAAAAAAAAACAAAAAAAAAAGAAAAGAAAAAAAAAGGGCAAGCCACAGAACTAATTTGAGCTGTCAAATTACTCATTATTCCCATGGAGGTGCAGTGAATTTGTAACAAAAGTGAATACAACAGGTTTAGTCCAATCCAAAAGGTGTTTCATATATGTGAGCCATAACCTGGCACGAGTTGGAAAAGAAGTCATGAATCTGAGATCTTCAATGCAAGAAAATTACTGAGTAGATGTAGAAATCTACAATTTTAGCAGAAAACCAGTGAAAAGTTGCAGATACCAAGTGATGAGGGAAACACAAGAAAACGAGAAGCCAACGGTCATTGACATGATAGAGAACTGTTCTAAGAAACCACCATTCTATTACCAGCATGTTTTTTCCACTGTAGGCATTTCAGATATAGAAGAACTGAAGAAATCAAGATTCACTATGCAGATGTCCTCAGCATTGTTTTCCACACACCAAAACTGTAGAACAGATGTGCCAGAAAAATTACATTATTTTTATTATATTTTATTAACTCAAATTACCACATTGACTTGGAATTAACCCAGTTTGGATACTGTTGCTTTTCTCAAGCAACCTAGAAAAACAGCCTTACCTAGCAAAGAGGGGTTTTTTCCAGGAAAGCTGCTGAAATAGACATCCCACAGAAAACACTCCAAATTCCAACAACCTGTATTTGCATGCTATTACCACATAATTAGTTCATATAGAATACTGAATATTCATATACTGCTGACTTCTTGTAAAATTGTTCCATGGTTAAAATTCAGTATTCTCTCTTTTCAAATCAATTTCTCTTTAAAGATAGCATCTAAAAACTGAGCTTCATACAAAGCACAAAATATACTATTACACAATCTGGACAAAGAAGAATTGACTTGTGGTGATTTAAGACAATCTAATTAATGGGGACTTTAAAGTATTATTCTGTTTAGATCTTACATAGACAATTATAGGCCATGAAATAAGCTGCTATGACCTTTCTGATGAATGAAAGTACCAATGTTGCTTTACACTAGAACATATGAAAAAGTTAATTGGTCATAAAACTCAGGGCATTTTAAAAATGAACTGCCACATGAAATTACTGTAGTGCATGAAAGCCTCAATCAGAACTTGTCTGTGCTGTGCGTAGAGTCAGCGTCAGTCTCTCCCTCTCATATGAATAGATGCAATCTCAGCAACCAGACACAATAAATACAAGATGAAGGGAATGGCAAGCTTAGCAGCAACACAGAATTAATTCCAGAGGCTAGGAATCACAACATGAAAATTATTTCATTATTTTAACTCGTTAATTATTCATGCAGTAGAGATACAGGAAATGGCAGGAGAAATCTAATGAAAGAGCCAGCAATTGAGAAGCACTGATGAAGAGGATTAGAAAGGTATAGAAGAAAAGTTATGAGAAAAAGGGGTTTAGGGCAAGGTTTCACATCCAGTAGTAGGGCCAACGTAAGGCATTCCTTCTGCTTCTCCACTGCTCGTTACTCCTGGTCTAGCACTGTGGTGTCTTGTTTCCTCCTTACTGTCACAATCATTTATGAAACTCTACTATGAGTCAGCTAATGCTGAAAAATAACCTGATCAAGAAAAAAAAAAAAAAAACTAAAAAAGAAGTTGACACAACTAAGAGGAAGACACAGGAGTAGAAACGAGCAGCTGCAAGGGAAAAATAGGTCATGCCAACACTTCTCTCAGCAAAAAGGTGCAACCACAGGATTAAAGACCAATGTCTATGTCCAGACCATATAAACAGACCTCTCAACTGCATCTTTTAACTTACTATGCTACCTGCAGAGCAAAACATGTTGGGATCACACCAGGTGACAAACAGTGGCAAGAAGAAAAACACAGCAAAAGGTGGCCTAAGCACTTTGCTAATGTTGGGGAAGAGGCAGTAGACACCTTTCACTGAAGAATCAACTCATGCAGTGTATTTCCAGCTGCTCTTAGTGACTTGTCCCCCCACTTCATCACCCAAGTCAAATCTAGGATTCCATGTGCATGATCTACAGTCTATTGTTCAGGTATGAGAGTCACCAAGAATGACACTACGTTGCTTAAATGCATGAAATGGAGAAGCAATGAAGGATCATGAACTGGGCTATCAAGCACCAGGTAGCAGGACATGGTATTGCCTGGTACACAGTAGTATTTGGTACTTCAGGTGGAGACGGTGCCTACATGTCTGAGATTCGAATGGAGTCAGCTGTTATTTGCTCCATTCTCTCTTCATGCAATTTCATCATTAGAAGACATCTTTCTTTATCATCATCAATTTCAATCGTTTAAAGACAGAAAGGCTAAAGCTAGATCTTTACTTCTGTTCAGGCACAGTTACTAGATACCACTGATGCCATTTTTGGAGGAACTGAAGAGACTGCAGAACCAGTTACAAAGTAGAGAGATGGAAATGAGTCAAAAATAGCAGGTTAGGCCAAAGTTTTCTTACTCATTTGCGATATGTTTATGTCAATTCAATATGAGGTGAGGGGGAGTGCAACGCAGGACAATCTAAAAGTAGCTCGCAGCTATGTTTGTGAAGTGGTTTTCATTATAAACCCTTATTCATAAAAACGCAGACTAAGAATTTTCACACTAAGTAAGTACAGTTCTAGAAACTTTTTTACTACTATTAACAACACAAGTTAAAAACTAGATGAAGCAGTAAATCAAAAATTGTTCTCTGCTCAGCTTTAATTTGAAAAACATAACTTCGTAATATTTGGAATGAACACCCTGAATGTATGATCCAAGGTACTAGTTAACATCCTACTGATCTACAGTGAACCTAAATTCAAATCTCATCAATGTGAAATGTCCTGGTAATTTCAACACTTACACATTCAAATACCCTTAAAAACAGCTTTTAACACTAGCACTTAAAATCATTTCATATTTAAAGACAATCATTAACTGAAACATTTGTATATACCCATAAAATAGCAGCTTTTCACCTGACTGGACTTGAACAGTAAGTATCACAAATAACCTCCAGATGTCACCTTTATTACTTTTGTTGTAAAAACTTTGAAATTAACAAAAATTAGGACTATAGGGAAATAATTCATACATAAAAGAAAACAACAAAGAAAAAGGAATAAGCCTTTCTCTGCATCTATTTGGTACAGTAAAAGGTGCAAATCACCATAAGGTAGACTTAATTTCAGTATTAAGAAAGAATTTTTTTAATGACAAGAACAGTTAAACACTATTAAGAACAGTTGACTAGTGAGATTGCATAATTTCTATTATTTAAAGCTTTTACGAATTTCAAAATCCTAGTGGTACCATCTTTTCCTTTAAATCAGTTCTGACAAACTCCACCAAGCCTATTTTATTCCAAGTGATGGCAGGAAGCTACCAAGTTTCCTGATTGTGTTAGCTTTCTGCTGTTTTAGTGAACTGAATGAGCAAACACCTGACAAGCACTGGAGATGGCATAGAGGAAGCAGTAATAACACGTGCCCAATGTCAGGGCTTTTAACCTTCAGCAATAACGAGTTATGTCAACTCACTTCATCTCATAAGACTATATCTTAAAAAATAGATTAAGCAAACAGATTAGACAAACATCTGCCAATAATGCTGTAAGTACGATTTATCCTTCCTGGGGCTGAGGAATAGACCAGAATCCTCGAGGTCATTTTCAGCACCACTTTATGGAAGCTTTAAAGAAAGCAACATACAGCCCATTTTGAACCCATGTAGTGAAACCTTAACAAAACTGAAATTTTACTTAATATATTTAGAGATAAATATTTGCCTGCTTAGGACTGTCCAGTTAAATGGTATGTATAATGTAGCGTGTATTTATCTCATGTATGTTTCCTATGTAAAATACCTTCTTGCTGGAAGGATAAGCCTAAAACATGACTAAATCACTCTTAATCTCTAAGTGGAAATGTAATTTTCAAGATTTTACATTTTTCAAGGAAATCTGCTAAATGCATATTAGTTGTAAAATGCTGGCTGTACATACCAGTTCCTTGGGTACACATCTCCAGTGTTACTCCTACTGCTCAAAGCTAGCTGGAGCAGAAGACTGAAAATGACAAACTGGTAAGGGTTCAGCTCTCTTTGAACAGGAATGAAACTGGAGGTGAAGTTAAATTCAGGAGTTACACAGAATAACTAATCTCACACTGGTGATGCTTCTTAGTCCATCATGTACACCAACCTGTGATTACAGGTCTGGTAGACCTATTCATATCCTATTGTTTGCAGGAGACTTCAGAGAAAGGGGGAAAAAAGGTAAAGCTGTACTGTAATCAGATGTCTGATGACAGCAAAAGATTCCTTACTTAAATATCTGAATTCCTTTTTATTAATGCATAAACTTAGTTACTTGGTTTATGCAGACAAAATACTACTTGGTCAAGCACACACGGTTTCCATTTTTCACAAGTTATTCAAGCACCTCTTCCTGGAACTCACTAATATACCTGCAGCACATTGGTCAGAAAAAAAAGGAATCCATTGAGAAGCTTGAAAGTTGGGGGAAAAAAGCACTTTGAATGTCAACACCATATTTCGTATGGTAAGCCTCTATACACTTCATGCATCACCTGTTCTGGAGATCATGCAGGAAGAAATACAATATATCACCTTGACCATTTTGCCTACTCCTTTTCAGAAAACAAATGCTTCAAACAAGGGAGACTTTTATCCGCACAGAACAAAGCGTTCTGTATTAGGCTGGACTTTCAAGACTACTTATACATATGGAAAAGTCACCATCACCAAGTACAGCTCAGAACAAGCAGTACAAATGGAAAAGATCCTAACCTGGTTGCTACATGGAAAATTAATCTGCCATAAAACCAAAGTTTTTGTCAATTATTACATTTATACTCAGGGAAGGAAGCTTTGTCAACATATGTTCATCTTCATTTGCTTGCTAATAATTATTTCCACGTACATTCAAGTTCCTGGTCATTAACACAGTATTTTGTTGATTTTTCCTGTCCAAACATACATGTGCCTAATGCTCACACACACACAGAGCTTCACTGCCACCAAACAGGGGACAAAGCCAAAAGAAACTGGCAGCTCTGTACTTTCTGCACAGACGTATGTGTAGCACAGTAAGTCATGAAAAAAAAAAAACAGAATCACTTAATAAGATACACGAAGAATGTACAGAACAAAAAAATTACCATTACACATGCAAAGAGCAAAGACAACATCTTCTGTAAGGACAACATGCTTCACAGCACTTAAACAGACCTTTCAATCTCAACATAGGAAATCCCTCGAAGCCAAAACGGGCTGACTCCCCATCAAAACATATGCTTTCCACCATAATTCCAGATTTTCTCCAGAGACTTCCGCCAGAATATAATTTTATCACAGGGTGCTGGGAAACCATGCTAACGCACATCCAGAAATTTAGGGCAGTGTTCACAAGAAAAACCTGCCTTTTGTCCTGATAGTTATAATGACCTTTTTCACAGTATTTCCAACACGATCAGATGAAACAAAATACAGTACAGTTCACACTGTGACTGATGTAATATGGGCTGGGAACAACACCGTGGAAACGAAAAAGCCAAGGATCTTTGTCTCCTTCTAGACAGATTGCCAAGTCTCAATAGTTGGAGGGAGAAAAAGCAGAGCATCCCAAATAAAACACTGCAGTGCATGTTCACCATTTCAGTAAAGTCGCTGCAGCTTTTGGCAACCCCATAGGAAATCTGGACACTTCAAAGAAAACCCAAGCTAATAAAAGAGTTAAAAAACAGCCCTGGCCCAAAAATTACATGAGAAGCAAATAACCCACTGCCTGTGGAAATAAAACCCAAGGAATTCACCGCTCGCATTGCAAGCGATGCTAAATAGATAACCTCGGCAATAACTAGTGATACGAATATTAAATGCTGTATTTTCTCGCCACCGCAGCCGGTATTCGGGAGCAGGCGGGCAAGGGCGGCGGGTCCGGCGGCGGTGCCTACCTGCGAGAGCTGCCGGGGGTTGGGGCAGCCGAAGAGCGCGGAGCTGGAGCTGAAGCTGATGGCCCCTCTGCGGCTGAGGACGTGCTGCGGCACCGGCCTGTCCAGCGGCAGCACGGGCAGCTGGTAACATACTTCCATTGACGAAGCCTCCGTGCGCCGGCCCGCCGCGGGGCAGCGGCCTCGCCCGCCGCACCTGCCCGCGCAGGACTCGCCGCAGCGGGGAAGGACCGGCGGCGAAGCCCCGCGGGGGCCCGGCGCCTCCTCGCCGCCCCCGCGCCCCCCGGGGGGCCGGGCCGGGCCGCGCCGGGCCCCGCGCCTTTGTGCTTCGCCGCCGCCAAAGCCCGGCGGGAGCCGCCGGCGGGAGCGAGGGGGAGGCGGCGGAGCGGGACGGCTCTGTCAGCGCCCGGGGCGGCGAGTCCCGGCCCGCAGCCCGCGGCCGCTCCCTCCCTCAGGCGCGCTGCCGCCGGCGGGAGCCGCTGTCAGCCCCGCTGCCCGGCGCCGCGCATGGAGGGCCGGGGGCCGCGCTGGGGCAGACACGCGCCGCGCTCGCCCCTATTGTCCGGCACAGCCGGGAGCGGGAGGAGGAGCAGGAGGCGCCGCTCTGCCGAGGGGAAGGGGCCGGGCTGTCAGAGAGGGGACCCGGGGAGGAGGGGGGGAGGAGGAGGAGGAGAACGGAGAGAAGGAGGAGGAGGAGGAGGGATGGCGCCTCCGCCCCGCCCGCGCGCGGCGGCCCGGCTGGAGAGGCAGGCACGAGCCCGGCGGACCGTGCGTGGGTCGCGCCGCTGGCGACACGCGCAGAGCGGCGTCATCACGTCACCGCTGCCCACACTCTCCCGGCCGCGCGCACCAGGCAGGGGCGGCTCGGCGGGCCCCGCGCGCCGCGCGCATGCGCCCTGCCCCCTCCCCCTCGCGCCTTCGCAGGGGCCGGGGGCGGCACCGCCCTCCTTCCCTCCCTCCGCTCCCTCAGAGCCACAGAACCACGGGACGGGTCAGGCACACAGGGGCCCGAGAGGTCAGCGAGTGCAACCTGTGACCCTGCACCACCGTGTCAACTGGACCATGGCACGGAGTGCCTCGTGCAGTCTTTCCTTAAGCACTTCCAAGGACGGTGACTTCACCACCTCCCTGGTCAGCCCATTCCTGTATCTAGTCAGCCTTTGTGTCAAGAAATTCTTCCTAATGTCCAACCGAAACCTCCTCTGGTGCAGCTTAAGACTATGTCCCCTCATCGTGTTGCTGATTGTCTGGGAGAAGAGTCTGATCCCCACCTGGCTGCAACCTCCTTTGAGGAAGCTGTAGAGAGCTGCAATGTGACCCCTAAGCCTCCTTTTCTCCCAGGGGGCTAAACACCCCCAGCTCCGTCAGCTGCTCCTCCTAAGATCTGTGCTCCAGACTCTTCAGCCACTCCACTGCCCTTCTCTGGACTTATTCCAGCACCTCACTATCCTTCCTGAGTTGCGGGGCCCAAAACTGGACACAGTACCCGAGGTGCAGCAGTGCTTGGGTGAGGCCAAGAGGTCCTGGAACCCGCGGGCCTGATGGGTGGTGAGTGGGGATTTGACTCAGTACCCCCGTGTCATAACGTGTCATCCCCGGGGGAATGGCATGAGGCTGGGTCAGGAGAGGTTTAGGTCGATATTGGGAAAAGGTACCGGTCAGTACAGCCTGGCCTTCAACACCCAACTTGGGCAGCTGCTTGAAAATCAAACACAGGAAGATAGCTTTGTTTCAAAATGCATTATCCATCAAATGCCATACACTGGGGAGTTTCTATTTGCATTTGAACCCTTGTGGTTCATTTTTAGAGTGGGGAGAGGTGGGATTTTTTGCAAGACAAAGAGGTAAACCCATGTTGTTTTTGTTAAGGTAAAAAATTAGGTTCCTGCAAAGCACGCAATTCCAGGAATTGCACTATAAGGGAGAAAAGGAATAATTTATGACACGATTTACTAGTCCTTAGCTATGTACATCACATTAGCTGGGACACTTAGAAATAAACTTTGTTTTTTTTTTTTTAGGACTAAGCCTCCCTTTGTCTCTCTGCAACTGCTTTTTTTTCCCCCATCCTTTCATCTCTTTTATTTCTCCATCATAAAAAAAAATCCTAAATATAGCATGATAGGTAAGGGAACATTTCTGTTCTTTGAATAATATATAAAGTGGCTGTACCCACTTAAAAATCAGATTTTGCAAAATTATTCATATGATTTAATTTTGCATAATACATTGTTCTCCAAAGTGCTTGCTTACTGGCAGAAAGGTTTAGATTTCACATGATAGTGGTTATTTATAGGCAATGACACAGCTTTGGAGGAACCCATTTGGAAAGAATAGGTGGTTTGTATGGAGGATTTTCATCTGTTTGGACTAGTTCTAGAAGCAAGAAGTTTTATAGATGTGGACTGATGGCCATTTTACCCTGAGCTGTGAAGTTAACAAATGCACCTTATTGTTTTGCAGAACTGTAATCCCACCTTGTCTCATGGATAGCCAAAAGAACATATGGACACATGAGGAGGACGCTGGATCAACTGCTGTGTCTTAAGAGCTTTTTTCAGCTGTTTTTCCCCCTTTTTAAAAAAAAAAAAATCTCAAAAGCATTCTCAGTATGATTTTATAATGCACGCATGCAATAATTTAAGATATAATAAGCACATGGTAGTTAAAAGTAAAATAACATACTCAGCTTTTTTTTCCCAGTTATTAAGACATGTCAGATTTTCTTTTGCATTCTTTGACAGTTTACTCACATTTGGCCTGCTTACATTAAATCAGCAGTGCATTTGAGTTACTGATAGAAGTCCGCCACCTTCACTGGTGTCAGGATTTCCCTCTCCCAATAATTTTTCAAAATTACTTTTTGTTATTTTCTACTAACAATGAATTTCTTTTCCATACTCAGGTAGGATGGACTTTTATTCTAGTCAATCTAAAATTCAATTCATCAAAAATAGGTCATGTTTTTTAAGGGAAAAAAGCATATTCTTACTTTCACAATATAGTGTATATTTCAATCCTATATGGTCAAACTATAAGTGAAGATTATTGACAGTGTGTTTTATAGTTCCTACCAGATCTGCGTACTTTCCATCCGATTAGTTGAAATTAGTTCTTTAAGGACACTTTAATTTTCAGTCTGAGACAGTATAGCCTTAAATAACATAACCAGTGTTGTCCCTCAGATTATCTTTGATCTCTAATTAATGTTGCATAAACACCTTTAAGGAAACTGAAATACGTTATTATGAAGTAAGCATAGATTTTCCAGGCAGTGACTGTTTCCATAAGTGTGCTGTTCTCAGGACACAATTTGCTATTTTTTAATAAATACAGAAGTTATTAATGTTAGCCTGGTGATGGTTTCTTGAGTGAATTTACAAGGAAGACTCTTAGAGAATCATAGAATGGTTTGGGTTGGAAGGGACCCTAAATATCATCTAGTTCCAACCCCCAGTCTTACCTCAGGATGACAGACACAGCCTTAAAATTATGGGGTAAGTCACATGTTTTCAGCCTAAATACGTTTGTTGCAAGAAGAATGCATATTCTGTCACTTATATCCTGCCAATTCTGTCTGCTGTCTTCGCTTGCCACACGCTAAGAGCTTGTAGAAAATGAAAGAGGGTTTTATTGATTTTTGTCATAGAGGTATAACAACATCAATGTGTTTATTCCCAGCATTTTGTTTGAATTAAGTTTCAGCCAAGGAGTTCTTTGAATACCGTGGTGCTGCATGTCTTAAATGCATCACAGGATATCATGAGGTGCCATAGCTCAGCCGTGTAAGCCCTGTGTCTTGCAAATTCTTTATCATGGCAGATACGGCAATTAATTAGAATATTCAAATGTAGGGAGCATTAATAATGTTTCAGTGTTTCTTTTCACATTAAAATGTGATGTGTTAATGTCTTTTACACATCATTATTATTTTCAGGGTGCTGTCTAGGTGTTATTTCCAGGGTACTGGTGGTTGGATTTATCGCAAAGAACAGCACTTGTGAAACTGGAGAGATGGAAGATCACAAAAGCAAAGTTAGTTTAGTTTTCTGGTTACTGTGAAAAGAAGATGAAATCACACAGGTACTCCAGCAAGGCATTCTCCAGGGTTAACTGCACGGCACAGAGTGCCTCTCTGGGGCACACCCAGCTAACACTGGCAGAACCGAACAGTCTGAACAGAAGAGGATGCTTTTCCCATATTCTCTGTACAAAATGGGAAGTAAGGATCCTCAAAGGCATAACGTGCTTGTACTTTGGAAACACCCTGAGACCAGAGTAAATATTTGTTTGTACAGGTACATGATCAGAACAAACACAAGATGCTTTAGCTTTTCTGCTTACCTGAAGAAGTTATGTGACATAAAAATCAAGGCTATTTCTGTAGACAAGTAAAAAGTCTCTTTGTTTGTTACATCCCCAGTAACTGCATTTTTAGACATTGTTTTTAGTATCTCTTTGGCACATGACCAGATAGTCCTTTTTTTTCTACCCAGAGTCATTGTCTGAGTGAATACTATATATTTCCATAGGAATTTCACACATCTGGCAGCTCAGTTGAAATGTACTTCTCTCCCTATTTGGTGTGTCCCTTTGGTCTGCATTGGGCTTCTTCGAATTGTTGAGCAATATAACATTCTTGTCTCCTTTTTGGTTTGACATCCCCTGCACCCTGGATATTTTCTGCAGAACTTTGCATTGTCCCTTCAGTGTGTTCATCCTTCCTGAGTGCAATAACTTGCCTTCACCTGAGTATATTGTGATTTCCTCAACCCACCTTTTTGGCTGGTCAAGATTGAATTCTAGTCCTGTCCTTCAATATACTTCCAGACTTTCCTGGCTGTCTGTCATCTGCAATTTTAATAAGCATGCTCTCAAAACAGCTCAGCAGTAAAAATTCCATGAATGAGTTAGTCTAAGACCTGTAAGAGATCTGAAGAATGGTATTTAGTATATCCTGTCAACTCATGCTAACTCCTCTGGGAATGTTTTACAGTCATTTTTTGCACCCATATTGCAGTAGCTTTATCTTTGCTTATGGCCCAGGTTCATCTTTTCTGACTTTAGAGTCTTAACCTGGAGAGTAGTTGCCTAAGGCTAATTTCATGTCAATAATTAAGGGAAAGACAGCAGGCCCTTCAAGTTGTTCTTTGAAGCTGCCTTTCTCTTCACTGAAAGGAAGGAACACGGTGTAACATTTCTCCTGATTTAAGTGTGCTTCAGTTTACATCTGTGAAGTCAGTCAGATGAAGTGGGATATGTGATGATGTTTATGGCAGCGTCAGGGTGGGCCATGAGAAGGACGGTGTTAGCGAAGAGAAGCTGAGTCACGTGTGCTGTGTTCCCACTAGCTTCAGGTTTTGTCACTCTGCTGGAGAGGCAGATAAAGTCGGTTTGACTTGTCTGGGCAGACTGCTTGTTTGCTTTTGCTTCAGTTTCTGGTATTTTAAATACTATATTGAAACCTGTTCAGAATATTTTCAATATTTGTAATAACTTCAGTTTCACTGAACTGACAGTGCTTAATAGATATGTACCAATTCTACACCAAAGCCAGCAAGCTGGAGCAGAAAGTTAAAGAGTGCATCCAGAGCATTTCAGGTTTTAATTTGCTTCCAGCCCTAAGAATCATCCTCCATGCTTAATTTAAGACTAGAGTTTTACTGACAAGTTATAGCCTCCAGGAACAGGATTGACTGTGGAAACAGGCTAACAAAAGTCCGTTCTAAACACAGCTACAGACTGTTACAAGTTTAATATGGATTCAAGGCCAGCTTTTTCCAAGTCCACTGAAGGTATTATTGGGAATAATTCTTTCTAAATGCACTTCTAAAAAGCTTTAGCTAACTGGTCTCAGCCACTGAAGTTCTGGTTTTTCAGTGATTATGGTTACCTGGACAAAAATCCTCACACTACAGTTAAAATGACTAAGGGCGTTGGTGTCAGCATAAGCTTCTCTTTGTGTCATTTTTACATGAATAATAACAGCTGATGCACAGAATATTTTTAATATCAGAGTGGGAGGATATGAGAACCGCAGGTGCAGTTTCTGAGGTGCAGCTTACAAGTTTAATGGTGTTATTAGAAGCTGAAAATTCACAGCTTTTTATGTTGGTAATGGAAGTCGGTTTGGACCCCTATGAACTGATGTAACAAATTCATTGCACATTCACCAGCTGAATCATTTCTTAGCATGCCATTCAGTGTACAGTACCCAGTAGCCTCCATGATAAACTGTAGAGCATCAATCTCCCATTCTATCTTTAGAAAATCTAGTGATTTATTTTGATCTGGTTTGGTAGCTTTTTTATGTTTTATATGCTGCCCCAGTATCTCATTAAAATTGCACATCCTTTCTAGATTTCTTTACATGAAGGTATACTTTTTAGCACAGTCTTTGCAAGGATTTTCTAAAGCAATTTTGACTTTTATTTTTTAAAAATTTCTCCATTATTAGGGATTAGAGTTAGGTTTGGATTTGGAAGTCATGTTTAGGTTCAAAAGATTCCCGATGTTACATCTGATGCTTCAGTGGCCTATTGATATATATTAAAGATGTCTTGTAATATTAAAACTGAGACTATTAAATACTGACAGAAGTGAAATAATGATCTAAAGTTGCTGCTTACCAGTTAGGCTGAAGCAACAGTGTTTTATTATCTCACTGTGTTGTGTTGTCAAAAATCAAAGGAGAGCACTTTGCTGTTTATAGGTCAAAAATTAGACCTTTCTTGGGGTCCTGCCTTGTTCTAGGGCAGAAGGGGCTTTCCACTGAAATTATTCTGCACAAGGTCCTGTAGTAAAATGAGTCCACAGGAGAAGCAGCAAATGCAATTCCTGTTTGAAAAATAAATAAATCAAGCATGAGCTTTTACTAGTTCTGGTTTTTATAATACCAGTGCTGGCAATAGCACTAGAATTTCTTCAGACAAAGAACATTTTAATTTATGTCTGGTTATATTAAAGATGAGCACACTCCCTTGTTGCAGAAGCTTATTTGTATGAAAATGTAGACTAGTTGCTTTTTTATATATGCTAAAATTAATGAGAGTTTTCTAGCAACAAAAGGACACTAGCAACAGTCTCCCTTTGGTGTATGAAGCAAATCAGAAATGGGAATTGGAGTAACTTGCAGCATTTGCACTTCTGATAATTTGGATGACTACATGCAGGAACCTAGAGTCTTTCTCTTACACCTACATTCCTTTTGTATTTTGGCTTTTTTACTATTCAATTTTATATTTATTGAAGGGCTATTTTCCTCACAAAAGAGTTAAGTTGAAATAAATATTAATTCCTATTAGAATTAACAATCTCATTCAGAGGATCACATTAGTAGTAAAACTGCATACTAATTAG
This sequence comes from Eopsaltria australis, assembly GCA_034509425.1. Lineage (NCBI taxonomy): Eukaryota > Metazoa > Chordata > Aves > Passeriformes > Petroicidae > Eopsaltria > Eopsaltria australis. Next base: position 1,989,785 of record JAVTVJ010000144.1, on the reverse strand, counting down.
TATTCAAATAAAATTACCTCGTTATATTCCAAGCAATTATTTTTCTGCCTTTTCAAAAAATGCTTAAGCATACTACCTCAGTTTCTCCATTAAATTTGAGCTTGCTTCAGAAATTAATCAGGATTTTCATCTTTTTGTGCTTCCTTTTCAGCTCATTGGTGGAACTGCTCTTCTATCAAAACCTATAGCAGTAGAAGGTATTCCCATTCAGATGAATAGAAGTGTGAGGATTAAATATTTGCAGCTACTCTTGTTTTTCCACCATGTAGCATCCTGACATTTCTTTGTGAAGGGAAGAATGTGTCAGGGTTAGCATTAGCATGACTTCTCCTGCAAGTCTGGAAAAACATCTGTCATTCTGCCAGTCTTCCCATTAACTACCTGAGCAAATGCAGTGAGAAGATTTAATTACTTTCAAGAGACTAGCTCTGCCTTTATTTAGGCTTATACTTTGCTAGACCTATTGTTTTTAACAATTGCAAAAAGGTAACCAGCATCCTGTCACATTTACAACTCACTAAATTTCTATGTGCTTAATGCAATTAAAACTGGAAGGAATATTGCCAACATGTCAACAAAAATGCAACAAAGTGGTGGGAGGGTTAGTTTACAGAAATTCCTGAACTCCTTTGTCTTGACCAAATGAAAGAAAATTGTTCTCGTAAGGCAAGTGCATACTAAAAGGATTAGCTCTGATAAACTTTTATGTTCAGATAAAAGACAGTCTGAGTACTAGGAGAATATTTTTTGATCAATTTCTTAAAAGCAGCTTTGCAGTTAATTAGAGACAAGGCTTGTGTTTTAAAAGCTGAATGGGGGAGGGGATGGGGAAAGGGGGAGTAGTGCAGTAAAACACTGAGGCTGAGCACACAATGGTGTGGAGCACACTGGAAATGTGGTTTTAAAATACACATTTTGCTAATACATGTTGTGCTAAACTAGATTCTGCTGTGCAGAGAGGCCATGCTCCTCCATCTCACTCCTCCTGGCTGTTTGCTCTTACCAGTACTGATGCTCACCTCTAGGGTAAACCAAGAGAGTTTTAGAGAGTTAAACTGGCAAAAAAATACTCTTAGCCCCACCCCCTTCCTCTGCCCCCAGAAAACTTGGGACCAGCCAAACAGAACAGTTGGTACAAGGTGCAGGTGTGTAACTGGCAATGGGAGTGCCCCTTTTGGAGTCAGCCCACATTAGACAAAATTATCTGTATCATAAAAACTCACCGACATGGTGTAAATCAGCATTATGTAAGGGATTACTCAGATACTATTCAAAAAGTGGTTCATTTAAAAAAAATCTAGTTTTAAAATCTCACAGAAATATATCCATAGGAATATATGAGTAACATATTGAAATATATAACAGATAAGAGTAACATGTAAAGTATATATGGAACATATAACATATAATATTTATGTAATATGTTTATGATACAAGATAGACATAGCAGAAATTGTGGTGAAAATATGGGTTAACTGGCATAAAGTGTTAGTGGTACAAAGCATACACTTAATTTTATGCGTGTTCTTACATGCTTTGCTGAGCTGGAATTATGGAGAGCACCCTCTAGTCGTGTCAGAACATCAGTTAAATCTACATAAATCAATACCATGTCAGCAGTTTTCTAGATTAAATTACATGACTAGGAATTCGTAGACTACTTTTATACAAGTGTAGGCCTAAGAAAATAAGCAGCTTTATAATGTTGCGTCTTGCCTTTGACTCTGAATGTTTGTTAATATAATTCTTCAGTAAGAAATTTCATACTAAAATGTATAAAATGTAACAAATGAATAAATGTACTAGTCTGCAAATTGTTCAAAACCTGCAAGGCAGCGTGTTTTATAGAATACCTAAAACCAGGAAAAACCATGACGTCTGCTTAGTTCTATGCAGGAGGTTTTACTTACACACCCAACTTCAGACTACCCAAAACAAGTAGAAAGCCCTGTCTAAAAATACAGAAAGAGTGTAAAACCCCAAAAGAAATGCTGACATTACTGCAGACCACAAAGAATTGAGAAGAGGCCCAAAAAGCTTAATTTGGTGAAAAATTGCTTCTTTTGCTGTGGTCTTGAAATAGATAATCTGTTGGCAAATGACATGTCATTGCATCTGTAGCCAAAATAATCAATTTCCAGATAATGGGAGAATTTACTTTAATTTGTTAGAAGTCAGAATTAATACTCATACACTGCAAGTCAATACCATTTGCATTACAAGTGCCTAGTTTATTGGAAGATGCGGAAAAAAGTGTGCAGTGTGAAGCTATGCTCCCAAACAGCATATAAATTCAAAGCATAAATTGTTTTACAATTCAAATTCCAGTTATATTTTTATTTTCTTGTCACTTTATCATGTCTGTATGCATGAATGTCCATTTGTGGAAACACCTGATGAAATAGATCTTTCTAAACACTACTTGGAAAAAAAATAAACAAATGTTCATCACACAAACCTACTCATAATTGCTACTTATCAAATGTAGGAACAAACATTGTTTTGTATGCAGTTCATAACAATACATTAATTTAAATTTCATGTGACTTTCAAATAAAATAGGAAAAGGAAAATCAGTGAAATCTGCTATTGCCTGGCACCAGCAAATGAGATTGTGATGTGAACCAAGAGTAGCAGCATATACTGACTCCTACCAAGTAACACATAATATGGATCCTGTTATGCTGGGATTTGTCATGCATTCTGCAGCAACCCATTTCCCCTTTCTATGGCACAGACTCCATGCACACCCTATGAGTCTTTAAAATACTGCTACATTCCAACCAGAGGGTTCTGGTGGCCAATTTCTACTTGCTCTAAGAAGGCCTCTTGCCCTGCTTCCAAGGAAAAACTTCACACCTTCAGATTTGTGATTTTGGAATAAAATTAACAGTGGAAATCTGGAGAGTTAGCTGTTATTTGATAGTCTAATTTCCAGTTGTTAGAACTGTACAAAGCTTCATGCAGAAGCTGATGCAGGGTTAACCTTGGCTGGGGACTGATGATCCAGAGGGTTCAGTTTGCACAGTAGTTCCTGTGCCTTCTTAAGTAGCTCAGGTAGTCCGCTGCTAGGGTGCCAGAGTTTGGGAATCCCTGGCTAATATTTGCAAATTGTTTTGGAATAATATTTTGAAATCACATGTAAAAGTTTGAAGAGCTGTTTTTTAAGGAAAGCAAGAAAATAAAGTAACTCACTTCCTCTGAAGTGAATCATCCTCCCCCTGCCACTTTTGGAAAAAAAAAAAACAAAACCACACTGTAAAAATTAATGTGGATAAAACCCATAAGGTTCCCCAGTCATGCACAGTAATTTATGGAAAATTTTATAAATAAGAGTTGCAAATTATTGGGTGCTCATTTTCTGCCAATCTCAATTGCAAGTTCTGTCACTGATAGTGACAGAGGGTTGGGATCTCACATTCAGAATCAAAAGGATGTTAAAAATTATTTTGTAGAGTTTATAGCAATCGTAAAAATCTTTATTGAATTCTGGGTAATTTCCATAAAGTCCATAGGACTCCCTGATATAATAAATGCCTTGTAATCCACTTGTCTGAACTAAGAAATACGAGTTATGTTAAGGCCTGTGAATATTTCCCTCTGAATATTGTTTTTGGGTAATTTCTCATTTATTCATAGCAATTACCACTACATTTTGTGGTCTGAATTTTCTATTGCAATCAGTAGATAAATCATAAAGTTGAAAAGTTCAAGATGTTCTTTAGCAGAGAGTAAATGCCAACAGTCTCTACCTTTATGGTTACATTGACCTTATTATGGGCAAATCAGCCAGCTTGAAAATAAGCAAGTACTAAGCAGTGGCCATAATTTTAATAGTGTTTTCTTGCTCGGAAGGACAGCCCATGCTCTGTTGTCACAGCTGCCTAATTGAAATTTGATCACACAGCTGGATCACCGGTCACGCACCAGTGACCGCTCTGCGGCTTTGGCAGCGCATTGCTGTTACACTAACTTTTTGTTTCCCAGTCATAAGCAAATTAAAGCAGGCAGCTGCAAAATCATCAATAGGTTAAATTCATTAGCTGTTCTCGCTGTGAAATAAACAGGAAAATGAAGCTCTTCTTGGTCTTAATTAGTTCTTATAAAAGTTGGCAGGGAAACAAAGACATTTGTACACTCCTTTATTTTTATAAGTGACTTGCCCGAAAGAAAAACCTCAGACATGTAATTTCCTTTTTTTTTTCCCCCCCCCTGCTTAATGCTCTCAGTCAGAAGCTAATCCAGCACCCAGCCTCTGAGGGCAGAAAGAAAGGTGGTTTGGCAAGGGGTTGTGCTATGTGTCTTTTGTGCGGATCGGGGCATGTTCGGGGGAGCCTGCACAAGCTGTTTCCACAGCAATAGGCCACACTCTGTGTTTGCAGCCTCCCGTACGGGCAATTCTTCTTCAGGGGAAGCCTTCGCCGAGCGCTGTGGTTCCACAATCATTACTGCTGGCTCTGGGCCATGCCACATCACCCAGCAGTACAAATTTGATCTGGATCAGGTGTGGGCACATGATTACATTTCTGTCAAATTAGCAGAGCGCTTGGTGAGGATTTTGTGCCGCCTGTCTGCTTTTATCCTGGTTGCAGAGGAAATGCACTGTGCCGGAACCACAGAGGGTTAGGGCCCTGTGGGCAACCGATACCTGCATCACTAATCCTGCTGGGGCAAAGGTAACCCGCCAAAGTTTTGTTGGAACAAATTGAATTGGCAGAGAGCATTTCAACTGGAACAGCACATTGTGTCATGTACCCATGGCAGTGTAAAGCTGGCAGCAGAGGCTTCCAATGCTTTTAATATATAGTTAAACATTGGCCTATCCTTTAGCCACCGACTAGTCCAGAGGAGTCTTAATTCTTCGTATTCATACTATTTTCCACAGAATTTCATTGTGCTTCGTGCTTGTATGGTGTTCTGACCCCTATATACTTTTTAAGGTGCAGTTCTTTGGTGAGCTGAAAACAATGTAAGGCTTTACTGCTGCTGAAAAGGTATGGTGTCACCACTTCCATTGCATCAGCTCTAGTAATGATGCCAGTTGTGGAGTGAGTCAGACTAGAAAGCTGATTTTGCAGAAAACTAAGGAAAAAAATAATAGTAAGAAAGAAAATCAGTGAAAGTTTGGACTGCTCCTTTGCTGGCAGCCCTAAGATTATCTTGAGCTGACTGTGAGCCCGTGGGTTCAGACTTTGAGTTTCAGCTCTCACTATTTTCTAGCTGAAAGGTCTTGTCATAACAAGGTGAGGGAACAGCTGTGATAAATGGTTAACAATGAAGCTACTAATTTACTGAAGTGTTAGTCTTCTGAATCATTGCGAAATATTTCCAGTGGCTATGTGCATAATAGCATTCATGTTTATGGTTTTGCTTGTTTACTTTATTGGTGAAATATTTATGCTAATGAAATAAATTTTTTTGAATTTTTGCTTTCTGACAGTAAGTAACATTCAGGAAAGAAAAATAACTTAGACTTCTGTCTTCTGATCTGTTAATCTGTAATTCCTCTACTGGGATTGTATTTTGCTTTAATTCTTTGACTTGTAACTCAACCACTGAGCAGGCATTCCTTTCTGGTTCTAGATAAGATAGTTACTCATCAGCACTTTAGAAAGAATTTACCTTTCTCAGCTATCAATTAAGCGAGCACTTCTAAGACAGGGCAATAAATCCGATGTGGGGATTAATGAAGCTTTAGAAAGAAATGGCTACTACCTGCTATCTCCCCTGCTGCATCTCCTCCCTCCTGGGAACTATGTAGGCAAGCAACCAGCTTGCAGGAATTTTGGAAACAGTTGAGCAGTAGGTGCAGGGTAGAACTGAGGACTATGTGGGGATTTCAAAAAAGAGCTTGCATAGACAAAGACTGCAGAAGATGTCAGAGGGTGAATTATGAAAATTGTATGAAGGAGGAACAAGTGGAGAGAACCATTTCGTGCTGAAGAAAGGTTGTATCTGGTGGGGAGGACAAAAAGCAAGTGTTAATTCCCAAAGAGCAGGTACTGAGAAGATGTGGTACTGCTGTTTCCTAATCCGTTTCTGGTAAAATAGCCTGAGAAATAGGTCAAAGCACTTATTTATACTGTTCGAGCTAATCTTCCTGATTCTTAGCTGTAGCTGATTAGGCCATGCTAAAATGGATAGCCTTGCTACCAGAACTGTGGATTTGTAAATTTACTATAAGAAGGAATACAATACTGCCCTAAAGCACTACAGCTGCTTGCAAAGTAAATTACCAAGACATTGCCTAAATAAAGAGTTAGGGAACTCTCTTACTTCACTTTTACTTAAAGACCTAGAAAACTCACCTCTGAGTTGTCAAAGCTAAATAAACTTCCTGGACTTTGCTTTTCAGAAAGTAATTTAATTTAAAGATAGACAGATTATTGTTATTTACATGTCAGTTAAGGCTACCTCCATAACCCACTTTAAATTAGGGAGAATAGACAGAACTTTCTCATAAACCACAGATAAAAATAAAATTCCTGGTGTTTCCTAAGTAACTTGTTGGAAAAGTTAAGTCTATTACTATTATTTAAAACATCATATTGGGGGTCTCTAGTTGAAATTACCAGGAAAAAATGTTTATATCATGTCACTTAAGTAGTCTGCCAAGGCTTTGAATTGAATTTACTGTAGTGGACTAGGAAGTCATAGGTCTGGATTGGTTCTTTGTGTCAAACTGACCACATAAAGGCATGAGAAATTTAAATATGTAACTGACTGTTCATTTAAGGATCCTGCTTCTTGAGTTTGCTACTTTTTTCCAGTACTTCAGTTAAAGATATTAAAAGCCCAAGATATATTTAAATTGAGATATTCTATGTGAATAGTAACAGAAGGTCACAATATGTTCAGAGAATTCAAATATATGAATGTTCTCTTATGAATACTTCTTGTATAGATGGAGTTGCAGATGGGTTACCAGATGGAATACCTTCCTCCTAATATAGTTACATGTATTTAAAAACGGATGCAATGCCATCATATTATTTAAATCAATTCTGTTATTGCTTTTGAAGCCATAATGACAGTAACTATTCTGTAACAGAGAAATATGGCAAGAGGAATGTAACTTCTTGCTGTAGAATTGCTGGGCTTGACTGACATCTAAAAGGTCTCTCTTTGAAGAAGGGACCTTAAACCAATGCTCTTTTCTTTAGGAGATTGTTCGAATATCTAACAGCATAGTTTGAATATCTAACAGTAAAGTTCAGACAGGGCACTAGATGCCCAGGAGCATGTGAGACAGAACTGAATAAAAAGAAATTACAAGTAGAACATCTGGGGACATAGCAATTTAGAAGTACTCTTCCTTTCTTAACAAAAATCAATCCCTATTTCTTAGCCAGAGGCCCAGCACATCTTGGCAGAAGAATTCTTTTTCACTTTCTCAGTCTTTTGCCCTTTGACTATCTTACTTAGCTGGATGTTACTAATATTGACATCACCACAGCATAATATAAAAATATAAAACAAAAGGAAAATCCTGCCTGGAGAGTGAAAAACTAGAACACACTACCCCTGTTGTTCTCAATTCACATATTATCTCATCAGCCTACCATACTTTACTTATATCCTCATGCTTTACTTGTGTTGGGTCTTCTTTTTCCAGACTGCCATTCATTCACCTGTGAAAGGTCATCAGCTAGAAAGAGCTCTTGTTCCAGTATCCTCACCTGCCTTTTTTCTCTTGTCATGTCTTGTCAGTCACCATTGTAAAGTCCAGCATCCTTGTGGACCACCTTTTTGCAGAACAAGGCACAGAAATTTGCAATCAGTTATGACAGGAGGGAGGTTTCAGGGAAAGCAATCAGGGACACTTAGAGCCAGTTGCCCAGAACCATGTCCAGATGGCTTTTGAGTAACTCCAAGGATGGAGACTCCAAACCTTTCTGGGCAACTTGTACTAGTGCTCAGTCACCCTCACAGTGAAGAAGTGTGTCCTGATGTTCAGAGGGAGCCCCCTATGTTAGGGAGTTTGGAGTCTGAGCCCATTGCCTCTGGTCGTGGCACTGGGCACCACTGAAAAGAGCCTGACTCTGTCCTCATTGCACTCCCCCATCAGACATTTGGATGCATTGATGAGTTCCCCTCACTGAGCCTTCTCCATTCTGGACAGTCCCAACTCTCTCAGCTTCTTCTCATAGGACAGATGCTCCAATCTCTTCACCATCCTTGTGGCCCCTTTTTGGACTCTCCAGTATGTCCATGTCTCTTTTGTGCTTGGAGGCCCTTATATGGACCCAGCACTCCAGATGTGACCTTACCAGTGCTGAGTAGATGGTAAGGATTTTCTCCCTTAACCTGCTGGCTTTACTGCAGCATGTGAGCAAGATAATTTATTTTGATTGCCAAGTTCCTTAAAGAAAAATCTGAGATTTTCTTCCCCTGCCACAACTGGAAGAGTCAAACACTGTACATTCTCCATAAAGGTCAGGAGTGCTTTATCTGATCACTTGTATCTCCTACATGCTTTGATGTTGTCAGTATTAACCCTACCTGATTCAACAAACTAAGAATGTAATTCAGCTTTTAAAAATTGTCTTTCCTTGCCTTGAAAGTTAAAATTCACACCATTGTTAAGCAATGATGCCAGTACCTTTATGAATGTATGTCTCTCAGCTCCAGGCTTTCAGGTCTTGAACTCACTATGAGCCCAGAAAAGGAGGGAGTGGTAGGAGGAAGGACTGGAGTGACTCAGAGTTCTTCAGTTCTTAGCTCTGGTTATGTGTAACTGGAGGCTTCTGAAGCAACCCCAGACCTTCTGTTCTGTTTGGGCCATGGTTAAAATTTTTTATAGTCTGATATTCAACTTTGAATTTCCAGGCATGTTCTGATTTGCCTGTTTTGAAATACATGCAATGTATAAATGAAGTGTAAAGCATAAGCCAGACTTTTTAGATAGAAGAACCTTTGAGACTAAAGCTGTTTTTTGGTTTTGCATTGCCTACCACAGTGATGTTGTGGTGCTCTATTAGGTGTTACAATAAAAAAAAAATAATGAAAAGAGTGAACAGGTATTAAATTATCTGGCTATTCTTCTAAATTGCATAGCTGATCTGACAGAAGAGTTATGACAATTCAACAAAGTTTGCGTCTTTTAAAGAGTCTTTAGAATGTGTTAAGGATACAGAACCCCAAAAGGGAAAAAACTCCCTAGATTTGCTGGGATTGTGTCCGTTTCCTACAAAGAAGTAAGGAGCGCTTGTAGGAAAAGCGCGGCAGGTTTGGGAGAGCTCCCAGATCTGCCCGCCAGAGGGAGCTGTATCCCTACGGAACCGCGAGTCCCGGCGTGTGCCAGGAATGCAGAGCAGGGATCTTGTCATAGGGTGAATATAAATACAAGGGATTTGGATAACCTGGAAGTGGTTGTATTTTCTACTTGCTTCTATTTTTTCCCCTTAAATTCTTCTTACCATTAGAGAGAGTACATTTTGGTTTTGTCTGTATTGCAAGAATGATAAAGTCATTTCAAAGATAGAGATCAAGCACACTGGCTGAATAATCTGGTTTATTGTGTTCATGCAATGTAATAGAATTAGCTATACCTACTCTATGGTTATTGTCCTGGGAAAGATACTTTGACTATGCTATTTTGACTTCTCATAATTATGAAAAACACTCACAATTTAGATGGAAATGTGCCTTGCCTTGTCTTCATCCAAAGCTGAAATTTGAGGGTGTTTGAAATTAAGAATATACCTAAGAGCAAGAGAAATGTTAAAATCGTATGCTTCACTTTAAAAAGCATCCACTTAGCAATTTTTTATCAGCTCTCATGTTGTCATTTTGTTTTTCATAAATAGTGTTTTTAAATGGTCATAATTATACTTTATATAATCATAAATATACTTTATAAGTGTGTGATCATTAACATTATTTATTATATATTTGACCATAAAATAACTTTATTATATATGTGACCATAATATCATATATATATATGATCATAAATATACTTTATATATATTCTTCATATGATCATAACTGTACAACCCATCATTGCCATCCTCCTGGCTCTGCTCATGGATGGTGGGGGATAGATGCGAATGAAGGAGTGAATTTGAGCCTGGCAACAGGGTGGTGAGGGGAAGATATTGTTTTAATTTTTGTCTTGATTTTCTTACCATCCAAATCTCTTTAATCAGCTATAAATTAAATCCATTTTCCTTAAGTTACGCCTGTTTTGCCTATGACAGTAATGGGTAAGGGATCACCCTATCTTTATCTTGATCTACGAGCTTTTCAGCTTATCTTCTCTTCCCGTTCTGTTGAAGGGGGGATGGGGGATGGTGTGAGCTGGGTAAGGGTCTGGCAGATAGCCAAAGTCAACATAGTACAAAGGATGTGGTTTGGAATTGGGTGATCTGGGAAATTTTTGAGTACAAAGGATGAACTATTTGGTTCCAAGGATGATATACCAAGAAAAATTAGGGGGTTTAAGTCTCTAGCATTTATAGTCTCCTCTATTTCAAATGGAAAGGAATGGCTCTCTAGGTTTTCATGGTGTAAGAGGAGAAACTTCATCAGAATAAAAGGCAATATCCTACATCTTCTGTTTCGATATAAAAATTTACAAGAACTCAGGACTAAGTCCTAAAGGAATTTCTTCAATTAACCCTGTTTTGGAAGGGATTGTGTAGTAAACCTAAGCCATGGCTGGTCTTAAAGAAGTGAAGTTTAGAGCAAGACTGTTTTATATTTAAAACAATTTAATATATTTGCATGGGGAAAAAAAGACAAACTCAAGACCCCATCAAGAGTAAAGCACAGAAGAACAACTAACTAAATACACAGTTGTCCCAAATTTTTTGGTGTCATTAACTCTTGGATATATCAGCTTTTAGACTCATGAATGTTTTATTTGCTCTTTCATAGATCTTCCTGAGAGATAACCAATTGGATACTGAACAACAAAAGAAGTAATCAGACTCCACTGACCTGTTTAACCCTGATTGTGAAGGATGAAAAGCAGCAGCTGCTCTCTGTGGAACTGGTCTTCTGGTGCCACTTGCTTCTTTCCTTTGGGATGATATTGGCATAAAGACATCAAGATACTGAACTCATAATGTTGTGAGTTTATACATGCCAGACTGTGTTCCATCACTTCTTGAAGCAGGTATGTTCTTTGAATAACTTTGCCTTATTTTTCAGCACTAATCCAGATGAACGATGGATATTGTAAGAAAAAAAGGCATATTATTATAACCTCTGTATAAGATACTTAATGCTGGGTACTATAAAAATGGTGCAGAAAGAGCTGAAGTTATTTGGGGTCCCATCTTCCTAGGAGATGTGGAATTGTTACCAGGATTTGGATTGTCCCTTAATAATTTTATTGTCATTCAAGGAAGAAAATAACATCTTCTTGACTTCATCCCACTGGAACAAAATTACGTAGCTGAAAAATAGGATTCTAATATAATTTCAGCCATCAGGAATGTATCTAGTACTAAAATTGTGACTGTTACATCTTCCTTTATAAGGAGAGTTTAACTTTTTGTAGAACAGTATTGTCTCATTGTACTTTTAGTATTTTATAGGACTGCTTTAAATAAGTAAGAAATAATTTTGAACAGCTAAACCTTCAAGTTGATCAATCACTAGAAGACTGAATAGGCTACTGAGTCTAAATTTCCATAGCTGACTAGGTTATTAAAATTATTTTATGAGAAAATACAAATTACATGACTTTGTAGTTCGTCAGAATTAAATCCATCATAACTAACTTTGGTTTATGTTTCAGGGCTGCCCTGTTGCTGATCAACATTATGTCACAGATTTTTTAACTAGTGCTGTATATCTGTGATTTCACATGGTTACTACCATTATCTTGGGCATTAACAGGCATCATGTGCCTGTTCCAGTGCCAGGATTTGCTCTAGGCATACCATCATGAACAAAAAGCATGGTAACTACTGCAGGTGTTAAAGTAGTATCTAGATACTCACCTGCAATTAAATTTTCTAATTGTTAGCTTAAAAGCAGGAGTTCAATACATTTAATTAGGGGATTGTTTACAACACGTAAAAGTAGAGAGGAATTTATTTTCAGTATGTCACAGGACCCTAAATTGTGAGTTAGTTGATCAGAAAAAGAAAACATTGAAGTAAATACTATATGCCAGAATTACTATGTGGATTATGTTTCTCTGTGTACTTACATGGTATTTGATTTTCTTTTTCATATTGTATAACACCAAAGTAACTTAAAAGTGTTACATGGTTGGTTCTGAACCAAAATGTGGCTTAATAAATAATATATGAATAATGTCATGATAGTGTTTCTAGCTTAGCAATGAGAAGGGTGTAATAAAAGAGAGGGTAGTCTTACCTAACAGAGCAGGTTTACAGAATTTTTTTTATGACGGGGGTTACAGCTCACTTTTAGGCTTTTCCTGGTGAACATCACTTTTCAACATTTGCAGAGGAGTCCAACATTCAAAGAAAGAAAATTGTGGTGAGAGTTTTGTTGTGGCAAGTCTGCCATCAGTGAGCTGTAGCTTTTTCTTATGAATCATAGGTATCCATACCTTGTGGTTTAAATTATGGTTTATATAAAATCCTGAAATGGTTTGAGTTGGAATGGACCTTAAAAGTCATCTAGTTCCAACCCCCCTACCCTGGCAGGGACACCTTCCACTAGATCAGGTTGCTCAGAGCCTCATCCAGCCTGGCCTTGAAAACCTCCAGGGATGGGGCAGCCACAGCTTCTCTGGGTGACCTGTTCCAGTGCTTCACCACTCTCACAGTGTAGAATTTCTTCCTAATATCTAACCTAAATTTAGTCTCTTTCAGCTTAAAGCCATTTCCACTTGTCCTATTACTACATGTACTTTTAAAGAGTCCCTCTCCAGGTCTCTTAAAGGCCCCCTCTCAGTACTGGAAAGCTGCTAGAAGGAGTTTCTGCTGTTTGAGTTTCTTTGTGTCATTGCCTAGCAGTAGCTAGGTCTAGTTTAAAAATGTTTCATTCTTCAAATCCAAAAGGATGAACTGCACACTGTAAGGTGATAGTCAAGCCACTCAATGAAGAATCACTGGTTTGTCTGCTTCTCTTCAGTGATGAAGGGAGGAACAAATGCTAGATCTGAAGTAGACTAAATCTGTCAGCCTGCACTTGCACTATACTGTAAGGGTACCAGGGTTAATTTATCAGAAACTCATTAATTCAGTCCAAAGTCTTGTATCTCAAATAAAAAAAGACGCTGATAGATGTCAGCATTTCCCATGTTTCAATAAAGCTACTTTTATAATACCAAGGTCAATTCTTGGAATCTACTCTCATCACATAGGTTCAGATTCACTCCACCAATTCTCAGGATCATGGATTGGGAGTCACAGAATCAATCAGGTTGGGAAAGATCTCTGAGAACATCAAGTCCAATCTATGACTGAACACCACCATGTCAACTAAACCATGGCATAAAGTGCCACATCTACTCTTTCCTCAAATACCTCCAGGGTGGTGACTCTACCACCTCCCCAGCAGCCCATTCCAATATCTAATCACCCTTCCTGTGAATAAATTCTAATTATGTCTGACTTAGACCTCCCCTAGTGCACCTCAACACTGTGTCCTCTTGTCCTGTCACTGGTTGCCTGGGAGAAGAGGCTGAACCCCACCTGGCTACAATCTCCTTTAAGGGAGTTGTAGAGAGTGGTAAGGTCACCCCTGAGCCTCCTTTTCTCCAGGCTAAACACGCCCAGCTCCCTCAGCTGCTCCTCATCAGACTCGTGCTCCAGACTCTTCACCAGCTCTGTTGCTCTTTTCTGAACTTGCTTCAGCACCTCAATGTTCTTCCTGAATTGAGGGGCCCAGAACTGGACACAGTACTTGAGTCATCCTGAGCGCACTATAGAGATAATAGGAAGAAAGTGCCTGGCCAGTTGTTCTCTGAGTCTGTATGTCTGTTGACAATATAAGGAATCCAGTTTGATTCAGAGTCAAATTTAATTACAACTTAGGTGCCTAAAATTGGTGAGGCTGAACCTGAACCCTTGTGTTAAGAAAGCAAAAATTCCCCACTTTTTTGCATTAGGTAATACTCAGAGGTACAAAGCTCTTACCCCTCTGTAAGAAGTCAATAACCTCAACAAATAGTGGAATAATTCTCCTAAGACTTAGAAAAGACAAATGTAAACAAATACAAATAGAACTAGGTGGAAATATAATGTTTGGGTATGAATGCTATAGCAAATTTAGCTATTCATTTCAGTGACAGCAACATCAAGCCTTTAATATGAACAGTGCTACCCAACACAAAAGCTCCTGTTCTTTGGTTTTTCTTTTCCATTTTCTCATTTTTTCCTATAAAAGGAATAATATATAAAAGGACAGAGGATAATATAAAGGAGATTTTATTCTAGATTCACTTTCATGTATTTTTAACCTTTTGCTGCCTGATTAAAATCTATTAAAATGAACAATAAGAAATAGTGTCCATAAATACTTGTAATCTCCGGTATTTTAAATTATGTTCTGCATTAGCAGCTTTGGTAATGCACTGCTATCATGGCTGAACAAAGGCAACGTGCTTTGTCAACATCAGGTGAAGCGTTATATGAAATCCTGGCACTAGAGAAGGGAGCAACACATGATGAGATTAAGAAGTCTTACAGGTATGTAAAATATGCTGTGCAACACAGGTCCAAAAATGCTTATTTGTCTAGCATGATTATGATGGTAAAACTTTTTGAGTTACCTGCACAGGAGATATTCATTGTAATAATCCTTTCTTTTTTTTTAAGTTGTGAGCCTGAAAAGAATCAGAGATGATGCAATGCGAATCTACTGATTTCATCCCACAAGCAGTCTGTGATTCATCTGAAATGTTTTACTCTAAGTGAATGAGAGGTCAGAGTGTTGGGATAAACTCACCTGGGCTATTTGAATACTGCACCCAGTTCTTATGTTAGCATCTTTCCTGAATTATGTTGAAAATTAACGCCAATGCAAGGTGCTCTAATGACAATTTGAGACCTACAGTAAGAGACATAAGGAGTTCAATCAGTTTATCTCATCAGAAAATAAAAAGAAGATTATTTAGAAGAAAAGATAGATTTAGAAGAAAAGAAAAAGATAGATTATTTGATTATAGTGTGTAATGTCCTTGAAGGGGAAAATTGCTGGGTGTGAGATAGTTGTTCACTTTATGAAGGCAGGCATAACAAAAGCAGTGCTTGGGATCTGAAAGTGATTTGAGCTGAAAAAGATGTACATGGTTTCAACTGTGAGTGTAACCAACTAGTGAAAAATACTGGCACAGGAAATGGTAGTTTCTTAATTGAAAAAGAAGAGAGGACACCAAGAAGAGTTAGAGTCAAACACAAGTTATCAAAATGGTGGCAAATATTTTATTGTTGAAAAGTAACAAGACCTAGAAGTAAGACCAGATGATTTCATGGATAGTGTTGCCCTTAAATTTGCTCAGCTGCTGTGGAAAGAGAAATTTCAATGTCATGTGTGAAGCAGATGTTCTTAACACTGAAATATGTCAGACATGTATTTGCAGGTTTAAAAATATTGTAAAAGTTTTATTACAGCATCATTCTGGGTGTTGCTGGTTGCACTGTATTTCCAGGCAAACTTAACATAGCTTACTTTTCCTATTAAATGTAAGAATATATATGAACTCAAAAAGGGTCTATGAATAGATCTACTTGCATCATTATTTAGTTTGAATTTTGGCAGGACTCCGTCCTCCATGTTTTTGAACAAATTGCATTTTTCCTGCTTTCTGTTCCTAAAGGCACATATTCAGTGGAGGCAGAAGTAGTGAATGTCCTCACTCTTCATACAATGGAAGGAGAACTGTTGACATCCCATGGTTCTGTTGTCTTGCATAATTGTACCACTGGGAAAAAAGCATAGTATGGTATCAAATTCACTTGTGACTTGCACCTTCTATGTCCCTGTAGTACAGCCTGGCTGTAGAAATCATCTTCTGTCTCAAACTTCATGTCTTCCAGTTGCTTTTACATTTAATTTTCTGGAAATCCCCAAAGGAGAAAGTTGTCATAGAAGAATGTAGAATGCAATTAACTTTATTTAATGCTGAGCATGAATACGGATGATTTACACTGTGATCTATGGCAAAACTGACAGTGGTGCTTCCTCCATCTTTATTAGTAATTAGAGAAAAAAAAAAGGGCTGCTTTTGAATAAAGTGGAAATGTCAGAGGGATTCACTTTTAATGGAGTAGCTGTAAATATTTGCAAGATAAAATGATGAGTCAGTCTCATAGATTTGCTTTAATTATATTTTAATTTATGCTAATCCAAAAATCTGCTGCTGAAATGGTATTCTTTAGTACAAGGTATAAAACCAGCCATACCTGATTCTGAGTTTCCTGCCATTATTAATTAAGTCACTGTTAATCATACTACCACAGCCCAGGGCAAAATTTCCTTTTTAATAAACATGACAGACATGACTCTGTGATTTTATTTGGAGTTTGGCACAATCTAATTTATCAGGGAGTAAAGCTAATGGGCTTCTAATCAGCACAATTTCAAAGGAGATCTGTTTATCTTCAACATAATACAAAAATAATTTTAGAACCTTTTTTTTGCATAATAAATTAAACTGTACTTTGACTTACGCTTTCCTGTCTGACAGTGAAGTAATATGCAGAGATAGATACAGCATTTCTTGTTTTCTTCAGAAATTTCAAAAGATCCTGTTTGATAGACTACTTACAAGAAAATCAAAGAATCATAGAGTGGTTTGTGTTGGAAGAGACCTTAAAGATCATCTTGTTCCAGCCCTCTGCCCGGCATTGCTCAGACTAGACCAAGTTGCTCAAAGCCTCATCCAATCTGGCCTTGAACACTTCCAGGGATAAGTCATCCACACCTTCTCTGAGCAACCAATTCCAGTGTATCACCGCCCTCACAGTGAAGAATTTCTTCGTAGTATCTAATCAAAAACTTTGCCTCTTTCAATTTCTAGCCATTACCCCTTGTCCTATTACTACATGCCCATGTAAAAAGCCCTGCTCCAGCTTTCTTGTAGACCTTCCCTAAGTACTGGTAGGCTCCAATTATGTCACACTAAAGATTTCTCTTTTCCAGTCTGAATAATCTAAATTCTTCTGGCCTTTCCTCCTAGGAAAGGAGCTCCATCCTGCTAATCATCATGGTGTCCATCCTCTGGACTTGCTCCAAAAGGTCAACGCCTCTGTGACGGTACATTAGTGATTAAGAATTTTATTAGAAAATATGTACAGCTCTCTTAATCCCATTTAATTACTACAAAGCAAGGAGGGATAATGGCTTACTCATGCCTATGACAATGGCCTGTGCTACTTCTGATACAGGCTCTGGATCCACCCAAGGCTCCCCACAGCCACAGGGGGACGCAGCACCGATGGTCCAGGAAAGAGAATGAAAAGCATTGGAGAATGCAGGCATCGATCCCACTACCTCTCACATGCTAAGCGAGCGCTCTACCACTTGAGCTAATTCCCCATCCTGCAGCCTCTGAATGAGGTCCTCTCCCCTCCCAGGCACCCACCCAGCCCTGACCAAGGATGCCCTGAAACCAAAGCCTGGGCCTCCCATTCATATCACTCTCACACCACCAACCCACCCACTCACTTTCCTGCCGGAGGTGACTGCAGACAAGTTCAGTGGTCAGAACAACCATCCCCTGCCCCAAGGGCTCACCTAAAAAGCCTTGGCTGTTTATCTTCCACAACTTAGGCAAGAGCTCACAACTGGGCACCTCATTATGGGGAGTCCCCACAGCAGAATGAAAAGGCAGCAGTGGCAGTGCAGGATGTGTGGCAGAGGCAAAAGGTGACTCCTTCGAGCCGGAGTTGAACCAGCGACCTAAGGATGGCCGTGCAAGGGAGCCTACAGTCCTCCGCTCTACCAGCTGAGCTATCGAAGGAAGCGTGGGGATATGCCCAGCACATACTCATCCAGCCCAAACTTGCCCAAGCCACAGTGCACCATCATGCCTTGATTACTACACCTTGCTTCAAACAGCCTCAGCTCCAACATCACAGAGTCTTGCTCAACACTTTAGCCCATCAAGCATGCAAACCACAAACAGAAATGCTCCAGGAGCTCCTTGGACATCATCTTTTATACATGGACCCTCTTCAGCACCACACAGAGTTTACCTATACTCTGCTGCATTTTCCCTTGATTCCCTTTCACTCTGCTGTCTTCTGCCCTCTGCTCAAGCATAAGACAAAAAAAAAAAAAATTACAGCCATTCCTTTGTTCTGAGCACTACAAGTCCCCCAAACATCTCTTTCTGCAAACTGAACATGTCCATTCTCCTCAGCCCATCCTTCAAGAGAAATTCATCAATTCCTTGAGATTCTTAGTGGCCCTCCACTGAGGTTGTTCCATTTCACTGATGTCCTTTTCTGTACTGGGCTTGGTAATTGAGAGCTGTCAATCAAAGAGAGAGAACACAATTTCATCTGTTAAACTGCCCATGGTACTCTTGATACAACCATAAATATCTTCCTCCTCTGTAAATCCAGACCATACCATAAATCTCCATAGGGAACAGATGGATGGCCACCAAAGGGCCTCGTGTCCAGGCAAGGGGAATGAAAAGCATTGGAGAATGCGGGCATCGATCCCGCTACCTCTCACATGCTAAGCGAGCGCTCTACCACTTGAGCTAATTCCCCACCCTGCAGCCTCTGACCAAGGTCCTCTCCCCTCCCAGGCACCCACCCAGCCCTGACCAAGGATGCCCTGAAACCAAAGCCTGGGCCTCCCACTCACTCTCACACCTCCAACTCACCCACTCACTTTCCTGCTGGAGGTCACTGTGGACAACCCCCATGGTCAGAATCACCATCCCCTGCCCAAGGGCTCACCAAAAAAATGCCCTGGCTGTTTATCTTCCTAAAGTCAGACAAGAGCTCACAACTGGGCACCTCATTATGGGGAGTCCCCACAGCAGAATGAAAAGGCAGCAGTGGCAGTGCAGGATGTGTGGCAGAGGCAAAAGGTGACTCCTTCGAGCCGGAGTTGAACCAGCGACCTAAGGATGGCCGTGCAAGGGAGCCTACAGTCCTCCGCTCTACCAGCTGAGCTATCGAAGGAAGTGTGGGGACATGCCCAGGGGACCTCGCCCAGCACTTTTCCCAAGCCACAGGGCACCATCATGCCTCTATTACCACATCCTGCTTCAGACAGCTTCAGCTCCAACATAACAGCTCCTTGCTCTACCCTTTAGCCCATCAGTCATGCAAAACACAAACAAGAAATGCTTCATAGGCTCCTTGGACATCATCTTCTACAGATGCACTCTCCTCAGGGCCATACAGCTCTTACTAATATCCTGCTGCATTTTCCCTTGATTCCCTTTCATTGTGCTGTCTTTTGCTCTCTGCTCAAGCACAAGACAAAACAAAATTACAGCCATTTATATGTTGGGTGACCAACATCTAAGTACCACCAGGTCATCCTCAAGTCCTCAGAACCTCTCTTTCTGCAAACGGAATATGCCCACTCTTCTCAGCCCTTCCTTAAAGAGAAATCCATCAATTCCTTGAGATTCTTGGTGGCGCACCACTGAGGTTGTTCCATTTCATTGATGTCCTTTTCTGTGCTGGGCTTGATATTTGAGAACTGCCAAGCTGTCTTGGTTTACATCAAGCTAAAGGGGTAGACACTTTAAAACTAGTTACCTCCCATTTGTTTTTAGCAAATCTCCTTCCACCAATAAGTAGAGATGAACACGAGTAGATATAAATGAAAAAAGAACAGTTTACCAAAAATGTGAAATAGCAACAGACTAGAAAAGTAATTATAATAATCGCTAGTTACAATGCTTCTGAATCTCACAGGCTCCCTGGGAACAAGATGGTGCCCTCTTTGAAGGATTGTATGTGGAGAGACAAAGATGGTAGCAACCCTCCCCCTCTTTTGACTGCATGTGGACAGAGAGAACAAAAAGAGAAGAAAAAATTCCAAAAATAAAGATACCAAACCTCCATGATTACAAAAACTCCCCTCAAACAGCAAGCAACAAGAGAAAAAGGGCAAACAAAAAGAAAACCTAGAATCCAAAACCAAACAAATGCCCCTCCTATCTCTCCGGTGGCGTCAGCTGTGTCAAAAAAGACACTCCAACAGCTGGAACTTGGTCTGTCTGGAACGCCTAGAGGGAATTCACTTTTCCATGAGGAGAAACAGCAGGCAGCTGGCAGGGGCAACTCAGACTCCGTGCCATCCCACTTCCACTGGGCGCTGCTGGCAGGTTGGGGCGACCCTGTAGTGTGGGGCTGTTGTGCTTTTCTTGGCACAATGCCATGACTGTAGACAGGTGAAATTTGCTTTGAAGCAGTCCAGGACCACGAAATGCAGCTCCTTGGAAACCTGAAGCAACCCTTTCAGAGAAGGAAGCAAAATAAAACCAAGGGGAATCTCTACCCACACTGCCTCAGTTCTCTCCCTGCGAGAATGAAATGGAAAGAGCAAAAACCAAGAGGCAAAGAGAGATCTATGCCTGGGAGATCCTGGCTTTTAAAAGACCCAGCAATGCCCCAACCCTGCAGTCCCATTTCCAGCCACAATGTTTTCAAGAGACAGTAACAATTCTGGGCTCACATAGAAATGGAATACTGTAACATTTTGGGTTACCCTGGACACAAGCAAAGAAGGAGATAATCAATTAATCCATTAAACTGCCCATAGTGCTCTTGATGTCATCCTCCTCTGCAAATCCAGACCACACCATAAATCTCCTCACAGCCTCCTCAGAGGTCAGATGGATCCCTGACAAAGGTCCCCATGTCCAGGCAACGGGAATGAAAAGCATTGGAGAATGCAGGCATCGATCCCGCTACCTCTCACATGCTAAGCGAGCGCTCTACCACTTGAGCTAATTCCCCACCCTGCAGCCTCTGACTGAGGTCCTCTCCCCTCCCAGGCACCCAACCCTGACCCAGGATGCCCTGAAACCAAAGCCTGGGCCTCCCATTCATATCACTCTCATACCACCAACCCACCCACTCACTTTCCTGCTGGAGGTCACTGTGGACAGACCCCATGGCCAGAGTCACCATCCCCTGCCCAAGGGCTCACCAAAAATACCTTGGCTGTTTATCTTCCACAACTTAGGCAAGAGCTCACAACTGGACAGCTCATTATAGGGAGCCTCCTGGGCAGGGAGTGGTGCTACAGGATGTGTGGCACAGGATGTGTGGCAGAGGCAAAAGGTGACTCCTTCGAGCCGGAGTTGAACCAGCGACCTAAGGATGGCCGGGCAAGGGAGCCTACAGTCCTCCGCTCTACCAGCTGAGCTATCGAAGGAAGTGTGGGTGATGCCCCCAGGACCTCACCCAGCACACACTCACACAACACTCTTTCCAAGCCACAGTGCACCATCATGCCTCTATTACTATAGCTTGCTTCAAACAGCCTCAGCTCCAACATCAGAACCTTGCTCAACTCTTTAGCCCATCAACTACGCAAACCACAGACAGAAATGCTCCATAGGCTCATTGGACATAATCCTTTACACATGGACTTTCTTTAGGGCCATACAGCTCTTACTAATATCCTGCTGCATTTTCCCTTGATTCCCTTTCACTGTGCTGTCTTCAGCCCTCTGCTCAAGTATCAGATAAAGGACAGCATTTCCTCTACTCTGCAATCTCCTACAAGTACGAAGGTCATGTCTAAGCCCTTTGATTCTCTCTTTCAACAGTCTGAACACTCTCACTATTCTCATCTGTGTAGAGAAGTCCCTCCACCCCGTGAGGTTCTTAGTGGCCCTCCACTGAGATTGCTCCATTTCATTGATGTCCTTTCCTGTGTGTGAGATCACCTGCTCCCAAGCATCCTGATGGCCTTTTTCTGAGGTCACTGCACATGGTCCACATGTGTCTTCTACATAGAGGCACAAAATTGGGCACTGTCCTGGCATTACTTTGCAGTCAGTTAAACATCACACACCTACACTGCTGATCACTCACCCCCTTCCCCACAGTGGGAAATTGAGAAGTAAAATTCACAGGGTGAGAAAAAGATAGTTTAGTAGGGCAGAAAAGAAATGGGAAGTGAAAGAATAATAATAACAACAACAGCAACAATAATAATAATAACAACAACAATAATAATGACTCTAGAATAATAGAACTAAAATATACAAAGCAAGTGGTGCACAACACAGTTGCTTTACACTCAATGAATGATGCATAGTGCATTCTTGAGCAGCAGCTCCCATCTATCTTTTCCCCTATTTTATATACCGAGAATGACGCCATATGGTATGCAATATTGCTTTGGCCAATTGGGGTCAACTGTCCTGGTTGTGTTTCCTCCCAGTTCCTTTTGTCCCCCAGCCTCCTTGCTGGTGGAGTGGTGTGAGAAGCTGAAAAGTCCTTGACTTAGGATGAGCACTGCTCAGCAAGAACTAAACCATCAGAGTGTTTTCAATATTATTCTCCTCCTAGATCTAAAACATAGCACTGTACCATCTACTAGTAAGAAAATTAACTGAATCCCATCCAAAACCAGGCCAATATTTATGCCTTATTCTATACCATTTCTGTCATACACAGATCCCACACTTTGCAATGCATCTTTTCTGGTCTTTCTATATACATATGCAGATATCATTCCCTTAGCCTATGAACCATCCCTCTAAAATATCAGTTGAGTTTACTTAGTCCATGACTTTGGGCTCCTCTTTAATAGTAGTCCTTCAGGGCAGGAGAGATCATGCGTCATGTTGGACTGTTGCATTCTGAAGTTCTGGTTCTAGCATTGCTCAACTTGGACTGGTCAAATCAAAATTCATTTTTCACAGAGCAATAAAGCTAAATATTTATTGTAATAATTTTGATATGGCATATAGCAACCATAGCAAAGATGTTACACATTATTATATAGCAATTAATATAATACAATTCAAACCATTGCCTGTTCTCACACAGAATTAGATCCCCTTGAGACCATTGCCTGTTCTCACACAGAATCAAATCCCCTTGAGGTACACATCATACTTTTCTATCCTTCTGCCTTACTCACCAAGTACCTCCAGCTTCTTGATCAAAAGCAGTATCCTGGATGGGTTTAGCTTTGCCTGAAGTAGAAATAACCTAGCCTGTCTTTCACAGTATAATTTCTATGTGCACTACAGGGACTTTTCCCTTTTGTAAAAGTACATCAAGTCTTGATTGGGAAGGGCCAGTTTGATTAGAAAATCCTCTAGTGTTGCTAACCATGTGACTTTTGCTAAATTTGTATTCTGCTGTTAAAATGTCCCAGCACCCATTGCTCTCAGTGTAATCTTTAACAGTTAATTTGTTCAATTTTCTGGAGGCTGGTGGATGATAGGGGGTGTGATGTATCCATTCAAAGCCATGCTGTTTGAGTCAAATGTCTTAGAGGTTGCTTCTGAAATAAGTGGCATTGTCTGACTCAGTTCTTTCTGGGGTTCATTTTTACCTCATTTTTCAAGGCCCGGGACAGCATTCCAGCCAGTGGCATGAGGCACAGAATATGTTTCCAGCCATCTGGTTGTAGGTTCCACCACTGATATTAGTAAAAAATTCTTTAAAGAAAGAATAGTCAAGCACTGGAACAGGCTGCTCAGGAAAGTGGTTGAGTCACCATCTCTGGAGGTATTTAAAAGATGTGTAGATGTGCATTTAGGGACATGGTTTGGTGGTGGACTTGGCAGTGCTGGGTTAATGCTTGGATCTGATGATCTTCAAGGTCTTTTTCAACCTAAATGATTCTACAACTCTGTGAGTGTAAGCACCTGGCACTTGCATTGGCACATTTGTGAGAATGTGATATCATCAATCTGCCAGACTTGCCCATGTTTATATTTCTGCCACTGTCCTCCCTTAGAGAGAGACTTTAACTGTCTCGCTTGCTTTATTTCAGGCCATGTTTCACATTCATGGACAACCATGGATAGTGTCCATGATTAAGTCCACCCCTCAATCAGGGGGTGATGTATATGTTGTGTTTCTTCCTTGATGGCCTGAGATATCATAGGCCCATTAAGTTATAAATAGTTCACGCTTATGTTACCAGTTCAGATCCACCTGATCCACTTCAATCTTAGCATCCTGACCCATCAGCTGGGATTTTTGATGTTACTAACTGACCTGAGTCTTGGCTACATGACTACATAATGTACTTTTACAACAAAGTTCTCTATCCAAGCAGAAATATCCTGCTGTAATCCTGCGGTAAAAGTCCAGGTGGCTTTTACCTCTGCTCTGCCAGTTGACCTACTTCCATTGCCATGGGCCCCCCTCATGGAGCATTTGCCACCATCTATGAGTCTGTATAGAGATAAAGCACTGGCCACTTTCCCTTTCAGCAATGTCTAAAGCCAGCTGGATAGCTTTCACCAGGAGCTTTCACCTCTGAAAACTGACTAGATTCACCTTGTCATTCAGCAGTTTCTGCGATGTGTGTGGGACTCCACACAGCAACTTTCCACCTTTGATATTTTCCCAAAATATAACAGGACTCATCAGGGCATATTGTTTTTCACTTTCTGGTATTTCATTTACAATGGGGCTTCTTTAGCCCACATCACCTCCTTTTCAGGCAATATTCCAAAATCTTTGCCTTCTGGCCAGTCAACAATCACTTCCAAAATTCCTGGGCCACTGGGATTTCCTATTGAAGTGCACTGTGTCATCAGTGCGCCCCCTTACTCTATGTAGCATCAGCTGCATGATGTGTAGAATGGACTCTCCCTTTGAATATCCTGCTGAGCAGTCAGGGTGCCAAGAGGAGCTGTGCTTCAATACTAATCACATCTGAAGCAGCTCAAACTCCTTCATATGATGCCAGTATTTCTTTTTCAGTTGGAGTATAGCTGGCCTTGAATCTTCAGTGCCCCTGATGCCAAAACCCTAAAGACTCAACCTTGAGTCTTCCCTGGATGCTTTTTGCCAATTGCTTCAAGTAGGACAGTTCTCCCCAGCTGCAGCACATTTTCAACATCTTGTCCTGCTCAGAGCAGCCTGTATGTACAATTTCCTTTTCAATTTGTTCAAAAACCTGTCATTGTTCAGGGCCCAAATGAAATAATTCTTCTTCCAGGTTAGCTGATAGAATGGGCTTTGTACAGACTATAATTTGGAATAAATACTCTCCAAAAACCTAAAATGCCTAATAAAGCTTGTGTTTCTAATTTGCTAATTGCTGAACACCTAGTTGTTATTTTGTTGATCACAATCATTGGGATACAATGACATCCATCATGCCACTTTATTCCTAAAAACTGGATCTCCTTTGTAAGTCAGATGACCTTACTTTGATTTATGGCAAAACTGACTTTCAGAAGATTTGGACAATTTTCTTCCCCTTCTCAAAAACTTCATCTGCTGAATTTCCCTATATGATGATGTCATCAATGTACTGCAGGTGTTCCTGTTCTAGTGCAGTCTGGTTAAGTCCATGGAAAAGGGTACGGCTGGATTTCCACCTCTAGGGCAGTCGATTCCAGGTGTACTGGATGTCCCTCCAAGTGAAAGCAAATTGTGACCTGCACTCTGCTGCCAAAGGGTTTGAGAAAAACATGCTAGTGATACTGAGTGTGGCAGGCCACTTGGCTGCCTTTGATACAAACTGCCTCCAGTTCAAACTGAAGTTCTAGCCTGTCTGGCATGGCAGCACTCGGCAGCACTCAGCAGCAGCATGGCTTCATTCAAGGCACTATAATCTACTGTTGGTCTCCACTCTCAATCAGATTTTCACAGTGGCCATATGAAACTGTTACAGAGTGAGTGAGTCCTGCTGACCCCTCCAGGGCTTTCCAGCTCATTCATGGGAATCAGGGAGTCTTGGTTGGTGTGATACACAGATCAGGTGGTTACCACCTCATTTATGAGTCCTTCCTCTTCAGCCGCCTCTCTTCCTCCTCTTGTTCTCGTAATGGCCCTGCTTTGGAGTTGTCTGCCTTGTCCATTTCTTCCTGCTGCTGACTCTTAAAGAGGCTCCTTCATCCCTTAATAAAGGAGCTCACTTCTACTTCCAGTATTTTTTCTTGTAAAGACAGCATCAGTACAGGTGGGTTCTTTGGTTCAGATGGAGTGTCTGTCACTGGGACTGGGGTAGCCAAAATGCCTGACATTTTGTCATCAGATCCAAAGACCTTCTTGTCCCCTTGAGGGTACTGAATAGTGTTGAACAGGACTTGCTAGGCAGGGGCCAGGCCCAGCACATTGCAGTGATTTGTTTCTCTCTGGAATTGCCAGGTTGACAGCATACTTCTTCCAAATATTTTAATAGTTTTTCAGGATTCTGAACTTGTTCAGGGGTGAAATTCCAAAATATTCGAGGTGCCCAGTGTCATACACGCTTGCCTGTACTATCCCATACATCCTGCCACTGCAACTGTTCAGACTCAGGGCAGCTATCTGGGTGGTATCCTTAAACAGTTGTTTAAGTCTAAACGAGGCCTGAAATACAATCAGGAGATACAGCAATACTGGTTTGAACATCCTGACTATATTCACAATTCTCAAAAGCTATTGTAATTACCCTGGAGAAGAAGGTGAAAGTATGGGGAGTGCATGCCCCATAGATTGGCTCTAGGAGGAAAGATAAAGGATGTAATTAGGAATAGTTTCCAATAGATGGCTCTAGAAGTATGGAGAAGATAATACTTGATTACAAATAGATTAGTCTTGTGACCATCAGTTTTATCTTATCATAAGCCAGCGTTGCAAAGTACGACAACATAACCTTAGCCCAGCCCTCAGAGGTGGTAAACAGCACAACAGGAAACATACACAGCAAGTAAGATGTTACGTAACACAACCCTGAGAACAGAAAAAAACTCTGAGAGTAAATAAATTAACATCAGGATCAGCTACCGTTAAAATAATATAATTAATGCTTACAAGAAATTTGTTTCAACATACAATGGTCAGATTTGTCATTATCTCAACTCTTCAAGCCCCATGTTTGACACCAAAAAGGGCTGTTGTGGTTTAACCCAGCAGACAGTTAAACACTTCACAACTGATCACACACTCCACCTCCAAGAGGGTTTTTGGAGAGAACTGGCAGAAAAAAGCAAAAGTTGTGGACTGAGAAAAGGACAGTTCAAAAGGACAGAAAAAGAATGGGGGAATATCATTAATAATAACAACAACAGAATTAGATTATACAAAAC
The DNA here is from genome assembly GCA_034509425.1 of Eopsaltria australis. Classification (NCBI taxonomy): domain Eukaryota; kingdom Metazoa; phylum Chordata; class Aves; order Passeriformes; family Petroicidae; genus Eopsaltria; species Eopsaltria australis. The sequence continues at coordinate 1,962,649 of JAVTVJ010000144.1, read as the reverse complement.
AAGTGATGTACAACACAATTGCTCAACACCTGCAGAACAATGCCCAGACAGCCAGATTGTAAGCAGTGGCCCCCAGCCATCTTTCTACATAGTATATACTGAGCCTGATGTCACATGGTGTCGTGGGTTAACCCCGGCTGGGTGACAGGTGCCCACTCAGTCACTCTATCACTCCCTCTCCCACTGGGAGAGGGGAGAGGATAATATGGAAAAACTACCAGGGTAAGATAAGGCAGTTTTATTACAGCGGGGAAAATAGAACAAGCAAGCTGAGAGTTGCACGCGCAAGAGCAGTGGGGAAAACAATCAATCTCTACTTCCCATCAGTAGCGATGTCCGGACACTTCCTGGGAAGCAGGGCTTCAGCACGCGTAATGGTTGTTCAAGAATGCAAACAGGGATGAGTCCTGAATGCCTCCTCCTCCTCCTCTCTCCCTTCCCTTATATATCTGAGCTGATGTCACATGCTATGGAATATCCCTTTGGCTGACTGGGCTCAGCTGGCCTGCTGGTGTCCCCTCCCAGGATCTTGCCCACCCCCATCCCCTTCAGTGGGGGAAGGGATGTCAGAGGGACAGCACAGCTTGGCAGTAGCCAAAACACTGCTCTGTTATCAACACCAGCTACCAATATAAAGCACAGCACTGTAAGGGCTGACAGCTTTACCCCAGTCAGACCCAATACACATGGTGTGGAATATTCCTTTGGCCACCTGGGGTCACCTGTCCCAGCTGTGTCTCCATCCAGTTTCTTGTGCCCCCAATCTCCTTGCTGATGGGATGGTGCAAAAGCTGAAAATGCCTTGACTTTGCATAAACTCTGCTTACCAACAACTCTAACAGCAGTGTGTAACCAACATTATTCACACCCTAAATCCAAAACACAGATATTAGGAAGAAAATTAAATCTGTTGCAGCTAAAACCTATATAAACAAGCTACACTATCCTAAATGGCATCTATCTGATGAAGAGGAAAGTCAGATAACACCTTCCCCCTCAATCCAGAGACCTTGTTACTCTTAGAGAAGTCCTGGATGCTCTCCTCTACTGTGCTTCGCAGGTTGGCTTCCCAGGTGTGCTTAGCCTTCAGAGGACAGGGGGACCCTCACCAAAGGGCCCCATGTCCAGGCAAGGGGAATGAAAAGCATTGGAGAATGCGGGCATCGATCCTGCTACCTCTCACATGCTAAGCAAGAACTCTACCACTTGAGCTAATTCCCCACCCTGCAGCCTCTGACTGAGGTCCTCTCCCCTCCCAGGCACCCAGCCCTGACCAAGGATGCCCTGAAACCAATGCCCGAGCCCCCTTAATCAACTTCGCTTTCACACTGCAACCCACCCACTCACTTTCCTGCTGGAGGTGACTGCAGACAAGTCCAGGGCTCAGAACCACCATCTGTCACCAAGCCTTCACCCAAAAATGCCTTGGCTCATCATCTTCCCAAAGTCAGACAAGAGCTCATGTCTGGCCAGCTCATTATAAGGAATCCACATGGCAGGACCAAAAGGCAGCAGTGGCAGTGCAGGATGTGTGGCAGAGGCAAAAGGTGACTCCTCCAAGCCAAAGTTGAACCAGCAACCTAAGGATGGCCATGCAAGGGAGCCTACAGTCCTCCACTCTACCAGCTGAGCTATTGAAGGAAACATGGGGGGTACATGCCCCAGGGACCTCACCCAGCACTCTTCCCAAGCCACAGTGCACCATCATGCCTCTATTACCACATCTTGCTTCAAACAGCCTCAGCTCCAACATTGCAGCACCATGCTCAATCCTTTAGCCCATCAAGCATGCAAACCACAAATAGAAATGCTCCAGAAGCTCCTTGGACATCTTTTTCTGTATGAGAAGATGGACTCTTCTCGTGGCCACACAAAGCTCAGCCATGTCCTGCTGCATCTTCCCGTGGTTCCCTTTCACTCTGCTGTCTTTTGCCCTCTGCTCAAGCTATTCTACTCTGAAACCTCCTCTAAGTCAAAAGGTCATATGTAAGCCTTCTAAACCTCTCTTTCTCTAAAACATACCCACTTTCCTCAGCCCATCCACACAGAGAAATCTTTCCATTCCTTGAGATTCTTGGTGGCCATCCAGGGCTTGCTCTCTTTGTTTTTTTGCATAGAAGATCTCAAAACTGGACACAGTACTTTAGATGACATTTGATGTCTATCAAGCAAAGAGAGAGAAACCTCTCTTGAATTGCCCATGCAGACCTGGATGTCATTCTACTCTTTGCATTCTGGGTATACTGTGAGCACCCACAGGCTCTGGCGAAGGGTCCTGTGTCCAGGCAAGGGGGAATGAAAAGCATTGGAGAATGCAGGCATCGATCCCGCTACCTCTCACATGCTAAGCGAGCGCTCTACCACTTGAGCTAATTCCCCATCCTGCAGCCTCTGACTGAGGTCCTCTCCCCTCCCAGGCACCCACCCAGCCCTGACGCAGGAAACCAAAGCCTGGGCCTCCCATTCATGTCACTCTCATATCAGCAACCCCACCCACTCACTTTCCTGCTGGAGGTCACTGTGAAGAACTTCAGTGCTCCGAACCACCATCCCCTGCCCAGGGTTCACTCAAAACTTCTGGGGCAATTGTATTCCACATCTCAGACAAGAGCTCATGACTGGGCACCTCATTATGGGGAGTCCCCTGGGCAGAACCAAAGGGCAGCAGTGGCAGTGCAGGATGTGTGGCAGAGGCAAAAGGTGACTCCTTCGAGCCGGAGTTGAACCAGTGACCTAAGGATGGCCGTGCAAGGGAGCCTACAGTCCTCCGCTCTACCAGCTGAGCTATCGAAGGAATTGCAGGCACATGCCCAGGACCTCATCCAGCCCAAACTTGCCCAGCAATTTTTCCAAGCCACAGTGCACCATCACGCCGTTATTACCACATCTTGCTTCAAACAGCCTCAGCTCCAACATCACAGAACCTTGCTCAACACTTTAGCCCATCAAGCGTGCAAACCACAAACAGAAATGCTCCAGGAGCTCCTTGGACATCATCTTTTACACATGGACCCTCTTCAGCACCACACAGAGTTTACCTATACTCTGCTGCATTTTCCCTTGATTCCCTTTCACTCTGCTGTCTTCTGCCCTCTGCTCAAGCATAAGACAAAAAAAAAAACTACAGCCATTCCTTTGTTCTGAGCACTACAACAAGTCCCCCAAACATCTCTTTCTGCAAACTGAACATGTCCATTCTCCTCAGCCCATCCTTCAAGAGAAATTCATCAGTTCCTTGAGATTCTTAGTGGCCCTCCACTGAGGTTGTTCCATTTCGCTGATGTCCTTTTCTATACTGGGCTTGGTAATTGAGAGCTGTCAATCAAAGAGAGAGAACACAATTTCATCTGTTAAACTGCCCATGGTACTCTTGATACAACCATAAATGTCTTCCTCCTCTGTAAATCCACACCACACCATAAATTTCCATAGGGAACAGATGGATGGCCACCAAAGGGCCTCGTATCCAAGCAAGGGGAATGAAAAGCATTGGAGAATGCGGGCATCGATCCCGCTACCTCTCACATGCTAAGCGAGCGCTCTACCACTTGAGCTAATTCCCCATCCTGCAGCCTCTGACTGAGGTCCTCTCCCCTCCCAGGCACCCACCCAGCCCTGACCCAGGATGCCCTGAAACCAAAGCCTGGGCCTCCCACTCACTCTCACACCACCAACTCACCCACTCACATTCCTGCTGGAGGTCACTGTGGACAACCCCCATGGTCAGAATCACCATCCCCTGCCCAAGGGCTCACCAAAAAAATGCCCTGGCTGTTTATCTTCCTAAAGTCAGACAAGAGCTCATGACTGGGCAGCTCATTATGGGGAGTCCCCTGGGCAGAACCAAAGGGGAGCAGTGGCAGTGCAGGATGTGTGGCAGAGGCAAAAGGTGACTCCTTCGAGCCGGAGTTGAACCAGCGACCTAAGGATGGCCGTGCAAGGGAGCCTACAGTCCTCCGCTCTACCAGCTGAGCTATCGAAGGAAGCATGTTATGATGACACCTCAGACATTCACTGCACACTCGTGCAATCATTCAGGTCTCACACCACTCTTGTTTTTACATGACTCTCCTCTGCAGAAAATAAGAGAGACTTGACTTATTTCACATTGCTTCTCTAGCCTACAACCCCTTGCCAGGACAGACACAGCCATGGTGGCTCACTCAAAGCAATCATCCAGAACAGAAGGCACTATCACCATGACAAGGCAGGGACTGCTGCAACCAAGGAAGTCACTGCGGTGGTCAGAGTGATGATCATGTTCAGGCTGACAAGCCAGAGCTTAAGTCCATGCAGGACATTCTTCTGCGGATTAGGTTTGGATCCAAGTCCTCTGTGCCTTGATAGCACTATGGCTGTGGCCATTACTGAGCTGGAGACCAGGACTCCTGCTTCTTAATACAGAAAGAACGTGACGGCCCAGAGGTGAACATAAAGAGAACTCCTGTGCTGATGGTTGGAGGTGGAAACCCCACATGATGCCAGTGAGGGTCATTCAGAACTATTCAGGCACTTCATGCCCACACAAGATGCAATGGTCAGCATGTGAGAGCACCAGCAGCCCTCCACTGTATCAGCAGATATTGATAGACTATCAGGGTCCCCTCTCTGCTCTGCCTCCATGATTGTGTTCCCAAAGCAATCAGTTTGAATGAGTCCTCAGGGCATCTCTATGTCTACATTCTCCTCCAAGCAGCCCTAGATGAGGGATCTCATATCCTAGCTCAAGATTTCAGCCAGTCAGATCATGCCAACCTCCAAGCACAGAGGCTGCACAGCACTCCAGGGCAACATTCTTCTCCCACCTGGCTGACCTGAGGAGATGTCAGGTCCTGAGAGGATGGTCCTGGACTGTTTGTTCTGGGATTGCCATAAAACATCAGGTCCCTAGAGGGCAGTCCTGGAGCCAACTAACATTCAGGATACCTTTGGGCTAAATTAAGGCAAAACGATGCCAAAAGATGAATTAAAAAATTTCATTTATGGCAGCAGCAATTTAAACTTCATTATAAGTTGAATAAGTTTAAACCTTATTATAAGTTGAATGGCCCATGGCAGCAATGATTTAAACTTTTCTGAACAGCCCATGGGAGCAGCAATTTAAACTTTTAAGAAGAGGAGGAGAAGAAGAAAGTAAGAGAACAAGACAGACATAGAGAAAAAGAACCAGATCACCAGCCAGTGTTCCAGTGCTGCCTCTGGTTTGGTTCCTTCGGATGGTGGTTGCACACCCCACCCATCTCAGTTGTGCTATTTATAGACTAGCTCTCATGCGTGCACATTTTGTTATTCTCAAACTTTTCAGAAGGGGATTGGGGGAGCCTCATGGTTTTGATTCCGTTCACAGATGTCAGAGAGACAAGTGCAATGCTGTCTCATACCTGGTTTTGGAGATAGTTACCCAAGATAAGGAAGTTGATCCAAGGAAAATGTTATCCTGCATCAAAAGATGCTCTTTTGTAACTGCACCTTATCTCGTCAGCATGGAAACAGTCCTTTCCTCTGCTACCAAGTGGTTGAGACATTAACTCTTTTTAGGTTTTCATTCTCTCATGGAACAGAAAAACATAGAACTTCTGCTGCTTCAATTTTGGCCTGTTTTTTTTCTTTCCTCCATTGATCACTACAGTAAAAGGCCTAACTGTTGAATCAATAACCTCCTGAGAGGCATTCTGATAAGTGCTTGCTTATCTCCCACACAGCCCTTTCTTCTTCAGGATCTGCACAAGGCCACATTTAATGGCCGCTCTGCAAAGGTCAGGTTCCCCTGCTTCCAAGTGTCCTGGAGGCCTTATTTTGAGCTTTTTACACTTGGTCAATGGCTGTCTTATACATGGAGGCCCAAGAATGGGCACAATATTCTGGATACTTTCCATCACACTCAGAACAAAGTAAGAGAATCCATTCCTTGAATTCACAGCCCCTGTTGCCATGCACATGGTCCTAGATGCTGTTCTCCTCTTTGCAGCGCAGGTCCAGGCAAGGGGAATGAAAAGCACTGGAGAATGCAGGCATCGATCCCGCTACCTCTCACATGCTAAGCGAGCGCTCTACCACTTGAGCTAATTCCCCACCCTGCAGCCTCTGACCAAGGTCCTCTCCCCTCCCAGGCACCCACCCAGTCCTGACCAAGGATGCCCTGAAACCAAAGCCTGGGCCTCCCATTCACTCTCACACCTCCAACTCACACACTCACATTCCTGCTGGAGGTCACTGTGGACAACCCCCATGGTCAGAATCACCATCCCCTGCCCAAGGGCTCACCAAAAAAATGCCCTGGCTGTTTATCTTTCACAACTTAGGCAAGAGCTCACAACTGGGCAGCTCATTATGGGGAGTCCCCTGGGCAGAACCAAAGGGGAGCAGTGGCAGTGCAGGATGTGTGGCAGAGGCAAAAGGTGACTCCTTCGAGCCGGAGTTGAACCAGCGACCTAAGGATGGCCGTGCAAGGGAGCCTACAGTCCTCCGCTCTACCAGCTGAGCTATCGAAGGAAGCATGGGGGAATACACTGCTTACATCCTCCAAGACTTCCTAGTATTGTCATATTTGACCCTATAGAACATACTTTCCCATCTTCAAAATATTGCTATCTTCACCCAAAAGCACCCTCAGACTCACCCCTGTGTCAGAGTCTGGCCTGATCTCACTTTTTAGCCTAAGTTTCCCATTGACAGAGGTATTGAGTTTATTTCACTGACTTTATTTCCATGAATGCCTTATCCATCTAAGGAACTCTTATCCATCTTGTGGGATAGCTGTTTCTCTGTTTGTTGTGCCTTTTCTCTCCCAAACTTTCTTGCTGCTGTGAAGGGCTGCAGTGGGCAGTGATCCTAAGGCAATGAAGGAGAATGCCATTTGCCATGAGAAAAATATGAGTGGACATAAACCCATGGTTTTGGCATAGGGAGTAGGCAAAAAACTCCTTTGTTCATTTCACACTCTACTTTTTTGTCTTCTTCCTTTTTGTCATAATGAACCCTGGTTATTATATTACAGGGAATGTCACTTTTTCAGGGACCCACAGGTACCCACAATATCATATAGCTGGTACTTCGTGTTATGTCGTGTAATTTTTGTCCTTAGTTTTATTTTTTCTTGGGTTGGACCTAACAGAGAGTCCTTTGTCTCACTCATGTGAATTGCACTGCTAATATCTAGATCTTTGCCCATTGTTAAATCATCTCCAATTTGTATATGTCATCTTAATGTGCAGAGAGTTGTTTTGGTAATGTACTCTTTTTAGTGAGAACATTTGGCCCAAAATCAAAATAAGAATTTAGATTATCTTTTGGTAATTGCTGAAAGTAAATCCTGCTAGTAGTCTAAAACAATACTAGGTAAAATGAGAGTGCAACTAATGCGTTTCATCTTTTTAGAATGACATTCTGTTAAAATTCTTATTTTTTATAAAATTGTTTGGGATGTGGGTCAGACAGAAGATGTCTCTGGGTCTCTGGAAAAAGAAAGAAAGGCTGGAGATTGACTGCCCGATGCCTGAAAACACACATGGGTTTTCAAAAGTAATACTTCTCCCTTTTTTCCTCTTTTTTTTTTTTTTTTAAATTTCTAATTGTTGGGGCTTGTTTTCAGGTAAGAAAAGAGATAGATTGCATAATTTACTTAAATACTTGGATGGCACATAATGTCATTAGTCATGCAAGACTTAGCTTGTTTTTTCAGTTCTCATATTTAACTTTTTATTGTATTAGCGTACATGTTAAACATGACCAAAACTTTATGTTTAAGGTGCAATATGCACAGTGTATTAAACATGACTGAACATGAACCTATTCATGCTATTAGACACATGTTTAAGGAGTTATTTGTGACCTATGGTTCTGCAACTTGAGTTCAACAGAATTGAAGTGATCATTAGCAGAAGCTGTTCCAGGCTCATGTCAGTCTTGATATTGGCAGAATATCTTCCAGGCAGGAACTGTCATCAGGAACAAAGCAGTTACTTTTTACTGGAGGAGTAACCTGTACTGGGACTTCTGAAGGAAATCAAGTAGGACTCTACTCTGAGGTTAAATTTGTTAGAGGAAGTGTAGACACACTGCCTTCACACCACAAATACTATTTTTGGTCATAGTAGTTATGTTTAGCTCTCAAAATATTTGGAGAGAATATTTACAAAATGAAACATAGCTTGGCTGTGATTGAACCAGCTTAGAACGCTACTAAATCACTTTTGATGCCACTAGAGGTCAGCACTAGTCATTAAATAAATGTCCTGGAGACCTTGCAAGTTCTTCACAGGGAGTGGTGATTTTTGGAAAGATATACTTCTGTCTATGCTTGTTTTGCAAGTGTGTGTGAGCTCACACTACCAGTGCTTCGAGATGGTTGGAAGCAAACCCCTTCTTCTCGATGCTGTGCTTCCCAAGTGCTGTGAGCCAAGAGTCACACATTGTACTTTTCAAGCTGTGCCTGTCCTCAGATGCCATCGTGCTGAGTACAGTCAGGGGGAAAAGGCAGTGTCAAACCCTGTCCTTGTAAAGGCTTCCAGTGGCATAAGCAGCCCAAACTAGTTGACACTACTCCACTCTCATGCCACACAGGGATTACTGCATTTAGCTCTGGGCACCCCAAGATAAGAAGGACATGGACCTGTTAGAGCAAGTCCAGAGAAGGGACACGAGGATGATCAGAGAGAAGGAAACAGACTGAGAGAGTTGGTGTTGTTTGGCCTGGACAAGAGAAGGTTCCAGGGAGACCTTAGAGCACCTTCCACTACCTAAAGCGGTCCTGCAAGAGAGCTGGAAAGGGACTTTTTACCAGGGCATGAGAGGACAAGGAGCAATGCTTTTAAACGAAAAAGGAGTATGTTTAGATTAGATATTAGGAAGAAACTCTTTACTGTGAAGGTCACGAGGCACTGAAACAGCTTGCTCAGGAAAGTTGTGGATGCCCCACCCCTGGAAGTCTTCAAGGCCAAGCTGGATGGGGCTTTGAGCAATCTGGTCTAGTGGAAGTTGTCCATGCCCACGGTGGGGGGGCCAGACCTAGATGATCTTTAAGGTTCCTTCCAACCCTAACCATCCCATGATCCTATGAAAATAACCATTCTGTGATGGTTCCTATGATGATCCTGTGACAATCCCCTTTTACTGCTTTAAGGATTGTCTCAGAAGTGCAGCGGTGGAGAATTAGGCCCAAAGACAGGCTCTTGAAACTGGGATTAACTCATTATGCTTTTCCACCTTGTGCTTCAAAAATATGCTTCTCTTCTATTGCAACTCCTAACTATGTTCTCTATCATCACTGTCTGGGCTTCTGCAAACACAGACACTGTTTACAACATTTTAATATAACTACTATTAATAGGCAATTGAATACAGAATTTCCTTTGCTATAAAGAAAATAATGTTGCCTGGATAAGCAGTGTGATCATCATGTTTTTAAACAACCTTTAAAAAATCTTTATCTTTGCTAAAACCTGCTAAGTGATGCAAATGAGCTGGCAATCATAATGCAACAAATGCCTGTGATTTATTATCATGTTGCAATCTGTGCTTTCATCATCTATCACTGTCTACTTTAACACAGTAGCTGACTAGGTATCAATACACAAAGTTCATTCTCAGTGTAATAGGCACACCTCTTTCATCAAAACTTTCATATTGAGTTCCTTTGTGTCACTTTTCTTCCACTGAGTACACCAGAACGGAAAAAAGAAGGCTAAACACACAATTCAGAATTATTATAACCCTATGAAAATATTTCTCATAATGTTTTGTGTCTGTATATATGCACACATACAGATGACTTATTTTCCCTCTGTTTTTTTTTATTTGTGTCTCATGTTTAAGAAAATTGGCTCTGAAATATCATCCTGACAAGAATCCAGACAATCCAGAGGCTGCAGAAAAATTTAAAGAGATCAACAATGCTCATGCAACCCTGACTGATCTGTCCAAGCGAAACATATATGACAAGTATGGATCATTAGGGCTCTATGTGGCAGAACAGTTTGGTGAGGAAAATGTTAACACCTACTTCATGCTCTCAAGCTGGTGGGCAAAGGTAAGCTGTTATTTTCTTTTGGAAATCAAATGTTACAATGCACACTGACAATTACATACACAAGGAACCCCCTGAAAAACATGATCTCTCTATAGGCTTAAGAAATAGTACGATCTGACTCTAAGATAAAAACTTAGTAAAACAATATTATCTGGAAAATTGAGAGTGGCAGAATGTAACGTAAGCTCAGACTAGCACTAATATAGAAAGTTTTCTCTTTTTTAAAATATGGTATAGAGTTATAGTACGTGTTTTGTAATTTTTTCAGACATTAATTAGATTTGAATTTAGTGCTCCAGGTTAATTTTGACTTTATTTTCTGTAATGACTAAATAAAAATGACTCATTATTCAAAAACAAGAAGTCCCATTTTTGTGACAACCAATTAATAAATTATTACCGTACAAATTTAGCTGTCTTTTTTGCTATATATAGCACACAACGTAAGTAAGCAATAACAATGCATAACACTGTGACTGTGGCATTATATATGTGCCCTGGTGATAGAGTGAGAGAAAGGAACTCAAAGAAAAGGTTAGAAGAGTGGAATGGAGGAATACATTAGGAAAGGAAGAGAATGATACATCAAAAGCCTGCCTATTGCTCAAGAAAAAACACATAATGGGCTGTCCTAGTCATGAAGGAGTTGGGTTCATTTGTTCCCTTATGTCATTGGTGTCATCTGATGTTTGCATATATCAAATTCAAGTGTTTCTGAAAATACTGAAATGTTACAGATATGCAACAAACAAAATTGCAAATGTGCAAAATCCATGCAATCCCCACCAGTTTCCAGCCACAGAAGCACAGGAAAGCACTCTGCTGGATTGTGCTGGAATGCATAGGAAGATGATCTGTACTGTTTGAAGCAAGCATGTTACGACAGTTTTTATCTGAGAACTGTGAAGCACAGATTTCTCTGCTCAACAAGGAACCAGCCAGCGTTGCATTGCCCCACATTCCCTTTTTAAGCTGGGAAGCCACTTGGGCACTTTGGGGGTCTGAGAAGCCATGATTTGTCATCCGAATCAGGATGAGGCAGAAGCTGCTCAAATGCAGAACAGTGCATGAAACCAATGAATGAAGTACTGGTGTTTAATTTACACTTGCAAAGGTGCTGCCCCGCAGAGGCTGGTTGGAGTCTGCCTGCTTGCAGCTCCTGTAGCTGCCTCCTGCTGCAGGCCAGACACCCCACCATAGCTTCTGTCACCTCCTGATGGATCATTGCCCCTTGTCTTTGCTGTCCACCCTCTCCTTCACCTCTTTTGTCACAGTTAGGTGGCCTTAGCACTGACAGGGAACAGTGTTGACTCCTTTAGCAGTTTTGGCAAAAAAGAAATTTTCTTCCCTGTTCCTTCCTTCCTTCCTTCCTTCCTTCCTTCCTTCCTTCCTTCCTTCCTTCCTTCCTTCCTTCCTTCCTTCCTTCCTTCCTTCCTTCCTTCCTTCCGCTTTTATTTTTCTTTTATTCGGTGATCTTTAATGGAGATTTTATGCAGTATAAAATCCTCTGGGGTCATAAAATCAGGTACAGAAATAACCACTGTGGTTTTGACTCATAAAGAGAGCAGTGGGGAGTACAGAGAGAAGCTAGTAAGTCCCTAACAAGTAAAGGAGAAATGTGAGGATTGCTTCAAGCAAGCTGTATCCCAGAGGTGAGACAAGACATGCTGAAGAGCAGAGTAATCACTGCTTCCTGGTTTTCAAGATTTTTGTACAAAAAACCCAAAATATGTATATAGACTCATTTGAGGATTATCACAGGTGGTCTCTCTATCTCTCCCCCAACCCAAAATCTTGCCACCTCCAAAGTATAAAGAGGCCACCAAGTGGGTTTTTTGGGTTTTTTTCACAGGCTGAGTTCACTATTCCTCATTTCTTTTTAACTCATGCACAAATGCTGGGTTGGTTTGAAATTTTTATACTGGTCATCGTAATACTATTTGAGTCTGAGGGATCATCTGCAGATGATCTCTGGGCTCCTGATTTCCTTCATTTTGGTGGTCAGTAGGGACCACAGCCTTTGCTTGTTATCTTCCTCACTGACTGCAAATATTCCTCTTCCCAGCACACTCATACTGAGAAAATCTGACAGTTGCAAGGAGTTTTATCATTAGCAGTAAGGAAACTCAAATGAAAGGAGAAACGCAAAATGAAAATTGCTGTTCTTTTTCAGAGTGCCAGACTTTTTAGCAGGCATATTGAACTGGGAACATACAGACATGGGTAATGGGAACTTGAATTGCTTCTCCACTGGCAGGCACAGTGGTTGTTTGTTTAACTGTTTTCGCAAAAACCAATTCACCCTCTACCATGAAGACAGTTGATGATGACATCAATAAACTGGTTTTTGATTTAACAACTATGGTAATATTAGCACAAGAAATGTTGAAACATTAAAGGTATCATGAATAAAGTCAATGTGTTTTTCCCTCTATACACTTTCACTCTGTCTTTTTTTTTTCATTCTATACATTGTGGTTATATATTTTCCATTATTGCATAAATGATAAACAGTCAGATAACTTATTTTAGGGATTATGGCACCATTTCAGGTGTCTGTTAGAAGGAAAGCATTTTAAGACAAAAAAGTTAGAGTCCTTATTTTCATTTAAAACCACCTTGCTCACTCTAGATACATGCTTATTTTAATATCAGACATATAAATAGTCTTATTACCTTCAAAGATGTTCCAGTCAGCCCCCACTAACATTAGATCAGACATGCATACATAACATTATTTGCATAACTCCGGTGTCTAAGTTTGACAATATCCTGACATTTGTGCTTACTTTCTTCCTCAGCAGCATGTTGTCTTATGAATATAACAAATAGTTAGCAAAGGGCACACTGGATAACTATAATGCTAAAACCTGGCTGTACCTCCAATTCCTACATACCTGGTGGCCACAAAGCTGTGCTGCTTTTACCTACCCATTCAGAGAATCATAGAATGGTTTGGTTTGGAAGGGACCTTACAGATCATCCAGTTCCAACCCCCCTGCCATGTGCAGAGAGACCTCCTACTAGGCCACATTGCTCCGACATCAATTCAACCTGGTCTTGAACACCTCCAGGGATGGGGCACCCATAACTTCTCTGCACAACCTGTTCCAGTGCATCACCACCCTCACAACAAAGAATTTCTTCCTAATACCTAATCTAAATCTACCTTCTTTCCATGTATTTCTACATACCAACTTTGATTTGCTTTCCAGGAATGTCACTGGTTTTCCTTTGCTCTTACACCACTATGTCCATGAAAAGATGCTCATGGAGTTTTCTTCCATGTTGCAAACATCTCCCTGTAGTCCTGGATCTACCTTGGGTCAGGAGCCAGGCTGCTGTCACATCCCCCTGGAGCACAGACTGGCAATGCCAGCCTAAAGGCTCCCCTCCTAGAGGTCCCATTGCTGTGATGCAGCACACACTTGAACATCTGTGGAGCTGTGCTGTGAACCCAGGCCCTGACTTCATCTGAAGGAAGAAAGCTCTGTAAATTTAAATTTTCTGGCTCTTGACTCTGGCTAAGATCTCTGGTGTTGGCCCCAGATAATTGTGTTGGCTCTCCTGAAGCCTCTATGCTTTGTGCCATGGGGACGAGAATGAGCAAAAGTGGGAACTTCTTGCTATTTGAGTCCCTAGATCAAAAAACCATAGTCTGAGGACTATGACTTAGGAGATGTCACCTATGTGGTCCTGCACAGGCTAATGGGGAGAGAGAGAGACACCCACAATGGGTAATTCAAGTGCTCTTATGTCTGAATCTCCCCCTGGAAGGGCTTTTAACTTCTCTTTGACTATGTGGGGAGTCCACAGGGGCCACAGTCCTAAACTGGATGCCTTAATTCAGTGCCCAAAATTATGTGGGATGCATCTGGGTGTTTGCTTCTTTTTCTCTCAGCTTTGTTATTGACAAGAGCTTGCCAGTAAATAAGTGTTTGCAAAAATGATCTTGGGCAAATGAGTCATTTTAAAGATGGAAATGAGTCATTTTAAGGTAGGTGGGGTTTTGCATACTGCCTGGAGGGTTTTTCTGAGGGCCATCAGCCAAACAACAGACTTTCAAACATTGAGTATGCAGGGGCCTGTTGGTTGATGTCTTCTTTGTGGATGTGGTCCTTAGTGACAAGTAGGAGCTTGTGGGTGAGGAGGGCTTTGGAAGATCTGACTCTTGTTCACTGGCCCAAACACTGGGACAGCAGGTGGACTCCTCTGAATGCCAAGCACTTCGGAACCAGAGTTCCTCTGACAATCTGCCTTCAGTTGTAAGAGACAGCCACAAGTTTGAGGAAGGTCACTGCTGACAGGATTTTCATCCCTCTGTGTTTAACCCAGGGCCTGTTTGCAGTCTGTGGTTTGCTGACAGGCTGCTACCTCTGCTGCTGCCTCTGCTGCTGCTTCAACTGCTGCTGTGGGAAGTGCAAACCGAAGGCACCCGAGGGGGAACAGCAGGAGTTTTGTGTGTCTCCAGAAGACTTGGAAGAGCAAATTAAGAACGACATGGAAAGAGGTGTGTATTGTAGGGGCCTACCGTGTGGCAAAACTGTTCAAAACAATCTTTAAAGCCTATAGTCCAGATGTTCTACTCACAATGCTGAGGCTGCTTCCAGACTTCAGTGGAGATGTGCCAATTCACTCTAGCTAAGACCATGGCCCACTGAACTTCCCAAGTTATGTATTATTGCAAAACCAAACTTACGGCACTTACAACCAAATATATCCTGTATCTCTTATGAGATAGTTAAACAATAAAAGTCTTAGGGCTCATTTTAAGAGACAGTGTTCACCCTGTAGCCCCATGTTCCTTCATATCCTAGATCCTATACTCATACATTAGGCTCTGCTGGACTGTGCTTGTTACATCTGATTGGCCTGAATAAGCTGTCATTCAGACTTTATTTCTGTAAAATTTGTCCCTGCTTGTAGTGGATGTTGTACTCATTCAAGGGAAGGTTCAAGAAAAGATGCAAAGTTTCCAACAGCAAGGCTGTGCAGTAACCCAGGAGAGCATGCATGGGAGTTACCATGGTCCTGTTCCTCTCCCATCCAGCCCCCAAGGTGCTCACTCTCTTCTGCACTGGCAGTAGCAATTCTGCTACCTTACCCTGGCCTTGGATAAAATTCAGATGTAAACTAATCCTCTCAAAAATGTGTGTAGTTCCTGGCCCATTTAATTCTCTGGTGTGATTCATGGTGGAGTAGGCAAGTGTTAACTTAGGGGCAAGAGGAACAGGGAAGTTAGGAGCCAGGAACATGGGCCTGTGGCAGCAGAATGACCTTTGCAGCAGGTCATCCTCTGTTTTTTTTGGCTTTGCTGCATTCCCCCAGCTGCACGTTCAGGTTTTGGTTTGCCAAGGGATGATGGTGGTGATTTCCTAATTTGGCACTAGTGTGGGATACATGCTTTGAACAAAAAGCTCTGCCCTAGTCTGCCAAAGAGGGGCAGTTTTGCCTTCATATTCAGGGGATGTAGAAACATCTCAAACTGGATAGACATGTAAAGGGTGAGAGGTGCAATGACCCTTGCTCCAGCAATAAGAACCCAAGATACCAGGGAAAGACTGAGGACACTTTTCAGTCGCAAATTTATATAAACCATGATTAAGATTATGGGTTTTTATGAGGAAGGACCTAAGAAATCAGCTCACTCTTTTTCTCTTCCATTGTTAGGAAGATTTTGTACTGTTATATTCTTACATTTATTATGCTTAAAATAGTACTGCCAGATTGCAAATGTCATGTTCCCTTAGCAGTAAGAAATTTTCCCCCCTCAACTTTTCACACAAATTTACCCTTCCATAAATATGTAACAAAACACTTGTAGTAGTTGAAACAAATGCTATTTTTATAACTGTTATGCCAACGTATGGTGGTGTTTTTAAATTGATTTTGCCTAGAGGCATACCAAGGTAAACACAGCTTAAAAATTGATCATACTTGAACAGTCTCTGCAAAGGCAACAAAAGCTACTAGTGAAAACTTTATAACCACAATACCTTATTTGAGACAAATCTGATAAACTCTATGACATTAGGCACCTGAAAAGTGCAAATCTAAAATGGATCTTGCACTTCATGAGTCTATGATACCAAAGCTAAGTCTGAAGTAGAAGGATGGGACTTTGAAGAATCAGAATGTTTCATTTCTGCCCATTTTGTTTGTTTGTTTGCTTTTAATTTGGTTTATTTTTAATTTTAATTCTCCCTCAAAATCCAGCACAAAATTCCCGAGTAGCAGAAAAATAATTGCTCCCTCCTTCTGGCACAAGTTCCAGAAGGTATTGGTATTCTTTAATTTTAGGCCCCCTTGACATCCCTTTCCTCCCACTGAGTCCCACTGAGACCAATTTTTAAAAATAATTTTAAATGTTTAGCAAAGTACCAGTCTGAAAAATTAACACAATGTGGGATTTCATGTGTTAAGCATTTAGAAGACAATATTAAATATATAGGTAGGGTCTGAAGAAAACTAGATCTTTGTACCTTTCCTACTCTCCTCTTCAGTCTTGCTACATCTTCCTCCTAATCAAAAGCAGCAAGCCTCAGTAAAGTAGAATTCTCTTTATTTTAAATGAGAGCAACATATAAGGAATAAAAATAAAAGTTTTATGACAAAGGGTAACATGAGCATCTTTTCTGCAGCTGAAAGGAAAACAGACAATGCATTTAGGAAAAAAAAAAAGTGTGCTTCCTCCCTTCCTTCTTCCCTTGTCACCCCAACTTCAGGCATGCTGGCCAGAAAGACACAGCTGACTTTTACAATAACAAAGACTGTGCATTTTTGAGTCAGGCCATAGAAATTAATACTCATGCCTTCCTTCAGATAAATAATAGAAGTGTTCCTGTATATAATTCAGAAACAAACTGTAATCACTTGTGCAGCAGATTTAATTTTGGAAGAGGAGATTCTATTAGGATCCAAATTCTTTGCATGCCCTCTGAGCACAGACTGAGCATTCGAGCCAGTAATTAATTTCTTTGCTTCCTGCTGTCCCCAGCATCTACATTACTGCTAACCAGAACTTTTTGCTGAGGTCAAAATGTAGATTTTCAAGCTAAGGCCACACTTAAAACTATCCAAATATTTTTTAATCAATCATTGCTTTTCTGAGGAATGCAACACTGATAAAGCATCACAATTCATGATGCTAAAATCCTCTCAGACTGAGTCTTTAGTAGCTTTGCTCAGTGGGAGCTGCCTGGTGCTGGCTGTACTGCTCAAAAGCATTGAGATTTAGACTTCAACTATCAAACTGACAGGACTATAATAATTTTTCAGTTCCTCACATTTATCATTAACAAAATTAAGGTTTTATTCAGCTGATTTCATTCCTCAAACTAGCATACCATAAAACATAATTATTAGTGAAATATTATTAGTGAAGAAAGAGGTGTGAGGCCAAAGGTTCAGTGATCCATTCCCTAAAATGTAAGAGTAAAGTGAGTTGTCATTGAAATAAACACAATCATGCCAAAGGCTTTAATTCTGTTGAAATGCCATTTCTTTAGAGAGAATTTCTGGGGTAATTTATATTCCTCTAGAAGAAGGTTTTAATCAAGTAAATTTGACTAGTTCTAGTGCTCAGCTAGTTCAATGTCTCCCTTGAGAGCCTCGTTTTACAGCATGTACTTCCAGGAGTAACAAGACCATCAGACCTAAAGGAAATTAGGGCTTTGCAAGCCCTGGCACATACTTAGCTCACAAGGATTTCTCCTTGTGAGAAAATCACAACTACTGATTTGTACCAGAAGACTCTGACCTAATGTAGAGCAGAAGACCAAAAATTAAATGTTTTGTTTGGGTTATTACATTTTAAACGTAGCATTTTTCAGTGTTTCAGATCGAACATGACATTAGAAAGGTGCAAAATAAGGTAATCTGTGGTATCCTGCCTTGATGTTACAGGTAACCTGTCAAAATACTCTGGCAGAGGGAAGTATCACTCGCTTGTCTGCAGTGCAGACACGTGCAACACTTCATCACTTTCCCACACACATGGGGCAGGTTGACAGATTTCGCTTCCACTGAAGTTGATGGCAAAATTTTTGTTAGCTTTTGTGTTCCCGGAGGAGGTGGCATTGGAATTTGGATTGCCTTTGTACTTCAGGCTGTAACGATGCACTCAAAGCAGTTTGGCAGGTCTGTTCTCTCCTGTTCGGTTATCATTGTAAGAACAAAGCAAGGCATTTCTAGACCAACTTTTATTTTACAAAAAATGAATTCTGGGAGAGAAAAAAAAAGAAAAATAATAAAAGAACCTGAGTAGAAAATACTTTCCCAACTCAGAAGCAATAAATTTTTATCACTTCATTGTCTCCTCCACACTCCATATGATACAAATGTAGGCGAACAGTGAGCAGGAGCTATCTATAGAAAGCAGTTTAAACTGTGAATTCTACCTCACCTCCATTCTGCAGCTTGCCATTAGCAGACTATATTTGTACAGTTTATTATGCCATGGGTCTCTGTTCTGCTAAAAAACCCTATCATAAATCTTAGAAGGGTGCAAGCAGCAAAATGCTTGGTGAGGGTGTCAGCTAAGAGCAGGCTACAGATCAGCTGGAAGCAATGCGACAGATTTGCAGTGGGTCCTGTTCTCTTGTTGCACACCTGGGTATCACAGCAAAATGAACTGCTAATCTCTGCCCTCCATCAACAATCTTCCAGAAAATGAACAACTTGGAGGCAGCAGTGGGTGGGAGAGAATACTGCTCAGAAATCTAGAAAACACACATCAACTTAAAATCGGATTGGAACTGCCAAACTAATATGAGCCTGAGCTGAGCTCAAAGCATTAATTACTCATATACTTTTAGAAGTTATGAAACACGTCTGTCTTTGACCTTGTGTCTAAATATGGAATTGCCCATACAGAGAAGCTGCTTGGCATTTAATCATTCTTGCCTTTCACCTTGACAGAGTCAAAGTTGTTCTACCCCCACTGAGTGGAAGCCGTATGGCATGCAGTTAGATTCCTGCTCTGGGTTAAATTACTCCTGTACATTACATCTTTTGCCCATGATTCATCCCATCAACTGTCATGTAAACAGGAGGAAATGTCAGACGAGATTTTTTCCTGAACATTTGGTCATTTGGCAAAAAAGTAATAATTTTTATTCAATTACTGTGAAGGCTGTGTTAGTATCAAGATATAGATAGTCCAGAGTTTTTCATATTAAACACTTCACTAAGGTGGCTGAGACTTGAGTACTTCCTTCCCACCAAGAAACGTGTGGGTTGGAAAGAGGCCCAGGAGAAGGGCAACCAAACCTTGTTCTTTATCAGATGGAACACAGTAGCCATCAAGAACTCTGTAAAGACTTCACTTCTACTTTCTTCCACTCTACAACAAATGCATTTTTCATAGATATATTGGAAAAGCAAACACAAAATTGCACAGAGTGAGAAAGTACACAGCAGTAAGGATTTATATAGTGATAATATGAAGTTTTGGTAGTTCCAAATTCATTAAAATAGTAATTCCCAGAGTCCTATTGCATATACATTACATAAGACTTCAAATTCAATTTAACATTTTTATTTAACTAGCTGGCTCTCAGGATATATATGATTTCTCTCCTCTCAAATGTATTACTATTACTGCTCACACATTTTTTTCCTTTTATCTCTCCTCTTTCTTTAGTGTTAACTCTGCCTTCTTCAAGACTCATTTCTGTCCCATTCTCACAAACACTGTCAAGGCTAGTGCTTGCTGACTCACAACAGTGCTCGTTATATTCAGCCATTTGTAGGAACAAGCACTTGCTATTAGAACAGGCAGGAACCTTTAGCCTGCAAGCTCTGCAAAGCACCAGGCACAGCCAATGCCCAGTTTAACAGCAGCAGCAACACCCAAAAATCTGCCATTATATGAGAACAAGGATTAAGAGCATTTGTAGACTCGGTATGGGCAGTGCCACCTTGTTGGTACCCACAGCTGTCTGTGAAGCCAGATTAAGCTGTAACCAGAACAGTGAATGAAATGCTGTGGTGCTAACAAGAAATCTGACTTTGGTAGCAAGAAAACAGTTCTTAAAGTAATTTTTGCCAACCACTCTAATTTAGATGGAGAAACTCCTATTTTGCTTCAGCCGACTAACGTAACTGAGAAGACACAACTGATTGGGGACAGCCATCGGAGCTACCGCACAGAGTCCTAGAGCAAGCGAGCGACCTGCTGGTGCTTCTCACTCAGGCTCACAGTGAGAAAAACGTGTGATAAGTTCTGCAGCCTGTGTTCATAGCCATCTTTAAGCTAATCAAGAGTAACCTGAGAGTAATTTCCTACCAAGGCAGAATCTCCCTCTATGCTACTTCCATACCTGCACTGCGTATGGAGATACCTATGGCCTGTACAGAGCTGGTCTCTCACGGCTTCAGATTGTCTTTCCCTCTAGTAATATTCCCTTTGGTATAGCTGGTCTTCTCCTTGCCCTCATCTGTAGGCTCACCTCCCAGACACAATCTTGAGTCCCTTTATGGACACACTGGCTCTGTCTCTCCCTGCCCCAGGAAGTTTCCTTGCATGCAGTGGTTTTGCTGGATGTGAAACATTCCTGTGAGAGAGCCCCAGAAGTGCTCTTTAGCAGGTCTCAGGGAGAAAGTTGGTGGCAAGACAGGTGGGGCTCTCCCTCTCAGAGAAGAAGTGCTCTTTGGAGAGCAGCTAGTGGCTTGCTAGGACCCAGCTCTGGCAATTATAAATTATAAATCCTGAGCCAAGACAAAGTGTTAGGAGTTTTTTCTTATGATTGTCACAGTGCAGGTCACTCCAAATCCAGGAGCCTCACCCAGAAGCACACATAGGCTCTGTGCCTTCCCCTGTAAAAGCTGCAAACGCACGAGACAGTCAGCAAAGACCATGGTGAGTAGAAGGCTGTCCCTGGGCTGTCTCAGAGCCTCTCTCCTCCTCCCACAGGCCTGTGGCAAAGCTCCTCCTTTTGGTTCCCAGCCAACAGCTTTCTGCCAGCTGGCCCATTCCACCATGCCCTTGGCTTCTGGCCCTCATGCCCTGCTGGCACTGGGCTGGGAGCCAGCACACCAGCACAGGCACTGGGGCTATGGGAGCAGCAAGGACTTGGCAGGGAAAGCAAGCAGCAAAGGAGTGACCGTCCTCCTCACCAGCTCATTGGGGTAAGACTGAATCCTCCCTTCTGTGCCAGGCACAAGGGCTTTAAGAGCACATGGAATGATTTTAAATAAAGAGGTAGGAATGATGTGTATGTTCAGGTGTAGCACTGCACAAATCAGTGGCGATACATTTGGGTATGGCTAAAGGAAGAACGGCATGAAGAACTTAGGCCACTAATTTGTAAGAGCTAAAGGAATACCTCTTAAATCTTAAGTGTAGCACTTCACTGATTTGACATAGTAGTTTAATCCTGACACAGTTGAATTTCTCATTATTGATCATTTTACATCAATCATTGTCAGTTCTGTGCATTTACTGGTTTTGCATGCTGTGGTCTAAAGGGAGTCACAATGTTCCACTAAATTATACAGACTGGTGAATATATAACTAGCCAAAGGTGTTATTCCCTTGCTTAAAATTGGATCCTAATTGTTGTGAAACATTATTATCTTCCTTCTATTCTCACCTTTGACATCAAATGTCATGCAGTGGCAGCAAAATATATGGGGAAAGAATGTGTTTTATAGAACCAGCTGTAATTCCAAAATCAAGACATACGACTTCCAATGTTTCTTTAAAAGTCCCATAAATCAAGGATATTTTAAAGACCATTACTTCCTGTTTAGGTTATATATCTGTTCTCTGGGTGCAGGCACATCTTCTCTCTGGGGGGATGGATCAGACAGCACTGGGGTGCTGTGAGATGGGCAGAGCACAGAGACTGGGTATGTGCTGAGGACACCAGCACACACACTCCTCTTTTGGCTTTCTTCACTATTCCCCTTTCCAGGGTGTTTGCTCTGGTGTAGGATGTTATCTTCAAATGAAGGAGTAGGGAGAGCACATAGTAAATAACAAATCTGCAGGTGAAGTGATTTCCCAAGTTTCACTGTCTGGTAGAGAAATTTAGTGTGAAAATGTCCAAATGTTACCTAGTGACTATTTCCAGCAGAGAACTAAAAGAGGCACTGAGAGAAAAGTCTGGTGTAAAGCCATGTGTTATACATGGAATCCTTTCCCATGTGAAATCCATCCTCCTGTTTCCATGGAAGTCACTGGGAATTGCACCCTTGATTTCAACAACAGCTACAGAGCAGGCCTAAAGCCAGGGAGGAAAAAGTAAATCCCATAATAGCAAAGCAATTGGGGAATTTTTTCACATGAAACACCTGCAATGGGTCTAGAGGGCCAGAGCCAAAGTTCACCGAAATCAAGGAAATTATCTCCATGGGCTTGAGATGTACCGCAAGTCATGTGGTTCTTATTTACACTTTGTAAATAAGAGCTTTTCCTTGGAAAAAATTTATGACTCGATCTCACTGTGTGAAGCAAAGATAGACAAGCTGCTGCATGTTTGCAAATCCCTTTTACAGACACAGGGTTCTGTACAGAAGAGCCACAAATGCATTATCTCAGTTAGCAAAAAAGCTCAGAACAAACCAGTGACCAAGCCTCTGAGGGAGTTGTCCAGGACTCGCAGCTTAAAGATGAGTGTCTGAACTCATGGTTTAATTTCAAATGGGAAACCTGTTTTTTAGAGAACCAGAGCATTTGTGTCTCTGACTGATGTGAAGATCAGCTATTCTGAGGACATATGGAGAAAGTATGAATAAGGATTTCAGGACTTAGCTCTTCAGTGTGATTTTACTCCTTTGTTTGCTTTTCAGAAAAGTTCCTAACATGAACATTCGCTAACACTATCTAGTTTTGTGTACAGTTCAATTGCACAGCCAGAAATCTTCTCAAGATGTACAGATTCTCCATTTTTTTTTCTGTTTTGCTACATTTATTTATATGTAAACTACCATGTATTCAAATCTACCTTGGCTGTCAACCATTCTGACTAATAAAGGTTGTATGTATGAATTGTAGCACTCCCTTTACCTTGCCACACTGTCAATGATTTCATTCCAGTAACAGCTAGAGAAGCTGTTGAGACAGCTGTCCAAAGTTATAGCTTTGCACCCTGGCAAGTGTCAAATGGCAACTCAGGGTTTCCCCAAAGAGGAACTAGTTCTTGCATTGCAGCAGATGTGCCTGCCCATGCAAAGCAGCCAGAGCTATGGCCGCACTTTGCAAGTCCTTTACTTAATGCAGAATGCTTGTAAACAAAATTATCAGTGTGACAAAGTGATGTAACACAGTTTTACTGGAATCCACATCCTTATGGAACGATTTCCCCCAACAAAAGGTGTGTGCAGTGAGTGGAACCATGGTGCTGCTGAGGACAACAGCAGATATCCTGAGACATCCAGCACCTCACTCTGGGGTTTTGCATCTGTCCAAGGACCAGTGCAGAGTGTCAGAAAATCTGGGTGTGCTACAAGACAGGAATATTTCTCATTAGGATGGTATCCAGTCTCTGTGACCACAAAAGCCCAAGCATTTGAAATATGGACAAAGGGCAACTGTTTTGGTTAGATGTATTCTCAAAGATCTGTTCCTTTGCTTGCTTAGGTATTAACACAGATTCACTCAAAACACCCAACAGAAAAGGCAGCAGAGACAATTTAGGTGTACCACCATGTAACTGGTTATTTAGGTAGCTTGTGCACTTTTACTCCCCTCAACAAGTTTGTGGGATAAGTCACAATGCTTGATTCAAAAAACTTCAAACATAATTGTATGTCACTTAATTTGATTGCCTGCCTTCTGTAAGAATGAATACCGATATGATTTCAGTCAAAAGTAATTACATCTCTGCCTCTTTTTAGAATAAAATCATTAAAGAGAAATGAAGAAGCACACAAAACCGAGCACAGTTAAAATTATTGATTTCTTTTTCTATGTTATAATTTCCTGTAGAAAAGAAAACAGTGTGCTGTTATGAACCAGGGAGAAAGGCCACAGATAACCGTAACCCCCTTCCTTCCCTGCACAAACTGAAGTCAGCTCACTCATCACATCTGGCTTCTCCTTTCACTTTGAGAGATGAATGGGTACAGAGTTTCATACAAGAGAACTCAGTCCTGTGTGCCACTTTCACCCATTCCAGGGTTGGGAAGGCAGCAAGATGGGACAACTGCATGGTAGCTGACACCTAAAATAGATAGACTCTGGTAAGGACATGCAATTTTCCACTGAGGAAGAGAGTCAATACATGCTAATCTTAGAATGAGTTGTGTAGGAAGGGACCTTAAATATCATTCAGTTCCAACTCCCAGCCAGGGACAGGGATGCGCCCTGTCCAGCCTGGACTTGAACACTTCAGTTGGCTGGATATGAAAATGTATTCCTTTTGTGGCAGGATGTACAGATACAGCCTTATGCTGTAAAAACAGTGTCTAGACATTTGGAAGAGAGGAGAGGAGAGGAGGCTTGGAAAAATGACCCTCCGAATTTCAACATCCTAATTAACTGCGATTAGACAAAGGGATCTGAGCAGGTATCCTCCTGCACTGACTTGCTTTGTGAGGGTTTGTGGCACGTCGGGGTATGAACACGCATCTTGTTTTCCTTTAGAAATTCAGGAGGTGTTGGCAGTCCTGCATTAGGCACAGCATTCCCTGCTCCCACAGGAGCAGCCGCTCCTGAGAGTCAGCGAGACATAACACACAGGCTCGGTTTGCGATGTGGCCGGAACTCTTCGAGAAAAGCAACCGTATCTGCAAAAGGTTAAAGAGAAATTGTCTAAAGGCACTTTGCATAAGAAAGGAGAAAAAAGGTAAGCGTCTCCTTCGAGCCGGAATCGAACCAGCGACCTAAGGATTCCCGTGAGGCGCAACCGCTACAGTCCTCCGCTCTACCAGCTGAGCTATCGAAGGGACCTGCCACTCGCCGCGCCGCCGCGCACCAAGACCGCACCCGGTTTGCCTCGCGCATGCGCACCGCGCGGCGCCTTCGGGCGGGCCTTACCGCCGGTCGCGGGGCGGGGCGGGAGCGCCGGGAGCGCCCCCTGCCGGAGGGGCGGGACGGGGCCCGGGCTGTGAGGGGAGCGCGGGAGCGCACGGGGAGTGCCGCGCTCTCGCTCTGCAGTATAGAGAACAGCGGGCACGATCATCCTGTGCGGGGCCAGTGGCGCAATGGATAACGCGTCTGACTACGGATCAGAAGATTGTAGGTTCGACTCCTGCCTGGCTCGTGCTTTTTTGCTCCATTTTCGGCGCTGGTCGCATGTTGAGAGGCCATGGTTTCACCATCCTGGCTTCTTACACTCCTTTTTTCTCTCTTTTTGTCTTCTCTTTCCCATCTGATCTCATCATCCTGACTTCGTCAGGAACCGGAGTGACAGGACAAGGAATAACAGGTACAAAATGAGAAATTCAGATCAGGAAGAAATACTTTGCTGTGAGGCTGGTGAGACACTGCAGATTTCCCAGGGAGGCTGTGGGAGTCCCAACCCTGGCAGTGTTCAGGACCAGGCCGGATCAGGCCTTGAGCAAGGACTGACCAAGCCTGAACAAGGCAAGCTCGTCTTTGTGGGAGGTGTCCCTGTCCCTCACAGGGGAATTAGGACTGGTTGATCTGTAACGTCCCTTCCAACCCCTTAGAAATCTATGATTCTATGATTTAACCCCGTTTGTCTGCCTGGTAGTGCTTTGTTCCCCAAAGCAAAACATCACTGTAGGCTTAATTTTTTCAATTTTTTTCCCCCAAATTAACCTGATTAACACACCATTACATTACATGGGGGAAAAACCTTGTGGCCCTAGGAGAGGAGCAGCGTACTCCACATTGGCCTGACAGGTTGCTCAGAGGCCCAGACCTTGGATGTTTTCAGGGAGGGGACATTCCTGTTTCAGTGTTTCATGAGCCCCACTGTAAAAAATTTCTTCCTTATATCCAGCCTGAGCCCACCCTCTTTCAGTTTAAAGCCACTACCCCTTGTTCTGTTACTACACGCCCTTGGAAAAAGTCTGTCTCCAGCTCCCTTGAAACTCCTTTAGGTACTGGAAAGTGCTCCGAGGTCTCCCGGGAGCCGTCTCTGCTGAACAACGCAAGTTCTCTCAGCCTGACTTCACGGGAGAGTCGCTCCCTACTCTCAGATCACTTTGTGTCCCTCCTCTGGCCTTGCTCCACCAGCTCCATGTCCTTCCTGTGCTGAGGCCCGTGGAACGGGACACAGCAGTGTGTGCATTCAAGTTTCCCAAAAGAAGCGGCTCATGGCGTTATGAATTAATAACTGCGGTAGCTCAATGAGTGCTGCTAACACTTGGAAGAGATGTGTGCGTGGTGCTGTGACGCTGTCTTCGCTCCTCGGCTGGGCTAAAAGATATACGAGTAAACAAGACTGAAAACCAAGACCTTTGCTTCAACAGTCAGTGGCAGAAGCCATTGCGCCACCGGCACCACGCACTTTGCCCGTCCCGACCCACCGCCGAGTGACCGAGCCCCCTTCCCGCCGCTGGGCCCTTGCGAGGGTCGGCGCTGCCAGGAGCATGCGCAGAGCCCCGCGCGGGGCGGGGCGGCGGCTTCTGCGGCCGCTGGGGGGCGGCGAGCAGGTCCCTTCGATAGCTCAGCTGGTAGAGCGGAGGACTGTAGAGGCCGTACCCTGCGGGAATCCTTAGGTCGCTGGTTCGATTCCGGCTCGAAGGAGACGCGCAATTTTGTTTCTGAACTCAATTTTTTTTCGCTCCCGCTCAGGGAGACGTTCATAGAGCCGTTTACAAACACGTGTGATACACAAGCAATTCTTTTTTTTTTTTTTTCCCCTGAGGGGAAACAAAAAAAAGAAAATATGGCAAAGAGGTGGGCAACCCTGCAGTAAATACTGAAATACGTGTTGCAGCGATGCTTTTGGACGTGCTTTGTTGTTTTCCATGATAATATTAGTTATTTTTCTATTTAATAAAACTATAATTAATTATTATTTAATGAGATTTAATAAACAATATATTATCGTAATCACAGAATTGTTAGGATTGGGCAGGACCTCTGGAGACCCCCCTGCTGGGGAAGAGTCACCTAGAGCAGCTCACTCAGGCATGCACCCAGGTGGGTTTTGAATGTCTCCAGAGAGGGAGATTCCATTACCTCCCTGGGCAGCCTGTTCCAGTTGTCTGCCACCCTCAATGTAAAGTTCTTCCTCATGCTGAGTTGGAATTTCTGGTGTTTTTGTTTATGGCCATTGCTCCTTGTCCTTTCACTGGGCACTGCTGAAAAGAGTCTGGCACTATCTTTGTAGCACACACCTCTGAGATACTTATATGCCTCAATGAGATCCCCTCTCAATTTAATAATATATATTTGGCATTGTCCTGTGTGAAGCCAAAAATAATTAAGCGTTTTTTGTTCAGTATTAGCTAGTTTTGTTAGGTTTTTTTCCCGTGGTGATCCTTTGTGTTCCGCTCTGCACAGTCTCTCCTCATTTTGCATGTTGCTTTATGTGATGCCAAACAATCTGTACTCATTGGGCTTTCTGTGATGCCAGATAATCCTTATAAATGAGGCCTGTGAGCACCTTGGCTGATAGGAGTGGATAAAAGTCCTCCACTGTCTCTTGACTTAAGGTGACAGATGTGATGTTTGGTTCTTTGGATGTGCCAAAAAGAGTGACATGGGATGTTCTAGCAGAATGTGGAGCAGAGGGAGAGGGGTCATAGAGGTCCTTACACGAAAGGGATTTAATGCTGATAGACATGGGCTTGCTTAGGACACAGTTAATAAGAGAGCCAGCACTCATACTCTGCTTTTTTCTCTCCTGTGTTCTATTGTTTCCTTTTTCCTTCAAGTCTTCTTTTCCATTACAGGTGCTACGTGGGGTGCAGAAAAACATGCTTGGCAGCAGCTCCTGGCTTGGAGAGAGTAAACGTGTCTGAAAGTGTCCAAATCTGTCTGCATAGCAGGGGGAGAATGGAAGTGAAGTTTTCTCCTTCATCAGAACCCCGAGTGAGTCTTCTCTCTGTGTGGGAGTGTTTCTCTGGGGTAGATTTCAGATATGAGAGCAAGGAAGACACACTCTCTGTGGGAATATAGTACAAGCAAGATTATCAAGAGGGAAAGAGATTTATGAAGCTCAGCAGGAGTGAGACCTGCACACTGCTTCTCCTTGTGCATTATGTCCCTGGCCCCAGATAACTCTTTATTTATTAGTATGTTTTTGTGCATGTGTATGGACACACACAGAGACACCACCAACAACCTCTTCTCCCTTCTCTTCCAGCATGGTGCAGTGTATCCCTCTCAGGAACTGCCCCATGAGAAACCCAGGCATGAAAACCTGTCTTTTAGGGAACAGGGGCATCTCAGTGAGCAGAAACTGAGGAAAGACATCCATTTCCTTAGCTGTGTGTTATCCACACAACTTTGTACTCACTAGCAATCAAATCTGAATCCACAGTCCAGAAGCACATCCCTGTGCCAATCCCTGGTGTGGGACAGGGCACAGACAATCTAGGGCCAAAGATTTCTTTTATTCCCAAGATTCACCCCTTCCAATATAAACGTCTCTAAACTCCTTGGTTCCTTTTCACTGTTTCAGGGGCAACTCCTTTCACTTCTCCTAAAGGACAGCTCACAAAATAAAAGCACACACAGACTTTCTTCAAAAGAAGGGATCATCTCCTTTTTCCCTCTATCTCCATCTCTAAGATATTTTTTCTCTCCCACCCACTCAGAAAGAATTGACATGCATGTATTTCTGTGTAAGAGTGTAATACACCTGAGGGAGAATGAAAGCCAGGAAAGGAAAAAAAAAAAACAAAACCAAAAACCCTCACAAAATGTAGACACTGGTCTCAGGACTTACTTTATGCTAAGCAACTGTTCTGCCTCTTGGGCTACGGCCTGTTACATTCATGTGACTCTTTGGCTCAGCTTCCCATTCTTTTAGGACATGCTCATGGATCTAAAGGTACTAAATGTTTTTCGCTACAGTAGCAAACTATTCAGTGCTTGCATGGTAGTGTAGCTTGTGAAATAGTTCATTTAGGTGCAAGTTATTAGTGGCAGTCACCTGCAAGTGCACAATTATTTTTGTATCTGGTCTCCAGCAAGGGCCAATAACAAGCTGTGTATGTACGGTCTATTCAATCATTGGTATCACTTAATAATGAAAGATGCCAGAGATTACAGAAACCCCAATCATACAACATTTCACTCTGATACACTGGGTTGGTTACCAGAGTAGGGCACTTCAGGCAAACAGAGGGATGAGATGGTTTTAAATAGCCTGATTGGTACAGGGGGGACACCTGCTCCAACTGAAAGGAAATTCAGTCCTATCTTGTAAGAAAAGGTTTGTTTGTATTTCAAACAAAAGCTGTCCCTTTAGCTGGAGAAAGGGAAAACAGAATAAATCTCATGGGAGTATGAGGGTAAAAAATTACAGTCTTCCTGAAGGGTTTCAAAGGAGAGATGGTGAAAATGTTCCTGCACAAGGTGTTTCCTGATGGATGCAGTTTGAGATATGTGGCACATGCATAGACAAGATGTTCTGCTGATTGCAAAGGTGGGAAACCACTGGAAACAAGAGAGCACTTTCCAGATTTTGTTAGTACTGAAACTTTATTATTCCTTTATTGAGGTACTCTCTGTCAGTGTAATTATCTTGAATATTGTAAACACATGCTTCTTTTTGTACCCACTCTTCACCTGACCTAAGTGGGATTTCAGGGTCACCCAGCTATCACTCAACTATCAGCAGCTCTCTCAGCTCACATCCTGGGCACTTAGACATGATTTTTATCTCCTCAGGACATTCCCCTGCCCTGTTTCAGCAGGAGGAGTTGGATAAATGATCCTCCAGGGTCAGCCAAGCTGGAGCATGACAGTGGAAAACTGGAAGATGCTGGAAATAGACTTGAATGTTGGAGGTTCCCAGTGGGGTTGGGAAATAGCTGTGTAATAAAATCTTTTCAAAAATAAGTCTGTTTGGAGGTGGAGTTGACCCAATTGAAAATTCCCACAGATGCTGAGCAGGATGTGTGGGTATCAACATAAAGGAACACAGACTCACATCTCTAGCTTTTGAACCACTTGCTTTTAATTTTTTTAATTATCCAAGCTTTCCACCTATGCACAGGGGGAACCTCGGGGAACACTACGGTTAGTAAGGTGATAAGGAGTATAAAACTGAAAAAAAAGTCGAGCCAGGCAGGAGTCGAACCTACAATCTTCTGATCCGTAGTCAGACGCGTTATCCATTGCGCCACTGGCCCCCCACTGTTGGTAGTGCCCGATGAGGGCACTCCTGCATAGTCCCACAAGGACCCCAAGTGACATCCCCTCCGATCCCCAGCGCCATCAAAATACAGAGGTTGCACAGTGGAAATCCCAATATCTGTGTCCAAGCTCCGTATCTGATGTTGCTTCACTGCGGTGAAGAGCTTTGCAAGTGCAACCTGAGAATAAGTCCAATTTTGTCACCCCCTGCAATATCTCTGCTGAAAGGAAAACAGGAAAAACATCATAATATCATCCAGTTCCCAAATTCTGGCAGATGTCATGCCCCTTCATTCTTAAACCCTGGTCTCCCTGCCCCTAGCAGCCATTTGGGCCAGCAGAGCCTGCCTGTTCCCCTGGTGTCTGGAGGGGGAATCCCAGCTGGTGGGAGAAGGAGGCGGGATCTGATGCTTCTATGGTTCTGTAGCAGATGAGCCCTGTAGCTTTCACTCCACGCCTGGTCCTGCCTCCGGGAAGGACCCCAGATCGGACAGACAGGGCCTTCGGGGCAGGGACTGGCACAGAGCTGATCTGCTGCGAGGGATAAGGGCATTTCTGGAAGCAGTCAGACAGCATCAGCACCTCGTCTTCCAGGCAGCACTCATGCCACTGTCACATCGATACCTCTCCCGTTACAACACGCCTGACTCACATCTGCACGTTGGTTCCTGCCCCAGTCTCTGAATTACTCTTGGTCTCTACCCCGTAATTTTTTTCCTGAAGCTCAGCTGCCAGAGACGATGCTCTTTGAACTGTCCAAACAGGCTTTGCCTCTGAATTCATACAGAGCATCACATTGGTGCTTCACAAAGGTGACCAGTGTCTGGGTGACTGTGGTCTTGGTCAATTGATACACTCCACAAAGGCCACAAGGTCCCAGAACTTGTTTTCCAGTTTTTACACATCAATCACAGGCAAAATAGGTTTTGCTTTTCCAAGAAGAGTCGGGTATTTATGACATTTTGGATTCAGCTTCCAGACCTCTTGCTGACACTTGCTGCCTGCTTTTCTGAGCCCTTTGCTTACCTTGTGGCAGTCAAATATGTTCATCCATCATTGATAATAACTTGGTGTCTGTGAGCTGCAAGCTTCTTTCCCACGGTAGCCTTTGTTTGATGTTTGAGTTCTGGCATGACACTTGTCCATTCACGCTTCCATAAACAGGTCTGTACCAGAGAGAGCCAGGATACTGGAAGAAAACTCTGTGTATTTAGCCCTAGTTTCATTAGGCCAATGAAAATCAAACCAAAACAGTTAACCAGTGTTGCACATTAGGGAGCTTGGTAAAGAACATGAATGGCTCTTTTTTCCATTCCTTAGAAGCAGGATGGGATTCGTGCAACCTGCTGCCATGGAAAATGCTGGGAGCTGCTGGAGTCAGACATTAATAACCACAGCCCTATTTGAACATGCATTGCTACTGTGCCTTCCTGGTAGCAGTGATTTTGCCTGACCACTGTGATAAATGACAGCTTTTGGCTTGACTTGCTTGTGAGTGCTCCTTCAAGTCATGGACTATCTTGTGGGATACTGAGGATATCATGCTCTAGATAACAATAAGGAAGTTGAGGATGATGTTTGAAAGGAGTATGAGCCAGTTTGGGAGCTCTTTAGTCCAGAGTAAAGAGGTCCCACTTCTCCTCCCCTCTTATCTACTGCTCTCAACTACACATCTTGCCTTGTCCTAGCTCCAGTTGTCTGTAGTCACTCCAGGCACCTGAGTCACTTGATAAGCCAACAAGGTGGGTAATTTTCCAATGGTCAGTGAAGTGAATCAGCTCAGATGGTGCTAATGAGGGACCAGACCTTGCAGTCAGGGCCAGCACAAGGTAAGTGTGAGGCCCAGGCACCCCTATCCTGCTGGCCAGGGCAGCTCAGTCTCTTGCATGTGCTTGCCAAACTGCAGCCTGTAGGAGGAGTGTTGTGCTGAGGTAATGAAGCAAAAGACATGGGGTGGGAGCAAGGAGTGAGAAGTGGGGAATGTGTTCAGTAGGTGAGCGGTAGAGCCACTGTCTGTGTCCACAGACAACTCACTTTAGACCTGTTATTTCCAATCTCTCTTCATTTTCGTCCTTGCTCACTTTGTGCAGGTGCAAGTAAGGTCAGTAGTAAAGATGAAGCCAAATTCTTCCTGACTGCCTCAGGCTGGTACAGGGGGGTAAACTGAGAGGAGCAGATCCTTCATAAGCAAAGACTTGCAAATAGCTTCTCTCTTACAAATATGGTCTTTTGCCTCTGTAGTAACCAAAAAATCCCACAAAGTGAATGAAGGGGTGTTCTGCATATCAAAACAGCTGCATCATGGTGTCTGGCAATTCAGAAAGCAGGACCCAGTGAGATGAGCCCTGCTTGAACCACAGAGAGGGCTGCAACCACACTAATGGTTTGAGACAACACCTTGTTCAAGTAGCAAACAATTCAGCTGCAACCAGAGCTGGGAATTCAGCTTAGTGGACCAATAAGGGAGTGAAAACATGTAAGAGCTAGAAATGAGAAGGGGCAATACACCTCTAGAAGACACTTCTCCTTGCCTGACTATTGTCCAGGGGAGAGCACGGAGGCTGCAGCTGAAGGAAGGGACAATGCTTTGGATATTTGCACACAATGCTGTGGATATCATGGAGAACAAGCTGGCAACCCAGAGTGCTGGTACGGTGCCCCAAGCTCTACGTGGAGTTTTACCACATCCTTTGGCAAGGAACAAGTCATTAGTATCCAATTACGCTGAAATCATACTTAATGCAAGACAGGTTAAGACAAAAAGAAAATAAAAACATATAATCACAGTTGCCAAGACAGATAAACTTATAAAAGAGGTAGGTGGGGAAATGAGAGAAAACCAGGCTTCAGTTACTGCCTTTGAAGATTAAATCAGCACGGCTATTCCCTCATATCCAGGCATTTTGCTGCAGGCCCTCCTGATACAGTAAGGAGTAGGCAGCCTACCTTTCTCCACACCTTATGCCTCAGGCTGTGTTGACCAAGAAGCTTTTCCTTGTGGAGGAAAAAAGCACTTTTCACGTTCTTAAAAAATTTCTGCTAAAACCCCAAATTCTTCCAATCCTACGAATTTCACTAATTTGCTATAGAGCTCTTCCTATTTCTTCCCTATTCAAGAGACAGGATGGCCTTTCCTCTTGGCAAAAATAGGAATGATTTCATTCCTTTAGTATTACCTGGCCAGCTAACAATACCTCGGCTCCAGTGCTAAGCCCGAGTGCCGTAATGGGACAGGCACTGGCTTGATATCTCAATGCCACCATTTTTCTCTTTTTTTTTTTCCTGTAATAATATAAACAGCTCTTCTTTGTCCTTCCTGCTATCATTATTCTGGTGGGCATACAGCAAAGTGTGTGAGCCTAGTCAGCCTTGGTTTGGAGGGGTTATGCTGCTTCAAGCTAGTGCTGGGAATAGAAGCAAGGGGAGCAGTCCCTGTCTGCTCAAGCAGAGGCTGCTCCCTGACTTGTCTTTTCAGAGAGAGGGCAAGACGGTCCACCCCTTCATGGAAGAGGATAAAGGAGGTGAAGGTTGATGTGGGAAGGATGAGAAGCAGGTTGCTGTGGTGCTGTGAAATAGCAGAGGAGGAGGAAGTATTGTGCCTGGCTTGAGAAATCCGTTTTAAAGGACTTGTTCAATGCAGAGGACATCCTGGGACTTACTGCTGTGCGTGCACACACAGTCTCCTTCCTTATCCTCTTGTGCCTTTTCCCCTTTGCATCTTGCACTTCCTTCAGCAAACATTCTCCTGCCAGTCTTACAAAGTGGCCTCACACAGGGACCACACAGACATACCCATTAGCCAGCTGGCAGCACAGTTTCCTCTCTAAACTCCCTAAACTAGAAGGAAATGCTTCAGCACCTTTCTGCCTTCCTGCATGGCTCCTCCAGCATTTGGGGTGGAGGGAGGGGTAGGGATAACACCAGGCTTGGGCCAGAGACAAGAGGCTCTCCTGCCTCCTACATGCTGAACATGCTTCCCTCAGAAAGCTGTAAAGTGAGGGAAAGGCTGAAAATGAGAACACCAAGATGAAGAAAGGTGAAGCTTCCTGCTCTCCGCATTGGCTCCTTGAGATGCTCTATTTTTACATTTCCATCTCCATGTACCTTGTGAGGTCAGATGTAAAGAACATTTCACATGGGAACATGTTAACAAGTCAACAGAGAAAGGATGAGAGAGTTGGCACCTTCTTCCTGCCTGACTGGATGATGCCTGGCTCGTTAAAGAGACATACTTCCCTGAAAGGGAACGATGGATGACTTCAGTTCTGGGAATGAGCATCCTGTCTGGACACATTCCAGGAGCCCAAGGAACCAGCTATGAGACCTGACATATCAGGAGAACCCCAGTGAATGCAACCTGAGACATTGCATGCAGAGGAGGCTTCTAAGGAAGTATTGCCCCTTCTCAGGGCAATCACCTGAATACTGATGATGGGTGAGACGTCTTGCCAATTTAGATCAGCAAGGATAGGAGTCTGCATAGGTTTTTTTTTTAAGTATTCCATAAATATAATCTATTTTGGATTGATATTAACGGATTTGTCGTGGATTAATTATTTATTTCCATTCTTACTTAATCTCTTCTGGATTAGTGGGATTTCAGTGTTACTGATTGCTTGCTGACATTGCTAGGTGAAAGTGACAGTGAACTGCTATCCTGTGGCCACCAAGCTCATGTCAGGCTCCTTGCCATGTTCTCTGGAATGCTAAAGGTTGGTGATAGCCATGCCTGCTCCATTCTGTCTGTAGGAATGAGGTCCCTGGTGAGTACCTCTGATGAAGGTCAGGGATGGCAGAGGCATCCTCTGCTGGCAAAAGCAGCTGTGGGCACTGCCATGGAATGGGACAAAGGCTCTGGGCATGACACCAGAGGTTCCTCAATGTGTCTGTCAGGGGTCCAATAAGAAGTTTAGTGATGAGTAGAAATCTTCCTCCCCATGCCAAAATCCCTCTCCTTTGAACTGGAATTAAAACTAGTTACTAAGGATTACTCTGAAAGCACTGCAGCCCTCTACCCTGGGAGCTGCGCTATCAAAAGATGAGAGATGCAGTCTCAAGAGAAACTCCCAGCAGGATCCTGCAGCAGCTCCAGTCCCAGCAGCATGATGGCAAGTAGCAGACGCACCACTGTGGGATATGGGGAACCAAGGCCTAAAAGGTGCCTTGAATACAAATTTCTGCACAAACCAATGCTGCTGCAAAGCTGTCAGCTTGTTGTGAAGTGCTTCATAGCACTGATTTGGGACAGAAATAGCACCAAGGCCATACTACGTGGGTAACTGGAAGAGATGTGATTTGTAGTCTATTCTTACATAAAACTATTATGACCCCTCTCATGTTTGCATTACAGGCTTTGGAATTATCAGAAGCATCAGAACAAGGCTGTGTACTACTCCAGCTTGTCACCTCTCACCTCTCACCTAAGGATTCCCTGAAGTAGGATTGTCTGCACAGGATAGAGATGAGGGGAGCTGATCCCACGGCATTACAAAAAGAGCAATGTAAGTGACATGAGGAAGCAAAATTTGCAATAAGCAGATCCATCAGAGGCTCTGTCTTTACACCACCTCTCCTTGCTTGCAGGTTTCATTAGAAGTGCAGCTCTAAATGCTGTGACAATGGAAATGCACAGCAGGTCTGGCACTGATCCTATGCTCATTTTTGCCACCACATTCCAGCCCTCCCTGTGCGCTGCATATGCCTGTTCTCTTCCCCACTTGTCTTCTCCTGACCAAAGGGTGACAGGGGATGTATGGTCAGTAGTGCCCTGTTTTCCCAGCTTCTTGACTACAGTGGTGGGACAAAGGAGCACATTTGGCTCACAGCAGAACACTTTCCCTCCTATGCTGGAGCAGCCTCCCTCAGTGCTGATGGCTGGGGTCACCCTTCAGGCTGATGACGAGCTGTGTTGGCTGCATCAGAGGGAGAATTTTGGAAGGAGAGGAAGACAGCCAGCCCCAACTCTTTGTCTTCCACACAGATCATGGTATCAGATCATTATGGTGCTGTGTATTGCCATAGTTCAATATGAGCTATTGGTTCATATTGCCCAGTCCTGACTGCAGAGGGTAGAACTGCATAGTGAGAGATGTGCATCCTCAGTAAGCATAGGCAAAAGACTAATCTTACTGCAAAGCTGTCCCCTCCTTGGCAAGGTCAAAGCCTTTTAGGAGACACAAATATCTGAGTTATTCTATGGTGTAAAGATTTGCTGTCCACCCTTTCTTCCCTTGCATTCCCTAAACTCTGCCAGAATCAGAAGGGCTGAGTCCTAGGGAAGAGCCTGGTGTGGGGAGAGGGTGATGCAACACCACGTGTGTGGACATGGGCCGACGTGCTTGAGATGCTTCCTGAGGTGATAATTCAAAAGGACATTAATGCAATAAACTGCTGCTTGGTACAATGAACACAATGTCACAATGGATGCCATTCCCAATCATAGCTAAAAGTGCCTGGCTTGAAGGCTTTTCCAGCTGTTTACCTTGCAAATGGCTGCATCTCTCTCTCAAATGCTGTGTTCCCCTATGCTCACAAAAATCTCATGTGAAGGAGTGGGTGAAAGAACTTGGCTGGAAAATGGCCAAAAGGGAAACTTGGTCTTCTTATCTGTTTTTCAAAAGGAAAGAAAAAGGCATTGGTACTCAGCAATGAAGAGTCATGCTAATTTTGCTGTATGCCTTGAGAGCATTTGCAGGACATATAGGAAAAGGAAATAAAAGGAAAACAGAAGAATTTGAAAAAAAACGCTAAAGAACATTTGTTACCTCTGACACCAGTCACTTGATAAACAGACACTTCACTGGTTCTGGTAGCAACTTACTGTGTGAAAACCTTCCTGCCCCCACACACAGTACTTTTGTTTTGCTGTAATATGGAAATATTTGGCCCTTTATCTTCAAGCACTGAATCTCTATTCTGTCCTGAAAGAATGACCCTCAAGATGGGGGTGGATGAGAACATAACCTAGACCATCCTGGGGAGCTGGGGTGGAGTCTCAGCAGGTCTCTGATGTGGTATAAAGTTTGTGCTGAGTATAAACTTAAAATCAGTCTCTCCTTTCAACTACGGACCTGAGCATTGTCCTGGAAAAAAAATATCCGCAGTCCTCTGCTCTGCCAGCTGAGCAATGGAGAGTATACTGAAATAGCATCAAGAGTGGCTTATGTCAAGCAGGCCAAGGCTAGGGAGAAACCTGACACTGGGAATGAGCTGTATCCCTGTGAAGTGATGAGCTGATGCCAGCTGGGAAGCCTGAGCTGGATCTGTGCTGTGAAACACAAGTCCCTCTTTACTGAACATCACTCTCCTTTCCTACTGACAGGGCTGGGGCTGCAACAGTGGGGTTTGGAGTGCTCTGGCCTGTTAAGTCCAGGGCAGAAATCAAATCTGTCACCCAGTCAAAATTCCTGTTGTTAAAGCTCTGCAATAACTCTTTCCTTAAATTCTAGTATGCTTAGGAGGTCCCCTAGCACTGCCCCTGCTGTGCCACCTCTATTCCTTCCCACTGCCACAGCACCGACTCCTGCACTCCAGAGTCAAACATCCCTGGTATTCCACAAAATGCAGGTAACTGGGGAGGATTCACCATTCCTACCTTTCTGCTAGTAGGGGAGACATTGAGCCATGATTTACAAACAGGCTCTCATGGGATGCTGTGATAGTAAAGGAGAGGGGAAAGGGTCAGGCGTACTTTTGAAAAGCAGAGGGTTGTGTTAAAATAGTAAAGTACTTGGTTGCTTACTCTTCAAAAGGAAATGGGATTTTCCCACTTTTCTAACTGGTGTGCTCTCCCCTTTTTCTAACTGCTTTTGTTTTACTTATATTCTTTCTTCCTTCATGTCTCATTTTCACTGCAGGGTATGTTTGGGGGTGTGGAAAAGCAAGCCTGTTCCTGTTATCGGTGAAACTTGTCCCTAGCCCTGGAAAGGACCTATTTTTAGGTAGACAGTAGTGCAGTGCTATTCCTTTCCCACGTGCAATACTTCCTTCAATCCTTTGGACATACTTTTATGCCTTGACTGTGAAATACGGATCTCTTCCTAGCAGGGGAAGGGATGAGGGCTTGGGAATCTTGGCATTTGTAAAGTTTCATGTGGTTTGGGGAGATGCTGAACTGTTTATCTCGTGTTTGTTATCCTACAAGGCTCACTGATACTGAGACTTCAGACAATACAAATAATTGCAAGGAACATAATAAATGCCTCATGTTAATCACCTCACAGGGTCACCCTGCCTGCCTGTAGGGTATGGCCTGACCACCTTTCTCACCCTGATCTTGAGGACTATGAGGAAACCAGGGCTTTCTTTCAGGACAGCTTTGTTTCCCTGTGTCACCTAAAGTTGGGTGACAGGTTCATGCTGGCTTGCTGACACTGTTGGAGGGCAAAAGGAAGCCAAAGGATCTTTCTTCTTCTCTCATGCAGACAGGTGGGGCAGTGACCTCATGTCTTGGTGTCACAATGATGGCAGAACTACAGCATGCAGGAATGAGTCCTTGATGCAGTTTGTCCACAGACTCTCACTGTTTCAGGGTCTTTTAATCCAAATCTCTGAAGTTTGTCTGCTATAATTTATGTTGGTACCACTGATTTATTTGGAACAGAAGTTGCTATTTAAATCACATTCCCTTTTATCCTGTGTTTCTCCTGGTTTGGAAGGTTCTTGAACGTGGATAAGCCCAGAGAAAGCTGCTTTTGAGCACAGTTCAGCTCAGGGTCATGTCCATCCTCTGTTCAAAAGAAAAGGGCAGACATCATCCCTCTGTCTGGTCCTTGTAGCTTGTCCCTGAAATCTCATATCCCATACATTTGATGTGCTCCCAGTGACTCACCCTTGGAAATGCTTTGAGCTTTCCTCTTCAGCTGTGATTTCATATGTGGAAAAGAAAGTTCCTAAAGATGTCATTATCTTCTATGCTGGTCTTTGTTTTCCTGGAGATCTGAAACCAGCCCTCAGACTGTTTTTAGAAGGTCTCCAAATACTGACCGCATATGGCCTGTCATCACATATGAGGTACACAAAGACAAATATATATATGTATGTGTTGAGTGGAAAAAATGTCAGTCTCAAAAGGCAACTGTTTTTGAAAGCACTTGTCTCTGTTGCAAAGGCTCTCTTTGGCTGCATAAATTGAGTCACACACAAGGGTAGTCTCAGTGTTTATCATGGAGTGTATATCGATCACAATAAAAGCATGAAATACAAAATATAATTTGAAGTTTGCACTTGTATAGGTAGGAGGGGGCTTCATCTTATAGCTGACTTGTTGACTCAGTAAGTTGTTGCCAATGTAAGTGAAATCCGAGTCTCTGCAACATGCTGGCTGTAGGTGGGAATGCTGGTGCTTGCCACACGCTCTTGAGGGACTGCTCACAGCAGGGTAAATGGGCACAGAAAAAAGGTGAGATGGATGGAGCGCCTCCCCTAGCCTCCCCGAGCAATGCTTAGCTAAAAATGCAAATCTTTTCAGCCAGAACAACAAGCAGTTAGCAGTATGGGAAGAGGGGAAGGATGCATCGTCATTTTGCCCTAAGTCTCACATTTGGGTGAGCAGAATTGGAGACGGCAACCTCATTTTTGTTAGGATGTTGTATTGCTCAGGCACCCACCAGTCCTGTCCTCTTCCAGCAGCTGGGCTATTGTGGGAAGCCTGCAGGTGAGTCCCACCAACCTCAGGAGTGTGGAGAGCTGCTGGAGGCAGTGAGGTGGGGGTGGGTGTTGATCCCTGCCCAGGGAATGATGGGCAGATCTCATCTGCTTTAGGCAGCTGCCAGTGTAGAGGTCTGCCCACTCCTGGGCTGGGTGGCAGGGTGCTTGCTCATCCCCCAGGACAGGCAGAAGGTGGGGTGGCAGCAGGCCAGGATACAGTCACCCCATGGACTGGGATGCTTCTCACCACCCACCATGTCCAGGACGGGATGCCTGGACAAGGAGCCTGCTCCTTGCAGAGTCTGCTTTGTCCCTGCAGGCTTGTTGGGGAAGCAAATCACGTGGGAGTGTATTTTTGACAGCATCCTCTGGCCAAAATATGATTTTTCTCTTTGTTTTCCAGTCATGCAAGAGAGCCACAGGATTGATTTTCTGAGTGACACACAAGAGCTTCACAGCTCTCGTACAAGATAAGAGGTTGCAGAGGGGAATTCTGTGAACGCAAAACCCAGAGATGTTATAATGGCATTGAAACCTGAACCTGGACATCACTCAACCTCTCCTTCCTCCTCCAAATCCCTCTCCTAAACCCACTGCTTTGCAGCCAGCTTTCCAGGTTCCAGGCCATCAGTCCACAGGCTGCAAGCTGTTATTCAGCTGCAAAATAGAATAGTTAGAAGTAATGTCTGTAAAAACAAGCCTATCTTTAGGAATTAGTGTTCTGGTTATGTCAACAAAGCCAGGTAACATTCCCAGACAAGCAATATGGGAAAAAAAATTATTCTTGGTGATGGTTGGCAGACATCCAGAGTTTCTGTCCAGAAGGGGTGTTGAAGCAAGTCCTCTTGCTCTTTGTTTGTCCCTTGAGAGATGGCTTGACTTGGTGACTCTTCAGAGGTGGACAGCTGTGTATGCTGGTGGTTTTTCCCTGCAGGACTGGAAGAGGGGGAAGAGGAGGCGGAGAGGGCTGCCAGGGAGAGACAGGAGGGTGCCAGGCTCTTTCTCAGTGCGAGTTCTTTGAAACTTATCCTAAGTAGTCCCTGCTGAAGACCAGCTGCTGGGTCTTCCTGTTTCTCCTCAGCGTCTTGGACTTGGCTCTTCCTCCTTGTTGCAGAGTGGTCATGCAATGTGCGGCTTTCCTGTCACTTCTCATCCTGCTTTTGCAAGTGTGGTCAAGCCTCTGCATTTCTTTACCTATAATTTACTGCTGTGGTTCACAGTATCTTGTAAAAAAAACGTTTACTAATTTTTCACATGTCTGGACTACATGTTCCTGCCAGAATAATATTTCAGCTCAGGCATGGTTGCAAAAGGTGCGTTTATCTTTATTTTGTTGACTTCTCTTTTTGGTTGTTCATTACCTGTTCCATGTTAGCATGCCTCAGCACACAGAAAGGGGAAAACCAGCAGCGCACTGTCCCTCACCTTGTTGCCACCAGATGTCCTCTGCAGATACATCAAATGTTCCGCTCAACCAGTTAACAGAAGGCTTCTGGGGGTTTCCATGGGTAAGTGTAAACTCACCAGAATCACATCCCAGAGGCACATTACACCCTGAGAGGTGCCTCAGTTCATTCTCCATAGGGCCAGCATAGCTTTTTTTTCATGCCATGAACACCCCCTTCCCTACATAAGCATATTCAGGTGTTTTTGTGTGCTGACATTTCTAGCCTTCAGCTTTTCCCTCCAGAATTTCTCTGTTTCTGCCTGTGCACTGAAGTGGAAGTTCCTGCCCTGTCAGATGAGGACGGCTTTCCTCATCTAACTCAGAGCCCCTTATTGAAGCAGCTGTGCAAGGGGCAGCTGACTCAAAGTTAGGAGGGCAAGAATGAGGCATTCAGATTCCTCCAGATGCAAAAGTCACCTCTGACCCAGCCATGGAGAGGAGGGAAAGAAGAGAAATATGTTCTTGCTGCTGCCAGGGAAGGCTCCCTGCCAGCCCTGCCAAGAGCCCCAGCTGTCCACAGCTCAGCTGTCAGAGCAGCTTCTCCCAATGGACTCCAGGCTCTTGTAGCTGGCAGTCAAAGCAAAGGTGCAGTTTCAAGTGGGTTTAACTAAGCTATCACTAATTTCCCATGAATGCAAGAGTTAGAAAAATCGATTAGTTTCTATGGGACTGCTGATAAATGTGTGTAAGCTTACGCAGGGGAATTTCCAGCTCACTGGGCTGCAGATGAGTACAGGAGTTCACTCAAACACTTAAGAAGCATGTGAGGCACTGAAAATAAAATAGTCAATAATACGTTTAATTTAATGTTATTTATTGCAATTGCATGCAGATGATAGTATTCATTTTCAAGTGGAAATCCATGAAGGCCTTCACTTTTATATTTTCCTGAAGCGCACAGTTTCCAGACTGGTGTTGCATGCAGAGTGCCAGCCCTGTTTTAGAATTGGGGTCTGCCCCTGGAAGCACAGGCCACTTACTCAGCTGCTCTGCTGCATTTTTCAGATGCAAGCCCAGTCATAAGGAAGAAAAAACGTTTGAGGTTTCTACAAGACACTGACCTGAGAAAGTATTGTAGTTATTGATTAAAAGAGAAGAAAATACTCTGATTACATGTACAGTACGGTGGCAAAGTGATTTTATACAGTAATGCAGGGACTTTGGCTTAAATTTGAGGATGAGATATTTATTGCTTGTACAGTTGTGTGATAAATTATTGGCAAGTAGAAGCACAGATGGCTTTCCCTTAAGATCAGGCATCACATGTCACAAATTATCTGGGAAATTGTCATTTTAAAAATAACTCTGGAACAAGTGCCAAGCTGAAAGGGATATCAGTGTCTAATAAACAGATATAAACACAGCAGTGCCCAAAACTAAAATATATTTGAATTAAACTATCAGAGAGAGTGCATATACAATTAGTACCTATTCTCTAGCAGCACAAATGAAAGCCTTTCACACTGTATTTCTTCCGTTTCTTTCTCAACAGGAAATTCAAATATTTTTTTTCATG
Source organism: Eopsaltria australis (assembly GCA_034509425.1). Classification (NCBI taxonomy): domain Eukaryota; kingdom Metazoa; phylum Chordata; class Aves; order Passeriformes; family Petroicidae; genus Eopsaltria; species Eopsaltria australis. Next base: position 1,919,781 of record JAVTVJ010000144.1, on the reverse strand, counting down.
CATATTTAACCTGCCCATGGAGTTAATGGCACGAATAGTCATGTTAGATTTTTATGTTACACTCCTAAGACCAAGAAGAAACTTAAGCACAGTTACAGGCAGACAATTTTGTTTGTCTGGTTTTCCAGGTGGTAAGACCTTTTCATCCTGAAGTGCTCAAGCTCCAGAGCAGCCATAGCTCCTATTGTCCTCTCCAGTAACCAGGTGTATTTCACACCTTGGAATGGTAGGATCCTGGAGCCTGCCAATGCACATTACATCCTGCCTCTCACGGCCACGGCTGCTCACTCACAACAGAGCATTTATTGTGCTGCAGGATGTGACTGCGCAGGCTGGGGCAGCCCTTCGCTCTCCATTGACCTGCAAAGATAAGGAAAGGGAGCGGATGGCTTTTGCTTATCACTCCCCCAACTCCTCAAGGGGTGAAGGCTGCCATGTGTGAGTGAGGAGAGCCAGGGCCTCTCTGGCCTCCCCCCTCCCCTGGCAGCCGTCACCTGTCCCAGCCTGTCGTGCTCTCACGCGCATATATGGGCACGGCAGGAGGGCAGCTCGTGACGCAGCGCTGCTAAAAACAGCCCTGCTCTGCTCAGCCCCTCGTTCAAACAATGTCCTCCGGCCCGAGCAGCCCAGAGAGCCTCTGATCGCAGCACAGCCTTGGACTTACTTCAAGGGAAATTGACCCCACATCTCTCCACAAGGCTGTGGCCCTGAGCATATGCCCCAGGAAAAGCTAGGGATGAGCACCTCCCTGAGCTACAAGTCATTCTCCAAAGAGCAGCAAACTATGGATAACCTGGAGAAACAGCTGATCTGCCCCATCTGCTTGGAGATGTTCACCAAGCCAGTGGTCATCCTGCCCTGCCAGCACAACCTCTGTCGGAAGTGTGCCAGTGACATCTTCCAGGTAGGTTTCTTCCCACGGAGAGCTCTGCTTCTCAAGCAGCACTGGCTGGAATGAATGGGAAAGTAGGTTTTTTACGTGTTTTGGTAGATTAATTTTAACAGCTGCTGAGACAGGGTGGGGGGAGTGACTTAAGGCCAAAGTTGATGTATCTGGGGGCCAGGGTTGAGCTCACAGCAGGTGAAAGTTCCACCAGCTGGCTGTGGTGAATGACCAAGTGTGAGCTGAGGGACTGGCCCCTCGCCCAGCAGTCACCAGGTGCTTTCCCAGGGGTGACACATCGGAATTACCTTCTCATTGGGCATGGTGACAAATGGTTTCCTACCATTTGGTGCTTTTTGTAAGAGGCTTTCACGGTTTTTCACGGTCATACCCCCCTCTCCTTGTGGTGCTTGGCAAGAACAGGCCTCCAACCCCTACCTGCCGACCCGGGGAGGTACCACTGTGGCGTCGGGAGGCCGCTTCCGCTGTCCCTCCTGCAGGCACGAGGTGGTCCTGGACCGGCATGGCGTCTATGGGCTGCAGAGGAACCTGCTGGTGGAGAACATCATCGACATCTACAAGCAGGAGTCCACAAGGTAACAAGGGAATGAATGTGTGTCCTTCAGAAGACACACGTGAGGTTGATTTAGTCATTTTGTCTCTTGGAAAAGCAGAAAGGAATTGTGCCATCATGCCTGACTATCTGCTGCACAATTAAGTCAGCTCTCACTGAGGACAGAAAACCATATCTGAAGAGATGCTGAGCTTCCCTGTTTCTACTGACAGCAGATGATTAGGCCGTATTTATTCATGTAAGCAACACTCACCTGTGCAAGCAAGACCTTGAGGTCAGCACAGCTACTCACATGGTGAAGGGAAAAGTATCTTGGTTAACATAATTTATTGCAAAAACAGTCCAGACAATTCTTATTTCTCTTTAACCTGTGCATTCTCATGCTAAATAAGGGAAAGGATTTAAAATCTTATTAGAAAATCCTGAGGTACACGCAGTGTAAACAAGAAAGCTGCATTCACACAGAAGGTACCCTGCATCATAATGCCAAATGAAAATTCTGTTAAAAATATCTCCATTCCTGTCAGTTTGGGATGTGAACTTATGAAATCAAGTCTTATTTAGGAGTTCATAAAAGAGAAGGAATAGCTGTAAACAATAAGTATCAGAGCTGTGTGGCTGTACACAAGAATTAAGACCTCAGGGCAGAGGAATGGGTTAATTCTAAAAAAGTAAGATTACTCCTGAATGGTAATTTCTTGCATTTGATGTGTAATGAATCTGGAAACAGAAAAATGTTTTCTCATCTTTATTTCCCTGGGATGGGTTGGATTCATGGTACCACTGTGGAGAACTTAGCAGGGGGACAGGTGAAGGAGATAATCCTCTCCCTCTACTCTGCTCTTATGATACCCCTGGAGTACTGCATCCAGCTCTGGAGACCTTAGCACATCCTGCTGGATGCTGGAGTGAGTCCAGAGGAGAGACACAAAGATGCTCAGAGGGCTGGAGCATTTCTCCTCTGAAGAAGTTGGAGTTGTTCAACCTGGAGAAGCGAAGGCTCAGGGGAGACCTTAGAGCACCTTCCAGTACCTAAAGGGGGCCTACAAGAGTGCTGGAGAGGGACTTTTGACAAAGGCATGAAGTGATAGGACAAGGCTTTAAACTGAAGAGAAGTAGGTTTAGATTAGATATAGAAAGATATTCTTCACTATGAGGGTGGTGAGGCACTGGCATAGGTTGCCCAGAGTGGATGCTCTATCCCTGGAAGTGTTCAAGGCCAGGATGGATGGGGCTTCACACAACCTGGGCTAGTGAATGCTGTACCTGCCCAAGGTAGGGGCATTGGAACTAGATGATCTCTCAGGTCCTTTCCAACCCAAACCATTCTATAATTCTGTGATTCTGTGATGAAGTCAACCTGGCCCCAGGCCACCAAGCAAGGACCTCTTATCCAGGGAAGCCCTTTTTTTTGTTACCAGCATGGATCCTTAGAGTTGGTTTTGTATGGCAAGGTGTTTTGTTCACCTGGAAGGTGTAATCCTGGCCATGCTCCCTGACAGTCTTCTGATCCCACCACAAGAAGGAGCTGGGTTTCCCAGGGACGGTGAGATAGCACCCCTGGTGCAGGTGGACACAACCAACAGAACTCAGTCCCTGGGATGGCTGAGGATGCTTCCTCCAGCAGAGGAGAGGGCAGTCACCAGCAGAGAGAATGTTTTGGAGCCTGACAGTGGCTTTGGTTACTCTCAGCTGTCTGAATCTCTCTGAGGGCTGTTGCAGCTGGGCATAGGTTGGAGCTCCAAAGCACTGGAGAGCACGAAGTCGGCTTAAAATTGTCCTTTCTGCTGCCCTTTGCGCTCAGTGCCAAGTAAAGGTCAGTTATCCCTGTGTGTGTCATTGATACTCAAATATTATTTTAGTCAGGGAAATCTCAGGGGAAATGAATCAACAAAGCTGCAATGGTGGACTTTGCTTTTGGTTGTCCTGGGTTTGCCAAATAAGCTGGACATGTGTGGCCTCATATCTTCCTTGGTTTTGCTTTTTGCTTCAGCTCACAGTTGGATTTAACAAAAAAAAAAAAAAGTAATGGGCAATTGGAACAAAATACAGTTAAACTGAAATGTAAGAATAGATTTAGTAGATTTTTAAAAAATTCCACAAAAGTAAAACACATGATGAATCAAACAGGTGAATAGAAAAAAAATAAAATATGAACATATACTGACTTATATATTTGTCCAAAAGATTTGTTTATTTAATCTGTTAAGGTGCTTATTTAACCTTCATGTATGTCCTTAGCATGAAAGTTATTGTCAGGGTTACATAGTAGCAGCAATGCATAGCAGCATAATCTAAACTATTTGGCCCTTTGTGGGCCTCAGCTGCTTATCTCCCTCTGGCTGACATTCCTCAGGCTCCCCTGAGAGTGTGAGCAGATCTTTCATGGCTCTTCCCCCTGCTGTCCCACCGAAAGCAAAAAGTCAAATTTTCCCTACTTCTTCCTTTTGTACCAGTCTCTTCCATCCTGACAACTGGGGTCTGGCACACATATGTAGGAAGAAGGGTGAGATGTGACCTTTTCCTCCTTGTTCTTCCCAAGGCAGCCCTTCAAACTGGCAGCACCTGTAATTTCCAGACAGGAACCTCTTCCCCTCAAGTTATCCTGTGGGTATAATTCACTATAACTGCATGTGCCAGAATGAGGCTAGCTCCCATCTGCATTTCACATGAACTTAGAGTAAAGGGAGAGTAAAGGGAGCAAGGGAGCAAGCTTTGGCTCATGCTTGGGCAAAAAATAGCTTATTTCAAAAGATTTAGGTTAGGGTTTTTTTGTGTAATTGGATTTTCTATTGAATTAAGGAATTGGGGGTTTTTAATAAAAACTGGTGCAGGAGCTGGACTATGAGGTTGGGAGAGGTCTGCCTGAGCCCTCATATGCAGCCCCTCCTATTACTAAGTATCACATCATATGGTCTTTTATCCCATTGCTCATCAAATTCCAGCTGATGGCAGCATAGCCTGTTGCCCAATTTAGAATGTGTTAACAACACAAGGGAAGAATTCTTCAAGCAGGAGGTGGCTCGTACAAAGCTTTAAAAGACTGCAAAGGACTGAAAACAGTGGAAATTTAGTTGGCTAAAAATTAAACCACTCTTTGAAAATCTGTAGGCCACTGATCACCTAAACTATCCAAGGAACATCAGGATGCCTGCTGTCACCAGAAAAGAGCAGCAACAGGAGGCTGTGACTTTTTGTAAAATCTGGCAGGTTCTAATGATCTCAGCTGGCTATTTCAGATCAAAAGGTGCTTTGGGCTTTGTTACCAGCTGAATCCTGATCAGGGAGGGTCAAGCACTCTTTCTGCCTTGCACTTACCAGGGAGAGCCTGAGGAACAGGCTGTCCCTGCAGCCTCGAGCATGGATGGAGCAGAGTGCACAGCAGGGACCTGGCTGTGCTGAGAAGCCTGCATGGGCTCTATGATGGTGCTGATGTGCTGCAAGGCCCCGTAGGCAGCACTGCCAGAACCCTCTGTCCCTGATACCTGTGAGGTCTTAGCCCAAACTCCCAAGGCAGGATGTGTCTCTCTAGGCCAGGCTGCAGGGGTGAATGGGCATCTCAGATAGGCTGGGCCAGGGAAATCCTCCCTGACCACAGGTCACCAAGAGAGGAGGAGCCCCACAAGCTGTGCAGTGAAAGAGATGAGGACTGAGATCACCTGGATCTTCTCCAACTCCCCACAAGGCAAAGCTCCTCACCTGCACCAACAGTTTTCTTGGGCTAGGCATTCATGATAGTAGTGTAACAGAGCTACAGGAACCATTATGTCCATATGAATTTCTACAGCCTTCTCATTTTTCAAGCCCCATTTCTACCCTGGCTATGGTGGGCTTTTCATTGCTTTTGAGAGAGTCCATCATTGTGGCTGATTTTCAAGGACCATCTTCCTCCAAGGTCAAAAATGGTCTATCCCCATATACAGGAACTCAAGCAATGGTGACAGAATACCTACATTGATTAAGAGGGAGTTCCTGATAAAAACAAAACATTAAAAAAGAAAAGCAAAAAGAAGATGGATAGGCGATTCAGCAAGATTGTGAGACACTCTCCAAGCACATACAGATGAAGTTAGAAAAGCCAAAGTCCACATGGAACTGAATCTGATGAAGGACATGAAGGCTAATGAAAGCTTCAACAGCTGCATCAGCAGCAGAAGGAAGATCAGGGAAAATGTGAGTTCACTGCTAAACAGAGCAGGGCCTCATGTAACACAGGACGTAGAAAGGCCAATGTACTCAATGTCACCTTCACCTCAGACTTTACTATTAAAATGAGTTTTAAGGAATCGTAGTACCCTGAGACCAGTGGCAAAGCCTAGAACAAGGAAGACTCACCTTTGGTGGAGGGGAATCAGGTTAGAGAATATTTTTAAAAAGTGGACATCCTGATGGGAGGCATCCATAAGTAGTAAAGGAGCTGACTTATATTATTGCAAGGTCACTCTCAATAATCTTTGACAGGCTGTGGTAATTGGAACAGTTTCCTGTGGACTGGAAGAAAGCAAATGTTCCTCCACTCTTCAAGGAATGCAAGGAGGAGAATCAAGGGAACTACGGGCTGGTCATGCACACTGGTCCCTAGAAAGCATTTAATGCAAACCCTCCTGTGAATAATTTCTAAATATATATATGACAAGAAGATGATTAGAAATAGTCAGCATGGATTTACGAAGAGGGAATCGGCATGACCAACCTGATAGCCTTTTATAGTGAGATGACTAACTCAGTGCATGAGAGGAGAGCAGTAGATACTGTTTATCTGGACTTTAGACACGGTCTCCTGTGACGTCTTTATTGATAAACCATTGAAATAAGGCCTAGAGTGGACAGTGGAAAGTGGAATTGGACCAAAAACTGGCTGTACTACCAGCCTCAAGGGGTCATGGTGAGCAGCATGAAGGCAAGCGGAGGCCAGTCATTAGCACTGTATGCCCAAGATTGCTACTGTGGCAAATGCAGTTTCATATCTTCATTAATGACCTGACTGTGCCTCATAGAGTCATGCAGATCCTCTCCATCCCCTGACCAGATGCAGACACCAGCTAATGTGACGCCACAGGAAGGGCTAGAGCTGTCTTAGGATCCTCAGTAAAAACATGATCAAAATTGGATTCAGGGTTTCAGTAGAGGCCTTTTTGGATTTGAAAAAATCTTACAGAAAACATGCTTTCTAACAGCAGTTTTCCTAAGCTCTTACTATGTTCTTAATTAGAGTGTGCTTCTTTATGTGCCCAGCAACTTTGCATTTCCTCTCCAAATCACAGTCTCAGAATGGCTGAGATTGGAAAGAACCTCTGGAGGTCATCTGCTCCAACCACCCACTGTTCAGGCAGGACCACCTGGAGCCAGTTGCCCAGGTCCATGTCTAGATGGCTTATGAGTATCTTCAAGGATGGAAACTCCACAACTGTCCTGCACCAGTGCTCGGTTGCTTTCACAGGAAAAAAGTGTTTCTTGATGTTCAGAGGGTACCTCCCATGTTTCAGTTTGTGACTATTGCCCCTGGTCCTGGCATTGAAAAGTGCCTGACTGTATCCTTATTACACCCTCCATTCAGGCATTCAGTTAACTGAAGGTATTAATAAGACCAAGGTCATTGATAAGATTCCCCTTAACCTTCTCTGAAGGTTAAGGGGAATGATCCAGGCTCAAAGTTCCAGCTCTCTCAGCCTTTCCTAACAGGAGAGCTGCCATGGACCCTTAATCATCTTCAGGGCCCTTTGCTGGACTCTCTCCAGTATGTCAATGTCTCCCATGTGCTGGGCAGTCCAGAATGGGATCCAGTCAGTACTTCAGGTGTGGTCCAAACACAATTTCAGTGGGAAAGAACAAACCTCCAGCAGTCAAACACAGGCTTAGCATCTCAAAGAGAAGAGTTCAAGAATGAGACCACAAAGTTGTCAGGACATTTGAGCAACCCGACATTTCTCTGGCCACAAGCACAGCTGTGGTGAATCTTTTCTGTTACTAAAGCCATGCAGTCATTTTCCTATCAGCTACTCTTTAAGATTCTGTTTCAGAAGCAATCTGCATTTTAAACTTAGAGGTTGTGTTTTGGCCTTTGTTACCCCAACACAGATGTAGAGGATCCCTCCTGAAGTCAGGGAATGGTGTGCTACAATTCCTTTCTTTTGCACTGCCTGGGGAGAAGACTGTAAATCTGTTTATTTCTAGTCTTCTGACACTGTCTTCAGGGCCCCACTAGTTCAGGGAGTTCTGCCAGGTTACTTCCAGCTCTTTGCGGCACCTTTGAAGGTTGGCTGCTTCTGGCTGAACTTGCTTGACACCATCACCTTTTTGCTCTGTGTAATGTGTCTTTCATGTCAGTGGCACTGTTCCAGTGTCCAATAAAATTCTAGTAGTTTCTGGCTGTGGTCTTGTAAATATTCGCAGGAAGAGCTGCTATCTCAGGCTTAATTAATCACTTTGAAATTCATTGTATTGCCCTCACACATGAGCCCTCCCACTGGTGCACTATGACATGAATGTATTAGGGGCTGTTTGCAGTAATCTACAAACAATGTGAAGCATTTTTGATGAAGGAGACACACCTCTTCTGCCTAGCATTGAAACAATGCTGGATTTGATAAAGTGGCTTATATTAACTAGTGCTGGAAATCTGACCCAAATAACACAGGCTTTCTTCAGAAGTATTTGTCTTGTTTTATTCTGGTGTATCATGTTATATGGCAGATTACAGATTTTTCTTATGAACCCTTTAAATCCCACGGCACCCTTGAATTAGAAAAACCACAAATGTGTGAGACATTTTGTTTCTTGCTAGATTTTTTTTTAAATGCATCTAACCGATCATATTCCATTCCCTTCAGAAGAGAAAATCTGTACTTTGTCATTAAAAAATAAATGCTGTATCCATTCTACCAAACAGTATGGCAAAACTCTACTGTAATATAATATAAAATAATTATTTTTTTATACATTTTAAGCTTTAATAGAAAGGCTTGTTGCCTCCTTGCTATAGAGCTCTGTAGAAAGGCTTCAAAAAAATTCCCATGTAATTCCATTGAATTCCATAGTTTCTATTGATGAAAAAATATATTTATATGATGCCATTGTTCCACTTGCTACAGTTAAGTCATAGTTCTCTTTCCAAACAGTAGCAGAAGGGGATAATGGTTTGTGCTGAAAATATTTAACATTGCCACATGGTGGTGGCTTTTGAAGGCTTGAACCCCAGTCACACTCTTTCCATCAGTCTACTGGCCCCTGTCTGTGTGTGTCCTTACACACTCATGTGTTTGCCACAGATGTGCTCAGGGTGTTAATCCTGAAGAGTGGGCTCAGGAAAGCATGCCCTTGCCCACACACACCAGACCAGAGCTATCACTCGCATTGGGAATGTCAGTTAAGTGGCTCATTTGAAGGAAGCTACAACTAAATTAGTTCCTAAGACAGCAGCTTGTGCAGACTCGTGTGTATACAGCTAAATGGTTTTGGTGAAGATCAGACTGAGCAATAATGTGGTGATAGTTCCTGGTGTAGCACAGGAGAGGAACACTTGTGTAGCCCATGCTCTTTCTGCTGGATACAGCTGAGTAAACTACTGCTAAAACATTTGACACTGTGAAGTTAGACATGTGCCACCTGGCTGGAACTAATTTGTGTGACACCTTGTTTTGGTTGCTGGCCAAATGTAAAGGCCAGAGCTGTTTCACATTTACAGTCCTGACCAGGGCCTCACACAGCTCATCAGCAAAGATTTAGAGTCACGGGCCTAAACTCTTTCTTAAAATCAGTCCCTTCTATTAGAGCTCTGCTGCATTAAGCCAAGTGCACAACAATTTGCATGATGAACCAGAAAGAAATTACATATGTTTCGTATTTCAGACAGATGCTAGATAACATGCTAATTAAAATACATGAGTAGTCTGAGTCCAGGCTTAGTGAGGTTATTTAAATTTTTAAATATGAGCAAGGGTTCTGTCACACTCCCAGTCACATTCCTCATGCATATGGGAATCCCCATATGAAGTAATGTTGCTATATTGTCATCACATCATATTGTGTCAGGACATTGAGTTGTACCATTGTCTCTTTAGTCATCCTGTGTGGCAGGTTTAAGTCTATGCTGTGTATTCAGTCAACAGGGATGCTGCTGTACAAATGTACCATATTTCATGCCCTAAGTGTTGTTATCAGAAAGTCATGAGCACCATGTTTGTTTTAAACTTGTTTTCTTTTGCAGACCTGAAAGGAAGTGTGACCAGCCAATGTGCGAAGAGCATGAAGATGAGAGAATTAATATTTATTGTTTGAACTGTGAAATGCCCACCTGCTCCTTGTGCAAAATCTTTGGTGCCCACAAAGACTGTCAGGTTGCTCCTCTCACAAGTGTTTACCAGCAACAGAAGGTAAATATCTTCTTGTTTCTCAAAGTCCTTGAAGAAACTGACAGGACCATCAACAGGAAAGTATTCCCATGAGCTTCCTGCGAGTTTCCAAAAGGGTCTGGGGGTGCCATTGCCACTCTTCTGTGTGACTGAAAGACTCTTATAAATCTGTAGGAACTGTGTAGAAACACAGGAAAATAAATTTATGAGAGATCACAAAGAAAGATATTAGTGTCCCAATTTTGATGTGGAGCTGAGGATCTCTCTTTTGAGTTCCTAATCCCTTTTTTGCAGTGCTTTTAGATCAGACAAACAAGTGGGATTTGCAACACTAAGAACTGGAAACAGAACAGACCATTTCAAATCAAATAGTTATCTATCAGACACTTTTACATTTAAGCATGCCGTTTTTAAGAAAAGTTATGTGAAAACCTCCTCCTGCAAGTGAATGAAAGAATATTCAATAGTTGGCAGCACAGGATGTACCTAACATCTTCTGCCCTTGCTGTCACCAGTAAAAGACTTGTTTATTTTTAATACAGTGTTAATTTAAAACCTGACTCACTGGGTTATCCTCCTGAGATAAACAGCTCATTTTTCTGGAGGGCCCCAGTGGGGCGAGCAATTAGACAGGCCAAGTTTGCGATCCCAGCCTCCAACTTTGTTACACAGATATGTGTGTGTGTGTGTAAACTACAAATGAGGAGTCGCTTTAGGAACGGAGTTACAAACATCCTTTTCAATCAGAAAAAGGTGGGGGAAGGAGGAGAGGTTTCTTGGACTGAATCCATGCCCCCAGTCACTCATTTTGCACGGAGATTTGCAAGCTGTGTCCTCCTTCCCAGAGTGCCTAAGAAAGGGGCTGTCATGCCCAAGATGGAAGACATAACCTGCAGGCTGCAGGTTGCATGCTTCAAAGGAGCCCTTACAGAGCTGTGAAGGCTTCCAAGGATCCTGTACAGAGCTGTGGAGGCCATGAACACAGCTGTCTCTGTTACTAGAGTGGTGTGCCAAGGGCCCCCTGCACTCCCCAGCACCCTCCCCAAGTTCCTTAGGACTGGATTCTTTTTCTTTGTTAGGGATAGCTCACAATCATCTCCATCCCCACACTCGGGTTATTTTCTTCCTCCACTCATTTCCCTTGTGCTAGTGGCTCAGCCTCTACCTTCTTTTCATCCTTTTCTCCTGTCCCCTCTCACCACAACCCCAACCCCACTGCCTGCATGCCAGGAACTCTGAAACACCTTTGTGCCTCCAGGTCCATGGGCCACCTCTTCTCCATTCCAAGGCCAAGAGCTGCAGTCCTTAGGGAAATACCACAGCAGTGTAGCTAGACCCAGACACTGAAAAAACAACCCCTCAAGAGAAAAAGTCTTTTCTCTCAACAAACCCAAAGGAAATATTTGGGGCCTGTTGAAACAGCACTTCAGACAAAAAGCATCTAGAAGAACTTCCTAGAACAAAGTGCTTCCTCCTTTCCAAACCACAGTTTCTTCTCCCTTAAAAGTTCCAAAATGTCAATGTTTTCATAATGTGTTGAGGGAGGAAACAAATGTCCAAGTACAAGCAGGTATCTTGTGCACATAAAGCTTCAATTTTTCTCAGTTCTGATGGAAAGATGAAGTAATATCCTGGGTATGGCTTATTTGTCTCCTGCTCCCCACTGTTAGATGTGTCACCCAGAAGTGTGACAGCACCTAACACCCTTTCTCTCCTCTTACTGCTTAGTCTGAGCTGAGTGATGGCATTGCAGTCCTGGTGGGGAGCAATGACAGAATGCAAGGGATTGTCACGCAGCTGGAGGAGACCTGCAAGACAGTTGAGGTAGGTACTACCGCTTTAAATGCAATTATTTCAGTGTGACATTGCATGTTTTAAACTTCTGGTAATGATCATTCTTTAACAGACCTCACTTTACCCAAATACATTCCCATCTCATTTCACTAAACCATTCCTTGTGGCTTTGCACATCATCAAGATGTACAGCCACAGCCAAAGGGTACATCCTGCTCAGCACCTCTGACATTTGCTATATAGTGGAGGATAAAGAGTAAGGATAATCCATATCAGCAAGTCTTGCTCAATATTCTTAGTGGAATAGAATCTCACTGAAGTTAAAAGCAGATCCACCAAAATGCCATCAACTCTCAGCTCATTTAACATCTAGGATCAGATTCTAGAACTGTAAAAGACCAGTATTAGTCTGCAGTCTGACAGGTCTGGCGAACAGAGCCTTAGTCTCAGCCACAGGGTAGGCACAGCATGGTTCACAGCTATGTCAGTATTTGCTCTGTATTTGGTTGCTTTGTCTTCTGCACAGAAGTGTTTTAATATGTTGTCCTTTAAGGTTTCTTGTTTTGTTGCTCATGGGAGAGAAGCGTTTGGGTTCTTACTGGACTTTGTGGTAAAGGCCTCGCTCTGGAAGAGCTGGAATTAGTTTTGTGTTATTCAATAGCAGAAGTGGCTTTCACTTCCTCTGAGAGCTTTGCATTAGCAAAGCAAATATAAACATCAACTTTGTCCAATCTGAGCATCACAGAACAATAGGCTGAAAGGAGTTCATATGAATTGATTTTGTGATCAGAATTTGATGAAGCATCTAGTGAAGGAGTTGCATCCCTCTCAGCCCAATTAGAATTATATTGACCCTTCAGAGCTGGAGCAGAAAGGAGAAATGGTAGGGAAAAAGAAGTTAATCCAAGATGTACAGATTCTAACTAGTAAGAAAAAACAATTACACAATCTACGTACACAATTCCCAACAAGAAGGAACAGAAAATGTCTGAGTTTGTTTCAAAGAACACAAACCCACTGGCCCAAGTGAAAAAGAAAGCACATTAATGGCAATCAGAATTTAGTAGTTGGGAAGCCTTCACAAAGGATGAAGGTGGCTGCTATCAGGACAGTGCAGACAGAAACAAGCCTTTCAAGCAGATTAACTGCAGAAATTTGAATTATACAAAAGGAAAAGCTTACACTCATTTAAGTTGAACTAGCTGAACCAGAAACAAATCTTCAAACACCTAGTCTGAAGTATGGAGAAAACATTGGGCTAAAAATACCTTAAAAAATACAACAATTTCTGAAACTAGCTTCCTCGGGGTCCTCCACTCAGTTAAAAATCTAACCTTTAAAGCCAAAGCCCAAAGAAAATGCAGCCATTTTACCTTCAGATGTTTTATCAGGCTTTTTACCTTTAAAGTCAAAGATTTCAGAAAACATCTTAGAGTTTACCTTGGCACTTCCATGCTGCATTTCAAGCAAACCACATTTCCTACTATGCAAGAGCTTTGTCTGAACTAACATCAGTTTGTCCTTGAAGATGAGAAACTACAGCTGGAACTCAGAAATGTTTACACATGGAAATAACACAATCCAGGATTGTCCCTTCTTTCTGCTTAACACTTGGCAGAGAACAATAAATATCTGCTTTAGCAGCAAATACATGATCATTTTTCTTTTAGCTGGAATAAGTAATAGCCTACAGTTCTACATTTAGCTACTGCTCCTATCCATACTTAAAAACCAGAAAAGAAAAAAGAATTGGTCAATATTTGTATTATATCAATATTTTAACTGATTGAAAGGTAGACCTAATTCACAAATTATACTGAAAACTGAGAAAGGAATATAAAATGCTAAATACCAGAAAACTATAATAAATAATTAGGTTCTGTTAAGCTGTGTAAATGAGTCTAATAACAAAGGAAAAATTATAGTATTTTTTCAAATGCTAAGAGAATAGGCCAGTCAATACAGGTCCTTTGGAACAAGCAGTGGGACTCATGCTCAGCAGCAAGGACTCCTTTCTTTTTGATGTAGCAGTGTTTTAAAAACATAAAGGCTGAGAACTTCTTAAAATGCAAAGTCATGTATTTGTTAACCTTTTTCATTACAAAATTTGATTATAGAGTAATTCCAGCAGGCAGATATTTCATATGGGAACTTTTTATGCAGAAAGAAAATATTTCAGAAATATTTCAGTATTTGCAGTTAGAAACCCATTTTGCACTTCACTCTTGAGATTCACAACTCTGTAATATCTGCTGGGAGGAAATATTATCTATTAGTGCTTAAAGACAGGGTAGGCTCTCTCAGGGCACCCTGCTATCACTTGCTTGCTCTTCTTCCCCTAACACTTGTCCTGTGTCAAATGACAAAGATAGCACACACCTGTCTTGAAATCAAGGTTATTTTACAAGTGGTCTGAATGACATTTCATGGGGAGAAAGCTAGGAGAGGAGTGGAGGAAGAGAAGATTATTTGAGGTCTGGACATAGAAGGACACTCAGAAACCATGACTCACTTGGTTTGAAAACTTCCTTAACCCCACCCTGTAACTGCACTAATCAGGAATTTCTGGGAAGTGACAAGGACTCCTAGAAGGGCAGGACAAGCCAGCACCCTCTGCAAGAAGTGCCTGTTTAGCCTACCCTTCCTCATTGGAAGGCAGAGGTGGATACTTGGGCCAATGCATCAAGATGTGCATTCAATCCCCTCTGCACCCTCATGCAGACAGTGATTTTTAGCCAAAAGCACATCTTTGAAAGGCTTTCTCCTTTGAATGATACAGAGCAGACTATCACCACTCACAGGAATGAGCTCTGGCTGGAAGTCAAGAAAAAAGTGGGATTCTCTCTGGCCAAATGCTGTGAATAATGTCTTATCACTTCCAAAAGTACTGTGGGATTGTTAATAATCCTGTGCTGCCAGAATCTCAGCATTATGCCTCAAGGGACAAAGATGAGGAATCGATTCAGCCTCAGTTCCTAGGAAAGAGATTTAAATAATCACCGCCATCCACAACCAGGTCTAACCACAATAAGGTTATGCCCTGGGGCACACAGATGACTCAAGTACTTCTATTTGGTAGACCTCAGACATTATATATAATCTGTCTCCCATTTCCTCCCCATAAATCCTCCTTTACAAGAGCAGTTTGTTCTTTTTAGACAGCGCTCAATGCAGCAGTCATCAAACCCATCCTCCTAACTCAGTGAAAGATGCTGTTGTCTGGTTGGAGGGACAATAGAAGTGTCTCAAGAAACGATGTGAAAATCAGTGCCTGAACATATGGTTGGAATCTGATTCCTCCTTCTTGTCTTTGTGCTTCTGTCACACATCATTTTCTTTGCAGAACCTCTACCTCATTCAGTGCACAGTAAATGGAATATAATGGACACCTCTTGTCCAAATAGTGTCTAAGAGGGCGTAGGTGAAAATCAAGCCCAGCCAGGATTGTTCCAGGTACTCTGGTAGAAAAAGAAAATTCTCCAGAGCAGTTTGAGATGCTCACTCCTTTTAAAACCATTCTGTTCACGCAAATGGACCCAGCTGCTAATACGGTGGGAGCTTTTCCTTTTTCTGCAGACTTTGATCTATCACTACAGACATCATAAATACCTTTTTACTTTTTTTAGCAGACTCACAAGTTATACAATAACCTGTTTGGGGGCTTTCAGTGGCTTGAAACTCAGAGTTTGAGAAGAGTTTTTAAACTTTTGTTCCAACAGCTTGGACTTTGAAAATTATAAAAGTCTCTGGGGTCATTCAGAATCCTTTGCTCTGCTCAGAAAGAGGAATTTCTTTGATGAAAATGCTTCCAAGTAACTGTAAAAATAGAAACCCTTTTAAGAACATAACATGTTTAACATAAACCAAATGATTCACAGGAATGCTGCAGACGACAGAAAGAACAGTTGTGTGAAAAATTTGATTATCTCTATTCTGTACTGGAAGAAAGAAAAAATGAGATGACACAAATAATCACTAGAACCCAAGAGGAGAAACTGGAACACGTCCGCTCCCTGATGAAGAAGTATGCGGATCACTTGGAAGCTGTGTCAAAACTGGTTGAATCAGGAATCCAGTTCATGGAAGAACCAGAAATGGCTGTGTTTTTGCAGGTATAAAGCCTATAAGTAGAGACAGAAGAAGAATGATGGGTTTATTGATATATTATTTAAGCATTTCTCAGTTGTAGGCCCATTTACAGTTTGGTTATCTTCAAGTGAACATTTATACAAACTCATTTTTTAAACACTTGAATCAGCTCAGATCAATAACTACTCTTCTACTGAATAGTATCCAAACCCAGAACATGAGTATTTGCTATTTGCACCAAAATATACTATCCTCTGTATGAATTTCTGGTCCCCATAGAAGAAATAGTAATTTAAACATTTTCCAGCTAATCTTTATTTTCCCATCAATATCATGGTGGTACAATATGTTCATGTGTACATGAACTTCTGAGAATTAAAGGTTTAACTTGTAAATTGACAAAGTTATTAACTTTTCAATAATTTATGTGCTAAGTTACATTTTTATGCCTTTACTTAATTTTTTTTTCTTCTGTTTTCTTACTATAAACTTAAGAGAGATGAGTAGGGAACCATTAGCAGCTGTCCAATGAATTCATTGGAGTAGAATTTCTGACTTGCAAGTTTACAATTTCTCTGTATCAAAGGCTGGAAGGGCATTTTCTATTCAACAAAACAATATTAAACAAAAAACCCAAACAAACAAAAAAACAAACAAAGACAAAATAAAACAACGCCCCACTTACTTTCATCAAAGAATTGCCCTTGGAGAGTATAATATTCTTCCTAGACAAGCAGAATTCTGTCTCTCCAAAAGGATGCCCTTATGGATAGTCAAGAATGTAATTACTGTGACTAAAGAGGGTAACAGACCAAATGCTTTTCACCACAAACACAACCAAAAAAAAAGAGGAAAAATATTTCCATTTGTTTTGGGTTTTTTTTTTTACCAACTGTGCATATTTCCCATCATATTCATATTTTAATTAAAACATCTTTGAAGAACTGAAAGGTTTACTCAGCTGTATACTAATTACCATCCAAATTTAATCTCATTCCTAGATGTCACGGCTGTCATTTATGAAATCCTTATTAATGCTTTTAAAAGCTGCCAGTGTAAAAATTATTTCTCAATGCATAAAATTTCTGAAAAAAATGAATCATTTCAGAAGACAGATCTTTCTTTTTTGTTCCCACAGAATGCCAAAACATTGCTACAAAAGTAAGTATTTAAACTTGATACTCATGTTTTATATAATCACTTACAATTTATAAATTTATCTTCAAATCCAATGCCAATAACCAATCTCTATTTTAGAATTACTGAAGCTTCTAAAGGATTTCAACTGGAAAAAATAGAGGATGGGTATGAAAATATGAACCAATTCACAGTGAACCTCAGTAGAGAAGAAAAAATAATACGAGAAATTGATTTTGACAGAGGTATGCAATTTATTTCACAAAAATTCTTTCTTATATAGCAGCTGTGTGTGATCCACATGATGATACTGCGTAGGAAACCTCAAATCAGATATTTCTCTCTACCCCAAAATGTAACCAGAGCATTATGTATAAATTATAATCAAATCTAGGTTTATTTCTCTGAAGTGCTAGGATGGCCCTGAACAACAGCCAACATTTTTTAGTATAACTAGTGTGATCATACAAAAGAAAATGCAGTACTAGAGACCTCCCTCTGGAAACAATCTGAGCCACAACTGCAGACCACAGCATGTGTCAGATGGCACAAAAGCAACAGTTTGCCCATGTTTGAAGTCTGGTTTAGGCACATTGGTATCTCAAACCTCCAGTCATGCATTTCAAAGCACTAACCTGGTAAAGAATTATGATGGCAGCTTCAATGGCATTAAAACAAACATACACTAGAACTGGAAAAAGGACTTTTTTCATGACAGATTGTGCCAGATCCCAGGTAGCCTCTCCCCAAAACATGCAGGGCTGTACTGCACATCCCTCATGAGGATTGACAGGACTTCCTGTCCTCCTTGCCATGGAAAGGGCCAGCTGAAGATTTTAACCAGCATGTGTGTTCAGAGTCTTCCCTGCCCCAAAGCTCCTGCTGGCAGCTCCATGGCAGTTCCCAGTCCAGGCTGGTGGGAGCAGGCTCCTCACCAACACCTCTCTGCCAGGCAGCAGATTGTCAGTGACTTTGCCATGTGATTGCAAATGGCTTTTTAATTACATAAAGACTGAAGTCATCTTCACATGATGCTCAACCTGTCCTTTTACATGTGTCCTATCAGAGGAGGAGGAAGAAGAAGAAGAAGAGGAAGAGGAGGAGGAGACAGAGAATCCCGAGGGCTTCAGTGAAGTCCACACGGAATCATCAGGAGCGGAGGAAGAGGTGGAAGAGGAAGGGGCGGAGAGAGCACTACAGCCACCTCAGCAGGACCCTGAAGCACAGAGTGCCGGGGGAGAGCCCCAGGCTGAACCCACTCCAGCACCAGTGCTGGCTGCCCCAGCTGGCCAGGTAAATGTCTCCGCTGCCCCACTGCCCTGCCAGCTATGCTGAGTTCACCTGGCAGAGCCAGAAAATGCTCCCCTGTGTCCTGTGGGCACCATAAGTCAGGAGCAGGGCTAAGGGAGTCTATGCACTGGAGGGCAAAATTATTTATTCCCCTTGTACACAAATATTCAACTTTACTTCCACCTGTGCATGTATCACTTGATAAACAAAAAATTAGCTGCTAGAAAAATTAAGATATATATGGGATACATAAGTTATAAATAAAAAAGACTCCGTTTGGGAGTTAAGTGCATTACAACGAACGTTCTTCTTGCTGTGATTTAACTCAGACTAACTGTTATAAATGAGATGATTGTTAAAATATTTATACTAAGAGAATTTGGCATTCCCTCTGGATTTAGGAAGCTTTCCACTATCAGTCTTTGGATTATACTTCCAATCTGTTTTCTGTGAATGGGACTTGCTGCCTTCTGCTCTGATCATCCTTGGGATATGTCTAGGTAGATGCAGGAATATCATATACCAAATGGGAGAGGAAACTACCTCTTACAACCTAACAGCAAACAGGTTCAGGGTGTGAATCTTTTTGGGCCAACACTTTTCTTAAGAAATGTGATTAGAATGAGACCATAATTGCTGCATATTCTAAAAGATGTACATTGAAAAATATACTTCATGTGCTACTTTAGTTTGCCTTGCATAGCATTAACTTAGCAAATTCTCCTCTTACACAATTTACTCAATGAAGTTGCTGAAGGGGTAAAGGCTGCTGTGAATATATTTGAGGAGGCCTGTGTGAAAACAAGAAAGCACACAAAGGATCTTTGTTGTAGCAAGCTCCCCACATAAAACAAGTGAAAATAAGTACTATAGATTCATTCTTTCTTTGATCTAAAAACATGTATGAGTTTTCACTAGTCGTGTGCAGATGCTCTTAAACCGGGCTTTACTGATTTAATCAAAATTTGAAGATTTGCACTGGCTTAACTAAACTAGTATTCCCTAACTGATGTAGGGTGTTATGCAAACAAGAACTAGATGTAAGCAATTCTGCCCAGCAACATGAATTCTCTAATTCCTAAGGCTAAAGTGAGAAAGGTACAGCATGCTGCTCTAGAAATTGTGAAATGCCGTTAGGAGATAGTCAGGCATGGAGTCAGACATGGCACATGGGTGTTGTGGTGTGGAGGGTACCTATATTTGAGTTTTTGCCTTCTGTTGTAGAAAGGCAAAGCAGAAATGCAATGGTGACAGCAGTTTGTGTGTGCAGAAACCCTGAGAGCTTGATACAGGTAGAGAGGTGCAGTTCATCTGCCTGCTCCTCTTCCTGGCAGAGCAACAGTGCGTGGCTTACAGCACTGATGGCAAGGCTCCTGAGCAAATGCTTGTCTCCAGTATTCCCCTTATTCTGACTGCTCCAATGAACAGGCTCATTGGCAAATGTGTTGTTTTTAACCTAAAACCCAGGAAGCCATTTGAAGGTACCTACACCTGTCATTCATGGCTGGTATGGGTTCATGAGGCTCTTACGCAGAATTTCTTAAGTTTTTAGAATTGAATTGAGGGTTTATCTGAATTAAGGAACCCCTTGCTCACTCCTTTCTCAGTTAGCACCCCCATCCCGGCTAGTTCTACCCTCCTGTTCTATTTTGGGGTTCATTTATTTTCTTTCTCTTGTCTGTGTTGTTCAAATGATAGTTGCTTTTGCGTTGCATTTTGATTGCAATTCTTTCAGACCATGTTGGTAGGACAAATCTGTGCCTTGCAGTGATATATAACAAAGACAACATGCAGAACAATGTGACTACAGCAGGAAGGTAACATGGTGCACTCTGCTTGTTCTTCTCTTTATCTGTCCTGCTTAAGGATGTTGTTGTGACACCAAGTGGTTCTCAGCAGACCCCCGAGTCTGACACTCAAGTGCCGGCCACAGCAGAAACCATCGATCCCTTGTTTTACCCTAGCTGGTATAAGTCCCAGTCACGGCAACCAAGCAGCCCAAGCTCAACCCCTGCAAGTGGGCTGGGGAAAGTAGGGACTCCTGTTTCTCTGGAAACAAGTGCAAAGAAGGCAGAAGCCCCAACAGCAGCAACAATCGAGGAGAGTTCACCAGGGAGTGGTAAGGAAAGTAATGCCACTGCAGCGACATCCAAGGTCAGTGCTTCCGGAGTCACCCCCGAGGGCTGGGACGCGCAGCAAGGCGGGAACAGCAGCTGTTAAGGAAAATGGGATTTCATTTTCCTCTGCATGCTAAAGAATAAAAAACATTTCAAAAACATGAAAGCAGCACAAATTGTCTTTTCAGCAAATCCACTGGATTTGTCGATGGTTTCAATATGTGCCAGGCTGACCATAGCTTCAGAGCAGCATGCTGGTGGTTGCTTGTGCTTACCTGCCAGTGCACCTTGCTTGTGCCAGCTGTTATCCAAGTTACGTATGCACAGGAGCTGTTGGAGAGGCTGGTGATGTCTCTGCACATCAGATATTTGCATGTGTTAGTGGCAGAGAAATCCTGTGCATGAGATTACTCTCATCACCTGGTGGAAGTCTGTGTTTGTGCTGTCCTACCATGGCTGGTTGAGCAGCTATGGCTTGGCTTTGCCTTCTGCAGCTCTGTGGCTGCACCTGGAGTGCTTCCCCGTGTGAACACAAAGCTATGCAAACACCCAGAGTCTTCTTGTGTGTTTGATTGCCTGTCAGTAAGCAGTGTGATTTCCTGGGTTCAGATCTGTGGCAGAGGTTTTGCTCCAAGGATTCTTGAGACTTGGTTAAAAGAGAGCATGAAGATAATACATTTCAGTTCACTGTCAGACACTCAGCAGCATGATGGGATAACAGATACTGATGTGTTGAGTACAGGAGGATGTTTTCCTTAAAATGACAATATTAGAGTTGATATAACCTGAATTGAATAATCCTCCTTCAGCACATGAGTACAAACTTCACATGGGCCAAAGATACAAGGAACAGACTTGAGGGAGCTGTGCAAGGATTTGCACACTACACCAGGTCCTGCTCCAGTGTCTGGTGAGCAGCCCATGAGCAGCACTCTGTAAATCAAACCATCATAATCTACAGGTTCTAGCTGCATGTTTTAACAAAGCAATTACCTGTATGTGTGCGATGAGAGGAGACTGTGTGTGTGTGTGTGTGTGTGTGTGTGTGTGTGTAGGCAAAAGTGGGTAGTAAGTATTTCATGCTGTTTCCTTTAAGTCTGGAGATGACTATGTAGCATACATAAGCAGCTATATAGTCAACAATTACAGAATGTATGGCAATAGATAAAAGAATCATGAGCCAGGCAAAAAGTTATGAGAAGGAGTTCAGAGATAGGATAAAAGGAGCACTTATCTTCTGCTAGAGGTTTCAGTCAGTGACACTTGAATTTGGTGGCTGACTTTGCTGACTTTCTTAACAAAAGCAACATTTGACCACTAAATTTCAGTGGCTATTTTTCAAGTCAGGGTTTTATTTGAGAATATTTGAGTGAAGTTAAAAACAAAAGTACTTTAAAATTATCAAACCTACTATGACATTGTCTTCTTAAGTATATTTGAAATGAGCTGGCAAAGTAAATTCACAATAAAATTTATTTGTGCTGTTTCTTATCAGTTACACTGATGACCAGGCAGCCTAACCTCACCATAGGTAGGTAAATTCTGCACCAGGTTAATTTCTTGGGAGCTTGCCTACGTGTGGTCCCCATCCCTCAGCCCCAACAACAAGAAAAGGAGCAAAACTTGCATTTGAGGTGGGCAGCTGTCTGAAAAACAATAGCAGCCTGGTACCCAGCTTTCTTCATTGAGTACCTGGAGCAGAAACAGGCACATAGGAAAGATGTCAGTTCCTGTTGGCATGTGAGTTTGGGGGTGCTGCGTCTTGATATTTTCCCAGATCTCCAGTGACTCTGGCATTTTGGGAGGAGGAGGAGGAGGATGTCAAGAGGTGTAGCTCATGGTTCTGGTGATGTGGGAGAAAGGAGCAGGGGGAACAGCTAAGGATGGGATTGCCACAGGGCTGAAGAAAGAGCAAGAGATCGGAAAGCTCAAGAAGCAGAAAAGTGCAGAAGAGTGGAAAAAGCAGAGTGACTAAGTGAGAATGATGTCGTGAGATGATGCTGTGGTCAGATTTAAGGATTTGAGCTGAGATGTGTCTGTGCCACAAAGAAAATGGTTGCTGTCGTGCGGCAGTGATAATTTTCAAGTATGTGAACTTCAACTTTGTATTTTTCCTGCATGTGGTTTTACACAACCCACTCTGAAATGCTATATTCCCTTATTTTTTTTTAAACCCCAGCTGATGTTCTTCACACCACTGTATTTACTCCCTTCCTCTAATTAAAGTATATAATGGAAAAGTGCTGTGGAAACAGAGCTTTTTCACAGAACATAGTGATAATGACTAGTTCATGTGATGACAACTCTGGTGAAGCACTCTTCTTATTTTCTCACAGGAGTTAGCATTCTGCATAACACTTTTGGTATTTCTTATCATACTACATCATCTTTGGAATCTGATTCAATACATGATTTGTACTTTCATGGGTAGGAAATATTTCATTTTACCATTGACTAACAGTTCAAATAGTGTATCTGGTGATGTTCCTACATAGCTTTAAAGGATTTTTTCCCTTTCTACCCATCCAAAACCATCATGCTAGTTCACAATATGAGCTGCCTAAAACATTTCTTCCTTCTCACAAATGCCACCCTTCAGCTTACTCCTGCATGGTTAAACATTGCATCTCCCTGGTTCAAAATGAAAAGAGACATTTACTTTTGCAGATATATGGGCTTATATTTCAGTTGCTGTTCAGATGACCAGCAGGATGGAGAATCTGTTGGTTGACAGAGGTGAAGAACACCAAGCTTGTTCAGTCCAACAAGTAATGATTGCCATCAGAGGGGTAAAGGTCAGGAAAACAAAACCACTGAATAATCCTGCTTCCAGGATTACCATGGCAAGCAAATCACTTGTGCTCCCTTGGGTGGGTGGCTCGAGCCCCACTCTCCAGAGCTCCCCATGGAGAGATAGTGGAAAGGGTCCCCTCACAGCCCAGCTCACACAGCACACCCCACATTCCCTTCAGGTCCCACCACAGGCATTCAGATCTATGCCTCCCACATTCCCAGTGAGCATGGAGTACCAGTCATGGCCCTGAAATGCAGCATTTGCAGGAATCCCAACCAGTTTAGACAAAGGCTTCTTTTCCTTAGGCCGCATTAAGAGCTGAAATATCCACAAGATCAAGGACTAAGAACTTCAGTACCAAGTGAAGTCGTCCCAAATACAAACTCCATAATCTAAGCCTTAACTCTTCTGTAACATCTCTTCTGGAGTAACCCCGTTTTTGGCAGACTATGTCCATGACTTAGTTCTTCCAGTTCCAAATTAATGTCCCTCTTAGGTAAGACATACATGTGTGTTCAATTTTCAGTGTGATATGACTGATCTACAGAGAATTTTGTATTTCAACTAGGATATTTAATGTTATTTACTGAAGACCAAAAACCTCTGACTCAAAACAACTGTAGTTACCTTTGGGTATTTGCTCAAATGACAGACAAATTCAATGTTGATCAATTCTTCAACACAAAAATGCTTCGTTTTCCCTGCTCACTTTCTGCACTGTACTCTCAGCACTGTACATGATATGGAGCATCTATGAAAAATGACACGTTATTATCCAGCTTTTATGTGCAGAAATTCCAGGACTATGACCGAAGAATATCTCTCAATTAAAAAAATAGAAAGGGAGAAGTTATCATCTACACTTTAGTCGCATAAATTAGCCAAAAAGAATAACTGTCTGGTAGTAATTTGAATTTGAAGAGCATTGGGCATTGCGAATCTCAAATAAGTTCATGGATCATAGTTTAATTTTCATTTATTTGTGTTCATTTTTGAAAATTAGTTGCATTATTACTAAATGGCAGAGGTTATTTGTACTCCTGGGAAATAAGGCATGTGAAGAGCACTATGCTTTCTTTCCCCTCTCTTTCTTTTTTTAATTCAGAATATCTTTTGAAATTAAAAATAGACAAATGCAGGAGGCTCTTATTTCTACCACTTGAGACCTCCTTCTAGGTGGTCTCCAGTGACATCTTTATTATTTATTTAACAATGAAGTAGAAAGGAGGTGAAGGAAAAAGGCATTTTGGTCTCAGATTCTATTTGCATAAAAATTGTTTTATTCTCCATGCATAGGGAAGTGGCTGGTTAGACAGTTTATGTGTCTTTATCTTTCATGTGAGAGATCAGGTCACTGCCCTTGTGCCTTTGTGTGATGAGCCCCTGGAAGTCAAATAACAAAATTACTTTGAATAACTGTGTAATTATTTAAAATAATAATATAAATCTGCATGGCTGTCATTATAAGAGCAACATATAATTTATTTTCAGGCTACTTTAATAGAATGCACCAATAGGGTTTTCCTTGTTTTTCAGCAGCAAAAAGAGAGCAGTTCCTGTATTAATTCCCAACATTTACTTTATTTAAGTGTCGTTTCACTCTAAGAAATTGTATTGATGTATCTATAAATTTCCTCCAGAGTGCAGGAGGGTGTAGCAGCAGGGATAAGGCAACAGAAGCTGCAGCCCACAGGTGTACAGATTGCTTGGTGTAAGAAGGGACAGAAGAAGATTATTCAGCATGAACAAAATAGATAACTCTGCATTAGACAGCCTCATCCTTCTTCGGGGAGTGCCTAAGTCAGAAGTGTGGTCACCACGGGCTGCTTCTGCCTCTGACGGAGAATGAGAGGCATCTCCAGTAAGAGAGAGTTCAGCAGCTGCTGCTGCCTCTCTCTTGGCACCTCCTGCAGCTGCCTGCTGAGTGTGAGGTGACATTGCTCCCAGCCCAGCTGCCTCTGCTCAGTGTCTAAAGCTGGGGGGATCCAAGCCTCTGGAGGTTACAACCAGCGGCAAATGATTGCAACACGAGGAGCAGGAATAGCATCCGTGAACTGCCTTGCCACCATGGGGAGGGATGTGTTAGTGGAGGGTGACACAGGCATTAGCAAGCAGCCCTTTCCCGTGCATGGGAGAAACAGATCTCAGAGTCCCACAACTTTCCCTGATTATATTTTGTCGGCAGCATCTCTCATGCAGTGAAACCACATACATTTGTGAGAGTTCATGAAAGTCCTGGTTTGTCTGTGTCTGTGATTATCCAGTTTATTTCACATAAGATGAAGTGCTGGATCCTGCATTCCATTGCTCAAATTCCCCATAAGAAAAGGGTCTGTCTGTGGCTCCAAAGGACTCCAGTGCATACATTTAGTCCGAAAGGAAATGCAAGTTAATCATCCACAAACAGTAGCCTGATCTAATTTCCCTTCGCAGCCAGTAAGTACAGTGCTTTAATTCCATGAGGATATAAAGTATAATCAGGACTGAACTTCTTGGGAGGAGAAATATTAATGGAATGGCCTATGCTAATCTTGTTTCATTAGTTTTAAAATTTTCTATTACTTGCTTGCAACCTTATGCCATCTGCCAGAATTACCATAAGGATAGTCCTCTCTGTATTCATGTACTGTAGTTCTCTTTGCCCTGCTGCTGAATACTTCAATTTCAGCTGGTGATCCTTCAATTTTTTTCCATGAGACAGCTTTAAATCACATCAGAGAGGTCAGTATTTAGCTAAGTTTTAGTTGATTGGTTGTCATGTCAATATGCAGACAGCACAGACAAAATAAGATCATTGAAAACCAAACTAAAGCCAAGAGATTACACTGTGCTCTTTGCCCACATCCCTCCACTTTTCCATCAGAGTATAAAAGGCATGGTCCTACATTTTAGCACAGCGCTGCTCTGGAATGTTTGCATGAGCATGGCAGCAGAACACAAATAATAAATTTTCTCTTCACCAAATTGGAAACTCAGTCTTGCCAATCCGCTCAGGGAAGGAAGACAAGTACCCACTTCAAGCCAGCTGTTCCAGGAGGGATTTCTTGCTCAGGAGAAGGCAGCCTTGCAGGACTGGATCTTTCAGGAATGGTGCTAAGAAAGGGTCTCTGTTGCCTCTGGTCCATCCCACACAGCCTTCCCACAGTTTCCCCCAGAGCAGAACAAGAAGTTTGTTAGCATCAGCCACAGGTGTGGCCCAGGTAGCTCTCTTCCAAGACACCAGCTGCTGTTCCAAAGGCTCTCTGCTCCCTGGACCAAGTGTGTTTAGTGTTAATGAAGGATCCAGGAATGCAGACAGCAAGAATCAACTTGATATTTGCAACCTAGGTCTTGATATACCTGTATTTTACCTTTCCTTAGGTAGAAAAGTGGTAAGTTTGTTTCTGTACCACTAAAAAATCCGCAAGGTTTGACTGAATGAAAATGGCTCATCTATCCTCCATGAAGCTGAACTTTTTGTAGGAGACCCTTGAAACAGCTGGTATGGAAGTCTCTGTTTCAATCTTCTTCCTAGACATCTCTTAAATTTCACCTGAGGGGGGAAAAAAGTGTTCCGCCTGTCCCTGAACTAGAGGGCAAACACTAGATGCAAGAAACTCAGTTAACAGTCAAGAAATTCTTCTTTTGCTTCTCAAAAGAACTGGGACTCAGTGATAGCAGCTATGTCTGTGACCACTCTGGCTGATGTTCAGTTGGTGGCCAATTTTGCCTGTGTATTTCCATTTTGTACCTTGACTTTTTGCTTCAGGTGAATTTTTTTCCCCTCAGTTTGGCAATACATGCAGAGGAAATCAGGAAAGTCTTGATTGTTCCTCTTTTAACACCTCCCTCTCCCTTAATTTTGAGAATTATCTGGGTGATTCAGAGGCAGCAGTGATGAGTCGTGAGGGCAATGCATTAAGCCCAGCTTTCAGACAACAGTTTCTCATAATTAATATGAGTGGCAAATACTTCACCTGAAGTTTTCCCTCAAATAGTCTGCTCTGCTGTTTGTCTGGTGAGTCATAGATACCATCTGATTTATGGATATTTCATTTTTTTCAGTCTGTTACTAGTAAAAGGATCTCCACAATGACAGTTTGGACAAGATTATTTCTCCTGTTGAAATTAATACAAAGCCAGGCTCACCTAGACATTGTCTTTCTGTGACTAGCTCATTTAAATACTGAATTTTACCTCCATTCAACCTCCTCCTCCAAGCATCACTCATCCTGCTCATTGTTAAGGTGTTTGGAAAGGAAAACAGAATGTAAACAAAAAATATTTCTTAATCATGGTTGAACTGTTGCTGGTTTCCATCACATTATGGTAGGTGTGTCACAACTACACAAACTATCTACCTGTGGAATATTGGATTAGTTATCTTACTGCCTTGAGACAGCCCAGGCTTTCAGTGCAGCCCTTCACACACCTCTGGAAAGCAGCACTGGTAGTCTTGTAACCATTAGAGATGGATCAATATTTGAATGCTAGCCTTTCTGATTGAAAATCCCAGTAGTGGTAATTAGTTAACTGGGCCTGAGCCCCTATATTTGGATAGTGTGTCAGTCCCCTGGCAGGCTTTCCAGGCTTGTGAGCAGGCAAGGGGCTGGACTGTGGAGAAAGAGACCAGGGGGCTGCATGTGCAGCCAAAATTAAATGGAAAATAGGGAGACAGACATATCAAACAGTGATGATTCAGTCTTATATCTCTTTTCAGGTGATATATATTCCTGGCATCTTTGCAATAGTCTTCAGGTCATTAAGTAAGAGACCAGTGACTAATTAGAAAAACCTGTTATCCCTGGCTGCCAGCCAAGAGGTGCTGCAACGTTCAAACCGTGCTACAGATGTCAAACACAGACATCAAGCCTTTGACTGAGCAGAGAATGAGGATCTCACAATCCTGGAGGATAAGTGATCTGAATTTCTCATTACTCTTTTCAATTTAGAGAGCACCCTATAAAATCTGTCTGAGTCTGTCTCAGCCACTGAAGGTGGTGATCAAAATACAGATCAGTCACTCAGAGCACTCCTGGCTCAGCACTTCTGTACACAGAAGTGGTTTGTGTTCATGATGAAACACTTGCTCTATTACAAAATACCTTACCGAGAAAATACAGCTGTCATTTCCCCCATTAGTGCTGATGAGCCTCTTCAACATCTGGCAAAAGATTTGTTTTTAAAATGCATTCATTTTTATATTTATGCACAATTTCAAAATTTGATTTCATAAAATAAATACATTTCTTTTTTTTAAATTGAGCTGGTGCCTGCCCAGATGCAGGTCAGTTCCAGGCTTGCCTCTGGTGACAGTGACTGCGATCTGCACTCTATACCCTGTCAATATCTGGTCAATAACTGTGATTGAATCCAAAGGTCTAACAGCAGAATTTAACACAGCTTCCTTGGATTTCACCTGGGAACAGTGTGAGGTGGACAGAAGGAAGCTTGATTCAATATCTTGCTCGTGACTTGGCTGAGTGCTGTGCAAGCAGACCAGCATTGCTAACGGGCAAGCAGAGATTACAATGTGAGATTTGACGTGACAGACATCCATCTGGGAAGCCACGGTGCTACTCACTGAGCAATTTTGGAGTTTTGGAGTGGAGTCATAGCTTGGATAACAGCTTCAGTTGCTGTGGTTGCCGTAAGGAGAAGATTCAGGCAGCTGGAGACATGGAAAAATGAGCACACAAAGGAGAAGTAGCAGCAACAGCTGATGAGGGGGGAAATGTTGTAACTGTGGCCAAAACTTTATTTTTCTGTTATGTGGTGGCTTTAAGGAATGGCAACAGGTTGATTTACCTGGCAGTCCAGCTTTTTGTCCTTCACCTCCACTGGTTTTGTCTCTCAAAGCAGCTGTGCTGTGTTCATATCTCACATACACCGCTCTCATCCCCTGTACACTTACAGGAGTCCAAATCAGTCAGCCACTCACAATGTGAGTACACAGGATGAGCCTCCAAGCATGGGATGTGTATATCTACACACCTCAGAGCTATGCTGGCTGTTATCTGATCCCATGAATGGAGCTCCAGGGTGAATCATAGTCTGAACTATCACTCTGTGTCATTCATTGGATTTACAAAGGTGCCATTTGCAAGGGAAGAAAAAGCTTTGATGTACAAAAGTCCGTATTAGTCAAAGGAAAGACTGCCTGACAGAGACAGAAAGGACATTAAACCATTACTATTTTTGCTACTTCTCCCTGAAAGCTAATAGCAAAATTTCTACAATATTAATTAGATTGTTTACTGGTGTGGAGTTCTTGGAAGGTCTTTACGTCACATTTAACTTGTTAATCTGAAGTCATATCTATTTGTCTGACAAAGCAGCAGTAGCAGGAAGAGGGAAGAGCTGGTAGTCTTGAGTGGCTTCCTGGCACTGGTGACCAGCATGTACTACGTGACCAGCACTTACTCCTGCAGCCTCTCAATAGGATCCTTCCTTTGCTAGACAGTTCTCCAGCAGGGCTGGAAGCAATCAGAAATGGTAGGAGGCTGATTGATCAGGAGGTCTCAAAAAACAGAGGAATGAAGAATGATGTGGATAGATGCAGGACAGACTGTTCTGATCTTGCAGCTTTAATATTCACATGTTTTTACGACTCTCCTCTTGGGTTTCCTTCATTTTCCTGGACAGTGGCAGGACTAGGTTTTATGCCAATATGTAGTTAATTACTCTGAATAAAAGTTTGATCAATGAGGTGCAGCAATGGGTCAAATATTATACAAGTATGTTATTTCTGCCTTTTCTTCTTTGAGTCATGAGTAAAATAGGTGACTTATATAAGGGAACTGTATTTCATTTGTCCCAGGTATGCTGAGAAGAAAGCTGCTCTCCTACACCATATACTCTCCTATACTCTAAAGCAGTTTCCACCACAGGTTCAAGTGTCTGCATCTCCATGTCCCATGGGAGATGCATGGAACCTATACCAAGATAAGCCAGTTGGGCTGTTTTCCTCTGAAATATGTTTGATCTCTTGGAGATCATTATGTAAGAGACTTGCCTTGGATATTATCCACATAATGTTAATTGTAATACAGTGATGATCTCTTGAAGAAAGGCATTTTCTCCCAATGGACTTTTAAAATTCACTACTGACCACTATTAAGAGAGTGATATATCTAATTCTGTGACTGATGGAGCTTGTCTGTGCATATAATTTTGTCTGCAACCTTATGTATTTCTGTGGCAGGTAATTGTAGCAAATATTTTGGAGAATGCTCTGTTGATTCCCGCTGATAAAAAAGATCCATGCAAAATAAGCAGCCTCTTAGCTTTGAAACAATATTGCTGTTATGTACGTGACAGCTGCCAGGTGTTACGCTGAAGGAGCTAGACTGCATAAAAATATGAAAACAAAATGCTTGAACTAAAGTTTAAACCATTTAAAAATAACCTGTTGTGCTCCCTTTGTTTCCGCTGCCTGGAAGTGTTGAGTGCCAGAAGTGTAACACTTGACATTTGAGGCAGACAAACATAGCCTACAGATTCTGTGATTGCTTTGCAACCAGCTAGCATTTTTTAATCATGCCTGTTCTTGTCAACACTGGGGGTTGTTTCTAAACAAACCAGCTAAAAATGGGAATTAAATTTAATTTCTTGCTTATTTTTTGAGGCTACAGAAACCCTGGAAGCAAGAAACCTGTATTTTCACTGCTTCTCTCTCCAAGACCCACACTTTCTAACAAATTCACACCCTTGCTCTTCTGTTGGACTAAGAGGAAAGGCACTGGGTAGTTCATGTGCCTCTAAGGGTGTGAATACACTTTTTCCTCTGGCAGCAAATGTGATTCAGGAGTTTTTTGCCAAATGGCCATGCCTCTTATTGCTGCCCAGATGCCACCACTTACAGGGCATTTGTGCTGAGGCAGCTGTTTTCTGAGCTGTGCTGAAATCAAATCATCCAAATGATCCAGGTTTAAAAATATCTTCCTTCACCTCAAAAAAACCACCAAAGAAGTTGATGTCATTCCAGTGACATTCCCATTCTTAGCACAGCCCTTCAAAAAGCTGCAGCAATGCAAATGGGCAGTGAACCATGGAACCAAAGCAGGAAGAGGTGAATGGGGACCCAAGGGGCAGAACCTGCTTTGGTCAGCATTGTTGCTCCAGAAAACGTTCATATAGGTTGTAACCAACCACCTCATCCGTTTGCATTGAAATAGAGTATGAAGCCATTCAGCCCTTCACCTTTCCTCCCCACTTCCTAAATTTAAGAGTTTGTGATCTTTGACTGCAGTCAAAGTTCTCAATTCCTATCAAGGACTTTTTTGATATCCTGAAATACTTGGCTGGAATCTTCCTCGTATAAATGCTTAAAATCCAGATCTAGTCTAATCCAGTCATCCAGAGTGTCTCTAGAGTCAGTAGAAAGAAACAGGTACCTCCAGAGGGCAATCCACTTCTTTGAGGATGGGACAAATCACCCTCTTGTTGTGCCTTTCTCTAATCACTCCCATTAGAGGGGATGAATGGAGTTTGCTTGAGTGGATATCTTGTTTCTGGATGACTGAATTTTGTCAGCATAGATGCCAGCCTTTGTACCTAAAGGCTATGGAGATTAGCGCTGGTAAAGCAGAAAACAGTGTGTAGACTTCATTGTATTTCGACTGTCTAAAAGGCCTAGACTGCATATTTTCCCCCAGCATAAGTAAGATAACTGCTGGGACCTAATATATGAAAATGTTATGACAAACCATCGCACTGACCTCTCCTCGTCTCCACACCCTTTTACAAGAACCGTATACAGAGTTAAGTAGAGCCCTGCTTAAGGAAGCAAATACTGAAAAATGCTGAATACCTGCAACTCTGAAACAAGCCATCAGGCTCAACTCTGAGATCCTTATGCTGTTTATTCATGCAAATTGTAGCGTGCCAGATGCTGAGGAGTGCTGAATGGCTGCTCAGTGGGAGTTGTGGTTGCTCAGCACCTCCATAGAATTGGCATGTAAACTCCAGGCTGGACTTTGCTTGTGGGAAAAACAAAGCCAACCATCAGTCATGCACAGTGTACCTCCCTCCCCAGTCCATGAGCTGGCATGGTGAAAATTCCTGGTGCTTATTGAAAGCACCATCTGATGTCACTCGACACCACAGGGGAAAACATAAATCAAAGTGTAAGTATTCAGCATTCTCTCAGCATTGGTCTAATGTGATTAATGTAATCTGAGGTAAACACTTTAGTTAGTCCTTGTTACTTTTAGGGACCCAAAGGGTTGGGACTTGTTATTCTAGGTAACATGAAAAACAAGCCCTACCCATGAGATCTCCAAGGCAAAGATAAAGCTCAGGTAGAAGCTTGACAAGTTACCTAATAGCAGTGGACAGACACAATGAAGTGTTGAATCTGGACTGGCTTAAAGGCATGTGGCAAGGGCTGTGCCATGCTCAGCACAGACCTTTCCTCTGGCAGCAGAGTAGGGTTGCAGTAACAGGGAGAGCAAGATAATCCAGCATAAGATTACAAGGACCTACAGAGCAGTCAGGTGCCTGAATCCCAGTGACACTGAGTAGATCTGTTTCTGCATTCTGTCTTTCACAATCACAGTCTGGTTCAAAACAGGTCTTTTTCTGTAAAATCTGCAGCTGAAATCTTTGTCTTGGACAATTCCAGAACACTGTATGACTCTGAGTTTCGTGGGCTGCTTTTGGAAGGGAAGAATGGATTTAATAGTATGGACAAAGTTGCTGCTGGCACCTTTAGATGGTTTCTTGTCTTACACGAAGAGAGCATCTCAGTCACTGTATGATTCAGAGACAAACAGTGAAGTGTCACAGGTGTGAAAACACAAGCCTAAAAGCCGAGTTATGGCCCTACTGTCAGTTTTGTGCTTGCTTCACTCCTGGCTGGGTGTGATGGAAAATGATTGGTCTTGGAAAGGCACATTGAGGTATTGCAGACTGGCAGCCTGCTGAGTCCGGCAAGGTGCAGGGAGCAAATGCTTCATCCAGCCAAACCCAGTGGGAATGTGTTGGAGCTCCAACATTGTTTTGCTGACACATGAAGATGTCATCGCAGCAAAATATGAAGGAGTTAACACATTATGAAATACAGTTTTGGCAGTGATGCAGACAAAGATTGTTTTGCTTGAAATGCAGTACCAGCAGCGTTGGTTAACAGGGTAATGCAGTCAGCTTGCCAGTCTAACTCACTGCACTGTGCTTTTTTTCTTCTTATATATTGGGTCCAAATCCTATGAAACAGCGTAACTTTAAACTCCTAGATAGTTCTTTGCTTCAAAGTTAACCTTGATTTAATGTAAATTTCTGGATAGTGGCTGGTTAGAATAGCAAGTGGAAGTGCTAAAGGAAGCCTGCCTTGCACAGGAAGAGAAATTACAAGGTACCAGTGTGAGTTAAAGTAAAAAAAAAAGGAAAAAAACCCAGGAATTGTGTTTTAAACCTCTTGCCAGTCCTGTCCCTTTACAGGCTGAGAAGTGAGGAGAGTTGTGCCATGCCTGTTTACACACACTGTTGAGGGCTTGGTGCACAAAACTGTACAATCAGTTTGAAAACTACTCTTATCTAGTCCAGGCACTCTGACTGCCCTTCCAAAAATAACGGCAAAATTTTCAGCATCACAAAAGACTAATAAGCCACCTACACTCCTGCATCTACCAAGATCAAGAGAGCGCCAAATGCCTTATAACTCAGAAAGTCTAGCCATGTACTTACTGTGATCAGGTTGAAAGATTTGCAATCAGCACTTTCCAGGGCTGAGAGGCAGATCTGTAACCGGGCCTCAATTAGCTACCTGCCTTCCAGCTGAAGATCCGGCCCCCTGGGCCCAGTTCTTTACCATACTTTTGTATAAGCTTGGGAGACAGCTCTTCTCACCAGCATTGCTGGGAATGGGCTTTTGCATTCAGGTAGGCAAATGTTTCTCCCATGTTTTCACCATGCTTGTGTTCTCAATAAAATACATTATAAACTTAGCAAGCTAAAGCTATTTTCATCTGCAACATCCCTTTCCATAAAAATCCTTTTTGGGTTTTGCAGTAAGTAGCAATGAGTGCCTTGCTTTGAAAATACAAATCTAAGTCAAAGATTGGTCCACATTTCAAATAGTTAAGCAGTTTCCCAAATAGGACTGTTTCAATTTAGAGCAATCAAGGATCTTGATAAAAATGGTGCTGTGAACTCTAATTAGATATAAATGAAGAAATAGGGATCTATTTCTTTTCATACCTTCATGCTGCCTTGTTTATTGGTGACACTTAAATAGGTAGTAACTGGAATGAAGCCCAATAGCCAATTTATACTTAACACACCACTAGTTCTTAGAAGTACACTTTAACAGTAAGTACTTATAAAAATGCTTAGGAAAATCATCCATCCCATGCTTCAGTTCCTCACAAGCATCCCTGCATCAATGTTTGTTGCTGGATGTGTCTGTTAGCAACACTGCTTTAGTAACTTTCTGTTTTAGGACAATTCTATAAATGATTGGGATGCTGGAATTCAGAGGATACTACTTTGTCATTTGCCCTCCATTGAGTAGTACGTTGACATCAAATAGTTCACCTGAGATCATGCTGAAGTTTCCAAAGTGAGCTGAAACCCTGCTCAAAGAAGACTGGCAGCACGGCTGGTTTAATTTGAACAATGTACAATAACGTATATGTGCATCTAGGAATACAGAGGACAAAAAAATCCTGTATATTGCAAACTAAATTGTGGTTTTCGTGATGAAGACGCAAGGCTTTCCTTAGCCAGCAAATCACCCATTTTTATATATTTTATCTTGAATAGCATTTCTGATGCTATCACACAGCAGTCTTCAATCTTTGCCAAAGGGATCTGGAACTAGTAAAATATTTCTGCCTATTACACTGGTCTGTTAAATATTCAACTAATTTTAGAAATTCCTTTTAATAGCAACTACAGTATAAAATGTCCAGATTCTTTTTTCTACTGTAAGTGTAGGATACCTATGCAAACAAAAGAGGGATATAAACTGAAGTTTATATCTCTGTATTATTTATTTTCTGTTCCTCATCTGAGTTAAATGGAAGTGAAATAAATATTAGAAGACTTTAAAAAAAAAAAAAAAAACACTTCCAAGGCAAATTTCATAACAGCAGAACAAGTATCATTTTGAGTGGCAATGCACTGGCAATAACATTTGGCTCTGGTTCACATCAATCTGGAGGCCCAGCTACACAAGCCAAGCTGGCTCAGGATCACTTCTGAACAGGCATTTATCACCTTCAGTGCAATAATATTCCAGAGGTCCAAATCAGGACTAAGCCCTTTGCACAGATGCGACACGCTCACCCAGCATAATCCTTCCTCAGCCACTGGTCATGGCAAAAGTCCCTCTGGCTTCTTTGGCATTAGAAGTCTTGTCTTAACTTCCTAAATTTCCATGCTCCCTGCCTTTTCCCTTCTTTCCCACTTCATTGTCACCCTGCATGTTGTGAAATCTTGTGGATTTTAGCGCAATTCATATTTTCCTCTTCCATTTATCAGCTTTTCCTTCCTTTGCAGCCTGGTTCTGAACCATACTCTCAAGGACGAGTGGAGGAAGCTCCCGTGAGCAGTGAGAGGGGTGACGAGCCGGCTCGTCATGTCTTCTCCTTCTCCTGGCTGAACTCACTGAATGAATGATGACTCACTCTGGCTGGCTCCTGGTGTGCTTCTCCTCAGAAGGACCGCGAGCCCAGGCAGCCTGGCTGCAGTCAGCAAAGAAACTGGCCTGGGAAGGGACATCCGAGCAGGTTTCATTCCTAGGAGCTCAGCTGACCTCCACACCGTACCCTTGAGATGACAGACCTGAGAGGGAGGGGAGCATGGGGACAGATTGCTATATGTATTGTAGTCAGAGTGTTTTCCAATAATTTCTTGCTTCCAAGAGGGAAGAAGCATCACTACAGCTTTAAGATGAGCACTGCTAATGTTTTGTAACTCACTTGATGGAACGTCCCCATGTAGGTGTAAGCACTTCACCAATGTTCTTAGTTAAAATGCTGGTATGATATTCTCTAGTAGCATCCTTTGCCAAAACAGTGTTTCTCCTCAGTATCCTCCTGCATCCCTACTTGTCACTGCTGGTGACTTCAGTGACACTATCATGTCCTTGGCAGCCCCAAGTCAGGGTTGTGTCTAACAGTATTGGTGCCTCCCAGGCTGCGGAGGCTGAACACGGGAGGGAAGAAGGAAGCTGCCATTTCTTCCCTTGCACTTTCTATTCCTACTAAACCACAACAGATGATGCTCACAGAAACGCATTATTTGCAAAGAAGATTCCCAGTGGCAGGAGTGAGGAAGATGCACATGTCAAAAGCACTGGCCAAGACCCCCACACAGCTCTGAGTATGTGGGGCAGTTGCTGAAGTGCTGCCCAGTCTGTCCAGCCATAATCTGTGTCCGTGTCTTCTCAGCCATCGGTGTGTGTACAAAATGTTCTTACATGAAACCAGAGTGCAAAAATGGGGTCCCAGGTACTCAAAGTTTAATTGGAAGCCTCTGTGCTGTGCTGTAGAAAAGGCAGGTGCTGACTGTCCTGTTCTGTGTGCATTGCAGATGTTGAGCCGTCAAATGAAATCAGATTTATGTCTTAAAAGGGGCTCTACAAGTTGCACTGAAGGCAACACTGTGATTTTTGTCACTGGGAGCAGGGTGTCAACACTCAGTAGTGTTTAAGAGAGACTGGCAGGCTGCCAGGAGCGCTTGGTGCCATAGGGGACCAGGTGTCAAGCTCTGCACTAGGGTTATGCGTGGATCTTTCCCAACTCCCCGAGCCAGGCCCTCAATGCACTGTTTTGGCAGGGGCCTGTGT
This sequence comes from Eopsaltria australis, assembly GCA_034509425.1. NCBI lineage: Eukaryota > Metazoa > Chordata > Aves > Passeriformes > Petroicidae > Eopsaltria > Eopsaltria australis. Next base: position 1,882,981 of record JAVTVJ010000144.1, on the reverse strand, counting down.
GGGGCCATAAGGCTGCGCTGTGTCCCAGCAGGACTGGTGAGCTGGCAGTGCAGCCCGGTTAGCAGGCTCTGGACACCCGTCGCTGCCGGCCCGAGTGGCATCAACCCTCGCTAGTGTCTGTTTTCTCTGGAGAACGTTCCCTGGAAAACTCTCCTGCGAGAGTTCCGGAGGGCTGCACAGACGAGCTCCGCGCAAAGCTTTGGAACTCGCACAGCCAGAACGAGCACCGCCCAGCACCGCCACCGCATCGCCTCCGGCTGCTGGAGCAGCTTTTCCCTGGGATTTGGTTCGGGGTGAGGGATTTACTATTTTCTCCCAGTCGTCCTGGAGATTTCCCCCCCGCTCCTCCCGGGAAGTTTCTCCCCACCCACTGCCGCCTCCCTAGAAGCCCCTGGGAGGGACCCCGCTTGGGCACTGCCGTCGGGACGGGGGAAGCCGAAGCAGGGAGGAACCTGCCCTGTCGGGGTGCGGGGAGGATGCACAGAGCCAGAACGAAAACGCATAAGAGATGCGGGAGCGCCTCATCGCTTTCCCACCGCTGCTCCCCGGAGGAAGGAGGCCGCCCGGTCCCGGTCACAGCGGCAGGAGCCAGGGAGCTCCCTCGGGGGGCTGCAGACGTGGGATTCGGCAGCGCTGGGGGCACCGATTTGCCCTCGACACCCCGTTCCCGGGAGCAGCCTGAGCCGAGGGCGGCGTGGGGCAGCCCCCGTCCAGGGCTGGCGGCGTCGGGGCACGCCTAGGGGGGAGCCTGCAGAGTCGGGGCTCCCCGGAGCGGGGGGAAACATCCCCGGGGGGGATCCAGGGCTCCCCGCGGCTCTAGGTGTCCACGGCCGCGGTGCCCCACCCCCCCCCCCCCCGCCCCGGTAAGCGCTGAGGGAGGCGGAGCAGCCCTCGGGCGTCTAGGCAAGAAAGTCTATCAAGTCATCTTTACTTTGCAGCTTTTATTAAAAATATAAATATTAAACATTCTCTTACACAACCAAATCGACCGAGCGCTGAAAAGATGTTTTATTGTGAAAACGTTTACAGGAAAAAAAAGTGGATCGAAAGTAGCTTACGGAGATTCCCCCTCCCACCTCCCTGTCCCCAGCAGAAAAGTTTTCTGTCTTCTTGGCACCATTTCTTCCAATGCTCACACATCCCTACGTAGCGATGGCACTAGAATAACTGGGAAATGGAGAAATAAATAAAGGTAGGGGAAGTTACGAACGACACTCGTGTTTCTGCACTTGGTACACGGTTGTGCATGCTAGTCAAGGGACAGAGGCTGTTCGGAGTACACCCTTCTAGGTTTAAAGCTATATAAAAATAAAGAGATGACATCAGAGCAGCACTATGGTACATCGGACGGTGTAATTATTCTTGTGCTAACCGCGGAATCTCTTTGGCAAGGCGGGGAGGGGCCGTTTCACTTCCCGATTATCTCCATCAGTTTCCTGTTGCTGTGAGCTTGCTGCGCTAACTGCTCGGCTCGGGCCATCTCCAAGACTTCTCGCAGGAGGTGGAAAGTCAGATCCAGAGAAATAGGGGGCTCCTCGGATCGCTTCTCCCTCTCCACGGCCTCACCCTCGACTTCGCCGTCCTCTCGGTTCCCCGGCGAGCGCTCGGGCAGCTGCTGCAGCTGTTGAACCGCCGCCCGGAAAAAGTTGCTGGCGGAGGCTTCGGGCTGTAGGTGGCTGGTGCTGCTGGAGGAGGCGGAGAAAGAGCCAACGGGTCTCTTGTGAAGGTTGCCCAGGCGCAGGAAATACTCTTCTCCCATGCGGAGCAGGACGGGCAGAGTTTGCTGTTGCTGCTGCTGCTGTTGCTGCTGCTGCTGGAAGAAATCTGGCTGGTGCAGAGCCCCAGGGGCGGGTGCCGGGCTCTTGCTGAGAGCTCTGCACTCCTGGCAGGGCAGGAGGGCGACCAGCAGAATTCCCGTGGAGACCAGCAGCGGGATCTTCATGATCGGGGCCCAAACCTGCGGGGGCAGACGGGGGACGGGGGTTGGGTTACAAAGCCGAGCCGCAGCGGCGGGGATAGCAGTGCACGGCCGGGGAGGGGGCGTCCCCGCCGCCGCTGTCCCGGTGCTGAAACGCGCCGCTCCGCGCCCCTCCGCGCTCCTCCTCGCCCCTCCGTGCCGCTCCGTGCCGCTCCGCGCTCCGCACACCACCCCCGCCAGCGCTCACCCCGGCCCGTCCACCCGCGCCGTCGAAGCGGCCGCTCCCCGCGGAGCAACCCCGAGGAACAGCCCCGCCGGGCGGCTCCGGGCTGCGCCGGCAGCGACTCTCGGTGACCAGGCTGGGCTGAGCCCCCGCGGAGAGCCCACTCGTGTTCGCGACCTGCGCCTCTGCACCCGCGCGGGGCGAGGGGGAACGTGGGGTGCCTGTGGCGGAGCGGCTCTCCCCACGAGCTGTGGGGTTCGAGCGCCCGTTCCCCACCCCCGTGCTCCCTGCCCGGCCAGGACAGCTCCCTGTATCCCGAGGGACGCCGCGCTCAGCCCCGCTCAGTGCAGGGCAGCGCATCCGCTGCGCGCCCGGGCGCGGCCCCGCACCTACCTGGGGCGGCGGTGGCGGCGGTAGGGCAGGGCGGGCGGCGGCGGGACTCGGCGGTGCCCGGTGTCCCTTCCTCTCGCTCTCCCTCGGAGCCGGCTCCTGGCGAACTTGGGATCAGATTTGGTACTAATCAGAGCCGGGGCGCGGGATTTTTATAGCTTAGACCCTCTCCTGGAATCACGCAGAACTTGCCTAATAAGCTGACGCTCTCCTGACAGCCCGATTGCGTGCCCCGATCTACTGCTGAATAAATCATGGGGGCCCGTCGGAGCGGCGATGGGCCGAGTTTCGCTATCGCAACCCCAAATCTCACGTCCAATTATATCAACAGATATTTATCGCCTCTGCAGTGACGTCAGCCGGGCCGGGGGCCGGGGAGCAGGATGCCCCCCCCACCCCATTGACAAAAATACTTGAATGAGATTTCCTAGCGGGCGCGTACTATGAGAGGTCACTCCGGGGAAACTTTCCACTCGCGGGCCGGCCCGCGGGGAGGGACCCGACTCGAGCGGGGCCGGGGCTGCTATCCCGGGCGATCTCTTTCTCCATTCCCGGTCTTTTCCGGCCCCCCGGCCTCTGCCGTCTCCGAGCCGGCCCGCACGGGGCGGCGCAGGAGGCTCCGCGGGGCGCGTGTTTCGCGTGGGTCCCGTCTTTGCTCCGCGGCCGGGGTCGGCCCGGGCCGGGGCAGCGCTCGCCCTGCAGAGCGAGCAGGGGCGCAGCCGAGCCCGCGGAGAAGAGTCAGAGCAGGTGCCATTGCCGGGCGGGACCCGCGGCAGCGCTGGCACCGGGGCTGCCAGGGACCCCGCCGGCAGGAGAGGGGGGGAAAGGCCCCGGGGTTGGCGGGGAAGGCCGAGACAGCCGCCGGGGCAGTCTGGGAGCATCTGCCGGGGCAGGGAGCGTGGCCCGTGGGGCGCTCCGTCCGCTCCGTCTGCCCTGGCACCGCTGGCAGCGCCGCTTGCTCGTCCCGGCCCCCGGCTCCGCGCTGCCGGCACCAGCTCCCGCGGTCCGGCCCGGGCTCCTCTCCGTGGCTGTCCCACTATTTGTGGGGAGGCAACAACTGCTCTTTTTTCCCTTTCTCGACTCCACTAGCTGATCTTCAACGCCATGGCTGTGTGTTTTCCCTTTTTGCCCTCCTCTCCAGCCTCTCACCCCACGTGGAGCTTTTTGCGAACTGTTCACCCATGACCATTATGTCTTCAGGCTCCAGACCATATTACATCAATGTCTCCACCTGGGTTTCTTGCTGTCTCTTCAAGAGGTTGTGGTGCCTATAGAAACAACTACTGCCCAACGCCCATTCCATGTGTAATGTGCATTCTTCCATTTTTGCATCCCATCATTCTTGGCAATGCCTCTCCACTGCCTCAGTTGCAACATCAATCGTATCCTTCCCTTTGAATTGGAGAACTCTACAGAAAACCTGCTGGTTTTATCTTGCCTTGACAATAAACTCCTGGGGTCACACACTTGGGTGTCTCCCATTATAGTGAGGAGTTGGGACAGAACAGATGGTCATATGCTATTGATGAGAAGTAAGTGATAAATCTGAACTCCATTTACTTAATAAAATAACAAAGTTAAAGCCACTTAATGTATGAGGTTGGCCGCAGCCCAATTCTGAGCATCTCCTTAGAGATGCTCTACACTTCAGTTTTAGTTATACCTAGCTCCAGCCTCGGATGCTTTTGGCGAAGTGCCAAAGAATCAGATCTTGTGCATCATGAAGAAACAAATGGAAAAACAAGCAGTAGTACCAGAGATTTAGCTCTTCATTACCACTTTTTGCTTAGGCATTCATGAACTGAGATGCAAATTACAGAACAGAATACATTGTGTCGCTAGTCACAGCAGCAGCTATTTGTGTGCTTTTAAAGAATGTCAGCACGGCTCTCAGTGAGAACAAGAGGTTCAAAGTACCAGGAGCTAAGTTCAATCAATTGATGGAAAATATAAGAGGCACTTATTAAACTCAAACCCTTCAGATGTGCTCTGGGGTGGGTTTTATCACAGTGTCTCCATTTTTAGGTTTAACATACTCTTTATAAACACAAAAACCTCTTAAAATAATGTGATCATAAATGTAAAGAAAGAAGAATTTTGATCCAAATAATATAAATTTTTGGTGTTAGGGGTGAGATCTGGATAAGACAGAGCTGCGTTTCTTCAAAAGATTGATGCCAGATAGAAATGGCACTGGTTATGCTATGTTTTCAATAATTTACAATATTATTTAGGTCTCTTTAGGCAGATGGTTTTGTCCCTTTAAAAAATCCAGGTATAGCAAATGCAACATAGAATCAGGCTGGGGTCCTCCAGTTTCCAAAAGAGCTGTACAACCTGCCAGTTTCTTCTCCTTTTTTTTTCCTCACCCCTGGCTCTGAGCAGGGTCTGCAGTGTCTCACACAAGCTTGTTTCGAAGCCAACATGGTCTTATTGCCCCACTTTCCTCATAGATCCTGAGTGATGTGTGAGAGGGCTTGCAGCAATGCAGGGAAGGCTGTGAGACAGTTGGATGTCTTGATAATGAGGAATATAAAATATCACAGATACATAAACCAAAAAGTACTTCCCTCAGCACTTCAAATGCAGAACTAACTGCCTAGGAATATAAAAGTCCTTTCTCCAGAGTCACTGGATTCTGAGTGAAATGTCACCTGTCACTCCTGAAGGAGATTGCAACAGAAGAAATCTTGGCTTCTCACCAGAGGGGTGAAAAAGGAAGACAAGGAGGGTATCAGGTGCATGTGGATTAGCGATTTTTGTTTAGTGATATAGTTTGAGATCAGCATACCCTTCGTTAGAAAAGTGTTCATATTTGAGTCACTCTGCAAACATCAGGAGCAAACAGAAATTTCAGTGAATCACAAAATAACACTGTCTAGAATTAAAAAGCACTATTGAGGCCCATTTCCTCTCCTCTGACTTGGGTTGAGTGCTCCTGCCCTTTAGCCTTGGTGATCTCAAACTCAGGCACCTACTGAAAAGCAATTACAGCTGCTCTGAGGTAGCTAAGGGAAAGCAAAGGCATGCCCAGAGCATGACGCACCCCTCCTCAATAGAGCACCTCCAGGTTTCTGGAGAAGTTCACCTTGTTCCCTTGTCTATAAAGGGAGCTCAGACAACCACCTTTGCCTGGTCACTGAATTCTTAGACAGCAATGTGAGGCGAGAAGAATCCCCTCCTCACTGATTGACCATAGCAGAGAGATCACACAGTTCTAAACATAGTGGTACACGGGGGATGATGTTAAACTGAGGGTATGGCTCTCACCCCAGGCATTTTTGAAGATGTCCAACTACAAACATGGAAGGACACACACTAGATGTAGATCAACTTTCTACCACAGTGCAGTATTTGATTACCACTTTGTCAGAAGGCAGAAAGGATTTTTCACATTGCTGAGTTCAGCAAACATTTCCACATCTCACAGTTCCCCTTCATGTGATCTCCATCATTCTTGATCCCTGTGATCAGACATGAGATATTACAGTCTGTGACTATTTCAGGTGAACTCAGCTCATCTCGCCCACTCTGAGATGCCAGCAATCATGCACTGACACGTGTACATCACACTTCCATTTCACCTCTTGGTAGTCCTGGTACAAAGAAATCTATATCTGATAGTCATAAATATTATGGATTCTAGGACAACTGAGAGAAAAAGAAAAGAAAAATTCAGAGTATCTTACAATGCCTGAAGGTGATATGTCACTTTAAGAACAAATTACATTTGTCTATTATTCCTCAGCAGACTAAATTTGCTAGAATAATCATAGAGAACCTCAATTAAAGTGAGTTATAAAAATCAATCAAAATAAATCAACTAAATATAAAAAAGTATGTTGTAGATCAGGATGAAGAATGAAACTGATAAGGATTTCAGCTATCTGCCCTTGCTTCTGACCCCAGAAGTCTTCAAAATTCTCTCATTCACTTCTAATTTCTCTTTCATTTTTCAGTCACCTTCATCCAGGAAAGAAGTCACATGCTCCTGTCACAGACACTTTCTGTTGTACACCTCAATCTTATCGCAGAGCTCCACCTATAACTTGTAACAGATTTTCCTTCAGTCCTGTGAGAGAGAGAGGAAAACACCTTAATTCCCCAGACTTTCCAGTGGGGAAATCAGCATGAGAGGGTGAAGAAATTTATCTGGTATCCCTCCAGGAATTGTGTAAGAAGCAGGAGTGAATCTTGCATTATCTGAGACCAAGTTCATTAGCTCAGCTAGAGGACTATTTTCATTCACGACTTCTTATTCATACTCTTGATCCCAGGCGTCTGCTCACAAGACATAATTTTATGGGTTTGGGGGTCCCAGCAGAAGGAAAAATTCCTCAGGAATATCCTCTCGGTTCCACCATGTCTGGGAGGAGCACAGCCGTTCCCAGCAGCTCACACACGGGTGGATTTGCAGGGAGGGTTTTCATCCCAAAGCCTGACCCCCAGTTGAGCAGGGGCCAGTGTGCACTGCTCAGGAATTCCAAGCATGGACCTACTGCTCCAGCCAGATCCTTCCCTTCACCCAAAGCCCTGCCTGTTCAGGGGGATATTCCCACCAGCACGGGTGACACGGGGAGGAGCTGCTCCCATACCCTCTTGGATAATGCCAAAAAGCACTTCTGGAGGCCTCACAGCATTGCTCTCTTCTTCTGAGCAGGGAAGGGAGCTGTAGAAGCTGGGAGAAGAGTGCAGGCAGCAAAGTACCTCTCTCCTCTTGATAGCCCTCATCCAGGGAGGCAACAGCTGACCTTTATATTTACCTCACAAGACTTGTCAGCTGCTATTCTTGCTCCCAAATAAGGGCTGGGGAAGGCTGCACATGAGCCCTCTATGCTGTTAATGGTAACGCTGCAGGAACTAATCTCACAGTTATTGGTAGCAACAAGGAAATCCATCAAACAGGCGAGCCCTGGGAGTGCTGAGCAATTGGTATTCCTGGTTGTCTTGGTGTCTGGGTACATTTGGCCATGAAAGAAATTTTGCTGGTTAGCTGAGTAGCCAATTTGTCTGTCTGTCCTTGGCACAGACTGAGGCAAGGACAAGGATCTGGGTTTGCATCTGGAACAAGCCTCTGAGATAGCCAGGTTCACCCTAGTTCAGGGTGGCAGATATGGACACACGCAGACACGACGGACAGCAGGGAATGGCTGCAGGGAGAGAAACGGGATGCTGAGCTGGGGAGGGCAGGCACTGGGCACAAATTCTTTAGGGAAGGAAGTTTCTTTTTTATACCATGCCTGCCTGGTGTCTGCACAGTAGTGCCCTGGTCTGGGACTAGGAATCCTAAGTGCTACTGCAACCACTGACCAAGGGGAAGTAGAGGAAATCAGGGTGAACCTTCAGGGAAGGGCAGGGAGGGAATTCTACAGTGCCTTTCCCCAGGAACATCACTGTCCTGGGAGGTTAGAGCCCAGAACTGACCCTTAACCTGGGGCTGGGAGAGTGGCCTAGAGGGGAGCCCACAATGCTGTGACTGTATTATGGATGGCTGTTGGCAGGCTTGTTCCAAGAAGTCTGTGAGGAACTGGGCACAAAAGGCCAGGAGCAGAGGAGAGCCTGTCTGCCCAGCTAGGATATCCCTATGGGATAGACCACTGGGCCAGCAATGGCTTCAGCCTTCAAACACACCACTGACACCAGGGACCCAGCCTTGCTCTTATGTGCAGCACCAGACCTGTCATCAGCCATTAGTGTCAGCAGCAAGATTTAGTGCCTTTTGCTCCAAAGTTGTAGCCATGTCACAAACATGGGGCAACCAGGCACCTGGGGTAACAGATCTGAGCACTACTAGAAAATTCAAGAGAAACATTTGAGCACAACTGGGCTGTTGTGGCATTTTCCAGCATCCAGGCAGAAGAGATTTGAGCAAACTTCTGGATCTATATTCTTTTCAATGGCCAAGCCATTGTTCTCCTGTTGGAGAAGAAGGTAATGGAATAAATGCTGGAGTTGGAATTTGCAGGAAGTGAAACCCTCATTCAATTGCAAAACATTCACCATGTGTGCTTGTTGTGAGCCAAGATTTCCTTTATAATCATAGAATCACTGAATAGTCTGGGTTGGAAGGGACCTTTAAAGGTCGTCTAGTCCAACCCCCCTGCAATAAGCAGAGGCACCTTCAACTCAATCACAGCCCCATCCAAACTGATCTCGAAGGCTTACAGAGAGGGGGCATCTATTGCCTCTCAGGGCAACTTGTTCCAGTTTTACCACCCTCATTGTAAAAAAATTCTTCCTTGTATCTAACCTAAATCAACCCTCTTTTAATTTAAAACTATTACCCCTTGTCCTATTGCAGCAGACCCTGCTAAGAAGTTTTTCCCCATCTTTCTCATCAGCCCCCTTTAGGTACTGGAAGGTGCCCTAAGGTTTCTCCAGAGCCTTCTCTTCTCTTCTCTTCTCTTCTCTTCTCTTCTCTTCTCTTCTCTTCTCTTCTCTTCTCTTCTCTTCTCTTCTCTTCTCTTCTCTTCTCTTCTCTTCTCTTCTCCAGGCTGATCAACCTCAACTCTCTCACCCTTTCCTCACAGGAGGGGTGTTCCAGCTCTTTGATCATCTTAGTGGCCCTCCCCTGGACTCAATCCAACAGGTCCATTTCTTTCCTGTGCTGAGGACCCCAGAGCTGGATGCAGCAATGTAAAACACATGATATATGTAAGGGCACATACGACATAGGAATGAGACTGAAACATGAAAACTGACTAGAGGGGGGAAATGATCAGTGAAATTGAAGGACTTCTGTGATACCAAGGGCAACTCCTGCTCCTGGAATCTTGTTATGACTTCAACTGTTGCTAAAAAAATTTTAAAAATAAAATTTAATTTTCAAGCTTAAAGACATCATTCAGCTATATCATTGGGGCTGAGAATCCCCAAATAAACACCAGAAGAACTGAGAATTAATATTCTTTAAAAATCTTATGATTCTGAAAACAGTCTCAATATCTGGGGGAAAAGGAGATGAGGGTAGAACAATTCTGGAGTACTTGGTATGTTGCAAGGGCCTTCTCACTCCTTTCAAGTGAGGAAATATGGGAAGAAATACAAACACACAATCTATGTTGAATGGCTGGGCAACGAGCTATATATAGAACCTGCTCTGTCCTACTTAAGTTATGACTAATGCTAAACAATTAGAAATTCAGATGTCTGAATATTTGAAGTAGCAAACATCTCTAATGCACCATTTGTTGTTCATTAAAAAATGGAAGAATCAAAGTCTCTCTAAGCTCTGACCAGGTTTCACTTAACAGGTGCATGTTGCTGGAAGTGGAGCCCCATGAGACTAATTGCAAGGGATAATGGAACAAGATGAGGCGTTTCTTGGAAAAAAAGATTGTTGTCTTTGTCATGACCATACTCATGCCAGAGACTGCAAATCCTTTAGGGAAGGGACTTTCTTTTTTATACCATGCCTGCCTGGTGTCTAGCACAGCAGTGCCCTAGTCTGTGACTAGGAATCCTAAGTGCTACTGCAATTCAAGCAGTACATTAGAGTAAGTAGTAGTATTAAATTAGCTGGGAACATGAAGCTGGTTTTCATCAGCATCTCTGGTGTACAGGATCAACAAACATTTCTCGAAGCCAGAGGCCAATGGTGTTTTATTTGAAAACACTTCACTTGTATGAGAAGACAATGCTAATACAAAACTACAGTTTAATCTTTGGATTTTGGCTGGACTTTTTGTCTGGTCCCCCTAATTCAGGGCTGCAGTGTCTGGAGTAGGTTTTGATACAGCCAAGATGAAAGACTGGGCGAAGGAATCAAAGTACAGAACAAAAATGCAAATCTTGCCAGCCAATAAATGAAGAAATTGTGAGTCTTCACTAGACAAAATACCCAGATTTCTCAGCCATTCCCCATCTCACTGTGATTTGCAAAGCTGTATCTGCAAAGCATGCACTTAATGAATTTATTCACTGCATGATTTCCTTCATCTCTCTTCTGCTTTTTAATCATTATGGATGTCGTGACAGGGGCTATGGATGGCACTGCCACACACACATCACCGTATATTATTCTGTCAGTATCATAGGAATATTTTAGTCTGAAGGGAAATACTGACTTTATTCTCAGCTCCTGATACTGGAAGAGCAAAGGCGTGTAGAAATGAGGTATTGTAGTTGCCTCTGTACAACTAAGCAGCTTAGAAGCAGGTGTATCTTTAGCCTGAGGATGTCACAAAAAAGTCTTCTATCCCAGTGGATATGAAAATTAAGTAAGATAGATTATTAATATTCCTAAGGGCTAAGTTTTTGACTTCTTCACCAGAATGCAGTTGTGCCAGTGGCCCGATAAGAAGCGGATCTCAAACTGTTTTGTAAATACTACGAGTGAAGTTCATGAATAGCTGTACACAACTGATTTTGTCTAGCACTGAAATGCCTTCTCTACTGAGACAGTCCAACACTACCCAGAATTAAGGCCCACAGACTGGATTAAAACTAGCACCAGAACACATGTTTGAATGCTGCACCCAAGCAAGGCTGCAGGATGGGGGTGTTACAGGCAAGCCTAGCCCAGGTAGTGGGCACAGAGATGCTTGGACTATCCAGGTTTGTTTCACACTGCTCTGACAATGCAGTCACATCTCATCTAAGAGTCTTGCTGAAGGCTGGTGGCTCCTCACTCTTCTGTGCAAGAGCAAGTACACGTGTTTGGAGCAGCAGTGGCTCAGCACTCTTTCACTGTGTGCTGTTCCACATGTGCTGGGACCACCAGTTAAACTGAAACTTGGCTGAAACTATCTGGGTAAATGCCAAGAGCTCTTCAACACCCATCTCTGACACAACCTAGCTCATTGTAAAGGACAGAGAAAGGATGAAATCTTTGAGTTACTTATTGAAGTGGAGAGTCACAGGTTGGTCTCAAAGACATTTGGAGCCACAAGTTCACAGCTCCTCCCAGGATGCTTTCAAACAGGAAAATATAGCTGCTACCAGAGGGGCCAAAGGTTTTTATAAACTTGAAAAATAACATCAGAACTGTAATCAGTAAATAAAGTCTAATTTTAGGCAATACTTCAGTAGATAGTGTATCTTTTGAGTATATGGACATCCAAAGGTTGGGGAATGTCCCTATAAGGCTTTTCCAGTTCCTTTAGTGAAAGTTGTGTGAAAAATAATTTTAGAGGAGCCAAATTTAAGGTGTTAACAGTGAGTGCCATTGACCTTTGAGTGTTGCTGTAAGACAGCCATGTGAATAATAATAATAAACTCTCTGAGGTTTTCTCTCTTCAGTTTTCTACGAGCATCTTGTCCCCAGGGAACATTTAAAAAATTTGTCGCTCAACAAGACAGCTCATCTGAATCTCCAAGGGATGCCACCCCAGGATGGGGCCTCAGCAATTCCTCTGCCACGAGACTTGGATTCCGAGGGACCTGGAAACACATCCAGTAAAAGTGTCACAAAAGCACTTGTAGCTTAGTCAGGATTGCTCTTAGGCTTGAGAGTGAGAAGGGTCTCTCTCTTTGATGGTACGGGAAGGAACAGGATCCCTGCGTACAGTGTAGGGAGTACATCTCAGTTCCTTGTTTGTCCTATCTGTATTAATGATCCTGAAGGGTAAAAGGTACTGGTTTTGGCTCAGATGGTGTGAAATTTTGCATCCTGAAATCTAGGGGTTTGACACTGACTGTAATTAAACTTTTTTTGGCCTCAGAGTGAAAAGCACGCTCTCCTCCTATTTGTCTTGGCAGAGCTTTTGGCAGAGCTGTGTGATGGAGGCTGGCTGACTGTTGCAGAATAGCAATGGGAAGGAAATGCCAATAAGAAGAAACTGGTGAACTGGAAAATAAGGGCAGCAGTAAATGAACTGGCTTCTAAATGGCAACAGGTGATTGAACTGCATCATCATGTCTTTATCATGTCAGCAGGAACAATGCAGTAGGCACCTATCTGTGACTCCAGATACCCTCCCATTTCACCACTACAGTGACTGCCTAAAAGGTGGGATTTCTCTCTGGATCCTTTTGCTATTTCTATTAATGAATGAATCTCAAGTTGAAGAAATGAACAAGAAAAAATATTGAGAGATTCACAACCAACCAACGTTTCCACCACAGCTCTATTTAGACCCAGGAAACACTCAAGTAGGTTCTCCAAGAGCAAGGAAAGAAGGTATTTATCCACTCTGAGACAGAAGGAATTGTGCCACATAGGGGTTTTTTGTGTTGTAACTGGGTACTCTGTCTCTTGCTGCAGACACAGGACTATCCTCCCTCCTTCAGCTGTTTAGCAACATGTAAGGACAAACTTCTAATAAAAAAACATGTCCTACATACCTAGCTAAGGGGTAGGTATCCCAGTTTTGTGCCCTCATAACAGGTCTTCATTTCAAAAAATGAGCTACGTGATAATCCCTTAATAAATTCATTAAAGTCAACATCAAGCAGAGTCAAATCTGCTGATGGAAAACAAGGCATTATCTGACTTTTCTTTTGTAGAGAATGAAAATGAAGTCCCATTTTGGGATCAAGGACAGATTTTAAATCTTGAACAGCATCCTGAAGTGCAACCTCGTCTCTCTGCATGACTCTGCTTGAGATAACACACGGAGCTTGAGGCAGAGCTGCCTCATGCTCCACAGAACGAATGCCAAAGCTTAGATATCTTTACACACTATCTGGCATTACGACTGGAGCCACGAGATATAAGTTTTCCATCTGCATATATTTCCACTACAGCATCCCAGAGGTCCTGTTCAGTTTGACTTCAGTCTTCCAAGGTTTGGACATCAATGATGCCAACTGCAGAGGAGTTGCAGACAGCAGTCTGGTGAATCTCTTCATGCCCATTGACACCTACTGATAACCTGTCTCTGTTCAATAACAAAAACAAATTATCTACTTATCCTTCAGCCTCCAGTTATGGCTAGGGTGTAGTTTGAGTCAGACTAAGATGTTTACAAGAATCTAAACTGAAGTAAATCTTCCAGTGACTTCTCTCTTCAGACAGTAAATACTGTGATATCATGACATGTATAATTCCTTGTGGTCTTGGAGAAATAAAGAAATATTTTGATAGCTCAGCTTCAGATGGGGCACATACAGATTTCACACTCTAAATAATCTGGCCTTCTCCAATTTGCCAAACACAGCATCAGTATCATGCCACTCACTACTGAGGATGCCAGTCTCAGACTGTACCTCCCAGCTGGATTTTCCCTCAGGAACTAACAGATGCTTCACTTACTAGCCATGAACTAGATGTGTCTTCAATTGTACCGTGCTTCTGAGGGCTCAGGAAGTAACAGCTACTGCAGTCCTTACCATATCTCACAAATACAGCATGGGTCTGTCATTCACTTGCCAGAGCCTTCCATCAAAAACCTCTCTCTGCCCCCTACTCCAGTCCTAGGCCCTGATCATACAGCAGTCTGTGGCTTAGGGACTTGGCAATCCAGAGACAGGGTTTGTGTTTAACACAATACATTTTTAATAGGCTAGTATAGAATTTTATTTTGTGGACCTGTCTGAACAAAGATTGATTGAGAAGTGCTCTGTCTGTGAGTGACATCTGCATTAAAAATAAACAAGCCCCATATTCTAACACGTACATGACTGTGATAGGAAAAAGAGAACTGCATCTCTACAACCCATCTGTAAAACTGGCAAGATCCCTTTCTTACTAGGAAAGATATCTTTGCATTTGACATTGCTGCCCTTACACTGAAAAAGGAAGGAATTGATTTTGTGATTGATTGTAGAAGCCCTGATTTTTCCACAACATAAACAATACAATCATCCACAGCTCAGATTTCCAGTGGAAATACCAGAAATTCCAGCAGTGCTTTGTGAGGCTGGTAGGTTACTTGCTTTGTGCCTCTATCCGAGGAAATAACATCTCTCCAAAAACAGAAGAATGAAATTGTTTTTATCCTAAAAAAAAAAAAAAAAAAAAAAAAAAAAAAAAAAAAAAAAGGCTAAGCTTTGTGATTTCCCATTATTCATATATTTGCCTGGAATCTTCCCATACCTACAGGTGGGAGCCAAGAGGTGGTGCTAGAACTCAGCGGTCTTGTACCCAGCAAACATCTATTCCATCTGGTTTTCAGGTAAAAGATGGCTGGACTCCTTGTGCTTTAGTCTCTCTCAGCTGTCTGTGCTTTTAGGAAGACTGTAACCTGTTTTGTAGTTTTAGGGGCTCGCTATTCTGGAAATCAATCGCCCTCAATTCTTTCTGCTCGTTTCTTAAAGTTCTTCAAACTGTACATCCATAAGCACTCATTATCAATATGAGAACAACTCCCTCAAATGCAAATATTAATGAGTTAATCTCATCTCACGGTCCCTAAGCTGAGCACTAGAGCCACACACTACCAAATATGCATGAGTCAAATAATACTTAAAACTAACACCAGGCCTTTCATCAGTGACAATGTCCCACTTTAGGGATGAAGTACCAGAAGCTCTTTCAGTGACAGTGAATTGCACTGTTTTCAGGGTAAGGACCTTGAGTCAGATGGCAAGAACAACGAGCATCTCTGACAGGAGCATCTGCCATAGCTGAGCCTTTCTTGACCTTCTGGTGAATGGCTGAACTGAGAAATCAATCCTCTCAGAACTGTTCCCTCTAAGCACCACCCTCAAAGGGAAACTTCCATGCTGCAGTGGAAATTTGAGCAATGGTAGGAAGAGCAGGTACCTCTTGGCTGGGAGAACCCCTGAACGAGGTTTCAGTGGCAGGTTTGCAGCACAGACTTCTCCAAATCAAACAAAGAAGAAATCACAAGAGCAGTGAATAACCATCTTCATGATTAACTAACAGTACTTATGACTTGTTACCTGCACCACCCTTTAGCAACTGATTTTAAAAGGCCTCCAAAAGAACCCTCCTCTTGCAGCTCACAGTGTGTTTTCTATATTAAACTCCATTAAAATCTGGGCAATTGTGCCTCCTTCATCAACTTTAATCTATGACAATAGACCACAAAAGACTGTTAATTCTGAATCAACAAGAGGCAGCTAATAAAATGTAGTACGGTGGTCAGTGGTTAGGGAATTTCTTTAAGAGCTCCTAAACAGTTAGCTGATAAAACACTTGAAGTGAAATTTTCATAAGCTGCTCATTAAAAAGCCTGGCTTCATTTTGTCATAAAAAGAGCACACTGAGATAAATTCAAATTCTAGGACATAACGTAGTTTGTCATTATTATAGTCTTATATCATTTGCACAATATTGCATTGTTATGCACTAGACCCATTTTCTGTGGGACAAATGGCCACTTTCCATTTTGGGATAAATGTAAGCATCAATTGTAGTACTCCAGGAAATCAGACAATAAGCAATACTATTTTCTGTCCCCAAATTGTTCACCAGTAAGCCATATACCAGTATAACAAGCAGGGGAAGTTTATTGGACATTGGTTTTGGAAGACTATCCTTCTGAAAGAGGCTGAGAAGACTAAAGCTGCTCAGAAAGAAAAGCAGAAAATCTCATGCCATGATCAGAGCAAGCTCTGGGCACACAGCTCCAAGTACTGCAGATCTGACCTGGCGCCTGCCAGTATTGGATCAAAAGTGCTGCAGCCACCTGGTGCAAAGTGCTGCTGGATCAAAATTCTTCAAAAGCAAGTTAATTTTGTACCAGCAGGGTTTGTGCTGCTCTGGGTATCATCTGTTCCCCCAAAAGCTGGCAGAGAAGATGGAGGCAGTACAAATACCAAGGCACGTGATGTGAGTAATTTGACAGAAATGGGAGCATATATTCATGCTCCAGCTGGATCAGTGGGTGATCTGGTGGTGAGCAGTTCTACCAGCAATGAATGTGGCACCATCACCAAAAAAAGAGAGGGGGCTTTCAGACTGAGAACTGCCCGAAAAGAGGAGTCCAAACTATGAACAATTATCCTTTGTCACTTTATTCTTTCACCAAGGTTTTGACAAAGAAACACTGTTTTGTCAGCTTTTATCTTTCATTTGCTATGGACACTTGTCCAAATGGGGAACAATAGCACATTTAGACTACAACTGAATATTTTGCTTAAAATAGCCCATTTGGCAACACATACACAAGTTTCATAATAAAACAGCAATAGCATAGTTATTTAGTATTTTTAATTAACTGAGAAGACCAATGCATTTCAAACAACACACGAAACAACAGATAAAGTGTTTTGAGCTCTCATGGTCCCTGTCTCTGCCAAAGAACATATGAATAAAACTAAGTCACAAGATTAGGAGATTATTTCTTTCCTTTTTTCCCTTAAATTAATTCTGTTACTGAGCTATGTTCGAAAGGCTATATATATATATATATATATATTTCTACAAAATAGGTATTATTACAGTAGAATGTCCTTCACCATTTAGGGTTTGCCCATGAGTGAGTGGAGACAGCTGGTGGATGTGTTTCTTCTATCAGAAATACCTGAGCTAGAATTTCCAGGTAAGTTCTTTAACTAGCAATTGATGCCTGCTTGCTAATGCAGGATCACAAGAACCACCAGCTCCAGAAAGAGCCCTTGGGGTGATCATGGGGAAATTTTGTAGCTCCTGGCCTTTCTGATCACCATTGTGTTTTTTGAGAAGTTTTATTTCCCACCTTTTTGTGGACAGCCACTTCCACTCTTGTGTAAAGAACTGGATGAAGGCTAAGACTTAGAAGACCCATGCTCATTTCCTCTCTGGTCCTGTTGTCCTAAGTGACTGTGAGCAAGCCATGTACTGTTTCAGTGCCTGACTTATTTAAACATGAAATACTCTTTCTCAAGGTGCTTACTGTGAATACTAGAGGGTACAGGGATGTCCTTGTCCCAGAAACCCCATGACCCTACATGAGATACAGGTGGCACTGTCCTTTCCTAGGTCATCTCAGCCATGCCAGTCCCCCAGCGCTCTGATCTCTCCTCTCCTTCTATCAGGTTTTTCTGAGCTCACAGATGGATGTCTCAGTAGAATGCCTCTAATCAGGCACAATATTTTGCATGTAGTTAATCATTCATATGGGACTCTACTTTTCAAACAGTTCAGATTTTCCTAATTAATGTTTTGCATCATGATCGTATTTACAGTAATTGGGACTGATATTTGAAGTACAGTAAAAGCTGTCATCTCGTTCCCTCATAAGAGCCCAATTACCTTCATTTGTTAGCAAATTCATACTAACATTTGGGTTTATTGCACTTGACAACATAAAGCCAGCTCCTTCTCTCACACAGCTCAGCAGAGTAACATCAGCCCAGACACAGAGGACGCCGCAGACCAAATTTTGAAGGGTAGAGTTGGGAATGCCTTCCTGACTTAGATCCTGACAGCAAAATCAACCCAAAAGTGTATCCAGAACAAGAATTTCCCTCGTGCCCATGCTAGTTGTCAGCCCATCACTACTGAGGAAGATGACAGCTTTTGTAATTAGACATTTCTCTGACGTTCACATGCTGCAGGAGACAGCCCATGCCCAGGTTCACTCAGCCCAGCTTCCACCTAATTCCTCCTGCCTGCTGTTTTCAATTAGCACCTCTGGAGGCCTACAGCCAGCCAAGGGGAAATATTAGGCACTGAAACTGGGTCAAAAGTCAGGCCATGTGAACCAGAGCATTAGTCTTTTTGGGTTCTCACCTGTCTGGATTATGGTCCTAAAGGACAGCTGTAGAGTGGCACATGAGACTCGTGTCACTGAGAGCCATAGCTGCCACTGCATCCAGAAGTTAATTTGGTGATGGGGTATTAAAATGAACCTGTGAATTCATCTGTCTCACTTAGCCATAGACACCTCAGCAAGGTGTTCACCAGAGTGTTGTGTGGTTGCTTCAGAGAGAGTCAGCCCTTCCACAGATGGGAAAGAAGATGGAAGAGTGCCATGCTTGCTTCTCATTCTGGGAAGTCCTATTTCAGCTACTGATTATTACCTAATAACCTAATCAGCAGTAACAGCAATATTTGGCACTTACAAACATTTTATATTCAAAAAGCTACAGAAGCAGATTAGGTGGAAAATTAATCCCTAACTAATTAGCAAAGGAAGCAAGCAATAACAATATTTTAGGATCAGAAAACAGAGCTAGAGAATCAAGGTCAGATCACTAGAGCACAGCCATTCATTTGTTGTGATGTTCTGTAGGGAAACAGCTGTTTTTCAGCAGGGAAATAAGATAACCTATTATTTTAACAGATGTCAGTGGGTCAAGGTCAGATCTAGGCGGATGCTTTGAGTTGCCTAATTAATAAACAGGTAAACACGAAGGAAAAAATATCTGTAGGTCATTCTCAACCCATCTACATCAGAAGTTTAAAAAGAGCTTGTTACAGTGTGTTAGTGAGCATCAAAGACACTTCCCTGCCTGGGATAAACAAGATGTGAATGAAAACCAGGAATCAGAAGGTCTCACCCTTCCCACCTACCTACTAAGAAAAGCAAATTTGTCTCTGCATGAAATTTCAGCACAAAGTTTTCCAACTGAAATCAGTTCCATGATTCAACAGTTCAATGAGCAGAAACCTCTTTCTCTCTCTCTCTCCTTGGTAATTTTCCCAAGAGTTTCCTCCAACTGTTTTAGCTCTTAATTTGTATCTCTCTCTCTCTCTCTCTTTTCTTGTCTTTTTTTTTTTCTACAAGCAACTTCTTCCCCAAGCACCTATCTACAATTGAATCCTGCTCTAAATTCATGTCAAGATCAGCTTATATATTCACTGCTGAATGAATTTCAAATATGTGCTCCTTGTGTTCTTTCCCTAACAGGATAGAGAGGCCTCCTGAGTTGCTTTAAATGTCTCATTACAAATGCTTCATTAGAAACTACGTCACAGATTGTGTCAATCTGGTCCACGCTTTCATGCCAAAAAGTAAAGACTTTCAAGCTGTGCCTTTCTTACCATTAAGTTTCCAATCTGTTTTTAGAATCTCAATCAGTTCTTTAAGGAATGCAAATGTTACTTCTCCCTTTAGTGCTGAAACTAGCCATTGGGAAATGCACATGCATAATGCTTTCCTGTTCCTGCATGTATTGAAACAATGATCAATGCTGGAAGGGGAGGCTACTTCTATATATCTTCCAAAGGACACACAGACCTTCTGCACTCATAGGGACAGATCACCTCCTTCATATTGTCTGAACAGAAATAATTCAGTTGAAATCAATATTTCATGTGACAAGAGTTCAATCAATACCAGTGTGGGAAGCTGAAGACCACTGGGGCTGAAGCTGATATTATGATAATGTGATATGAGTCAAGTTTCTTTGGGCCTGTTTTTCCCCTCAGCCAGACCTGGCTTACACCACCACAAATGTACTTCTCTCCAGGGACTGCTCCTCACTGCCGCTTTCTGCACAGTGCAGCCTGGCTCCATTATTGATTCCTACATACTCAGCAGCCCTACCTGCTTCACAGGCACTGTGGTCCTCAGTTTTGTCAGGAATGCTTACTGTGCTCTCTAATATCTGAGTAGTAGAGGCCTTCTGCTACTGTGCTTTCTAAACCATGTGGTGAAAGATAGATTTTTTTTTTTTTCCTTGCTGCTGCTGCTGCTGCTAATTCAGCCTCAGAAACTGAGATAAAATTCCTATTTGGTATGAAACCATAAAGAACTTGTACAGAAAAGTGTTCTCAAGCAGATTATTAGCGGTTAAAATAGAGGCAAGCAGTGGAAGTGTGAGATGGAAAACTCAGTACCTTGGATATTGGAAGCTCAACCCAAGTGAAAATGGAAGATAGAATATATGAAATATGCCACAAATTATTCTTTGTTGACTGTGGTGGAGCAGAAGGTGGGTAGGGCACCTATGCTGCTGGCAGCTGTGCATCCACACAGCCTCACCTGTCTGATGGTCCTGGCTGAGAAACACCAGACCATTGTCTTGCATCAAGGAAGGATCAGAGACTCCGCAGCCTCTCACATTAATCTTTCCTTACCATCACCAAGGTTTCCTAAGAGCTAACCACAACATCAACATAGCCCATGATCCTATCCAAACATTACCTGCAGACTGTGACTGTGTTTCATTCAGTCATTAGCCCCTCTAGGTTGATTTCATCTACCCACAGACACTTGGTTTCCTAGGACTGCATCCCCCATCCCATTCTCCTCTAGACTCTACATTTCTCTCACAGGAAGATGGACACAAGACTGGACTCAAGACTAAAGTGACACCTTATCATGAGTGAGTAAAACACTCCTTGTCACATATCCCAGCATGATAGCTGCTTTTTTATTTTAATTAAAAAAAAAAAAAGCCACACAAGTTCCATAGAGATCTCTTGTAATTCCTAGGCTTCTTTCAGTAAATGTATGTCTACTGAAGACTCTCATTTTAGGTTTGTGTCTTTTCCTTCCTAAAAATAAAATTTTGCTTATTGGGTGGTAGCTTTTTAGCCCAGTGTGGGGCTTTTTTTTTATTTTGTTAAGAACACTTCAGTCCTTTGTCGTTCATGCTGCCCCTCCCAGATAAGAGTCATATGCAGGTCTAACAGGTATATTCTCTATTCCATCATCCAAACCACTAATGAAATACTTAATATCAAGCCCAGATTATAAGTCCTTGAATGCATCTCCTCATTTGGAATGGTAATCATAACATCTCTCTGACCAAGATTTTTAAAACCAGATTTGCACTGCCTGTGTTGCGTTTTCATTTAGAGCAATCTTCTTCAGCCTTATTTAACAAGAACCAGTCAACCCTTCTGAAAAATAAAATAAAATAAAAATCCATGGACCATCTTGTGCAATGACACCACATGAGATTTAGGTGTGGTGAAAAGCAGGTGAAAACTTTTTTGTCCTCCCTCCTTGTGTTGCATTCCCAACGAACAAGGAGTGTGCACATATTTCTTTTTAACTGTTGTTAGCATCCATTTTGCAACTCACCTCTGGCACATTACAAAAGGCTAGAGATCAGTCCACAGACTACCAGAAAGAAACTTGCACTAGACCAAATTCCTCCACACTGCTTAAGACGAGCACCCCTGGGAGAGTATTAAAAGTCTTCTTGAGTCAAGTTTCATCTAATGTTCCTTGATTAACTCCCTCTCTGGGTTCTGGAGAAAAGGGAGATTTCACGCACTTTGTGTCCCAACATCATAGTACTTTGGCTAAGAGACAGTAGTATCCTGATAGCTATATGCTTTCTTCAGTTTGCATGATTTCAGGGATTGTTAGGAAATAAACCACAATGGCTCAAAGAATGGTGTTATTTGCTAAGTGCTGGAAACTGTAAGAAGGTGGTGCTCCCAAAGACAGGCACACTGCCCTGCATCACTCTCAGAACCAATCTCCTGTGGCATCCAAAGCTGAGGCGTGCCTCGCATTTCTGTGGCAATGGCTGTCCATGCCCATCTCACTTTCAGAGATTAAGGTTATCACAGATGCTCAGAGCCTCCAGCCCTCAGCAGACACATCACCTTCTTTGGCTGGAAGAGTTAACCCCAATCTTGTGACACAGATTACATATTATGTTATGCACCATTCTGTCACAGATGTTTTAACACTTCTGCATGCCTGACATGAGTAGGAGGATCCTCAAGGGAAGCTGTAACCACAAATTCATTACATTTAATCTTGAAGGAGAGGCCATGCAATGTCTAATTAGATTTTCCTCATTTCTTCCTCACATTTGGCCAGTTGGAATGTTATGAAGTTTCATAACATCTTAACTGAAGAGAAGGACTGTTTTCTGTTGGTGTTGTTTGCTTCCGAGCTGACTAAATGTCAATTAAGTAGTGGAAGAAATTTAATTGAGTTGTGCTGAGTTCTCCAGTGACGAACAAGTCTGCTCCTGAGGTCTGGAAGAAAACATTATATCACCTGCAATGTGTGTCATCCTGAGGATGAGGCAGCAGAGCTGAAGGAGCACTGGAACGTGTGCAGTTGAATTTCTTCTTTTCTAGATGAGGCCCAGGCAGTACAGTCCATGCATGCAGTGTCTTAAAGAGAACAGGGCAGTAAAGGTCTCCAAATCAACATTTCTGTATCTCATCACTGAGACAATGGACTGCTGACTTTTACAAGACCAAAAGCTTGAGCACAGGTTTTTGAACCTACAGATTTAGAGGTTTTGTGGAGGGTGTGCAGCCCCCTGGGCTGGTGTTTACTGAGCGCGGTCGGGAACTGGCAGCAGTGCACTCACTCTACCCACATCTGCTCGCCTTGCTGAGAGCTGGCACTGGAGGAAAGCATGGGCCACAGCACTCCCAGCCAGAGCAGAGACACACTCTTTTTATCATATGACCAGGCATCTGTTGTCCTAGACTGACTAGTCAAGAGTAAGGCTCTCCAGTTCTCAAGTGCTTTCAAAACAGGACTCGGTGGGATTTCTCGAGGTATTTCTGGGAGGTCTTTCATTAAACATATTGCTGAATTCACTGTAGAGGTGATGATGATCTGCATGCCATGCACCTGCATATGATGACAAAGAGTTTCAGGCTAGATGATCTAAAGATGTTTTCCAGCTTTAAATCTTCAGACCTATTTTCCCATCATCTTCATTAACCCATCTTCATTCTCCATTTTCACACCCGTCTTCATAATTTTTTTGCCCTTGATGGTACCGAGTCAGCTTCACCATAAATGTTTTCAACTAAATCCTCATAATTGTGTGCCCGCTTAGAGTCTTTTTGAACTCACTGCCATGGTTAATTCAGAATTTGTTTGTGTTTAAAAAGTAATGTATGGATGCACTGAATTTTTCAATGACTCATCTAATTCTTTGAGTAGGTGGATTGTATGCCTTCATACAGTAAAATGATACTTTAATCTAAGCCACCCAGTTCTTTTAATCTTCAAAGGAAGAACGACAAAATCCAGAAGTGCTGTTGACTGCTGTTTGAATTTATGAGGAAGAGTTCTAGTCCTGCACCCATGTCATAAAACAGACTTTCAATTACCCTAGAGCTTACCAACATGCCTTCACACTTATTCAGTTTTCCTGTCTCCAAGAAACTGGCTTAGACCATGGCACAATTCAAGCCAGTTTTGAATTCTGCAGGGCTCCATGTGCCTCTAGGGCTGCAGGAGCTGGTAGAGCCAATGGCTGTAGTATCATCCCTTCACACTCCTCTTTTCCCTGGCTGACTCTTGTCTTCCCAGCGTTGGCTGATTGGAGTCTGACTCCACTTAATAGCACCAGCTCAGAACAAGAGCTTGAGGTGCATGTACACATGTAGCTGCTGCTGTCTTTTGGATCACAAAGCTGGAGGCTGACATGCAGCAAATATTTATGGGTAGTCAAGACACCTAGAAGAAATCAAATGCAAGGTTTCCTGCTTCCTGTGTATGGCCGTCAGAACCTACTGAGAAAGAAAAATTCAATTACGTCTCGTTTTTCAGAAAGGCAAAATATGGAGATGGATGTCTCCTCCTCAGTCCCACCTGATGCACAGTGGTAGCCTCTGCTGTATACTACTTAAATCTTTCTACTACAATTGAATAAAATCCAGACTCAGAAAGGGGACATGAAACTTAACTCCTGTATTTAGCCTTATCCAGCTGACCCACCAGCTGTTCCATGTGCCAACATGCACGCCTGATTAAAAAACCAAAAGTCTTCCATTAAATTTGCAGACAAAAGACTAGAAGCAGTAGTTCCCAGCCTGTGTTCCCAATTTGGCTGAGTGTCAGGCTGTCTAAGCACATTTCTTAAAGCAAGAATGAAGGTGTTGTCTGCATCAGATTTGCTAGAGAGAGTCTTTAATAACTGTCCTTAATCTGGGGTAAATTACACAAAATCAGCAACCCCAGCTTCAAAAAATAAATCATAAAGAGTAAGAAAGTGATATTGAAACAGCTAAACCAACGCAGCACAGGTAAATACAAGTCCTACATGCAGCTTTTGACTCATTTATAATTGCTTAATTCCCTGAAATTAAAGAAAAATGAACTGCCTGACTGATTTTATAATCCAGGGGCCACAAATTGCCCCTGCTAATAGAAGACCTGCTGGTTTGGATAATAGAGAGAATTGCTAATTTACTTGCTATTCACTATGCTATAATTTTTCCTCTGAACTGAATTGTTAAAAATAAACAATATTTTTTCCTTCCCAAATAGGAAAAAAAGAGCTAATTTATTACCAAAAGTGTCTTGTGGCTTTAGGGGGAAAGTTAAATTTAGAACTTAGACTAGTTGCACAAAATGCTTTATAAATATTTTAAGGAGCTAGCTTCCCCTTTCTTCTGAATATAGATAGGAGTAGGGAACAAACAGAAACAAGGGTTTGGGATGGAGTGTTATTCACAAAGCCTGATGTGCTTCTGAAAAGGAGTGAATGTATTCTGCTCAGGATTTAACCTTTCTTGACTCTGTAACCTGGCTTTATAAACCTACAAAGACCAAGGCAGCGAGACTGGTCAGACAGGAACCTGTTGGTGACTCAATCTGTAGCCCAAGAACTCCCTGCCTCCTGGCCAGATGTGCCTGCACTGGTCCTTCCTCACCTATAAACTGTGGTGCAGCTCTGGCTGCTGCTCCTTGGGCACAGGCCCAGGTGGTTTCTCACTGAGCTGGTGCTGTATGAACACATCTATTTGTTAACACCTGAATAATTTTAGTGCAGCACGCAATGCTTGCTGTGCAATGCCCAGGACGCAGAGGAGACCAGCCCCACTCTCCTTCTCAGCCTTGCCATCAGCTGTGCCACAGCCTGCCTACCCCTGTGCCCCTGCAGAGCCTGGCTTTCCCTGTCTGCACCTTTTCTGATTTACCTGGAGCAAACCTGGATGTCACCTCCTCATCCCAGCAAGCAGGACACAGCTGGGAGCCCAGGAAAGCCAGTCACCTGCCATGGGAAGCATGGGAACCGAGTTCAGCCTGGGACACACCAGATGCAGACTCAGGCTGAGGTGGCTGACAGGCAGACAGGTTCTCCCATGAGCTGGTCCTTCAAGTGGCTCCACTGAAGGGGTATTAAGGACTCTGGGAAATGTTTCTGTAACTCCTTTGCACCAAACTCTCTCTGAACTAATGCTCCAGAATAGAAGCAAAGAATGTGCATGGATTGTGTGCAATAAACCCCAAAAACTTGGCCAGACCAGAGGTTTGGACAAAAGCCTGGATCTGGGATCTGGGCACATTTTGCAGTGTATATACAGTACATGTCAAGAGTGACATTTTAGAAGAGCTTAGGAGAAGAAGAAATGATGACTTGCATCTCCCTGAACATAGCTCCAATGGCAGTACTAGAAAAGAGCAATCAACCCTTTTTAACCACACTTGTTCTCACAGAAGAGTCAGGAAATTAAAGACATTTTTTTAGGCAACAAGATCAAATGAATTTTGGTCCCACACTTCAAAAAACCTGGCAGTTTTACCAAACAATGGAGATTTTCAATAGGAAAGGACAATTAATTACTCCAAAGAGGTTGCTAAATGCTACTAAGCAGAGAACTTAGAGATAATAATTTTCATCTGACAACTGCTCCCATTAAGAGTTGCTGTGTTAAGGAATATTTAGAAATCCTGAGTGAAATTTTTAAATATAAAGATGATAATGCTGTATTGTTGGATGGACTCACGATATGGGCACAGTACATAATTTTGTTGTCACAGTGCAAGTAAAGAGGAAAAAACATTGCACCAATGCAACAGAACTGAGAGAAAAAAGAGCTGCAGTGGTTTATCTGGATGAGTAATTAGAAACAGTTAATTACCACATACAGAAACTAATCTATAGCATGCATGCAACAGGGCAGGCCTGGACTCAAGCAAAGACAAATGTTGGCCAGACTTTTGAGCAGATCTGGTCAAAGAGTTATCAGAATGCAATGTTGTAAAATGGATTCCTTTCTTTTTTAAGAAACTTTGGGATTAAATATTAACCATAAACTCTCACAGAGATGATGATAGTGGCCACTTCCATAAAGCATATTATGGAGAACTATGTGTTTATGCTTAGGAAAATGAAAGTAAATTTTTTATTGATTCATGAAATGCATGTATATACATGTGCTCATAGTTTCACAAGGAGAATAATTTAAATATGGTTATTGTCAGTCTATTTTAACCCAAATCGCCTTCTTGTCACTGGTGCTACTCTGTAGAAATTTGACCTGCAAGCAGACAAACACATTGCTCAAAGTGCTTGGGAAGCCACAGTAATAGGTATTTAATACCTGACCCAAGAATTGCACAGGGCTGGTGGTCATCAAAGAGAGTCTAAACCTTAAAAAAAAATTTTAGGTGTCTTTAGTTGTGGCTTCAAGATGTGTTTGTAGCTGTGGGTCAATGTGCTGCTGATTTCACAGAGGCAGAGAATGGGTGAGGCTGGAAGGAATCTCTGGAAGGCATTTGGTCCAACCCCCTGCTCAGGAGGTCCACTTAGAGTCAGCTGCCCAGTAATGTGTCCATACAAGTTATGAACATCTTCAAGGAGAGAGATTGATAGGTGGTACCTTCATTTTCATGTATTACTGAAGCAAAACCTGGCACAGCAGTACCACATCAAGTGAAATGGAAACCATAAACCTGAGTCTCATAGGCTCACAAGTTTTTATATGTTAGATTAAATCTACATAGGTCACTAAACATAGATTCAATACAACTCACTATTTCTTCAGGAAAAAAATTCCTGTTATACCATATCTAAACTAGAAAATTATTTCTTTGTTCAGAGTTGGTCATATTTCAGGATTAAAGGTGCTATAGAAAAGCATAAGAATTAGTGCTATTAACATCATGCGACAGCTTGGTCTAGCACTTTGCTGTTTGTCCCTGGATTTTAAGTGAATTTGAGAACTATTTCTGTCACATTTCAGGCATGACCCCTCATGTGCTCTGACACATCCCACTGGGCCACGCACGTGACATCATGTTTTCCTTAAAGAAAGGAGTGTGATGTGACCTATACAACTGCACACTGTGAGTCACAGCATGAGGCATTGGGCAGGAAATCTGAAAATAATGCTGCTGAAAAATCCACTATTAATAGTTAATTTTTTCATCTTGGGAAATAAAATGCTAAACAATAATAGTAATTTAAAAACATTTTTAAAAAGCCAAATTCTTCTTCATATGTTATTTAGTTCTAGATTGGTGGTTGCAATATAGGATTTTCTTTTAAAGACTTGAATTAACAGATATTTAGATAGATAGCAATAGAAATGTTCTTTTCAAGTTGTTTTTCTTCTTGCAAAAAGACAATCTCAGTATGTTTTTATTTCCTAGGCAGGATAAAGGTGAAATTGAGCAAACTGTTAAACATCCAATGAGCCCATGAATGCATCTCCTTATCCTGAAATTGCAAAGAGAACAGCTCTTTGTCAGGTCTTTTAAGCCATATTGTAATCACTTTCACAATGATAGCTGGTTGAATTTCAAACTCACATCACTTATTGAGTTGTTATCTTCATAGCAGTATTTCATCTCCTCTCTGAACTCTACTGGGTCACAGCAGAGCCTGAGCAGCATCAAGTACACAGCTGTTTTTTCTAGCAGTTTGGTGTTGTGGAGAATCTCAGCATTTTGAATCAAAACCAGCTGGATTTTGGTTCAGCTCGGTGTCTGCTGAAGTCAGACACATATGAACCCTACACCATACTCTTACAAATAAGACTCTGAACTCTTCCAGCCTACCATGAAGTATCTTTAGAGAGCTGCAGCCCTTCTCTGACAGAAAGCAGAGCGTGTCTGTGTGTGTGGGGATGCTGGAGCCAGAGACACAAAGCTCCTTGCAGTCACTGCTGCACCATTTTCCATGACTGCCCAGCTGACAGAGACTGGGAGGTCATGGAAATGGCTTCTCTATTGCTACCCACAGAGCTGCTTGTGTTAGCCAAGCCAACTGAAAAACAAAAGTGAACATCAGATTTGGATTTATTTTGCTCATTTTGACTGAGGTGGGAGCACTTGCACAGCTAGTTGGGTAAGCAGATCAGAGCCATGGCCCCCAAGAGTGGGTAGAACTCAGAGTGGAAACACTGGGGCAATACATCTTCACTGGCAGAGTCACATCCAGGACAAATTTCCCACAGCCTTTTTTAGTGAGTGTCATACTGCTGTACCTAAGCTTTCCTGGGAGTGGAAATGAGCTTTTCTAGCTCATTCAAAACTTTCTCAGGCCTCTCCAGGTTACATAGCACCCTGAAGAACACACACGCCCACGAAAAAGTCCTCCTCAACATCCAGAAAGGTCATGGCACCATTCGTCCCTGGATTGTCTTTGTCTTTGCCTTCTCTGCAGTGCAAGATAGTTTGATGCAAGAAAAGAAAAGTTAGCACCAATCTGTAATGCTCATACATTGTGATGGAGTGTGACTTGAGGGCCAAAGATGCCAGTTGAAAAACCTTGGAGTAAATTCAGGAGGTAGCAGATTGTGCATTGCTGGTCAGGGTCCAGTCCAATGAAAGTCTTTTGGTGTGAGCCTGCACCAAATAACTTTATCAGCTTAAGTTATTAAAAGGTTATTTAAGTAAAATTAAATGCTGTGAATACTCACACCGTCCTCTGTGTTTCATCCTCCTGATTTTTGCTGGCATGATGGAATATTGTCCTGCATATTTATTTCCCTGGATTCCTTCCTCCTCTGCCCTGGTCAGTGATAGACGAGGAAGAGTGTCTCTCCTGCACAAAGCTCTCACCCTGCTCCACCTCCTGAGAGCTCAGTGGCAGTAAAAGATTGTGCTTCAGGTAGAGACTCTCCTCTGATTCTCTGGGGAATCTGCACTGCTAATTCACTTTTTCCTTGCCACTGCCTGCAACATTCCTTTCGGATCAGCCTGCTCCAGAAGGAAAATGGTCAAGTGAACTGAATGTCAGCAGCAATTAAATTTGTGATGATATCTAAGCAAATATCCTCACTCAGTAATTTAGGTTTGTTTGTTTTTCTCAGGAAGCATCTGCAGTCAACTTCTGATGAAGTTTTTTGACTCAAGTGAGCCAGAGCTGTGAAAATAATACATTCAGTTAAGCACGTTCAAATTCCAGTTACAAAAATACAACTGTTGCCGGGTGGGCAACTAAATTTAATGCATATATGTTTGGGAACAATGAAATCTACATATGTATCTGTAATGCTGCCTCTATCAGCTTTGCACCTTACTTTTACACAGGCAGTGATTTTCTGAAAAGGAATAAATCTTTCTGCTAATTAAATTTCAGCATAAGAAATCTTTTAGGCTTAGCATCAAAATAAAGTGGTTTGCTCACAGTTCTGTAGATTTTGTTTCAAGTTCAAAGTACAAAGTTTTCTTCTACTGTGCAATTACACATCTGCACATAGAATAGTGTGCTCCTTGTATTAGCTGAAGGTTAGCCATATCTTGTCATAAATTGTACCTCTCCATTAGAAATCCATTAATTAGGCAGTAATTGAATGGCATTCCCATTCATATTTACCTATTCTAAATCCACATTAAGCAAGTATTTCCTTGAATGCTAATTTTAAAATCAATTGGATGTTATGTTTGGAAATTTCATTGCGTAATGCAGCTGACTGGAGTCATTAACTTGTGCATAACATTAATGTAAAATCCATCTGGAATCTTCTGCTCGAGGCGAAGGCGAAAAGCAGTTTGTTTACAGCAGCAGTGATGGAAGATAGTCTCTAAATGATCACAGGAAGTGTATACAATTTGAAGAAGGGAATTTGAATTTATCCAAAAGCAATCAGCCTGGAAGAGAAAAACTTCAGCCAAAATAATTTTTTTCTGAGCCAACAGTGGACAAAGGAGCCAGCTTCCACACCTCTGGTTTCAGGGCTGGATATGTGCCCTCTGTAATGACAGCAGGGAAAGAAACATTCAGGTGACAGCTCAGTGATTTATACCTTGTGGTGTCTAGAAAGACTGATCCAAACCTTGAAGACAAATGGAGTAACTCTCAGCTTTACACTGTTGTAACTTAGAGCAGCATTTGCTTGTGGGTAGTAGAGGAAATAGAAGGCTTAAAACCACGGCACAAAAGTCCTTTGTAAGGTAGGCTTGATGTGATTTTTTTCAATAGGTATAATGTAAGTACTTAGCAGAGTGTCTTTCTCTGGCCCCCTGACATTTAAACAGGAATCTATTAGTCAACTGATGTCATTAGCTAAAGTACATTCTTTCTAAGGATGACACTGATGATCTAATCGATCATCGTTATTAAGCTAACATCAATCAACCACAGGTAGACTACAGAAGCTGCCTGATAGATAAAGTTCCTTTACTAAAGTTGGAGGCAACAGACTTCTTTTCTATTCCTTGCTGGTTTTAAAACTCATAAAATGTTGACAGGCCAAATTTTGCTACTGGTTTCAATTGTAGTGTAATTTTAGATTTATGTGCTGTAGAGAAAATAAGAGGAATCTGTTTCCTTGTTTCAGCAATGGGAAGACCATAAAAGTGTCATGGTTGCAGCATAATTTAGATAATAAATAAGACAGCTGCCTGTTAGGTATCAAAACCAAAATTTATTGACAATTCTCAGCTTTAGACAGTCAGTCTAATACAGTGAAATCAACTGTTAGAAATTCCTAGTCATTTTCACAATAAATTTTAGCAAAAAATTAGAAGACATCCTAGAAATAAGATGAATGTTGATCTGAACATTCATTCATCCACCCACCACTGACTGCATTCACTGTGCTCCCTTGGTTTGTTGAAGTCATTTTATAGACAATCTCATATGCATGTTGAGCAAAGTTAGAAACTCTTATAATGCTATTAATTGTGTTCAGGGAACAGGATACCACCAGCTTCTGGACTGATTCTTTTCTCTGTTTGCTGATGAGAATTGTGTGAATCATGAGAGTGGGTGTGGATGGAGAATGACCGCCACCAAGGTGAGCAGTAAACAAGTGTGAGGAAAGAGGTGAGCTTTGCCAGGAAAAGGGCAGGCAGATATTATCCTCTCCAAGGATGGAAAAAAGAAGCAGAGTCTAAAACACTTCTTTAGTCATTATTCAGCTATTCTTCTCCTACGATAATGTGGGACTGGTTATTTTAGTGCTAACCAGCTCAGAGACTGCACGTTCCTCATAGCAGAGATCTGGCACTTGGTCTGGAAGGATTATGGCATTCATATGGATTATGGCTGGTAAATTCACAAGGCTGAAGCAGTCTCCATTCCCAAGCCTGTGCTCAGGAAGGATCCCCTGCTGCTGAGTTTTTAAAGGGTAAGCAGAGAAATCCCTGACCATGAGTAAACAGAATGTGGGCAGAATTTTCTTGCCCATTTCAAAGACCCATGCCCTGACGGCTGCCATGAGAACAGCAGCAAGGCCATGAAATAACCCCATAAATGCAAGTTTCCCTCCAGTGGCAGTGAGACCTGGGCAAGCAGAGCCTGTGCCACAGGGAGGAGATGCTGTACAAGCCTCTGAAAGACAGGAATGAAAGGGAGAGGAGCAGCAAGCCAAGATGGGGGTGCCTGTCAGGTCTGCCTCATCCCTGTCAGATGTCAGCTGCCTCCACTGCTTCTAACTATAAATGTGACAGATAGGTGCCTCATGCCAATGAGTGCTTATAATCATGCATGATGGAAGGATCTGAGATTATGGTGCTGTCAGTGGATTCTGTGTCAAGCTGGAAATTTATATTTAGTGTTTACCTCACTTGAAGTTACTTAAGTTATTACCGTAGTTCTTAGCCAATTCTGGGCTCCGCTCCCTCCACCCTTACATCTGACTGAGAAGTTATGGAAGAGATATTCAAAAGAGCCTGTGGGAGGCAGACGCCCAACCTCTAAAGAAATTCTGTAGGATTTGGGTATCTCAAAGCTCCTTCAGAACCCATGCCCACTTATTGCCAAATAAATGGATTGGATTAACCCAATCCCTCAGACAAACTGTAAGTGATGAAACAAGATGCCAAAGACCTGGGGAGATAGAAAAGGCCAGCAGCAAATCCTGGGACACCCATTTAGTGATGCAAATGACCAGATACAGGCTGGCCTTACTCAAGATACCTGGTTCAAGGGCCACCTACTTCTGTTCCAGATTCAGGACAACCTCTCCAGATACCTGCACATGTCCATCAGCCCACCTGCAACTATGCCAGGATCACCCTGTCACTGTAACTCTGCGGTGATGGCTCAAGAGCTACAGTTTTCTAAGGTGGATGAGTTCTCACCAGAATAAATCTTGCACCAGAACAGCTGCCTTTGGGCAGGTTCTGATAGCACCTCTGGACATCATTCATTCAGAGAGTGGATTAGTCTGAAGCAAAAAGAAGGATGTGACAGAAGGAAAGTTCAGCTTTAGTAAAATCATCTCCACTGAGACAAGAGGTTGACCATCAAGCAGATAAACATGCTTGCATGAATTTCCTGCTTTTCTTCCAGTTAAAAGTCATAACCAGTCTAGTTCTTAGTTAGTTTTGGCATAACCTGATCATCAGCAAATCATAGTCTTTATGATCCATATTGCCAGAAAGGCTGTGTTTGAACCCCAAAAAACCAGAAAAAATGCTGGATTCTGTCTCAACAATCCAGTGACAATAGCATGTGATTTTACTCCTTAATGGTGCACTAAAACAGGAGACTATTGGGCCAGAATTTAATATTTATATTTATAGATATTCTGTCTGATGTAAATATCTGTACAAGATAAGTTAGTTGGAATCTTTCACTCTATTCCTGAAGTAATTCTTGGATTTGCAATAGACTCCACAGTTACCCAGCAAATGAGATCTGATGCACTCAAAACCTACTGGTGTATGGCTATAAATTATGTCCCTGAAAGATTTTAAACCTGACCTTTACTATCATTTGTATTCAACATAAAAATCTAGTTAACAACAACCAGTTCACAATACTCAGTTCTGTATGTTGTGTACAAAATTTCTCTACATAAAAAAGCACTCATAGGTTGACAGATACAAGTCTCTTGAACTGATTTTTGTACCTCAGGATCACGTTCTCATAATTTTTTACATGCTTATACCAAATTGTGGGCACATTTCCAGATTTCCACTTTAATATCACTCATTACTTTTAATGTTACAAAATGGCAGTAGTGGAATTATGATTTTAAATAAACAGATTAACCACTGACATAGAAAGTACTCCATACTTCATGAATTGCACTAATAAATATTTATTTAGTCTACAACAGGAGTAAAAAAACTTCCAGGTGCATCAAATTGACAATATCCTGCACTGTTAATTCTTAATTTCCATGGCTCCATCTGAATTTTACAAAAATTTTAAATGTTTCACACTCATTTACTAGTGAAAAAATAAATGTAACTTTAGTAAGTAATACTATTAGGTTCTCATTTTAAAATGGTTTAGCTCTGGATTATCATCAGACAGCTCTTGCCTGACAGATTGGCTCACCATACCTTAGAACACCTGAAAGACTGAGAATTTTTCCATGAGGAAAACTTCCTCTTTACATCTGAAAATACTCTGCTCAAATTCTAGGCAAAACTTTGCAGAACAAGTTTTAAAAGAAGCCTATTTCTTTCTTGATACTTTTCAAGAAGGGGAACTGTTGTTTGCTCTGACCTTTCTCACAATGATGCACTACACCTATACCTGAAAGGCTCAAGCTGACTTTTACAGTACCTACTTCTGAAAGGGAGGGCTCTCAGTCCCCAACAGAAATAAATCTAATCAGTGACCTTTACTTTAAATCTATCTGTAACATCTTCCAGTGGTCAAATGGTTTTCTCTTTCCCATCTAGGGTTAGAGGGGTGAAGAATTTACCTATTGGTTGCAGTCTGTGCAAATCCTTACTATTTCTCTCCCAACCCAAACACAAAGATTCCCAGATTCCTTGGGCACATTTAGCACAGATCTGCCTTTTAAGATACTGGGAAGACTTTGTTCTCACTTATACCCACAGAAATCAAGCAGATGACTCAGCATGTCCTGAAGTTAATAAATCCTGTAGGACTCCCTCCCTAGATGACTCCTTATCCAGACAGAGTCTCCCATTTCTTCCTGACCCATCATCATGATGCTCAGGAATGCTTCTTGGAATTTGAACAACAGGACTGTATTTACAGACTTCCAGCGCACAGTGCTTTACAAAGAATTAGATCTGCGACTTGTCCAGATTATTATTTGATAATAATTTGATGGGTCCCTGGCTAGTGTTAAGATATGCAATGTTTACAAAAGGTCTCACCAGCTTTTTCAAAATATACAAGGAAAAAAGCAAAGGTTTCAAAAATTTTTGCCTTGTTGAACATCAGAGCCAACCACCTTTACTCACAGGGACTAGTTTCTGTTCATGTCTAAAATGTTACTGTTATGCTCAGTTAAAATTACTCCAGGATTTTTCAAAGCTCTCCAAAGAAATGACCAGAAACTGGGTTTTTCAAGGAAAGATGGTACCCAAACTTCCATTGCCATTTAGAAACTGCAAGTCAATGAATGGCTCTTTAGATCCTATTTCATGTCTACTCATCAGAAATCCTAACTTACCTTGTGAGATTTTCTGAGTCACATCAAGTTGAAGCTTCCTGAAATCCTCTTGCCCAGATCTTTCAGCATGCCCATTCACTCGTCACTACTCCCCTCCTTACATTTGTTCTTACTATTATTGTCTTCATGCCTACAAAATTCAGACTAGGAGCCCCTGTTGCCCTGAGCTCAAACATAAAAAATTTTGCTGATGCTGCCTGTCAGTTCCAAGATATCAAATCTAAAACACCTGCATCTTTTGGGGATCTCATCCTAGAACACTTCATTTGGGGATCATCATGGAGAAAAGAGATCAAATCTTGGGGGGAAAGCAAGGAGAAGAAAAACAAAGCCAAAGATATTAAGTCATGAAAAGTAGACTTAGACCAGCAGCATTCATGCTCTTATATAAGCACTTCATACTTTGCCCTTTAAAAGATGGACTTCTACATTTTTGTTTGGCAAGAAACTGAAATTTGCTGATAAATATTTATAATTCCTTTTTTATTTGAGCAAATATAAGTAAAATGTTTTAGTTTGTGACTTGTATCTTCTGATGCTAATGAATATATGGTAGAAATAAAAATTTTTAAAAAGATAACCTGAAATAAGGTAGGATACGAAGAAAAAGAAAATTAAATGTGTGTATCCTTAAAAGATAACAGCAATGTTTTTTATTTTAAAAAATATACTAGCAGTCTCTATATTAAATGTTAATTGCCAGAAGAGTTTATATCATCAAATGTTTATGCATCTAAGATATAGAAACAATAACAGATTTATTCAAATTTTCCTCTGGGGCTTCTTCTGGTGAATGTTTGAATGTCAGTGACTTATTAATTAAAGATGAGGAGAATTTCTGCATCAGAACTGCTAAAATAAAGCATGCCAGTTTTGTCCTCAGCTAATATAAATCAATCAATACATTTCATTCTTCATTCTTCTGCAACAATGAGGTATGTGTATAGTACCAGTAATATCACTAGGCTTATAACCAGCCAGAATTAATGTTAAGAGAGAAGAAAATCAGTGTAGTATACTTTTCATGCTGTACAACAGCCAGGGTTTAAGCATATTTATTTCATGCATAAATCAAGTGGTGAGACATTCATAGATGTGATACATAAACATCACTTACCATGAATCTTTGTACAAAATCCATCAAAACAGATGAAAATATTTTCTTTGTCTCAAGGTCGTTGGATTTCTTCCCTTTCATACAATGGTGTGGTGCTCCCTTTCAGCAGAAGTCTATGAGGCCTCAGACAGCAGAAAATACAGTGAGGACTGGCATTTCTGAGAGGTAAAAAGTCAATCATCCCATCTTTTTTTAAATTAAAATTATTAATAGGGCTTACACACTAGTCTATAATCAGTTAGATTGGAATCTCTAAAGGAGATTCTTTGGATACGAAACACCCAACTTTTATCTTCTTTTTTATCTTCTTTGTCTGACAGGAGGTGAATCCAGAGACTGCACTAAATGTGAGGCTTCCCTTGAAAGGAATAGAGGATGGAGAAGGCAAGAAAAGTCCCGATATAACTTAACTGCTCAGTACTACATCTTTTTTGAGGGGGGTAAGAAAATCCTACCATTTTCACCTTTCTCATGAGCCTAAACATGTGGCACATTAGTCACTTTCTTGCCCAGAGTCCTGTACACAGCAGGATAACAGGGACAAGAGTGACTGGGAAACTTTTCCCTTCCCACCATCCCCCATCTACCTCTCCACTTTAAAAAATCCACACATTAAAACCATCTCTGAGACACTTAGAAATGTGGATATCAAAACTGCTTTGCAGAGGCTAAAGCTGACCCAGCATCTCCCACCCTGTGGTAGGGAATGTTCTTGCCCTTGAGTTACTGGTCAAAACAGAAGCCACTGCCATCCAGATGCTTAGGATTTACAGTTCCATGAAAAGAAAAGGAGGACAATTACACATGGTTCAACCTGAACACAATTTGTTCCCCATTTTGCCAGCCATCATGAAGCCCTAATTTTGAACATTAGCAAACGCCTCTATTTTTACAGCATCTTTATTTAAGAACTCTGACTTCACAGAAAATTACAAAGATATTTAGAAGGAGGAAAAATATTCATGCAGCATC
This sequence comes from Eopsaltria australis, assembly GCA_034509425.1. NCBI lineage: Eukaryota > Metazoa > Chordata > Aves > Passeriformes > Petroicidae > Eopsaltria > Eopsaltria australis. The sequence continues at coordinate 1,846,083 of JAVTVJ010000144.1, read as the reverse complement.
ACCTTTGATATTACTTTATACAGTGGGCTAGAAGCATTAACTGTTACAAAGGTTTGCTTGTTCCAAGTGCTGTGCTTATGTTAAATTAATAAAGCCTGTCATGGTTTAAAACTACCTAAACAGCAGCAGAATTCTGGTACAGAAAAAAGTACATAAACTTACTAGTCAGTGGATAAACTCACTGCCTCTTTGGTGTTCCACAGAGGTCAAAGCTAAGAGGGTAAATCCTACAGTCAGGATAGAAGAAGGTAAAATTCATGTATTTGCTGTGACTTTTGACACCTCGCTTCTACCAGCAGCTAAACTGCCTAAGTAAAGAATTGCCAAGAAGAAAAAGACCATGGTGTCAACAAAAGAAGGACTGAGGAAAAAAGGTAGTGGGCAAAATGATGTAAAGATTGTCCTTTGCCATTGCAGGAAAAACAAAGGAAGGACCCCAGGGAAAGCTCTCCTCCAAAGGCCACGTAATCCCTCTCAGGGGTACACTAAGCTTTGTCAAACGCCCACCACAGAGCACCTGGTGGACACTCTGGTTGAAGGCTCTGACCTTTTCCCTCAGCCAGTCAGAACTCCCCTTCCAGACCAAACAGATCTACTAGAAGCTGTGTTTACCTTGTTCCTGCAATTTGGTAAAAACTGCCCTGTCCACTGGTGTGGCTGGGCTTTACTTCTGCATCCAGATCCACAGATGAGGACTGGTAGCTGATAGTCTGCTAACAGTAGAACTTGGAGTCACTGCTGGTAGAAAGTGTCTTTACTGAAAAGTTTGCCTTACTTTTTTATTTATGTATTTTGATTCAATGTGCAAAAATGCCTCTAAGCACTCTGACAGTAATTAAATTTACAATCCCCATAGGATTACTCTGTGAACTAAGCCAATGTAGGTATTGACAAGGTGCCCATAAAACCATACTGTTCCAGCACACAAAATGAACATATGTGTCATGCTGAGGGAGTAGTGCTGTTGTTGGTGTACGCTCACCTCCCACATGAAATGCCATCATACCTGTTAAATGACACTTGAAAATGTGTTAGCACTTAACCAGAAATATTTTCAAAATAACACTTGAACATAAGAGTCTTTAACTGCTGGAAACTTTCCCCTAATTTCCTGTTAACATTTACTTGCTGAAGAAGCTCACTTCCCAAACATATTGCAAGAAAAAATTAGACCTACTGGCTGAGCTGAATGGCCAGACTTTCAATGCTTTTTAATAAGAACTTGACATTTCTCATTCTGACCCCACTTAACACAATGCTTTTCAATTCTACTTCCTGAAAACATGTTTTATTAAAAAGAAAGAATCAAAAAGTGGAAAAACCTCTTGCAAATACCCAGAGCTCACCCACACCATGTTAAATAGAAACTGCTGAGAACATTAATGTTGCACAGGCAAACAATTAAGAAAATGCTTGAATTAAAGTTGCCCATGGTGAAAGCAGTGTATGACTCTGAAACTGAAGACAGTTGTAGGGCAAACAAGAAGACTGTGATAATCCCCCAAACAGGGATTGTATGGGCAACCTAATCATGTAATTTTGTATCTTTTGATGTTTGAAGCTTCCAACCAAAGTATTCTGCTCAGTTGTTTTATATGTCATTTTCTAGCTCTGCTAGAAATGCTGGAAATCCTCCAGTGTTGTTTCACAGTGACACTCACCATCAGCAGGACCACACTCACTACAGAGTCACCAGACAGGACAGGAACAAACATGATTTCTAGGAAGCTCATACCCAGACCCACCTTAGCTCCAGCTTCTGGTCAGGCTGGGACTTGGCCCTGTAGGATGAGAACAAGAGAGCTGAAGGTGAACCAGAATCTCAGTCCAGGCATTTCACAAGCAAGCTCTGGTATGAAATGCTGCTGGGCTGGTGTGGGATAGGGTTAGCTTTCTTCATAGCATTTCACATGGTGCCGTGGTTTGAATTTGTGACTAAACAGTGCTGGTAACACACCAATCTTTTAGCTATTGCTGAGCAGTGCTTTCTCTGTTCCTGGCTCTATCCCCTGGGGAGCAGGCTGGGGGTGGGCGAGACGCTTGGTGGTGGAACAGCTGGGACAGCTGACTTGAATTACCCAAAGGGATTTTCCACATCATATAACTTCATGCTCAGCAATAAAACCTGGAAAGACCAGTTTTCAAATGGCTACTTTCCAAACTAGCCATTGCTCAGAGACTGACTTGGCACCTTTGGGATGATTATCCTTTGCATTATTTTTTTTCCTCTCTCTATCTCTTTCATCCTTTCACTGACTAAACTGTATTTATCTCAATCTAGCAGCTTTTTCACTTTTTCTCCTCTCCCCCATCCCACTGAAGGGAGGGAGAGAGTGAACGGCTGGGTGGAGACTTAATTGCTAACCAGGATCAACCAAACTCAGAAGGTCCTAAGCTTGATTTTCCTGTTGGTGTCAGTGGTTAGTTAGTGCAAGAGCTGGATACAAGGTGGTCATTCATTATTGCACCACACCAACAATAGCATCAAGGACAATGGCACTGTTGGTGCTGTAAAGCCAGTGGGGAGAATCCACCTTGCTGGCTTTTACTCAAACAAGTTGCAGAATCTGATCAGGACACTTCTTTGACCAGTACAGAAGAGCAAACATTCCTGTGCTACAGGGATCTAGGAGTTGAGTAACCAGCAAATAGGTTATAGAAGAGATGGTAGTCACCAGCTAAAGAAAATCTTGCGCCTCTCTTCAAACCTATAACTTCGGTTCAAGGTTTAAATGTCAGTGCTTGTCACATCCACTTTTTCCCACCTCAGGCTAGTCCTATGATAGCAATGTCTCGATACTCTTCTGTGCTTAGAAATGATTTTCAGTGGACCTGACATTTTCCTGACCATAGACTGTGATGACTAATGTAATTTTCTAATTTGCAGTTTGACAACAGTCAAAAAATTCAAAAACTGTTGAGCTTCAAAACACAGGAAGTCCTGAGCCATGATACAAATTCTTAGTCACACCATTACCCTAGGACATGAGTTTCCAAGAGGATTACAAGATTATTTGATTTTTTTTTTTTTTTTGCTTCCAATAATATTCTTAAAGCGTTGGATTTACTTGAAATAACTCATCATTTACAATTTACTTTAAATTTCAAAAGAGCTAATTAAAGGATTCTGTGGAGAGCTCCCACAGCCAGGTGCAGGGGCCTATGGTGACAAATCAGCTAAAGAGTGTTTGTGATATCTGTACCATCAGCAGCAAGCAGCAGGCATCCCTCTCAGACTGTCTCCTATATGATGACCTCATGACACAGGGATTGATACAAACCATAACCAACATTGCCAACTACCTACAGCAACAAAACATCTACTTATAGCAATGAAAATGAAGTAGCTGTAGAAGTTTACTGAAGTCGTGCAGAATTCTGAATGATCTAAAAATATGTTCCTGACCCCTCCTTGTTCTTTATAAGAGTGTCATAGTCTGTCATATTCTGAGGTTGGGTAGATTTTTTTATTAGTATCAATATGCACAAGAATTAGTCCCCTGTTAAATACACACCAACAATACCTTTTAATATGCTGCCAAGACATAGCCACCTTTTGAAGGTCTGGGGCATTTTGAATACGATTTAATGGCAAGTGTGAAAAACAAATGAGTGTCATAAGTAGTCCCCAGAGATTTCCAAATGCCATAAGCAGACAGAGAGTTATTGATTGTTGCTTAACATGCCTGTAGAAAATAATGGGGTAACAGCATCTGTGCTGTAGCAAATAAAGTTATTCTGTCTGTTGTGCCAGCACCAATATTTGGACATGTCCAGAGCTGAAGACTCATTATTTGTAATGCCAGCTGCACTGTAACCAGAAGGGACAGCAACCAGGCTCCCAAGCCCTTGTGCTTTTGCTGTCCCGCACCAAAATCATGAGGCAGTTTGAGGAAGAAAAGGGAAATCAATAAGTAATTATTTTACAGCCCTCACCACTCTTTGCCCATGTCAACTAATTGAACTAATAAATAATTCATGAGTTTCTTGCTACCTTGCTGGAGACAGACAGCAGTTTCCTACAATGTGTCATTGCTGTTGATAAAGAGGTGACAGGGATGATCTTTCCCCATCTCCTTTCGGTCACAAGTGGACTCAGGAGTTTGACAGTGGTAGTTCAGGGTCTCTGCCAAGCTGAGCAGGGCTGGTGGGGGAAGAGGAAGGCCAGGGATGCTCAGGCTGCCAGTATTATGTATTGCATTCTGTCTGCTCCTAACAATATGGGTGGCCTGGAGGCTGGTGCAGATGGCCCCCACTCCTGTCTGTCTCCAGTGCAGCTCACAGATGATGACAACTGGGGACTGCCAGGGAACTAAAGGATCTGGGGTCTCCTGGGGAAGCAGTGGGAGTCCCCCAGCACAGCAGGACAGATCTTGGCAGCCCATCCCATCCAATCCTAGCCAAGATCAGGGCAGGCAGGGGTCACTGGGGAGCCCCAGCTCCAGGCATTGGGCACCTCCCTGGGGATGGGCCGACATTAGGACAGGATGTCAGCCCACAGATGGGGGTCAAGATCAGATCCTGGGAGTGTAAACAGGGTCAGACATGCCCAGAGTGGTTTGGCTCAGTTCTGGCCGCATCATCTCCGTGACCACAGGGCTAGGGACTGTCCTCAGCTGCACCAGCACTGGATCAGGGAATGTGCTCAGGGCCCTGGCAGGCAGGAAAGCTAAAACTCTCATGAGATGGCTTTGTGAGAGCTGTCACAAAGGTGAGCTGTCAGGACATTTTCACCCCCCTGTACTTGGCAGTGGTGAGGCCACACCTCAAATCCTGTGTTCAGTTTTAGGCCTCTCACTATAGGGAGTACATTTGAGATGCTGGAGTGGATCCAGAGAAGGGCAGCAGAGCTCGAGAAGGGTCTGGAGCACAAGTCTCGTGAGGAGCAGCTGAGGGAGCTGGGTGTGTTCAGGCTGAAGCAAAAGAGGTTCAGAAGGGACCCTGTCACTCTCTACAGCTACCTGAGAGGAGACTGTAGCCAGGTGAGGGTGTCCCAGGTAACACATGGGAGGACAAGAGGAAATATTGTCAAGTCGAAACAGGGAAGGTTTAGATTTGATATCAGGAATTTTTTTTTCACAGCAAGAGCTGTAAAGCATTGGAACAGACAGCATGGAGAAGTGGTGGAATAAAACAGTTTATTTAGTAGATGCTGTGAAGTTGTTTAGACCCACTGTCAGTGATTCTCAAATTGGCATGAGGAAGCTACAGAAAGAGAAACTGGAGCCAATTGCACATGGAAGTGGAAATGGAACAAACAGCTGGGAGGAGAGCAGCAGAACAATGGCTGGCACCATTCAAACTGTAATTCAGTGATTAGGTCATGGGTGAAACCCACAGTGGTTTTGCCATTGACTTCACTCTAGAACTCCAAACTGCTGTAGGTCCATCAGCACGAGCAGGGTGTAACTTCAGGGCTGTTAAATGCATTTGAACTTTTAAATAACAAATTGCCTTTGGCCTCCACTAACAACTCACTTCCCACTCTTTTCTCATGCTGTGCTTGTGACTGTAGCTGTAAGCTAACCATGGACAGTCACACAGAAGGAATAAGCTGTCATTGATCTACTGGCTTAAATAGCAGTTGCTTACATTTATACCTACCTTAGATCCTGATCTGGAAATTTGTCAGATTAAGAAAGTGTTAATTCTGAAATCTTTTGTATTTTAAAATGAAAATGTCTTTTCATTTCTAAGTCTAAGCCTGTATCAGCTGAAGTTTACTAGCAAGGTAATATGAAACATGAAGTACAGGATGCAATTCAGGTAAATCAGAAATCACTTCAGGTTTGATAATATTGAGGACTTTTACCTCCTGCAGTAGTATGTAATAGCAAGTTGGTTAATCAGCAGAGGAAATGCACAGGATCCCTATAAATTATTTAATTCAAAAGTGACAGGAAAAGATTAATAATGAGTGACACTTTCATGTAGTGTCCTCATGGTGAGACCACCTGTAGTTTAATGAATTAACACTGTTACCAGGACCTTTGCTTAAGACTTATACACTTAATTTGATTGTGTTAAACATGCCACTTATTTATCTTTATTAATGGGATTTCTATTTTTAGACACAGGACTCAACATGAGCAATGGGACAATATAATCCATGATACATACTCTTTACGGGAAGAAGGCAGTTTTTCTCTGTATCCCTTTCATTCCTCAATTTTTCATCTGGTCTTGCTGCAACTGCAAGTATAAGCCATGACAGAATCAGCATCTAAAGAGCAGAAGATTATAAAGACTAATTAGGTGATGTAGGAGGCTCAGTCCTATCAAGCAGCTTTTGCTTTAACTTCGGGTAATAATTTTTATTACAACCAGGTAAATGTCATATTTAATTCCCACCCCTGCTCTGCACAGTTATACCTGGTTTTACCTACAGTTCATCCCATGCTTATAGTCACACAGCAATATTGCCCTTTTCATTTCACCAGTCTGATTTATTCCTGGTCAGCTCCTTCTACTTTCAAAAGTTTTGTCCCTCTTTCAAAGAGATTATGGTACAACAGTGAAACATATAGAAACCAAGGCGTGAAGGGACCTCTGGAGATCCCCTGATCCTGCTGCCCTTCAAAAGCAAGGCTTCAGATTAGGTTGCCAAAGTCTCCATCAAGTCAAGGCTTGAGGGACTCACAGTGAGGGAGATGCCACCACTTCTCTGTGCACCCTCTTCCAATGTTTAATTGTTCTCATCATGATTTTTGTCTCCATGTATCCAAACAGAATTTCCCCTGAAATAACTCGTGTCTGTAGTGTCATGTCCTGCCCCCATGCAAGCCTTTTTCCAGTTTATGGGGCACCAGATTATCAAGTGCTATAAATCAGCACAGTTCTGCTAACCCTGACCATCTGCAAGGCCATCTCAAGCATTAGGGATCTGTGCTTTTCCTACCCTGATGTGACATCAGAACAAGTATCCTTGGGAGTCTCAACTTGAGAGCCTGCAATCAGGGATCAGAGGCTACTGCAGGTATCAAACTGCCTGCCTCATTGACCTTCTGAACATCTCTGCAGATGACATACAGCAGGGGCACTTGGCCAAGAATGTTTGGGTTAGAGCCAGCCAGCCTGAAGACTAATCCATCTTCTGCAAAAGACACAGAAATGTTGGCAGGGTCAGATTGGAAGCCAGAGAAATTTTTCTAGCAGTCTGTGACCTGCTGCCTCCCTTTCCTGAAGTACTGCAGCCCCCTCCTGCTACATCCAATCTCATGACCTCTTGCACATACATGCTCTTGTCAATTTTGTTCATGTGACAGAGCATGCTGGATTACCTGGCAGAGAAACTGCCACTGCATGGAGCCCACAAGAGCTTCCACACAGCACCTCTGTTCAAAGCCAATGTATATTTCACCTGGCCCCTAATTTATTCTAACCTTTCCTAGCTTATGTGACTGTTCAAATACATTTCCTGCTTTGGGTTTAGAATTTGTGGGGGGTTCGGGTTTTGGGTTGGTGGTGTTTTGTGGTCGGGTTCGTTGGGGTTTTTTTTGGGGGGGGGGGCAGGGCAGGCAGTTCTTAACTGAATCATTAAATCTTGAGTTATGAATAAATACCTTTTTGATTATTGTTCAAATTCCAGCCAAACACAGCAAGACAACTAGAAAGGTCTTTTAGCAAAGGAAAACAAGGGTTTTTCCACAAGCAAAGAATACAGAGAAGTAATCAGGAGGCAAAGGACCTGTCAGAACAATGAACGGTGACACTGTCAGCAGTGTCAGCAGTCCATCAAAGGTTGTGCTTCAACTGCAGAAGAAAACTGGAAATCAAGAAAAGAAAAGGCTAGAAAAACTCATTTTGGAGACTCACCCGTAAGTAACACTGTCCTTCCACACCCTCCTTCCTACCCTAGACAAGTAATTACATGTGAGGTAAAATAGACAACTGGATATAGATTGCTGTTTCAATGAAGAGATGTGGCATGGATCTGATTCCCTTCGCCCAAGAGATGTGGAAAAAAATGAGTTCAACCTCGGCAATACGAAGAGCAAACACATAAAACTATACTTAAGAGTAGTTGGAGAAAATTCAATTTGGATTAAACCTAGGCAGCATGACTGAACATGACTGCTACATATCAGTGCCAAGCACACTATGAAAATTAACTTTTTTTAAAATGCAGTCAATACCAACAAAGAGGAAACACCACAGTTGGGAAGTTATAAATTCTTATTCACCTGAAATTGCAGGTAGCAACCTCAGGTCTCCCCAGACTTTCTGGTACTAATAGGTCTTCTAATTTTTTTTTAAATGTGAGTTCTCACTATCTGTCACATCCTCCCGAAATGAGAAATAGAACTGAGATCACAGCATCAGTTGGGGTCACTCCTTGTTCATGGGTTTCCTGGGGATGCAGGGAAACCCTGGCCAGAGATCAGCTAAGTAACCTATGTTGTGATTTCTTCTACCCCTAGCTCACCCATGTGGCCATCATCCTAAAAGTCAACGCATCTCCTTTTTTCCCTTGATCTAACACTTCATCATTTCATTTATTGCCATCTTGCAAGTCTTTTCATAAAACCTTGCACAAGATCTAATGGAAAATGTGAACCAACCAAATCTAAATGAAGACTTGCACCCAAACTGGAGAGAGTATCAATTTGAAAAAGTCCTATTTGAACTAGAAATAGCGTCTTCCACAACTCCCCAGCAGAAAACATTAACTAATTTAGACCTCTTTTGAAGACAAGTTTTGATGCAATTGGAATCAAAGAAGTTCAAAAGATATTGCACCATCTTCAATATACAAAAATTTTGTAAATGCTGCTTTAAAAATATGAAAAATCATAACACCATTGAATCATTTACTCAAAGCCCCATTCATTAGGAAATTCAGCTATGAAAGTTTTTGTCACTTTTCCTGCTGACCTAAACCCACAAAAATTACCTTACTCATGTTACAAAATTGGTTGTTACCAAAACTGCCCTATTCTGAAAAAGAGCTAAATGTCAGGTCTTTCAGCATCTACATCTGGAAGGAAAAGAGAATGATCCAAGGTTACAAATACAGCTTAAGGCTTATACTCCTACTTAAAATATTGAAATTAACTCCTGTCTAAATACCCAGATATTTTGATTCATTTGTCTTATTTCTTGAATTATGTTGAAGACTGCCTTTATTTTCCTTTCCAAGGAATGACAGCAGGATCCTGAGGTAGAGTAAATGTTTTAATACAAAAGTAAAAGCAACATATTGTTCTATACACAGGAATGAGTAAGATGATCAACTCATGGTCAAGTAAGTGCCTTTGGTGGGTGTTCAGCCACATTCCTCAGTGCCATTATCTTGTCTACAAGACACAAAAAAACCCCTAAACATCAAAGATCTCTCTTAAACATATCTTTGAATAGTTACTTTCTTGCAAATAATTAACAAAGTTCCCTCTACACTAATTAGACATTCAAATCCACCTAGTGTCTTTGTTGACACCTCCCACACATCCCCTGACACAGCTGTGGATAAGATGCAGGATCCATACAGTTATTTTAGGAACATCTTCATCAGAGAACTGTAGCAAAATCTCACTAATGATGCAGCAATATACAACTGGAAATTATGCAGGCTGATGGTGGGTTTTGCACTCCTTTTGCAAAAATCATCATGCAGCAGAATCCAAATTTTACGCACTGCTCTACACACACATGTACATGCCCTTATAACATACTGATGTTTATGTCAGTAACAACAAAATGTGTCTGAAGCAAGTTTATAATTTGAGATAATTGCCTCCTGCACTGCTCCAGCAAGACACAGACTCCCCAATGCTCCTGCAGGATACCTCCAGCCTTCCCATGGAATGGGTCATCTCTGAACACCCATGCCAAGGAAACTACACTGAACGCTGACTGTGTATATGGTAAAAGTGAAATTCCTTTTTGGTTTCAGACACTTAAATTTAGCTGTGACAGATGTTGCCATGGGAGACAAGTGTCTGAGCCTCCCAACACTGCCAGCAGAGCTTTAATCAATACAGTCAGGGGAGGTAAAGAGCTGCCCAGACAGAATTTGTTTACTTTTTGGTGGGCTAAATCACTACCTTGAGTGTCAGGGAACAGCAAGAGTGGGCCTGCTTTGGAAAGGGAACTGGGATCCAAAGGTAGCAGCAGGATAGACAGGGTGGAAACCTTGCTGACACTGGGCACTTTTCTGAACCATGCTGGCTCACGTATAGCTGCTACCGACCAGCACTTCCAGGTCCTTTTCCACTGAGCAACTTTCCAGCCACTCTTCCCCAAGCCTGTAGCATTGCATGGCATTGTTGTTATCCACATGCAGGACTTTGCAGTTTACCTTGCTGAACCTCATACAACCGGTCTCAGTCCCAAGGTAGTTATCTAACAACCAGCCACAGTGGGATGAGATTTGTCCCAACATTTGTTTTCAGAGATGTAGCTGTGCAAAAATGACTAAAGACTACAGCACATGATCCTAGTGCAAGTTCCTAGTGTAAGAACTAACCAATGCTGAGGGCAGCTACACTGCACATACACCTAGTGTAAAAATCAGCATCTGGGTTGTCTCAGAAGTATCCAAGCCCTGGAAAAATTAATTCCCAGCTCCTTGGCTCCTGTCTGCATCCTCTCGGGAACTACAAACCAACAGCTCTCTGTTTGTCTGCAGCACTTGAATCACTCAGGAAGAAAATCTGTGTGTCTTAATACAAAAAGAACCCCACAAAAACAGAAAAGAGAAGCAATTTCCTCATTTTTTCCCAGTAATTTAGTTGAAGCAACAATCAGTCAGCAGGTGGGAGACTTGGGCTCAGTGACCCACTCTCAGCTCTACACACTATTTCTCCAGAGTCCTTTCTGAAGGCAGAGAGGAGAAAGCGTAGACAGAAAGAATACATGAGAGCATCTCATCAGATGTGTTGAGCACTCACTTGAGAGAAGAGAAATTAGCACTTCAGTTTCTGCATCAGCTATTATTTATTTCATCAAATGGCTGCCTGATATAAACCACAAACATTAATTGGCAAGGAGAGTTGTGGTATCAAAGTTCTTTGTTCTTGTTCTTATACCCCAAGTAACTATGGATTCCAATGAAAAATTAGTAGAAATTACATAATTCATTTGCCTCTTTGTACATCAACTCATCAAAAGCCTATTGAAAAATTTCTTCCTGCTCTCTGCATCACACACCCCCACTAATCAGGCCTGGAAGTTTGTTAAGGTAATTAATACAACAACACAATATCTTGGCATGAAGTGATATAAAGGTGGAGGGTGTAACAAGGACAGAGATAGACTCTTTTCAGTGGTGCCCAGTGCCAGAACCAGAGGCAATGGCACAAACTGAAACACAGGAACATCAGGAAAAACCTTTACACTGTGAGAGTGATTACACCCTGGCACAGGTTGTCCGGGAACGTCATGGCGTCTTCATCTTCGGAGACATTCAAAAGCCATCTGGCTTTTTCTTTTTTTTTTTTTTTGGTCCTGGGCAATGTGGTGACCCTGCTTGAGCAGGGGGTTGAACAGGTGCCCTCCAGGTCCCTTCTCACCTCAGCCATTCTGTGAGCCTGGGCTTATTTCATTCTCTGGGTCTGGAGGAGCATCAGTTGCACTGTGTCAGTAGGGTTATTGAAGTGCTCCCAGGCATGAGCTGTGACCAGCAGAACTTGGGTGCTAAAGTCTGGAGACTGCTGAAAATCCCCACAGAATAGAGAACGTTGTAAAAATAAAATAGATTACTTGGGCACATGACAAATTCTTCTTTGCCCCTGGGAAAACTACTGGAAAAGGTCACTGATTCAATTTATTTTTGACCCACTTTAAACTTTGTAAAAAGGACATGATTCTGTGAGCTCATTTACACTAGGCTGAAGAGCACAGTTAATATGCCTTGGGTGCTAATCATTTCAATTAACAAAAACTAATAATATTGACTGAAAAATGTAAGCAGACTCATATTTTTCCTCACAGCCAAATGCACAGGGTCTCTATTAATTTCTGTCAACCCATGAAGTGCAGTTCGGTTTATCTCCTCTCTTTGAGGCCAAACTCAGTATTTGGCTGCAACCTGCCCTCTCCAAAGTCTTACCTGTCACTCAGCAGGAAATCCACAATCCTGGTAGTTGTCCCAGGACACAGTTCGTCCTTCCAACAAAGGGCATCCTGTTTTGCTTTGTTAGGCGGTCTTCCTTTCCTCAACAACAACAAAAGCCTTACGTAATTAAAACTGTAGCTCTGTTTTAGGGTGTTTTTAAAGACATTCTGAAGGAATGCATTAACAGCAAGGCACATAGCAATGGGAATACAGAACTGTACACAGATTCTCCGTTAAACAGGGAGAAATGGTGAGAAACAAATTGCTGTGCTGTGAAAGCTGACTGAACCAGAAGCATATTAAAACAACCATTTTTCTGGAAAAGTAGAAATATAATCAATGGCATAACTATTAGAAACAGTTAACAGCAGAAAAATAACATCCTTATTTTTCTGTAGCTCCCTCTAGCTTGGTAGCTGGACAAAAATATTTCTAAGTTTGGACCCATGAAGATGAAAATTAAATATAGAATATAAAACAACACTTTGTGAAAACAAAAATCTAAAATTTTCAGCTGTGGGTGTCTCTGATAAGATGTTCACTCTTGGGTGACCTGATGCAGATCTTAGTCATTTAAATGGGAGTTGTGGAACCTGGCATTTCTGAGCTCAAGGACACTTTTATCCCACTGTGTCAGTGTATGTGAAGACATTCTGAACCTGCTTTTCATTTTCCCAAACTATTTATTTTAATCTTCCTTCGTTTCTCTGCTTCTCAACTTAAACCTTTTTTCCCCTTCCTCTTATCTAACAAAGGCAGACATGACTCAAATTCCACACATCTCCTGTCTGGAAATTGTTTCCTCTTGCTGCCATATTTCTAAATTTGATGAGACCAGGAGGAATGATATTCTCCTCTAGTAACAGTAGGAAATATCACAAGGTGTTGCTCAGTGAAGCACTGAGTTTTTTGTTTCGTGTCATCTTCCAGTAGCACATGGAATGTAAATTCACAAGTTGTAACAACAAAACCGGAGGAAACAAGCACTGCAAACAAACTCCTTCAAAAATCTGGGGAAGTAATCACACAGCTCTGCCATCACAAGCTCCACAGAAGGCACACAGCCAGCCTAGCTATTACCTAGCTCAGTATGGCCTCCACATCTTTGAAGACTTCCCCTTCTCCAGCTGCAGCAGATAAGCACATCCTGCAGAATTTATGTCATTACTGGGGAGAGTCTGGTGGACATTATGTAGAAAGGAGAGGACACTTCATTATATGCATAAAGAACAAAACTCCCATAAATTTAATTGAGGTCATTCTACCATTATGGTCAAAGTCAACCTCAAGTGCAGAAAGTAACAGTAATCACAGAATAAGCACCAGCAAACAATGCTGTTTCTGTCTCAAAGCAAGAAAGTTCATTTCAAAGTTGTAGTGATCACACTTTTCTGCCTCAACTGTAACACTTCTTCAATGAAACTTGACTCACTGGAAGCAGAGTAAGAGTTATCCCTCTTCAGGAAAACAATATCTGACTACTATTTCCTCCTATCTATGACTAACGCCAATTAGAATTTACTCTTTTTATAAATATTCAGGCATCATTTGACGCAATGTTGAAGGAAGATAAATCTGAAACCATTTCTGGATGAGGAAGAATCACAAAGATCATTCAAAGGAGGTAAATGCACTCATCTGTTAAAAAGGGAAGTGAAAGCTCTACAAGGATGGAACACTCTCAAAGTATCTGAAGCACTTGATGGATCTTTTCCCACCCTCTGTGATTAATAGAATGCATAAGCTATTCGGTCTCCAAGCATTTTGCTTGAGGAAGCTTTGATTTGAAAAATGAGACAAGTGCTTCCAATGCTGTCATTGATAGGAAATTAGGTGATAGAAGAGAGCACATTTAAGCAGCTCTTAAATATTCATAATTAGAGCTGTCAAACTGCTATACAATCCCCTCTTTCTCTTGCATTTACCCAAACGTTCTGTCAGGCAGAATGAAAACAGCAAAGCCAGGGGGATGTGACAATACTAAAGTACTTCAGAAGTAACCGTAGGAGCACAGAGTTAGGGGTTTGTTTTTTGGTCTAGAGCACAGTACAGACATAACCATCAAGTCTGGAGGATGCACCTAAATAATTTGCTACACTGCGAGTTTTGAGTTGCTTTACATTTGATGAATGGTGTCATCACAGTTCTGCTACTTCCCCTCTGTTTGGTGCAGTAACAGAGCATTTGACTTACCAACTTTGGACTGTTTTCCTAAAAGTACATTCCAGGATATTTTATCTTGTGTCTCTGAAGTAAAAAAAAACCAAAACCTAAAAAAACTTAAAAATAGAGATAAAATCATCCAATGAAAAATTATAATAATTATTTTTTAATTATCCAGTGAAAAATTATAATTATTATTTTCAAATAGATAATTTATTTGAATATTATGAAAATAATTTATATTTATATAGAGGTTTTGATTCTAAAGCCTCATACTGACAGAAGAGGTGCTCCAACCAGGATATCCCAAGTACAAAAGTAGGTATACTCAAAGAAAGAAAGGATTTAATTTGTTGTGAACTTCATTAACTTCTGTTCTAGAGCTCTATTAATTTAGAATAATTACAACTCAGCTCTGCTGTTTCAGTCAGTTCTGTGCACAGCGTAGCAAGAAACTTCAGAACTTACCCATCAGGCATGAGATGTGCTTGAGCAGGCAGCAGCACGAGCAAAGCAGTGCCATGGAGTTCAGGTTGCCCCTGACTGCACCACCTCTCTGCCATGAACAGCCCCAGAAGAGCAGAATCTGCTCAGGGTGCAAACTCTCACCATTTGGTTCATCGCTACAAAAACATCTTCTGTGAGCACAGCTGCTCCTACAGAAGACAATTTTTGCTTCATTTATCTTTTTTCATACAGTTTGTAAAAGTATGAGCTCCTCCTGTGCTGGGAGGTCACACAAGCAAGCTACAGCTGCAGGAGCCCGGTGCAGCCGAGGCCTTAACCTGATGTAAAGCATGCTGCAGTGGCTTCCAGCTGCCTTCAGGTCCATCAGGCTGGCCCTTAAGGAGCAGCGAGGACAGATTACCATTTGTCACCTCAAATGTACAACCACTGCTGGGACCATTTCTAAATTGAAACAGAGTTATAAGGTCAACTTGAAACGCACCTGAGAGGTAGAAAGCAGTACAAGGCAGTAATTGGTACACAGCAACTTTGTCCTCCTGTTTTGGTACAGGAAATGAAGACAAATGGCTTTTGCAGTTGACACTTCAGGAGGATGTATGCATGAAGAATGGAATTACCTCCAGAGACTGCTGGATAAGTCTCCATCCCTACACTAAAGAAACGAGACTAGCTTGTAAAAATGAAAGGGATTGGCATCTCAGTTCAGAGAGAGATCATATATTTAGGGCTAGGGGAAAATTACTGATTCACAAAACATATTGATATGGAAATTGATTTTCTAACAGGAAGGAATGAAAAATTCCAAATATATGCAATTCTCCTGAAAGGGAACAGAGTAAAGGACAGACTGTCCAGGTGGTAGATGCTGAATGCCCCAGTGTGCCCAGCTCTGACATCCCCAAAAGGCAGACTGACTCACAGCTGCACATCACAGGCGTGTGCAATGAAAGCTCTGGCAGACTAAAAGAAAGTGGCCCCTACTGGGGAACCAAGATCCAACCAAGTTGTTGGATCTTTTTCCCAAAATGTGTGCACCCAGATCATGTCAGAAACTGGACAAACAAAAAGGGGATTTGCAATGAAAGCAGGATGTGCTGAATGCATGGATAATGCTTATCCACATCTGCAAACAGACTGATTCAATGTGAAACTTGCAGGCAAGTATAGTATAATTTTCTATGTTAGTGATAGTCCACATCTTCAAAGCTTTTGTGCTCAATCCACCATATCAAAAGCCTTTCTTAAGAATCAGAGGGAGGAAGAACTACAGTGTTTTCCCTTCAAAGTGGACTGTCTTGTACCACTTTGCATCTTCCTTTTCAACTCTAGGAAAAAACAAGCATTTTTACTTGCAAAACTGTAAAGGACTCTAAGGAGGACTGGACTTTATGGTTTGTTAGGCTGGATCATTGTGACAGTCTTTCTGAAACAAGCAAGACATTATTCCCTATCCCTTTGTTCAAGTGATAGGTGGATACTGAAACATTTCTGCCATCACTTTTTGATTTTATGTTATGTGGCTTCATGCTGAGCTTTAACTTGCTGATTTTTATAGCTCAAGTGTAAGGAGTACAGTTGAACAAATGTTACTAGACCCCCCTCAAAAAAAAAAAAACAAAAACAACCAAAAAAAAAAGCTACCAAAAACCAAATCCTGCTGAGGATATTGATTTACATGTGTGAACAAATCCACTGGGATTACATTCCTATCTTATCTTTGACAACTAAGCTGGTGAATTCTCTGATGAGAAGCAACAGCAAATGTGAGCCCACAGCGTTGTGCTTTGGGCATGGGGCAGGCTCAGGTCTGCTGGGGAGAAGTGAAGAGGCTTTGGCCAACCATCTTAATACTGGCCATCCTTTCTCATGGAACAGGATCCAGCTGAGGCTGTGAGGACACCGACACAATCTGGCTTCCCCTTGTGCAAAGCCCAGGACAGTACTTGCCCTCACACACCAGCAGCACAATATTGTTCAGGTAAGACACACTGAACTTCTGCCTCAAAGGATACAAGAGGAGAAAATAAAAGCTATTGCAGACCTTCCTTCCCCCCCCACATTCTCTTCATGGATGGATGCAAAGACCCAATCTACAGATGTTTTAGGAATCACTCCTGAATTTCAGTCATGTGAGCAAGAGCAGAGTGCAGCCTGGTGTTACAGCAATACATCAAGCATAGTTGTATAAGCGCTTTACAGTGCAAGGACACCCCTGGTTTTAGTGTTGTACTGACATGTTTTACAGTATCTTGGTCTTTGACCATGCAGATCAAGCAGGAGAATACTAACAGCACTATAGAAACACAGCAGCAGAGAACCAGCATGAAATCCAGAGAGATTGAAAACAACAGGAAATTTCTGAAGGAGCTGACCTGGATCATTGTGTACTACCTCTTCACAGACATTTTAAAGACGTATATACTGCCTTTACACTGTCTCTCAGAGCACAGCAGTGCTGTACCTGAAAGCCCACAACTTCAAAGAGAACAAGGAGCAGAAATCTTCTCTTTCCCTCACAAGAAAAACTCATTCATTTTTAATGTGATTTTCTGCTGGTCCATCCCCTGAGCTGACTCATTCTGAGGTCAGGCAAGTGCCACTGGCACATGGGAAGTGCAGGGTTCCACAGGTAGGGAGACGGGAAGAAAATGTCACCACCTTCCTCCTTCAGCAGCACCCAGCCCCTAAACCAGGGGTGGGGTTTAGCTCTATCATCACTACACCCTGAAAGTGCAAGTGCACGAGTCTCCTGGCAGTGGATGAAATACATAAATCTGCCATGAGAAATTCCAGGTAGGACAGAAGATCACTTGGAGGAGCCCCTGTGGGCACAGGGCACACTGGATAAGACTGGTCTCACTGCTGTGCACAACCCCTTCTCCAGATCATAGGCTGGATGATTGGCTGCATCTGGAGCCTTCAGGTCAAGGACTGAAAGTGGGTAACACAGGTGGGGCAAGAGGGGAGCACTCAGCAAGGGCAGTCAAATGAGTTTGTTTAGTGGCCTGCTTTTTGTTTTTAACCCTCAGGAAATAAGTAAATATTTTCAAGGAATTCCTTAAGCAACCTCATTGCCAAACCCATTTATATAGACTCATCATCATCTCAAAGCACTGAAGTGTAGAAGAAAAATAGACTATGAAAAAGAAATTTAAACAAGGGATGAAAAGAAACAGGAAAGGAGTGTGGAGGAGAAAAAAATAGCCTCTTCAGAAGAAATAAAAAGAAGGAAACAAGAAAGAAAAATACTCTGGATAGGGAATATACACATCGTACCTGGAATGGTCCCTACCTGTTGCGGTCCCACATAACAAAGATAGGATCATCTCACCTACCTGTGACAACTACTAATGAGGGCCATACTTGGGTTACTCAAATTGTCACTAAGATTGCTGAAGAGAAACAAGCACTTCTAGGGCAAGCTTTGTCTTGTCTCAAAGAAGTTATCCAGAGTATCTTGGTACTTCTCGTTTCTCTCCACTGGCTCTAAAAGAAGCCTGAACAACCAGCTCTGTGTGGTTCCCTAGAGTGTAGGGAACCTAAAGCTAGTTGAGGTTATTAACACAGTAACATACCCCACGCTCCTACGTGGTCTCTTCTGCTTCTTGGGTCTCCCAGGGACTCTTGAGTCTTGAGCTCCATGCTTCCCACCTCCCAAGAGAGGTGCCCACCACAGAAAAAGATGTCATGCTGCCAAGCTGAAGATCAGCAGAACGTTTTGGAAACCAGGACCTGGCACACCACAAGATGCAAGACAGGCAGGCTTAGATGTCTCAGAGTATCACTGACACCTACTGCCAGTTTCTAACCATAAAGCCTGGCCAAGTAGAAACCAGTGTATTCCCCCCCAACGTGAAAACTTTGAAAAATCATGTAGAAATAGCAACTATGTCCACTTAAATTTGTAAAATACAAATTTGTGGTAAACTGTCATTCAAGGGCTTGGTTCAGGTCTTGTGTAAATCCACTGAAGTCAGGGAGAAATCGTAACAGGAACAGAGTGCAAGCCCTAGTAGAATGACAATAGCAGGCATTTTAAGTAGCATACTAATTCAGTTCACTCAATTGAGCACTATCCCACTTTATTTAAATAATTATAGCGAAAGAGACATTTATAGAATGAAAAGTTTGGAACAAAGTTAGATTTAAACAAAACTGGATGAAATAAAAAGGTGCATTTTCAGTTGGCAGAAAGAATTAGGCTATATTTGGATTTTGGTCAGAAATGCAAGGACTGTTTTTATCGCCTCTAAATATGGTAGCAGAATTCTGAGGTTCCCGGTACTGGAAGTGATTCTGGAGGCACATCCTCTTTGGAAGAAGATTAGGGTAATTTTCCACACATTTGTGTTTATTAATAGAGGGGGGGAAGAAAGATTCAACTGTCTCAGAATTGATGGAACCTTGTAAAAGCCCCAGAGACAGGAAAAGCTTCTTCAGAGCCTGTACTTTACAATCTAGCAGGCATCTTGCATCAAAGCATTGCTGCCTTTAGCCATCCACCTCTTCATCCCAAGAGAAGCTGAAAACGTACCAGAAATCGCTAATCCATTTGATAACATACTTTTGAATCTGTTTTCAGGCAGGTGTTCAAGTAAAATGACACTGAGTTCAATTGACAACTATTAGCTAGGCAATGAACAAGAATGGTCCCAGTTTCTGTCCATGGTGGCCTTCCAACAGTTGCTAGCAGAACACAGATACCCTTGCTGAACAATAACATGGCTCAGCTTTTTTTTTTTAGCTGACAGCCTGACTAATTGCTGGGGTTTGGTATTTTTGGATGGATTTGGGCCAACAGCCAAGTGACCTTGAGTTTATCATGTTCTGTCAGCTGTTCTGTGATGCTGTCTGCCTACCTCTCACCTCTCTCCCCACTCCCACCCGCAGAGTGCAGGGGTGTCAGCTCATCCCAGCAGAACAACTCCTCTTGCACCCTTCTACTCTGCAGAGAAAGGTCTTCAGACAGACAAGGCCACGGTTTTCAAGCTTATTGACTTCAGTGGAATAACTTCAGCTTCCACCTGCACAGCAGAGTGAGGATGTGCAGTGGGCACCACTGACGTACCAGTGAGGAGCTCTGGGGTGACATAGCTCTTTTAACACTTTTGTGCAATCTTGTGCCCTCCACAACATCTGTGACCTGAAGTTTCAGCAGGATGAGATACTTGCCAGGGCTGAAGAAGCAGTGAAAATGGGAACATTGCCGTGATCCAGAGGTGTGACTGCAGCTCCTACTTGAGTCACCTTCAGCTGCCAGCTCTGGTGCTGACAGCAATATTTCTGCACAGGCTGAGCAAATCTGCCCAGGACCCTGGGTGAGCACTTGGCTGCGGATGTCCTCAGCGTCACAGCTCCCTTGCTATCTGTACCTCAGCCAGGAAATTTCAGGTGCACTCAGGATGGAAAGGTGAGCCACAGTCTGCCCCCTGAGGTGCACAGCAGCAAAGGTGTAAACCAAAATGCATGGAACCTCTTGGTACTTTGCAGATCCAAGTGCAGTTGTTGGCTTGCTGGATGGAGGGATGCAAACAGACTACACAACCCTCCTGAAAACCTCCTGTATATCTACACATGCACCAACCTTCCCGTGGAACAGCAACAGATTAACTACATGCATTCATAGAATCATTCAGAGGCTTTTAAACCTTGTGATCTCACTGGAAGAGGAAAGCTGAAAGCAGGGCATTTATTTATAATGAAGGCATTTACAGAAGACTCTTTTATCTGTTTACTGTGTAGTACCAAATAGAGGATTCTGTGAGCATGTGCATGGGATAACACTGAAAAATGTATCTATATTATTTTTGTTAAATATCTCATTAATGTGAAAGAAAGACTAAAGGTCATCCGTCAAATGTAGTTGTGAGGCAGGAAAAAAATCCTCTCATGTTGCATATCTTGAAACCTTTCAGCTCATGATATTTTTGTTGAACAGAGAAAATGTGATCAATGAATCATTCAGAGTCCTGTGCCTAATAATGGAAATCAAGAGTGCCTTTTGATGATGAGTTTAAGATGCTTTTATTAACCTGTCTCAAGATGGTTGATTGCTTTCTAATGCGATGAGATCCTCTCCAGCACTTGAATTTTAAATATTTAGAGATCTTTATTGTCAAATGCTTCTCAATAATACTTCCTAATAAATGAATTATTATGCAAATTAAGTGCAAGGTAGTTTCTAATAAAATGTCAGTATTCTGTAAAGACTAATCATGTTTTACAAAGTACTTGCTAAAATAAAGGTAACTAACAAGAAGACACCTGGAAAGTAATGAGGATCTCATTTGCTTTTTAGACTATGTTTCTGAGTATGTAAATACTCTAATTTCTAATTCTAACTGCCTCCAGGCCTCAAGTTAAATTTTGGCTCACTATAACTGCATACGCAAGTAGAAATTAATTCATCTATGCTCAGGTCCTAAGGAGCAAAGCCATTTTCAGCCTTAATGCTTTCTGATATAAAATCTATTTTGCATCTCATTGACTATATAGATTACATTCACATTTGTTTCACAATTCTGTTACAGAGTTAGAGAAGTTCAAAGTGATGTCTTACTAAATGAGAATCAGGCTGTTGCACATAAATTTTCACTCCTGTTTCAGAATGCCAACTCCCATTTCATTTACACAAAAGTGAAAAACAAAGAAATCCATTTAAATCCACCGGACTATACAAATGGGAAAACAGAGTAAGAAAATTTTAAATTAGATGAGATAAGCAGCAGTGTTCCACGTTTAAATGGCTACATGTTTTGTAGACTTAGAATATATAGGATTTTGTTCATACACACTTTTCAAAACTCTGACAGCTTAGGCCTTTTTCTTGAAAGACAGTTGCAGTACCAATTCTAAATACATGAAAAGGAACAGAGCACAGTTTTTCATTAGGTTGTGCCAGACCCAACTATTCATGGTAGATGAGTTTCCTGTACCCTGTTTTCACCTGGTGAAATGTTAGAAGACAAATTATTGTCACAAATTAGGCTGCTATCTGGTCAAATTCATATGACTTTGCTTCATTGTACAGCTATATGACATAGTGCTCAATTGTCTCATCTGCCATCTGCTTTGGTGTCAAGATGTGCTTTTTTCCAAGTGACATTCTGTTGTCAATTGCTGTATTCTTGACATTTCAAAATGTCTTTGTTGAGAACTTTATGGTCTACTTCAGGTTTCCATGAAAAGTGTTGTTGATCACCACTACAGGACTTGCCGTTTGTGGCAGCCAAAGGGATTGTTCACCCTGCTTTTTCGAGGCAGCACCCTAGAAAATTCTGAAGCTTTGCAGTCCTTTCTTCCAATTCCTGCCAGTTTCACAATTCCTTGCCAGTTTCACTTCTGAGTGAAGAATTCAGATGGGTTCACTCGCTCTGTTTGCTATTTTACTCTTCACTTGATCTATATGTTCAATACTCCTCTATTCATCTGTGCAATGCAACTATGATATCAGAAAAGTAATGTTGGTCCCATTCCATGAGGACTCAGTCATCTCATATAAGTCGGAACTGCAAGAGTTAATATGTTATTGAGATGCTCATCTTATTGTTTCCAATTTAATTTCATATGGACTATATCATACTGTATATTGTATTATATTCTAGAAGGGGGAACCTCTCATTAGGCAGCAGTTGTGCACAAAATGATGTTATACTGTCTCATGAGCTGAATATGAATCAAGCATGTGATGCTGGAGAAAAGAGAAAAAAAACCCAAACCATTTTTACTCTTTGGGGTACTAAAAGGAAGGCAGAATGTCCATTGGTCAGATTTGGGAGTTATGTTACTGATTTTCGTTTGGGGTATCAAAGGCTGAGAAAGATGTAAACACATTTGAGAGCTTTCAGGGGACAGCACAAAGAATAAAAAGCCTGGAGATCTAACAAATGAGGTTGGCTTAGAGGCACAATTATCATCTCCAACAACTCCTGGAGGTCCTTCCCCTTTGCAGTGCCGTAAGTGTGTGATTTTTGAATTCTTGACACAATCCTTCTAGCCCAAAATCACCAATGTGCTCTCTTGGAAAAACTTTTTTAAAATCTCAGGAAACTGTAGGGAATAGGAAGGACAAGCTGCCTTCCTGAGGTCACAGTGCCTGTGTGAATATGTAATGCAAGCTACAAGGGTGTAATTAATTGTCTGGAGTACCTGCATGGTTTTTTTCCCCTTACACACCCTTTTCAACAGCTTAGCTTAATTGTACTCTCTGAGGGTACCTACCAGTGTCCTGCAGACACACAGACAACCATTAACATCTTTGTACCTAACTGTGCCCTAACTGTCCTCTCAGTAACAAACAAAAAGGGCAACTCTCTGGCCAGATGCTGTAAAGCTGTGCCTTCTAATTAGTCTCACTGAGAGGCTGTGCACAAAAGCAGACTCTGATAGCTGGCAAAGCTGACGTAACTCAAGACAACGTTACAAGTTACACCTGCCAAGGATCAGGCTGTAGACCTGGACAATAGCAATGACAGAATTTGGTTTGTAAAAGCTTTCTGGATAAAGGTCCTGCATAGCTTTCATAATGAATTTAAATAACCTCTCAAAAAATAGTTCATATCATACAGAAAAGGTCACAAGAGCATTTCTGTTTCCACAAGTGGTAATTAAAATATTGTTTGGCCTTGCATTTGTTAGTTCTTATAAGGTGATGCACACGGCCAGCAGTTACTCAAGGAGTCTCTTGTACAAATGTTAACAGAGAACAATTTCACTAAGAAACTCTAAAAGGTGCATGGGTGGACTCACACTGAGAACACAAACACAAAGCATTCATGTGAGCCACTTCCCAAAAGTCGTGTATGTTGAAACAAATCATACATTCAGCAATCCACGTTCTAGTGGCACCCATGCTCCTTCATGTTGGTATCATGGTGAGAATGCAGGGCTTTATCACTTTGTGCTCAGTGCTGTACACTACTGGAGAATTTTGCTTTCAAAACATGGAGTTAGATGCAAACCTCACTTCAAACCCTCAAATCCATAGGACTCTTCATGTGCCTGAGTGCCTTCCTGAATCAGGCTGCAAACAAGAGGAGTTTCCCCATCTAGTTTAGCTAAAGATGAAGCTGAGAGATGAAGCACAGTAGCAGTCAGCATATTTTGATTTATCTGAACAGCTCTCATCTAGCTTTAGCTCTCATTATCTTGGCAAACCCCCACTCACTGCCCACAACATGTGGGAAACCTAGCTAAATTTTACTCCTCTAACACAAGTAGTAATGTATTAGTGTGCTTTTAGAGCTACTACAGCAAAAGTTTGCTACGCATTTAATGTCAAAATGTGTTTTCTGGACCCTGAAAGCTCTATCATCCCCTCCATTTTCAGACAGAAGTATAATGTGATAGAAACTTTTTCTTGAAAATTGCTGTCGTGCCACCACCCTGAAAGACAGCAAAACAAAGGAGTATTTCAAGTCACTTTGGGGGCTTGTAAATCTGGGCTTTTTGCAAAGAGCAAGTTTGCAACAATCTGCTGAATTTTCCAAAATTATAATGAAACCAACACAGAAGCATAGCCTGTGTCCTATTTGATCACATCTCAGCTAATCTGCATATAAAAAAAATTGGTGGGTTTCTAAAATGAAGGGATCAAAGCTCCAGTTCATAAAGTTCTTAAATTCATGATTAATGCAATCTGCTTGGGATAACACAAGTGGCTAACTTGCAAAACAGAAGTAGCTAGCTGAAGGGAGGCAGGAAAATAGGTTTGCAAGGATATATTCTTTTTATATGTATGTAATTTTAAACTAGTGTAATTTGCACAGAAAATGCAAACTTAAATGTGAAAGCATAAAAGCAAGATCCATTTTTCCCCCCAGAGGACAGCAATCAATACTGCAGTCAAAGAGCATTTTCCCTATATGTAAAACAAAGATTCCATGCCACCTTGAAAACCACTGCTAAATTCACTGAGATGATGACCACAAATCTTTCAATTTCCAATCCAAACCCAGCCTTTTTGTCTAATAAGATGTTTGATAGTATCCATCTACTTTCCTTTTTGTCCAAATTGTTTGAGTTTAGAGAATTTATTTAAAGGACAGGCTTAGTGTCAGATGCTTTCATCATAATAATCCATAGCCTGAACACGATCTGTGAATATTCTCCGTCCAGTCCTAAATCCTCTACTGGGTTGGTTTTTTATTTCTCTAATCAGCAAAAACATAATGAGAATATGCTTTACTCAGAGCTGTTTTGCACAGCTTGAGTAAATTGGAATGAAGGAAAAGCTGTGATCATTCAAACCATTTATTTAAAGAGATGTTGCTCACCTCCTTCTTCCCTACTGATCTTCTGAGAGGCATTTATGAAGTATTTTTCCATGTAGCTTTCCTCTTCTTTCATCTACTCTCTCTGATTGTAGATGTCTGTATTTTCACTGGTGTAGGATACAAAACCCAGGAAAGGCCTTACCAAGTGAGTGAAAAGCAATTGCTTTCTAATACATAACACTGCCCACAGCAAATTTACAGCTGGGATTTTCCATGATCCTTTCATTGACCAATAACATCAATAAGGGTTGAGTCACAAGCTTAGTTCACAACTCAACTGTTTCTCAAACTTACCATCAGCTCTTTCTCAAACTTACCAACACCTGTTTCTCACACTTGCCACACCATTCACACTTATCATGCATTTATATCAGTGCGTTACAGGGAAGTTCAGCCTGCCCTACTCACACACAAGTTAGTAGGTATGTTTGCCAGGCCCCCAGAAGTGCTCTGTAGACCTGCACCAGAAACTCATGCTCTGACACACCGGGACACTGCAAGTGGTTGTTCTGCCCACCAACAAACCATTCCAGACACAGGCTGCAGCAAGATTTCCTCACAGATCATGGGAATTCAAGCTTGGTGCGCCACAGAATTAATTAGAAACACTAATGGGCATGATCAGGGTAGAGCACAGGCTATGAAGAGCTTCAAATACACGGGTAAGTAAGTAAGTAAGTACAGTAGGATTAATGGGCTTTATAGATTGAATTGAAGATGCCCCTGCTCATTGCAGGCAGGTAGGACTAGGTGGCCTCTAAAGGTCCCTTCCAGACCAAATTATTCTATGATCCTGAATATGCTTTAATGCAGTGAAAATAAGGAACAACAGAAGGGAATGAAAGTGATGAGAGAAAAACAAAGACCCAGGTGATGGTTTTTGTAGAGAACTTCTGAGGTCCCCAGATAATGTATTCTGGATGGAGCAAAGCAAGTATTTGGAAGCCCAGAGAGGAGGCAGGTGTAGCATCATCTTCAAGAGAAAAAGAAGGTGTCCTTTGTCAGGGCCAGGGATATTTGAGCAGCTAGAGAATGTACATGCTTGGCCATGTAAATAGAGAAAGAGGCAACAAGGAACAACAATGAAGCTCAGCAAAACTTGTATTTCCATACAATACCTCACACTGACAGGAAGTTCCAGAAGCAAAGGCTGAATATGAGTTGTATGAGAAGTCTGCAGTTTTTAAACTAGCAGTGTTGTGGATTACGTCATTCATGCACCCTTGGCTAAAGAACAAAACCTTCTATCTTGTCCCTTTTGTTTATTGTGTGGCTGTATTTATTTGTTTTCATTTTATTGCTCCTAACTACTGCTACACACAAAATTGCCCTGTCCTGCTTTAAAACTTCCTCAGTAACTCAGAAAAATTATGTTTGAGCAGTTCCCACAGAGCCTGTAGGATTCTGGAAACTGCGAAGCTATCCTGTTTTGTCCCTTTTCACGTAGTGCAGCTGCTGAGGAACAGAGGCACACTGCAGAAAACAAAAAGAATAAAGATGCACTGTGCAGAACAGCTGGTTTGGGCTTGTGGCAGCATGAGGGAGGCTCTGAGCAGCTCAGAGAGTCTCATTCGCTCTGAGGACTCAAGAGCCCTGACTGCAGATTAGGACAGGATTTTCTGCCCCAGCTCTGAGGGCTCTGATCCAGCAGCAGCAGGGAGGTTACTTTGTGATGGCCAACATCATTCCTGTTTCCAGTTATTCCCACCCCACCCAGCTGAGATGTTCCCAAACCTTTTGCAGCAATGACTGAGAAGTCTATGTAGCAACTTGTTTAGTTTATAGTATAGTATAATAAGGTAACAGCAAATTGCTCCCATTTTCCCTTAACATAGCAAGCTGTGAGCTCTGGTTGCTACAGGAAGAGTTACAGGAGATCTCTGCAGCTACATGAGCAGTTAAGCCACCTCTACAAGACAGACTTCTTCAAGAAGAGGTTTGGTAGGCTGCATAGGTACAAACCATGATTGCTCCTCCATGGGAAACCATCCTTGATTGTGAGTCAAGCTGTGGCTAATTCCCTCAGGAAAAAAATCAGTTTGAGAGATTGCTGTTGCCTCTCAAATGCCTAGCCACGAATTCACACTCCCACCCCACCCCAGAAGCTATGCTGATTCAGCTACACTGTAAGCATGGCCTAAAATGTGTGAATTGACTATGTTAATCTCTAGGACTTCTTTTTCAGCATAAGAACTATTTTAACCAAATCTGTCGTCACTTGGTAATGATGTAGAGCCACAGCCCTAGGCTGAATGACATTCAAAATGAATAACATTTGTTTAACAGAATTTCTCCTAATTAACTCTAAGCCACAACATACATGCTAGGTAGAAGCTCGCAGAAGTTTACAGATGCTTTTTGTCTTACAAAAGTCACCTATGGTTACATGTGGTTGAAATCCTCCTTCATATCTTGGACTGAACTTTAAAAGTGCCCTATTTATGTGCACAAAAAGATCTAAACCAAGACTACTTCTCAATTTCAGTAATAACTATCAACTGGAAATGTATTAGCAAGATCTTGAAGTCTTTAATGTAGCCCTAAGAACAAAATGGTCTAAAAACACACTGCGGACAAAATTCCATCCTGACAGATCAGCCTTGCTGATAAATGCAAAAATGGAGGATAAAAGGTTACAACCCATGGTTGGGAAACCTTTTTCTTGCTGTCAAGTAGTGCTGAGGTTTTTAAGACAGCTTTGGCAAGCAGGACTTCAGCATGCATCTCCATATCATCCAACAAGGGTTGGGAGAAGATTCAGACAGTTGAGGTATGTGAAATGGTTGTGGTGTGTGTATGAAATGTTGCTTGGATCTATGCCTAGTCTCAGGTTCAAATTTCCCCAAAAGGTTCCTGAAGAATCGTGGTCCTGAGTGTGCTGCATTGTCTTGCTTTAAGATCTTGTCTCATATTTTTTCCTTTACCAAAATCAATATTTATATCTCTTGCATATGTGAATGCTGTTATCTGCATAGGTTTAATCACATACATGGAATATCTGTACATGCACACAAAATTGTGAGATTTTCTATTAAAAACATGTCCCAAGAAGGCCACTGCTGGGAAATGGATTATTTCTGACTCACAAAAGCAAGAGAATAGAGGAACTGGGATGATCATTGCCAGCAGACATCCATTTACCCTTCTCTCAGATTCATGGTATTGAACTTCTTGTTCCATTTAATTTGTCTTGTGTCCTTCTGTCAACAAAAAACAATAGTGACTATGGCACATCTTTCGTGTCATGGATGAAGACTTACATGTTTCATCTCACTTCCAACGTTGGAGATAACTCCAACCATGAACCCAATCCAAGAACAGAGGAACTTGTTTTGTTCTTCTGTTTACAAGTGCAGACTTAATCAAGGACAAATCTCGGAGCATGACAGATTTGTTCTAAAAGAAGGAAATGTGTTCATTGGCTTTTTTTAACTTGTAGAAGTAATCTTATGCCAAAAAGTAGGTCTTCTCTAGACAGATGATAAGAAGGACTGACCCTGGAACAGGAATGTGTTACTATGTTGCCATTCTTTCCATCACTGCCTGATAAAGTTCTCGTTCTGTTCTTTAAATTATCCTAAAAAACACCCAACAAAACCAAGCCACACCATGGCTGGTATTTCTAATATTAAGACTGTGCTACAAGAAAACTTTCTCAAACAAAAATCAGGTCACAGTTAAGCTCATAAAAAAGCAAACCACATCACAATCTGTTCTCAGTCTGATTCCCTAATGCATAGCAAGATAGGCATCAAGCACTTGGGAAGGCCTCAAATTAGCTTAGCTTTGTTTTGTTTACCCAAAATCAGTTCAGTGAAACCACACATCACAACCAGTCAAATGATGAAAATAGATTCTGGTCTACCCATCACTTTCCACAGTGCCTGCAGTCATCCAAATCTCCCTGCGATCTCACCAGCTATCTGTGTTCTGGCTCCTGCACCAAAAATCAGGCTCTGCTTAGTTATCCACTTGTAACTGCATTCCAAACTACATAGTCTTAGGTTTTGGAACTAGAGCTACAGCCCCCTGAGTTTCATCTGCATGTTTTTTTTAATAAATACAGTATTCTGATATAATGACATGAAATCTTTGGAAATTTAAACCTGCTCATTTACAAACCAACCAGAAATGTTCTGAAGCGTGTGAGCACAGATAATATCATCACCATCAACATAACTTGCCTAGAATTAAGCATGTCCCCTATGAGGTTCTTAGTAAGGCCCTACAGTGGTGAAACATACGAAAAGGAATGCCCCGTTATCTGTAATGAGTAAATTAATTCTTGTAATAGGAAAAGCTCTGACTATGTATTTTTGTTATACTGCTGAAGTCATCTCTCACATTTTATAAAAGATGGTGCCTTAAATCTTGGTAATTTTTTTTATTCCTTACATACAATTTTTTCATATTAGATGGACTAGTGACTAGGAAAGAGTCTTTGTTTAACCGAATTAGAATTCCTATGCTTTGTTATTTGGACTGAAAGAGCACTTTTATGTCCCAGGAAATAGGACACATCCTGAAATACAAGAAATGTATCTTACAGGGGTAAAAAAACAGGTATCAGGAAGCAGAATTGGGTCCATAAATTGTTGTACTTAATATAGCTTCAGTGAGCAAACAACTTCTCCCTTATACAAAAAAATCCTACAGCACAGATTTTTACTTCAAAATGTACTGAACAAAGTCAGTGGAAGGGAATGATTTGGAGATAGTGTGGATATTTTAAGGGCACTTTCTACTATTTTCCAAAATTATCAGCACTTTGAGTTTGCCTGATAAAAGTGTTCTTCATAACAATGCTCACAGCAGGCTTATGAATTGATTGAATCATCTTGTAACTACATCTACTGCCATCCAGAGGTAATTGGCAAAAGTTGAAGAGTAAATCTAAGTTAATGGTATCACTAACAGTGAGACAAGAATCCTGTACATTAGAGCAGCTCCTATCAAACACAAACTTGAAGCTGTAGCCCAGCTGAACAAAAACTACAAAAATAAAAGTTAAGTAGGATAATTCTTTCTTCTTTCTCACAAGGAAAACAAACCTGACAAACCTTGATGTTGAAGTTCTTATAGTGCATCATTATATCCTGCATTATGCTTTCAAATAATCTTTTGGACAAGTTTTTCTGCAAATTGTACTCTACCATCTCATGTTTCTCATGCAGCTAAATTTTTCATGTGGTTAAAAAAAATTACAAAAAATACCTAAAACTCTACAGCCCTCTTCACCCCAAAGGAAAACCGCACTTTGCAAGAGCATCCAAACTCTGTCTGGTCACCTCTTGGTAAGGAAAGCAAGCAAACAATACGGCATTAAGCACATATATGCACATACTGTATTGCTATTGTTAATACTGAAAAGACAAAGTACCTCAGGGAAAGGGAGAGTAATGATGAAGTTGTTTAATTGTCTATGGATTGTAAGTGCCCACAATTAGCTGTTGTCAAGCCCTATAGCTGCGCATAGCCCACAGGCAGTTTGTGAAATGTGATATTTGTTATGCCAAAAGGAACAGAGGAACCCCAGAACAGAGATGGTCAAAATTAATAAACACTTCTAAAAATTCACTCTTCTAAAAACTGCTGGAAAAGTCTTTTTAAAAAAGCTGAATTAAACATGAGATAATAAAAACATTCATTTCCCAAAAGCCATTTCTATAACTGAAGATTGGCATTGCCCTTCCATCTTTTGGAAAGCCCAGATTTGCAGAAGCACACACACACCTACTCCCTTAACAGAAGCCATGTACCTGGTTGTAATCCCCAGCTCTAAGCTGGGAGTTCAAGCTCAAAGCATGGGTATGATCACTACAGTAAGCTCAGAAGCCCTTCCTCAGGATAGGACAGTTTCCCAAAATACCCATGACTATTTACAAATCCTTGTTTACAAACCTATTCCAATAGTCTTCCAACTACCACAACCGTGGTTTCCCAACCACACTGTGAAACCACAAACTGCAAACGCCAAAAGCAGGGTCGTGCTTTTATGTATTGCAGATTCCTGGAATACATAAAAAGACTGGAATTCAGAACAACACAGCAGTTTCCAGAAGGTAATTTTTACCTTCTGAGATTCCTCTACGTGTTTTCAGGTGAAACAAGAAGATCAATTCCTGGCATGCATTCCTTCTGCTATTCCACTGGTAAACATTAACAACATTAGCAACTTTGGAAGTGCAATAGATATTTACCAATTATGTCCTCTCAGCCCAAGGCATCTACCTGAAGCATTATGGACTTTGTACAAATACAGGCCAAAAGAGCTCCGGGAGTCAGCTGCATAAGGATAAAAGAGGAGGGTACCTGGATCAGCGTAAAGGTATTAACCAGACTGCCAAAACAGTGGACCTTGCAGTCCAAAAGTTTAAATTTATGCCTAAATCTAGATAGTATCTATGCATCTCTTCAAAGAACTGTCTTTTAAATTAATTTTATCTGCAATTCCAGGTGAAAGTATGAGCTGTCCAAGACAGGGTACAAAATACTATCCAATGCCATCTTGTGGTAAACAAGAAAATAGTCCATGCCAACCAGCTTGGATTGAAATACATAGGGACTCTGTTGCTCCCTAGTATACAAATCATGCTCAAAACGGCTGACTTGGGGAAAAAAAATTTCATAGTTAGGCTGTGGGTAAGTTGTGTTATGCTAGCCATTAGAATCTTAGAATCTGAGAATCAGCTATTTGTCCTCATCTTACAAACACGGCATTTTGTTTTCATACTAACAATACTGCTGTGGCATTACACTCAGAATCATTTCTATCACTCCAGAACTAATGTAAAGGTGAAGATGGGATAATAACTCAGACGAGAACTTTACCTTGTGTAAAAACACCCATCATTTCCCTTGACTACATCTAAGTGCTATCATGAGCTTGTTTTTAGGGCGCCAGGGATCAGCTCAAAATGTCATGGCCACACCAGCCAAATCACTGTGTAACTATAAAAGGATTCTTCTGTAGCCCATTTGTTTAAAAATAGCATGGAGGTATCTTTGACCCAGCTGACCTTTAGGAGCACGCCATATCACCCTGATCACCTCACTTATAATTATGTCTGTTGAGACATCTGCCAGATGATACTGCTTCCCAAATGCTGCTCCTCCCCTCCCTTCTCTGTGGGGACATTTGCCCACAACACCTGTGTCAGTCTATGTGGAGCTGCAACACAAGATTGGAATTTTGGTCCTGCGAGGAGCACTTAGAGGGACTGCTCTACAGCAAGGAGCATCAGACAGAATCATATGCTTTTAAAAAATCAGAAAAAACAAACAAAGAAACACCAAAAAAACCAACAGACACATACACACCCCAAAAAAAACCCCAAAAAGCTATGGGGAAAGTGTATTTCTATGTCTCAGTCTCAGTGTTTGGATGCCATGGCACGCCCCTAGCGCAGGCAAAGGCAAGGAAAGCTGCAGGGCCCCATTGACTCTTCTATGGTCCCTCTCTGCTTTTGGCATTTGCCTCCCCTCACGTGCTGACTCTTCCCACACATCTTCCACCTCAGCACCACCCATGGTCGTGGCAGGAGACAGATTTGGAGCCACCCTGAACCCCACACAAGCCCAGCCTGGGAGTCACCGGGGCTTTCATCAGTATCATTGGTGGCAGGTCCAGAAGGTGAAGCCCCTTGAGGAGCAGCCCAGGGGGCCAGGGTTGTTTAGCCTGGAGAAGAAGAGGCTCGAGGGTGATCTTATCCTTTTCTACAGCTGCATGAAATGAAGCTGTAACCAGGTGGGGTTTGGCCTCTTGTCCCAGGCAACCAGTGACACGTCAAGAGGACATCATCTTAAACTGCACCAGGGGAGGTTCAGGTTGAATATTAGAAAGAATTTCTTCACAGAAAGGGTGATTAAACATTGGAATGGCCTGCCCAGGGAGGTGGTGGAGCCACTGTCTCTAAAGGTTTTTAATGAAAGACTGGACGTGGCACTCGGTGCCCTGCTCTAGTTGGCATGGTGATGCTTGGTCACAGTTTGGACTTGATGTCCTCAGAGGGCTTTTCCAGCCTAATTGATTCTGTGACTGGAAGCGGCTGCCCATACGCCCGGGCCGCAGGGTCCCCGGCCGAGGAGCTGAGGCGCGGTGACGGCGCAGCGGCGGCCGCGGGCCCGAGCGCCTCTGTGGGGAGCCACGGCTCCCTCTGGCGGGCCGGCACGAACGGGACTACAGCTCCCGACGGGCACTGCGCCCGTCCCGCCCCGAGGGCACGGCGCTTCCGGGCACGGCGCTTCCGGCGCGCTGACCCGGCGGAGCTTTGCTGCTGTCCCGGGGTCGCGGCGGCGCCGCTCGCACGTGGAGCCGCTGCCATGGCGGCCGTGCGGGTGGAGGCGGTGCTGGCGGCCGCCGAGGAGCAGGAGGCGGAGAAGCGGCGCAGCATCACGGTGGAAAAGGAGCTGGAGCTGGAGTACGACCTGGGCAATTTGCTGGCGGTGGACCGCAACCCCCCTCCGGCGGCGGCGCTGCGCGGGGCCGGCCCGCGGCGGGAGGCGCTGCTGCAGGCTCTGGCCCGGGACAACACGCAGCTGCTCG
This sequence comes from Eopsaltria australis, assembly GCA_034509425.1. NCBI lineage: Eukaryota > Metazoa > Chordata > Aves > Passeriformes > Petroicidae > Eopsaltria > Eopsaltria australis. The sequence goes on along the minus strand of JAVTVJ010000144.1, from coordinate 1,812,578 downwards.
TGTCCCGGCTCTGGGAGCTGCCGGCCGAGCGCGCCGGCGGCGCCGGGGGCCCGCTGGTGGCGCAGCTGCCCGAGCCCGCGTTCCGCCTGCCGCGGGAGAAGCCGCCGCCGAAGCCGCGGCCGCCGACGCGCTGGGAGCAGTTCGCGCGGCTGAAGGGCATCCGCCGCAAGAAGAAAACATCGCTGGTGTGGGACGAGCAGGCCAAGGAGTGGCGGCGGCGCTGGGGCTACCGGCGGGCGGGCGGAGACCCGTCCCGCGCCTGGCTGGCCGAGGTGCCGGCGGGCGCCGACCCCGAGGAGGACCAGTTCGCCCGGCTGCGGCGGGAGAAGCGGGAGCGGGTGGCGCGCAACGAGCTGAACCGGCTGCGCAACCTGGCCCGGGCCCACCGCGCCGGCAGCGCCGTGCCCGCCGCGCCCCTGCACCCCACCGGCCACCAGGACCGCGACGAGCTGCGCCGGGTCGCCCGCGTCGCCCGCGTCTCCACCGCCTCGCTCGGCCGCTTCCAGCCGCGCCTGCCCAAGGAGTCGGCGGAGCCACCTTCACGCAGCGGCGGCAAGAAGCGCCGCTTCGAGCCGCTGCTCGGCAACCTGGCGGCCGAGCGCAGCCGGCAGCTGGAGCTGCTGCGGGACATGGGCAGCAAGAAGCCGGTGCTCGACATCACCCGCGCCGTCAACAAGCAGCTGCGGCAGGAGGAGGCCGAGGCGGCCGCCGCCAACAAGGGCAAGAAGCAGTCGAAGCGGGGCAAGCGCGGCCGCCGGCAGCAGCGGCCCGGGCGCAGCAGCAAGAAGAGCGGAGCCCGGCGGCAGCCACAGCAGAAGCAGAAGCCTGCGGGCGGTGGCACCGCCGGGGGCCGGAGAAAGAAGGCGTGAGGGACAGTGTGCAGCACGGGCTGGGGATGCCCACTGATGCGTGGGAAGGGACTGTCGCTGCCAGCCTCCCGCCCGGTGCTCTCTCCACACACATATCTGTCAATAAATGCGTTCTGACCTTTCTAAAACATCCTGCGTTTGGCTCTTAGCTGGTAAACGAAGAGGGCTGTGTTCTCCGTCCGAGGGAAATCGGTGTCCTGTGAAGGAGGTCGGGAGCCCCGGTTCCCTCTAGGTTGGGTGTTTCACAGGTAACTTTGCTTCACAATTGGCCTTCAGCATTTCCGCCAGGAGAAAAGCTGGGCAAAGCTGTGCCATTTTCAGGTAGCTGGGACTGGGAGTAGACAGCAAATGTGACCCGGAGTTTTGATGGAGTAGCAGCCGCAGGTCCAGTTAGAGGATGTAGCTGCTGCTCTCTGCCTTGGGCAAGTGGCCTGACGGTGGAGCTCTTGCTCTGTAAGTCAACTTCTGCCACTCGGTTCTGTGGTATTCAGGTTCAGTTACAAAAGGAACGTGGAAACTTGCTGTAAGATTTATTGCAGGGCCTAAGAAATTGTATAGATTTTCTAAAGCGTTTTGTTAATGAAAAAAGGAAGTCAAAGCTGGTGACCAGCCATTGAATTCAACAGAAAAAATGTTTGTATTGTACAGGTTAAAACCTGAACTTCTCCCTGTAGTGACAGTAATCCATCATTTTATAGAAATAATCTTACAGTGTTTACTAAGCTGTTTGAAGCAGGTAGTAGAAATTCTGCCTGTTACTCTTCTGAACCTTGTAGTGTCATATGTATACTTGAAATAGGAGAAGAAAAATCTGCTGTCTCAATGTGTGGCTTAGCTACAGGAAAGATGCTGTTCCCTGGTAAGTTAGTAAAACAAATTTCAGCAATCTCAGTTAAATTAGGTTTTCAAACTTCGAAGTTTGTGTGTGGTTAATGATACTGTAATGCCTCGCTGCAAATGAGTTTTTGAAAAAGTTGGGTGATTTTAGCAGTTCAGAAAGCAAAACCTCTGTGTAGGGGAACTGCTGAGGGCAGGAGGGGTATGTACACCTTGGAGTTTGGATGGCATTGATGGACTGACCAGTGCCCAGCCTGTGGGCCTTGCATAAGGTGTGTTTTGCCTCTCTGTTGCTTCTTACCCTTGTGCTGAGACACCTGCAGCAGTGCAGGCTGCTTTGGACTTGTCAGTGGCAGGAATGGTCTTGATGCCTTTTTCTGGTCTTAGGAAATAAAGGCTCAGACACAGTGAAAGGGTTGGGGGTTGTTTACCTCGGTATTTTAATAGGATCCTGTTCGATGGCTTCTGCCGTCCAGGTAGAACACGCCGCAAAAGCCCCGTCCCCCCAGTCGAGGATACAATTAAAGACTCTACGCATTAGCATATCTACCAGGAGGGCCCAATAAGGGGCCAGGGTGGGCTAACTTCTAGTTTACAAAATCTGTCCTACTAGGAGACCTTGAGGGCTCACGAAAACAGGGTGTTTGGTCTCTAACTCTACGTGGTTTCAGGGGTGTTTAGTCTACCGGCCTCCTAAACACCATGAAACCAGGCTAAACTATCACCTAAAGCATCACAAGTATGCATGCTAATACTGGTGAATATAGGGAACAGTGTAAGAAGTATTCAGAAGAAAAGCAAAAAAGATCCTTCAGGCATCAGTCTTGTGGACACAACCCTCTGTTACCAGCCCTTCAGTGTAAGTATCAAGGCAAAGCAGGGGTGACAAACATCTGGACTGGTGGAAAAGGTTGTTACGGAGCGACATTCCAGACCTCTGATCTTCCACGCATTTCCATAGGATACATCTTGTATATGTTTTTCCCACACATATACACACCTGATGAGAATTCTGTGCTGCTCACGAGGCTATTGGTTAGCTTTCTCCACCAAAATCGTTGGAGTTTGTTCTTTTCCAGCAGCAAAGTGGTCACCTGAGCAGAGGTACAGGTCCTGCTGTGGTGTTGCCACTTTCTGGCTCTCTCAAGTGGATAAAGGTTTTGCAGCTTCATGTAGGGGTCAGAGCAGGCCACTAACCTCCTTTTCCAAGCTCAGCACCTTGCAAAATCGTGACTTTTAGGCTCATCTAATCTGCTTACATAATCATTGAGTGGTATGGGTTGGGAGGGACCTGAAAGATCGTCTAGTAAGACATAAGAGTATGAAAAGGCAAAATACTTCCATCTGTTACAATAGAAAAATGATGCTTTTTTGTCAGAATCCAGTGCTACCTTTGCTTAATACTGGTTTACTACTCTGCTGGCAGCTAAGCAGCATAGCTTACAGCATCTTAAAAATTTGGTTATAAAATTTTGAGCCATCCTGCACTGTAATTTACCATGATTTCACAGAATCTCAGAACTGTTATGGTTGGAAGGGACCTCTGGAGATCATCTCATCCAAGCCCTCTGCCAAGGCAGGGTCACCTAGAGCGGATGACACAGGAACGTGTCCAGGTGGGTTTTGAATGTCTCCAGAGAGGGAGACTCCACAGCCTCCCTGGGCGGTCTGTTCAAGTGTTCTCCTGCCCTCAATGTGAAGAAGTTCCTCATGCTCAGGTGAAGTGTCCTGTGTTCTATTTTATGGCCATTCCTCCTTGTCCTGTCACTGGGCACCACTAAAGAGAGACGGAAAAGTATTTCACTTAATTTTAAACTGCCCCATGCTCAGGATCGTGGGGTTTTTTTATTATTTTCACTCTGCAATTCCATTACTTTCAATATTTTTCTGTGACAAATACTATGACACGCACTTAGTTCTAATTAGATTTTAGTCACTCTTCACTGGCATTCTGCGCTATTTTAGCAACCAGATTTTGCTTGCCTTAAAACAAGCGTGAGTTGGGCTTTGACAGCAGTGACCGTAGGACCGTGGGCTGGGGGTGCAGAATGCGGACGCTTTCCCTGTTGGGGTGTCCTGTGTGCGGGAGCGGGGCCGGGCAGTGGCGCTGTCCCAGGGGGAGGCGCTGCCGCCACCCGGCCCCGGCCCCGTCCCGGGCCCCGTTCCCGGCCGTCCGCAGATCCGGGCGATGGCGGCGGGGCGGGCGCGGGTGTCCCGCCTGCTGCGGCAGCTCCAGTGGGCAGCGTGAGTGCGGCGGCACGGGGTGCGGGGTCCTCTCCGGGGATCCCTCCCGGGGTCCCTCCCGGGGCCGGCGGCGGGCCGGGGGTCGCGGCTGGAAAGCGAAAAGCGGCGGCCGCTCTGCCCCTTTGGAGCCCCCCCGTGCCCGCTCCCGCCGCACACAACCGGGCTCAGCTGCAGGCCCTTGGAGTGGCTGCTTGCAGGAGATTTGTGGGACGTAAAGCTGTAGTTTTCTGCTTGAATTTTCCCCTTTTAACCATACTTTTTTTTTAAACATTTTAACTAGTTGTCGGTGCCCGAGCCATGGCCACACTTATTCCCAAGGTAAGACTTAATTTGTGTCTCCAAAATAATTCTGTGGGAGACCATGGCCCTGCAGAGGGCCATATGTGTCCATGTAACCTGGGCAGAGGGCGCAGGTAACAGGTGGGAAGGAACAATCTAAAGGAGAAGGTAAACAGCCTGTTATTTTGCAGCTGTACAATGGTAGTGGTTATTGTTGGAGAGAGTCACTCACTGTTCCCACATAAACCTCAGTCACTGTGTCCTGTCCCCTCCCTCCCCATACTGTGGGGCAAAGTTGGTCTGAACTTTGCTCTGGGTGTCATCGCCTGAACCATCTCAACTTTGGATCTGCTTTTAGATACACGTCTGTTACATTAGAGAAGAAACAGGAAGCGATGTGGATAAAAAGTAGCTTTTCACAAGGTTCTGTGTTGGTCTGGAGAGTAAAATCTCCATAGGCTTTTTATACAGTCAGTCCCAAGAATTCAGCTCACTTAGGCCAGGATTGTGGACTGTGAGCAGGGGAGCTGTGCTGAGTAACCCAGGTCACCCTGGGAGGAGTTTCTGTTTGCATGGACTGTGGGGAGGCTAGGAGAATATCTATCTGTCAGCCTCCAGATCCACTAGAAATCGGTGCTTTGGGCCATAATTTCAGTAACGTGTAACTCAGAGTAGCCTGGTTTCACATGCTTAAAACACTTCTTAAAGAATTGGCATTGTCATTTTACATATAGAAAAGCTATTTATTTGTTCAGATACTTGTTGTGCCCAAGACCATCATACAGCAAGACAATAGTGCAGCTGAGAAACAGAATCTGATTCTTTTGCTTGTCTGCTTGATGACCTACTCAGTCAATTCAAACTAAGCTCTTGCTAAACAGAAGCCTGTGTTAAGAACCCTCTCTGGAAGTTTCAAGCAGCAATAGAGTCTATAGTGTAGCAAGATGATATCAGTTCAGTAAATATCTAAATAGTGGGAATCGACTGAAGAATGACTATAGCTGAAAAAAAATTTGTGTTTCTTGGCAGTGTTCGAGGAAATAGTGCAATTTTTGAACTCAATAAAATTCACCCTGAAAGTTAAGTTTGGTTCAAGAAAGTAACAGCAGGGTGTCTATTATACTATCAGAAAGCAAGAGAGTAAATGGTTTGGACATGTCCTTAGCCTGTCAAATTAATGACTGAAAGTACAGCAGACTCCAGCTCCAGGAGAGGTCAAACATGTACAGCCTGGCAAGAGGTGGCAATGAAAGAGCTGATAGCAGCTGGCCTGTTCTTGAATAGAAAGTGCATAAAGGATTTTAATACATCTATCTGTTACTGTTGTGGGTCAGTGCTTCGGTGCACCCCAGTGTGCCTGTAAGACTCATTACCATGGCTTCACTCATTGGATCGGAATCCAGATTGCATATTTTCAATTAATACAGCAGGCGTAAGGCATGACTTCAGCAGGAAGAGCAGAATGCTTCGCCTGATCTTTTCTTGGAGAAGAATGGGCAACTCCAGTTGATGTAGTTTGCTTCACTCTGTAGCAAAATCAGAATGTGCCAGAAATTGAGTGTTGTGATAGTTCATGCAAAAAGGACATGGCAAAGAGAGGCTGTGACTGAAATGCTGTCCTTATAAATATCTTTTCTTCTACATAAAGTTAATAGTAACACACTGATTCCTATTTATTATTAGCAGTGCATGCAGTAATTTTCTAGCAAATAATTCGGTTTCACCTGCAAGTTCAGGACTAGGCAGAAGTATAAAGAAGTGTAAATACCTCTTATCCCATGCATAAAAATGGTGTTCTCTATCCAGGTGCATGTAGAGGATGTCTCATGAATTTGTCTTGTTCTGAAGGTTATCATGTAGCCCCTACTCATTTCTAGCACCTCTCAGCTTGTATTTTTTATAAGAAATACTTAATTCTTGAAAGAACTTGAAAAAATTTACTTGTTTTGTTGAATTACTTGAGTCAGATCAAGTATGTGGATCATTTAATCTCATAAACAATAAGGGATGAAATGGTCAACTTATCCAGACAAGCTGAGATGACCTGTGCAAATATATTAGTGATTCTAAAAGCAAGGGAATCTGTCAACTCTAGAGCTGAGAAACAGATTGAAATAACTTTTTGTTCCCTAATTCTACTGTTTGATTTCCATTCCAGTCCCTGAACGGCCCACCCTGGGGAATACAGACTATGCATTTGAGGTAGATTAAATAATAAAATATATTTCTTTTAAAAGTAGTATAAACAGTATTTCTTGACATATAAGGCATTTAACAAATATTTACATTATTAAGTATTTATATTTCACTTCGAATGAGTAGGGCCAGATGCCATTTTTGTCAAGAAAAAAAGGTTTTTTGGGTTTTTTTTTTGTAGATGGCCATTTCAAACATCCGATATGGAGAAGGAGTTACAAAAGAGATTGGCATGGTAAGCTGCCATGGTATAAGTCCATCACTGGTGAAAAGTTATTTTCTAAAGAGTTGCTAGTGCTATCAATCCACTTAATAAAGGAAAGCTTATATATGGTGTGTGTGCTTTGCAGTGGTCCTGTGTAACAGTGTAAAAAGGTTGGAGCAAAACTGCTGGTTAAAGAACAGAGCATGGTGCATCAGTGCTGCTGTGGTATGAGTACATGAAATGCAGCTCAGGGGATAATTGGGTCATTGATAATTTGCTAGAATTATGCAACAGTATTTTTTCCCTGACAGGGAATTTAATTCAGAAAGTTTTGAATCCTGGTGACTCACCAGGATTTTCTGAAGATTGCTTTCATCTTTCTAGTGCTCATTAAAATGAATCAGAGACTTTCTATTAAATTAGCTAGATATTAATTCAGCTCTCAGTTTGCCCTGTGTAAGTGTAGAATTTTTGTTTCAGCGGTGTGAGATGGTTCACCTGAGTACATTGTTCCAGTATGTTTTTGTCACTGGCTTTTTTCATTTATCATTTTTCCTCCTTTCTTGGCATTTCTAGCATTAAAAGATCTCTTTTTGTATTTGCAAATTTGTAAAGAAAGATTATAATCAGACAGTAAATGAAATTAGACAGAATCTGTTTTGAAATAGCACTAGAATTATTTACATGTATTATACAGCTATTGAGACAATGTAGCAAAGGTTAGGATGTAGCATTATTTTTCTTCCTTTTGCCACCTCATTTTTATTTTTCATCAATAAATTAATATTCAGTATTACATTTTCAAGATTTCAATGCTGTGCTTTGGTAGACAGTTAGTGGAGACAACCTGTGGAAAGGCCTTTTTTATTCTCAAAGAAACTGAGGAAAAAAATATTTAAAAAAATGTTTTCTATTTTACTATAAAGAGGTTCCATGTGGTTCAACAACTTTAGTTTTCTTCTATCATAAGACTTCACCTATATAAATTTGGCATCTTTAAACTTTATCCTGCTTTCTGTATTCTACATGTGTGTTGTTAATGCTCTTTTTCTTCAGCTTATATGGTTTTAAAAATTTTACAATAACCAGCTACCAAGGGTTTTATTATTATCAAATGGTTCAGTTGATCTGGATTAGTGTTTGAATAGTGAAGTGTATGATTTTATACCAGTTGTTTGGTTTTTTTGATTCATTATTGTAGGACCTGCAGAATCTTGGTGCTAGAAGAGTTTGTTTGATGACAGATAAAAACCTCTCCAAACTCCCTCCTGTAAACGCAGTATTGAATTCCTTGGCAAAATATGGTATAGACTTTCAAATGTATGATAATGTCCGTGTGGAGCCAACAGACCAAAGGTACAATTTACTTCTGACAGTGCATTTCTCCAAGTAGTGCCTAGGCCTTTACAGGATTCCATATGGCTGTTTAAACACCTCCTTGTGGCCTGCATGCTGGTCTTAATAGATAGTTTCCCTGCGTACTGGTTTTATCCTGACTAATTGGAAAATCTTTCTTGTGTTCCAAGTTTCCTGGAGGCCATTCAGTTTGCTAAAAAGGGAGAGTTTGATGCCTATGTTGCTGTTGGAGGTGGGTCTGTAATAGACACCTGTAAAGCTGCCAACCTGTATGCAGCCAGCCCTTCAGCAGAATTCCTGGATTATGTCAATGCTCCTATTGGGAAAGGGAAGCCTGTCACTGTGCCCCTCAAGCCACTTATTGCAGGTAAAGCATGAGAGAGTGTGGGGAGAGTTGGGGTGAGGGAAAGGTGCATCATTCTACACTCTCTGATATTTCTGCTGAAATCAGTTTGCTGTGACTGTTTCAGCTTCCTTTGGGCTTACCTGTCCCTAGTTGTATCCAGCAGCAATTTTTCTATTTACTCCAGTGGAGGTAAAATCAGAGGTTTTATCACTACTTTGTCTTCTTTAGCTCAGTTGGACTCCTTTACTGACAGAAGAGATCAAAGTAGCAGTTTCCCTTTGATCTGGTGGCTTTAAATCAAGGATACCTCCAAGATTTCCTGGGTCCTGTATTTTGGGCAGTGTTACTATTGTGGTTTTATTATTTATTTTGCAGTATTATATATTTCTTATTATTTGTTGTTATCCCTGTTCTTCCTTTTAAGTTCCTACAACATCTGGCACTGGAAGTGAAACCACTGGTGTTGCCATTTTTGACTTCAAAGAGCTAAAAGTTAAAACCGGTGAGGTTTTGGTGTTTTGTTTTGGAATTTTTTTTGTTTATTTTGTGCAATTTTTTTGTATGCTGTTCAAGACAATTGCTTTTTCAGTGTCTTTGTTATTTCCCTGCCTGGAAAGGAAACAGCATGTCATTTCAGGTGTCATTTTGTTTGATTCAACTGCCCCAGGCAAATTTTAAAAGCTTAAAGGTTTCCTCCTTGAATTAAATTTATAGCATATTAACATAATGAAATACCTCTGTAATACAGTGGATTATAGTTTGAAGGCAAAACAGGAAACTAAAATCTTTCAAGTCCTTAAATGGCAGAAAATGTTAATTGCAAAGGAAATTTCTACTTATATTCAGGGTCACCCAACTGTTCCTTATTTCCTCTGTATTTTTCTTTCTACTTTTAAGACTTCTGTTTCTTTGTTGTGTAATTGCAACCAAATGTTCCTTTTCCTGACTTTGGAAACCTCAGGCATGGGATGCTGTGTGAGTGAGGGACACTGTCTTCCTTTGGCCTTTTCATCCCTGGCAAATAAAGATTAAGGCTAAAATGTCATCTTGAGCTTCATAAATGTTTTAAGGTTTTGCTTCTAAACATGTGGATTTTATATGCCACACAGTCTGCAGAACTTGGGACCCAGATGAGTGTGCTAAGGAGGTTTGACAATAGTTTTCTAGTCTGTACATAGTCAATCAGTCTGTCTGTCTCTCTCAAAGCTACATCTCTGTCCCCTTCAAAATACAAGAACATGGTTATTACAGATGCTGAAGACAGCAATTGGCAATTGATTGTAGATACAAACCAGTTTTGCCCTCTGAGTGTCCACAGAACATACAAATGTAAGAATACTGCAGATGCCACAGGCATTTTGCAAGGCTGCTCGGGGAGGGCTGCAAACAGAGAGAGAATATTGTCTGGTATAATCCACTTCAGGCAAAAGTCCCAAATCTTGTAACTCTTAGAGAGACTTTGTCATCAGTAAGTCTTACGTTCATAGATACTGTCTACCCTCCCTTCTCTCTCTTTGCTTTTGTGTTCATAGTTTCAAATATTTTTTTCCCACCTTATTGTCATGTTTTGAATATTAGGCTTATCTTGTCCTATTTTGTTGCAAAATATCTTTAACTGATTTTCCTCCCTTTACACATTGCAGGTATTGCTTCAAGAGCCATTAAGCCAACATTAGGCATCATTGATCCTTTACACACACTGTCCATGCCTGAACGAATAGTGGCCAACAGTGGCTTTGATGTGCTTTGGTGAGTTTTCTGCATAGGCTGCTACTTGAATTTATTTCATTTTTGTATTGTTACTACAATGATTGTAGAAAAAATACATTTTGAGAGCACAAGAGGGTGATCTTTTTTCCTCTGTTTGCTGTTCTTGTTAGGGTGAGCTCTATCTAACTTTCCTCTTACTTAGTTTCACTGCCTTGCTCAGAATGTATGGAAACAAATCCTGCATTTTCAGTGCATTGAAATTTTTGCAGTGCACTGGAGAAACTGTTTGCTTCCAGAATAGTTGTTGTCGGGGAAGAGAGTCCAGGTGTCCCTTTTTAAGAAATCATGGAGATAGATGATTAATCACAATTGTAATAGCATTTATCATGTATCACAGACATGGCAGGGAATAGAGAACAAGAATTTTCTAACAAAAGCCATGATGTGTCAATAAATATTTGTAAAAGCCTCTGAGATGCTGGCAGGTCTTCACCCAGCTATGGAACCCATCTTTGGAACCAGTCTCATAGTTTGCTTTTCACTTGGCACAAAGTTTTCTTCTTCTTAATCCTACACCTTAACTGCACAAAATGCATTGACATTTCTATTTGGAGAGCCAGAGCTTGTTTTGCTTCTGGGTGCTATGTATATTAAAATAATAAATATGTAATGAAACTGTGATTTCTCAAGCATGGTGAAGGACCCTGGACTGCAGTGTCTGTAATGGAAAAAAGGCATTTGTTCATCAATGAAAATGATTTATCTGTAGTTTTATTCATTGAAATGGAGCCATGTAGTGCCCTTTCTTTATGTGGTCAGATTCATCTGGGAGATGAGATTATTGGCAGTTCCACTTAGCTTAAATATCATACCCATAATTTTTTCAAGGTCAATACTTCCAAAAGAAAAGTACCTTATAAAGCTTCCAGTGCTAGAGCCTCTTTTGGTTCCTGTCCTACAGAAAGGAAATGCTCTCACTGCACCTGTACAGCACTCTTCAGTGAAAAACACTACAGGTGCCAGTGCATCCAACCAGGCTTTCAGCACGGTGTGAGCTGATAGAAAGGGACTGTGTGTTTGTTGGAGAGGGAAGTGCTCTGCATGTGCTGGCCCAGCATTCTTCCTGTTGTCTGTGAGATTGCATTTCTAGTTTCAGCAACCGTTGGACACCAGAAATAAAAAGAGCCTGCATTCAAAGGACAGCAGGGCAGTAAAATGGAGCTCTCCCCCTTGAATAATTAATCTCTTCTCTTTCTGTCAGCCATGCCCTGGAATCCTACACTGCTCTCCCTTACAATCAGCGCAGTCCCTGCCCTTCCAACCCCATCCACCGCCCGGCCTACCAGGGCAGCAACCCCGTCAGCGACGTCTGGGCCCTGCACGCTCTGCGCATTGTCGCTAAGTATCTGAAAAGGTAACACATCTAACAGCCAGCCATCCCCCAGCCTTCAGTGCCCTAAAAGGGGTGCTTGCAAGAATGCAAATTTTGGGCTAGAATAAGGCAAGCTGCAACATTTGTTTTCTACCCTGGATTTTTCTTAAAGAAAAACGTTTTCAAATAAAATTCGAAGTAAAATTGGGGTTAATGGCTTGTCTTGAGGAGGTAGCTTTTTAATGCCTCTGTGAATCTATTTTAGAAATCCTCAGTTAAAGGTATTTCAAGCTGCTCAGTTAATATGGGAGCATCATTGACATATTTTTTTCAAGAATCTCCTTTCTATGACAGTATAAAGGGAATATGTAACAAATTGAATAAAATACTGATGTTATTTCTGCAGCCTTCACTGTAAATTAAGATATTTACACATCCCTTAAGAAGGTAATGACATGCACTTATGAATGTGCAAAATTACGCATTTGCATTGCAAACCTGCTCATTCTTAGGAGACCTTCACTTTAGAATAGGTGTTGACTTAGCTGGGAGTTGTTTTTGATCCCCGTCAATAAAGTTTTAGGCTCTTTACAGCTTTTGCATACCATGTGCACTTCTGTAAAATATCAATTTTACAGAATTGATAAATTGGGGTTTTTTTTGTAGAAGTCTTTTAACAGTACCTAGTGAGTCAAAATACTTATTCCTGGAGCCATACATAGAATTACCAAAGATCCTAAGTAGAATTTTTAAATTCACCACTGAGGTTAAATTCACTCTACTTACTTGCTTTTTGGAAAAGTGAAAGGAAGCTTGCCCTTCACTGAACCAGTATGATCTATTTAAGTGATCCAGATCCATGACTGTTCTTTTACTAAAGTGTGGTTTGATTCCATTTCCACCATTTTAATCTCAGCTTGTCTTTAAGATTTATTGTATATCTGTCCATAAAGAAGCCTACTCTCCCTTCTCCCTCCTAAATCACTAATCTGTTTGTGATTTCATTGCTACCATTTGCCTCTATGGTGCACAGAGCCATCAGAAACCCTGAAGACCGTGAAGCAAGAGCCAGCATGCACCTGGCAAGTGCTTTTGCTGGTATTGGCTTTGGCAATGCTGGTGTTCATCTCTGGTGAGTGCAGAGAAATAGTAACCCCATCTGAAGTCAGCTTCTAGCTAGTGTTTGTTTCAGATTGTTGAAGTTGCTGCCCTTGTTGCTGAATGTGCAGTGAGGGACTGTAGCCTGGCCTGTGGTGCTGAAGGATGTGTGTATTGTGACAAACTGATGGGCTCTAGGCATGTATGTGTATAAGGATTGTGTATTCTGGGTTGGGATACTCAAAACCAATCACGTGAAAATTACAAAACACAGCCTTTTTACCTTCCTTAGTAGTAAAAACAAGAGTAAAAAAGTCAATGACATTTAAAATGTTAGATTTCATGCCAGCTGTTCTGCAGTGAGACAGCAATGATGCAATCTTGAGTTTTTCCTGAGCTGATGCAATTATCTGTAAGTTTGTCTGTGGGGTAGGCAACCAGCAGTCTGAAATGAGCTGTGATTAATATTGCAAGGCAATATAGTTTCATTTGGATGAAAATCTCAAAGAAGCAAAGCCTAAAAGTGAATTGTGTGCAGAAGTTATTAGCAGTCATCCTCTTCAGAGACCTTCCTTTCATTCCTTTTCTTTGAGCAAGTCTACTCTTTTAATTATATCTTAAAGTTTCTTTTTCTCAGTCAGTGTGAACATGTAGGTATGCAAACTATGATATTTTTGGCATATCTACATTACTTCAGGAACTGAACATCTTTCAGTCCAGTCAGTGAAGTAATATAACTTCACACTCAAAAAGTAAGGAGGTACTGTTTCTTACAGCTAGGTCCCTGAGGTGCAGAGGGATGAGGGATGTCTGCACCTAATATCCACACCATACCTGTCAATACCTTCTGAGTATCTGTGCTGAAGAGACTTGCATGCTGAAAACTGACCACACAAGAGACTGAACACAAATTTTCCAAATACCGGTGGAGCTGCCCTAACCACTCTCTCTCTGCTCTCTGTTCCAGCCATGGAATGTCTTACCCTATTTCTGGTTTGGTGAAAACTTATAAACCAAAGGATTATAATGTGGATCACTCTTTGGTGGTAAAGCTTGTTTATTTTTGGGTTTTTATTATACATTTCAATTACCTGTTATCTGTCATTAATGAGCATTAAAGTCCATTGAAGTTAAAAGTACGTGTCCTGTTGATGTGTTTTATTCTTTTTTTCTTTTTTTTCCCCCCAGCCACATGGCCTTTCTGTGGTGCTGACATCCCCAGCAGTGTTTGCTTTCACAGCACAGATTCATCCTGAGCGGCATTTAGAAGCTGCAGAGATCCTAGGTAGGAATCTCTATGGGTACAGTTCTCATGTACAAATGGAATTCTTTCCAAAATGACATTTTTGGGATTGAAAATAAGTGTGTGCAAGCAATTGTCATAGGTTGTTGGAAGGGGTTTAAGTTTAAAAAACAAAATTCTGGAGTTACATGTAATGCAAATCAGAAAGAATAATGCTGAATTTTGATGTTGAATGATGTGGTTAGAGGAGCAAGCTGGAGAAATCTGATTCTTGGCCAGAAAAATGGACAGCTAAAATTACTGGTAGCTGATTCAAATAAGAGTAGCTGTGATTGGCACAACTCTTGGTGCTTTATGGAGAGCAGCTACCATAAAGTGAACCAGTACTCAGGGGCATTTTTAGCTAAGAGGAAGGATTTTGCCTAACAAATTCCCTGCTGTGGCAATGAATAAGAACAGTGATATTCTGAATCACTCCTGCTCTTTTTCCGTGGCACACAGCTGTGGGTTTTGGTCTTTCTAATGTAGGTCTGAGCTTGTTTGTAGGTGTTTGAATTTCTCAGTAGCTGATGTCAAGAGAAAGCTTTTCTGGAGTAGCTCTTCTGTGGACACATATGTAATGGCTAACAAGAGATTAATGAGGAAAATGGCCTTTTCTGCTTTTTAGCAGAATAAAAGTGAATAGTGCCAGCTGACAGCTCATTTAAAGGTTATTTTCTCATACAATGCCTTGTTATGTGTGCAACCCATCACCAAAGGGTGTCCTAAGAGAAAGGGTAGCTCTTTATTGCACGCCTGGCATGACTGTGTGTAATAAACCAGCTTCCAGTGATGCAATCTCAGAGCTGTTAGCAGCCTAGCTGTGACAGCATGGCTCTGCAGTGAGCTAAGTTATTTATGTCTAAGGTCAGGGTTTTTGCCTGCACTAGGATCTGTGTCATGGCTGCGCTGCTGATAATACCCATGCAAAGGAGCAGTCACAGCCACATGCACAGCAGTGCAGGGGAGTGGAGAAAAAGTTGGGCCAACTCTCCTGGTATTTGGAAAATTTGTGTTCAGTCCCTTGTATGGTCAGCCTTCTGTGTGCAAGTGACAGCAATCCAGTCACATGCTTGACTTGCTTGTATTAGTAATCTGAAAGCATTGGGGATTTCAAGAAATAGTGAGACTTTTATATAGACAATGAAAATATCACAGTATTTTATAGAGTGTGTAAAACAACATGGACAGAAAAACTACATTGGCTGAAAGTTCTGCTTATTTCATAAATGGTCTGTAAGGTTCTTCAGGCTTCCTCTAAAGCATGCTGCCCTGCCTATGGTCAAAACCAAAACACAAACCTAGTTGGAATCATATACGAAGCTAATAAATATCTGTGTTCCTACAGCAATAACACACGACTAAAATTAGATTAAAAGAATGTGTCTGGATAACTGGTCAGCACAGCATATCAGAAAATTTCAGCTCTGGTTCTTGGTTTTAAAACAAGTGACTGAAAAGCAGTTCCTTTAGGTTTTGTGGTATTAACTGCTGCCATAAATTCTTTCTCTAAAAGTTCTGTTAATTTTCTCAGTAGAAATTTTGACTACATCATTGTATGCCTTGCTGGAAAGTGACTGTGCTGAAAACATGTCACGTGGAATTGAATTTATTAATGCCCATCTGGGGTGTTTACTTCTGAGTCCACTCCAGAGCCCTACTGACTACAGTAGCTGATTCAAATCTGTCATGTTGCCAAATGCAATGACTAAGAAGGTATTTTATGACATGAAGCAGATTACTAAATAGTTATGTTGTATGTGTGTACAGCTGTGAATTTGGGTACAGCCAGAAAAAGCTTAATACCTCCCTGGGTGGATTCTTAAGCAGTTGAAATAGGTGTGCATGCGGCCAGAAATTTTCTAGGTGCAATCAAAGACTGATGTATCTTCTAAGTTGAGCAAAAAGAAAGTAGTAGAACTATAGCAATTTTTAAAACTGCCAATCACATTTACTGAAATGTTTTACCTTCCTCCCTTTCCCTTTTACTTTACTATCAAAAGATAGTGGGTTTATGTCCTAGTTACCCCTCCACAGCCAAACCCAGGATAAACTCAGACTTCATGGCATAGCCTTAATAGCACAAAACTTCATACAAGACTCTGTCATATCTGATTTATCAGTTTTTCCCAGATACTATTTGCTACATTCCTGTCAATCTTACAGCTTATCTCAGCTCTTCAAATGAGCTTATAGATCTCCTGTTCACTTAACTCCCTTTGAATGTTACACTGAGCTGCGTGAGGATCACAGAAAATATTTTTCCTGTAGCTGTGTATTGCTCTTACTCATCTCTCAGTATGGCACTTGGACCTAACATAGTTCTGGGGTAACATCATTGAGGTTACACGGAGAACCAATTTAGCTCGGATTGCTTTGAAAGAATTCATCTGGAGGAACTTGGGTCTCCTCTCTGGACATAATTTTGTTATTACTTTTGAGTAAGTCCTGAACATTCATTGAAGAAGGGAAGGCAAGCTATTCTGTAAGAAGTATTTGTAATTTTTAATTTTTTATTGATGTTTTCATTACTGTTCAGTAGATGTTTCAAAGAGAGCAGTTCCTTCTCTTCAGTTCTACAGCACCCTACACAAGTCAGCACATATTCAAACAGCAATACATTTAGAATTTGCTCAACCCACTGAACACTGCCCTGCTGTCCCCTGCCTTTTTCAGCCTGCATGCTGTAGTCCTGTGAATGTGTGATTGACCAGGACAGTCCTCTAGATGTCAGCAAACTCAAGGCCTTAAAATGGAGTTAGCGTTTGGCACTCTGTCCGTACAAATAAATACCACTGACGTTCATGCGTTAGCTTCTTTCCTCCCAGCAGTTAGTCAGGCTGAAAAGTGCTTCTCCCTGCAAGCACAGAGGGAAAGGAAGTTAACCTCATATGGCAGTTACTCTTTTTGGCAGCAGTTAACCTGCTTCTGATCTTGTTTTATTTCACCTTTCACAAACTATTCCAACTGTAAAATGAAAACTGATTCCTCTTTTTCACTTCATGTTGCTTTTAGGGCAGTGGCTGTTATGTATGGATATGTATTCAGCTGATATTATGATTAAATTAAGTCCAGGACAAGCTTCCTCCACTCTCTCCACCCTACAGTCAAGGCATTATGTCTTATTTTAGGAGCTGACATCCGCACTGCCAGAATCAAAGATGCGGGGCTTATTTTGGCAGACACACTCCGGAAATTCCTATTTGATCTGAATGTTGATGATGGCTTAGCTGCAATTGGTTATTCCAAAGCAGACATCCCTGCATTAGTCAAAGGCACTCTGCCTCAGGTAAGACAGAGAGCAAAACAGTTTTTCTTGTCAAATAAAATAAAACAGATTTTGGCAAAAACAAAAGTGCTTCTTTTCCAGAAAGTTTTATTTCTATTCCTACACTCAAACTATTTAAATGGAGAAAATTATGGATAGTCAACTGTATTCTGTTTCACTCTACAGTTCAGGTTTTTCTTTTCAGTGGGATGGAGTGCATGCTGCAGTTTTCACATGAATTCAGAAAAAAGGGCTAAGTGTTTGGTTTTGGGTTTTTTTAATGTTACAGTTTTTAAAAAGAGGATGTTTTTCATAGGCCTTTGATCTTTGTAGTAGATACTGCTTTTTCATAACTACCTCTTAATTATGTGTGCAGGTGGTCTGTAGATAAAGCCTTAATACCAAGTGCTATCTTGTAAGAATGACCAAACTCACTTTGCATTAAACTTTCCATATTGAGAAGTTGCATTTTTCTTTGCAGATGGCTTTTTTGTTCCATTGACCCCCACCAGAATTTGAAACAAGGTCCCCTGGGATGATATAGATTAAACTTGTAATACCCTTTATTGTTTCAGTGCCCACAAAGACACTGCAAAAAGCAACACACCACTCTTAAAGCAAAATCCAGAGTCTTCCTTGTAAAAAGACATTTTGATTCATATTCTATGAACTGAGTATTTGTTTCCACCAGGCTGCAAGGGAAATATAAACTATGGAGAAAGTGAAAATTTTGTAGGCTGAAAAGTTATTCTCTTTTTATAGCAGATGCTGTATAGTTCTTCTCATTCATAAATCTCAGAGCACCTTAAACAGTTACATTAACAGTAAATGTTAATATTCCTGTTTTATACCTGAGAAAGTGACATAAAGATGCAACTACTTAGGATCACACACAACAGAGCAGTGGCAAAGGCAGGAAGAAAACTAAGGTCTCTGAGCACCCGCTAAGTAGGTTATGCATGTACTTTGTTTTGGGGCATTTGATGGGTTTGTTTTGATAAACATGTTTCTTTAAAACAATCACTGAGTGCAAGTTTTGCATAGCTGGGGGAGGGTTCTTCACCAAAATATGCTGAAGGGTTTTTCTGTCATCTTATGGCATTGGTGATTAATTGTACTGTGTAAAATGAGATGACCTAATAGTTACTCAGTCCTTATTTTTTTGTGTGAGGTGCAACATGATGAAAATGTATCAGTGTTCTGTAATAGTCTTTTAATAACCACAGGGTTAGTCAATACAGTTTATTTTTTTGTATGATTGTTTAGCTTTTCATCTTGCAGTAGGTTTGCTTTGTGATAGAGCAATGGCCCATTCACATCAGCAGAGCAATGTGGTGCAGTGGTGATAGCACTAAAAAGTTTACCAAGTATATTCCATGCTCTGAAGTGCAGGCTGCAGGGCAAAAAGTAATCTGACTATTGGGCTTTGGAGTGGGAGCTCTGTTGGGACAGATATCTATGCTTGAAGTTAAAACAGAATTTTATTTCCCTTTCTAAGTGAGTCTATTGAAATCGATGTTATCTATGGACAGCAGTAATTCTAGCAAAGAAGATGCTGTCTCAAGGTTCAAGGTGGCTGGCCCTGTGGTGGTGTTTGAGAGGAGATGGGGACACTGAAAATGGGAGATGGTGGAAGGACTGTTCTCTGTCCACCCACCCCCTGCAGACATCCCAGAGGCAGCTACAGTGGGGCTGAGTGATGAGTCCAGGGCTGCTGGGTTTGGCATGAGACCAGAATGCACTGAGTCAGACTGAGGGAGCCAGGGCCTGGCTGTCTGGGCACCAGCAAATATCAGCAAGCTTGTGCAGAGGTAGTGCTGGTGCCTCTGTGTCGAGGCATACAGGAGGAGCATCCATTTGCAGCCTTCTGTCGATGGAGCTGGGAAATGCTCCAGTCTGTCAGGCTGGCTGGCTTCTGTCACCCAGTGTGATTTTACAGATATCTCTGGACATCTCGGTGCACAGAGCTGCAAAACTGGCTTTGGCCCAGAGTCCTAATATGATGAATTTATGAAAACTTGAGCACTGTGTTGTTATATTTTGCATATTATGAGTCTGAAAAAAACAACCCACTTTCGCCCTAATGCTATTTGAATTTTCCATTTGGTTTCAAAACTGCATAGAAGAATCTCAGCCTTCTCTTTGGCTGGATCTCTGTGTGTGGCAGCACTGGTCAGGGATGGAGAAAGAGGTACCATTTGATTGCTACTTATGCACCAGTAGAGCTTCTTCTGTTGGTAAAATTATGCACACAGAGCTGCACTTTCCAGACTCCTCACAAGCCATGCTAACCATGATTATGAACTCTGAATACCTCACAGCTGACTTCTCACCATTCTACCCCACAGTTTCACGTTGATTTTGCAGTGTGGTGGCCTCGCTTGCTGGGTAACCACATCCAGCCTGCCCACAGATCGCATCCCACAGGCGGGGGGAAGCGCAGCGGCTGCAGCCTTGTGCTGTGACATCGCCCTGGGCAGCAGGGTGTGCTCTGCTCCGCAGGGGCTCAGCTGAGCCTCCCACCCAGGCAGGGTGCTGGGGGAGCCCCTTCCCCTGCGTCCCACTCCGTACCTGAGACAAGGACCTCAGCAATGATACCCACTGTCTCACATGTGAAAAAAGGGGGCAGACTTTAAACCTGGAGGGCAGCATCTTCCGCAAATGTTGGAAAGGTTATAGCAGAAGAAATTGTCTCTTGCCAAAACACCTCCATTCCTAGCATGGGCCTAGGCTCTGTCTTTGCAGATATCTCTAACTCTCCCCAATAAATGTTAAAATCATTGGTTGTTGAAAACATGAAAGTTCTAATCATGCCAGTATGAGTACACTGATGTGTGGCCCTTTCAGCTGAATGTTTCTGCAGTAACTGGGTACCTACACTAATACAGCTCCTCATCCTCACTTGCAGAGGCTTTTTTGAATTGCAGCTCCTACCTTTGTGGTTATTTTGTCAAGCAGAGCACTGAAGCACATACCTAAGTTTCATTTCAGTCAGAGTGGCTTTAGCAGCTGAACGTTCTGTTGAATCAGTGTCCAAATGAAGACCAACCACAGCTACTTTGTGTTCTGACACCGAGGTGTGAGGCTGTTTATTAAGCAGTTTCATACTGTCCCTTGCTGTGTCTCCTTTTCAGAGTCTGACTTAAAAGTGCTGCTTATTCTCCCCATTTACAGCAGTCCCTGGGCCTTGAGAGATGTAGTATTTTGAAAGTCTTGGTCCCTAAAACTGTAACTCCTAGTTTAGTGCTGGCAAATTAATTTTAAAATGGACTATAATCCCAGGATTATGTCCTCCAGTGTACAGACATCTGCAATGGAGAAGGTCCGTGTTTGCTGTGCTTGACTCTGAAACTGAACAGCATTCTGATCTGGCTTCTGTGCATTTAATTACAGGAAATCTTAACTAATATGTTCTTGAAAGTGCTGCACAATTGATGATGCTTCAACCTTAATTATTTGATTACTTATTTTACAAAACCTTGTTATTCTTTGTGAAGTATATTATTACAGAGGCACATTGTTCAGCTACTGTTTGATTAATTTTATTGGTATCCATTTATAATCCAGTTTTTCTTTCATCTTGCAGGAGAGAGTGACTAAACTATCACCACGTCCCCAAACAGAAGAAGACTTATCTGCTCTCTTTGAGGCTTCCATGAAACTTTATTAGCTTAAAGATGTTGTTCTGGAAAGTGTGGTCTATTGTAACACAGAGGTAGTTTTTCATAGATATGGGACTGAACTTGTTTAGAGCATGGAAGAATTTGGGTACCTTTGACTTCTGTTCCATTGTACACTGCCAAAAGGTCACGTAATTCATCTTTAACTAAACAGTGCTTTGAAGTGAGGACTTGACTGTGGTTTCTTTCTTGCTCAGTAGTCAGTGGTATTGACTTGCATAAAAGTTGGAGCAGGTTTCTTGCATTACTGAAGGCTTTTTTGTGCTTTAGAGGCAGTCAAAGGTGGAAAAAAATGTTCTAAGCGATATTTCAAACTATTTTGCAAATTATGCTTCTATTTAAATTATCCATTATTTTGTTTTAAAAAGCCATACTAGTTGAGAAATAATGAAAGTAATTTTTAATTAGGGAGGTGAAGTCCCCTGCAGAAAGTGTCAGCTTACTGTGTTCTGTTCTGCTTTATCATCTTTTTACCATCTGGCTTTGCTAAGAAGGCTATTGAACTGGGGCTCCTTTTCATTGTTTGGTTAAGAAAAATCTACACACTTCATAGCTGTTTGGAAAAGGCTGCTTGAAAGTTTGCTTTGGGTTAAAATTCTGACATATACTGTCGTATATTTATCCTTCCTCCTATAATCTCTGTACTTGTCATGTATTTATCTTTCCTTTTATGATTTATGTGAGATGTTCATCAGAGGAGCAAAACCAGACTAAAGCATGGTCATATACTCAGCAGGAACCATATAACAGCAAGACAGCATCCATCATGGTCAGTCTGTCTCTCTGGAGGCAACATCTCCCTTTTCCTGCTGTGTTCTGTGTGGAAGGAAGCTCTCAACTGCATCTCGCTTTGCTGTGAATCAATTGCTTCTGCAGAGCTCCTGCAGGTGCTGTCCCTCAGAGTGCAGCCACCAGCCTGAGGAAGTGGCTGTGTGCTGTGGTTCAATATTAAATAGTGGTGGTGAAGCATTTGGCTGCACAGTTCCCCATGGGGAGCACTGGTTAAAGGTGGGAATGAGCATGCACCTTCTGAGCAGTTAACCAGCTGGTTGATTGTCAACTGAGAAAGGGAAGTGGGCAAGGGAGAAAGGAAACTAAAATTGTAATACTATTTTCCTTTATTTTAAAAGTTCACATGGTTGTGTATGCAGATTGTTTAAATCAGTTTCTGCTTCATGTTGGATTCTTGCAGCATCTGATTCATGCAGCTACCACAGCTCAAAATAAATGAGAGAAGAACCCCGTGACTTCTGGTGTGCATATTTCTTTCTGCTGGCGAGGGAGCACTTTTAAGTCATCCTTTTGAAGAAAAAGGCTCTATGCTTACACCTTTGCATTTGTGTATTTGTCTGATCAAACCTAGAATCTGAGGACAGATGTGTGCTGGATATTGATACTGGATCTGTTTCAGTGCTGTTAAAATAGGCAGATGGATACTGGTTGAAGACTGGTTGTTTTTAGCATCAGAACAGGTTTGGTGACCATAGGACTGCACTCCCACTGTGTGATACACATGTCCTTCTGAATCTTTCCCTCTGCTGAAATTGCCCACAAGTACCTCTGTCATGAAGGCTGATGTTGTAAAGCAAGGGATTCACTTTATTATATTGTGCAAATCTGCCATGTTTGGAAAAAAAAAATCTTGTTACCAAAACCTTTTGTCCAACCGTGTTGTTCAAAGTCAGGCTGGATGAGGCTCTGAACAACTCAGTCTAGTGAAAGCTGTTCCTGCCCATGGCAGGTAGGTTAGAACTAGATGATCTTTCAGGTCCCTTCTAGCTCTAACCAGTCTATGGTTCTATATAAACTTTTGGCCTGCTTTGTCTTTCCATTCCTGTTTTTCTCCAGTCTGTGGTAGTAGTGCAGATTCATGAAGAGTCAGTCTTTTTCTTCAGGAGCCTAATTCATGGCAGTCATGCTGTGTTTGGGGAGAATATTACTCTCTGGGGAACTGAGCAGCATGTGATTTCATCACTGCAGCAGAGCTCTTTGATGAGTTAGTTAGGGAGGTAGGATAACTACTTCCAGCACACTCTTTATTGCCCTTTTATGCCAGTATGGCAGTTATTGGCAGGCTGCATTTTCAACAAGTGTGACAGAACCTCACACTTATCTTCCTATGCCAGGTAACCTGCAGCTCCTGATAGTTTATAAAATAAGCCTCATACCCCCTTCGATACCCATATTTTACAGATGGGACAAAGGGGTTTATGTAATACCTAACATGACCAGAAGGGCCATTTCTGTTTTCCACACCCTTTTGGCAGCAGCAAGGTCTTCAACTGGCTTAAATTGGTTGTGAAATCTCTCTCATGGACATCAGTCTCCAGTGCCAATTATTAGTTACTAGTAGACATTTTCGGAGGAAAAATCAAGGAACATCTAGTTGCCCCAGAATGCTGTATTTCAAATAGTGATGATGTGACACCCTGTCACATCCTGATTCCTGGGCAGAGGTAGTTTTATTCACAACTGAAGAGTTATGTGGAGTTTTATCTTACTAAATTACTCTGTACTGGTGTTTCTGTGGGGTAACACTGTATGCCCAGTGGTGGTTGGGCATGTGTGTGAAATCTGGGAAGTTTGTTCTTGTGGCTCCTGTTACTACTCTCTTACTCAAACCCTCTGTGATGGATCTGTTACTTTAGGTGATGCTGAAATGCAAATAGCAAAAACAAACCTAAGCTTGTTTGAAAGTGTTTGAGAGCAGCATTTAACCCTGTATTCTCTGTGCTTTGTGCAGGGAAACACAACCCAAAACCTGACCAATGTGATCACTCACTCAGTCCATCTACATTCATTAGATTAGCTTTGGGGAGCAAGTATGAACAAGTGCATATGTAGTGCTGGTGAAAATAGTTTACCAGCAGGTATAGTTTTGTCCAGAGTACCAAATGGAAAACCCACTCACTTCACAAGATAGAGGCTGCAAGATTGCTGCTTGGGATTTATAGATATGAGAGGAGTTAGGACAGTAGTTTGTCCATCCCCTCATTTCCCTTGCCTCTTCCCATACCAGTACTGATTTTCTCAGCAGTTAAGAAGAGAATGAAGCAAAAAATATGTACCTAACATGACTAAATCTTCAAAAACTCTCACCATCATCCCATGTGAATAAACTTGGAAGAAACTACCCACATGTTAGTGTGTATGCTGATTCCTGTTGCACTGTCTCATGCTGTGGCTGTCAGCTTCTGTCTTGTGGTTGGCTTTCCATCTCCCTGAGACCTGAAAAAATGGATGAGAAAGAGCAATGGTTAAGGGACACAGCCAAGCTCTGTCTAGGCCTTTCCATAACCCCTGAGTAAATCTGCTTAAGCATACCGTGCTCCAGGACACGTGCAGTGTGCCTTGGATTCAACAGCTCCAACCAAATAAATCCATCACTGCATTAAACGTGGCTGTGCAGAGAGGACAAGGGCAGCCTGATGAAAGGCAGCAGAAGGCCTAAAGGTATGGTCTCCATTTTTCCTCAGACCACCCCTGTGTGCTTCCTAAATAAAAATGAATTTAGTTAAAATCCAAGCTCCAGCTGGTGAAGGCAGAAAGAGATGCCACCATTTTCCTGATGTCTCCAGCAGCCGTAGCTCACACAGCATTGCACAAGCTGCTTGTCTGCTGCTGTGTCAGCCCTGAGCAGTGAGAAGAGGGTCTTCCACACCCACCCATCACTTCTAATCCTGCCTCAAGATCTGATTTAATCTTTGACATACCACCAGGCCACCTGTAGAAGAGATTCCTCTTAGCAGTGGTGTGGCAAGACTGTCAGTGACCAAACTTGCAGAGGTTTCAGCTCTCTTTGCACATGCACATTTTACAACCTTTCTGTTTACCTGCAGTGCACATATGAGAAATCACAGAGGGTCAGTTTGTCATAAAATATTTAGTGTGTAGTTTTTAAGTGTAGTGGTCCATGAGAATAAGCAGAAGCCTCTGCTGTTTGCTCTGAATTTCTCAATGAAAGTGAGAACAAAAAAAAAAACCCCACACCTGGGTTATCATTAGGAAGGCTACAGTTTCCTTAGATGCAACATTTCTGAATGCAGTTTTATACTTTGCCAGTTCTAGTTTTCCATTAACCCACTGAAATGCCATTCAGTTTCTTTTTTCCCCATAGTACTGAAACAGCTGCCACGAGTGAATTGGTAGAAAATATTGCCCAGCCAAAAAATAAGAGCAAGAACCATTTGACAGCTCCATGGAATGTTAATCAGGTTCCTAAGTTAACTGCTTTCCTAGTAATAGGAGAGGGGGATGAAAAAATGCTTTCAGTCTTTAATTTCTACTGAAAAATCACATGTACCCCTTTTTCAGAGAACTCCAAGTACAACAAATGGCAGCAGATATTTTCCTTATTTCTCTGAACATGGGAATTAAAGGGGAAAATTAATTTACATCCATGTGGTGGCATAGTTAAGTGAAGGCAGAGGAAATGTGACTTGTGTCCTTTGGAGATAATTCATGTGTTAATTCGTGTCACCCTGTAGAACCACACAGCTTGATTCCTCAGCCACAAACACCACCAAAGTCAACTGAGCAGCAAAGGGATAGTGGTTGTGCCAACACTGTAGCCTGAGCTCCCATTAAATGTTTAATTTAATTTAGTATTACTTTATCATGAAATATATACCTCATGGCCCAAACTGATTTATTGATGGGGAATTTTTCCTCTGTGTTCCCTGACTTGCAGTGACTTTGATCTACTTCAACAGTGCACTTGATCTTTTTCTGGGGTACTCCGGGTGTTTGACCATACAGCCTTAAATTAGCAAGTTGACATTGAAATGCTGATTTACACCTGCAGTCAAATGGATAACACATGTTAAAGACTGATTGTCAGCAGCTCCAATACGTTATTGCTTCATTCTCTGGCATTGTTGCTTGCCTTTATGGGATTTAAGGACAACATTGTGTGGCATTGTTGTTATGGCTATGGACACAGCTGTGGGGGGCTGACACTGTGTATGGTCTTTGTCATTTATCTAAAAGCTGACATCCCTTTCCTGTGAAAGTTTGGATGTTTAAGTATTGCTGTATGTTTTAAGACAACATTGGGAATAAAAAAGCTTTCTTGCTGGCATTAAAAAAAAAAAAAAACAAACCAGTTAACATTGAATACCTTGCTCTTCTGACCTTTTCACCTTAAGGAAGATTAATGGTGGTTTAGATCAGAACATCCCCCCTGATCAGGGTCTGAATGCTTCAGGGACTCAGACAGACAAAGAAAGTCATTTCACCCCTAGGTCACCAGCACAGACCTATGGTGTCTCACTAGTGACCACTGGATGATTGCTCAGTAGTTTATGTGTAAGAGTTGGTGGTCATAATCCATTTTCCAATGGACAGGTCCCTGCCTCATGAAAGCTGTCACCATGTGCTTACCCAAGCAGCGAAAAACAGGAATTAACATGGACAGCCTGAATTACATTTGCCTTGCACGGCTAAAATCTCAGAGCCTCAGTAGCACGTGTTTCAGTGGCTCAGTCCCTCTCCAGAAAGGGCTGAAGCCCTGCCAGTGCTGTGCTGTGAGCAGTGGCACCTCGGTGTTCCCTTCTGGAGCACACAAATGTCATTCAGACACACTCACAGTGACACCACTTGCATTTAGAATGTCCTGGAATGTCACGTCCCACAGCTTTCATGCAGCCATCTCCCAGGTTTAGTTCTTGGTGTGGTCAAGCTTGTGTTCTTCATACCTACTGTACTTGTATTTTAAATCGAAGACCTAAAGTTAGGACTCCTCAGTTGTTGAAACTGAACAGAGAGCTGGCAGGCAGGTTTTGATTGTAAAGTAACTGTTTGTGACTTCTCATGTCAGAAATTATAATGTCACCAGCTGTAAAGCCCAATTCGGGGCCCTACCCAACAGAGCTGAGCTAAAAAAGCCAACGTGCCAAACAAAGGCAGCACAGGGTGGGTGACAGGCACTAAAGGTCCTTCACCAGGGACATCTGCACGCACACAGCAAGCCAGGCATTGGGGAAAACTCATGTCTGCAGGCATATGAGTACAGTTGTTCACAGCTGAGATGTTGAGCCTGAGTAATAACATGGTTACACGTAACAGAGAAGAAGTTTGAGTGCTAGGATCTAGGTGTCTAGGAGTTGAGAGGATACAGAAACATCAGACTTCAGGGGGAGGTCTAAGATGAGAATATACATTTTAAAAATATTGTAAAAACCTGAAGGACTAGGAATCTAGACTTAGATAGTTATTAAGGAGAATGTGCAATGTCCGTAGCAAGGCCCACAATAACTCTTTCCTGTTCCCTTTTGAGTTTTTTTCCTCCTAGGGTTAGCTCTGTACAGTACTTTCCTAGTAGTTGACAGAGCAACTGAACAGATTACAGGTAGAACTGAAAAGGCAAATGCTTAAGTGTAAAGGCTAACAGGGTAGAGGAAAAGGACAAATAAAGATCATGAGTTCTGCAAAAGTCAGAGATCTCGGAGGCTGCTGCGTGACTTTAAAAATACTGACCTCTATGTAGCTTATAAGCTTGAAAATCCTCTCCTATGTATTTGCAGCATTAATTCCTCTTGTTATCTGAGGTGATCTACTTTAATCAGATTCCTACAAACAAGTCAAGTGCTTACAGCAGCAGATCTTTGACACCCCTACTGGCAGCATCAGTGGAGAGGAGAAAGACCAAACCAGCAGGAAGATCAGACAAATCGCCTCATCTCAGCAAAAACTGTTTTAGGATAATTGGCATCAGAGTTTCCCCCTCCAGGCTCTTACCTCTATGCTCTATGGTCATTTGATGTACTGGCTGCACAAGAAGTACCACAAAATAATCACATTTCAAGGACACAGCAATTCTGAAGCCTCCTCTGCCACGGTGCCATCTCCTGTGCTACCTTGCTTCTTCACACAAGCCACGTAACTTAAGTCTGGATCAAAATGGGACTCATACATTTGATCCTGATTTTGTGCCTTCAGTGCAGCTTCTACTTCCTATATTCTAAGTTGCTAGTCCCATGGTCTCTGAGTCCAAATAATGATGGTTCTTGTTTTAAATTTAATCTCATTTTCACACAGAGCTTAAGACAGAAGAGGCAATGCCATCTGATTCCCTCCAAAGACCTTTCATCCCCGTGGAGCACATGTGTTGCATGTGGCAAAAGGAGCTTGGGGTCTGTGTGAGGACACACACGAGAGATGTAAGGTGACAGTTCAGGTTGCCTTATTCTTCAGACTTATCCATTGGAGAAATCCAAAGTATTTTGTGCCTGGTTACCCAAGAGTAGATTTTATGGATATGGTGCAATCATATGGTGCAAGACTCAGTATGCAGTTGCATCAAGAGAGCTTCCACTGCCTAAATCCAGGAACCACAGGACAAGCTTTGATTAATGTGCTTGTCTGCCCAAAAATGGTTATGTTTATAGCAGGAGCCAATACTCAAAATAATTTTTAAATGTTTTCAAGGAAAAAATTGGGAATGAAAAAACCCTATCTAAAAATCATTGTGTTTTATCAGGGGAATAAAGACCTCACTGGTCAATGAGCTTGAAAAATTAATAAACCCAGGACAAATGTAGTTAAAGATTAGCATCTTAATGAACTTTTGTTGTCACAGCCCAGTTTGGACATATCGCTCCTTTGTTGACATTTTTAATGCTTTCTGTGGATTACCAGTACTTGACCAGTGTATGAAAGCTTGTTAAGCCTCCACGTGCTCAACCTGGCCCTAGCTTTAATACTGGCTTAGTGCAATCCCTGCTGTTGGCACAAGCTCTGCAGGACTGGAGCCTTGTGGTGCTGGGCATTGTGTTTCTACCTAATCATCATATGGACTTACTCAAGTGTGTTTTACAAGCTCAGAGCAAATTTGTGAATGCCCAATTATCTATATGTATCTTTTACAAGAGAAGCCAACCAGAGTTTTTTTAATTTTTCCTTCTTTTTTCCAGAATTCTGCAATATCTTTCTGTAACTAGTAGGGGGATGCTTTCAGCCTGGCTTCCAGGTCTGGCTTGTGTTTCCTTTCCTGATCAGCAGAGAAGCCTGTGTACTCATCTTTTCAAACTGCACAGCTTTTGCATGTCTCTCTCCTGGTTCCCTGTAGAGAATTTAATGTTCAAAAAGTTTTTTGAATGCTTCAATCTTATTCCAATTCAGGAAAAATCTGTTACAGCAGCTTCTAGACAGATGCAAATTCACATGCTACTTTTGAAAATTCTTCACTTCTTCACAGACCTTTAAGCTGTGCAGTGCTACTTCAATTTTGACCTAATTTTGCTGTCTGCTACGAGTGTGAGGTGAAGTTAATAATAGTGTATCTGTCTTTATTCCTTTCATTCAGAGAAAAACAACAGATTATGAATGAGAAACTCACTTTGTAGTTTGCTCTTTTGTTTGGTTTTCCTTCTCAGTTATTTGTTGTTGTTGTTATGTGGCCCTAAACCGAAACAAAGCAATTTTCCTTCCACGAAAAATGCCGCTGGCATTGCATCATGCAGAAGTGGTTTAGAGGAGATGCCTGCAGTATGCATGTGCAGTTTTATCCCATCTTATTTTTAAATGGTTATCTGCGCATCCCTCTGGTTCACAATCCTATTCCAAAAATACCTGGGGTTTATCCTTATCATATTGCCCAGCTAACAGTAAGAAATAGGCTCAAGTGGTTCAGTACAGATTAGATTTGCCTCTTATGCAACAAGGTAGAAGATCCAGAGAGAAGCCAGAGACCTGCCTTGGGAAGAGCTTTGTCCTCCATGGGCCAGGGAATCCCTTGGCAATACCCCTTGCACATGTTGAGAGTACCAGGTTGCTTCCCACCAACTTCGCTGGAAGAATACTGCACTGGAAAGGGATTAATATGTATACAGAGGCCAGGATAAATAAGGTCTAGAGGTTTCTGATACATTAAATAACTCAAAGTTTTAATTACAGTTTTTGTAACCTTTTTTTTTAAATTTGATTCCTTTCAAGTTTACTTGCTCTGGCGTACTTGGTAAACAGGACAAGCATCTGCACTAGTTTCTTCCAAACATGTCCCAAGAGATCCATGCTTTGGAAAAAGCACCCTTAACATCTCCCCAGAGGGGCATTTCACCAGTTTACGGGATTTCCTTTCATTTTTACAAGGTCTGCTGAGACTTCTGCTGTTTTCACTAGGTTGGTTTTTTTTCCTTTCAGCCTCAGCAAACATTTCTTCTTCTCTACCTTTCCCTCCTTTCTGCCCACATTCCCAAGAACCAAATACCTCCCCTGTCCCAGACCTGCAGATAAGGTTAGATGGGTGTTCTGTCAGACAGCAAATGTCTGTTCTTGTGTTCTGATTTCTCCTCCTCCTTCTCAGTTGTCCCCGTTCACCTTTGGTAACCTTGTTCTGGCACCAGGAAATGTTTTGATCCTTGACTATCCACACTGAGAGTGGGAATTTGGTAAACTGCTATATCACAGCCTACAGGGAGGAATTTGGATTCCACATGTTCATTTGGGAGACTTCAGTCAAAGATACACCCTGGTACAAAAACTTCTGTGGCACTGCGCGAATTAAGTTAATAGCTTATTCCTCATTTTAGCAGAGAAGAAAAAATTTGAGCCTGGTTTCTACACATTTTATGTAGTTTGGGGAGCAAAAAAATTATTCATAAAGTCAAAAACAGTTTGGTTTTCTGCTCCTACCAGAGACTGGACTCTTGCTAGGTGAGTAGGGAGCTGGAAGGAGGTACCATGTGAGACTGTCTGATGTGGCTCTGCGAATTCCTAGGCTGGACATTGTGGAGAGTTTCTCCTCCAAGTCTAAAATTACTGCCTACTCTTCCTCATCAGGTAGCATGCAGTAGAGCTTTTGAAGTACACTTCCTGC
The DNA here is from genome assembly GCA_034509425.1 of Eopsaltria australis. Taxonomy (NCBI): domain Eukaryota; kingdom Metazoa; phylum Chordata; class Aves; order Passeriformes; family Petroicidae; genus Eopsaltria; species Eopsaltria australis. The sequence goes on along the minus strand of JAVTVJ010000144.1, from coordinate 1,782,019 downwards.
AGATATAATTACACCTATTTCATAGCTAAACCCAACATTGGACATTTGCCCAAAATATCCCCCACAGAGGTAGAAAAAAAGTAGCTCAATATGTGCAGTCATTCTCTTGAAGCCACATTAAGATTTCATGCAAAACCCTGAGCATTCATAGTGCTCAACTACTCTGAAGGATCTGGACAAATGAAGCAGCAAACTCCTTTTCATGGACAGGGGAGAATTCATGCCCAGATTAAGATTCCAGATGACACATATTATGTCTGTCCTCCTGAGCCCTCTTTTTCTCTCTGAAAGTGATTTGAGTGCCTTTCATCAGCTCTCTGTACAGTGAATTGTCCCCAGAGCATCCTGTGCCTTGTAAAGATGAGTGCAAAGCCTACCTGCCTTGTAACACAGTGAATGCCAGCTGGTGACCAGGTCCAGAGTCTCACTTCAGGTTCCACATCCCACCAACCCTCAAAGGATGAAGCACTTGTTCTAATGTTAAACCCCATCTATGATTTGAAAATATCCGTAGGTCATACCTAGAATTAGGAAAACAATGACTTAGGTCCAAAAGTGCCTCTCTTCTCATAGGACTCTGAATATCTGAAGGTGAAATAAAGGGTGGGTTAGATTTGTTATAGCTTTTTTTTTTTTAAATCGACTATTCAGTGTTGGTCTTCATTATTTTTTTTTATCCTTTTGAAAGCTTTTAAAGCCTCCTGCATAACCGCCTCTGCCCCATTCAGGGCTGAATGGACGGTGCGCTGATCTTTTTCTCGGTGGGTAATGGATTTGGGTTGATTGCTTGACACAGGGACAATAGGGGGGTAAACAATTGCCTTCGCACCCGTGCAGCTCCCCATCTGTTGAGTGCGTGCGCCTTCAGAGGCAGCCGGGCAGGGACAGATGAATGCGCCGGCCGAGCCTGATGTTAATGACATCGGTCATACAAGCAGAACATGTGGCGCAATAAATCAAAAACTAATTGAACTTTTGGTTGATTATATCGCCATCCCACTGCCTGCTCCAAGCACGGCACCGTTTCTTGGGACAATGCCCCCAGCCCCGCGAAGGCTTTGCTGCCCCTGGACAGCAGGAGCCTGCCCTGGGAGGTGACAAGTGACAACAGCTTCTCTTCGCTTGCTGCTTTCCTGAAACAGCGACACCTTCCACTCAACCAAAATGCTTCCAGGCTCAGGATGTCTATTTGACCAATATTTATTATTTCAAATGAGAAACATTCGTCAATATGACAGTGACAGACCAGGTTCACTGGCACTTTCCATCTGGGACTGTTGGTGGCAGACATCTATAGGAGAAGACAGCATTTGTTTTCGTGTCAATTAGACACACACGTGGTAGTAATGAAGGCTATTCATTAGAGTGATATAATTTAATATCATTATTCACACTTGAAAGTGCTCCAACTGCATCAGTTGCTGGAGCCTGCAAGCCAAAATTTTCTGTCTTCTGTGTCCATGGCAGCATTAAGTCACCAGAAGTTGAGGGGGCTGATATTCATAGAGGTGGAAAGGAACAATTTCTGATGGGAGTATTAAGAAATTAAAAGCTTTGGCAAGAAGGCCCTTTGTTGAAGTGCATAAATATGGGATTAGGCCCCAGAGTCATCAAGTCGGGAACCCATCCATGACTGAGCCACCTTCCATCCCTTTACCACCACAGAAGTGTAGGGGGCATGAAGACCTATGCACATCTGCCTTTCTTAGGCATCTGCTTTTGAAATTTTAGTTTGAAATGCCCAGGATTCCAGCATTTGTTTACGAAATGTAAAGGTAAAGCACAAAATGCTTTTCTTAATACACCTAGAATCATCTCATTATATGTAAGGAGCAAATTTTTATGGTAAATGTGTTAAAGTACACACTTAACCCAACTTATGTCGAATACCCTTGCAATACTTCTGTAAATATTCGGTTGCCTATAGAATAGACTTTAATTATTAGCTATTTATTGCAGAGAATTCTCCACACTGGTAAAAGGAAACGTAAAATAAAATGCTCCGATCTGAATAGAGGCTTAAGTAGGAGCTAAATTAAATCTTCGTGTTAATATTATTCATAGAAAGGCAGATGGGAGCAGAAAATGTTGCAATGAAGAATATGGAATGAGATGAGATCACAGCATCAGTCTGTCCTTTGTAGATCTGGACAATGATCACAGAGCCAGATTGGATTAGTGAAACCTATTTACCAGAAGTTCAGAGCGGTTGCATGAGGCTGAAAGGCAGTCAGTAGGGAGACGTGGAAAATGCACCAGATTTACAGCTGCAGCGATGAAAATTTAGAAGTTTTCACCACTGTGATTTCTTCCAAATGTAAGTACATCAAAATCTAACAACTGCTACCGTGCTGTCTTTTCGAGGGATGGGATGTTTAGCAACGGGGAAATATTTGAAGAGAGCAGCTCATCTGTTCAGCCGTGCCGTGCTCTGCCTGCAGCCCAGCACTCGCTGCTGCTTTCTCGACCTAATCTGTGCAGGTGCTTCAATGTTGTGGCTCTGTAAAATCTTTGCTCTGGCAAAATTTGGAGATCTGGAATCGGTGTTGCTGTACCTATGAGGTAACTGCTAAAGTGACAGCTTGCAACTGTGTGGCTTTTCTGTGTAACAGAAAAGAGAATGAAGTTCTGCGAGCAGTTAGAAGAGGGTGAAGTGCATGAATGTTGAATTTAAGTCTGCTGGCTCAATAAGTGGAACATTTCCAAAGCCATGCCCTGGAAATGAATGCATGATTAACATTAATTGCTTCTAATGAAGAGTAAGAACCGGACAAAGCCCAGTCTGCATTTGATTGAACAAATTAGTTTAAACTCAATGGCTGCATATTTCAGCAACAAGAAAGCAGGAAAAACCAGGGAAAACAAATTGTGGGGCCAGATCAGATCTTTGCTTGCAAGCTGCGAGCATGAGCTCTCAGCTGCTTTATTTTGGAATATAAGTGGAAATGACAAAGTGAACCATCACTGTAATTTTATTTGTTACCCGAAAGCTGGGCTGTATATACAAACATCCTTTTGCAGGCAAATCCACATACATCATCTGCATGGATTCGATCTTCCCTTCCTTCTCCAGCTCTCTGCAGAAATTCATGTTTGCAGGGACAGCCTCACAGCCCCACTGTTTGCATTGCTGCCATTGTGCTCCCACGCAAGTGGGTCACTTCTGGCTACCTCTGTGATTCACCCTTCTTTCAATGACTATTCAAGTAATTGCATGTTTGCTGGTGCTGTGACTTCCCTTTCATGCCATGCCTTTCTTCAGCCCCTGTAAGCCTTTTCCCACTCATTCTGGCAGACAACAGGGGATAAGGGACTATGGATCATATGTACTCTGAAAGTAGGCAATTTTATTAATGTTAGGCACATTTATGTGTTGTTCCTTGCACACGAGCCTGGGTAGTAGCTATAAGAGCACAACAGCACTTGCTTCTGGTAGAAATCTCTGAAAACTGTACTCCTTACACTGTGTAGTAAAATACCTAAAATACCTGAGAGACAAGAAAATAATTCCTTGCATCTCTAAACTTTTCTGCACTTGAGTGTTTTGCTTATGAGCAATTAGTTTAGTCCTCACACAGTGAAATTCCAGAAGGTGATGGAAGCAGCTTCAAAAACAACTTACAGCATATTTCTAGGTTTTAAAAAAACCAAACCCCCTTCATTATGTTTGTCTGGCTTTCATCCCACACTCACCATGGTTTAAAATATAAAATGTGTCCTGCAGGAGAAGACAGTAAGGATCCCTTAGGATTTCACACTGTGCAGAACACACTGTAATCATACTGACAGCTTAGCACACTCCAGGCAGGCAGATAACTTACTTGTGACGAGTTCAGTGCGGAAGTGCCCTGTGCTGCAATGGGCTGCTCACAGGGACCCTCCCGTGTTCCTGTCCTGTTTCCCTACAGCCACAGCACAAGCCAGAATTCCCTCTCTAATGCTCAGTACTTATACCCTCACTGGGGTGTGGAGGGATGTCTGTTGGACACACACGAGCTGTCTAGGAAGAGTGACTTTGGTCTCACTGCCAGCTCTGCTTGTGCCCAAGCCCTGGAAAGCCCAGTCACTTGTTATTCCTGCCATCTGAGGAGAGGAGTTTGGCTGCAGTAACAAGCAGCCTTGGATGACCTCCAGCTGCTTCCACAGCTCCAAAACTCTGCAAACAGTAACACACAGCAGCGATAAGCACTGCAAGCTCTGCAGTTAAGTGTATGCCGACAGCGTAAAGGAAAGCTCACCTGGGGAGTAGAAGTCACCCATCATCCTGTAACAAACCTTCCTGGCTCTTCAAAGCCTTTGGATTGTACACGGAGCCTGAATAGGAAACCCCCATTCACATGCCTTGCCCCCAGGGGCACCCTTTAGAATTGGAGTTAATTCTCCACATTTGGCAGCTTTCTGCAAGCCTGTTTCTGTCACTGGTGGCTAAATCCTGTAGCTCCAGTCACCTGAACACAAGGCAGGGTAAGATTTGATAAGAGGGAGAGCTGGGAGTATCACAGAGTCTTTCAGGCCAGTTTCAAGTCTAACTCAAACAATAAGAGTTTAAAGAGCCTTCACTTAGTCCAGTAAAACCATCACCCAAAACCAATTGCTTCAGTCCAGACAAGAGCTTGGCTTATGGCCCTGGCATCCTGTGTGTCTACTGGCTAGGGGTTCTATGATTTTGGTGTCTTTGTGGGTCTGAGAAATAAAATTGAGAAACATTTAAGCAAAATGTCCCAAGCTAAAGAACAGAACAGGTCATTTTTGAGGATTGAAAAAGAAAATATTAGGCTTAGTGCAAAGGTTGTGCTTTGCACACTATGCAGTAAAAGTGAATAATGTCATGAGCGAGTTTGAGCTTATTGATAAAGTCCCTGACTAGATAAAATCATAGTATTCTGCAAGATAATGTATGCACTACTCATTTCCTACTGAAATACTGGCAGGTGAAAGGCCAGATCGAAACTGAGAAAGGAGAAGGAGTGTTCCTCCTGGAAGGCTATGGGAGAGGTGCAGAAACCCAGGATGGGCTGTGGCCAGAAATCCACAGATTTCTGTATTGTATAGCTAGAGCATGGTCTCTGACATGGCATCAAAAAGGACTTTATTTTGGATGGTTTCACCTGGAGTCTTCCTTAAACCCCTTCTTCTTACTCCTCTTGCCACCCTGCCCCCAGTGTATTTTCACAGAGGACTTTTGGAGGCACCTGTCCACCTCCACAGCATCCTGACCATGTTCCTGTTCTTCTTTTGCAGCATGTAGTCCTGCCCGAAGACGAACCAAAGCCACGCAGCACATCCTAGCAAAGAGTGTAAGAAAAATCTCCTCTCCTCTCCCTATTTTATTTTTGTTTTTAATTCTAGTTGGCTATGAATACCCTTAAAAGTGCTATGGGTCAACGGAAAGCAGATCTTCCAGGGTAAAGAAGTGCATCAGTGTCTGATGCAGGGAGTGGTATGGGAAACAGAAAGAGGAGTTTCTGTAAAGCTGCAATTTATTTACAAAAGTGCTTTGAAACAAAAAAAAAAAAAAAGGTCTTGCCATGCAGAACCAGTCAAAATGAACATAGTGGCTTATCAACACTGACCATCTGAGGGAATCACAGACTTAATTATTGTCCATAGAGCCTTCACAATAGTTCCAGAGAGACATGCAGGAATGAAAAGTAAGCAAATCATATCAATATTAATCAAGTAATTATAATAATCATGTTAATCAATTAGCCAGTATCCTAGGGAATTTGGGAGAAAAACACCAAGCAATGGTCTGTAACTTCGACCCTAAAAGTTGGCACTGAGATCTAGGGAGGATGATTGTCCCCTGGTCCCAGCAGTGCTTGCCTGTCCATGCCTCAGCCCTGGTGCAGAGAGCACAGAGGAAGCTTTACCCACTCCCTGCAGACAAGGTACCCCCCAAATCAAAATAACTGAACATTTTTCATGCTCTGTGTAAATGTCTTGCAAGTTCAAGTGCTTTCACACATGGGTGTGAGGTTTCTTGTCTTCAGAGACCGTTTTCCCTCCCTAAATCCACTTGACCCATTCACAACCCCTTCCACAATCCTTTCAGCTGATTTGCAGGAATGACAGTCACTTCTGCATATGAAAGCACTTCTTACAAGTTTGAGACTCTTCTGCCAAAGCATTTCTTCTCACCACAGATCTGCTTCTTCTCTAGCATTTTGTTAAAGTATTTTGCTCCATGGCCTTTCCTTTTTCCATGCCCTTTCCTACTTCCAGCTCCATCCTCATTTTCAGAGAGCTTTTTCTTTGTATTCCTGATTCCCTGATCTCTCCACAGAACTGTAGGTCCTCCTGCTTACCACACTTACCTGTGCACTGGAACCCTAACCCACTCTTTTGGTTATTAAAGCAGATCCCAGGACCCCAGTACGTCACAGGACACCCAAAGTAGTCCCCAGGAAGAGTCAGTAACCTGTCTGTCATTTTTTGGGTAGAAACTATGCGTGTGTATATTTTCCCAAATTGTGACAGTCTTGGTTCTGTTGGTTTTGTCCCATATCTCAGGCTGAGATTTCAAAATTACCCTTCATTCCAAATGAGGATGAGTCAGACTGCTGAAGTGTTACTCAAAATAAGGCATTTTGAGATACCCCACTTTGATTTGTTAAACCTTTGGTTTTTTTTTTTTCCATGCAATACTAAAACAGCAGAGAAGTCCAAACCAAAAGTGAACTATTGTGACTTGATGAAATAAAATGCTCAGATAATTTTTTTTTGGTTTTTTTGGACAATATTTCTCATCGAACTATTCAGCTGAAAGATTTCAGCTGACTTACATCAAATTCAGGGGAAATTCTATGTCTGTTGTCATGCTCCGAATCTCAGTAGAGAGTTGTTCCTACTAAATGGAAGCATCTAATATTTAATTTGGATTGGATTGGCTGCTGTGGCAGTACTGTACTCATAAAGGCCTAAGAAAATAAGAGAAGAAAGTCCCTGTTTTGTTGCTGTATTTTAAGAGGATTGGGGTTTTTTTTCCTTTGGGGCTTTCCCAACCCCAATTAAGGATGTGCTTTGATTGGTTCATAGTCATGATGCAGGCAGCATCATGTTAGCAGTGGGAGCACCAAGCCTGAGGAATGGTCTGCAGCTCAGCTACAAAAACAAGGATGGCTCTCAAACCAGAGTGGCACAGTCCACTCTTAGATATTCCCCTTCTTCAGAGGGATGCAGCTGCTTACAGCTCACAAGCAAGCATCGAAATAAATTGCACATACTGGAATAGACGTGCCTGTGGGGAAGCTGTGATTGTCAATTTCTAGACCCACAGAAAAGTCGCAGAATGATTGTTTATTTTTCACTTTTACGTCTGCACCTGCAGTCAGAGCTGTAAAAATGCCTCAGCTAACATAAAATCTTCTGCTCTGGTGATTGCAGTGGATGCACAACTTTAATCCTCAGCAAGGACAAAAATAGCAACCAACGTGGACATCTGCCAGACCTTTTTTTTCACAGCAGAAATACTCAAGCAGTGTAGCATTAAGTGATTTAACATTCAAATTACTGACTGTGGGGGGTAACTTCCATCACATACAAGAGCTCATGCCACAAGCATGATAATGACTGTGGAAGGGTGACAGAAAGGGGGAAGCACCTTTCTTTTTAGCTGAGTGTTTCACCAATATGTATATTTGCAGTTCCTATTGTCCTATTAAGAGTTCTTTCCAGTGACAGTAGATCCTTCCCTTCTGTTTCCTTCTTCTTCTAGCCCCAAAATCCCTTGGGTAGAACTCTCTGAACACCAGTACCTGGCTACTTTGCAATAAAGTAGAAAATACTCCTGTGCATCATTAAAAATTAGCTCAGCATTAGGCCATCAAAAAGAACTTAACTCTACAAATCTGAAATTTTCTCCACTAACAAGCACTTTGTTGTTCAGACTCTAACTTTCAAAGTTTTATCCAAAGCCAGATATTTAATTGTCACCTTTTCTGGATGGTTGTTGGTTGGCAATGGGATTTTTAGTCCAGGATCAGGATGGTTGGAACGGCCTCACTGTGACTGCCCTGTGTCCTCTGTGCCCCTTCCCTCTTACACAGCTAATTCCAACAGTGGGTATGCCAGGCCTCAGTGCTCTCGTGTGCATGGCAAAGTCCATGAAAAGAGAGTTTGCTGAGCTCTGATTTCAGAGTCTGCATCCTGCAAACAGACTGGGCCAGTCAAAGAATTTACAGATTCTAAAACCAGTAGGTTTTTAGAGAGCACTTTGCTAATTCTGCATATTTTGGCTGACTCTGCCATTTGCACAGATTTAAATCCCCTGGTATGTCTAGAAAAGAAAAGTGAGTCCCAGTTGATCCTTCTGCCTTACCCTAGGTACCCTAGAGAAATGTCAGCTCCACTTTAGATCAAAACCAAGCTACGGCAGGTTTAGTTTCCTGACCTAGATAAGTCTTTACATATTAGAGAAATGGGCAAGGTAGCCAAAGTCACTGTGAAATCTTGAATTAGGAGATAAAGAACCCCAAAATGTGCTACAACCAAATGCTGCAAAGATGGTTGCTGAAAATATGTTACAGAAATTACACTGTTGTCTCCAGCTGAAAAGGAAAATGGCACTGTGACTTATTTATACAGATTCTGCTGCTTGAAGGCATTTTGCCTACTGACATCATATGTAACAAAGAATCTCAAAAACATAGACAATGTGTCTAAATAATACTTGCTATTAATCTAGAAAAAAATCCTCTTCTTTTCCGTGAACCATATTTCATTCTGCGTAACACGTAGGCAGAATGTTAGGTTTCAAGTCCATGGTGGTTTACACTGATCAAATAAGCCACTTAAGGATTAGAGGTGACTGCAGCCAGCATCCTACTTACCAAAAATGCTCTTTCCATGACAATGCAAAATAAGTGACCTCAGGTGTCTCAGTAGCAGAGGGTTGATGACATTTTCTGTCACACACCAGCAAAGGCTGAGTGTGACCAAGAGCACTGGGTATTTTTCCAGAGATGGTGGGAAAAGCTCAGTTTTATGGCATTCCTTGAAAGCTGGAAGAGCTCGGTTCACATGAGGCAGACTCCAAGGGCTGTCATTAGAGACCCCTGCCAGCCATAGTCTCATCACATTAGTACTGAAGACAGGTGTCTCTACTGGTGTCACCGTGGGGAAGGGGGTGATGCCCTGGTAAGCAGCTTGCAAGGTTTGTGTGGTCAGGGCATGTGTGGACACAGGAGCCTGCAGCCTGCAAAGAGTTGCAGCAGAGGGATGGGGAGGTGCTGGAACTGCTCCAGGGGCAGCAGGGAGGGAGCCAATGCCAACAGCTTAAGCAGCAACAGGAGGCCTCTCACAACGAACATCACCCTTGTTCTGAAACATCGGAGCAGTGCTGAGGCTCGGCTCTGTTGGCAGCTCCAGGTTTGTGATCAGTAGAGCTGGGTGCCAGCAGCCGCCTCCTTTAGCATGTGCTTGTCTTCAAGGACACCAGTAGTCCCTTTTACTGAACACTGAGCATGTCTTTAAGTAGTTTACAGCACACAGAGTGTGTTATGCTGTGTGTCAAATTCCACAGAAACAAGAGAAAACCCCTATTCAGCTTTGGATGAGGCTTTGGTTGCCTTACCTGGCTTTTCCAGAAGTTTTTTTGCCTGTTGTTGGACAGTTTCTGCTCCTCGTCCTGCTAATCAGTCGGATTTAGTTAATGTAGCCTTGTCCAGACTCCTGAGGGTACATGGAGACAAAAGAGTTAAAAGTGGTCAGGTTGGGATTTTTCTTCTTTCCCGTTTTGGAAAACATGGGTTTGCATGTGTTGTTATGTCTGTGTAAAAAATAACATACACAGAATATTGCAGATTACTGGCAAACTGAATTAAAACTTAATTAGAGGAAATGGACAATTTGGCATGAAGGGACATGCTTGAATAGGGTCATGTTTTTATCTTGAGTGTGTGTTAGAAGGCAGAGCAATAGATAGAATTAAGGCTTTTTCTATGCCAATAGTGGGCTGGTAAGTTGTTGAGACAAAATAACTATATTTATATCTAAAACATGTAGACAGCAACTACCAGTCAGTTAGATGCAAGTAACTCCCTTCTTAATGATCTTTCAACACAAGTAAGTCTAATAGGAAATAGTCTGCATAGTTGCCGTGTGTCTTGTTTCCTTGCTGGTTTGGATCTTCACCCTCTTTAAGTGGTTCTCTGTATGACAGCAGTGTATGAAACACTCTTTCCCTGCTGTTGGAACTTTGATCTTCCTGAGAAAACTCTTTCCAGACCATCCTGGATAACAGTCCTGATGAATCCACTTCTCTGAGGTGTATCCCTGTCTTTTCAAACTCACATCAGCTCTGGCCTCCCCAGTTGCTTGTGGCAGCACAGTGAGTGCCATGGCTAAGTTGTAATTGATTGGAAAATAACTTGATTTTGTTCACACTTGTTTTCAGGGACTGTTGGAGATATGAGGGGGGGCTGATGCTCAAAGTTGCAGCTGTCAGTGAGTTTTGCTTGTGTGAGCTAATGTTTGTGAAAATTAATCTCTAGGAGCACAATTCCTCACTGCCTCGTATTCTCTGTAGTCGTTTACTAGGCACAAAACGTAAATAAGTTCAAAAATCAGGAGAGACCATGAGGAAATAGCATTTGTAATTCACATTGCATAAGTCTGACTGATTGCCCAAGATGTGATGCAATAAGAAATTAAATCTGAGCTGTGTCAGAAGCACATCCTATTCAGTAGAGCTTGAAAAGAGCACATTTCAGTCTCCTGAGGGGAATACAGAAAGGTGCAACGAGGTAGCTGGGTGCCAGAAGGACCCAGGAGGATTTTCCCATACCGCTACACACAGCACAGAAGCTGGAGCCAAACAAAATCCCACAAATCCCACAGTCCCCACCTGACAAAATCCCCTTTGGACGATAGCAAAGCAGTAGGAAAAACAAGCATCCTTTCAGCTCCCCCATGACCTCGAGAGGCTCCCTAATCCCCAGGGCCAGGTGTAATGGGGTGGTTCTGCTCTCCCCTGTAGGTGGTGGCCATTTCGGACCGGCGGCCGCACCAGGGCGATCTCCTGCATGTTCTGTACGGGGCGAGGGGCGAGGAGGAGGCGCGGGGCGTGGGCTGCCTGCAGGGCGGGCAGCGCGGAGCCTGCCCCGCCACCGGCACTGCCCAGCACGGTGAGTCCGGAATTAAAACCATTCATGGCTGTGGAGCGCTTTTAGATATTGCAGTCTCCCAGTTTGCAGCTAAGGAGGCACTTTATTATGTACCTGGAGGGTAAGTCCATGCTTAAAATAACCAGTGGAATTAATGAGATAATGACCGTGACATTGCTCAGTTTATTCAGAGTCATAAACTCACTTTATTCAGAGGCATAAACACTCCCTGACAACATTTTAGAGATGATAAAATGTAAATTACTGAGTTTCCCTGAGTCATCTTATTATATAAGATCCCTGTTCAGTTGCTTGGAATTAGCCAGCACATAATCATTTGGGATGAATTTTCAGATTCTGGATGTCAGCCACAGACCTGATTTTTTGGCAACCAAAACTTGTCCAGCATATTTGTGAGAAACCGTGAAGGAAAAATAGAGCTTGCCAGTACTAAACCAAGGAGATGAGTAAACATAAACAGAGTGGTCATTCAGCTCCTCCAACACTGGTGTGTTATGTTTGGAAGACTGAAGCTGGAGCAGGGCTGTGCAGTTTCACATGGGATGGCCTTTTAATCAAAAACACATCTTTTGCTCTCCTTTGAAAAATCACCCAGATGCAGTCAAGTCATATGCCTTTAAAGAAATCCCACATGGCATGTTTTTCCAAGAGAAATTGGACATTTAGGTGCTAAAAGTGCTAAATCTCTAAAGCAGGTCCATGAAGGTGCATGTTCCTCACATCACTGGTCTGCAGCCACACTGCACAGAAGCCATCCCATTGAGAACACAAACCAGACAAGAGAGGGGCCTGGGAAACTGGGAAAGAAGAAACTGAGCCTGGGACCATAGGAAAAGATCTCAGATCAGGGCCAGAGCCAAGATGTGGCTGAAAAAAGAGCTGAAGCTTCAGGACTGGAGCAGGGAGAGGAGGAGGAGTGGCTGGGACTGGCTACAGGGTAAAGGATGGCAGAGAGCCAGAGAGGCAGAAAGGGGGGACTGCTGGTCTCTGCTGTTAGGGGAGATGAGAGACAAAGGGTGACAGAAAGGTGCAAACAAGAGAAAAGCTGCAGGAATCTGAAAAGAAGAGCAGAAGAGGGGGAAACAGGTCTCATAGGGGGAGAAAGGGAAATGAGTAGGCAGAACTTAGCAACTAAGTTTAAATTAGAACAAAAAACAAACAAAGAAAAGAACACAGATGAGGCCATTAGCATGTTTATTGCTACCATCAGAAATCCTGCACAAATAGCAAAGCAGAAGGACAGTTCATTCCAGCATGTGAGAAGGCACTTCTGGAAGTGGAATTCACAGTGCACCCAGCCACCACTGTCCTGAGGGGAGCAGCTAATACCTGAAGCCATGAGGACTTTCTTTTGCTTAGATATTCTGCTAAAAGTTTGCAAGAACATTTTCTATAATAAGAAGAAGGATGGGCTGAAGGGAAGAATTAGACAATGTAAGAGGAAACAACCAAATAAAAAGAAAGAATATGGCCATTAGCTGAAGCACTGATGATCCACTTGCTGAATACTGTTAGTACCTAATATGCAAGATGAGAGGAGGTAATTGCATTAACTTTGACGTGAGGATACAGTAAGGTACCTAATGGAATTACTGGAGGGGGGTGGAGCAGGAAGCAAGAAGCTGGTTAGGATATTTATCATAGTCAAATATTGCCCCCAGAAGGAGAAGACAGTTCCCATTGCTAAGTCATGCTGGAGACAGCACTATAAGCAGCACCCTGGCTATTTCCATATTTGTTGTCATTATTTCTATTCCATTGGTCACAGCAGTGGAGAGGGCCATGTTCCCACAGCCAAATAGGAGGATTTGGCTTCATGAAAAAATCTGGCATCCCTCACTCATTTATTTCCTTGGCACAGTGAGCAGGAATGTCAGTGAGCATTTATCCATGGATAAGTTAGCAGATGAGCAATTACTTGAAAGTGAAGGGTAACCTTTAGAGTTGAGGACAGCAGAGAAAGATGTCACTCAGCCACAGGCAGAAAGTTGGAAATCCCTCCCTGTGATGGGGTAGATATAGCACACATCTCTGCCCAGGTTAAAATAACTCCCCAGGGAAATCCAGGAAGGAGAGAATGATCTCCTGGGAAGGACAAACCTGCAGTGGGGGCTGAGGAACAGCATTTGGGCTCTTTGCCTGTAGAGATACATGAGTGTTTAGAGGGGGAAAGGGCTCCCACTTAGCTTGGTCTGCTAAAGGCAGTTTGTCATCTCATTTGTAAAGTCCAGGAGCAAGCTGAGAGACTTTCCAGAATGACTTAAGCAATTCCACACTCACTTGTTTTGACATCACAAAAGATGGTCATAGTAAAGAAAACTCTGCCCTTTTGGCTATAATCAAATCTATATCTTCTGGCTATAATCAAATCTGGTGGGACTATAACCTGTATCTGGGCTCTGTCCATATCTGGGTTTTACTGCACAGAAGGAGGTTTTTTATACCAGCTGTGCCAATGGGATAATTGCAGCTAATATCATGTTTCTTATGCTTTGCAGTGGGAATTGCTGAGCGAGAGTCATCCAAGTCCTACAATCACCTGTTGGACGGAAAATCTTTGGTAAGCAAATAGAGCAAGACCAACCACCTACGCATTTTAAAACCTTGTACCTGTCAGCATGTCCCACAGTTACAGCATGTCAGTCTGTTGCAGCACCTGCACATTTCACAGCAGAGAATCCCTAAGCTGGGAGCAGAGACTGGCACAGGACAGAGAGCTGCCCCTCAGGAACCAGGAAGAGTGGTGGGATGGAAACAAGCAGGTTCCTGTTCTGGATGCTCAGCCACCTGCAAGAGCTGGGAGAAGTTAGCCTCTTGTCTCTCAGGGAATTTCACAAATTGGGAAAAAAATACTCAAGTGGAACAAGCATCAAATAATTTGTTTTCTCCAGAGTGCCAATCTGACACAATGATCTCCAAAGTCAGAAACATCAGTTAAGAGTTGATGGGAAAATTATCCTACAAACCCCCAAAATGTGTTCTCTAATAGGCAGGAAAAATATTTTGGTTAAAAATTACTCATCTTTGCTAAAATGTTCTCCCTCCCTTCTTTGTCTTACAACCCCCCTCCCCCCCCTAATTTTCAAAGTCCCTTCATTTAATAAAAACTAACTTTTTCAAAGAGAAAAAATTATTTTGAATAGTTTGTGGCCAACACCAGACCTTGCTGTCAAAACTTTGTGGTTTCAGAGGCTCTTTCAGATGGCTGAAGCATGCTTGCTAGTTGATAGCTGGGCTACACTCAAGAAAAATTACACTACATACTTAAGGATGGTTAAAACCAATGTCATTCAGTGTCATGAATCTAATTGAATCTACCAATAATTAAGAGAGTAAAATTTCAAAGGATGCTTGCAAAAGTGGTTTCAAATGTCTCTGAGTCTTAGGATACTTGAAAAACACATCTAAATGTACCCAGTCTCAGATTAATCCTAGGAGAAATAGCCCTAGAAAGCTTAAGAACAGTTATGGTAGTGACAATAATATGAACATTTTTTTCAGGATTGCCAGTAAAATCATTAAGTGTGCTTATTGCCTGAAATCATGAGATCACCTCACAGATTTTGACTTTTTTTTTTTCTATTTCTGGGTAACTCACACTTTAACTTACCATCTTGGAGGATGTGCTATTCTCAGAGACCAGTTTATGGGAGAACGTGACTCAGTTCTGGCAGGCAATTTATGGTCAAATAAGACAAGGAGGAAGTGGATGATCAGGCACTCATGGGGCCATGGCAGAACTGGAGCATAACCAGGGAGCCCCATACCACAGAGCAGCACCCAACAAAACAGGGAAACATCTCTGAATGCTCAAGGAACTGTGATGGGTGTGACACCTGCTTCCCAGGCAGCCGTAGAGGTGGGGAGCTGCAGGAGGCAGGGTGCTCTGTCTGCATGAAACCACACTGCCTCAGGAAGCTGAACATAAAAACTGGGGGATAAAAAGTTCTGCAAGCCTCCCTTTTTTTGATGGGAGGTGTAACTCTGACTCATACAAGTCCTGTGCTGAGCTCAGTGAGAGCATTCACGTGAGCAGCTGGTAATTGTGTGGGTGAGAGTTAGGCAGTCAAATCCCTAACCTGCTTTCTCTTGTTAAGAGATTTACAGCATTTATTGGTTTTCTTAAAACAGCCTCTTTCCTCAGATGAACCGGTGTCCCCACTCATCAGTGGCATTTCCTAATGATGTGCTTTGTCCTCCCACAGATTCCTCCCTCTCCAGTTGCCCACATCACAGTGAAAGCTGTGGCTGTCACGGGCTCTCCCACACGCGACCGCGCCTCCACGGAAGAGTAAGTCCCTTCCCACCCTCCAGCCATGCCTCTTGTTTCCCAAAGGCAGGGAGAGATTGGTAAAGGATATGCTGATTTTATTATCAGCCGTGGCCATTTATACAACTATCTCAGTGTCCATTACAGCTCTACTTGATCACTAGAAAAAAAAACATCTTAATTCAAAATATAAATGTTTTCCCCCTAAGAAGTCTATAATATTTACCCTAAAATGTAATTAGAAAATGTAATTAATTGTAAAAAAAAATTGTGTCTTTATGTCTAATTAAGGAACAGCTTAACCATAGCACAAATGCACTCATCAGCAGGCAGTTAACCCAGACATGGATCTGGGTGGGATTTGAGATGCCACCATTGTCACCTGAGTAACTAGCTCAGAGTCACAGTGTCCTCACACTTCGTGCACAGAGATGTAAGTTCCCCTCAGCCAGTGGAGCTCACCACTTCTGGGCACTGCCACATGGTCCCTGGGACTTTGGTGGAAGGGCCCAGCTATCTCCTTGGGCAATCTTACTGCTCCTTGTAGGGTGGCAATTGCTAGAGAGGGTGCACTTAGAGTGGTCCCACTTGTAGCCCACTCCCTTGTGTGAGTGTCCCCTCTGATAGTGAGGGAACAAGTGGTGGCAGCTGCAGCACCCCAGCCCCCTGACCCACAGAGCCCCTGCTCTTTCCAGACTTGCCAGTCCCAGGGATGGGCCAGGCATGGACACACCTGCTCAGACAGGCAGCTCTTGGTTCTGAGTGGCTGTTGCCACAAGCAGGGAAGAAGGGCCAGGGAGGAGCACTCTGCACACATCTGTGTTTTATTTGTTAGCCACAGGCAGCGCTGGAGGAAAACGACAGAGTATGACCTGGCCCTGCCACCAGGAGCAGAAGCGTCCCTGCCACTGACAGGAGGCAACCTGTGCGGGACACCCAGCCTCCTGAGGAAGATGTGGATGAAGCACAAGAAGAAGTCAGAGTACCTGGGGGCAACAAACAGTGCCTTTGAGGCGGACTGATAAGGCTCAGCATCCCTTGGAAAGGCAGAAGTTCCTTTAGCAGGATAAGGTGCTTTAGGATCAATGAGGGAACAGACACAGCACAGCTCATCCAGGAAAATTATATCCTTTTTATAACTTGATACCATTGCCTCAGAACAGTGGGAGAAAGGCTAAGAAAGGTAAAAAATGGTGATTAAGATGCAACTCAATGGCCTTTCCTTGTTGCGTTACACTAAAATCCCAACTATCCCACTAGATTTACATCTTGACTCAGTGATGCTGAGAGTACTGCTGACCCATTCACCATTTTATATGTCCTGTCTGAATGAGCTTTGACTTGCAACAAGAAAAGCCTTCAAAGAGGTTTGTGTATTCCTGCAAGGCAACAGATTGATTACAGAGTGCCATTCAATCCCAGGGATCTTCTTGTTGTGCACCACTGCTTGTCGTCTTTCCCCTCTCATATCATGAGATGAAAACCCCATCTTGCGATATGTTTGGCTGAATGACACATGCTGAACATCTTTTTCCCTTCAGTTTTGGTGTTTCAAGGCAGGAGTAAAAGATGCAAAAATTCTAAAACAGTGGGCCAGAACTGAGCAAGTTTGCAAACACACGTACCAAACTTTGCTTTGCGACAAGTGATTTGTGTTTTAAGCTGTCCTGCCAGATCAAACTATGAACAGGATAACCTCAAGGGATATTTTCTGCTGTAGAACCTGCTTATAAGTGAAATGCTAGTCAGCAATTTACCTCCTACCCATGTGGTAAAGGGTATTGCATTAAGTGCACAAAATACTAGGAGGAAGGAAAGTATGTAAATGGTGCAACTAGGTGACTGAGTATAAGATATTTGCATGTAAGAGACCTGTGCTCATGAATACTGGATTTAATGGAATTTGCTTAAAATATTTTTCTCTTTTTTTTTTTTCAATTCGGAAATTGCTGGTCATGTCCCCTTTGTTTTTTCTCTCAAAAAAGAACAAAACAGTTTTACAAAATAAGTTTTCACTGCTGTTATGGACAGTATTATATTTGTCATGAGGAGTACTTGCCTTTTGTGAGCATTCTCCTAGTTATTATAAAAAACATTGGTTTCCCTAAATACAGAACTTTAAATATAAAGTTGGAGGAGGCGTATCTCCTGTTGTTCATAGTAATGATGACCTCTAATCTAACCGACAGTGCACCAAAGCGTAAATTTAAAATAAAGGTGTTACTCCCTCTGCTGTGACAGCAGCAGAGGGAAGGAGCTCCCATCTGAAGCTTGCTTGCCTGCAGCCAGTGCAGTGAAATGCACTGAGAGGCCATCACAGACAGTGCCATGGTAGTGAGGGGCAGCTGGCCCTGACCAGGGATCACCAGCTCAGGAGTACCAGGGGACCACCTGGATGGGAGGGAAAGACAGCCAGGACTTCTTGCTTTGGGTTGAGCAGGGTGCAGCAGCACACAGGAAAGGTTTGCAGCTTGACAGCCTGAGCAACCAAAGTTCATGGGGCGGGAAAACAAATGGAGCAGCCCAGTAGCTTTACAGAGGATGTGGTCCTGATGGCTGCAAGGAGGGCAGCAGGGAAAACTTATTTAGGCCTGGACATGGTGAAAATCGTAGCAGTATGGAGGTAGAAGTTCTTACTTTAAAAGGTACCGTGGCTTTTCATACTGCTAGAGCCAAGCCAGTCCAGAGTCTGCCAAGGAGAGAGGCACTACATGAAATACCTCTGTCAGCCCTCCTGTTCAGCTGTCCATCACTGCCTCAGTCACAGGCCCCTTCTTCAGAGGTGCTCCACTAGTCACAGGACAACTTTGCACCCAGAAATCACACAGACTGTCCCCTCATTACCAAAGGTAAAAGTCCTCCTCTGGCCCAGCAGCCCGAGACAGGGATGATCTGCTCTCCTGCTTTTATTTCTTGCTCCTGGGAAAGAACACTATTCCTTGTGAACCACATGTTGGCAGTGGTGACCCAATGTTGACCTTGTGTTCTCTGCTCAGGCATGCAGGAGCAATGCTGACACCCACTGAAGGCTGCACACCTGAACAGCTCCCTGGGAGAGCAGGTTTCTCACAGGGGTCCACTCCACCTTTAAATTAGAGCCTGGCACATCGATCCAGTGCAATAGTCTGAGCACCCTGCCCTGCCAACATCAGGTCCTCTCTGGCTGAACCAAGCTGGAGCCATGGTCAAGAGGTTCCTGAAACACCTTTTACAAATATCACCAACCACACTTCAGCCCCCTCCTCAGCCCATAGAAATCCTGCCAGAAACCCATATGTGTATTTTTACACATACAGGTAAACCTAGTAAATTCTGTGGGACTGCTCCCTTGCATAGCAGTACATACATTCGAAGAGCAGGGAGAACAGCAATCACTGGTTCCCTTTTTTGGTCTCATTTCCTAAACAAAACAAGAATAAGGATGATGGACAGACACTGGGAAAACTCCATTTGCTGAATTAGGTGTAATTAAGAGAGTAAGCACTTGTGGTACCTGCCCTTGTAGTTAACACGGCCCATAAAGCACCCAAGCACAGTCCAGGGCAGCAAGAGTTCTGTTTGTTGGGAAAGTTGCATTGTAGTGTTAGTATTTAATTTGTTAATTAACAGCTTTAAGCAGTATGAGGATGGAGACGGAGATCATTAATAATTCTTCTTAATAATTGCTGTACCTTGACATGTGTATTTATGTTTTTCTTATTTATTTAATTTATAACTTGGACCTACAAGAGAAGGAGCTATTTACAAGAACCCTATTTAATTTCCTTATATTCCAGGAACTGTTGTGGAGATTTTTTGGATTGTAGTAGATATTTATTTTATTGATTAAAATGTATGTCCTATTCTTAAAAAAAACCAAACTTCAAAATAAACAAGTAGCATGTGGCAACATACAGGTCTCAGCAACTTAAGCGTTTTTGGGAAGCATTTAGTGGAAAGTAAAGGAGAGCATATGGTACTAAAAAAAGGTGAGCACCTGATGGCAAAGAACACGAACTTTGTTCTCTACAGCCTGAAAGTGTGTCTGTGAGCAGCTCCAGTATTGTACAGGTGGTAGAACCATTTTGTTACCAGATCTGCAGAGAAAAGCCCTGGCACTATCAGCAGTTAGAAATCAGATACACCTTTACACATGTCACCTCAAGCACATCCCAGACATGACATTTGCATCACCTCCCTCCCATCAAATAAGGGTGCCAAGACAGAGACTCCTGAATGGTAGTTATGTAGAGAATAAAACCAATTGAGTTGTCAACACCTCAAACACAACCCTGCCTTTGGAGAGCCCCTGCTGAACCATGGCCCAGCCTGAGGTGGATGGCACAGGACTGCAGGAGCCCAGTCTAGGGAAGGTGACTCAGGACTGCAAGTGGAAAGACTTCAGGATACAAGGAAAGAAAGCATTTGGTGTTGGCATGGTCCACCAACCCAGACTTCCCCGCTCTCCATTAGGGGGTGATTTGTTCCCTGCCTACCTCACTGCCCATACTCACACAGCTCCAGTGAAAAACTGTCACATTTCTGCCCTTCCATTACAGACACCATCTATGTTTAGTATGAGCAGCCAGGGAGTGTCCTCTCAGTGAGTGTCCACACCACAGGAGCTGGCACAGATTTGTTCCAGAACCTGGCCTCTGCTGGGAACTCGTTTGTGAATACCTGATCTTTAGCTGTGTGTTAAAAATACCAGCATGAGTATGGAAGAGGATGTGGACATGCGGTATGTTTTCCAGATGAAGCTGTACAGAAAACTATGTTGGATTGATTCCAGCACACCATCAGAAAAATGTGAAATAGTGATTACAAAAATAAATGGACTGCACCATTTTTTCCACCAAAGACAGAAGTTGTTAACTGTGCAGCCAAAAGCATTGCCTCTGGCACTACCAGACACAAGCCTGCTGTCATAATTTATAACATCTGTGAGAAGATGCATTTTTCAGACATGTTTCATGTCAATTTATAATGTGGTGTTCTCCAGAACTAGAGACTGACTAGGGCACCAGCCTGACAGAAAGAGACTGCATGGTGACAGTCCATCCCACTTACAGTCATTTATAATTCATTTGCCCTCCACAAAAAAAGGCTTCTAATTTCTCCTCACCATTTCAAAACCATCTTTGTGATAGTTACTCTCTAAAATATGCACAATTACTTTGCATACCACTTTATTTAAATAAACTGTAGTGAATTTAGGCTAGGCTAATATATAAAATAATTCCCACTGATGCATGAAAAAAACCACCTCAGATATGCCTTGCCCACCTTTCTTCCTCTTTTGCTCTCACTTTTCAGGTCCTGTAGCAAACAGGGCTGCCAGAAGAGTCAATCACAGACACATCACTGGTTGAGGGAATCCCACACACTTCATACAGAAAATATTTAAACTCAAACATTGACATCAGGAGAATAATTTTACTTCTGTAAGTTACCCAGTCAGAAATGTTGCAATATCAGAACTTGCACATACAAAATTGAAACCAGTCAGATTTCTCAGATGAGATCCCTGCTAAGAATCTCTACAAACAATACAGATGTCAAATAGACACAATTATCTATGCAAAATTTTTTAAATCTCAGCAGTAACTCCACAGATGATTCACAAGTGAGCAGCTAAACCCTAAACCTTTGAGGTGAGTAGTGATTCCCCCCCGCAGGGAATTCCCTCTCAGGCCCCCCAAGGGCAGTGGGTAGGGTTTGACCCTTCTTAGTTTTGAAGGGGGAAGCCTTGGGGCCATCTGCAACAGTCTAACTTGGTGGTTGGTGGTTCCAAAGGACCACAGCAGCCCCAGATTTTCATGCCAAGTTTTCTCCTTCAAAACATCCAGTCCCAACGAGCTTAAAGGGAAGTCCCCTGTCACCATGGTAACAGTTATGGCAGCTTCTTCTCCTGGTAACAGAAGACTAACAGCAGTGGTGGTTACTGGTTGTGACACCCCTAACACATTCACTACAAGCAAGGCCCATTTGGACGGGACAGCTCCTCAAATGCTGGCATCTTGTTCAGTCAGGCCTGATATCTGAGCCCCAGAGTCCACTGAAAATATTAGTAATTGGTTTTTGGGTTCAGGAGTTACCATCAGTAGATGTCTCTGTGTCCATTACCAGTAAGCTGTCCAACATAAATTGAGCCTCCATTCCCCTGCACACCTAAAGGAAGTGAAGCTTTCCATCTGGCATGTTCTCTACCTAAGTCGATTAAAGGGAGTGCACTCAGGCTCATATTGCACTTCTCTGTCCTTGGTTTCTCAGACATTTTATCCAACCATTGTAATACCAGCTCTTCTAACTTGTTTCTTTCTGCCAACCCTGTGACCAAATCATCTGCTTTGAGAGTGAGCCCTCCCACCAATCCTGATTGGTACGGGGAAGAACCCTCTGTGAAATCCTTGGAATAAACCAGGTGGTGCAGATTAGAAATAGTAAAATAGAAATTCTGTAGGAGCAGCAATGTTGGGGCCCTGCTGGGATCACCCTGGCATGCCTTTTCCAGCCCCAATATTCCTGGAGCTCTAGGCTCTTTGACTCTCTCAACCCTAAGCTATGTGGTATTCCGAACTTTTTTTAAGTGGTAGAACTCTTATTAAATATATAGGTACATAAATCACTAATACAAAACCCGAAGTGTTTAGAAGGAAAAAAAGGGGTGGAATATTTAATTCAGTTAGATGAAGGCCCAGAAAACACCAGGGGTTGAGTTCAAAGGGGGACAATTTAGGATGAAAAGGAAGCAGAGTGAGTGATGTGCCTCTCCTTAGCCATCAGGTTGGGGTTCCTACTAAAAGAGATATAATGTTTAATGATGCCTTTAATTAATAAGCCCTGTGGAGTAGTACAGGGCCTCAGAGCTGGCCCAAAGGTGGCAGATCAGTGCAGACACTTGCTGGCAGTCACCAGTCCCAGCCAGGTGTTTCACCACATCAGACCTCCTGTCCTGCAGATTCACCTGCCTAACATTTGACTCTGCTTTATTTTAAACCAGTATTTTCCTACTGAGCCCTCACGTTTTGCATAGCAGTGAAACAGCAATAGGTAGCACACGGTGTACTTGTCTGATGCTCCCTTTTTGGGGGAGGATGGGGTTCACTGGACCATAAAGCAGAAGAGACATGCAAAGGCCCCAGCAGCATGCAGAGTTCTTCACCCGTGTGTCTGACGAGGCACTTTTGGGTGAAGTGAGCCCTGGGTGCAGCCGTGTCGGGAGCTGATGCTGTGAAACCAGACACTCTGCCTGTGATGTGCCAGCAGAGGCAAAGATGGAGCCCAGGAAACAACAGACTCCTCATCAAAGGTGTTGCCTGAGTAATGAGGACCACTGTACACACAGCAAAAACTACAGAAATTACAGCCCACTTTGGCAGTGACCTTAAATATCATCTCGTTCCAAGCCCCTGTTATGGCCAGGGACACCTTGCACTAGACCAGGTTGCTCAAAACCAGCCTGACTTTGGACTCTTCCAGGGATGGGGCATCCACAGCCTCTTTGGGAAACTTGTTCAGTGCCTCACTGCACCCACAGTGAAGAATTTCTTCCTAATATCTAATCTAAACCTACCCTATTTCAGTTTAAAGTCATTCCCCATTGTCCTATCTTTACATGCCCTTGTCAAAAGTCCCTCACCAGCTCTCCTGTAGCTCCCTTTAGGTACTGGAATGCTGCTCTAAGGTCTCCCCGGAGCCTTTGCTTCTCCAGGCTGAGCAGCCCCAGTTCTCTCAGCCTCTCTCCACAGGAGAGGTGCTCCAGCCCTCTGAGCGTCTTCATGACCCTCCTCTGGACTTGCTCCAGCACATCCTAATCTTTCTTATGTTGCAGTACCACACTATAGTCCAGGTCAGGTTTCACATTACTTATCTATAATGAACCCTTATAAATGGTGTTCATCAACATTCAGATTCATACACTGTCTATTCATTTAGTCTCAATTGCAATATATAAAAATCCAAGCCTGATTAACAATTTTTAAAAATTATTTCCAAATAGAAATACCGAATTATTTAGCTGACAACAACGTACTGGAAGTGGGTCATCCCATTAGCTGAAGAGACACAAATATTCTAGGGGGGGAAAAAAAAGATTAAGGAATAAGGCTCAAATAATTTTCCTCCATGGACAAACCCTTTGGCATGGAAATTCCCAGTGGTTGACACACTGGGCTCCTGTGCCTCAGTGCACCAGCCACATACAGCAAAGACAAAGCTGATGTGGGGCAGGCAAGGCTGTGAATGAAGGTTGCTGTCATACATCCCAGGGGTCTGCAAGGGGACCTTTATTTTGTGACTGTTGCACCCACCTCAGCTGATGCACTCTGACTGATGCACTCTGGCTGTGAGGCTGTTTTGGAGCCAGGCACAAGGTTCTCACCAGACACAGGGGCTCCATGTGGAAAGCAGAGATGCTCAGTGGCTGTGCAGTGCCTCAGGTAATGCCCTTCCTTCCCTGATCTTCGCCACCTGAAGAAATGAGACAGTGTGGCAGAGGAGTCGTCCCAGGTGTGCAAAACAGCTACGGTCTGGTTGCCACCATTTCAGCACCCGTTTTGCCCATGTCAATCCTCCCTGTGAGTAAAGAGTGGGAAACAGCCATGCAGTCCCTTCCCAGGGACCCCAGGGAGCAGGAGGACTGGGTCCATTCTGCCTTCCTCTGTGGCTCACAACATTCTCAGCAGCAGGCATTCTGCAGGCAGCCCCCATGTCTCTTCATGCCAGGGAGGACAGATCAATGCAGTGCTCTCACATCTGTTGTAACAAATATGTAGAACAGGGTCTGGCGCCATTTGCCCACCAGCCACAGCAGCTGGACACATCGAGGGGCCTCTCTGCTGCCCATGCCCTCAGCTTCAGCTCCCAGGGTCAAAAATACCTCCCTACTGCTGGGCTGGAGACACTCATGTAATGAAAGCTTAACCAGTGTGATCAGTAGAGGTAGAAACCCTCGAAATCTGAGCATTGTGGGGGTCAGCAACCTCAGCCCCATCAATGAAGGGCCAGTTGAACCCTTCCTCACCCAGTCCAGCCACCAAAGCTGGCAGCAGCAGCTCTGTACAGACAGGAGGGTAAAGAAGAAGACTGAACGTTCCAGCTGATAACAGCCTTTGTGCAAAAGCAAGAGAAATGGCTTATTCACACAACTCTTGTGTCTAGCCATGAACAGCTGGGTTACAGCAGCCTTGCCACCACACAGCAGCCCCCAGCAGGCATCTGGAGTATTGTATGAATTACCAGTGCAAATATCACACACCAGCATCATCCCGATATAGAGCACAGCTCTGAGACCAGGGCAGCTTCACAGATTTTCTCAGCCTTCAGGTCACCCCACTGGGTTGTCCAGCTCCATAACCAGGTTTCGGGGTCGCATCACCCCTCAGACATCCTGCAGAGATGTGGGAGGATGGCAGATGCTCTTCCCAGAGGGTGGGAAACCCCTGTGCTTCCTTTCTGGGTATCCTCTAATGGACAAGAGAGGCAGGCAACCACCCAGGTGTGCAGAGATAAATTCTGCTTTACTCAGACGCAGGCTCCATCTTCACATCTCTCCCTTTGTCACCAGCTAACCTGGCTGGCACCGTCCTCTTCTGACTCGTAAGCGCCTGCATTTCTCTCAGGAGAGTTGGTATTAGCAGGCTTGCAAATTGCTGTTCTGCAAGACATTTAAAGGCTTGGTAAAAGCAGACATCAACAAAATAAAAATCTACTCCAGCTGAGTGACTAAAAATAGGGTACAAAAACTGCTCTGCTGTGATAAACCTACATGTATTTATAAAGTCACAGAATTGCATCACAGCCACTGACCTGAAAACTTCAGCAATGACTATTAATATAAGATGGGGCAAAGTAAATTTCAAAACTCAGAGCAGGCATTAAGTTAACACACAGCTCCTGATGGCCCATGGACTGCTCAGTTTTCAGTAGTTCACCTGAAACACAGAGCCAGCACATGATGCAGTCATCAAAATACTGAAGGAGGCTCTGACCAGTCACAACCTCTGGGACTGTGCCCTGCTGCCATGGAAGACTTCTCCACAGGCTCCAGAGGAGGGGGCTCGCTTCATGCCGAAGGAGAACACTTGCCTTCACAAAAGGAACCCAGCAGTGCAAACTTCGGCACACTCTGTGTGTAGTTGCTCACAGTTTCGGACCTGATACTTTCCATGAGGAGCAATACTTTTGGAAAGAACTCAAGGCAACTTGAACACTTCCTTATTCCAGGATCTGACAAATGCTAAAGAGCCCTCTGCCCTCTAATCTCTTTTTTGATGCACTGTAAGAGACTATTCAACAGATGTTTGGAGTGAAGTTAGAGATAAATGAGATTATGGAGACAGTTTTATGCAATAGTCAGGTCAGTTACAGCAATCCCTTTTGTCCCTAGAAATCATCAGGTCAACACCAAAACCCCTTTAGTACTCCTGTCACAGAATCCACAACAGAAGGAAAACTCCCAAATCATCTCCTCAGCATCTAGCTGTGCTCTCAGCTGGAGGGCTGTTAGTTTAAGCAGATTATTTCAGAGAGAAAGTAGCACATGCATGAGCCCTGCACCAACCCTCTGCAGCACAGGACACAACAGCTGCCTTACAGAGCAACACCTCACTTGATCAAGGAGATCTTGCCTCACACTTGCTGCACAGAAGGTAGGTGTTGTACAAAGCCAGCCACTGACACACACACTTTCCCCTGTGGCTCAACACCCACTCCCAAATGACAGCATAGCTGTGTCCTGCTGGGGCACTGAGCCAGGGGAAATCCAGCTTCACCCTCTCCCAGTCAGCAACCCTACCACAAACCCCCGTCACCCACTGCAAAAGCAACTGCTTTATTTCCTTTCATTTCCCATGAGAAAATAGCACAAAGTCCATGTGAATCAGGGCAGATGCACACAGCTGTTATCCAAGTTCCTGCATCTTGATAACCAGCACAGGCATAGAGACCTGGCAGGTGTCACATACCAGGAAATGAAAGGACTTCCATCATATGTTGGCAACAGTGTTATGCAAAATTATTCTATTGCTGTTCCATAAACATCCAGGACAGCTGGGCACGTGTCACCTTAGGCTGCACACAGCTGAGTGAGAGGGTGCCTGTCACCACCAGCACAGACTGGTTGTGCACGGTGACCCATGGGCAGCACTGCACCTCAGGACACTGGGGTTGCTTGTGTACCACATTCTGCAGGGCAGAGACAGCACGCCAAAACCAGCCCTTGTGTCTGCACCCTTGTGAACAGCCAGCTCTGAGTCTCTGACTGTGTTTTATTTAGGTGGCACAAACCTCAGCTGGTTCTGGTGCATGATCTGGTTATGAAAATTCCTCACTGAAAACATTTCACACAGTGCAGTATGATAAGAAAAACATTCCCACAAATACTTCAACACATTCCAGTGTTATGAGGCATCCAGGTGTGGATTTAAACCACTTTTAAAAGTAAAAACTAAATATTTTCAAGCTTTCCCCTGCACAGGCTCCAGGCCAGGTCTGTCAGGCCACCTGTGTGCCCCTGAGCACTGCTGGGACAGACTGAGCAGCACAGACTCGGGGCAGTGCCTGCATCCCTCACCTCCCCAGTTCATTTCAAACCTTCACCAGACTTTCAGAACCAAACCCTTCTTTCTCACTCAAACCCAGAGTTTTTAGCATTACCACCTGACTGCTGATGGGTATGAGGTCTCAGCAAGGCATCCAGAGCAGAGAACAAGTCCGGCAACTAACCCAGCAAATGAAGGTCACTGCTACAGAGTAAAGCTATTGAGGTGTCTGAAGTTCTTTCTTCCCTCCATGACCTGTGTTCCGCCTGCTTTGCAGCTGTCATACTGCTTAAGTAAATCAATAGCCAACAGCTTCATTCGTGTCCAGTAAAGAGCCAGAAAGACTTTTTGTTCTGGGGTTATGCAAAGAGAAAAACTGGAGTCCATAAGCATTATGCTACAATGTAGTCATGTCTGTCCTGCCATCACACTCTGTGAGACAAAATATTGCAACAAACTCTGCCTGAAAATATTCTGCCCTCAGTCATTAGACATTAAAATATGTCCCACATGATCTCTCAGACTTTAAATTAAAAACGAAATAAAATTTTAAAAATTAAATTTAAAAAATTAAAAGAAAGCCTAATAGGAAAAAAATTACCAGGGTACAAT
This sequence comes from Eopsaltria australis, assembly GCA_034509425.1. Lineage (NCBI taxonomy): Eukaryota > Metazoa > Chordata > Aves > Passeriformes > Petroicidae > Eopsaltria > Eopsaltria australis. Next base: position 1,754,489 of record JAVTVJ010000144.1, on the reverse strand, counting down.
GACAAATGCTTTGGTCCAGCCACCACCTAAACTTTAGGGATTTGTGCATGTGGGTTCAGCTCCAAGCTTCATGACATCTAATATCAGCACTCAGTGCCAGTGTCCTGCTCACTTAGCTCTACAGGTTTTAACTAAATCAACATTATCTTTTTCTCCCATTCTGCCATAGTCAGACCTTGCACAATCATGGTGAATTTTCCAACATTTTTAATTATGTGCATTTTTGACTCTTTAAGCAGAGCTGGCTCCAAGCACCTTTGCGGAACTTGCCTTTGCTATGAATGCAAGCAGCTTCTAGAAGCAGAGGTTAAAGGACATGGAAGGAGGAGGTAGACAAGGAGTGCTGCTGACAGCCAGATCCAGAGCTTGTCTACCTGCAGAGCTGAGCTGCTATGGGGCAGGGAGATGGGCTGGAACTGGAGTGTTCACACCTCCCTTATCACAGAGCCTGGCACCAAAACATGGGAAGATGAACAGAATTAGAGGCTGCAGGTACTTCTTGTCTGAAATTGCTCTTGCACCCACTATTCTCTTCAGGGCAACATTTCTCTTCTTACCTTGCTGTTACCTGCCCATTTAAAGCTGGAAAGGAGAGAAATATGCATGCTTACTCCTGCCTGCCCCAAGGGCAAGGAACACAATGCTAACCCATACAGGGCCAGGCTGGGTTATGAACACAGACCCTGATGACTCCTGGGCAAACATTTACCAGCAAGAAACATTACAGAATCACAGAATATGCTGAGTTGAAAGGGCCCCATAAGGACCATTGAGTCCAACTTTCAGTCCTGCACAGGACCATCCATAAAACTGCTGACAGTGTCTGTCATGAGCTGAACCGAGGCTCTGGACATAAAAGCTCTAATGAACATGATTTCCTGAGGATTCAAATTCTGCAGCTACTTACAGACATATGGTTGAGGGCCATTCACTGTATGCATGAGATTGGATCAGTTCAGGTGAAGAGAAATTCCCCCTTACATGTTGTTTATACCCATGTTTGCTCCTGAGCTGCTGCTGAGGGAGGGAGTCAGATGCCACACGTTGTCACCAAGCTCCTCAGGAGCTCTGTGGGGAGAGAGGCATCTGCTGGCAGCCAGCCCTGGCTCTCCTCTCTGGGTCAGGACCAATGGAGCCCCTGTGCCTGCTCAGACTTCTGCCGCCTCCACTGCGCCCTGAAAAGGCCGACCTTGGGTGACCCAGGCCGTGTTTGCCATTTTCCCCCAGCCAGACAGACAAAAGCAATGGAAGATGTAATATGTTTTGCACATTTGCCCAATGCAATTAGCAACAGGCTCTTAGCTGAGGGGCTGCATTGTCACACTCAGCTGGAGCCAGCTAAGCTGATTTGTCCGTGTTCGCAAAACTCCCCTTTCACAGGCCAGTGACTATGGTCAAAGGACAGACTGACGAGGTCCCATGTTGGCCCCAGCTGCCAAAAGGTCCACCCCCTCCACCTGGCCCTACAGGGAGATTGGAAATTTCCCTCTCACAACAACCAGGTCCATGCTGCAGGAGCTTCCAGGATCTCTCATTCTCCTGTTCTGCACTGGAAACCTTCTGCCCCAGCTTGGCGGGCCAAGTGGCTAAAACAGCCGTGCCAGCACTGCGGGCCACTATTTGCAAACTACACAAAGTACAAACACAAGCATAACCATCACTTACTGCTGGCCCAGGGGAAAATGCTTACACTCCAGAGTGCTCACCACAAGGCACAAAAGGAGCATCAGCTCAGCAAACACAGGATGCTCCATACCCAGTCACTGAAAGTTTGCTAAAGGAGATGCTGTATTAACAATAACAACAACAAAAAACCAAAACAACAACAACAGGGAAAAAAAAAAAAAAAAAAAAAAGAAGAAAGAAGGGGAGGAGAGCAGGGGAAAGAAAAGAAAAGAAAAAACTCTCCCCTTCCCGCCAAAAATTATACAGCAGCAGGTCCACAAAGTGTCTGCCAGATGACCCGCTTGTCACACTCATAATTGCTTCCCATCTGGTGTCTGGAGCACACAAAGCCTGGCCGTTTGCCAGCGCAGGACGACGCACAAACTGGCCTACTTCTGGTGACACGGGCCCTCCAGACACCGCTGATCCCGTTTCCGTATGGCTGAGGAGAACGTGGCATTCATTTGTAAATTGCCGGCGGCTGATTTATCCGGCTATTCGCCCCGCTCAGCCCGGCTCACGCTTCCCCTTCGATGCGCAGCCCCAGCCCCGGCCCCGGGGCGAGTCTTCTCGGACACCGGGCTGCCACAAACACTCGCCTGCCAGCGTAAGGAGTGGGCGAGCAAGGACGCTGTCTGCCCGCACGGCACTGTGCTCTGAGATGAGCGCGAACCACCTCATCCCTGCATGTACATGGAAGCACATACTCAGCTGCTCCGAGGTACAAAGCTGATTTCCCTTTCCAAACTGTCTTTCCACCGAACGCGTACGCATAGTTCGTGCTGTTCAGAGAGTTCCTACAAAGCCCTCCGAGATACAAAGTATCACTGCTTATGAATAGTCTTCAATAAGCACTTTTTCCTGAGTTTTCTTTGTCTGCCCTACTGGTATGTCCTCTTGATAATTTTTTAATTGCTTTTTATTTAATGCCTACTGGTATAAGAACTTGACACACCCAGAAAGCTGAGCAAATACTCCTCGACCTATGGGAAAGACCATTTCAAAGCAGACTGCACAACACTCTAAGAGGTGCTCTGAAGCTCTGAAGGTTGTGCAACCACCAAACATCACCTTTACAAGGAGTAACTGTGACCAAGAAACTGGCCAATGGTGGAAGTAAATGGTGGGTAAGCAGAATTCTCCGTCTCCAGAAGAGAAGAGCACCCCCTTCCCCTCAGGCTATGACACAGGACAGTCACATGTCCATCACTGCCATCCAATACACAGCCCATTCCCATCTTGCCTGCACGAAGACCATTAACATCCATTCTCTGTAATCAGGGAGTGTGATGACACAGGAAATCAAGAGGTCAAGTAAATAATCCAGAGGTCTCTAAAAATAAACTCAAATTTTCTGTAAAACATAGTAGCAGGTAGACAGAACTCCCGTTGCAATAGCAACTGCATCACTGGGGTGATACAGCCCAACAATAGGCACTGTGAGAGGGCTCCTTTCAGTTCTGTACCTCACAAAAAACACACACAGCAATGAAGCAGAAGAGAAAATGAAATTCAAAAATAAAACCACACCACCAACACAAGCTGAAACTGAAGAATGACATATTGGACATCTCTTACTCCGGATGAAAACAGAAGCTCCACTACTGAGATTTCTTCATTAAGGTGATATAGTGAGTATGAGCATTTGGATTTTTACTTCATACAAAAATGTAAGACTGTGTATAAACATCCAAAGCTTACCTGTTCTTCCAACACATCATGCTAGCAGAACTACAAGGATCCCATTGTTCCCTTCAGCAGCAGGGCAAGAATCCAACCCACTCGAGGGATAAGCTGGCTGTCTCCAGGGGAAGCCACACAGACCAGTAATGCTGCACTTCAAGAGGGACCAATCTTTTGGCTCTGCTGGCTCAGAAACAGTAATCCACAGCTTCCTCATGAAAGTAAGCATTTAAGCCTGTAAAGCTTCAGATTATCCAACGTCAAGGGAACTTACGAAAAAAAATTAAATGAGGTCTAGCATTAGAAGTCATCAGTGTATTTTCTGCCTAGGTACTGAGCCTTCATTAAAGTATTTGTCACAAAACCAAATGCAAGAATCAACTTCAGTTTCAAAATTTTTGTTGTTGGCATTGTGCGTCTTGGTCACAGGTATGGTGCAACCTTGGTCCATTAATTCAATTGTCAAACCCCTTATTTCACAAAGCTTGACTCACTCACAGCATTGGATCAGTTTTAGTTTGGTGCAAATCTTGTAATTTATTCTCATGTAAAAACTGAGTAACAGCAGAAGGAACTGGGATTATTCTCACCAATCAACTTCTTAAAGACCATTTCTTCCAAGTAAAAGTCAGACCCATAAGAAAAGCTTCTAGAGCTTTCATATAATAAAACTTAGGATTGTAGTTCCTGCCAAACCTGCCTTACTCACTGTCCATCTGCTCTTTGTTTCACTGAGGAAAGAAAAACGAACTTGTTGCATCATTAGACTTTGCTTTCCTATATCTACACTTTGCCCCCATTTCAGACATCAGAAGCCAGCCATGAGACAAACAGAAGTTCTAGTCAGTCCACCTCTTGTCCCAAGTGATGGAAAACTTCACGCTTGCAAACCAACATGAGCAGGTCTGCAGGTTACTCTTACAGTGGTTTGGCTATGACAATCAAAACCTCAGCAAAGCCCCTGTCACAGTCAGAGTTTGCTCATACAGCTTAAAGCTAGATCACACAAATTATCAGGACCTATTTCTGAAGAATTGGCTCATGTTAGTCCCTTTTGTCCTTTTCCTTCAACAGATTACCTTAATTGCCATTTATATTGTCATAAAACTGGGAAAGGAATTGGAAAGTTTGTATTGGATGCCCGTGTTTCTATCAAAATAAGAGCTGAAGTCTAACACTGACTCAGACTACTACATGTTTGTGAGAACTACTTTAAGGGCAAAAAAAAATAAAATCACACTGCACACCTTACACTTGCATTTACCTCCCAAGACTCAGGCACACACACTAAAATACTTCTACCCTACAAATGAAAGGAATGTAACAAAACCTTTACATTATCAGCATTCATTCCTCAAATTGTCTTTTACACATGAAAATTTATGTTACAGCTTTGAGAGACAGATATAAACTGATAATCAGATACAAGCAAGCCTACATGCAGGTTGGATTGAAGCAGGTACTTCCAAGGGACTCCATCCTATGTAACCCACTGATACCCATGCCTGCTGTCTCTGCCCAGTCCAGAAAACACAGGTCTCTTGCAGTTCCAGAGGCACACATAAAGTACACCTTGCTTTAACAAGCACTGAGTGTTACAGTTTTCAAACAAAAGACACTTACAGTAACCTGGTAGATAGATGCTTTATTTCTGACATCAACACGGTCTGTATTGTGAGATTCTCTTACATAAAAGAAAAGTTTGTAGTACAACAAAAACTAAGATAAACAAGGCATTTGTTGCACATTGTGTCAAACCTTAGAACAAAATATGGTGTAATATGTATTTAGGTTTCATGCAAGTTTGGCTGCTGCATGTACAATTTACCTATAAACTGAAAGAAATGCAAATGCACACAACATTCAAAAAGTAATAAGATGCCTGACATATGAAAGATTAAAACCTTCCTGCTAAAGCAACAAAGTAGGAGTTAACTAAACGATCCAACCAATACCAACACAAATTATTACTACTTACCATAAATCTATGCTTAAACTTGGTATAGGTAGCTTTGATGATATCACTTCTACTTCAGTATACCATCCAGATTCTAGATGGCCATTCTGTCTTAATGTCTGATTTAATTTTTTGTGAATTAAATGCTGTCTCCAGCATTACATGTTGCTGTTAAATCCATTCTGGTAATGCACACCTAAATCTAGTACTGCCAAGAATTCAATTTGACTCCTCTAAATTTTGCTAGGTGAAGAATAATCCTGGCATGATGGGCATTTTCTGATCCCTTGCTTATAATAGGATTCCCGCCCCCCTTAAAATTTTGATGTGAATTAAAAACTGCTAAAAATGTTTGTGCCTACTACTATTAGAGCCAATATCAAAAAGCTCGTAAAAACAAGGATTGTGTAAGCTTTGAGATGCTTTAAAAAAGTGTAAGAACCCATTACCTTCCTTGTGCCACTCATCACATGTTAAAATTCTCCATTAATTAATTCTTCTCTACCATCTTTGATATTAAAGTGTTAGGAACACTTTCCACACCCTGCATAGTACTGGTTGATCACATAAAGTTAACTAGAGAACCTGACATCATGTAATTTTACATACAGTGCATATGATGCTCGCTCTTTCCATCTCTCATAGCAGCAAGCCGATTCTGCCACGTTCTGTAGCAGCACACCCGGGAGTGGAGAGGAAGAGTGTTTGAATTATAAATAACTAAAACTACAGTGTACAATTCTATTTACCTGTCAGTATCTGTTGAGAGCACTCCATTATAACTTGCTCGAAATTAACTACATAAAAATCTCTACAACAAAAGCAAACCAAAACATTCCTTCAAAACCAAAAATAAAGACATAAAATAAGTGCAAATACCTAAAATAGGCAACTAAAGCAAGTGTTGTGACCTGTATACCTTTAAATAAGGACAAAGATTTTTCATAAATAAAAGAATGTTCTCTTTGCTCTTCAAACATTTAGTCAGTATATAATGGTCAAAGTTAAGTGCAGATAAAATTGTTTTGAGATCCAAGGTGCCAAGTTTCTTTAAAAAAAAAAAAGAATAAAATATATATATTGAAAATGCATTAGTTTTTAATTCCTATGCAGGACAAAGTACTCCTCAGTCGCATATAAGACCTCACCATTTCTTTCTAAATATATTTAAACAAGGTACAGGAACAGCTGCTGTATAATACAGGAATACCTTGTAATTATGTTGTAGACCAACATGATTTTAGGGCTATAGTGCAATCTTTATGTAGATGTAACATACAGTATAGATTTTTACACTTCACCACTGTAATTCTTCTGCTATGTCATATATTTTAAACTTGTCCTTTTTTCACTTTAGCTGTTTTAACAGGAAACAACATTGGCCTCTAGACAACCTGCATACATATAAATATCTACATTTAAGCTTTGAAATGGAAATAAATTATAAAAACAGACTCCTTTCCAATTTACAAAATTTTCCTTGTTCCTACATACTGTACAATACATTCAACAATCATCTCATTTTGAGATTTATGAAGAAAATACTGATGCTTTACACTAAACTTAATTCACCCCCCTCTGCCTACTTCTAGTACCATTTGCAAATAAATATATTTAACACTGTAGTTAATTTCATTGTTTTGCAGCATACCAAAAAAATTAGTAGTGCAACTTTCTATCCTTCCTTTGTACTCCTTTCCATTGTGTTTCTTTATATACTAGAAAAATGCTACATAAGCAAAAGCACATTCAGTCATGTATGTTGCTCATTTGGAAACCAGTAACAACCTATAAACCTATTCTATATTGAAAATGCTCTAACAGATAAAAAAGCAATGCAAGTCAAAAGAATAAATATGAAAAATAGAAAAAAACTGTCAGTACTGCAATGTATTTTACATTTTGTACAGTACTGCAATGTATTTTACCCTTCTTTATATTTTAGGGGGTACTCTTTTAATATCTAAAAAATTCATTGCAGAACTGTTTGCGGTATCCCTTCGTGAAGAATGCAAGAGCTTCATGTCAGTTCTTTGTCAGTCAAAAGAAGAAAGGAAGCTTTAAGGTAGCTTTAAGGTTTCCCTTGGCAGACTCTCTCAAAGACTTAATTCCCAAGTATCGAACGGGAATTGCCTTCAACATTGTTTCCGTTTCAATGGAAAGATGTGGTTGTCAGCTGCAGTGACCATCACAGTATCAGAGATCTTGAATTGCTGTTGGTAGATGTGTATGTGCTCAGATACCTCCTTGCTTGTTCAGTCATGATAAGCTGGTCTTCTGTTTTTCCATAAACAACTGCCTCCCAGTCACGATTTGGCTGCATAAAATAAAATTCTGTTTAAAAAGTTCTTTTAACAAACTAAAACACTTGAGCAATTCTCATACAATGTTTCAGAGTAATAATAAATTATTAAAGCCTAGCAATAGTATATTTTACTGAGAAGGATCCAGTTCTACAGTACAATACCTAAAATCTGTGACAAAGCTCCCTCTCCACCCCATAATCCAGCTGGGTTATGTTTCAAGTTCTAACACGCAAAATGAAGAACACTCTTCAACAGAGTCTAACCAGTTCAACAATTAATACATAAAAGGGAAGTGAATTAAGTTATCTTCTCTTTGAATAACTTCCTCTTTAAATGTGCTAAGTTCAACAGGCAGAAAAACACATTACTGACAGCTGTCTGGAGACACCAAGTAAGGTAACATGATTTGGGAGCTGAAAAAGAAGATTGTGAAGAACTTTACTGAACCAAGTGGCAGCTGTGGAGGAACGGTCAGATTTTTGGGGAATATATGATAAATGGCAAAGGAATTGGGAATAAAAATGATGAATGGAAGAATAATTAAGCTAACTTGTCCTGATTTTTCCATGAAGCAAAGGCTACACCTTCAAGTGATGTACTGAATCTGGAGCTGATTCGTTTCAGCTCCAAATTGGACCTGACACTGGCTGATTGTAGCATGATGAAGAATGCAAGACCCTCTCCCTCCCACATTGAGCTAGAAATCGATCCAAAGGATCAGTTCCGCATATAGATTCACAAAGAAAATTGGCTGTTTGAGTTTCTCCGTCAATTTAGCAGAATTTGATTCATGGAAGGGACTTGGGGTTAGAGAGACCACAAAACCGAAAGGGAATTTCTCTGGGGAAAGAGAAAAAAGATGGTTCAATGAAAATATTTGTGAGTATACCATGACTAAACTCCCCTTTTAGGCATTCTAAAGACCATACTTCTGGGCCAGACAGATGTATTCACCTTTGCTACAATTTAGGCATTCTAAAGACCATACTTCTGGGCCAGACAGATGTATTCACCTTTGCTACAATTCACAGCAAAAGAAATTTTTCTTTTTTTTTTTTTTTTATTTTAATATCACAGTTAAATGAACTTTGTTATTCCTTCTCATAAGAAAAGATCAGAAAGTAATACTGTCGTCTCTGTAGTTAAAAACATCATTGTTAAAGCAATTAAGTAGAATATGGAAGATCAGGCTCCAGGTGTCCTGTCTATTTTTTTTTTCATTAATACAGAGCTGTAGATATTCTGAGAAGACATAAAACTTTATACATTAACTCCCCCTGGGACAAACTGGAATTGGTACAAAGCCAGGTCAAAGTCTCTTCTTAAAGCTGGTGGTCAGGACATACACAGAGGGAAACTAGGTTCCATGGTTTTACCAGAATGGAAAATATATAGATGTAAAAGAACAGGCCTGTTACAAGAACAATTACCAAACAGAACCTGTGGATGAACTCTACTTAATAAATCCCACTGGGCTTACTATGGTGAGTAAGCACTACACAAATTTGAGAAACTAAAGTCCTAAAGAAGTTTAGTTTGCACCAGGTCAAGTTTTCTAACTCCTAGTCTTGGGCACCCAGACCTGTTTTGTAGGTCTCCCCCTACCCTGTTTTTTCCCCCCACATCTAAATCTTAGTGGAACATCAGTTTTCTTCACAGAAACAAAGTGTGAAACATCAGGGTTGTATTTAAAGAACTTAGCTATGAATAAACACTTTGCGGACAAATGACCAACTTAAAAGAAATAAAGATCATGGAAACACTGACTGAAACTGGATCACTGATTTCAACAATTCCAGACATTACTGCAAGACAGAAACAAAACAACACAAAATTTCTTTGTTAACCCACTAACAGAACTAACAGAATTCTTTGCATCCAGACCTGAAGAGCTTTCTCCATTTTGACATTTTTTGTAGCACATGCATTCAGTTTCTTCTTAATTACTGCATTTGCTTTGTTTGCTGGATTTGTATCCTGTTTTTCTGATGTCAGGTTACATCTGTTGTCCTGTATTTCCAACAATGGTGTCATTAATAAAGATGTGGTATATGCATTTTTTGACTATTGACAAAAAAGAGAGCAGGGAACAGGAATAATAATTAGTAATAAATACAAAAAGACTTCAACCGCTGTGTTCAGAGAAGCCAAAATGTAAATAAAGCAAATACTACCAGAAATACCCTAGGAAAGAATATGGAAAGAAAATGTAATGAACAGCATATGAAGAACTAGCCTGGTCCATACTGGGATCCATAGTCAATACTAAGCACAGAACAACAAGTAGCTGCTAGCATGGTTTGGTATCACTGAGTTTCTTTACTCTAAAGCCACACTATTCTGATGCATTTTGTTAAGAACAAGATTGGTAACTACAGAACAGTTTTAAAGAAAAAAGCTTGTAATTCCCTTCTAGGACAACCCTTGCGAAAGCAAGGACAAGGAGACCAGAATCAAAAAAGTAAGATCACATCAGTTTCAGGGGGAGGAACTGCTTTAAGAACTGAAATAAGCACTGGATGGATCATTCCAGAAGAATTTTAATGTCTATGGAAATAGAAATAAATTAATCCAGCTTCAGTATACAAAAGTTGAAGACAGATATATGTCAATTTAAAAGACTAAAACTTAGATGACTGTAACAGTGGCATAAATACTTGCTTGCTTACAAAAACACCCCATTAAACTGCCTTAAACCACCTTTAAGTGTTTATTCTACCTCTGACCTTATTCCTAAATCATCATCACAGACTCACAATTTCTACTTAAAGATTAGTATATTTTTCATTTTTAAATAAGATACTACCACTATCTCTCTTATTAGGAGTGAATGTTCCTGTTGCACCAGCATTCCACGTGAAAATGAAGGAAAATCAACTTTTCCCCAGTCCCTTGCCTCCATCAGACCACAACACCATGGTGTATATTAACAACCTGGACTCAGCAATACACAATATACTGTGCCATAACAAGACATTACTAAGAGAACACCAGGCATTTTGGTCACGACTGGAACAGCTGCAGCACTGCTGCTCCTCCAAAGTGATGTTCTTGGAGAAGCTGGCAATTCCCACCAGGTACCAGAGCCCTCAGTACCCAGCAGACAATAGCAAGGCTTGGAACAGTCTGAGAGGCACTTCAGAAGGGAATTTAGAAAAACAGCTAGAGAGGAGTATGACCTAAGCACCTTACACAGTCTTTTTAAGGACCTTGGCTCCTACATCCTGAATATAGCCGTAAACCTAATAAAGAATCACACATTTACTCTTAAAGAATTAAACACATTAATGCGCTAACAACTCATTAGAACGAAGTTTTCCTACAAGACCAAAGAATAAGCTATTCAATTACTCAACTGAAAAAACACTGAGCTTCTTTTTAAAGGAAAGAGGGATCAAAATAGCTCCATATCTGATTTTTTCATGTCTTGGTTGTTGAGGCAGAAGTATTCAAATTCCTTTAGGCTGTGGAAGCACACACACTTCATCTTTTACATGCTTGATATTTCTTAAACTATTCCCCTACTACGTGAAGCGGGAAAAACATGCTGCCTAATATGCAATTAGGTATTTTCAGAACACATCTGCCAGACTGTCAAGCATGCACAGCACAGGAGCAAATGTCATCTTCCTGGTATATTACAGAGAGCTTCACCATGCTGCGTATGCAAAAGTTGATGGGCAACCAGCATGGAAACAGCTTTGCTACAAACCTGCAAAGCATTCACATTATTTTACCTACTCTGAAGGACTGAAAAGGAACATGCATGCATGAATTCAAGCCCAATTCTCACCTATTTCCTAAGTACTTAAAACAGTATTTAAAACGGAAGGTATTTTTCACTTTCTAGATGTATGAATCTAGCAGCTTCAATCAAAAAATTTATTTTAGTTGACAGAACAAAAGATACACAGTTCCACAGCAATACTGCTGCCATTGACATGCTTCAGTCAGTTTAGTTTAGTTTATAATTCTTACCTGTACATCTAAACTGTTATCTTCTGTCAAGCGCTGGGCCCCGACCTCTTCTTTTTCCTGTGAATCTAGGACCAGTGATTTTCTGACTTTCTTAGAAAAGTTGTGCTGAAATAAACATTTTGCAGAGAAAAATTGTAAAATGTTATTTAAAAGCAGTTATTCCCCATATGAAATTACTATTGTCATATTACCTCCTGCTTGCAGTTTTTATACAAAGTCTCATCTTCCTCCTTGGGAAATATATCTGTTCCAGTTTCCTCTTTCAAAACTTCCCTAATGTCTTCCTCCGAGAAAGCAAGTGGTTGTGACTAAAGATTAATTAAAATTGAAAAAGAAAATACAGGAAGTCTATTAGCTGCCAATTGTTACAACATTCTACTTACAGCTAATGTTGGCCAGAAAAAGAGATCTTGCAAAACATAGCAAGAAAGGACCTAAGTTACTGCAGTTAAAAACCATAGGGCTACATTTTAAGGCTATGAAGATTTTTTAAGTTGATTTTACTCCACATTATTTCTAGCCAGATAAAACACATACATGCTTGCATGTTTGAGGCACACATATACACAATATCTCAAAAACGCAAGGCAGCATTGAAGAAGACAAACTACTTGTTTGCACTTATTAGCAATGGTTACCCAGTGATAAAAGGGATAAAAATAATGTACATATCCTAAATACCTACATAAACACATATACATGTGTATATACATGCATAAAAACATACTAAAAATCTGTACTAGAAATGTATAACTGTTGTTGTGAAAAGAATTTATACCAATTTTAACACAAATCTTTGAATAAGACATTGATAGTCCTAAGTACAGTACAGAATTTCACAGAAGCCATACAGATGGCTCCTTTGTGTACCAACAGGAGAAGAATTCCCTTAAGCCCTCAAAATTTGATTTTGAACAGGAGGTTAATAGTGGACAGAAACAGGAATGCCAAACCACTCCATTTGCATAGTGAGGGACTGTGAATCTATAGGGTAACACAGATGGTGCCAAGCCCTGTGGCAAAGTCTGAGCTACCTTCTGTGTTTGCAGAAAAGTAGTCAATATATATTGGCTGGAATTTTTTCAGAACTTGAAAAGCATATGTCTACTGAATTCCAAAAGTTATTATGTATTAACATACCTTAGCTAGGCTAGGAAGAGAACAAAAATTGAATTCATTTGCAACAAACTAACAAAAAAGGTAACATTATCCATAGTCAACAAAACAGAAAAAAAAAGTCTGTGACAGCCAAAAGAATCTGAGGATCATGAACTTCTATACTAAAATATTGGGATTTAGGATGAAGAGAACTGCAAATATCACTCTGTGGTAAAGACCTAGTTTCAGTCCTAGTGCTGTACAAGAACCAAAACCAAAGAACAACTCAGCTCTTATATAGTCCAGAGGATTCAAAGATAATGCAGTTTTTCAAGTGAAATGTGAAAGTTGTTTAAAATAGTGAGGTCAGTCATACTCATCTACAGCAGCTTGCTCTTACCAGATTACCCAGCTGGAGAACCCACACCCATTCATTCTCTGACTTCCAATTTTTCTTTTGAAAAAACAAAATCCTAAAGTATTAAAATTAAAATCTCAGGCAATTATGTAACCACCTTGTAAGAGATCCAGTGGTAGCAAGGCTAGGCAAATTTAAAACAACTCGCAAACATGGAACTGATGCATTTAAATTACTGTGGATTAAATGATGACAAGTACCAAATCACTATTCAAGGAGACAATGCCTCCATACTCCACTGAAGAATACAAGCCTAACAACCAAATATGAAGCAGTTTTGATTCACATTCTAGTTGTTCTCTAGGATAAGTAAATGCTTTCTAAGATCACACCGAGGCTTACAATACCTCAAAACCAAGAGGGCATTTAGACTTCAACAAAGAAGAACAGAAATGGTATCATCACATACCATAAGTCTGAGGGGACCATACTTTTTTTCCTGAGCAGCCAAAGCATTTTTAAAAGGAGTTGGTGTCCTTGGTGTTGAACCCAAAAGAGATCTTCTCATGGTGGGAGTTCTAAAACTATTCAAGCATAGAAAAGTGTTCATATGTGCATTTTAATATTTTATCATTAGCAATGTAATAAATCTAAGAAACATTTTAAAATACCTTCATTTACAAACAAACATCACCACCACGAATCTAAAAATACCAAGATCACCACAGCATTACCCCATGTGTACTAAAGTTTAATTTAATAATACCATCAGATGTTTAATGTAATAAACCTACCCCACATTTTCCTTTTGATCTTGTGGTGTCATTTCCTTGTGTAGAGGAGTCGTAATAAGAACTTTCTGCCCACAGATTGGAGTTGATGTAAATGCAGGATTTTCAAAGTTAAATTGGTCATTTCCAGAGCAAGTGTTGAAAAACTAAGCACAACATAGGCAAAAAAAAAATAGGCAACCTTACAGGACAGTTTCACCATTGTGCTGAACAGCAAAAACCCCCAAATGATATACATATATCTGAAAGACTTTTACTGACAAATCCCAGAACTCTATTCTTGAATTACACTTAGTACTGAAAGCTTAATTTTCTTCTTAAAATTCCTACTACTTAATTAGGTCACAGAGACAAAAGGTCTCTATCAACAATTATTTGCATGAGAAAGCGTGAGCTGAGACGCAGGTTTTCACCACTGCTTTCGCCCTCACTATCAGTCTCCAAAATAGAGACTGTTCAACGATATATTTTTAAGACATCTACCCTTATGCAGATGCTTTAAGAAGTTTTTTGACAAACTGATTTAGGCTACAATGTACTACTAGGGAAGAAACCAGTTACAATTTATAACCCACCCACCGCAGTCTTCATGTTTAGCCATATTTAAAAACACACTCACCTGTGATGGAGAAAATGGTAGTGTTTTCACTGGCGTCCGCTTTAGTGCAACATTGACGGTGTCATTACACAGGCCATCGTTCAGATCAGCAACCGGGGACTGCCCAACACGCAATCTCTTCTTCTTTCTCAGGATGGCAGGTGGATTGCTGAACTTAGTTAAGTTTGAGGTTGTTGAAAAAACTGTGTCCTCGTCCCCACTGATGCTGCTGTGGTTTTTGCCATCCAGCATAACACCAACGTTATACTGGCAGTCGGCAGCCCCTTCACTGTGCTGAAGCCGCATTAGTTTCACTGGAGCTGGCTTGACTGGGGACACAACAGCCTCGGAAAGCTCAAAACAGGTATCGCTCCACGCTACCGGATCCTGTCAGGCAAGATGCAAAACACAAGCAGGCTTATCCAAGATCACTTCACAATGTCCAAGCCAATCTATCAGCCCTCTACCTCCACTAGCCATATACTGAATTATTCTCCCCGTGTCTGTAATACAATCATAAAACACTGAATATTTTAAAACACAGTTCTTTAAAAACAGGCAATAAATCACTTGATAAGGCAGAAATTATAGACAAATACAAAATAAGGTCATTTTAAGAGTATTTTACACATATTGTGTAAGCTGAAATTCCTATTCGCTCTTTTTAACAAGGAATACAAACTTACAATTTCCATAAGATCTAGTGTCTCTGCAAATTCTGGAATGGTTTGTAGAGGTGTTAACATTCTATTTGCTTCTACTCCCAAATACTTTGGTGGTGAATTCTGCTGAACAGGTGTGATGCGGGTCTCATCCATGCTGTAGAAATCACTTGTTTGTTCCTCAAGGCTAGTTAGTGTATTAGGCATACAATCCTCCATTATAAAATTTCCAGACCAACAAGACAAGCTTCCAGCTTGCTAAAAAGTTGTGAAGAAACACATTAATCTTATTCAACTTAGAGGATGAAAAGAGTCAATTATGTGACTGCGGGGTGAGGGAAAAAAAAGTAACATGTGGAAAGACTAAGCATAACTATTAATTTTGGCATTTTCAAATACTAATTAGCTGTTTCAATTAATGCAGTTAGTCTTCTCTTTACATTAACATGCTCAACATTCTCAAATTGCCTAAGATTTTTATCTTACCTCACATTCATATCTTATACACACTCACAACTTAGGTAATTATGGGCTGTATTGGAAGCCATCTCTGATGCAAGTTTCCTGTGTACCTGAACACCAGTATGTTATGAAATCATCTTACATTTTAAGATTAGAAAATCTTTCTAGACTGTGAAATACTACTTGTTTGATCTGGGTTTTTTTTAATGGAGATTTTGCATTAATAGTTTAGTAAACTTCTAAAAGGTTATCTCATTCCAGTTGACTGATTAGTACCCAAGAAACAAATTTTATTTTCACTGGAAATCTAGAGGCAAACCAGATTCTACTAGATAAGTAGAACACTGCACTGTTTCAAAAGAATGCCAGGAATAACTCCACCACACAAAAACTGAAGTTCACCTGTAATCTAAACTAGTGATCAATATGGTTGGGTTAGTTAGGTGTCTGATATGCACAGCCCTCTGAGAAAATCAATGACTGTCATCTGTAAGTCACCCTAATTCTACAGAATTAGGGAAATTCCACTGAATTCACACACAAACTGTGTAGAGTGCATATTTATTTACTGTTTGTTATGTCCAAATGTGGATATTAAATATTGCAAGCACTCACACTGAAGTTTGAGGAAAACATAATCTACAGGATATTTCAAAATCAAATGGGACAAAACCTATGTGTTTTTCACCTTTCTCTACTGAATAGATGATCAACCTTGCTGATCTATAAAAGTGAATGGCAATGATATCAAATGTGTTACCTCTTGAAGAGGATTAAAATACTGGGTGTCTTAGGAACTGCCAAATTGCTGGTCATATTTCTGCTGCCTTCACAGTTTAGAAAACTGCACTAAAAATAAGTTGTCTCAGTTCTAACATATATATTTTTGTTTTACAATGCAACAGCCATAGGTTTGATTTTAGAGGGTCAGGTGAAAAAAACACCACACTAAACCACACAACCATTACTGAATTTCTGAGGATTAACCTCAGTAACGCATACTCAAGTATTTATAGAAATTTACAGTCCTTACAGAAGACATTTGCTTTCTTCTGATTTCATTCTCTGCTGACATAAGTAGCAATTCAAGTTCCTTTATTTTCTTTTCTTTATCAGGATCATCATCAATAAATGGCTGCTGAAAAATTTAAGAAAGAAGCCATTACTATTTTTCACTTCCACCACCCCTTCACGGTAAAGATTCTATGCTATAACAGAGCTGCATTATTATCAGGAATCCACACATAGAAGGAACAGAACTGTTCAGGTTATATCATCTTTTGTAGTACAGAAGTCACTCACAAGTGAAACAACTCAAACTACCACGAGATGGATCTGATGATAAGTGGTAAGGTGGTATTTTACCTGGATTCTAATATGGCCTGTAAGTTACCAGTGTGCTAAAACATTTTCAAAACTAAATGTTTCTCAGTGAGAAAGAAATAAAACCTACTGAGAACAAAAAAGCACAGCCAGAAGTGTAAGTCACAGTACGCTGAGTTTTTTAGATAGGGTTATATTTACCACATGTATGTAAATAGTAAAGTCGTGTCTTTAAATCTCTCATAAGGTAGATGATACTAATATAGGTCACAATTTAGCCTCAAGATTTAACAAGCAGACTAAGTTTTAAGCCAAATTTCTGTCAGAAATAAGCACAAACATCGTGTTTCTGGGATATATAAAGAGAACTTCATTTTTCCTACCTAAAACTACCAACTACACTAGCAGACTTACTTACAGAGGAATCTACATAAATTTAGGTGAATGATAAAGACTAACAGACATTTTGAAGATACACATCTATTCATTTTATTGTATAATATGCAGTAAATTCTCTTTAATTTACGAAGGTTTTAATAATTTACCTGAACTATGTTGGAAGAAGATGGAGCATGTTCTAGACAGCTGCCTTCTGGTGAGGCATACTGATATGCTGGAATCTAAAAAGACATAAAACATTTTACAAACCTTCAACAACAGGAGGCTATAAAATTACATCTAGTTTATTATACATGTATGGTATAATAAACATTATACAATAATATTTAACTATTTATGGTCTACAAATCCTAAGTTGCCATAAAATCACAAAAATACACAACAGATCTTCAGTCTTTCAGATTTGTTTCTGGTTTCCAACCAAATCAATTATTTGAAACTGGCAAATATTTATTATTATTCTAAACTTTGAACTTACATGCGTCTGAACAGGGACATAAAATTGATTCTGAGTGTGCAAGTGCTCCATAGTCAGACAAGGTTGGGGCTGAAGTTCAGCAGAACTCGCGCTTTCGGACTTTATAACACTTTGCAAATATCCTTCCTGTTCCACCTTTCTTCTCATTGTTGAATTCCAGTGATTTTTAATTGAATTGTCAGTCCTAAAATCAAAGTATAAAACAGTGACTGGTTTCCATATCTCAAAATTTAATATATGACACAATTTACAGGGTTTGTAGAGCAGGTTAATCTGAAGCCAGAAATTCAGAAAGCTCCAGCAGCTTAGACTGAAAGTTCTATTAACAGTGGGGTTTTGGCATAATGACTAGAAAGCTACTCTTTTTGAAACTTCCACTAAACTTCAAGTGTGCCAGAAATTAAAAGCAGAAAAAGAGAAAGCCTTAGTTCTGACTGTAATCATGAGGGGGAATCTTTTTTCTTAGATACTTGGAAAAACATAGTGAACACATAGTTATTTACCCCTCTGCTATAAATTAGCAGGACATGTAGCTAAGACAATCACCCCACTGTCCCACAACATAATAAAGGCACCCTGGCTAGTGTTTGCCACAGGAAGACCTCTCCTCTAAAATTGTCAGCCTGCAGCCCCCACTCTGCATTTTATGTGCAGCTTTGTGGAAGAACATTCTACTACCTCTTCATATCCTTGATTGTGGCTAGGATAAAACAGGCATGGTATTTTGACAGCCAGGCTGAAATCACTTTTAACACTAAACAAACATTAAGGCAAGAGTAGACTATAACTGTATTACTGTCTAAAATGCTAGCATTATTATTCCTAGTCTTAGGTAGAAGTACACAGAAACTATAATTGGTTAAAGCCCCATTCTTCATTTAAGGTTGACTCCAAGAAGTATTGTCCTTTTTCATCCCACTAGTGTTGGACTCTACAAATCTTCTAGGCCTATGATCTTTAGCAGTCTTTAGCTAAGAGTCTCAGATTTATTGATAACAAGCTAGTAAATAGGAGTTCTTCTATCAAACTCATCTTCCCTCTCTGACAATTTATTTAGATGTAACCCATTCTCTTCTCATTCCTCCAAAGGATTTACTGTGAGCCACGGATCGTGCACTTAATCAAAACACAAAATTTTTAAACACACATTTCTCATTATGCCAAGATAACAAATGCTGACATTCCTTAGGCACAGCTAAACAGTCACCTCTTGAATACACAAACTGAATTCAGAAAGGGGGAGAACAGCTTAACACTGAATTTCAATTAACAGTACAAGGTAAAAGGATTATTTCATTGAACTCTTCACACGCTAAAATTTTATTTTCCACAACCATAGAAATTGGCAGTCAAACTTGAAAGAAATACAAGGTGAACAATGCATATAATTCATTCTTAACTTAGAGACTTCATGATAACCAACTAACTTTGCAATGCATGACTCCTAAGCCTGGACTTTCAAAGGTTACTAAGATTTTCTTATACAAATGTCCAGTTCAACAAGTACTACACAAAAAAAAAAAAAAAAAACTTAAACCAGGAATGTCACCCTCAAATGCATATTAGTGAAGGCACTTTGAAGTCAGGTTGGATATCAAATCATTTTTCTACTACTACTTGCAGTTAATTCAGTTCAGCTCTATTATAGAGAGTTTTTAACTGATTGGGAAGAATTTGAAGATAACTCCAAAGCGCCAGAGCTCTTTTTATTTATGGGTTTTACATCTTTTTAAGAATACGTATCAAATGCAAAAGAGCTTTAGCATTTATCAAGATAAATATGTTTTGATGTAAGTTTCAACAGATGCTCTCTGACTAACAAGTTATGATTCGAAAGGGTACTGAGATGACCACTTTTCATATTCCAACATTTAACACAAAGAGAGTTGAAAAGCACCTTCCAGGAAGAAGTTTTGCTATTTCAGCCCATCGGTTTCCCAAACGCTTGTGAGCTTCGTAGATTATTCTGTCCTCTTCTTCTGTCCACGAAGACTTTTTTACCTCAGGATTAAGATGGTTATGCCATCTTTCTCTGCACTGCTTGCCTATTCTTCCTTTCAGGTGTTTTGCAATTAGAGACCAGCGCTTTGGACCATATTTCTGAACTAATTCAATAACCTGGAATACAGATGAAAACACATTATAATTTCAAGACCTAATTTACCTAATCAAAGGCTGAGAACACTGATAAACTCACCTTTTAGAATAGCATTATTATAGTCAACTGATACTGGGCTTAAGGAGGCAGTGACTTCGGAGTTTAAATACGATTTTTTCAAGAAATCAAAAAATTACTGACTCCAGATTCTCTGTGTTTAGAATATAAGTCTATACTGATGAAAAAATTAATTTGGAAGTTTCCTTTCTGTCACCCCCTGCATAAATTGACATTAGGAAAGGCCAAATAAAGTAGTGAAGATGTTTCATTTGACCACTTTCAACAACATACATACGAGGAAAAATCCGCATCTCTACAACTAGAAATGGAACAGAGGTTGGGAGTTCTTAAAAAGTAGAAGATTTTTCTTAAAAGACTAATGAGAACTGTAAAAAAATAGACTAGGAATATCATATTCATAAATTAACAAACAGTTTAAAACATCTTAGAACAGTTGTAAACAGTAGGAACAAGAATCCAATTTGAAATACCATGGGAAAGCTGTATTTGCACCTCCCTACCAGATAGTCCAGGTCTTGCAGGCAAAAGACTACAGTACAGATTAACAACAGTGAGGTGAAAAAGGAGCCTAAAACACTGATATCTTCTTTACACAAACAGTCTCACAGGATATTCTGAGCTGAAAAGAAACCAGAAGGATCATCGAGTCCAATGGCCCATAATGAGATCACTCTCACACCTTGGCATTATTAGCACTATGTTCTAACCAACTGAACGATCTCAGGGTTGTAACAGTAGGTTATGAAACAATTTCCCTTATTCCCAATCCCTCCAAGTCTGGTGGGTTTGAGGAACAAAAGATGTAAATGAGACCTTTGATCTTTAGTGCTACAAAGAGATCCCCCCTACTTGGTAAGCTAGAGTAATTCAGACAGCAATCTCACTAATGGGAAATTAAATGCTTGAGCAGACCTGACATTCCACCTACTTAAGAGAGAACTTTTTTCTTCTCATATATCATAATGTAATAAAAGTATCCATGTCACAAGATGCATCAGGTATCAACAATATGGAATGAAACTTAAGAAAAAGAACACATTCTTAGCAGTCATATGCCAATTTTATTAAAGAGCAGAGTATCAAATAGTTTTTGTTACCCTCTGATCTTCTTCTTTAGTCCAGGGACCTTTAATCAATTCTGGGTTTAGTACCTTCTGCCATCGATGCTGGCACTGAAAATCTGAACGATTCTGAAACAGTTTTAGAAGACCAGGGTAGCTGTTAAACTCTTGAATACATAAAGCTGTAAATACATTATAGCATGAATTATCGGCTTATTTCAAATGAGAATACTTACTTAGAACTTCATTCTCAGTACAATAGTTAAATTCTCCCTTATTACTTCTTATTCCATTTGCTTATAAAAAACTCTTCTCCGGAAAAAAAATCCTTGCGTGAAGCTCTAATCTAATTACTTCAATGTACTAACTTGATAATCAAATTCAAAACTTACCGTTCTTTAAAGAAAAATTTGTATTTATTTTTGTCCTCATTACTCCACACTTTCTCTGAACTTTGTGGTTGATGTATTTTTGACATTATCTATAACTTAAGTAACGGAAGAAATTTTTTAACTAAATACTTTTTCTTTCAAATTAAAGAATACACTTTTTGCTTAATCCCAAACGAATGTATTCTCAGCTCTTTACTAGAGTGTTAAGGAAAACAGATTTATATCAAATTTAGTTAACACATACTAATTAAACAACATTGCTTTTGCTGGTCCGGACAGATGGTGCTTTTCTGTAGCTTCACTAAGGATCTTTTGAAATATTGTTCCCAGTTATGAAAGAGGAGTATCCTTGACTTAGCCTCCTAAAAACTGTCGATATGAAAGGGTTGGTCCAATGCTTAGAAATTTGCAGGTAAGAGCCTGCCCCCGGACAGCATAGTTTTTAAACACTGGGACATGATCAGTTACTTGCTTCAGTGCAAGCGGTTGGATAGCAAGTACCAATTGCAAGGTTTTGCTGGTTTTGTCTGCCAAGTAAAGGTGTTACCATGCTAAGATGAAGTTAATGAAGTAGCAGTCTGCAAGACCAGAAAAAACACCCAGAACACTAACACCTGAAACTACACTGTTCACAGTACCTTCAAGCTAATCACAAGGAGTAAGTGTATGATTAAAAGCACACTACAGTTTTTTACAAAACATCATCATTTCCTGTTGAAGACAAGCTGTAAAAGACTCAGTATAGAATAGCTGTTACCATTTTGATGAAAGGAAAACATTTTAAATTGTGGCCTTTTAGTGCTTTTATCTTCCAGACATTTCTGAAATCATAATATGGAGAGAAGAACAAAACAAATGATGGAATGAAACAACATAATTGTTTCAGTCTGCCTTAGCCACAAAAAAACTGAAAGCAATTACAAGCTGCACTCCCTATCTTGAGAGTGACTTTGAAGCCATCTTCACTTTTCCGGGTCAGAATGGAGGGAAGGTTTACCTGTGCCCACTCCAGCAAAGAAATGAGGGTTTGAAAACACAGCAGTTTGAGGGCCTTTACAATTCAAGACACCCTTGGTTTTCCTAGCAAAAGGCCATCAAAACCAAGGTAAGTGCAAATCATGCCAGCCTCTATTATGTGGCTGTTGCAATAGGTCGCCTAAAGAGGCTGTGCAGGCTTCATCTACGGAGATAATCACACCCAAACAAACACTGGTCTGGGCAGCCTGCTCCAGCTGACCTTGCTTGAGCAGGTCTGTGAACCACATCACCTGCAGAAGTTCCTTCCAACATCAATGATTCTGAAGTAGGCAACTTGATCAAGTACATTTCCTATGATAACTGGGGCATGTTTTCTCAACCTCACTTGGGCCCAACTGAACAACAGGTTTTTTTGTCTCCAGAAGCATCTGTTTTCAGCCGGAGAACTTTTGACTAAACTGTTATATCTATTAAATGCAACTCCGTACTAAACCTGCATATCAGTATCAGCAAATGTATTTCCAAACAGCTTAATATAAAAGTTTTTTGATTCTCCTCTGCCATTCACTCATTTCACTGATTTTTATAAGGGAATAATGTACATGTAAGGAATTTGGATTTGTTTATCCATTACTTAAATTTAGAAGCTTTGAGTTTATTCCCTGTTATTTATATTTTGCCATTTGGAGGAAAAAAAATCAAAAGCTTCACAGTTGGACAAAAATATGAGAACAATGCAAAGTTATGGTTATTCAGTATTTAGAATTCAAGTCTTTTTTCACCTTACAATGGAATTTCATACAACCACATCATCCCACACAATATTGTAAGAACCTCAAAGGTAGAAGGAGGTGTAATTTTTTGGTTTCTAGTATTTCAATATTCTATGCCACTTCTAGGAAGTGATTTCAGCCTTAGATTCTACTATGTTTTTACAGCACGCATTTTATAACATTTGTTCAGAAGAGAAACAAACTATCAATTCTAGTTGTAGGTACTTTCTAAGATTACCTCAGGGTAGCAGTCATCATTGTAAAAAAATCAAAACCAAACAAACAAAAAAACTCCAACAAACACACACAAATAAATAAATAAAACACACATGGCCCCCTGCCTGTGGTGTTCAAGGAATTCAACTTGCACCTTTCAAGCAATCTTTCAGATGCAACCCACTCTTCTAACTGCTTCTGAAGCAACCTGTGAACTGTGGATATAGCCACCACGAGTGATAGAATCAGTATAATACGGGAATATATTCCACAATGAAAACAAACAGCAAGTGTGAACAGAAGACATTTTTGATCATTTCAGACTATTACTGAAGACTGAGCCAATAAGGTTCTTCATGGTCTGAGCTAGATCTCAAGTCTATTTTAGAAGCATCCTCTAAAACAGTTTTTATTGTTACGTGCTTACGATTCTATTTCACCTCATTTCCAAACTAGACATATGACTAAATAAATATTATGAGAACTTAACTGAAACAGAGATTCAACTTACTTGTAGATGACTAGCAATGAAAGCCCAATCATCTGTACCATTTTGTTCCACCAGCTTCTTTAGTCTTTCATCCTGTTAAGACATAACCTCAGCCAATAATTTTACATGCTACCCCAGTACAATACTAAATAATAACATATTTAATGAGCTAAGAAAATCAGGTAGGGATCAGACTAAAACAAAAAAATAGTATTACCTCTTCACGGGTCCATTTCACCTTGCTACATATCTTCTTCAAACCTTTTTGCTGTGGTACTTCATAGTCATGATCCATATATTGAAAGTCATCGTCTTCCTCACTGCAAAGTACAACAGAAGAGTGAAGAAATACCTCTGAATAACCTTTTCTTCTAATTATTTGTACATTTTTTTTCAATCTGTAAATTTTCAACAACATACATATGAGGAAAAACTTCTACAACTAGAAATGGAATGGAGGTTGGGAGTTCTTCAAAACCCATATGTTCTAAAATGTCATATGGGATTTGCATGATCACAAGGTCTGCCTCCAGCAGTTCACCATATCAAAGTACAGAATTAATTTTAATTCCAAGACCACACACTGGACAGATAACTCATTCCAAGTCAAAACCTAATGTAAAAACTACTTTTTAAGATTCATGTATTTGTAACACATTTTTTCAACTTTATTTTACATGAATGAACTTATAGAGTGGTTTGTTAGGCTGCAAAATACATTCATGATCCACCTCCACATGTGAAACAACAAACACAACAGGATCGTCAAATAAGTAAACGTCAGCTTGAGATTTTAAGTGGGCTCCTGACTTGACTTAAAGCTTTGCCTCGGTGTTAGAGGAATTAGGTACAAATCTTTGAGGACAGATCCGTTCCAGAAGAAATAACTTGGGCATCAGCGCTGAGCCTCAAAGTGCAGACCCAGAGGGGCAGGCAGCCAGGTACCTCTGCGACTCCACGTAGAGCATGCTCCATCTACTGGAGAAATGCTGAACTCCACAGTCTGGATAAACAAAGCCTCCCAAACGGGCGGCACAGGGAAACGTTTCATGGAATCATCGCTTAAACTTCTCTGTCAGTGACTCATGTTAGCATAAATCCAAACATATGTGGAAACCTAGGTCTAACAACAAGAGCAGCAGTGCCCCTGCATTAATTATACCAAAGGCACAAAGAAGGGACTCCCATCCAAATACACCGCTTAAATTAAAAGCAGTTTCACAGTGCAATTTTTTCTCCATTTTATTATTGGTACAAAGCACGAAAAAAACATCATAAATTCAGGTTCAAAACAAAACTTATTAGGTCTGCTTATCTTTGACAATTACTTCCCCAGTAATGAAATTAACCTGTGTTGGTGTCCTAAGAACAGATTCGATGGGAGATCTCTCCATTATTTTCCAGAACACACAACGATCAGTACAGCATGCTTATTAACCACTTACACATTATTTGTTATTTCCCTTTAAGTCTGTTCCTGTTAGCCACAGAGAAAATACTTTATTCAAAAGCATTCCTCAGTATAGTAAGTGCCCAACTCTTGCAGACTTGCTTCTAGATCCTACACCACATCTGCATTTGCCCTTCTTAGCTTCATGTTGCAGCAGTAGAACATAAACATATCAAAACTTTGCCGAATTGCTGAAAAACAAGGCAGCAAATTTGTGGAAGGGTCAAGTTCTTCACCGTACTTTCAAAAAAAAAATGAGCTGCAAACACAATGACTTTAAGAGGTTTGCATTAAGTGGCTTAAGACTTACAAAAAGAGAACTTAAACTCACAAGTGACAGTTTTTTCTGCCTCTCTAACGACTCCTCTTTTTTCTTTTGTCCACAGGTATTTGACAAACTTCAGGGATCTATCTGAGGTTTGTAATACCAAAATACACTTCTCATAATACCATTTCATATCAAGCAAGCCATACAGTTCACTTACAACTAAAATCTGGCCTTCTTGTCAACACAACCTTCTTAGCCACTGCACAGCAAACTAGTTCATGAGCAGTCTCCAGTTATGTGAAAAGTCACGGGAACTCCAAAGCAGAGAAGGGCTCCATGTGCACGGCAGAGAGGCTGATGAGAGCGCCAGTGGCAGACAATGTGGGAGCCCTGCGCTGGGAATCCTCTAGTCGCAGGCGCGTCCCACAGCCACAGCAGCACAGCCCACGGTGCCTCCAAGCAGGCACCAACCTCTCCTGCACCCCGATTCCACCTGAACAACCACCTAGTCCCAAGCCTTGCTTAGACCAGTGCTACAACATAAATGAATGAACACATGAATGGCTGGTACTACTACTTTAAGTTTTCAATGAAAAAGACAAGAATTTTAAACACGTGGGGTTGTTAGAGCTCATTTGACAATTCTTTTGCAGTTAAGAAACTGCGCTAAAATACTGCACCAAAGTGGAAGGCAGCCACCAAGTTTCATCAAATAAGATATCTGGGACAATGAAATACATATTTTGCGAGATCTGTGCTAGCTGTCCTTGCAATTCTGAGTTGAGAACCATTAAAGGAAAAAAAAAAATCAAGCTTGCAAATTCAACAATCAACACCAGTTTAACATTAAATGAACATAAGGTTAAACTTAACACCATTTGGTGCAAAACAATTACACTTTCTCCTTACTCCACACTTAGATTAAAAGTCTTGAAGTCACTTTCACGTAAACTCATAGCTTCAATGATTTGGTTTTGGAGATATCATCATCAGACACTGACACAGCATCCGCCTTGGGCTACCAATCTCTAACCAAACCTTCCTCTGCTATCCACAACCCGTTGTATTTTCAATCATGAAATCAAAACACTCCTCAGCCATAGCAGATAATACAAGCTAAAGCTTGAGACAAATGAAACTACTGCGTGTAATACCACAGGTGAAAGTCCCTTAAACTACAAAATGCCGATTAGGAGTGCCAAGAAACACAGTCGCCGAGCTATTCTTGGAGACAGCCAAGCACAGACAGCTTTAGCAGTCAGCCTCTGCAAGCAAAGCCCTTTGTGGCTTACACAACTATAACACCAAAGCATTGCTTTCTTGTTTTAGCTGCAGTTTTGCAGAAAAATATTATTTTATAAATTTTTTCCACATCAGAGGAAAACACAGAACCACCTTTAATATGTGCAACTTTGAAACCATCCCCAATTCCATGAAAAGTATGCATTCACAACAAACCCCAGATGCCACAGATAACTCCCCAGTATCCTTTCCTTTCTCAATCCTAATCCTTCTCTTACATCTCTTTATAACTTTCCAGAAACTTATTTAAGACAAGAATAACCATAGCGACAAAACAGTTCTCCAAGACCCACCTTCTGAATACAAAGCAAAGACACACCCATTTTCATATCAATATAACAAAAGATGTATGAAAGCCATCTAGGGCAGCTGCTGGAGCTCTTGTGCAAAACGCAATCTCTCAGGAATATTTCAGGCTAGACTGTGACATCTTCAGTCAAAGAATATGTCAGATGAGAAAAGTAGGTACATTAAAGATAGCAAAAGAATCAACAGGCCCAAACCTTACATCAAGCCTGTGCCAAAGCCACTTGGGAGGTGAACAGGAAAAGTGTTACTCCACCAGAAGGAAAACAACCAGCACGGAAAGCTACTGCGGAGACAACGCAGTTGTTACTGACAAGCTCAGCTGCCCAGGTAAGCTACAACAAAGACGACCTGAGCGAAAGCACAGAAGCGAGAGCAGCTGCCAGGGGAAAGGCGGGATTTGTACCCGAGAGGTGGTGCTCAGAAATCCGAGAGAAGAGATACCTGCGAGGGTGCCGGAGGGGGGAGAGAGGTGGGCAGTGACAGCCGAGGCCGGGGCGGTAGAAGGAGGCCGAGAGCAGCGGTGAGGGGCGGGGCGGCACCTGGCTGGGATCCCGGGGCGAGGGGGGAGCACCTGGCCGGGATCCCGGAGCGCGGGGGGGCACCTGGGCTCGGGGCGGCGGCGTGGAAGGCAGCACTGCCTGGGAGGGGATGGGGGGCAGAAAGCGCAGAGCGCCCCGGTCCCGCACTCACCTGCGCCGTCTCTCCGCCATCCTCGGCGCGCACCATAGGGGGGGCCGTCACGGCAGCGGGGCGCAGCACGGACCCCCCGAGCCGCCCGGGCTCCCTCTCTCACAGCAGGGCAGGGACGTAGCGGGGCACCGGCGGCTCAGAAAGGCTCCAGCCGGGCAGGGATCCTCCCAGGGCCCGCTGCTCCCCGCGGTGCCCGCAGCGCCCCGGCGGCCGCCCTCAGCCCCGGCCCGGCCCCGGCGCGTCAGGCATGGCTCGGCCTGGCCGCTGCCCGCAAGGACGGGGCGCGCAGCGGCCCCTTGCTCGCTCCGACTGCGCCTCGCTCTCCGATGCTGTCAGAGCTGCCGCGAGCTCCGGCGGCGCCCGCCGCCCTCCTTCCCTCCGTGCCCGGGCCGCTCTGCTCCGCCGCCCTGCCCTGTGCCCGCCCGGCCCCCGCCGCGCACCGGCCGCCGCCACCGCCGCTCGGGCTCAGCCGCCGGCGCTCGCGGCGCGCTCGGCCGGTGCCGCCCGAATCTCGCGCGCAGCCTCCCCCCCGCGAGCCGCCGTTTGAATCTGCGCAGGCGGACTGACGCCCCATTGGCCGCCGCCGGCCGCACGCGGCTCCGCGCGCCGGGCGGGAGGGGGCGGGGCCTCGCGCCGGCGGGCGGGCGGAGTGACGGGGCCGGGGCGGGGGGAGCGGGGCGGCCCCGCAACGCCCCGCCACGAGCGCCCGCGAGCTGGGCCCGCGCCCGCGGCAACGGCGGCGGCTCCCGACGGCAAAAGAGTGAGAACGTAACGGCGGGACCTCCCCCGCGCGGCAAAACCGAGCGCCTCCTTCGAGCCGGAATCGAACCAGCGACCTAAGGATTCCCGCAGGCCGCGCCTCTACAGTCCTCCGCTCTACCAGCTGAGCTATCGAAGGGAGCTGCGCGCTCCTACCGCTCCATGGTATAAAGCTATTTTTCCGGGCGCCACTGTAGCTGTGTGTCGTAGCCAGAGCTGGAATTCCCTCTCCTGGAGCCGCTGGAACACAGAGGCGCGCCCGAGACAGAGACACGGAACTGCGAGCGGCCCAAACGTCCCGCGGCGGCTCCCGCACCCCCGGCCCTGCTGCCGGCGGGTCGGTCAGCGCAGGGGGCGCGGCGCTCTCGGCCTCTCACGCTCCCGCGCCGAGGGCGAGCTATCCCGGGTACGAGGGCAGCGCTCCCCGCTTCCCTCCCTTGCCGAAAAATCCATGCCCTGAGGTTGCTCGCGTGAGTGAGGAGCGGGAAGCGCGGGTCTCATCCATCAGCCAGCCAGCGCTCTCACAGGGCGCCTGCTCCAGCCACGGCGCGGGTCGGTTGGGAAGAAGCCGCACCCAAAGAGAATCAGGTTGGAAAAGACCCCTCAGATCGTCGGGTCCAACGTATGACTGAACACTGCCGTCAACTGCATCATGGCACTGAGAGCCAAATCCAGCCCATCCTTGCATACCTCCACGGGCCGTGACTACACCACCTCCCTGGGCAGTCCATTCCAATGTTTAGTCAGCCTTTCCGTGAAGAAATTCCTAATGTCTAACCTAAACTTCCCCTGGCACAGCTCAAGACTGTGCTCTTGTCCCATCACTAGTTGCCTGGGAGAAGCTGAACCCCACCTGGCTACAACTTCCTTTCTGGTAGAAACATGGCATCGCATCCTCGTGTGTCTGTCCTGATGAACACGTGGGCTCCACGGAGCTCCTAGGAGAACACGGTGGGAACACCTGCTTTAAAGACAGGTGGTGGCAGCTGCACAGTCAAAAAAACCCAGAAGAGTAGGGACAGCATTTAAAGGTGCTCAGTCATGGTGTTCACTTGACAGTGGGGTGCTCATATCCATCACAGGGTCAAACCATCACTTTTTATTAATTGCAATGTGATTTTCACTTTAGTGGTCAAAACAGCAGATGGTTTCTTGTCCATCACCTTCTTTCCAAATACATTTTTTTCAATGGTTTACTTAAGGAAATTTGCTAACCATCACCACCACAGACACAATGACTTCCTGAAGCTATCACCATCATGAAGTTCAAGCTACATTCCAGCAGAACCTCTGTGTATTCTAGGTGTTTCCCTACACAAGTCTTTAGCTGGATCTACAGAACTATTTGGGTCGGAAGGGACCTTAAAGATCATCTAGATCCAGCCCCCATGCCATGGGCAGGGAACCTTCCACTAGAGCAAGCTGCTCAAAGCCCCATCCAGCCTGACCTGGAATACTTTCAGGGATGGGACATCCATAACTTCTCCAGGCAACCTGTTCCAGTTCCTCACCACCCTTAGTAAAGGGTGATCAGTTTTTTCCTAATATCTAATCTAATCCTACCATCTTTTAGTTTGAATCCATTCCCCTCTGTCCTGTCAATCATGAGATGCTCCAGTTATGCTTTAAATTGCATTTAAAGAGAGGTGCTCCACTCCCTTAATCATCTTGGCAGCCCTCCAAGGACCTTCTGCAGAAGCTCCATGTCTCTCTTGTCCTGAAGAGCCCAGAACTGCACACAGCACTCCAGATGTGCCCTCACCAGTAGAGGGGCAGGATCACCTCCCTCGACCTGCTGGCACTGCTCTTCCTAATGCAGCCCAGGGTACCACCGGCCTTCTTGGACACTGCTGGCTCAAGGGCAGCCTGCTGTCCACCAGGATGGAATTCACAGAAGTTATCTATATAAACCATTTGTGGAGCCTGTACATCTCCCCAGCACTGTCGATGTTGCCAGTACATCTCCACGGCACTGTGAATGTTCCCAGTGCATCCCCACAGCGCTGTGGCTGTTCCCGGTATATCCCCAATGCACTGTGGCTGTTCCCGGTGCATCCCCCCAGCACTGTGGCTGTTCCCGCTGCATCCTCACAGCACCATGGATATTCCCAGTGCCTGCGAGCGGGAACTCCGGGCTCGCAGCGCCCCCTGCGCGGGCACGCGGGAACTGCAGGTGGCGGCACAGCCCCCACGGCACGGGAGGGCAAAAACCCACCAAAAACCCACCAAAAACCCACCAAAAACCCACTCTTACAACGGCGTACTCGTATCATTGCATCTTTCACGAAGAAAATTAATTCCTTGAGCGTTTTATTTGTAGTCTTTGCTAATAGGTGTTCAGCACTAACTTACATTCCCTGTGATGCACTTTTGGTATCCAGAGATGACAACGCAGCAGGTTTCCCCACATCAAAGCTCTGACAGGAGTCTTTGAACTGCAAAAGCTGTAATGAAAAAGTAATAAAAACCACCCTGAGACAGGATTTATGTCATCAGCATCATACAGTATGAAATGGCATCTTTTAGCACTCATTTATATTTAATTCAAAGTGAAACGAGCCTGAAATAAAAATATTGTTGTCTAAATAGGTACCTTCTTGTATATTCCCACAGTAACACATGTGTTCCTAATTTGCAGGAAATAGATCCTGAAAGCATTAGTTGAGGCAAATAGCTAAATTAATAAGTACTGATGGTCCTGTTGTTAAAAAGAATAATAGCCTAAAGATGGAGTTTGTTATGACATCCAGTAAACATTCTCCTTGGAGTGCACCAGTAAGCACATACACACCTCAGGGGTTTTTTCTTTTTTTTTTTTTTTTATTCTGTTACTGTCCTGTGTGACAAGGTCTCATGTTTGGAGTTTCTTTTGCTCCTACATGATTTAAAAAAAAAAAAAAAAAAAAAAAAAGGTGTAGAGGTGCATCCCTCTCTCTCTATCTCTTCTCAGCTTCTAGTAACTTCACAAAACCAAGCTAGAGGTCTACTTCTGTATTCAGAGACCTTATAAACAAGAAGGCACAGACGCTGTCTCTGTAGCAAGATATGGACTGTCCCCTCCCATCCCATCAGAGCTGTCATGGCCCACAAGCCACCAGGCTCAGTTTGACAGGCTTCTGATAGGACACTCACCAGCCAGCAACACCTGAGTCCCATTGTGCAAGAACTGCTTTCTGCCTTTGTTTGCCCTTTCCAAGACTCCCTCATAATAAAGGAGAGCTCAGTTCCAGCCTAGACCCAAAGAACATGACCAGGTGCACAGACATTGCTGCAGGTTCAGGGTGTCAGGATGAGGCAAGTCACTCCTAGCTCATAGCCCTTGAGTCACTGTGGACATACTTCCAGTGGCATTTTTGCCACTTTTCCATTACCTTAGAACTGTTTTCCTGGGTCTCCTGACAAATCAAAACCAAACAACACTTGAGTCAGCTGCTGGCATTTGGATCTTGCTTGGATTTTGTAGTGTTGCCCAAGTACTAATTGCAGTGGGCAACACATTTCCAAAGACAGGACACTTGCTCTTATCCAGATGATTCAATGGGCAAAGTGCCCTGGGAGAGAAAGTGATAGTCCTATCATTTGTTCCATTATTTATTCCTTCTTGTTTAGTTTCCTGCTGATCTTCAGGGGGAAAACTATTAGGCATTCATTATGACCTTGACTAACAGGAGATTGTTCCTGCTGGGAAACAGGTCCCTTCCCGTGCAACGCTGATGCTTCAAAAAATTTCACCAAGCTGCAGTGGTATGAAGGTACCACACTATAAGGCCATATGTATATTATTTGGTTCATATTTTACTGCTCAAATTTGGTGAGTGTTCCATCTATTTCCTGATAAGGCTTTAATGAAGAAAAAAAAGCCATCGTGATACCACTGCCTATTGTCACCAGGAAACTATAGAAAAACCCTGAATTCACGTGCAGAAGTTTGTGATTCTTTGTTGCTACGCATCAGAATCTCATTGTGAATTCAGGCAGCCAGTTCAACATTTATCTGGACAATAAAGCAGTACATGGATGTTCCCTGGGAGGCAGAGGCTTAACATTACTGACTTGAAGTTAAGAATCCCTCTGTCCTAAATGTTCTCTCTGTAGGTTGTTTGGAAACCTTACAACAGAGGAACTCAGAGTCTTTTTAAAGATGACTCTCAGCACAAATAATCAGCAAGGCATGCAACTGACTCCTTGGTATGAGAGAAGAATCTAGAAAAATTCCTACAAAGTAAACTCAAAAATCAGTTTTTTGAATTGTGGAAATGAGTGGCTTATTTCCTCAGGAAACAGTTTCCCAACAAATTGCTGCCAGTCTCACAGAACTAATATATATAAAGTACATATGATGTAATTGCTAAATAAATTATTTGATGATTGCTAAAATAAAGCAAGAGCTCAGTGTAGATGACTTAACAAGTTTCTTATCAGGTACTTTCCTTTTAGTAGTCTTCAATACTTTATCACCAGTTGCTCCAATGCCTGCAATCTTCAGAGCTCAGCACTGGCTGAAACACCAAATATGTCAATCAAACCACATGTATCCATCAAGTCTTCAGCCCAGCTGCTTGACTTGGTCTCGATTCAATGCCACAGCACCACTCATTCAGCACCCAAGGTGTTCTTGCTTGCATGATCCTGGTGGGGTTGAGCTTCCTCCCCATGTTTGGAGAAATTCCCAATGAAGAGCACAAGGATACACACCAGATACTCTCTTAAATTAAAATAGTTCTTCATATGACAGCACCTTATAATCTGCATCTGTTCTATGTCTCAGTACTGAAGATTCCAGCTTGTCATCCGTACACCAGTCATGTCACAGTCAGTTTAGGGAAGCTGCAGTTTAGAGCAATTTCAACTTGCTGTGTGCCTTCAGAGTCATACTTAGTCTTGTTTTATTATTTTCTTTTTTTCCATCTGCTTGGCATCGAAGATTCTGAAGGACAATATTCTATTCATGGCTGATCTGATTTTGTTGGAATTCTAAATGCTTCTCATAACATTTTCCTAAAATGTTAAGTCTTAAAAGATCAACCCCTTCACCCAGAAGAGTTAGCAAGTTCTGGGCACTTTGACTCAACCTATTTATACAGCCTTTTGGAGAGGGGAAGAAGTACTGTTACCTTCACCTAATTCAATCAGCCTGTGTTCAGACAGAAGAATTGCATGTACTTTGTGATTTTATTACTTTTACTTTACTGTACTGACATTATTCATGCTAGGGTAGGAGGGTGGAAACAAAAGGTTAAAGGCTACCATATCACAAAAATACCAAAATAATCAAGTGTATCAGAATTTATTCTGGTGCATTACCCTCCCTGAAAATCATGTGCACAAAACGTCTTGCATGTTTCCAAAGCAGCCTGTATCAGCTCATCAAGGAGGCTGTAGAACTACTGAAAGAATTCTGAGGTGGCCTTGAAATCAAGCCTTGGACTGAAAAAAACAACCACAGTTCCCAGGCTCAGAAGATCAATAAAGTAGCTCTAGGGATATAGCACTGCCTGAAACCAGGATCCTCTTGCAGAGAGTGCAAGGAAATGGTGTTGGTGCACAGCTCAGATGGATGCTGTCACTTCAAAACCAAGCTCTAAGCCTCACCTCATCTGCTGTGCAAAGTACAGTGGCAGCTACACTGTCTGACAGTATTCATTTGGAGACAGATTTCATTTGGCAACCACATCCCCTATGGTTTCAATGGCACGAGCATTCACTTAAATGAGGCACTATACAAATAATACCTTTTAGGGGCTAAAAGTGGAACAGCCGTGAACCAATGAAAGAGGGGAAAACATTCCTAAGTTTACAGTCAGACATTACCTATGTCTTGCTATCAACTCTCACAATAATTACTAATGATACCACTGCAAGATTAGATTCAATTATAATATTAATCTCAGTTAACAACTTTTCTAATTTCTCAAATTCCACTTGTGTATTTTGGAAATTATGGAGAAATAATTTTACTACTTCTGGTAAAATATGCAAATGTTTTTTTAAGAAGCATTTCACCAACATATCTACAACTTTGGACACCAAAGGGGACATTTGCAAGTCACCTGTTAATCAGATACTAGCATTACCCCATGGTTTTAGAATTACATCCTTGTAAGTCATCACTAGGAATGCATGAGAAATCAACTTAATTCTTAGATTTTTATCCACTCCAGGATTAAACAATTACTCTTAAAGAAAGGAACTAAAGCAGTCAGAGCTAGACTGAGCCAATCTGAAGTCAGGCAGCAGTAACAGTGTCCTGGCAACTGCCTGAGCTAGATTCAGGCAAGCCTAGATTCAGCCTTAGTTCAGTAGTATCCTGGTGATAGATGAAAAGCACTGGCTTGACTTCCTACCCAAAAATCAAAACTACTTTACAAAAAGAACAGTGTTTTGATCCCCAGCTTTCCAAACTAGCAACAAGACTCCCAACACTGGTTACAAAAATAAGAATCATATAGACAAATCTGCCAGCATTACAACCAGCACTCCCAGAGGTGTTGGCCTCTGCTGCTTGCACAACTGTAGTTTACCTGTTTATCAAGGCAGTGTTGCTCCCATGCCCAGCAGAATTCCAGCAGGAGGAGAGAAGAGAGATCAGAGGGTGCTTACAGCTGCAAAAGACAGCATCCCTCCATCCTGGCTCCACTTCTCCAGGCAGAACAGGCGTCCATGAAAGGCTTTCAGTTACTGCAAATGTATTTTCTGAGTTTGTGAAAAGATGTGAGTTTATGAGAGTAGAACCTTAGGATCAGGGTTGGAAAGAAACAAAATGCTAAATAAAAAAAGATGATTTTCACAGTGGCAAGAAATACCTGGGAATTTTTGGGCTGCTGGCTTAATAGAGACATGAGAGTTCAAAGTTTCCAGACTAAGGAGGGAATGGGCTAGCTCGGCTGACCTCAAATGAAGGGAAGAAAACAAATCAAAAAAATATGGTGGTGAATATGGCAGGGTAAAGAAGTAGTTACAGTTAGGAAAAACAGAGGAAACAAAGAAATAAATAGTGGCATTTGGTTTCTTCCATTGTACTGTGCCTTGACTTTTCTTATTTTGAAAGCAAGAAGAAGCAGCTACTCTTGACCTTTAATTCCTGCATCCCTCTTTGCTGTCTGCAAAATCAGTTGCTATTTCCAGCAACTGTCTCAGGAAGCCAGGAAGGGCCTTATTTTAAGAAAGACATAGAGGAGAAAAAAGTAGTATTCTTGTACGTGCAACGTTCAGATGTAGGATTTGATAGGTAATGAGCAAGGCTTGAGCAGATTTGAGCATACAAATATTTAGAAAGAAGAGTTACTTCATTCCCCATGTGTTTAAGTTAGGCCCTTGCCTTTTCTGTGTGTTTTGGTTTTTTTCTCAGTGCCACAAAACCTACACCATCATGGGGCAATGTGTGGTTAGGTCTCAACCCTTCTTTCCCACAGGGCTGAAATGTACATATTTGGCAGCTTCTGCTCCTGGGAGAAAAGAAAGGTGGATCTTGAAGAAATCCCCAGATTTGGAGTGAGCCATTGCAGCTTCTGAAGTTCCACCAAGGAGATGGAGCAATGTAAAACATGGTTGCCCTACAGAACTACAAGGTGAATTTTTAGAAACACTGATAAATCCTTACGCATCTTCTTTCCTTCTCCTGGATATGCAGGTAAGTTCTCCCCTCTCCCAGGAATCTCCCTTTGGTCCTTTCTGTACCATAAAAGGTTTCTGTGCTTGTAATATGGTTTTCTTATGTGTCAGTCTAATTTGTGTGAAATTTGATCATTTGTTGCCTCTCTTACTGTCTCTAGGAGGCGCAGTAAAAACAGAGGACAACAAACTTGCAAAAACATCCGTGGTAAAAAGGATATAGAATAAAAGTTTAAGTGACAGATGAAAAGCAAACAGGAAAGGCAGCCCAGCATCAGAAGAGACCTCTTGAGGATTTGGAGAGGAGGCACAAATGCGGGTAGGAAAGGAGAGTTTAGGATCAGGAGGTAGCATCTGTCAAGTATTGCTCTACATTTACACAACGTGACAATCTGAAAGGAACTTCATATAAAAAAAAACTTATAAACTGACTTGACAAAGTAGCCTACAAAATCAATTTTTCCTATTCTGAGAAGTTGCTTGAAGCATGCCTTATGTGTTTGTAAGAAGTGACTGTGCATTTCACGTAGCCAGACTCCACTGACTGTTGGCTAATAAGAACCACAGCACCATTTAAACCTTCTTATAATTTCTGGTAACTTCCTTCCATCTGCCATCTTTCTTTTAATTTTTCACTTATTGAATACAAGTTTCCAACAGCACAGACCCAGTCCAGATCTACAGGATCACTTTAGAAGTGAAATTAGATTTGCTACCAGCAAGACAAGGCACTAGAAGTATTATTTCCAGTGGAAAACAAAATTAGGTAGTTTTTAAAAACAGAGGTGGATAAAGTCCAAATACAAGTCTGTGCAGCTATCTCATAATCAATGTTTTTCAGTAACAGAACAAAGAATAAGTCTTTTCTGAAGCCTCTTAAAGTGCCTGCAAGTTACTGCAAGAGAGATCATGCTTACACTGAAGCCTAATTCCTCCATGTTAATAGATGATCAGAATAATCCAGTGTACATCAGTTTAAGTAATTCAAATCTAAATAATCCATTTCAAACCAGCTGTAGCAACAGGGTTTCTGCAACGTCAACTTGGCCATCAAGTCCACTGTGAATCCAAACACCTACTTTTCTTTATCTGTTCTGGGTAATAATACTCAAAACATCACAAGCCAGTAGAAACCAACATATATCAAAGCCTCTATATCAAGCAAAGCAACATGATTTCAATTAACTTCTGCCGTCAGTATAAGGTGTTTGAATTGACTTTGTAATACCAAAAGCATCTTCCATAACTCACTACACATGCTGATGAATATC
This sequence comes from Eopsaltria australis, assembly GCA_034509425.1. NCBI lineage: Eukaryota > Metazoa > Chordata > Aves > Passeriformes > Petroicidae > Eopsaltria > Eopsaltria australis. The sequence continues at coordinate 1,716,982 of JAVTVJ010000144.1, read as the reverse complement.
CAAGGTTTACTCTCACCCTGGCCCCAGGGGTAAGATTGTATTTTGAGTAGTTTTATGGTGATGGAAGCCAGGGTTTTACAGGGATGTTACAACAGATTTGCTGTGGACATGCATAAGAAAAAACGACCGACCAACCAACCAACCAACCAACAAATAACAACCCAAACCCAACAACTGCAATCCAAAATAAAAATTTAGACAGATATTAAGACTGTACAATTAATTGCAGAAGTCAAATGAAAAGACTGAAAGCACACGTAACTTTGTTGCTTCATACATTCAGTACTGTTTTTGGCTCAGATTATAAGCACTGTATTAATAAAGATGAGCAAATAGCTTAGCATTAAGAATTTAAGCTTTTGAAATACAAATCTTCTGAAGGATAATTTTCAATTCTTTATGATATGACATGCAATCAAAATTAACTCTGTGTATTTACACCCATCATTTAAAAGAATGCTTTAATGCTAGCACACTTGGAATTAGAGCCTTTCAGTAAATACAGGAAGAAGTAACACAAGAGTTTTGCAGATGGATTTTGTGGCTTGTTTCTAGGCTTAGAAGTTTTGATTAAAGCCAATTTGTGAAAAAAAGTACCACATGTAGCTGGTGGGAAAAGCATAGAGATAATTTAAATAGTTGTCAATATGTTCGTCTTTGAGTATTGCCAAATTTTCAAAAGCCTAGTTCTTCCAAATTATACTATTCATACTTGAATATTACATGCACTCATTAAAATTTTGCTTTGAAATACATTTTGACCAACATTTTAAATCACAGATTGCAAGGTATATTAAATGCTGACTCGGTCAGCATTTTTCTACATCTTCTTGGTGCTAACTTTGAAAAAAAGATTCAGGTCTTGAATTTTGGTCTCAAATATATGAAACATAAATGGTTTAGAAATCTCTCAGAATTCAAAGACCCTATGTGTCGAATTAAATATTTAGAATAGGTATGAGGTCAAAAACCCCAACATTTTCCTTAAAGAGCTTTTCTCTTGAAACAGATGTCTTCAAAAAGAACCATTACTAAAGGAAAATGGATGAGGTCAGATTTTACTTTTCTAGGAGCTGTATCAGTTTTTCAACTTCTGTACTAGTATTCATGTATGCAAGTATAATGCAATTTATATGCAAAATGCAGACAGTAATATATTTTCAACTGACTCGGTTTGGAGGCAAATCAGCATTAATTAAGCTAATGTGTGAAAGGCTAGATAAAAGTTACACCTTATAAAACCAAAGCAGATGTTTTAACTTATAGTTTTAATATAGCAATCAAAGAAAATTCCAAATACTGTACAGTGAAGTGTAGTATAGTACACTATATACTGTTATAATACACTATTGTTACATTACAGATAAAAAAAATCAAATATAATTAGTACAGCAATCACAAATAAAACAAACCAAACCTTGCTGGGTAACAGCCAGTACTGTGAAGATGGTATAGTTTCTATGCTAATTTATTTTTAATTCAACATGTAAAGCACTTACTTTTTAAAAAGATTTTTTTCTAAATATATACACTATTTTAATTCCTATTTATACATTTTAAATAGCATTCCCTCCTAAAAGTGCACTCTTTCATTTCTTGGCAATAATCCTCATCAAACGTAAAATAATTCTGAAAATACCACTCTTGTTTCAACCTTTTATTGCTCAACCACAGGCATAAGGGCTCAGAGGGAATCCTGCATTCTAAAGATCTTAAGCAACTTCTTCATGAAGCTAAACTGATATCCACAAGCAAAACAAAGAAACCACTCTCTGTTGTGGCTTTTTTTAACAAAAGGATTAACTTCATATTCATATTATTATTATTTTACAAAAGCATGTAGATTCTGATATTTAAAAATAGGAGCCAAACAAATGCAGAGATAACAGTGGCATCTTCTTAAATCATTAATTTTCCATACAACTCAGATCAAGTATCACTCTCCCAACTGTAAACATACCATGAATTCTGTTACCTGGCATTTTCAGCGCGTTGAAAAAGTAGCAAGCAACTCTGCTAACCCTGTCACAGTGACAACAGATTCTACTTTATGAAAGATTGTAAATCAAGTGTTTTGGCCTTGCAGGGTTGTTAGCACACAGCCCTGTGGCACTGTGCCTCTGTGACACTGCTAGAGCAGTGTGTCAGACGCAACGTCTAGCTTTGTTTTGCAGCCAGCCGAAGACTAGTAAACTATATGGGATTCACACAGCCAACAATGCACACGGCTGTTTTGTGACTACAACAGGGAAGACATCCCAAATACATTTCTTTGATTTCATTTGGAAATCTGCTATTTACTTTCCCTCACTGAAATGCAAACAATTCAGAGAGAAACAGCGCTACCACAAAGTCAGCCTTACTAAGCAGCCAGCCATTTGAAGTAGTAAAAGTCTTGCATTTCCCTGGAAAACTGATCTGTTCTCCCAAGGTTTCCCATATGCTCATCAGCAGTCTAGCTCATTCCCATTTTTATTTTTGTACTAGGCCTGTATTTTTAGTTAATATCTTTTCTTTGGGTTATACATACTAAGCCATAGTAACATTTAGGATTTTCTAATAATGTGTCTTCTTTGCCATGAGATGCAGTGTAGAAGATGGTTAGCCTTCAGACAAGACAGTAATCAAAACCACAACCTCTTTCCACAGGCAATTTGGTAGCAAGAATTTGGATTGGTTGCCTTTACTTGTCAAGGGCACCATTCTTGACATTTGAGAAGTCCTAGTGACACACCTCATACACAATGAGCCGAAATCTTCCCTGCTCTTGTACCCCACCAGCATTTCCCTGACCCTAACAGGGAGTTCTAAGAAGCACACTGGTGCTCCTTAGACAGGCACACAGATTTGTCTTAACTTACATTTGCACCCACTGCCAGCAACCAAATGAAACATCTGTTCCAACTTACACTTCAGTGTTCTTTATTTCACTTCTCCTGCACAGTCACACATCTCACTGGCACGTAGATGAAGTTTAGCTTCACTTGAGAGTATCAAAAGCAATCTATCTTTCTCAGAACCACTGATACTGAATGCATGAAAAAGCTACATGAGATAAGAACACTGCAAAGAAATATGCACAATCCTGCCTTCCAGAATTCACACCAGTGGATCTTGCTATTGACACCATTTTACCAGTCCTCTGAGACCATCTTCTTTTAGGAACCAGAGGTTTCTGATCTACACAACTTGAGTGGGCCTGAGATGACACTAATGGTGAGTCAAGCAGAGCTATTATGTTTCTATGTCTATTTAGATAAGAAGGAAAATGTCAAATTACTGCTGAAATGGGAAGTGTGTCAAAACTAAACCAAGCCTTTCTCTTTACACAGTAAAAGGCACACAGACTTCTGCACTCTTACCAGAAAGGCATGAAAGAAGTAAGCAGTTTTCATTGAAATAAAAATGATGTGCAATAAATATTTCCATTTATTTCAAACTTGGAATTCTCTCACATACACTGCTCACTCATTATTTCTCCAGCCAAGGAAGACTTTTTTTCCTAAAGAAAAGGTTAAAACTGTCAAAGCAGTGGTTACCTGATCTAAAATGCAAGAGATCCAGGAGATTCCTCCCCCTCAACCTCTCCCAATTGAAACTCTTTCCCAGGAACAAGTCACTGCAATACTTTTCTAACACTGTGACAAAGCACAAGCCTCTACTCAACATTTTCTATATAGATGTAGCCTTCAGCAAAGCTAGACTGATTCATGGGAGACTAAATGTTTTCAGAAGTCATGGCAGGCTTCCAGCTGCTGCATGTGCATCCTGTTTCTCATTGAATAAGCCCTGCCAGTTAATCAGTGCATCAGCAAGGTCAGTTCTGGCAAGCCAATTACTTCATACATTCCAAGTTTCCAAACTGCTAACTTACCAGATAGCAATTTGAGATCTTAACATATTTCATTTATTTGTGAAAATGTGATATTTATATTTTACCTCTAAGTAGTGTACGAAATCATAAAATATTTGTACCATCTACATAAAAAGTTAACCAACAGAGGCATTTTGATTTACTTTGACAAAAGAGAAGGGCTATTCTTTAAATGACTTGCTTCATTTCAGTTCTACATACAAAAATAAATCCTTCCTCATGGGACATTTTATCACACTAACGCTTAGAACTGTTTAAGTGATTAGAAATGTAAAAAGTGAGGAGAATTTTCTGAATACAAACATATACAACACAAACCACATTTGTGAACTGGTAAAAACGTACATGTGCACAAACACAGGCTTCAGTATTTAAATGCTCTTAATTCCTTTGAAGCTGTATTAACACCTTTTCATCCATTCAATGTTATTTTGCCATGAGAAGAAGCAACAATAGTGCATTTAAATGACTATGAAGATAGGAAGCAAAGTGCAGTATCAGAAACACATTCCATTCTTAGGGAGCAAGCACAATGGCTGCTTCTTAAAAACTAGCACTACAGGTCTGATGAACACACTACTTAAGTGGATACCAGCTCTATTATCACTGATGCATGGAAATCTGCATCACAAACTGGAGTGAGGATGAGAGAGGTGGGTAGTCTTTATAGACACTGAAACAGCATGTATTCCTTGCTCCCACAGAGTAAACAGCGAGCTTCTAAAAGCTCAATTATCACCAAACACTTTAGGATAATGTGTGGTAGAGAGTCATTTCCTTCCAATAAATTGTTAATTTGCTCTTAAGAGGACAGCTGTTATTTCATTTTTGCCATTTCTAACCAATGCTAGCAATCTAAGTCTCCTAAAAGAAATGGATTTGCCATTGAATATTTGTTCTTCCTTGCAATTGCCAACTTCTCTCCTGTAATTGTCTCAAAAGTTGCACAACCACCTGACCAGTTTGGTATTTGAGAGGAAATAAAGACATGCTATCAACAGAGCACCAGAATGGTTGTGTCGACACCACATTCAATGTATCTTCATCATATGGTATTTGGCCTTTTTTTACTTGCTTTCTAACTGACAATAGGAGAACTTGGTTTACTAAAGTTACACTTACTCCAGGATTTCTGAGAGGAGGGTATGAATGAAAAACTTATTAAATTGGAGAAGTGCCAGCAGATTAATTAAAGGTACTGTGTATGCTGCATTATCAAATCGAGCAGAAGTTTAGTTTCAGTTACTTTTTGAAATTTGTGTCTAATTTTTGTTTATAGTGTACTTTTTATTGGAATTAAGTACCTGGGACAGAATTAACTTTTCCATGTTTCTAGTTTTGCCTGTTCTAGCCCTTCAGTAACCTTAAGCTAGCATGGTAAGAACCTTGCATGGGCTTAAATTTTAAGACTTTTAAGAAATTAAAAATTACAAAGAATTTTCAAGAACCCACATGTACAGCAGATAATCATCTCAGTGCATTTCCTAATAACTAATTTACAGGTAACAGAGCCAGCCTGGGCAGCAGTATGGTAATATTGAAAGCTATTGCCAATCACACGCTTATCATGCACTGAATAAGATGATATAATCTTTGACATACATACAAGATTTAATAACTAATCACTTTGTGTGGCCCAGCCAATAAACATTACATTTGGACAGTAATTTCTTCTACCCTTATTAGATTTTAACCTATCAAGAGTGATCCATTGGCTCAGTTGCATTAGTGATTCCTGCATCTTGACTATCCATCTCCTCAAGCTCCTCAACAGAATTTCCCTTTTGTGCTTTAGACCTCGCAGGGAATGTTGTTCCCACAGAATTCACCATGTTACCATCAGTTGATTCAGTATTCAAGTGTTCAGTACCACCTGGTGCAGAGAATGATTCGGGTAAGGCAGCCTGAAAGCTCCCAGTTTTAGCAGTTGAACTCACTGCCTCTACTTTTCTTTGAGATACATCAACTGATGCTGACTGCTCTGTATTCTGATCCCACAAATGTCTATCCATTGAAGCCTGAATAGAAGAGACCATTTCCTGCAACTTTTTTCTCTGTGCCTCAATCAAAGTGGGGTCAAGCTGCCTGCTGTCTCTCATTGTCACAACTCCTGGAGCAATTCGAATAAGCTCACTGTTACCAGAAGCAGCTGGGAATGCAGAAGGCTCAATTTTAGCAGAAGGACTGAAGTCCGTTTCTGTGCTATGCTTTCTTAAAAGTGGTGTTTCCCTGGCTCTTTGATCATGTTGTTGACTACTAGATGCAGTTCCTAGGGAATGACCCTTTCCTTGAAATGCAGTTATGTTATGTAGTTGTTCAGATTTCTTTTTCACTACTCCACCACTACCCAGCTTCAGCATTCCATGCGAAGGACTTGCTTCCCTGCTTCTTGAAGTAGCTTCTGCTCGCACTTGACTTAAGGCCTCTTTAACCAGCTCTTCAACATCAGGACCGATCGGGAAGTGCCCAGCAGCATCCACACACAGCTCTAATCTGTCTTCTGCTGCATTGTACACAAAGTTTTTACCAGGCAGATGTGGAAAAGTGCAGTGCTTGCCATCAGCCAAACCTATAAAGACAGGAAAAGTTATTCAAAGTGCTAACATATTTTAAGGCATGCTCTGAAGACACAGTAATTACAGTATTTAAATTTACTGAATCAAGTATGTAAAATTAAACACTGAAAATTACTATTGTGAGAGAAAAAACTTAGGCTTTTATGCCAAGTGATAACAACCACAGTATGCTGCAAAGATGCTGCTGCCTTCTATGATGACTCTGATGAAGAGACAATACTGTACAAGATAAAATACCCGCATCACTACCACTTGCAGTTCTGTGCTTGCAGTAATGTAAAACAAGCCAAACCCCATCACTACCACTACCCCACGACCCCCAAAACCACACAAAACCAAACCATCAAAAATCAAAACCAGGAAACTGACAAGGAGAACATTTCAAAACACCATCTGGAGAAATACTTATTAAGACTAGTTCCACACTAGTTAAAACTGTAGGGAGATTTCAGGTTGTGTAACTGCTGCTAAGCCTAAGGACTTTCAAATTTGCTATTTTGTCTTCTTCTCTGAGAGGAAGTGTTGCTACATCAACAGAAGTGTTTTGAACTTACTGTATTTAGTTGTCCTGGAGATTATAGCTCCTAACCTTTACAAAATAAACATCAAGCATAATATTTTTGCTGTTTAATTGTCCCACTTACAATTTGACCAATCTGTTAAAACTGACAGTTCACTAGATAATTTTAAGTTCTGATGTTTCCGTGTGCCAAAAATGGACAACATTCATTTTTTACAGTTTATTACCACAAAACACAAAATAACTCTTTCAACTCTGTCCCATGCAGGCTGCGGTAAAAGCAGTAAGGTATCACTTCAGTGATGGTGGCTTTCTGTGAGTTAAAAGCTATCTGCAGATGAAAAGTTGGCTGCAACCATTCTCTTCACTTTAGTTCCATCAGCTATGCATAGAGAGCTACAATGAAAACAACACTGTTTAAAAGGTGCCAGGAACAGGTAAATTGTTGGGATTTTTCCTCTCATTCTCAAAATTCTTGAAGAAAACCACCAGAAATTATTCAGAAGGGAAGAAACACAACCAGCAAATTCTATTTCTGTGTTATCAAATACAATGCTTTCAAAATGAGTATTCTGGGCAACAATGGAAAAGGTCATTCAATTATTAGGTAAGTTATTAAACTGTTTTCATTCTAATGAACCAACTAATCAATCCCATTCATCCTCCACAGCTTCTGATTCATACATGCACAATTGCAGAGGATCTACAAATAAGATTTTATTCTGAGAGTTTCAGACATGTAGCTCCTTTCTTTACATATCCATGAGAGCCAATAACCAAACAGACAAAACACAGAAAAAAATTTAACCTCAAACACCTACCAGTCTTAACTTAGCCAGAAGAACATATTTTAAGTACATAATTTAGCAGCTCAACCTTCATTTGCAAAGGAGGGAACTGTAACAATTCCTATGATTGACCAAAACTACCTCTGAAACTGCAATCCCAAAATCTCAAAGTAAGATCTGAAACAAGATCTATTAAATAAAAATTCAATTTGATTAACAGTACCTACACTTCACAGACAGCTTTGTTCCGAAGGTCCACTATGATGGCTGCATTATTACTTTTTACCTAAAAGTTTACAAATAGGTAGGGAGCTTCTTAAAGTGGAAAGATGAGTCAGATTGTTCCACACTGGAATTGTAAAAGTGTGCTAATGCTGAAATAGGAACTGTATCTACGAAGACAGTCTGTATTTGAAATTATTGCACTTCTTTGTATGCAGGTGTTTTACACCATCATCTCCAACAGCCTTATTTCTTACACAGACAGCTGGGAAAACTGGGTTTAAGTCAGATATTTTCAGTGAGTTGGGTTAGAATTCCTTGGATTCACTTCAGGCTTTCAAGTCTGGTTAGCCATGAATTGGTCAAAAATGCCCTTTCCATCAGGCACTGTTTAAGCTGATTCACTTTCCACAAACAATGCACCAGTCGTTACTGTACAAGCATAGTAAAAAAAGGAAAACTAAAAGGAAACAGATCTGCTACAAGACACTTGCATGCTAACTGTATTATCATGGCTAATAATTCAGTGGGAGGTAGTGGGCATTGAGTATACCACACATTTTAATTAATTTCCAGAATAAGTAAGATAAAGTTAAGGTTGATAAAACTGCCTAAGTTAAAAATCAAACAGCAAGAAAGCAGCAAAGGATCCATTATAATAGCTGAGACCAGAAAAGCTAAACTGTGAACGCAAAGATTTCATCAAGAAAATAAACTTTGACAGAAAATAACTCCTTAGTACTTTCTTCTCTAAAGAAACAGTCACTATTCTTTATAGGCAGTATTTGTAAAGCCACCTAAAAATCAAATATACTCTACTTGCTTGGTTATTCTGCACAGAGCTGCGCCATACAGCAACTCAAGAAGGGGATGGATAGCTCTGCTTTTCAACAATAATCTTAGGAATATGAAAAACAAATTTAACCAACCATTTAAATTTAAAACATGCAGTACCCCACATAAAATATCTACTAAGAATCACACAAGAAAGGTAAACTCCTTCTCCAGTAAGCGTCTTAAAGTATAACAGGAACAGGTCCTATGATTTTCTTGTTGTTTGATCTTTACAGGAGAAAAAAATTAAGAAAACAAAAAACCAGTTGGCTTTTTCTGGTCATATTGTCATTAAAAAAAAAAAAAGGAGTTGTTTGTACAAATCAGGAAGTGGAAATTTCAGAAAATAAGACTTTTAAGTTCAATGCAGTAAATTTAGGCAGATTCCCTAGTCTTAGTCTGAGGGAGCATTAGGAGTTCTCCAATATTATAAAAATGAAAATCTACTACAGTAATAGAATTTTAAAAAATATTTATGCTTACAAGTGACTCAATATCAATTTACAATTTTCAGGATTTGAAAACAGAGGAAGGAAGGAATAAAAACAAAACAAAAAAATACCTGTTGTTTTCTTCATTATGCTGTAGAATACTCCACCCTGCTGAAACAACTGAGGAAGCCCCTTTGCATAAGACCAAACATCTTCTCCTGTGAAAATCAAACACAATCATTAAAATCAAACAGCTGTATTTTCATATTATAGACAACGGCTGAAAATGTAACTCCTTAAATCAAAGTTGAGTCCTTGCTCTCTTCTATGCAATTAAGAATTTATATTTTTATTGCAAATACACAGAACAGGAGCCTGGGACATTAGGAGTCTTTCAGAAAAACATACCACTATCTGCAGTCAAATATCCTACATATTCTAGTACAATGTTTCCCAAATTTGATTTGATCCAAGGTTTTTTTTGCCAGGCCCTAACCACAAGTCTCCATTACCTTCCTACCTCTTCTTTCAACATTAAACTAGGAAATTACTAACACGCTTCCAAAATTCAAGCACATATCCTTGCTCATTAAAACCTGAACTTTATATCCGTACACCTTCTAAAAACCAGAGCTCAATTTCACAGCTGCCACACAGCAGACTTAACAATACTGTAGCTGAGACACAGATGTCCACCCAGGCAGCTGCATGGAAGCTGTGTCTGTACCTTACTTTTCTTGAGTGAGAAACAAAATACCAACCATGAGGCCCCAGTAGTGCTGTATAACCAGCATTTTTCAACAATGCCAAAAATGGCACTGAAATGTGACAACTTTAAATGCCATGGAGAGAAAAGAAAACCCAACCTTGACTACATAAGGAAAGGGATATAAAGAATAGAAAAATTAGGTTTCAGTGATGGAATATCAGTGACCTAACAGCACCTGCTCAATCAGTTCAGATCTGCATTTTGCCTATACCCTCTTCCTTATTTTGCTAACCACTTACCTGCTTCAGAAAAGTGACATGTGCTATAGCTGTCTAAGCAGTGCTTAGAAAGTACTGATAAATTCCATTCTTCTGATGCAGAAACAACTACTGTGCATACACATCTTCAGAAAAAAACTGTTTTCCCCACCTTCCATCAAAAATTCAGGAAACATACTGAGATATTTTAGATAGAAAGTGCCCCCTTCTGTAGGGATTGAAATCTCAATACCACATCTCTCAAATTTCTATAAGATTGGAGAATGTAAATCTTCAACTACAGTTAACTGGATGTACTACTTGGATAGAGATAGCTGGAATGTGTGAGGCTGTAAAATATAACCCACCAATATGTCTTTGCTTGGTGTTACGAGGAAAATAAAATAAAAGAGCTATTTTTAATAGCTTCCACATACTGAATATATGGCACATTTAAATCCCTCCTTGCATTTCTTCACTGCATATCCCACAAGGTAACTGTGACTACTCTCCTGTCCCACCTGCCTCAGGTGAGAAAATATTTCACCGTTGTGACAGCAGCATTATATGCTACATTACACTTGGAATCCCTTCAAGCCACTCTCCAGCTTTTCTGTTTCCATTCCCTGGCAGGTACAGGAGGCACAGGACTCAGTACACTCCACTGCTCAACTGTTCCCCCACAATTGTCACCCACCTCTCTACTTCAGGCATTATTCAAGTCCCTATTGTCTTTACAAAAGTACAGTGCACATTCACCACATTCTGTCTTTGGATATTTTAAAGACAGGACACCTATATAATCTGATTAATTTTGAAAGCATTCCTTCAAACCATACATGCTCAAGGCTCATTGCATTCATTTGCACATCAAACTCACAAATTTGGCCTTCACTTCCAAGACGAACATCCAAATAATAAACCATCTACTCTTCTTTCTTATTTTCTACTGAAAGAAGTCTTCTGTCACTGCTACCTGTATCCTTATTCTCAATGACAATTTGAAATGCACATCCCTATACGTAGTGTCTCCAGAGCATCACTGCTGTGCCTCTTCCAGGTCTTCCTGATGGTTTAAACTCTGCCCACAGGAATCAAAATAACCACTGCACTGAGAAGTAACAGAATACAGCTGTCAGTCCACTGAAGCCTGAAGAGGCCACAGCCAGCAGGACTCCATACTAAGGACTCCTTTACTGCTGCATTGAGCAGTCCCTTACTATTTGAAGGGCTCCCTTTTATACCACAAGGTAACAACTGGACTTTTAGAAGCCCAGTTTTAGACATTACTGACATTTTCCAAGGAAAGATTCCGTATTTGCTGTGGGCATGATTTTTCAAGCCTTGCACAAGGGACACATCACTGTTTAGATAGCCTTTTATGCAACACTAACAAGGACTACATGCAGGAAAGCATGGAGAGCAAGGCTCACAACACAAAAGCACCAGCCACTGAAAGAAATACAAACTAATGATGCTGTTTTGATAGACATCTCCCACTGGAAGACTAAAAAAGCCCATAGTTACAACTGGACTTTCCCAGATCAGAGGAACTAGTATGTGTGACTCAACTAAATTGCATTTGAGGTTTGCACATTTTTGTTGTAAAGCCGAGTTTTACTCTTTGTTTTGTGTTTGTTTGCCATGGCAGCAAGATATTTATAGGTCACAAGGTAATTTGGATGATCATTTAGTTAGATTAAAAACTCCCTCAAGACACCACATTTATCAAAGAGATAATGTTCTCTGTCCTGTTCCTACTCCAGTACACACTTCCTCAGACCAGACTGCAACCCCAGAACATAAAGGTATGGGAACAAATCAAGACTGTCCTTCCCACAAACATGCCTTGTTCACTGGTATAAGTTAGCCTGCATCTGCTGTAAGCCCAAGACTGTCACTTCAGACAGCAGAGAGAACACATGAAGTGCAACACAAATAAAAAACTCAACTGATAAGCATACTTTATAGGGAACTACAGCTGGTTTTAAAGCAAGCTGTTTAATTCCAAGAAAATCCTGGTATCAAATAATACATTAAATTTAAACCTGGCTATTTTGATTCCTTGTGCATGGATGAATTCATCAATGAAAAACAAACCAATAAAAACAGACTCATATCTGGCTTGCATGTATTCAGAGTGCCTCTGCATGGATGTAATTAAATCTGGTTTAAAATAAAATGTTTTAAGTATGTTAATGTAAAATTCCGATTCCTTTAGTAATTTCCCTATAGAATTCTGTATTTTGAGCTAAACAAAAAAAAGAGAAAGCTTTACAAAAAATCATGCATAATATGTTAAGTGGCCTAGAAATTACAGTATTTAATTTCCCAGGGCGTGTTTTTAAATTATATACAGAAAAATTAAAGAACATGATCTAAAATTCTAGTAAGTAGCTGAGACCAGAAAAGAAAAATTCTAGTAGCTGAAATGAGAAAGAAATATTTCAGCCTACAGGAGACTCTGTGTGAAAGAAAAGCTTTTAAGCACACAGAATGAATAATTATGGATGTCTGAAGACACACTTCCACTATGGGCACTGAGGAAAAGAGAAGTGTGTCTGGCCCAGGGAGCTATCTCAACACCATATCCCCTTCACACATCCTAATCTGACTGTATTACCGGAATGTTTTTAGCAGAACAAAGCTACAAAGCTGGCTCTCAGACCTTTGCAGCAGTTCTTAGCAGTACAGAAATGTCACTGAGAAAAACGAAGACTTGGTGTCCCAAAAAGGCTGAATATACCACCTAGAGGACTTGCCACTCTTATGAAAGTGCAAGGACTTAGGAAGTTTGTTAATCTGTTGAAAAATCACAATTGTGAACTGTCTAGTAACTAGGTGTTTTCCACAAGTATTTTTAAAGGAAAATGAAGACTCAATGAGAAATGTGATGATATAATAATATCATCTTATTCAGTAGTTGCATAAGGTTTTATAATTGGTTGGTTTATCACTTGCTGCTGCTTTTACTTCTATTAGTAATGCACAATGGATGCAGCCAGAGAAGGGTGAGGTAAATTCTATTCTAACCTGTCCTCTTAAAGCAGAATCTAACAGTAATGATGGCAAAGACAAAAAGTCAGTCTTGCATACAAGATCAGCTCACAGTTTACGGATAAGCACCTGTAAAATAATGACACACCTTAATGCTGAAGTAACCGAGATATTTTCAAAGCATGCCGAAGTTTTTTTAAGCCAATAACTATACTTCCAGCAGTATTTTCCTGCAGACAGGAAAGCACTCTTTTAAGCTTCACCTCAAAATTAAGACAACTTTTAAACCTAACTTCTTCCTGCACTTTGGAACTGGGGTGTAAACGCCAGTGTGACGAGGTGAGTAGTGATTCAGCACACTATCTTGCAAAAGACACAGGAGTAAACAATCACACTTGGAAAAGAATCAAAGTTCTGCTTGATGAACTTCTGACATGCCACTCTGTGATTACGTAATTGTTTCGTTTCTGAAACATCACATGCTTTAGCCACACCAAATCCCTCCAGCAAAAGAGAAGGCTCCCACAAAAAAAACCAAACCTGTAAACATGACTATTCAACTGGTTCGTAGAGCTGAATGCATGATAATTACAGTTCTACTTCCTGCCAGAAAGCAGCAAGAACTGTGAAACCTGATGGACAAAATACACAAGCAGGAGTCCAAGTCTCCTGAGTTCAAAAAGGAAAATAAAAAACACAGGCACCTGAGAAAAGTTCTTTTGTCTTGAACCATTAACAGTCATATTTACATGACTGATAATTTGTAAGTATAGCTTTGCAACCCTATGGCCAACCTCTGGGATTCAGATCCTTGTTTAGATTCTTTCGGTTTCTCCTCTGCTTATATTCTGAAATAATACTTTTCTCAGCTCTTTAAAAGACCAGATCATTTAAAATTAACAGATTACCTAAGGAGAAAATGTCAAGTTGATTTGCCTAAATAAATTTGGCTCTATGGGGCCAAATATCAGGATTTCATCCTACTACAAAGGTGAAAATTTGTTCCTCAAACTTTCAATGAGCAGACACTCAGCATCCCCTTCTCACCTCTGCTCTGAATTTATTTCCTGAAACCTGAGGGAGATGTAGGAAAAAAAAGTGTGTAGCTTTCACACATACACTTCAGATGTGTGCCTAATGAGAGGCTGGCAAAACAGAGACAGGACAGCAGAGGCAATGCAGTCACTTATAAATAGCAATTTTTAAAAGAGAACTTTATAGCAAAGAAAGAACAAATATCTCATATACCTCATATATGAATTTCTAAAAGTCACCGACAGCATATTAAACGCTCTTCTAATAAAGGAATAAAAGCATTATTAACCTGATAACCATGATCTAAAAAAAAGAAAATGTGTATGTAACTACAGTTTGCAACATGTTATCTTCTACTTAAAAACACAATTTTGAAGAATAACACTAAGTCAGCCTTACCCATGAGCGTTGCCAGAAGACAGAGCGAATACATCTCCTTGTCAACTTGCTCTTGCAGATCCTTCGATGAGATCTTACTGGTCACAGCAACATCTTCGTGCTTCACAGCATGGGCTGAGTGTGCTGAGGCAGCCTGCCTGACTTCTTCCTTGCCCTTCAGGATTTCTATGGCAATCCTGTCCCCGTGTTGCAAAGGAACAGGCTCGTTTTCCATGCCTTCTTTGGGAGGCAGAAGCTCTTTTGGAGGAAAGCCATAGCGAATACACTGCAAATACGGAGGAATATTAAATTCTCTTGCTATGCCTTCCTGAAGTTCCAAAAAGGTGGTAGTGCACTTCAAGGTAAGCATTGACTGCCTCCCATCATTGGTGGTTATCCGAATTTTCTTTTCTTTTGCAGATGTTGGAGAATAAGGGGCTTTGGTTGGTGTAGCAGGTGCAGATGAGGGCCCCTCACGAACAGTCCCAGGAGAAGCAGTCCTGGGTTGCGCTTTATGCTCCTGTTTCAATTTTTCACTTTTCCGTTTCTGCATTACGGAGGCCTGGTCCGCAATGTTCTGCTGAATAGTTCTTTCAGCTTTGCTCATATTCAACTCCTCTTTGTGCAGAGTTTTAGTCTTCTGTCCAGTCAAAATGATTTTGGTTGGAAGCTGGGACTCTAACTCTTGTCCTTGCTGTACATCATCAGCTCTTTGGGCGTGAGCACCATCGATATTTACAGGGGTATAATCATCAGGGTTCTTTTTGGCAGTTTGGTGCAGTATTGTGTTGACAACTTTCTGAACAAGAATCTCACTACCAAACTCACCAGGGAAGTGCTTGGTAACAAGTTTCATGGCGACATCATACACGTTGCTGTTCAAAGAGGTGTCACTTTCATACTGGAACCAGTAGACAGTCTCTCTCACCACTCTTCCACCCCACTCTAGAGTTATAGGGAAAGCTTCAGGCAGATTGTCATATTCTTTACCTTCCCAGTAGTGCTTGAATCCACAGCCACATTTGCCACCTGTAGACCTAGTATTAGTTCTGTCTCCATCAATATACAAAACAGACCCATCTTCTCTGACACGACGCATTAAGTTCCCGTGGCACCAGTTACAAACAGTCAAATTACTCAGGCCATAGTCTGGAACCAGCACATCCTTCACGGGGTTGTAAGAACACACCAAACTGTTCAGGGGGAAACTGTAATTTTTGTCAGGTCTTAGCTGGCCATGGGTACTTTTTGCCAGGTTATACAGCTTCCCCCCAGGAGCCAGCCACTCTGGGGGAACGTGATGCTCTGAAAGAGCCCCACAGATGAGGCACCTGTGAAGGCGGTTGTCCATCACTGCTTTTTTGGCAGCTGCAGTGACCTCTTCGGGCTGGACCCCTATTACACCAGTCCTTCTGTAGAAATATTGATGCACATCCGCTACAAGGCTGGGGTGGATACCGTGTTTACTCATGAAGACCTCTTCCATGGCAGCAACAAGCCTCATCAAGTACTTATCCTGCAAACTTCTATCTCCTCCAATAATACAACCACCATCCTCTTCTAACATGATGTACTTTTTGATGAGGTCTTGAGGAACTCCCCAGGCTTTAGGAAGTAGCTTCCTAGGCAGCTTAGGTAAAGCAGCACCTTTTATTCCAACCAGAGGAATATAATGGTTACGTCCTGAGCTACTCCATGCAATACAGATCGGCTTGTTCAACATGCCGTCTTTCCCCATGCATTTTTCCAGAGGTATCAGACCAGGGAGGAACGTTGCTGAATAATCTCCAGAGCTTCGCATTCCACTCAAGGAGTCTAACAGGATGATAGGCCGGTGAAGCACGTTGGCCAGACCAAAGATGTGAATATTCCTAAGGCCCATTGGCACACCTTCTGGAGGAACAAACAAAGGGTCACATTCATTGATAATATCCTCCCACTCTGCAGCATCAATAAAGTCATGGAAAAGTGCCTTGTAGTGGCTTAGATTCTCCTCAAAATGCTTCTTTAGATTCTCTCGGAGAGCATGCCAGAACAGTTCCCTGCCAACAAGCGCTCGTGAGACTGCATGGACGAGGCAGTGGCCATCTCCATCCACGTGGACAGGAATGAGGCACTCTTGACTGTTGTTGGCCTTCTTGATGTCCTCCAGGGTGTCGTGCAGGTAGATGAGGCTGCCGGAGCGGTCCTTTCCATAACCCATGGTTTCGACGTGCTCTGGCTCGATGAGGAAGGCGCGGTCGCCCAGGAGGGAGCAGTCAAAGATGTCTCCCTGGTTCATCTCCGTGAGGAGCTTGGCTTTGCCAGTCTGCTTGTCCATCCCATAGCGGGCCAGGATGGGAGCCAGGAGCTTGCAGTGGTAGTTGGAGAGGCCATTGACTTTGACGAGCTCGGTGTTCCTGCGGGGCGGGCCGGCGCCGCTGACGCCCAGCAGCGCATTCCGCAGCAGGTTGTGCAGCACCAGGTCGGGGTCCGTCACCTCCTCCACGGCCAGCAGCTGCCGCTGCTCGTGGCGCCGCCCGCAGTCCGTGCACTCGATGCTGCCGCTGCCCTGCGGCCCGTGCGCCGGGAAGAACAGCCGCGCCTGGCATTTGGGATCGGGGCAGGTGCCCGAGAAGATGCGCCGGTCTCGCTTCTTGGAGGCGGACGGAGGCGGCGGCTGCGGCTGCTGCTGAGGGGACGGCGGCGGCGGCTGCTGGGGCTGGGACATCGCTCCGCTCCGCCCGGGCTTCACCCGCACCCGCTCCTCCGCCGCCCTCACAGGCGCATTCCCTGCGCGCCGGACAACGACCGCCGCCTCTCAGACGCCGCCGGTGCCGGTGCCGCCCGTGCGGTACCGAGCGCCGCCCGCCGCCCGCCGCCCCCCGCCCGACGCGGAAGCCGCCGCTGCTCTCACCGCCCCTCGGCCGCCTCAGTGCCCGCAGCGCCGCGGCCTCGCGCACTTCCACGCCGGCGGCGCACGCGCGGAGTCGCAGGGGCGGACGGGAGCGGTAGTTTCCTTCTCCTCCGAGGCCCGGCGTATGGAAGGGATCTGCGTGCCCAGCGAAGACTACAGAGACCGTGATGCCATGCGGCGGAGAGGGGGAGGGCGGGGGTGGGGCGAGTGCCGCCGGGGTTGCCGGGAAGCGTAGTCCGCGGGCGGGTGGGCCGGGACGGACGCGCAGAGGCGCTCGGCGGCGCTTGTTGCGCTTCCTGCGGGAGCGCTGGGGATGGGAACAGGGCCTGAGGTGACACCCCACACGTAGCTTCGTCCTCTGTCCCGCTCGGGTGTCGGTCTGAGGCGACACCCCACGTGCAGATTCCCCCTCTGTGCCCTCGGGTGCTGGTTTGAGGCGACACTCCACGTATATCCCTCCTGTGCCCTCCGCGCGGACGGCTCCGAGGTGACATCCCTTGTGTACATCCCTCCTCTGCCCCCTCACGCCCCGCAGGAGCAGCGGGGCGAGGCTCCCTCCCGTGTCACCTGTCCCCCTGGCCAGGCTCCGGGGTCGGGAGGCTGCTCAGCTCCCACAGCCGGCAAGGAGCCGATACTAAGGGACGGGGCGGCGGCTGCCCCAGGCTTCCCCTCAGCAGTGCCGCTGAAGGGGACTCTGAGTGCCTGGGGGAGCCCCCGAGAGCTCCCTGGGCACGGAGGTTTCCAAGAGCAGGGCAAGCAGCGTGTCCTGCCTGGCAGAGTCCCCTGACAGGCAGCATTCCCTGCCGGCGTGGGTACACGGGCTCCGGCCCCAGCCTCTGCCCGACAGCCAGCGGCGCCAGGCCCGGGCGGCGGCGGGGCTGTGCCCGCCCTTTGAGCTCCTCGGGGTGTCCGGAGCTCCGCACGCCCTCCCGGGGTTTCGATTGCCGAGGAGCCGCGCCGGGCCGCCTGTCCGGAGGCTGAGCTATCGGAGCGTTCCCCGGCTGCCGGCTGCTGATAGCGACAAAACAAGGCTCAAGGAGACGCGAGAGCAAGCTGTCAACGCCAGTGATCCCTCCAGCTGGTGCTACGTAAGGAGATAATGAGGCAACGGAGCTGGCGCTCACGTTATCTCCAGTGGCCGTCTGAAATGATGCTTTTGCCAAAATGGAATGGGATAATGTTCACAACTTCCAACCTAATTACAGTGGGCTGGCAGCGTGTTCATGGGGAGAACTCAAGCAGGGATACTGTCAGCAAACGGGGGAGTTAAGCTCTGTGAAAGATATTCCAGAGAGAGGTTTATCCTTAAATTAAGGAAAACAAAAGCTGAATGTCGGAGGACAAGGTGGAACGTCACAGGGTATTTCCAAGTACCAGTGACCTACCCTTATGAACACAAGGGCAAAAAAAAATTTACCACTTCCTCCCTCCTCCATCACCCTTGTTCTACCAAACACCTGGAATTTACATCCCAAGGCCTCCTCTATTCTATAGTGACTCAAATGATCTAAAATTAGAATAAAAATCACAGAGATTGTATCATAGAAATAGTATTGTGCTTGTACTTTCCAATACAAAGGGCATGTTTCATTTTCATTAATCCATGAAAAGTAATTTATGCATCTGACATTTAAATTATAAAGATTCAGATGATTAATACATACAGAAAAAAAAATCTGTTTCTGTGCTTTATCACAGGCTTAAGGAAAAAAATGGCTCCGGGCCTGGCCCTGTGACAGACTGAGCACTGCCACCTTCCAGTGACAGCAGCTGAGCTGTGCATGCTCATTCCCTTTTGATTTCAGTAATTTGTGAAGCACAGAAAATGTGTGTGTGTGCAAATGTATGCATTCCACAGTGTAATCTTTTATCTGGTCTGAAAATATGTGGCGGGTTTGAAGAAAAAAAGATGAAAATTATGAGACAGATTTTCATTCTTGCCAGCTACTAATACTTTTTAATGTGTATGACGGTAAGGTAGCAGCATCACCAGCTCCACAATCCTGCCAATGTGCCTTGTACTTGGGGATAAATCAGCAGTCTGTACCCATTCATTCCTTAGGCTCCCCTTCATAAGTAGCAGGAACGCAGTAAAAATGCAAATAGGGAAGCCTCTGTGCTCTGTGAAACTGTGTGGCAGCTACTGAGAATGGGCACCATTCAGGGCATCAGCCGGTGACAGTCCTGTGCTAACCCGGCCTGCATTTTGAAGAAATGTCAAAGAATTTTTCCGTAACATCGCTGGCCTCTGGAGCAATCCAGTTTTTTCACATATGGTAAATAAACACTTCTGTTATTGTTTAATAGTGCTCTGTAGTCAATAATAGAGAGCACCCTGGTGAAATAATTCACTTGTACTGTCAAAGCAAATGGAACTTGTGATGTTTTGTTTACTTCTCCAACCAGATGTTTTTATGAAAGCACTCTGACTGTAAAGTCAAAAGCATTTCTCCTTTCTGTTCCTCACATTAATTTCACTGATAAATTACATTCAGTAGAGGAATCTATCTTCTGTGGTGGCTTGACCCTTATTAACATGGATGTTTTTGATGAACAATATTTGTAAGTTTTCCAGCTATATGCAGCCTTATGATCATGATTGATTGCCCAAGCAATTTCCGCAACAATAAACTTTCATTACAGAATCTTTGATAAAAATCACAATTCTCTGGCAAACTAATAATTTATGCAAATTAAATGCATCTTTATTTACAAGCTTTATACACTGTATCTGGCAAACAGGATAAGGAAGTTCTGTGTTGTATCACTGAATACAGATTACACAAGTAACTAAATATTTAAGCAGTCTTAAAGGAAAATTCAGGAAATACAGTGTCTGCCTTATTAGTAAGTACCCTGAAGGGTGTAGCAACAAGTCCTACCAGAGATCATGGCAAGAGCCATGCTATTTTCACAGGCAAACAGCATCACAGTCAAGAAAGCAGGACTGAAGATCACACTGATTACAAAGTTAAATCTATTTGTAATGGGTCAGAAGAGTGATTAATTGTCAGCAACAGGACATACCTGAACCCGTGCCACTTTGTTGATGAGAACCAAGCACTGACAGTCAAAATACCAGGCATTCATTTCAGGCCCAGGATGGAAGATGTAAAAATTTCAGTTTGATCTTCGCCCAGTGCTATTCCATCTCTGCTTTGTCATTTACCCTCAGGAAATGGGTCATTCCCAGGTCAAAGCAATTATTTTTCAGAGGAGCTTGTTCCTTTGGAAGAGCAATTAAGAAGCTTCCAGCTAAACAGAAACAAAAGGCTTGTGCAGCATGCCAAAGAACAGATCATGATAAACTAGAAGATGGTGTATGTTGTCAAGAAGTGAAAGTTATTATCAGCCTTCAGCTACACCTCAACATGCTCTTCAGAAAGGATAGCTAAAATCTGGTGTTTTCTTCATTGAAACCCTTGCAGAGCTGATCCTGCCCAGCCTGCAAGACCAGTGGTTTAGCCTGACCTGGCCCTGAAAGCTCTCTACATTTACACTCAAGAAAAGAGGAGAGAGAAAACAAAAGTGTGAACTAGAGGGAAGATGGCAATATCATCACACTCTATAATCAATGCAACATTTTTTATTTAGATGTGACAACCTAGCACCTAAAAAGCATGTGCAGACCCACAGCTGGATAGTACTTATGGTATCATAAGTACTATTAGTAGTACCAGCCACAAGGAGTCAACAACAGCATGTGCTCCACTGCACAGAGCAGCTTCGAGGGTGGTGTGGGCTCTTTACTTCTTGCTCCTGTTATGCCAATTTGGCACTCACTTCCAGACCACTCCTGAATTGCATGTCTTGTTTTTCCCATCACTTTTTAGATGCCAGGTTGTCATCGAAGTGTTAAAAGCCCAAGCACTCACCACCATGCTACCTGCAGTATTCCAGAGGGATGTTGGTCACAGGCCCCCTCATCTCCTGGTCCTCAGAGGCAACGTGCAGCCCGGCAGTGTTCTGGAAGGACAGGAGTGACCACTGAGCAACTTCAGCTTTCATGAACCTTTGGGTTAATTAATAGTGAGTCAGTTGTGGCAGTTCGAAAACAGCACCTGACTTATCCTGGGGACCTGGACTGGTAACTCTTGTCCTGGATACATCCAACTGAATAACCTCCATATCCCTCTTCTGCTGCCTTCCAATGACCTCCAAAAATAAAAAATGTTTTCCTTCAGTGCTTTCACAGAGTCAGAGCTTGAACTGCTGCCATTGCACCAGGTTCAGCAATTCACACCACTATTAGATGCTCTCTGTTAACACTGATGTCATTCCTGCAAGAGACCAAATCTGGGCTGCTCAAAATGTGGAATGTGTATGAGCAAAACATGAATGCAGTAGAAAAACAACATGAAAAGTGAAATACTGGGCAGGGTTCCAGTACTAATTACAACCATCCAAATAACCTGCTCAAAGGCTTTGCTTCAGCAAAATCTAGATTCCCAGTGGTGGTTCAGGTACAGCCTTGTCCAGTAAGAACAGCTCTAGAGCTGACTCTCATGCTGGGTCAATCTCAGCATCCAAGACAAGCTGCTCAACACTGGTTTGGGTTTACCTATGCTTTCCTTTCATTACTTGGCTCAAAATCTGGTTCTGAGGCCCTATCTTGAAAACATTTCAAATTGATTTCACATGCAAACTCCTCTGCAAAGTTAAGGCCCCACATTTTTTTACTCTGAATATCGCTTTGCGAATTGATGTCAGCACAACTGGCAAACAAAATGGATTCATCAGGACTGTCAGTGTTCAGGAACTGTCAATAGAAAATCAATCTTTAGGGCGGTAGACCGTCATAAAAAAAGGAGAATGTAAGTGTTATTAGCTTAGATGTGTAACCTGATTCTATGGAAGCCTCAGTGGCAATTACTGTGAATGTTTATCTACTTTCCATAGTGCTCTGTCAAATACAAATTGAACGAATGGTACAATCCCATTACACTAAAAGATAAATGCCTCAAAATAAAATAGGTTGAGCAACTAACACATTCACTGTCCTATTGATTTGTATGTTCACAGTGTATGCAGCTGATCTCATCAGCTGTTAAAGCTTTACTTAAATCTGTATGACAATCCCACATATTTAAGCATCCCAATTAACTATCTGGTTCTAATTCTCTCTGCAAATACCCAGTTTAAAGAATGATCAGCATTTCCAGTACAGAAGAACTGCCAAGTCAAGGATGTAAAGGGGGGACAAAGACATCAAATGCTTCTTACAGAGAGCACATAGCAGTGATGCCTGGCTTGCAATTAAGCTTCAAATTTGGAATTATTTCACAAGTTGAGAGCCTGTGTTTTTCAGAGTTGACAGAGGAGAGAACCTGATACAAATACAAAATGGTGGGAGTGGATTAACAAGACGGAAAAAAAAAGTAAAGCAAACAAAGCCATTCCATCCTTAAATTTTCTCTTGAGGGTTTTTAAACTAGATGTTATAACACTTCAAACTGAAACCGGATTAACCCTTCCAACTGCTTTGCTGTCCTGTCCTTTGGCAACTGAGCTGAGCATAATATTCCACCTTCCAACATGCACAAAGAGCCTTACCACCAGTAGCCAAATGTTCTAATAGTTTCTAGTTTTCTGTTAGCTCAGAAGGTTCTTGGTCCTTTATACACCTATGAAGGTCTAAACTACAGCTCTTGTGTTCATGAATTCATTGCAGTTCACTAACAACCTTCCAGTAAGTGGCATCTTCTACCTCACTTCCTCATCTTGGATGTGATTTCTAGGTATTAAAATAAGTGAAAAGGAGGTTTGCAAAACCCAAGAAACAGGTACCTACTACTGGGCAGGAATTTCTTGAAGAGCAGCTTTTTCTTGCATCTGATGTAAAAGCACTCACAGTAACAATGAAGATTTTTAAAAATTAAAATAAAATCTTCTTCTGTGTTTGAGAAGTATTTTCCTGTTACAAACTCATTAGCTTCTATCACGGAAAATTAATAAAGTGGCTTTCAATTAACTCTTGTCCTTAATTAATTTTATCAGAAAAAAAACCCCAGAAAACAAAAAGAAAACAAACAAAAACCAACCAACCAACCAAAAAAATCCCAAACCAAAACAAAAATCCCACCAAATTCCTCCTGTTTCTTTTGCCAATTCTGGTCTATATAACTTATTTCCATAAAACTATGGATGGCATTTACCTCTTTCCATACAACACTGGTAGTCCGAATTCAAAGCTGCACGCCAGGAATCCCGCGGGAGGGACCGTGGCTTTCCCCGCGTTGCTGTGCTGCGTTCGGCTCTGGCAGTAGGTGTCAGCAGAAGCTCACCAAGGGAACCTTCCCATCATCCCGGGATCATACATTAGTGCTGTAAGGCACCGCTGTTTTGTTACTCAACTGCCTTTTATCTGACTGACCAAAACACGAAAAACAGCGGGCCCAGCTGCTGAACATCCTACATGAGCGTACGCCGCAGCAAATAAGCAGGACGAGCTTTGCTTACACACTGGTATTCCATTTGCACGGCAAGTGTGGTAGGTTCACAAGACAGATGCTGGTCTCGAGGATCGTTTTGTGCTGGAGAACGACAGGACACCGTGATTTGCACACTGAGAACACGAGTGCCTGTTCTGAGGTCCGAAACACATCAGGCGATTGGATCAAGTCACTGCAGAGGAAAGATCCTCCTTATGGTATGACTTTACTATAGAGCACTGCACAAGGATGATTCAGGGGATAAAATTTTAAGGAGAGGTTTTCAAATAAAATCATACTAAGGTCAAGATCACTACTCAAACTAAGAGCTACTGCAGGTACAGCAAG
This sequence comes from Eopsaltria australis, assembly GCA_034509425.1. NCBI lineage: Eukaryota > Metazoa > Chordata > Aves > Passeriformes > Petroicidae > Eopsaltria > Eopsaltria australis. The sequence goes on along the minus strand of JAVTVJ010000144.1, from coordinate 1,692,686 downwards.
AGAAAGTTCATTCACAGGTAGGAGGTTTGAGAGAGATTCTGCTGATACAGAATATGTCAGGCATCCTATAGGGAAGGCTTTTTAGATTTGAATCTGAGCAATTCTAGATGAGTAAACTAAAGTATCAAACAAGTTGCACAGCTTGATGAAGTAACAAAAGAGTGAAAGAAAGACAATTTTAATGCATCATCTTTGGGACTCTCCACATTTCTAGATGATAGTGCACATGAAGGCAGTAAAAATCAAAAATCATTCAGAAAAAATCTGAGGTTACATGTGCCCAAACCAGCTAAATCCAAGGAACAGTAAAGAGTATAAAAATTGCTTCAGTTAAACAATGATCTTGACCCCAAAACGCAAAAAAACTCATGGCAAAAAAAATCCACGGAATCAAATTACCAAACAGAAAGCAGAATGGGGAAAAAAAAATCCAATGATGCCAAAGCAGAAAGTAAGACGTAATTAAGGGGATCTAAGGAGAACACTGCAAGCACATTATTTCTGTTAGGAATGTTTGACAATGCCAGCCCAATATGGTCACCTGTATCCTCTCAGTGAGGGCAGAGCACTTACAGGAGAAGTAATAGCTGTCTGGTCTTGGCATTCATGAATTTTGGAATCCTCTCACATTGCACTTTACAATCAAGCTGGCAGCAAACGTACTGATCTGATACTGCTGTGCTAGATAGAAAAGCCATGATTATAGCAGACTTATGTAACCACGGCATATGCAGAGCAGCTGGTCACTACCAAACTGTAAAAGCATATCAAAATGAGGTTATGCAGGCATCTGTCCTCAGTCTGTTCATTAATTACATGCAAGATTATACTTATCAAACGTGTGGGCAACACTGAGCTGGAAAGAGTTGCAAGCACTTTGAGGGAGAAGTGTATAGTTCAAAATTCTCTTGACAAGCTAGTGAATTAAATAAGATTAGAAATCAGCATATATAATATTTTATTCTCACTTATAATCACAAGATAAAGGAGTACATTTATTGGAAACATTTTTCAGAAAGGATCGGGGCATGCAGAATCACAAACTGATTGTGAGTCAGCCACGTCATATTGTTATGGAAAAGCAAAGCCTTTTAAAGGATTCAGTGAATGAGTGTCACAGGGATACAAAAGGATCAACATGGCAACTTGCAGCAAGCAGTGTGGGGTAGTACCTCCTTTCAAGAAACATGAGAACCAACAGGGAGAAGACCAAGGTAAATAGACAAAAAAATAATAATGATCTGGAAAAAAAATGTTGAAAGAAAGAATGGATGTCCTCATGTATGCACGCAAGAGCTAGGTAACTGAGGCAGGTAACACACAAACTGGAAGTAAGGGTCAGGGTCTCAGTAAAGAATCATGATACAGAAATAGAGAAAATGAGAAAAATATGTTACAGATAATATGGCTTCATGAAAAATAGTCTGCTCTACTCACAACCCTTTCCTAGCTTTCTATTTGTGAATATGATTGATAAATCCACCCCTCTGACGGTTAAGCTTTGTTCACCTCCTATTTACACCAGGAGTAGCCAGCCCAGCGCTTAAGGTGAAATTTGGGGGAATGATTCTACAAAGACAAACAAAATTATGCTATATTGAAAACTAGGAAAAAAGCAGAATAAGAGTTTGAGACAAAAAGACTGAGAGATTGCCTACTTATATGTGGGTCAGCAGGGCTGAAAGATTTACCTAGTGTTACAGTAACCTACAGATCAAAGAATGTTTGAATGAAGCTGTTGCCCCTCCCAAGAGTGTTATTCCCAGCTCAGCTCTTCCAAAGCACTTCACTGGCTCTCTGTAGTGTGGGGAGAAAGAAATGCATATGGAATCTCTGATATGGGAGGACACCTAAGCAGCCTCTGGAAGAGTGGGAAACACCAGCTCCTCAGAAACGGAATCCCAACAATTCCTCTTCCTTGTTGCACAATACCAGACCCCTCGAAGGCCTTCTTCACGTAAACCTACTGCAGCTGCCAGAATAAGATCGAGAAGAAACTAGAGGATATGTAACTGCACCCAAAACATTGTATGCCCACTAAATTTCCCTATGCTTATGTCTGTCTGCAAGATTTTTTAAAAAAGCAACAAAAAAACCCAGTTACTTCAGTTCTTTCCTATTTTGTCCTATGGTGGAGATGTCATCCATTTCCTTAATCTGGTTGAATTTGAATTGTATTACAGGGCAGAAAAGTTCATGGAACAGAAGACAGTAAAGATGAGAAGGCAGAACAACAACATTGAAGGAAAACAAAAAATTATTTCATTTTTAAGTTTTACTCTTGCTATCAGCAGAGCTGGAAATAGTGCCTGTTAATGATGAGTAAGCATGAAGTAACAACACTTCCAGTTGACATATATATAAATGAATTCACATATATAAACTTTAGTAACCCCTCCACTTCCCTTCCACTTAGAAACGGATTACAGCTTCCTTACAGTCTTGTAATCTTGCCCACTCAAAGGGCTTATTCTCTTCTTTTAAAGGTTTTAGACCCTAACTCCTACATTAATACAGATAAGAACACCTCCATGAATTTGTGGTAGGTTTTGAGATTTTGTATCTGTGAAAGCTGTTGAGTCATTGTTGCAACTTCCCAATAACTCATGGGAAACACACGAGGCAGGGGCTTTCTTGTTCCCCAAAACAGCAACCACAGCTAGGACAGAAAGGAAAAAGGAGAAGAAACAAAAAAACACTTCATTAAATAAATCTGTTTTCTAAGTGGAATATTTTCCTGCGCTGAAACTTTGGTAAGTTAATTCAATTTCATCTTCTTGGAAACTTACATTGTTATATCACATGACACGTTTTTTTTTCCCTATAACACTAAGATTTAATCCCAATTGCCTTTTATACAATTATATTAAGAAGCAAAAGTAGATTTAGGGTTTCACTTAGGGTCTCTAACTTAACATCTGCTTAATTATTACATTGAGTAAGATGACTGTATGTCCTCTCGTATTTTGTTTGCTGTATTCTTTGGATTTCTATTAGGTGGTATCTTGATGTAACAACTATATTTCACCCTTGCAACACATACCACACTGCCCTTTTTTCTTGTATCTTTTTGTAGAGAAATACCTTATCACTCTTGGCTGGATGTTTGAGAATTATTTAATATATTTAAAATAAACAGTTTCAAATTTAAAAATTATTTTAAATTTAAAAGTAATTTTAAAGAGTTTATTACACATTTGAAGAATATACTGTGGTCCATTATTTTAGTTAAATGTGCTTGCAGAGGTTGACTCTTAGATGCAGTAGTCAACGTCACTGATGTTTCATATGATAAACAGTTCACAGCAGCAGGGATCCTGAATGCAAAAAATGGGCTCTGCTTTGTATGCAAAAATTTAACAGGCTTGTGGTGTGAATGGGATAAGTCTTACAGTGCATCCACTAACAAAAGCTGAAGGGCAGCGAACCTTCTGGTCTAATTAACTTTGAACTTTACAGAGAACACACTAAAGCATTAAATAGCAACACAATATATCACAAGAGTTGAGTAAGAGGATATGAGTGAGGAATAACAAATTCTGGTTTTGGAAGAAGGGAAAGAAAATAAAGTGTAATTACTACCTACCTAGACAGAGGATATGATGCTTAATTGTGTACCTCTCACCATTCCAGGGAAAGAACTGTACTTACTTGTGAGCTGCTCCTAGTCAGGGGCAAAGTTACAGTGCTTGCATGTCCTGAAATACCACCCACAAACTTGGCAACATCTTCCACCAGTGTTCATCATGTCTCAGGATCAAACAGCAAATGACCATTATTTAATAACAACTAAGATTAGGAAACATGTCTCTGGCTATGCTCATCTGAATATCTGTCCATGAACTCCAATTCTGCAAAAATCTGATCAGGATTTACTCATGACACTGACAAGTACAAACTAAAGTATGAAACTCAAAGGATGCAACAGTGTAGGAAGTATAACCAACTCAAAGAGGTGGCTATGAGAAGACCTCTACCCCTCTGTACCTGTTGTGACTTGGGTGTTGAATGTAAAAGCCTAATGGCAATGCTTTGGAGAAGATGATTTTTCCTTGAAGGCACAATAAAAGGTAGGGATGACCAGATATCATTTGGTAACTAAATTCCAGGAACTCAATAGACCATGTAAGTTGTTTTTTTTTTTTTTATTTAACATTTGTGTTAAACTTTCATCTGAATTGCTGTAGTCATTGTTTCAAACATTCAATAAAATGTGTGTTATACCACCTTACTGGAGGAAAGCATATTCAATACTTAACGCCTTGTTAATCTGTTAATCTCTATGCTAATTGGAACTGTTATGTTATGTGTTATGCTGTATGAACTGTTAGCTAGCCTCCCGAAGATGAACTTTATCATTCCTTCAGGAACTTGCTCTGAAAAGATGGGAATTTACGTGCCTGAAGATAGGAGCCTCTTCATGAACATGGGTTCAGTGGCAGATGAATCCGTGTCACAACAAGCCTTTCTCATGATATGTAACCATTGATTTATTTCCTGGTTAGTATGTGGTTGTGGGGAATCTAACTAGCCTGAGCGTGTACTGTCAGGTCTGGCTGAACAGAAAGCCTAGGTACAAGGTCACCTTATATATAAACTCTGCTCTCTACTTTAAAACTTTTTAAACTTCTTTTATTCCACTTGTCCTTAGTCTATTTATTTCATCCCTACTTTGGCTCATAGCCTGTAGTGCTAGAGAGCTTGCTACAAGTCTACATCAGCTAACGACCATTTGTCTTTGCAATTTCCCCTCTGAAGTTCAGCCCGCGCTATTACGCGGCTTCTTCATGTGGGAGGAGGCAGAAGGAGGATGTACGAAGGCAGAGTTGCTATGGGGAAAGAAGTGCGAAGGGATGAAAGGCGGAGACATGCAAATAGGTGAAGCAACAAAGAGAATGAAAGAAACTATAGCAAGACGGCAGAAGTCTTGGTGACCTCACAAAAGATGTTTCTCCCCTTTGTTTGGCCTCTCATAGTAAGATGAGAAGGCATCATCTCCACAACTACTGAGCTACAAAGGGTTTACTCTGACCTCAGTCTGTGCACCAGACTGCTGATACTGACAGGAGTTTTGTTAGGCTTTAAAAGCAGAATGTCATCATCATCTGTTATTTCTGTTTTCTCTTCCTGTGTTGCTAGTGCTTTTAGGGGTGCTGTTCAGACATTGACCTGTGTGTAGTTAAACAAATCAACCTGTCTGCAAGGATATGCATAAGAGAAGAAAACAAACAATGGAGCAGACATGAGGAAACAAACAAGGCACATCTATTAGCTTTGTTTGCTCAGCAGCCGGCCTGAGACTGACCTTTTAAAGATTTTCGAAGTTTAGTGCTTCCTAGCATGGAGGACATAGCATTAGTGACGCTGAGGGTATACTTGTATCCTCACAGTGGAATACCAGAGCAAGAGGAAAATGCCATTCTTATAGGAAAACTAGGATGGAAGAAAAGGCTGGCTGTAGTGGCAAGTCATGTTTTCCTTTGTTTCCTTTTTATTTTTTTTTTTTTTTTTTTTTTTTTTTTTTTTTTTTTTTTTTGTTTACTGTAGGTCAACTCTGCTTACATGGAAGTGGAGATGGTTAAGATTCTCTTTGATATTTAGGTTTTCTGCTGTGTCTGTACAGGAGTGCAATAGCCTAACTAGCAACAGAAGAGTCTCTGGTGGAGAGAAATAAACTTGGAAAGAGCATGAATTTGCATTTGCTCAGGAGCTCCACCACCACAGCAAAGCCATGGTGGGGCCAGGGCTGCATCTGCACATTGTGGTCTAGACTGGAAACTTTTCCCCAGGCTGTCAGCATGGCAACCCATCACCTGCAAGAGGACCATGTCTTTCTCAAGCTGCCTAGTTTGTGCCAAAGTGTATGTGAAGCAGGAAAAAAATGAATTATATCAGATCAAAGAAGGATTTGTAGTGTTTTTACACACACATGCACACAAAAAGGACTAGAAGAGATTTCCAGTGCTTCAGCCCCTTCAACTGATAAAACATGCTATTTACAGCTGACCTTTTGTGTTCCTTTGTGCTATCTCCGTGTTCTTTTAAGTGGCAGGAAAAATGCTAGAAAGAGCTTCTTGTTATTGTTAGTTAACTGAGGTGGATTTCATTTAAGAGGGATGCTTTTTACAATGTTTAATTTCTGATAAGGAACAAACAATACAAGTATACCTGGTTAGAGCTTTGGAAGAAGGAATTCTGTAGGCACTTTATCCAGTGCTTAAGAGGCTCAAGTATGTTGAGATGATACATCAGGTTATAGGCTACTTTGGGGTTGAACAGACTTTTCCTTCTTAGGGAGGGGTAAGAACATTTTTTTGTTCTCAGTTTTGTCCTGATATGGGAAAAGACCTTTCAAGACTTTTTCCTCATTCAGTTTCTTTGGAAGAGAAGGGAAAGGAGGGAATGGTTACATCTATTATTCAGTCCTGTCTCTACTAATTTAATCCAATGCAGAAATAGGGTTCTAATACTGACAGATTAATTCCTGAAAATCTAGGCCTTACAGGAAACGTTTAGTTTTGGTAATCAAACCCTTTCTCCCAAGTAATAACATAGCAACAGTCACTCATTGCTTTTTAGCATTACTTCTGCATAACAGGGGTGGGTCTCTTGAATGGGTCAAACTGATAACTTTTTTGTCTGGAGATTTGCCTTTTGGAAGTTATCCTGAAAATAGTTTTCTGTGCGACTTTATTCTAAATAATTACACATGCAAGATGGATCAAGGACACCCACGTGTACATAATATTAAATGTATGCAAGCTTTATGAGAAACATAAGGTTGTGATGATCACAGGTACAGAGAACCATGGAAAGTTCAGGTTGGAAGGGACCCCTGAAGGCCATCTAGTCCACCCTGCCTGCCATGAGCAGGGACATCTTCAGCACAATCAGATTGCTTAAAGCCCCATCCAACCTGAACTTGAATGTTTTTATGGATGGGGAATCTACCACTCACAGGCAGCCTGTTCCAGTGTTTCACCACTCGTATTGTAAAATTTCTGTTCCTTGAATCTAATCTAAACCCACCCGCTGTCAGTTTAAAGCCATTATCCCCTGTCCTATCACTTAATGTCATTGTAAAAAGTCCCTCTTCTGCTCCCTTGTAGGTCCCCTTTAGGTACTGGAAGGTGCTATAAGGTCTCCCCGGACCCTTCTCTTGTCCAGGTGGAACAACCCCAACTCTCAGCCTGTCTAATAGCAGAGGTGCTTCAGCCCTCTGAGAATTTTAAGGACCTCCTTTGTCTGGACAAAGACTTGTTGCAACAGGTCCATGTCTTTCCTGTGTTGGGGACCCCAGAGTTGGATGCAGCACTCCAGGTGGGGTCTCATCACAGCAAAGAAAGGGGCAGAATCCCCTCCCTTGACCTGCTGTCCACGCTGCTTTTGATGCAGCCTAAGATACAGTTGGCTTTCTAAACCACAAGCACATATTGCCAGGTCACATCCAGCTTTTCATTCACCCCAAGTCCTTCTCCACAGGTCTGCTCTCCATCCATTCATCCCCCAACTTGTATTGATATCAGGGGTTGCCCCAGGTATGTGTCTCACACTTGGCCTTGTTGAATCTCATGAGGTTCCCATGGACCCACTTCTGGAGCATGTCCAGGTCCCTCTGGATGGCATCCTGTCCTTCAGGCCTATCAACAGCACCACTTGGCTTGGTGTCATCTGCAAATTTGCTGAGAGTGCACTCAATCCCATTGTCCATGTCGTTGGTTAAGATATTGAAGAGCATTGGTCCCAGTATGGATCCCTAAGAACATCATTTGTCCCTGATCTTCCCCTGGACATTGAGCCATTGACCACTACCCTTTGGATGCAATCATCCAACCAATTTATCATCCAATAGACAGCCCATACATGAAATTTGTATCTCTCCAATTTAGAAATTTTTATCTCATCTTAGCAAGAATTGCTTATATCTACTTTCCTCAGAGATGTGGCTTTTAGCTGTACTTTTTAATCTCACTCGTTTGCTTAATTGAAAGCCGGGAAGGAAGGAACTATCCAAATTGTATTGAAGGGACATTGTAATTTAGGGATCATTCTTTTAAGATGTACTATGACAACAGATTAACTATAGCAGACCATCACATTGAGCTCATTCTCTGGGATTCACTTTTGCCCACAATATAGTGTTTTCTTTCCAGCATCTCAGCATGCAAGAGCTGTTGTTCTTAAGAGTCTCTTCCCTTGCTCTTATTACCACTCAAAAAAATTCACCTGTGCCCTGACTGTGCTTGGAATAACCTCCCTCAACTGTGCTTGAAACAACCTCCCTCATCTTGCATCCTCTCACTGAGGGCTTCCTGGAAATTCTCATTGTTTTGGAAGCGTCCAAGCTCGCACCATCTCCTAAGGTGTGCAATGTGGGGACCTCAGTTGGCCATGCCCAGAATCATGAATATGATAGACAGAAGTGTTTTGAGGCAGAATTGCACATATTAAGGGTGAGGTGAGTTTTGCTGTTCTGCATCCTGTGGTAGTTTGTGGAGAACGAAGTGTGCCAGGAAGCATCGAAAAGCAGCCAAAAGAGAGATAACAAATGTTGCTTGAGACAAACTGATAACTATTTTTACCACATCCTGCTGTGAGAAATAAGCACTGAAGGTGATTATTGAGAAAAAAGGCAAAATAATGCCTACAGGATAGCGTGGGGGAGGATGCTTCTGTACCCTAGCTGATGTCTCCAATGTCTCTCTTCTCCATCCAGCCTGATTGATCTGCTTTTGCTGCCCAGGTGGAGAAACCATCGTTGCCTTCTGTGCCAAGGTGTGCCAGCGCCGCAGCGGACGGAGCGGCCCGGCCCTGGGCAGGCTCCGTGTGTGTCCCGATGGGGCAGGGTCCCTGCCAGCGGCCCGGCAGCACCGTCAGCTCTCGGAGCCCGCTCCCGAGGCGCAGCCTGCGTGCCCCTGGGCGCTGCATGCGGGGAGGACGGCGTCGCCCTGGATTATCCGCCGGTTTAGCTGGAGGATCGCGGTAATCCGTGCCTGGATCGCACACCCCGCGCTAGCCGGCAGCCGCAGGCTCTGCGGTGCCTCGGGCAGCTGCGGCCGCGGGGCCCCGGCCGGGAGCGGGGCCGGCTGCGCGTCCCCGCCTGACCCCGGCTCCGCCGCCCGGGGGGCGCTGCTCGGGGCGGGCCGGCGGCGGGGGCGGCACCGACAGCGACACCGACAGCGATAGCGGCAGCGACAGCGGCCCCGCCTGCGCCGGCGGGGAGCGGCGGTGGCCCGTGGCCGCCCCGGGGTGGGCGCAGCCCCGCGGGGGGAGCCGTCATCCCGCGGCCGCGGCGGGAGGAGCGCGGCTGACGCGGCAGCGAGGAGGAAGCGGCAACTCCAGCGGCCGGACGGACGGACGGACGGACATCCCCGGGCCGCCCCGGCCGGCGCAGGGACGGAGGGTCGGAGGGAGGCAGGTACGCGGCGTGCAGCCGCCAAGGGGCCGTGTCCCCTCCCACGGGCGGGGTAGACAGGGCCAGTCCAGAGCCGCGGAGGTTCAGCGGCCGCGGGGGCACGGGACTCGGGGACACGGGACTCACTCGGGGACGTTTCGCTTCCCTTTTGTTGCAGCCCGAAAACGCCTCCGTGCTCTTCCCGCACCGCCGGCGTTTCCCTGGAGCGTGTTGGGTGCGGGCCTCGCCGGGCTCCCGGGCGAGGGCCGGGGCTGAAAGTGTTCCCGCAGGAAAGCGCTGCTCTGCTCCGCGTGGGCGTGCGGCTCCGGCGGCTGGGATCCGCTTACGGACAGGGCAAAGTGCTCGCAGCCGAGTAAACAAACAAACATGGAGAAACTTCTGCTCCCCTCGTCCCGCCGCTATAGTTTTAGATACTGTATTTGCAAAGAAGTTTTAAAGTCATTTAGTGTTTCACATTCTTCTCTCTCTCTCCCTTTTTATTTATTTTTTTTTAATTGCCACCCTTCCATCAGTGTAACTAGCTCCTGCTAGAGCTCTCGCCCTAATGTTTTTACTGCGCGTCTATGCAGTTTTACATACTGTGCTTTATTTTGCATGGCTGGCTCGGTGTGGGAGGGTTTGATTTCTGGGTTGCAACTGCGGACACCACCAAACTTCATTTCAGTTCCACTACTTAATTCCAGAAAGACAGAAAAGCTATACTGGAATCAGACATTTAAGAGGTGAAGAATGGCTAGGCGTTTACATTTAGAGCAGGTGAAAGAGCCCTTTTCCAGAGAGTCCTTTACCTCTGCCCCAGCAGGCTGAGGAGACCCTGGTTTGCTTTGCTTTGTGCCTTGCAGAGGAAAAGCAGTGAACGCGGTTTGGATCTGCTGTCCCTCTTTCTGGTGGTCTCTGTGCCGGAGAGGCAAGGGCTGGAATTGTCTCTTTATCCGTTTGAACATCTTCAGCGTGAGAGAAGGTTGGAGGCAGGGAGAGAATTAAAATAACGCTTTCTCCTCCTGTGCAGAAGTTGCAAAGTATTGGTGCTTCCTGCACAGATCTTTTATGGGAAGGTAAAATTCTGACGCAGACTTCAAAGATTTGAATTAAGGAGAGAACTAGTCAAGCTTGAAAGAGTATCCCATAACATTCACCTGCATGACTTTGTTACTTGCAGGATGTCTGCCTCAGTGCTTTTTTGAGCACTGGTCAGCACTCCTTGGCTTCTGCTTGCTGAGACTTACATGCTCCTGCAAAGCTTTTTTTTTATCTGAATTCTGTCAGGCTCTTTCCCTTAATTTTTGAGATTGTATGAAGAGCAGAAATATGCACTAGTTGGCAGCAAAAACCAGTTAGTGATCTCTGTATTTCTCTCCAGTAAGTGCTACAGCCTCTTTATTACATGCTCTAAGCATTGAAATGGCATTGACATTTATACTGGACAGTCCAAATAGATGTTGACAGCCCCTGCATTTAATTTCTTTCATGCTAATCTAATAAATTCAGTATCTATTGTAATCTTCAAAGAGGATTAAACATTTCCTGAGGGAAAAGAAAGTTACGTGGACTGGTGAATACATGGGCTGCATCCAGAGTGCTGCAAAATTGTAATTCATTGCTTGTGTTGTTCTGAGGGGATCTTCATCCTCATAATCCACAACCCGTAGGAGTTGTTGCTTTTTATTATCTGTGTGCATTCTCAGTCTCTAAGGACAGGTATCTTTCTAAGAAGCCTGACAAAGCTGGATGTCCAAGTCTCATTGAACAGAAGTGGGGGAACAGTAGTTGGGTGGTTCCTAGTCCACTCTGCTTATAAAATAATGTCTTGCAGGGAGCTAATAGTTCAAGTTTTAAGATGTGAGCACTTTAAAATCACTACTCTGTTCATTTTTTGACTTGTTTAAAGTCAATCCACAAGTAGGTGGATAATTTGACTGTAATGGCATGTGTTTAAAATAGTGATTGGTGATTTTTAATATGCAGAAGTGCTTCAGCCTAGCAAGCTGGAATAGCTGCAAGCCTCCAAAGCTGACTTGACCCAGCAGCAAAATACTTCAGTAGGGTATGCTGAGGGCCAAAAATAAAGTATATTAAATAAAATGACCCAGGTTTTAGCAAATAAAACTAGATGCAAAGCATCTCTTTTTTCTCTTGGGATCTAGGGTTTATGATGGAAATCATCTGTCAATCTAAAATGCTATGCATGCTAATTGCAGGTTCATGTTAATCATCACTGTATAAGAGGGTATGTCAAATCTTGTTTTCCATCCCATCCATACAGGATAAGCTTCTAATAAGCTGTGATCCTTCAGCCACATCCACACATCAGTTCTCTCCTGGGTTATCCTCCCTATATCCCAGATCATTTTCCAGATGGTTTCAGTTTTATAATTTGCATGCAAGTAACTAGGGCTTTTTTTGTCCCATGGCTACAAGCAATTTTGTACACAAATGCCCTGCATTTCTGCATGGAAATAGAGCTCAGATTACACATACTTGCAGTTCCAAATTATGTTTTTTTGGCTGTCTAAGTTGTCATTTAGAAGAATGTTATTTTGAAGGAATATGCGCTTCCCAAAAGGAAAGTCACTGTTGGTCGATTTTGTGATTTCAATTTTGGACATCCCTAACTCATTGAAGACTTATTCTGCTATGACTTTTTTTCCTATAGACCAAGGAACTAGAAACTACTGTAAATAAAGGATGTACTTACATAGACTGAGCTGTAGTAAAGCAATATGTTGTTTTTATTTGAAGTTAGCTCTATGAGTGTTTGTATTGAAGGATTCATTTTGTTCTAGTTTAAGTAGTATCCATATGCTAAAAAGTCCTACAAAGCAAACACACTTTCCAAAGTAGAACTGAAGGGCTTCCACGTGCTATAATAACATTTTAAAATATGTTAATCAGGTTCCTGCTTGCATTCCTAATTCTCAAACAGAATTTATTCCCCCAAGTCTTCCAAACCACCTAACAACGTGTCTGCCTGACTCTGAAAGTGTCTTACACATATTGGATCAGCCTCTTTGAGCAGAAAGTTCTTAAGCGCCTTATCTGGAGCTGCTGTAGTTGAGCATCAAAGCCCTTAGGAGATGAAGAAAGTAGGGCACCTGGCAAGCACACTGTAAACACCCGCGCTGATGGCACTGGTTGTGTCTCGAAATGCAGTCGTGTATTTCCTTTTGGAAAGAGGAAGAGGAGCCAGCGCGCACCTTTCCCTGGGAGCTGCTGGTGGCGGGATTTGTCTGAACAGTAGACTGTGTTTTGGTAGGTGAAACCTGGGCTCCTGCTGCCTGTGCCCGAGGGGTTCAAGCCCACACCTTCTGTCACCTCTGTGGCTGTTGAACAGGCTGCAGGAGGCAAGCAGGAGGGCACACCTTGCTCCTTCTGTTCAGCCTGGGCCATCTCGGGGAAGATGGAGCAAGGTTGCCCAAGGCTGGCGTGAGGGAGCACCAGAACCTTGACTCTGTCACAGCAGTTTGTGTCCTGCTGGGAGGAGGGCTGGTATCTGGTGGTTGCTTATGATGATTATCAGAGGTGAGCATTTCCGTGACATCCTCTATGTTTCAAGAGAGGATCAACACTTGACTAATTTCTGTAGGAGAGGACTGGGCCCAGGAGAAGAACAGGCTCAGAGATCTGGAGTGGGTGGTGACAGCTGTTTGTAGTCCCAGCTTAGAAGTTCAAGCCTGCAGGCTGAAGCTGGGAAAGTGTCGAGTGTTTCCTTCCAGGAAGCCCCATTTCCAGTGCAGGAATCTCCATCCTGGGCCACCGCTTTCACACGGTGCATCTGTGGCAATAGGTGTCACCCTGCCAGTTTTATATTATTCAGGTTTTTAGGTGGTGTTTTATGCGCTCTGTGCCACAGACTTGTGTGTTTGTGTCCTGACTTGTAACTCCATTCCCTTACCCAGTTCTGTGCTAGGATTCTTTCTCCCTATTCTTTAGCAAAGGAAGAAGTAAGGTTGTATCTTCACGTGACCTTTTCACTCCAGTTTCTCAGACACCCTGTGAGCATCATTTGAGGAGGAAAGGGAACTTCCTCATCCCCTCATATTTGAAATGCTTTGCTTTGCAGCTACAGTCTTTCCGTGGTTTAGGGCAGGAAAGTACCTGGGGGTTGGGGGAGTGTGGGTAAGCAAGATTGATGTCTAAATTTATTTCACAGCTCCTTTATTCAAAGAGATGTCACATCTTCTTGGCAATCTTGTTTGAAACTGTGAGGGCAACTGGCAAGCTGCTAGTGCTGAGTGCCTTGCCAAATACTATTGCAAAATACTGCCAGTGCAGAAGTTGCATAGCTTTACAGACTGTTAAGTTTCTCTTGGGGTAAACCAAAGGGGTACCAACTGCTGATCCTTTGCCTCTGATGAGAAGCAGGACCGACATGTTTCCATCACCTTATGAGGCACCCATCACTCTGCTTTGCTCCAGCCCTTGGCATTAGTTTTCCTTCAATGGTACGTCTCCATCTCTTGCTCAATGTTGTGAAATAACCGAGGAAACAGAGCTATTTAAAACATCTTCACTATACTAGTAATTGCAAAATATTTTGTAACAGACATTGGACCAAGGGAAGTTTTGCCTCCAATCCTGGACTCAATGTTGCCAATGCAGCAGGTGCATGAGAATAGATTTGCTGTGCCCCATGGAGTTATACCCCATATTTGTGTGTTTATTGAAGATCCATGCAACTGAAGTCAATCTCAACTATTTATCAATATAATATAGGATGCAAAATCTGATATCTAATATCTGATATACAAACTGTGTGCTAATTATTGAAACCTTGTAACCTTGTTGTTAAAACAAGTTGGAAACACAGTTCTATTTTTCAGGAGCTACCTTGATAACTACTTCAGAGCTCTGCATCATTAATCTGTTCTCAAATTGGTATTTTAATGAGAAAATGGGCGCTTGTGAAGGTTATTGTCCTGTGGTGTTGTATATGATATTGCATTACAATGACATTTCTGGATTCAGATTGGAAGATAAGCCAAAGGGCTAAGTGCTGCTCATGGCTAAATATCTTAAATCATGCTGTTACTGTGGTTAGAAGGAACCTTGGAAGGTGGTGAGTTAACTCCTTGCCCTGAGTGTTCAGACAGGGCTGCACAGGGCTTGGTTTGCCTGGGTTTTGAAAACCTCCAAAGGCAGAGGATCCACAGCCCCCCTGGGCACCCTGTCCTAGTGCTCAGTTATCCTTGTGGGGATTTTCCTTCTCATGCAATGCCCTGCAGTGCACCAGCGAGTCTGTCTTGGTAACCTTCTCAAAGACATTGGGAGGCTGCTGTTAGGTGCCCCTCAAGCCTCTTCTCAAGGCTAAGTAAGTCCAGTTGCCTCCAGCTCACCTAGAGAATGTGCAGCCCATGACTGACTGTGTTTTGGCCTCTTCCATGCCCTGTGTAGTTCCTGTTTAAGTGGAGGAATGTTGGATGCATGTGTTAGGATGTGAGTGTACTTGGTCTGCATGGCTCTGAACAACTGTGTGTTTATACTATAACAGTCTAGGTTTAGACTTTCTGTTTGTTTGTTTGTTTGTAAATCCTAGTGTTAGGTATTTATGAACTGGGATCACAATCAAACCCTAAAATATGTTTTATACTAAGTTTAGTAAATACGTAAGGACTGAGAATTCAGAAAATGAATGCTTTTACTCAACCATGGTGGCATTTCCAGTTTATGGTATGTGTTTTGCATTTATGCTGGAAAGAGGGTAGAAGAGGGACAGGAAGTAATTAAAGAAGAAAATAACTCCTGTACTCCCTTTGGATTGGACTTAACCATACCTTGCAAAAGCAAGATGCATTAAGTCTACGAGTTTGGAATGCTGCCAAAAACTACAAAAGAGAGAAAACTCAGGACAATTCAGAAATAAAAACTACCTGGCAAAAGTACTCAGACTGTCAAATGCCTTGAAGACAAGTGCATCAAAGAACTAGGAGACTTCTGCTTCCTTGATGCAGTAGTAGTGGTACATCTTGAATATATTAAAGTAGGGGTGGGAAAAAAGGAAGCTATGTTTTCATAAAAAGGTAAATAAAAAGAACATGTCACATTAAGGAATGTACAGCAATGTTTTATGAGAGGTAAGAAGTGAAACAGAAGAGGGTTATTTGGAGTCATAGTGGATGCTGACTGCCTAGAATCCAATTATCCAATTAGCCTCCTGATTTATTTTTCTTTTTTTTCAAATACTGGGCCCTTCTGTTTCATTTAAGCAATAAATGTAATGCTGTTAATTTAATCTCCCAGTACTCATGGTAAATATCTTGTAAATAACTAACTTGTTTTCATCAATTGCTCTTTAAAAGGGGTCACGGATTTTTCAGTCTAGTGTGGAAATGGTTAAGCAGTGTTTTAACATCTAAATTTCACCCTTCCATATCAGCCTTTGATAAGAGAATAACTGTTGTCTTTGGAATTTTTGGGACTAACAGCTCTTTCCTGCCATTCTTTGGTTTTCAGAGCCCTGACATAAAACTGATGGGGTTTCTTTGTCAGGGAACCCCTTAGTTGTGTCCCTTGAAAATAGTGTGACACTTGCAGCAGTGACAGAAAACCAAACAATTACTGTGTTCCAGTGAGAGAATGTGGCCAGTGTGCTACAAAATTTTCAACTGTCTTGGTGTAAAGTGTTTGTGTCAAGAATGAACTGTGCTGCTTGCAATGAGGTTTTACATCTTGTGTATGTGCCCACACACATTATATGTAATTCTAAAGGCATATGTCAGATAGATTGGTTTAACTTCACTTTTCTTCAGAATTTTTTGGAGGTTGGCTGCCTCTTTGGTGCTCTTTTCATGTTAACTAATAGGTTATGTGGCGGATGAATAGGATTCTTTATAGAATTATCTAAAACCAGGCACTGATTTATTTGAAAACAAAGGGTTTCTTTAGAGCTAAGTTTAAGCTGGCATTGCCATGAATCCTAGAATTATTCTACATTTAAATGAGAGAACAGTGATGCACTTGTACTTGGGCTTTGAACAGCACAGAGCTGTTGACCAGAGACTTGGAGACTGCTGAGCAAATCTGTTTAGGTTCCTTTGCTGAAGTTTCCAAGCCTACTCTTCTCTCCTTACAGATGATGAGAAGCAAAGCTAAAAAGACACTATAAGTTGCATTGATCAGTTTGTTTGGAGGAAGGCAGGTTGTTTGCTGGTGTGTGATCAAAAAATGCATAAAATCCTGCTCTGTAGCAATCTGAACACACACTTTTTCTCTGTTTTGCTTTGGGGTGTGTGGGGTCTAGAGCGTAGCAGCTAAACAATACCTCACTTGTTTATAAAAAACCTTGGGAAGAAGGGGTGAGAAAGAAGAAAATATTTACAGTAGCTTTCTACCCAATTAAAATCAGAAGGCAGACTAAAAAGGAAAGAGTTCATCTACAGTCCAAGCCAATTAAAAGTAAATTTTGCTGTTTGGATGTTAACTGACACATCCAAGGCAATGTAAATTTAAACTAGAAGCTTGACTTAACCTCACCAGTTCAGATGAACTTCACATTTATGACTCATTTAGTTTTGGTCATAGCATCTGGGTGTTTAAGCACATTTTATGTGAATTGACATTAGAAATTCATAAACTGCCTTAAAATGTTAAATCTGTGGAGTACTTCACCAGAATGTGTAAATAATGCCTGTCTGGAAAACACAGCTCTGCAACACGAGCTGGCTCAGATCCTCACTTAAGATATTCTTATGCTTTATGCCCTCAGCCATTTTTCCCCCTGTTTAATTATCTGGGAATAAAACCAGATTTCTGTAGCTTCTCTCATGTGTTAAATGGTATCATAATTTTCTGTGCAAATGCTTTAATTGTATTTGTTGATATTAGCTGAGATTGTTTGTGGGGTTTTACACATACAATGTGTGTTTATTTATAAAGAACTGAAATAGAGGTAGAAGGAGGAATCTTATAACACTTACAGGGTTTTACTCAGAAATTAAACTGCAAACTTGTCAATGTGTGCAAAAATAGTGTTTTACATAGAAGCATCACTTGAAATGACCTGAAAGAAATTTTATCATCAACTACCCAGTCAAATCCTGGAAAATTATTCAGGGAACCATGTTTGATATGTGATGTGCGCAGAGTAAGAAATAAAACAGTCCTTGACAAGGAATCTGAAGAGGCTGAGTATTTCAGAAGCTACAGAGCATAAGGAACAGAGGACAGCCTTGCAGCTCAGAATCTAAACAGGGACACACACAGACATGTGCACAATTTGACACTTCTTTAGGAAAAGAAAGTTCATGAAATGAAAATATGTTGATATTAGGAACTGGCAAGGAGAAACTGGAACATTCTTTGTCTTAGTTACTGCTCTGTGACTCGGCAGCTGGAAAACATTGATGACTTGGGTGCTTGGCCCTTTGTTTTGGTTTTGCTGTTTTAATTTATGAGTCAGAAAGTCCCTAGACATAGGTCCTCATTTAAAAAAAAGAAAGAAAGAAAAATAAGGCAGATTATTAGCAATGTTATTTTAAAGCAAATGCAGTTGCCAAGTTAAAATACTGTGATAGTTGTTCCAGCATATTTACAGATCTACCAAAGATGTCCATATGTCACATCAGATGTCAGTTTAAATGGTCAATGTGTTGTCTCAAATCAGTCAGTGCCTGGTGTCTAGACACTGAACACTGTCACTCCAGTGATGCTTGTTGCTGCAAAGCATTTACATCAATCTAACAGTGGAGGAAAGCAGTGTTGTTCAGGTCTCCTATGGCTGTGTCCTGCTTTGGTCTCTGCCACATGGGTGCCATGGTTGGTCCCTGGATTCCTCTGGTTTGGCTTAAGGTGAGTCCCTGTTACAGTATTAGTTCAGTTCAGGAGGCTGCTTTTGGAGTATATCCCTCGTGGTTCACTTTGCTGGGGGATCTTGGGGAACATGAGCAGGATTCCTTTCAGATGAAGTAAGACTGGAAGATGTTCTTCAGGAGTGCTTTTAGCACCTGCTGAACCAGGCACGGGTGTCCTGCCTACAGGACCAGGCTAAAGCTGGGTTGAATCAAAACATCCCACCTGCCATGCCAACAGGGGTCATGTGGATGCTGCATCCTCAGCATCAACTGCTTTCCTCTCTGTGGAGATGCTTTTCTTGCACTGCATTACTTGCTAAGGTAGACGTTGAAACAAAAACTGCAGCAAGAGTAGACCCAAGCACCTGGAGTCTGCCTTTTCTCTTGACTTCAGGTGCAGCCTCATAAGTCATTGCTCATGAAAGTCATTGCGCAGCTCTGAAACGACTCTCCCTGCAAATGGCTCTCTCATTTTTCATCTTTGTTTTTCCCAGTTTCCTGCCTGTCACCTGACTTCCCTCAGCACTTCTCTCTGTGTTTCTAAACCACTTGTCCTTCCCCTCACTTCTGGTTTGCCACCATTGCATTCCTCAACCACTGCTCCCAGCCATAAGGCTTCAGTCTCAAGTGGTCTCTGCCCCAAAGATGCAATCTGTGTTTTATGAAGAAGTGTTTGCTTCAGCTGTTTTTAAAGCTCTTTCCTGGTGAAATCTCTTCCATTGCTTGTCTACCCTTGCAATAGTTTTTTCATGTTCTTGTCTCCCCTCCTCCAGTGTTTGTTAACCTGAACCTTTTCTGTGCTCATTTTAAGCTCATTAGGACTTGTCCTGAGGAGACAATTCCCTTCTCTTTGAGGTAGTCTTCCAAGGTAACAGCCATCCTTCAACTGGGTTCCCCTCACCCCACACTAACTTGTCCATCCCATTTCCCATAAGTCACATTTTCTAGACCAGTTTTCATTCTTATTTCTGTTCCCTGGACCCGCTCAGGTAGGACCACATCTTTCCTAGGTATTCAGACAGAGTAAAGTGGAAGGATTTTTTTGAGTTCAGCAGATTATGCTCAGGCTTTCCACTCTTACTTTATATCTCATAGCAATATTTGTCTTAGAACAGCATGACATTTGTCTCTTGTGACCTGCTGTAGTCTGAGGCCTTGTTTCCCATCCTGGATTTCCATATTAGACATTTCCTGCCTATGGGCAATATCTTGTACATAACCTGCTACATTTCACTCCATCCTTCCAGATCACTACTCTGTCCTGATGATGATATATTTAACTTTTGTTTCTCACATCCAGAACTAATGTTCTTCCTGCATCTGCAGCCTGGTTGTTAAAATATCTCAAGGCAGTTTCAAAGCTTTTCTAAAGGGAAGGTGTAACATCTGTGATTTCTCTCCTACCTCTCTGGAAGGCTGTCAGAGGAAGTTAGCAATGTGATTTAACAAATCTCTTTTGGCTATTACTTAGGATTATCTTCCAGGTGCTGCTAATTGATCTGTTTTGGATTGTTTTCCCCGGGAATTTGAAGTTAAACTGACTCACTGGGTCTTTTATATTCTTACCTGTTGTTTTCTGTTGCTTTGGATTGTTTACTTGGGTATTTTTCCATTGTGCACATGTGCACACACTTCCATTCACATGCTTTGTCTCTCCTGTTCCTCCTGAAATCTTACTTGTCATTACTATTATTTATGCCAATCACTCCTTGCATTTGACCCCCTTGGTGAAGACTAATGTCCTAGACATGAGAGTCTTCTGGGTGTCATCTCTCATCAGCTTTTCTCTGTGTTGACTAGGGCCAGAAGGTTTTTCTTGCTCTTAAGCTGTAAACATATTCGTAATAAGGATTTCTTTTTGTTGCTAGTTTTTTTTTTTTTTTTTTTTTTGCATTATAATTCTACCTTAACCATGTTGATTCTCACAACTTCTGCAGATTTTATATTTATTGCTAGCAATTTGACTATGTTTTCACATACTGTATCTGTCTTGACAAATAAATCTTGTGCTGCTTCTGTTTATTTTCACAGGGCACAAGCACAGATTATCCTGTTGTATTGTTTTGTAGAGGAATTGCTGCTTCTTTCTTGTCTCCCCTCTTAGTGTCTCTTGTGTTCACATTCTCTTTGCCACATTCTTGGGCTCCCCCACCTCCTATTTAATGAGGTTTCATCAACTTTTCTTCTGAGCTGGTTGCTTTCCATTTGTCTAGAAACAAATCTAAAGGATCTGCTGCCTTTTTTTTAATTTAAAAAAAATCTGATTTTTAAATGAAGGAAGTTTCAGTCTGAACTCAACCAAAGTGCTGTCAATTCACAGGCCTTTGCTCCTTACACCATGTGACTGTCGAGATACCACATGTTGAGATTCCCTGTTCTGGCTTTTCAGTTTTACTTCTAAGTTGCTAGCTGTTTGATATGTAGATTTGAGATATCAAACAAATAACCCTGGTGCCGGTAGGTGGTTTTTAATGGCTTTGTTGTTGTTTAAACTGATTAGCCCTGTCAGTGCAAATGGCTTGTTCTTGCAAGGCTTCAGATTCTGCTGGCTGTCATTGTGCTTGTTTGTCATTGTGCACAGTTGACAATGGGTCTACCATAGTTGGAAACACCAATTTAAAACCTAAGGAGAGTGCATCCTTTTGGATTTACAGAATAACAGAATGGTTTGGATTGGAAGGGACCTTAAAGATCATCTAGTCTCTATTTCTGGTCTGTAACCTCAGCCTGTTTGTGGGGTGGTCCAGATTTTGTTTTACAAGTTGTTAATACTGTACAAAGGTCAGATGCTGGATCCAGACTCTTCCAACCACGGATTTATTTCCTTGGCTTGTTACAGCAATGACAGTAGAACATTTTCACTGAGCCACTCCATCAGAACGAACAGCTGCTTGATGTGGGTGACCTCAGCAATTCACCGAAATGCCTCCCCTTGCTGTTTTGAAAGGGGAATGCTGCACTGCATTGCACTCCTGAGAGAGAACTGAACCTTTGCATACTCACCCTTGGTGACACCAGTGATGCTAAAGGCTTACCATGGACTTGCTTCACATCCAGGATGAGGGAAAAAGGCACCCACCCTGCTGCAGGAAGCCCATCAGTTCAGCACTTCCTCTGAATTAAAGCTGTGAGATGTGCTGCCACACTTCAAAAAGAAAAGGATCTGGTTAAACAAATTCCACAATTTTTGTGTTCAGAAGATACTGACAGTTATTCTCTGAAATAATTTTTTGTTAGTACCTGATTTACTTGCTTCCATGGTAACTTTGTCCCCTCCCCCCATATATGTTTGGGGGTTTTTGTTGGGTGGTTTATTTTCTTTACAAAAGAAAATCTCAAAATAATAATTATTATTTTAGTTATAAAGTAAAGGAGTGTGAGTTCTGCATGTTTTCCTCTCTCCTTCCAGACACTGCAGAAAGTCACAGTGATCTCTCCTCTCAACTTTCCTGGACATGCAATAAAACAAAACTTAATATAATCCCATGTAAATTAAATAAGTAATCCCAATGTCTTGTTTCCATACTCCCACAATTCTAGCAGCCATATAGGTATAGTTTGGCTCTACCTGTCCACCATGGCAGGCATATTAATGCTTTCAAGTTTTCTTTTATGTGAAATATCCAAAATGTCTTTTTCTTTGGTGTTTGTTTGATGTTTTATTTGTTTACTTTTTGCCTCACTTAACCACTGGTCCTTTTGTTAGCTGATAGAAGTTCTATTGCCCATTGTGTATCCCGTAAATTCCTCTGGCTTGTGTGACTTGGGACATCCTTCCCATAATACAGATTTGAAAATGTGGTACAGGTTTAACTGTGCAGGTTCATGTTATGGTTTAAGCCCAGCTGGCAACCAGCCCCTTGCTCACTCCCCCTGCACTGGTGAGAACTGGAGAAAGGTAAAACCCATGGGTTGAGGTAAGAAGAGTTTAAGAATTGAAAGTAAAATTTAATAATAATAATAATAATAATAATAATAATAATAATAATAATAATAATGAAAAAGGAGAAAATGAATAGAGGAGTAAAACCCAAGAGAAAGAAGTGATGGACAATACAATTGCTCCCCATGCCCTGATGCCCAGCCCCTCCCTGATCAGGGATGTGGTGGCTCCTGGCCAACTCCCCCAGTTCATATGCTCAGTATGATGTTCTAAAGTATGGACTATCCCCTTGGCCAGTTCAGGTCAGCTGTCCCAGCTGTGATCCCTCCCAGCTTCTTGTGCACCTGCTCAGTGGCAGAGGATGGGAACCTGAAAAGCCCTTGGCTTAGGGTAAACACTGCTTAGCAACAACTAAAACATCAATGTGTTATCAACACTGTTCTCATACTGCATCCAAAACACAGCACTGTACCAACTAATTGAAAGAAAATGAACTCTATCCCAGCTGAAACCAGGACAGTTCACAATGCATGCAATAAAGTGTATATGAAAAACATCATTTAGCAATTATGCCTATAGGAATGCTGGAAATAGGAGTCAGCAGTATAAACAACCAGCTTCCTTACAGTGACTTTAAAAGAATCCTGATTACTTCTGCATTTCTCTTCTCAAAATTAGTCATCATTCCTGTAAGAGCGAGAAATAAACAGTGCTTGTATTTTCTGACTTTGGACGCACTTCTAAATCAATCAGGGGAGGTAGATGGGTGAAGGATGAAAATACCCACAGTTACCCCAACTTTATTTTAACAGGGGTGTGTGGTGAGAAACCCTTGGCTGGACATTGCCTGCCACTCCAGGCTCCCTAGGGGTGGTGACCAACCACAGCAGCAGGCAGGTGTCCCCGAGGCTCTGGTGTGGCAACAGCTGCTTTCGGGAAGGCATAAATTGGTGACAAACAAATCAAAAAAAGAGCAGCGTAGGCCTGGGAGAACCACAGTTACATAAAGGTGAACAATGAAACATTATTTCTCAAGTGGGTATTTTGAAGGGCTGTTACCGCAACACTTTTTAAATAAATGAAAGGTACATTTGAATCGGAAGCAATTTGGTGTAGCAAACTGCTAGTGACTCATCCCAGACCTGAGGGGAAACAGAGCTGCTGTGACACAGACAGATTTTTGAGTGCTTGCATGGGATCTGCTTCAGACGATCCAAGAGTGAGAGGTATTAGTATTATAATCCTCCAACACCGCTCCTATTAGCATCCACTGGCATGGTGCACATTCCAGTTAGGAGATCCTCATCACCGCTGTAATTGCATGCAAACAGAAGTTGATTGTTGGCAGCTTCTTGAATGTTACAAAGATTCCACATGTATTTATCAAGAGCTTCAGTTCAGGAGATGTACATCTTGAGTTCTCATGGCTTTACAAAATCTTTTATCTTCTTTCTAGAACAGAAATTTTTTTTTAATTCAAAGATTTATAAAAACATTTGATGAACCAGGTTGACACAAAGATTGCCATGCAATTAGAAAACTCTGACATTTTGCTCTTTTGTGTTCTTGTGCAAGCTTAGAATTGTGCTGTCATCTAGAAAAACTACTTTAATTTGTACAGCATTGTTGGAGAAAACTGTAGTTGGAATAAGACTTACTCCTGATAGATCCCAGAGTAGCTTGGATTGTGTGCAGGAACATTTTCTTATGAAACATTTGAGTAATTTGAACAATGACTGCAAGAAAATACCATGTCTTTTAAATAATCCTGTTCTCACTGTCCCTTTTAAAATGGCTGTATGTACATCAAAGCTAAATGTCAATAGATACAATTTTGTAATTATTTTTCCTACCTAGTAGTCATGCTCCATGCTGTAACCTACAACATCTTTTCCTTGTTCCATGTGGTCCCCATCCCCCAACACCACAATATCTAACATCAAAAAAATGGTTGACCCGAAATATTAAATACTGCCATGTTCCTTTTTAAAGCTGCATAATGGAACAGTGGTCTTGAATTAATATTGAGATTAGGGGGATTTATTTAATTGTTGGTTATGCTCCATATTTAGATTCTTCTGCTAGACTGCCATATTATAAAAAGAGAGGTAAGTTAAAGAGAAAATTAGTTTAGTGGAGTCCAGAAGTTGATCATCTGTACGTGCTTCTCATTTCACTGGTTTTACCTGGTGTAAGAGGACTATATGCATCTTTATGTAAAATACTGCTGATGTATCTTTATATAAATCCTTTCTGAAACTCACTTAAAAGTTCAGGCCCACATGTACCCTTCAAACACTGACCCATAGTTCCCAGGACTGAAAATGTGAAAATGAAAATGTTTTGGAGAACAAAAATTAGACTGTAGCTAGTAGATGAATATGTATCTTCTTTGTGGGTCAGGAATAGGTTTGGAAATCTGGCAAACCTGGGAAATTACTAGATAAACAAGTAAGCAAAGTAAGGTCAGCAAATAATAAACGCTTGAAACATTTGTCTTAAATCTGTGTCCTTTTGGATTATAAAATACAACTTCCTCCTTTGTTAGGTTGGTTTTTTTTCATTGTTGCTACCTATTTTCAACTCTGAATTGGTGCATAACTGTTTAAGTGGAATTCATGTGTCTTTTGCCATAAACAGTTTGTTTGGTGTATTAATAGAATAGCAAAAACAAATCTGGCCTATTCTGTAGATCCTATGCTGCCTCTAAAATGCTTTTATTTTGGAAAAAGCCTGTGAGCCTTTTGTGAGGGGACATACACACCCCAAACCAAAGCCCTTGTTCAGTTTCTTTTGAATAGAATACCAGTAAATAGCTTGAAAATGCAAACGGGGTCCTTGTGTTCTTGCTCATCTCTACAATTTGAGGAAGAACTCTTGACATTCTGGGTAGACCCCACCTACATAACATTGTGTGCCAGAGAACTTGTTTACCAAAGCATGTTTGTTCACCCCAGCCTGTATTTGCAATTCTAGTAGAACGTGCTGTAGCTGGGATTCAGGAGGCTGAAATAAGAAACATCCATACAGAATTACCACTTAGAGAGATTTTTTTTCTTTTATACTTAGCTTTGGTATACTTTCCTGCACAAATTGCTCAGATCTCCTGGAAACTCAGAGACTTGACCTATTTTATAGAACTGTACTTATAAATGGAATTCCAAAGAGTCTTTGTTGAGAGCAAAAACGCAGGTCATACAGTGGCATCAGTTGGGGTTTGTTTTTTTTGCAATTTATACTTTATGGGCTGCATTTGATAACTTCAGCCTCACAGTGTTTACCAGTGCAGTAATTTATTACTGTGTTTTACGCATGTCTGCTGAAACTAGTCCCAGAACACGTCAGCATGTACCAAAAAGCTGTATATGTGACATGTCAAGCACATGTGTTGCTGTATGCCTATAAAGCAGCTGGTTATCTTCATCCTTTTGTTATATATATATTCCCTTTTGTTATCTATGTATTCACCCTTGTAGGACTCGGTGGTAAGCCAGATCCAATGTGCTTCTTTTTCCTCATATTCGTGAAACCCATGTGAATCTTTCATACTTCTGTGTGGCAAGGTGGAGGTGGCTTGAGGCAGTTTCCACACCATGGGTCTCTGAGGTACCTGTTAACTAAGGTAAACTAGGCTATCAGGAGTTCAGCATTCACACTGTTCTTCTTCTGGTAGCTGAATGAGTTTGTGGAGGTTTCACTTGGGTACCTGCTCCAGACTGCCACACTTGCAGTGAGTGAGGGCAGCTGCAGGGCAAAAAGAGATAAAGGGCCATGTGCCCCCTGATAGTGGTGCTTCTCCTAAGGACACAGCTATGGTCGGGTGATGTCTTCTGCTGGAGCCCTGCCAGCTACTGGAGTGATAAGTGAACAGGATGTAAACAGCAGGGTTTGGGTCAGACAGTTCATGTGCGCTGGATTCACCGTTCTCTTTAAATGCCTTGCATGCTAAGTAATTTTTAGAAGCTAATCACTGAAAAAAGTGTAACTAACCTGAAAAAAAGTACTCCAGATATATGCTAACAATAATACATTTTGGTGTGTGCATGAGGGAAGTAAAGAACTTGAGGAGGATGAAGTCGGGAAAACAGAGATACATGTATTGAAATTGCAGATACAGTATTTCACTGCCTGATACTGCTTTTTTACTTTGAAATTTCATCGTGCATTTATGCTATTGGCAGAATGCTTGCTTGTGTAGTAGTGTTCCTTTTTAGTACATGCTTCAGTTGATTTAAGCCAGTTTTCTTCTGAGCTTCTGTGAAGAATTTCTTTGATGTGGTGCTGCTGTCATTTTTCTGGTTCATGTTATACTCACTCTGTGATGTGCATGAAATGATGCAGTTTATTACGGTTTTTCTATCGTTTTCCATCATTTTGATTTGTGGTGTTTGCTATGCTGAGGGAGAGTCCATGTAGTGTTGTTGCAGATCGTGGTTTTGATATTCATTAGCCTCTGTGCTCCAGGACATTTTTCTTGTAATGCATGGATCATCATCTTTGTGTCTGGAGTGCTGGAAAACTGGCAGTTCACTATGTCACTATGAATGAAGCCTCCTTTTTCTTGCCAAGTTCTTATGCTTTGTCAAAAGATAATACTAAATCTTTCAGTCGTGTTTAGGTGGCTTGTGGTAGTTTCTGGTGGGTTGGTTAGTTTGCTTGGGAGAAGGGTTTGAAGTATATGTTTGCAATGAATCAGTCTTTTAAGTATTCATTTCATTCCTTCAAATTGAAAGACTGTCATCTGAGACATTCTGTAGCTGATCTAGCGTACGAAAAGACAGTAGGGAAAAAACAATTTCCTCTGTGCAGCTCATGTAAAACTGAACCATTACTCAGACTCCTCTAATAAGCACAGGCAGGCAACTATGGAAATGAGTTAAATGAAATCTATTAATATGCATACATTCATTAAGTGTTACAAAACCAGCTTTGGTAAAGAACAGTTACCTGGTGATACTGTTGCTTGCACCTGCATTGTGAGCTTTAAATCCTGCCCAGCTGGCATTTCTTCCACAGTTTTAACTCTCAGACTTTCAGAAAGTTCAGTTTCCCACCGAGTGTCTTCTCTTACTTGATGTTGTCCATGGTAGCCTGTGTTTCCTGGTAATCTCGTGAGTCCAGGGAGTCTAACAGGACACTGTTTTCTCCCGTACACAACTCTTGGGTGTCACATTTTGCAGTGTTGAATGCCTGGTCCCAACTGGCCCATGCTCAAGCCTCTTCCAAGCCCTGTTCCTAATCAGACAGTGGGCTATTAACATGCCCTAATTAGATGCCAAACAAGAGGCTGGAAAGCTGTGTGAGAGTAACTCACGGAACAGGGCAGGTACATATCTGTCTTCATACATGTGTGGGGTCTTTGTGGCAGCCAGAATCCCCATTAGACAGCATTTGCCAGAGTTGCTGTGCCTGTGTCATTGTGAGGCCCATCCATTGAGACCTTTCCAAAGGGAGATGTCCTCAGACTGCTCAATGCTGTGCAGGTGGGTACTACCTGCTGGGAGTTGGGTTCTTTGGTTAAAACAATTAGCACATGGTATGTTAACTACAGTGGCCATGAGTTGTTTCCTGAGTTAAGTCTAAGCTCAGGGCTTGATGGGCTGAAGGCTAACAATAATTATTTAAAAGATCGTTTCATATCTATTACTGCATCATGTTTGGAGGGCTTTAAACAGAGACATTTGGGTTAACTGGAGTTAACAGTTGGCAAGATACTGCCATAGAAGAAGTTTTAATTCCAAACACCATCTCGTCTTAGCGTCCAAACCTGATGACTGTTAACAGTCTGTTCTGGGGTGAGGAGGTTGTGCTTTCCTTAGTGTGTGGAGTAGGATAGAAGGCTTGGTGTTAACAGAGATAGGCCAAGATATTCTTTTGAAGATGCAAGAACTGAAATGGAAAGCTGTGGTCTTGATGTTTGAAGCTGATAGTGAGGTAATGATTTTGTTACTCAATTACCTGCTGTGTTTTAGAAGTAACTAAAATTTTTGGACTACATTTTTCGAGTGGTTTGGGTTGTGCTTTTTGTGTGAATATTTGAGTGTATACAAAAGTTTCATGGTATATTCATATGGAACAGTATTCATTATTAAAGTTCCTGGCTGCATTTAAACAAGTCATCTGTATTCCTGCTTGTCTCTGTCTTACAATGTTTTTTATGCTCTATTTTTGTCTGTATAGTTCGCTTGATGTTATAAAATGAGACTTTTGATCTTTGGTCAGGGACAAGGTTTTCATAGTAATTTAAGGACATTTCCAGTAAAAACAGAACTGAATAGTTCATGGTCTTGGTACCTGCTCATCCTGGGCTTGGAGAAACATGTTAAAGGTACTCTGCATTTCTGTGACCTCTTGCATTTGCAATGGGTTGAGATGGGTCCTTCATTTCTCTTCCCTTTTCTCATATTTTCCACCCCCACCACCCAATCACTAATATTTCTTGAGCAAAGGCTTAAAATAGTTGGGATGACAGCACACTACATGGATTTGTAACATTCCTTAGAAGCAAAGTACTGCAAAACAGTGGGAACGAGATTCTCTGTGTGTATTACTGCCCAGAAAACATAAATGGGGAATGCAAAGGAGTTCCTGGGGACAAAAATGTCAGAGTGAATGCTGACCTTTAACTTCACTAAAAGGCAAGTCGAGTTCCATGCATTTCTCTGTGTGCTATGCAGTTAACCACCAGGTATCCACCTTGACATTAGAATATTACCCTTTAAAAGCTCATCAAGCAAATCTGTAACTTACAATTTATTTAAATTTTAGGACCTTAGCAGTGTTTTGCATAGTATGATGCACTAGACAGATGAACATGCTGTGGAATTGATTCAGGCAAATTACAATTTAAGGATATGTACCATGTTGCTGATCTCTAATTACCTACACCAAAATAGGGAGAGGGACTGCATAAAATTAACCACTCGACAGCCCAGTCTGCAGAGGGATTTTAAGTGCAAGGAAGGGCAAATAGAGGGAGACACAGTTAAATTATCTCTAAGCCAGGGTCATCTTCCCACCTTTCCTGGGTTGAGGCTGTACTGTAAATCAGTCCAACAGCTCCATTGAACTGATCTGCTGACAAGTTAATGATTAACCAAAAACTATCAACCAGACAGAAGCAGAACACTGCTAAACAACTGCAAAGTAGAACAGCTCTTGAATACAGATTACCTGACTAAATTATTTGTCAATGAGTTATTCTAACTGACTGAAGTTCAGAAGCATTCTGGTCTGGTGCTCACCAGGAGAAGTCCTAACAAAGCCTCTTTAAAACCTCTCCATGAATGCAGAGGCAAATACCTTGCCAGATCTGAACCAGCAAGAGAAGGCTGTTGCTACAATGCCACGTCTCAATATCTAGCAGTACCTATCCAAAACCACAAAACTCCAAAATCAGGAAAGGGCAGGTTAGCATGGGAAAATTCCTCATTTCTTCCTGTGTGAACTCTACTGAAATGGAAGCTTGTGATCCAGTTGACTTGTAGCTTGTGTGTACACAGTTACAACACACTCATCCAAACACTGACGTATTTTAAAAACTGCCAGACTGCTTCTCTGATTTGTTTTTGGAGAGTGCTTGGATGATTGTCAGTGCCTGACACATGAGTGTAGTATTATGCAGGAATACTTCTGCAGCAGGACTGTTCAGAACAGGATCTCCCAAATTGCTCCTTGCCAGATACTTGCCAATACCTGTGACTGCTGAAATGAGCACCGTCATGTCCTGTCAGGCCCACATACAAGTCCTGTGAAGACAGGCCTGTAGAACATGGGGCTCCTCCATTATCAATAGAACAGTTCCTGATGACAGCTTGTGGGGTTTTGGGGACAGCCTGGTGTTGCATTGGTAATACAGTGGAGTGGGCTGCAGTATTTTCACACTTGCTCATTCTTTACGTGGCCGTTGAAATCCCAAGAAACATCTCAGGTATTTATAGGGAGGAAGCTAAAATGGCATCGGCTTTTAACTCATCCTGAGTGTTATCATTTGCATTAGATATTCCCTGTCTCTTAAGCCTTCTCTGAATGTTTGAAAGCATACCAGATCCTCAGTAAACACGAGGCTTTAACTTAATGGGTGTGGTGGTCTTTTCTGTTGAACAGAATCCATGCTAACTCCTGTTTGTCCCACACATTTAGATCTCGTTTACAAAATAAAGTGAGGAGTGATACTGTCATTAAGAGAGGGTTTTTTTTTTTTTGTCTAGGATTTATATTTTTATATCTATTTTATGGTCTTAATTTGCTCAAGAAAACTTTCCAAATTACACATAATTTTAAGTTGAGTTTTAACGGGGGTATTGAAACCCACCCGTGAAATTTCAGAGGTTGCAGAAATAATCCCCTAAATAGTGCTAGATGTACAAACCTATCTCATTTTCCCTGTGTTATTGCTGCAGCCCATACAGAAGGAGAGCTGTCATTACAGCGGCTGATTGGTTTAATGACGGCCTTGCCCGTGGATTGTGGGCACCCCTGGACACACTGAAGAGTTAAACTGGAACCCCTCGTGTGCGTAGGGGTGTTTTAAAGTTATTTTTACCAAAGCGCTGCTGTTTTTCCAGAGTTTCTGTGGGGAGCCGCCCAGCAGAAGCAGGAGCATCCCCCAGGGGGCTGGGGAGGGGAGAGGGGACTGAAACCTTGGGACATGGGGAAGTGGAAACTTGCCGCTAAAAAAAAATATTTGTTAAAGTTCTGTATTTTAGTGTAGATATATAGATAGACAGATATGGGGTGGGACGGGTAGAGGATCTCGCCTCCCGGCCCCGTCCCACAGCCCGGGGCAAGGCAGGCTCCGGGCTCCGCGGAGCGCTGCGCGGGCGGGCGGGCAGCCTGGCGCCGCGGGCGGGGAGGGGCGGGAGGCAGGCAAAGAGAGAGGGAGGAAGGGAGGGAGGGCGGCCGCAGCCTCCGCGCCCAGGCGGAGCCGCCTTTCCCTTTGCCGGCCGCCGAGCCCGGGTGCGCGATCCTGCGGGGGCGGCCATGGCCGCGCGGGGCAGCGGCGGCGGGCGCGGGGCCGGGAGCGGGAGCAGCGCCGCAACTTCCTAGAAGGCGGGGAGCCGAGAAATAGTTGTTGGGGTGACGGCGAGAGGAGCTTGGCTTCGTTCCCGAGGTCCTCGCGGTGCGGTGAAGTCGGTGGCTGCGCCGGTGAGGAGGAGGAAGAGCAGGAGCAGGAGAAGGAGAAGGAGGAGAAGGAGGTGGAGGTAGGTGCGGGTCCTTGGTACCCGGGGAGGGGAACCGGGGCGGCCTCTGCGCGGTCGTTCTCGTCCTTCGCCGAGTGGTTCGCAGCCAGGACGTGCTGGTGTTTCGGGAGAGCAGTCTTAGGCAACGCTGCCTTGTCGGGATTCAGGTACCCTTGAGGAATTTAATTTTGTGGAGGTTAATTAAAAGGCTGTTGTAAAGTATTAAGGCTAAAGCTGTTTTGACAGCTCGTCCTTTTTTTTGTGTGTGTGTGTGTGTTTATGTGAGTTTTGCTCCTCTGGCAGCTCGTAGAGGTGCTGTTTCTAAACGTGCAGTAGTTGTGCAGGGTGGAAAGTGCGTTTCTTATTCCCATGTTAACTTAGGGTACGCTGTCATGCGGCTGTATTTCATCACAGCAGTGTCACCTGAATGCCCTTATGGTTCTTCCTGTGCTGACGATTTCTGTGAATATCGCTTGCTGCAGTAGCCTTTTAGCTAAGGTTTGCTTATAACTTCTTTCAGACATTTCAGGTGGTTTTATAGACACACACAGAATGAGACTGTAGTTTTAAGGGTTGATGTTACACTATTTTGGATTCTTCTAACACTAGTGTTGTTTCAGTCTCAGTCTCTAAATATAGTTCTGACTTTTTTTCTTTTTTTGGTCGTCACCTGCACATCAATCTCTTCAATGACTGTAATATGAAGTAATGGTAAAAACAGAAGCTGCATATGGAGGAGTATTTTCCTGAAGGTTTTAAGATACTTCAGATTTCAGGAAAAATTGTTACTAGCTTTTGGAAAGCATTTTGGAAAGTTCTGTGTTGTTAAGGTAGTCTCCATGCATGGTATTTCTTATAATTTGAAGCTAGAAAGCTGACCTATTTCTTAAAAGATACTTTGAGATCCTCGTTTAGATCAGAAATGCAGCACAATTGACTTGCTCATGTCAGTGAGAAGTATTGGTTGTTTTAACAACCCTGGCAAAGCTGAAGAAGTAGGCACTAGTGGTTACATGATAATGTAACATAATAATAATAACAACATAATGTGTTAAAATTGCTTTCCAGCCTTGAATTCCCACCTATGTTGTCAATTACAGCCTCACCACATCTGATGTTGTTGCACCAAATTCTGTTTTCTGTACACAGGCAGCTAGTCTGTGAATCCTTATGAACTGAACCTTCTCAGTCTCTGTGCAGCACAGAAATATGTGAGAGTTCAGTGTATGCTCTTAACCTGTGGGAGTCTGTAAACTGCCCCTGGAGAATGGACATAGAATACTTGCTGTGGCTGCACCAGGGTAACGTGATGAATCAGCTGGTGGTGAACTGGACATGCAGTTTGTATGTTGCTAAGGGGTCTTTCTCTTGCTTGCCTTTTCTACTTCAGTGTTTAAGTTGCTGCCTTTTCATTAGCCAACAGCTTTATGGTTCTAGGCAGCCATCAATTCTATAAAGCACAGACTTCAAAAGTGGGATTTCTAGACTGTGGCCTGTAGCTTGGATTTACATTTCATTATGTTATTCTCCAGCTATATTCTGTTATATGGATTTTACCCTTTTGCCGATTACAGGACATAAAATCCAGGAGCTCTCTCCATGTTCAATGTGTTAGCAGTAATGTCAGTCTTAAGCAGACTGGAATTCTGTATTTATGTAGTGAAACAGAGGGAGAGTAGTTGATGACTTCTGTTGAAGGTCATGTAAGAACATGTCCAGTGTATCTGAAATTGAAACGTGGTATGTTCTTGTTTAATTTTCATCCAGAGGGGTAAAATGAGGCTGGATTATTTGCTTGGTGTTTACTGAAGTCTGACTGCCCTCTTACGTAGAACTGACAATGTTGCAGGTGGCTGCTGTCAGCTGTCTGTAAGACACCTTCGAAGTAGCTTACAGTGCTGTTGCTGCAACCTTTGAGCTGTGCTATCCTTAGGCATCTACATTTAAAATTTAATTGGACCTGGTGTGTAGGCAGGCTGAGAAAGCACACCAAGAAATGTGCAGGTAGCAAGTGTAATAGAAACTGGATTTTTTAAAAAAATACACTCTGTTGTTTGTGTAAGTTGTACCCTCTGAGGCACACAGTGATCCTGGTGGATACTAAGGACACAGGCTACAGTTGAAATTATTATGGAGTTGTGTTCAGGATTAAAAGACAGCTGTCTCTTGCTGGCAGTATTTGCTCTTAAGACCCATTTTATTACTCAGGTTTTGCTTACCACAGCAGAGAACCTGTGTTCTGTCATGTAATAAATACGAATGGAAATAGGTCTAGTCCAAGCCATAAATCTTGTTATAAGCCAGTTAAGAGTAATTTACTGGAGCTTCCTTTGGGAGGTGGGGCAGAAGGGATGTTCTTGGGTGCAGTACAGTTGTGGGAAGGTAATGCTTGCCTGACTTCTCCAAAGTAAATGCGATAGAGGCAAAAAGAGGGTAGTTACTTATTTCACTCCTTTGGTTGTGTTTTCACTTTACTTGCAGTCCTTTCCTCTAAGTGGAAAGATTCAGCTGAATTGGACTTTGCCCATGTTGCTGCAGAGGAGTGGTGCTACTAGAGATTTTAAAAACTGTTAGGTAGTGGGTGGATGTGTAAACAAGGAGCAGGCTTTTTCTTTTATATTCAGTGGCTGAATTCTCAACTCTTTCAAGTTGGAGTTAGAAGGGAGTGTGGGATTGACTAAAGTATTTTGGTTAGTGCTCTCTTTTTTAATTCAGGTGAAGCTAGAGGTCTGTCCTGATGTCTAATGTTACTGTGTTAAAAATCGTATGTAATGTGATATTTAAAATTATGTCTTTTTGTGAATGTAACCTGTTTTCTCCAGAACCTTGTTATTGAACAGCTTCTGGCCATCCCCCTGTCTTTAGAGATTAGCAATCTGTGTTTTGCTTTTGACTTTTTCTGAGGCATTCCATTTCACATACAGTCCCTGGGATCTCCTCATCCTGTATTTCTGCTGCACTAGGTTCTGAATATCTTGACTCCCATTTCCTGTGTGTCAGCTGCCTGTCTGGTAATAAGAATGGGACACTATTTCCCCACAGAGAGGTTGAGAAAAAGTTGACTTTCTGGGTTCTCTCCAAGATTGTGTAAGGTCCAGTGATATGTTGAGCCATTATCAGTGTATTTGTGGAGAAGACTGAGGAAGTGATGAAAAGTATGCCAAAGTTGATACTTTCTCTAAAGTCAGAAGAAATAGGGTAGTGTTTATGGCAATAAGGACTGCCTTCTGTGCCTTGCTTTCAGTTTCTTTACATGCAGGTTCCTTCTGCAGTTGGAATCACAGGTGAGATTTTCAGCAGCTGGTTTAATGATGACTCAGTCCCAAAGTAAGTCCTTCAAGGTAGATGATTAGTGTATAGGGAGGTGCCTGTACACTGTTACAATGTTCTGTTCCAATGGATATGGATCCTGGTGATTCCTCCAAGCGTGCTTGCACAGAGAGTCTTTTGGGGGTTTTGTCTGTTCTCGTCTCTGCTTCCCTTGTGTTACTCAAAGAGTGACTTTGCACTGGCCTTAGAGGTATTTAAGGCAATTTGGCAGCAGCTGGAGAAGCAGCAGGTGAGTACACAGCTACCTGATCTAGCCTTGGACATTCTGGGCAGAGGTTGAAGCATAAGCACCTAGAAAAAAAATCTTTTGATTATACAGTGATAACATCTTTAGGCCATTACCATTTTAAAAAGAATAGAAAATGTTTCAGTGCAGAATAAAATAGTCTGACTAAGTTTCAGAAACCTTTTCTAATACAGTTTGCTTATGTAGAAGAGAGTGAAAGGAGGGTGCCACATACTTCTAAACTATGTCATATTTGCCTGTTGCATGCAGCTATTAGGAGGCTGCACAGAAGATTTTATAGTCAGGCATTCATTTGTGGGTGTAGTAGATTTGTGTATGCTCTCTTGGTGTCAGGGTTCTGCTATTGCCATGCTCTTGCTTCACCAGAGGCAAGGGTCAGCCTGAAAATTGATGTTGTTGTGGCTTCCTGCAGGAAACGGTGAAAATACTGCTGGCTTTTTGAGAGCCCCCATGGAGAGAATGGACAGTGTAGCTGTTGATAGGCTTGAAACTATGCCAGGAGGACTGGTTACTTTTGTTCTACCCTTTCTCTGTGCCTTCTCCTGTTCTAGGCTTCTGTACTGCAGCAGCTTAAGTTTTAGCTGTTTCTAGACAACACAGCATTAATCTGTCTTGCAGGTTATCTACATTTACCTTCATCCTTCACTGGTGGCCAAGTTTGATTTGAGGAGAGTTACTTTGATATGTGGTTTTCTGAAATTCCCTTCCCTTTTGGTCTGTTACCAAAGTTGAGCTGAGGAGATGCTTGTTGTTAGTTACAGGAAGTGCTGTAACCAGAGGTAAAGATTTCTCTGCTGACCGTGTCTGTTAAAACTCACCCGTTTAACATCTGGCATTCTTCAAAATGCTGCAATTTCCACTTTTGAAGCTGTGGATAGAGAGGTCTCTACTGTTTTCTCTCCATTATTACTTTATGTAGTTATCACAGCATTAGTGGTTTTACCTGCTCTTTAAAATACAGCTGTGTTCCTAACTACAGCATGGTAGAGATTCTGTCTGTCCCTATTTCTGTAGTCAGACCTACAGTTCAGATGTAAGAAGCTCTCAAGAGCTGATATGCTCGAGGCAAATAGAAATTGAAAGAAAGCTCTGATCTGCTGGAGCTTAGTGGCAAAGTGAAAATGCAGTTCTTCCAAGTTTGTCAGTTCAGCTTAGCATTGGTGACCCAGGCATGGCTCAGAGGATATGCCTCAGGGAAAGAAAATAATCACAGACAGTGATCTTCCAGGCAGCTTAAAGAAAGAAATGTGAACATTACAGTTTTGGTTCTGAGATGATTTATTCTTCTTCTCCCCAGCAAGATGAATAAACTCTTCCTGAATTAATCCAGTTGAGACTTCCTCCTTTTGTTTTTCAGAGATCTTTCAACGTCAGATCTGAAATAAAGCTCAGTCTTCCAAGACTACAGCTTTTAATCCATACGGCTCCTGTACTGGCATTTAAAACTCAGACACTAAAAATAGGAAAATGAAAGGATAAGAGAAATACAGCCTGTATTGTGAAAATGAGTGCAGGCATCATGGAAACCTTTGTAATGAATGTTGGTTTGCAAGAGGAGAAGGACAGTGAGTGATATTAATCAGGGAACACCTAATCCATTTTAAAGCTTTACTTGTTTTTCTGTGATGAGCAGGAAGACAGATAAAACACAGGGGGTTACGCTCAGTTCCTGACACTGGACCTGAGGTGGCTAAAGATTGACACAAGTGCTTAGTAAAGTCTAAGCTTAGTGAAACACTTACTGGAAGTGGTGCCTATTGATTGTTTTAGTGGACCTCTTATGATTGACAGGAGTTCAGTTAACCTTTGCATCTCAGTTTTAGTACATGGCATGGGAGAAGAACTGTCTTAATCTCATGCCGGCATAAAATCGTGGAAGGCGTGCCTTGTTGTAATAAACCTTTTAACAGTAGCTTTCCAAAGGGAAAGAGAAACCAATTTGAAACCCATGGTCAGTGCAACTGGCTTGTATGAACTGTGTTCTAGTCAAATAAAGGTGGGGGAGAAGCTTAACCTGGCTTAACACGGTAATTACCTAATCAGTGAAGTAGGAATAATCAAAATAAGGTAAATACAGTTGCAGCTAAAAATATCTTTCTGAATGTGTTGCAGTAAGGATGATCTATCACTTAGCTGTGATTATAGTGGTTGTAAACATTCCTTTTTGTTAAAGCCATCAGATTTTTGAAAATTAACTCAGTTTTAAATGGCAAGAGGAGAAATAACAACATGGAGTTTGGTGATCTGGCTTTTGAGAACAAGAAAAATAGTCAGGTGACTGACTGAGATAGTTGGGTATCAGGATAAAATCTTTTCACTGGATTACAGGAGCTTTGGCCCTTGTGCCAACATAAATATGGGTGTCTCTCTAATAGCAGAATTGCATTGGATTAATTTGTGCTTTTTGGAAATTTATGGTGTGAAATATAGAGTTCACTTTTATACTTCCCTATTCTAAGAAAATAGGGAGTTAATGTTGAACTGGGCGCTCCTTTTTCCTGTGGCTGTTTCGAAGAGAACTGAGGTCTCCCTCTTTCTAAAACACTTTCCTCCTGTTTGTAAGTTGTTGATCAGACACATCTTGTTCTAAAGCTGTGCTGCATTCAGTGGAGCAGTTCAGATGGCTGTGCTGTTCTGTGCAGGCCCAAAGGAGAGGGTTGTAGCTATGCAGCATTAATTTTGGCTGCTTCTAAGCACCACTGAAGTTCCTTTTGTTATCAGTGGGGTCCAGTAAATAATGTGCGTGTGCTCAGGGTGGGTGTGGAGAATACTGTCCCTCCATGAGTGAAGAGGCATCTGGTTAATACTAAGCTTTCTGCCTTTTTGATGGCTTTATTCTCAGTCTCTTGTGTTCTCAGTCTCTTCTCACATTCTGCAAGGAAACTTAAGTGTAACACTGAAGGGAAAGAGTGACCTTACACACTGTGTTCTGCCAAACACAAAGTATGCCTGGTATGGGGAAAGAAGGGCAGAGAAGGTAAATATTCAGACGTATGATGCTTCCTGTGTCCTTCTCTAAAATTCACATGAAAAATTAGTTTTTCTCATGTCGTCTTTTATCTCTGATATGACATTTAAATGCACTCCGCATGTTCTGACAAATCTGAAGTGCCCTCTCGTAGAGACTCATGCAGTTGGAAACCTTTGGTATTGAAATAAATTGTTCTGAATGTACAGGTTGGTGGCATTTCTTAGATGTCTGGTACCAGGTTGTCATCTTCAATTATTTATTCATGCTCTTTGTTCCTACAAAGTATTCTCTGTAGTGAGCCCAAATCTGTTTCCAGTATGTCTACACAGCTCAGTGATTTTTTGGATGCACTTATGTCCTTGGAGAATGTGAGTGATTTCAGTGAAACAACAAAGGACTACAAGCATGAAAGTTTACAAAATAGGCATGATTGTGGCTTTATATCTGCATATTAACATGCATTTCCTGCAAAAGTTCTTGTCACACAGGTTTTTAGTGCTGTGAATTAAGAGTTCCTGTACTTAAATTTTCTTTCTATGTTCACTTCAAGGTTTCATGATGGAATTCACATTTTCTCAAGAAAAGCTGTGGATCTTGGATCAGCACTGTTGACGACACCTCCTGACTGCAACACCCAAAGCAGGGTCCTGTAACGAATTTGTCACGAGAAACATACAATGGATCTCAAAGAGAGCTGCCCAAGCGTTAGCATTCCCAGCTCTGATGAACACAGAGAGAAGAAAAAGAGATTTACTGTAAGTATGTGAGAGAGTAAGCACTGTGGGCAAATGCATAGGCTATTGGTGCCTAGCAGTGCTGCTTTCTTTTCTTCTGCTGCTAAGCTTAGTATTATTTTCAGTAGGTTTATGGAAATCAGTTTCCTTGCTCTTGTGAGTACTGGCCATAGTCCAGTGTGAAAAACTGAATATTTTACGGTGCTTACCTGTGTTGCTTTCTGCAAAAAGAACTTGCCTTTACAAATTTCTGCTATTTTTATCCCAAAATAGCTGCATTTGCTTGCATAAAATATTTAAGTATCCAAATACAGGGAGTACATTTTGGTACCATTTTTGGCATTCTATGTTAACAGCCATTCTGTCACAGATATCCTATTATACTGTTGTAATTTTTTTGTGTAAAATTAAAAAAAATATAAACCATCAAATTTTTTCAAAACCTTTTTTCTGTTTTCCTTCCTGTTTCTGATTCTAATGCTTATGAGTTTTTTCCTATCCTGTTCCCATTTCCACTTCTTGTCATTTCTCTCCCTCTTCCTTTCTTTGCCTCCCAGTTTTGACTTTCTTGTTGTGAAGTCTTCCTATCATGTGGGAAATTCTTTGCATTGCATACTGAAAAATAAAGTAGTGTGGTATGGATTTTTGTTTGGCTTTTATATAACCCTAAATGACAAGATCAAAATACTTCCTTTAAAAGGCTCAAACTCTTTCATTGCTCTTGTGCAACTTCCTCTTTTTTTCACTGAGTGAATTAGTCACTCCTCAGATGAGGAATGCAAACACCCTTATACGGGTTTGCTGTCTGAGTATACAACAAAACAATGGTTTACCAGGAATTATGTTATCTCCCTTTCCTCCTCACCTCCCTTCCTCAGAAAAGAGCAGTGCTGTTTGACAAGTGTGTCAAGATGTAGCTTGGGGAAAGAGTGTGCTGGTAAAGGTAGTAAACAAAAGAGGACTTTACTAATTCATTAAACTTCTGCATGCATGTGAAACTCAAGTGAGTGGGAAAACCTTCATGGAAGTCAAAACCTGAGCAAAACAGGTTTGTTTTGTTGCCTCAGTGCTGGCAGTTTTGCTGTTGAAATGTGCCAGTGTGGTACATTGAGCATGTACTAATGTTGTGGTTTCCAGGTCATTCTACCTAAAGGTCTGTGAGACAACCTGAGCAGTGTAAAGGCACTTTCTTTGGGTGTGCTCTTTAGAAAGCTGTACAAAACATCAGAAATGGGGGGCTGAGGGAGGAGGGTGGAAGGAATCCAGCCCAGCTTACACTGTGCAGAGGTACATTTCATCTTGCTGGCTTCTGCTTTCTGCGCCAGGGAGTAATTAGCAGCTTGACAAGAAGTGCTTTTCACAACCAAGCTTTCAAATATTATCACGTATATTTCAGGATTTGATAACAGAAGTGAGGGTTATACTAAACTTCATGGTAGAAACTGTGAATTCCAGCATGTGTCAGTGCTGTGACTGTGTCCCCTCTCTGTAGCTGTGTGTAGTGACAGGATCCCGTCAGTGCTTTGACAGGGAGTGAGAAAGAGGTGCAGGGGGAAAACAGTTCTTAACAAATTTGTAGTAGGTATGACTGTCTCTTCTGATGGCCACACTAGTGCCATTTCTGTAAAGAGCAGTCAGAACCTCAGGGTGAAAAGAAAGGTCAGAGTGATAAAGGCTAGGAGAGATTTCAGGTGCTGTCTTCACCTTACCATTGCCCACAGTTTGTATCACTGCAGCTTCTGAGATCTTGCTGCTTCTAGAATCTTACTGGTCTGAATAGAAATTATGAATTTCAGCTCAAACCTTTCGATGGATTACTTAATGCTGGCATGGAAACAAGACACGTATGTGCAACCAAGCTTTTGCTAGCTCTGCTTTTTCCTTCTCACACTTGCTCTGATAAAGCATTCTAAAATACAATCATGTCTCTGAGCAGTCATCATTCTGATAATTAAATGAGCTTTTCAGTTTTGTCTATGGAAGTGATCTTCTCATTCCTCCTGAGCATTTTAATGACCTTTTCTTGAATATTTGGTTTGGTTTTCTTAAATACTGCATACTTTTGATATATTTACTACCAGTTTTTTTGTTTTTCTTTTCTCAAATGATTACATATTTGCATTTTTCAGGTGTTCTGCCAGGAAACCTTTTTTGCTTCCACTTAATTCATGGCAACCAGCCTCTATGTAAATCCACACTAGTTCACTGTCCTGCATTTTTTCTGCAGATTCAGTATTCACTTTCTTCATAAAAAGAGTAAAGTATTTCCTTGTTTTGGACCATATCTAGCCTATATTAATTGCTGTTCAGTCTTTGCTGTATATTAGGTAATTCTTTTGCCTGTTTTGACAAATAGCTTTGTTTTGGGTTTCTCACTTTTATCCCTATGCTGTTTGATGTCTGAGGCTTAATTTTCTCTTCTGACCTGTACTCGTCTCCCTTCACACCCGGATCATATACAGGCTTATTAAAAAATCTCTTTCAAGGGTGCTGTTTGTCTGATTAAATCTGAAAACTTTGTCTCAGACCTGTGATGTATAATATTAATCCCCAGCCCTGTGGAAATTGGAGTTGTTTGGGTTTTTTTTTTTTTATTTGTTGGCAATAAAGAGTTTTGTTACATTCTCAATGATTGCTCTCTCAAAATTGGAAAACAGCCTACCTTTTTATTTTTCTTTGTTTAATAAAAATCAAGTGTTTAATCCAGGAGCATGAGCTACCACAACAGAGTTGAAAGCTTTTAATTTCAATTACTTCTTTTGTGAAGAAATCCTGATGCATCCAGAAATAGGTGGATCCTGTCCCATCTGTATCTGGGAAGACAGTTTATGGTGATGTTTTCAGGAATTCTGTTTCTTTTTTCTCCTTATTTTTCTCAAAGCCTTGTGGTTTTTACCCACGTGTTATGAGTTGCGGATGCGTCATATCCATGTTTAAGGACTTTTCTAAGATCTAATTTGGATTAGGAATAATTAGATTTGAAAAGGTTATTATCTAAGTAAGTCTAGATTCCCCCCACCACCTTTCTAGAAATAAGCATTGTGTGTCTCTCTAATCATTACATAGGTGTAGATGAGAGTAGTAATACAGCCCAGACATGCCATGGTTTTAGGTCTTACCAGATTCTTTGTGGCTATTGTATGTGTTCTTACTGCTCAGTGTGTCCATAACTGTTGAACTTGCAGCTTTTCCTTTGTTGGGGTGTGCAAGAGCTTTGTTAGTGCTGTGAACTGGATGATGTCATACAGGTTTTTTTATGCTCTCTTGTGTAAAAAATGTTGATTGTATCATTGTTCTGCAGCTACTGTGAGAACAAAACTGTTTTAATTTTGTGGTTGCCAAGGAGGTGGATATCATCTCGTATCCTGAGTTGTGCTTGCCTGTGCACTCTGCCATCTGTGCTTTCTGCCCAGCTACCTTGGCCCTCTGCTCAAGCGTGTTGGCATTGATTTGCTGTGCAGTCGTGGGGAGCAGAGATGTTTTGTGTTTGAACATTGCTTGCAGGACTTGACTGCTGTGTAAGATACCCAGCTCAGGAGGGCAGTGCTTAAGTTTTGCAGCTGAAGCTTTCGCTATGTACAGTGTAGGGAGGCTCTGGAAGGGGAGCAGATAGGTTTTATGTTAACACTTGTTAGACAGTGTGAGGCAAAGCGGGTTTTCTTAGAAAGTCTCATCAGCATTCTGCTGGATGCTTCCATCCAGCTTCCTGTGTTCCCCAGGGCTTGGGACTGAGAACAGCTTCTGTGAGCAGCTAACACAGCGTGACTGAGCCCTCAGGCTGAGGAACTGATGGTGGTGGCTGCCACCTCCCCTGCAGGAGTCAGAGAGAGAGAGCCAAGGTGCTGTTGCAGGGCAGAAGGGACACTGGAGCATTGCTCCAGTTGTGTGCACTGGGAATTAGCAGCACTCTGCACTCATTTCCTTGCTGTGCCCATCCTCTTCCCTGAAGGAATAATTGAGCTCCTTCTGGAAGTACAAGGAAGTAGACAAGTGAGGACAATGAACTGCCTGAGAGACAGAAGAAAGCTGCTGGACACAGCTGTCAACCAGATTTATGAATCCAGGAACTGACAATCTGTCTAGTTACTGAAGTCCTCTGTGACATGACATTTGAAAGTCCAGAAGTGTGCAGCAGATTCCAGCTGCACCACCCTTTATCCCAGTGCTGTGTATTATGTTATATGGGCTGTATTTCAGCCACAGCACCATTTTTTCCTCCCTGGGCAATTGTGCCAT
This sequence comes from Eopsaltria australis, assembly GCA_034509425.1. NCBI lineage: Eukaryota > Metazoa > Chordata > Aves > Passeriformes > Petroicidae > Eopsaltria > Eopsaltria australis. Next base: position 1,649,902 of record JAVTVJ010000144.1, on the reverse strand, counting down.
CAGCCAGGATTCTTCTGTATTCAAGGTGTTTGAAGGAGCAGTTATATTTATACCTTCCATATGTGCTTTCTCTTTAGGTTTTGGTGAAGGCAAACTTCAGTATTTTTAAATGCTTTGCTTCTATAATATTAGTCTTTATTATGAATTATCAAGTTGTTAACAAATTTAATATTAAATTTTAATAGACTGCTATCTGATGGCCAGGTGTTCTTACTGGATATTAACGAATTTATGGAACTTCATTAAATCAGTTTTGGTGTTAGTTTTTGCTTACCTGGTGTTTAAAAAATTCTGTAAAGTACTAGATTCTTTTAATTGTTCTTTTAATAATTTCTGTTGATGTCTGTGTGACTTAGCTGAAAAAAATACATGGTTCAATAAGTGCATTTACACAGTCAATTTGACAACCTGCCCTTGTTTCCACCACAGGATTAAACCTGGGAGGTTTCAGTAAGCTTTGTGGGCAATAACACTGTCCTTGTTCCTGCAGGTTTACAAAGTGTTGGTCTCTGTTGGCAGAAATGAATGGTTTGTCTTTCGACGATATGCAGAGTTTGATAAACTCTACAACACGGTAAGCAAACAGCAAGCTGTGAAATCAAACCAGAACAGCAGAATAACACTTGTAATATTATGGTTTGATTGAGTTAATCCTCTCTTGAGGAGTTTGAGTCAACATTAAATTACCATAATAGTTTAATTAAAGAAAATGATGAAGTGGGGTTTTTAAACTTTGGTTTGTTTGAATTTCAGGTTCAAAATTCACTTATTTGCCACGTTTTTTATAGTTCTTTGGGATCCTAGCTTAATGAAACTTCCAGTTTAGTTGTTGTCAAAACATCTAAAATGTGCTTTTGTTCATGATTAAAAAACCCACAAAATATCTAGATAGATATGTTTTTCCTAAAATAAGTGTTTTTCTTTGAAGTACTGAAAGCAATGAACAAATCCTTGTTTCTTAACAGAAATTTACTAGTCAGTCATTGATGGCAATTCATACCTGCAATTTCATAGCAGGTATGATTTTTTGCACAAAAAAATGTGGTCAGTGTTCCAAATAAAATGGGCCCCTTCAGCAATAAAGTATGAATTTCTTGAGTTTGTTTCTAGAAGAGGGTTTTGCTCTTTTTAGGCAGTGGGCAAGTGGGATAAATACTTGTTCAGTATTTAGTATGAGTCTGAGTAACGTGTGCTGTGTCCATATTTTCTCCAGTTCTTCATGTTTAGAGACCATAATTTTTGCTTTAACAGAGGAGGAAATAATTCCTCTCTGATTCCCATACTAAAATATTACCAGCTGCTTATTTGTGCCTCCACTTCCCTTGCATTGTGTCTCTGGGAAGCAGTCAGACCTTCTCTCTTCTGCCTCTCTGTGCATGGATTTGCATGTGGCAGTGGTCTCCAGACGCAGGCTGTGAGCTTGGAAATGTTCTAAAAGGTTTGAGCTGAAATGCCATTGGATACCCCATGCTGTGCTTTGCCTGCATCTTGCAGGGATAGACCTGTAAGGGATGTGAAAACAGAATATCCTCCTTTGAGAGGGAGTGGTGGTGAGCCTGTTCCTTTGCCACATTCTCTTGCCTTTCAGATTGGTTTTGCTCTGCTCAAGTTTGTTCAGCCTTGGTCTCTCTAACATGGCCAGAGGGGAGGTCCTGGGGAACCATAACCACGAGGACACTTAGTCCAGTTTCTATTCAGTGTAATTCATATAATATATACACCAAAAAGAACTTGTTCTGCTAACTGGAAGAAATACTGGTGTTGCTAAGGGAAGAAGAACTGCCCCCTACTGTATTAGAAAACTACTGTCTTAAGGAGGATGAAAGTATGATTCCTCTTCTGGACCACTTGAAGGTGAAGTAAATGCAGTCAAAGCCTGACTACTGTCAGGTTTGGGTTTTTTTTTTTTTTAAATATAGAATTCAGTATTGCTGTATACTATCTTCTGGTCAGTTTATCAAGTGTAATAATAATTGCATTATCAAGTGCAGGATCATAAAATAGACCATTCATCTGTTTGCAATTTCGATGTAGGGGTAGACCACCTGTGATTTCTAAAGCCTTAAGAATGTCATTTGGACAAAACCCAGATGCCTGTACCCCAGCCCTGTGCAAACCTCATGCATACAGCCCTGTGCAAGCAAGCAGATAAGAGAGAAACAAACCCAAGAGAGATGAAGAACTGATGGAGGAAGGAAGAAAAAAGGAAAATAAAAGCAGCACTGAAATTTGTTTTTTAAACCTGGGGGAAATATTTTGGCACTGTTGCTCTAGTAGTCCATAAGATGAAGATGAGATGGCCTTTGAATTAAAAAGGGTATGTCTGTTGCAAACAAGCCGAGTACAGATTGTTCTGGGTATGTTTTTTCCCCCCTGTGTATGAGCAGAGATGGCATAGTGGAGCAGAATTACTAATACTCAGGTGTTCAAAGTGTTCATCAGAAAACAAACAAAATGCAATTATTTCTAGGTACTTTAATGTCTAAGCACAATCCAATTTTATGTGTTTTGTTTTCAGCTAAAGAAGCAATTTCCCACCATGAACCTGAAGATTCCAGCTAAAAGAATATTTGGAGATAATTTCGATCCTGGTATGTCATCATCTTGTTACTCATTTTGTCAGTTTCTTTATATGAAAATTGATCTATTCCAGCCTACAAGAAGCTATCTTAGATGAGTTTTGCAGCGGTCCTCAAAACAGTGACTAAACCAAAGTTTAGTCATGCTTCAGTCAGGAGCAGGAACTAGCGTGGGTAGGTGTTTTACCTTGTGATAGTGAACAAAGCACTGCTTGGTCGCCCAGTGCCTCTCTTGCACTGAAGGCTATAGCTCCTCCCAACCCTCCCATATTCAGGATTGTGAGATTCTGAACTGTCAGGTGTGATTTCTCTCCTATAAAACCAAAAGCTGAACCCCAGACTCTTCCTAAGTGTTATCTGTAGTCCATTGTAAACTTCCTTTGTGTGACTTCCCCTACCACCACCTCTGAAAAATGAAGCAACTCAAGGATTTATCTTTGAGGACTTTTGAACTCTCTGTATCTCAGTGTGCTGCCTTGTACAGTTTAGGTGAAAATGCACTTCTTCTGTAAGTGGAACAACAGGAAGCCTGTCTGATGTGAACATGTTGTGCTCCAGTTACTAGTGATCCTCTCCATTTAGCTTGCTCTGTACACAGCAAAGTACTGATGAAAGTCACCTGTAAAGGGCCTTGAATTAACCTGGGTGGCACCACAGATGAATAAGTAAAAGGGCAAATGGGAAGGCCAGGCTATTGCTCTGTGTGGTTGTACTATTCATTCAAGCCATTTTTACTTCAGGGTTTCCCTGCTGCTCTTTGGAGCCCTCCCACCCTGCCCTGGCTTGCTGGTGTGATCAGACCGTTTGTAGTTTCATCTCCTCCTGCACCTGTTTCAGTCGTTTAATTTTCTCCTTTGCAGAGGAGCAAATGGATCCAAAGCTGTTGAACTCTTAGGATGTGTAGGTTTAGGGCTTTTAAATATTTTACAGACAAACCTAGTTTTTGGCAGTTACAGTTAATAATTTGGATCCTGATGTGAAATTCTATTTTTTTTTTTATTAGAATAATCAAATACAAGTATCCCAGCTCTGATGTTCTCTTCTGATAAAGATGTAAATGATTGCCAGAAGTTCTGCATGTATTTTATCTACAGGGACTTTCTATTTAGTTCTGGTTCCTTTTCTCTGACCTTGGGGTTCTCAGAGCTGGCTAAAGACCAGAGAATGCCATGCAGTCTGGTTTGCTGTACAGGCAAATATGCAGGTGGATTTCTTGGAGCCAAATTTAGGAAACTGGAGTTTTAATGGGGAAAAAACCTCACCTAAAACTTTATTAAAATTATATATGTAAAACAAAGTCCTCAAACTTGTTTTAAATTTCCGTGAACTACGCTGAAATCCTTGAAGCATGAGAAACTAAATAGTTCTCAAGATGTTTCTTGCTGGGAGGCAGGGTGGAGATGGAGCCATGATGCTTATGTAAATAATTCTTTTTCTTAGCACTGATTTATTGAAGCTTTGATGTAATGTTTCTGCTGGCTCCTGAAACAAGTTACATATTTTGCAAATATTGAAAGGTATTCTACTTCTGTAATCCATCCATGGGTATACATCATTGTACTACTCCATTGAAATGCAGCAGAGTGAGACCTTTACATTCCCTTACCCAAAATCTAACAAAAATACTGTCATTTAAATTGCCATTTAAATGCTCCAATTTTATTTGCACTGAAGTTATTTCAAAATTAATCTAGTTTTAACTTGAAAAAATGGAACAGAAAGCAGTCAGAATACAGAACCTGAAAATGTCACATGTTACAGGTGTTTTATCTTCACCAGCATGGACAGCTTTGTAGGCTCAGAGTGACTGATGACACTGTACATCTGCCACACTGAAACTGCTGATGTTGGTCACTCCCATAATATAATGTCTGTATGCAAATTTACCTTCCTATTAGATGTCAGTAATTTGGGATTATTAAATACACTAGGAAGGGTTCAGGGATTATATCCCGGAAACAATATGGACATTTTGTTTAATATTTTAAGTACATCTGTTAATTAGAACCTAATTTTAATTTAAACTTTTAATAATTGCCAGTAATCTGTATATGACAGTCATTGGAATGCCTTAAAAGTTAATACACAAGTTAAATATTTTTTCCACACAAATTATTGTTGATATGGGTAATGAAAGATAAGATTATTCCATTTTACACTTTATTTTATATTAGAACTCTTTCTATTCTAAATCCTTTGTGTATCTTTCCGTTTTGCTACAGACCAGTTACATGTCTTGAGCTTTAGATAAGGGAAGGGATTCTGAGGTTTATCTTTTTTCATGTTGGAGATGATGACCAAAATCTAAAGGGAAATATTTTATTTTGTTAACCTTGGTGGCTATATCTGAGTGCCTGCCAGCAGGATGAATTGTGCAATTTTCCCTCTGCCGTACATATATTATGGAAATATGCTGCTTGGTGGGACTGTTCATGTGAAAACTTGACTTGTGCAACTGATGTCAGGTTTTGCCTGTGGGTTCTTGGGGTTTTTGTTTCTGTGGAATCAGCTGCTGAAGGGCTGACCTGTGCAATGAAGGCTGCACAGGTTAGCCCGCTGTGGTTACACACTGTTCCTGAAGCACAGGGTGGCACTTCTAATCCACCTGGCTTTCCACTTTTTAAAGTAGTGCTACAGAGAAACTGAAGTTTATTCTCTCAGCTCGGTTCAGTGTTTTAAGCTTGCAATTTTCATATGTAGAACCAATCCTGTTCTAAATCAGTAATGGGCCTATCTCCTTTTAACTGTTGTTTTAAATCCTAAAAAACCTGAATAAGAAAACAAGTCTTTTTCACAAGCTGACTGATGATTCTAATAAATCTGTTTTTTTCAGATTTTATTAAACAGAGAAGAGCAGGACTGAATGAATTCATTCAAAACTTAGTTAGACAGCCAGAGCTATGCAACCAGTAAGTAGTTTCATTTCTGTTTTATAAGGGCCGTTGAAAAGACATGAGATGAAAAGATACGTTAAACACAAAATTGCAAATTAGATATTTAACCAGAAAATGTATTTTACTTGTTCAGAGCTCTTCAGTATAGAAAGATAAACTTTATGTGGCCATCCATTCAGGAAAAATCTACGGATTGAACAGTATAAAAGTGTTATTGTTTTCTGAAAACCAACCTACGAATCAATTTGCAGGGAGTTAACTGATCTTAATTTCAGGGGTGCGGATTCCACTGTAAACTGTTGCTGTAGGGCTGGTGTTTGTTTTGCCAGTGGCTGTACTGTTGGAGGGCCCTGCTGTCACTTGCTGCTGCACTGCTGGCAGTCAGTCACTGCTTGCAGCCTTTTTTTCTTGTTAGAGCAGTTCATGTGTGCTCCGGACCTTGTTTAAAGCACGGTAACCAAGTGGCTTAATCAGCTTGCTGAGATGGTTTGGGATAACCAAGCTGAGCTGCCTAAAGGAAATGATGAATAAGCTTGTACCTAAACTGTCCCCAGCAGAAGAACTGCAGGTGTGTTCACCACCACCAGTGGTGAATGCGAGGTGGTGCTCGGACAAAGCTCCTGTTAAATCTGGAGGACAGCACTTTGTGTGTGAACTCACTGAGGGGCAAACTGCTGTCTTCTTTCAGTTGAAAGCTGTAATCAGTTTCAACTAAATCCATGCAGCTTTCTGTGTTGCTTGAACTGGTAAGATGGTAAAACTCTATACTTGGCTTTAGTGTTGGGTAAATGTCTTTAATACAGATGCTTTGTTCAATTAGCCTATTTGTACAGCCTGTGAAATTGCCCATTTCCCACAGGAAAAAAGCAACTCTAACAGAATATCGCTGCAGTTCGCAGCATGCAGTCAGATTTTCTTTTTTCACAACAAATGAACTATTTAATGTCCTGTCAACCTGAAATATGTACTTCCTTTCCTTTTTAGATAAAAAGGGGACCATTTTATATATACTTCTTTTGATTAGTGGTAAAAAAATTAGTAACAAAGTCTTTATGGAAGGATACTTTTCCACCAGAACAAATACTATGAAGTTTGTGTTCATGGTGCTATTCTTTGGGAAATACTAAAAAGCACTTTAATACAAGAAATTATTGAAAACCAATCTGTTTTGTTTCATTAGGAAAGGATACTGGTTTATTCAGGCTAATCTCCTCCTCTGGTTGTCAGTATATCCAGTTACCAAATATTTTTGTTTCAAACCATAGTATATTTGTTCTCCAAAGGTAAAATGGTGCTTTTTTGTTATGGACAGCACAAAAAGGTGTACTAAAAAAAAGGGCATCAGACCTCAAATCCACCTACCTCCTTAAATTTTTGTGAGCTTTTAAAATTGTTTTGTGCTTGAATGTAACTGTAGCAGAATCAGTGTTCTTTAATGTGGCACTTAGCTTGCCTGATCCATTAAACTGACTTAAACCAGGGTTAAGACATAGGTCTGATTGTGTTTGGTGCTGATGAAAGCGTGTTCAATAACAAGCTTATTAAACATAGTTCTATAATAAAAACAATAAATAGAGACTAAAGTTTGTCTTGTACTGTTCTCCTCCACCCCACCCTTAAAGAAACAGTGAATTAAGCTGGAGAAAAAGCCTTTAATCCACAGTTTAGTGCAAAAGCATTTAATTTTATAGTAATTTCTGTGTTGTTTCTCTTCTAATCAGTGCAAGGTGATGTTTTTCTGAAGTTAGTTTTTACTTTTTGCAGTGTTGCATTACAACATATCATATTAATAATTATGTAATCTGTCATCTTTTTTGTGTGCCAGTGAATGTTGTTATATAAGAAATACCAAACCTTTGATCGTGGTGCTCAGGATTTTTTGTAAAATCTGATATGAGCTACTCAAGGAATATACAATGACTGAGTCTTCACAGATAGTCCATGCTTGCTTTCTGTTTTGCTTTAATGTACTACTTAAATTTGATACTAGGTCAAATAACTTACGTAAAGTTAGTGATGTACAAGGAAGACTTAGTGTGTTATGAATTCTCACAGAACCATTAGGAGATCCACCTTCCACTGCATCTTTTAAGCATTAAAACCAGTATCAGCATGTCATATGTTTTAAGTCTTGCTTAGGAAATTGCTTCACTGAAAGCTTAAGGATGATTCAAGGTGTTCTGATTTCTGAATGGGAAGGCACCTGAACATCTGAAGTGTAAAGCACAAATGTCAGATTCAGTGTGTCCAAGATGGTAATCTTTACATTATTCTTTGAAACATGCAGCACTGTGTTCTTATTTTCCTTCAATAGACTTTTTTTCTTGGATCTGACACATTTCTTGAATATCGTATCAAAGCCAAACCTTTTTGCTAAAAAAAAAAAAAAAGAAAAACCTAAAATGTTTTGGAGTGATTGTAGAGACCCTGTGACAGTTGATAAGGATTTTCCTGAAGTCACTGTCAAGTGGAATACAGGGTGAGATTACTGGTTTAGTCCAAATTGAGAATTAAGTGGACTAGCTTCAAGCTGCGTTTCCTCAGCAAACTTACTGTGGTAGACACCTTGCTGTCACAGGTAGAATGCAGGTGTTCCAAGAAAAGGTGGCAGAAGGGATAGAGATCCCATAATGTCCCCCCTTGCTGACTGATGTCCTTAGTAGGAGCTGGGAGTTTGTTCCCAGTGAGCACTGTGAGCCTCCCTAAAACACTACACAACTCCTGAAAGTGGGCTGCTCACCCCCTCAAATGTAGGCCTTCACTGAAGTATTAATGCATTTAATTGCTGTCTATCAGAACATGCCCAAAGAAAACCTGTTTGAAAAACTGTATAATAGAGGATGCATTAAAGATGTAACACAGTTATCTTTAAATAGTCCAAAGTAGCTCCTTAATGAGAATGAGAACATTTGCATAACACTTGAAGAACTCAAGGATGACAATACTCTGCAGCCTGTGGGGAAATGAGTTACCAGTTCTCTAAGTGAGAAGCAGGGTCTGAATGTGTTCCCTAGAAGAAAATCAGTCACTATTTTTTTTCTGATTTCAAAATCTGATTAATATAAAAGTGACTGTGAAACCCCTGAATTGTGGGATCTTGAAGTCTGTGTTGGAGAAAGCAAATCTTGCGTTACATTATTGTCTTTTAAAATGTTACTGTACTTTACTGTATTACGACTTTTTGAACCTTTGCTTTCTGTAAGAAAGATATCAGTGGTTTATTTTTTAGGAAAATGTGGTGAGAAGAGGGTGGAGCTGGGCACTATTATTTAAATAAAGTGTGTCTTAAATGTTAAGTTTCTGTCACTGGCTATTAATTTTAATATTTTGCTTCAAAATTTGTGTGACTTCTTGGGTTTGTTCGTATTTCTGTGTGTCCCCAAAATTTTTATGTGGTATTACATTGTTTTTGCTGGAAGACTAATGCAGAACGAGTATTACATAAGCAACCATATTTAAGCAGAGCTTGACACCCTTTTGTGTATTTCAGAGATAATCCATAAAATAAATTTATTCAGTCAATCATAAAAATCCAGACAAAATCAAGTTTTGCTGGCCATATATGTACAATGTATATTGAGCATCCCTTTTTAAGTGGTTTTCTCAATCCTTTTAATTTCATAGGTGAGGTTATTTTAGGAATAGTTTCCATGTATTCTAAAATACATTGAGTTAATCCATGTGAGCTAATACAGCATAGAAGTCCTATCAATCTGTATAGCATTTTGCATAACATGCTTCAGTCTTGCCTAAGAAATTGGTATATTAAACTTCTTATTTTTAATCAGTAGTTCTTTGCAGTGCTTTTAGAATTGCAAATGTGAACAGTGTAATAGCAATCAGTTACGATTCTGGCTATTGGGGGTTGTGGAGATTGTGGAATACCCTGCAACTGTACAGCAGCCTTTTCCTGTGAACTGATATTTTTATGTTTTTCGTGCTGTGAATCCAGTCATGGACAAAGTTACTATAGTAACTATTTGAGATGTATTACAACATGCTCTATTTAATCACCCAGTTGTCCAGAACAATTAATGCTGAAAGGTAATTCAGGTGTGTTTCTGTTGTGCTGTCTCGTGAAAAGCATTAACCAGAACTTTTTATTCTTGATTTTATGATATCCAGACATTCTGTAACATAAATTGTTGCATCATGACCCAGTATTACCACAGTGATTTTTTTTTCTTCCTGGCCTCAGGATACAAGACAGAGGCTGAAATAGATCAGAATTTGGAGTTCTTATAAAGTGGGAAGAATGAAACTGAAATGATGGTGGGAAATTTTGTGAACAGTCTTTTTGCTGTGCTTTAAACCTGAAAGGCTGAAGGTAACTGAAATATATTTCAAATAGGACTTAGGAATACAGAAAGTAAGTGATGAAGACTGGGAGCCTCAGATAGCATAGAATATGAAGTAGGTTCAGTAGTGCTGACAGGAAATTACAGGAGTTGGAGAAGTGTCAGAAGCAGCTCATCTCTTACTTCTGATCCTCACTGATCAGAGGTTCAGAGGGTGAATGGATTGAAAACAGCGAGTATATCTGTTTCTTACATAAAACTACCCTATTTTTATATATTCTAGGGACAGATTAAAAGAGCAGCTCCATAGTAAGGTAGCACTTTTCTTGTACTGAATGGCTCATGTGGAGTTTCCTATCAGTGACTGCCCTGAGTCCTTCTCAAACAACTTTGTCTCTGAAATGTAGGTAAGATTTCTTCCTCAATAAGGAGGTTGCCTTTTAGTGAACTGAAAGAACGTGAAAGATTCAAATAATCTCTTGAAGTGGTTTGTACAGGCTATACATGATACCCATTTTTTAGGAATTAATTTTTTCTCATTTGTATTACATTATTCTTTACTTTCACTGTTCTGTGGTTCAGAAAGGTGTTACACTCTTTTGAACTGTTGGACAAGGCTTTCTTCCTGGAAGCAGGTTCTTGGAATTCTCTTACTTTCCCACCTTTCTTTCAGTCCTTGTCCCCTAGCCCCACCAAGACAGAGCTTGAAACCACTGCTGAAGATAAAATGCATCTCATTGGGTACTGTGAGAAGCCTGTCAACTCTCTTGCTAATTCCTGAAGGATTTGTATCCTGCAGCTGACTGACTGGAAGGATTTCTTAACACTGTTTTGTCAGTGCCCAGCCAGAAGGAATTCTGAATACAAGATCACCATCTTCCACTTTGAATTGAATGGGGAGAGGAACATAACTGCTGTGTATCCCTTGGAACATGGGTCTTTCCTTGGGATACAGATGACGCATTTCATTCCCTATTGCATTGGACGGTTTAATCTATTTTTGAAAACAAAAATTTAAACTCATAGGTTTTTTTGGAAGAAAGTTGGTTTCTTGGTGGCTGCTAGCCAGTTAGAACGTATGCTTTCTTCTGATAATTATCTTTAAATGCAGTTCTGCGGTGTTTCCATCTGAAGTCTTCACATACGTATACTTTAACATGTCAAGTTTTTGCAAGTGAAAAATTTTGTGCTGTATATAACACACTTGGCAGTTGAATTATGTTGCTATAAAAGAGAGGATTGCCTGTACACAGTCCTTAATTACCAGAACTTAAATATGAAGCTTTGTGATGAGTAACTCCTGTGTATGCTGCTGTTCAATCCTGTGCTCTGTGTTTGTGGCTGAAAATCATGCAGATTATTGATGTGCTAATGAAGTTAACTGTGTCTCTAGCCCAGATGTCAGAGCATTTCTTCAGATGGATAACCCAAAACACCAGTCAGATCCATCTGAAGATGAAGATGAAAGGAGCAGTCGGAAGGTAATAAAACAGAAGTAGAACAGTCTTCTAGATTTTAGCTACTTTAGGGCAGTCTTCTTAGGTATATTGTTTACTGACAACTACTGGTAGGTTTTGCAATAAATCCCCTTTCCTGTTCTTTTAAACAGCTCAGTTCCACTGGGAGCTGTAAGCTATTTTTCTGTCAGATGTGAACTGCAGAGAGGAGTAAAAGTGATTGCCGGCTTTGTCTTACGTATTTCCCCCTTGCTATATGGGTTAAAGAAACACAACTTCAGTCATAGCTTAGCTGTCAGTGTTTTTGCACACTGTTCAAAGGCTCTTGCTAAGAACATCTGGCAAGGAGCAGGGGAGATTTAATGTTTAATTGTCTTTTTGTTTGCTTGTGTGTTCTTCTTTTTTAAAGATGGGGAGAAATAGAATTCTCTCAGGGGAAAAAATGCAGTCTTCCTAAAAGTCACTTAGGAGTAAGGATGGATTTGATTTCATTTCACATATAACACTGTGTGAGGTCTGAAGTTTCTTTTGTCAAAAAAGCCACTATATAGCTGGATGGATTCTCTGAAAATCAGTTTACAGCCTTCAGAAACGGTGCTATTTGAAAGAAGGAGTATTTCTAGGAAGGCAGAAGTGCCATATTTAAGCTTGTCTTCTCTATTACTTATTACTTGGCATAAAGATGTGATATTAATATTTCTCTTCTTATCCAGCCCCTGTTAAAGATGTAAGAGTTGTTTCAGTTTGTTTGTGATCCACAGGAGATTTAGCGTGTTCTGAAAGTTTCATTTCCAAAGTCACTAGTTTAAAATACTGGTTTCCTCCTTGTTTTCAAAGGTATTTTAAGTAATGCAGAATGATATAAACCATCTGTGGAAAATTAATGATGTGTCATGCCACAACAAGTTCCAAAATAGGAAGAGAGCTACTGCATAATGGCCTGAACCCCATATTTTTGGTGGAATATTCACCTTATAGTTGCTGTAAATGATGAAGTCAAACAAGGAACAAAAAAAAGCCTTCATAAAAAAAAGTCTTTTTTACAGTAGCTTTTTAAAAACTGTTCAGTACCACTGGTTCATTTCAGTGAGTAGTGGCATCCAGTGCTGCTGTCAGGCCATTCTCCACTTCTGGGGTGCTGGTTTGTGCTGCCTGGCAGCCTGTCCCCAGGTCACTTGTATTTTAGTGCAGTTTATTCTTCTCTGATGAATTCCAGAATCACAATGAGAGTACAAATACCGCTTTTCTAAATCAAAAACAAAATGGAGAAAATTACCTAAATGACAGTGGTTTCCTCTGCTCCCTGTAATTTACAAACTCTGCCTGGGTGTGTACCGGTAAGATTCATGGAATTCCAGGAATTGAGTTATTTAACCTTTAATGTCAGGAAAGAAAAAGTTGGTAATGTTTTTTTGGGGGTTGGAAGAATGTTCACTTCTGTGTTTTTAAAAGCCCTATGTCTTTCATTGATTACTCTTATATAAATAGTGTGGGTTTAAAATTATTGTATTAGTAAGAACTTGGAGAATTTGGAATAAAAGGTAGAAAATACGTTCATGAAGCAAGTACAGAAAGGGTTAAATTCTGAACAAGGAACAAGTTGTTTCAATTTTTATTTCTGATCTTTTCCTCTCTGAGTGAACACTGATATTTTATTACCTTCATCCTTGAACAGGATGTGTGTAGAAAGAATTTGTGACAAGGTGATGATGGCCAGGTATTTCAGTTCCCAATCTAGATGTTAGATCTCTTTAAAATTCTAATGTAACAAGTGTAAAAACATGGATTGAGCAGATTAGAAGAGTATTTTGAAATTAGTATTTGGTTGAAAGATAAGAGAGAAGAAAAACTATTACAAGTAAACCTCTTTGTTTCTCCCAACAGTTAAACTCTACCTCACAGAATATCAACCTGGGACCATCTGGAAATCCTCAGTAGGTTTCAATTAAATTGAATTAAATGTGATTCAATGCAAATTTTAAATTTTAATTAAATGGGATTAAAATTAATTGTAAAACCTGAAAAGTTAGACTGACCTTGGGAGTGGTCTCACAGCTTCTGGGAACAAGTTTACTGGATGGCAAAGGAGCAGCTTGCCTTGTTGGTGCTACAGCCCAGTTACTGCAGTGGTAACTTGTCTCTGTGTGGTGTCTTCTGCAGAGTTTCTGCTCTCAGTTCTGTGTGAATCTGCTTTTCTCCATTAGGAGATGACTGCTGCTTTGGTTTTGCTTTCCTCACAGTTTTGTTCTGGGCTAGTAGGAGGAAGTGGTTAATAGATTGCAGTAAGAAATGAAATACAAGCGTCCTTCCCTTCGGGGGCAATAAATGGAGAGAGGTGTACGGTGATGTAACTTGTTTTGGAATTTGAAAACACGGGTAATTGTTTTGCTGACAGAATTGTATTCAGGAAAGAGTAAGGGAGTCCTGGGAAAAGCTGAAAGGAGTGGTGATGTGGGAAATGGAAAAACTGAGCATGAATTCATACAAACACAGGTAAGAGGCAGGTGTTAGGACCTTCCTTCTCTTACTGAAATTTAAAATGAGGGAAGAATGGAATAAATAAGAGGGAATAGGTAACAAACTAGGTCATTCCTTTCCTCATGTAAGCTTTAGAATCCATTTGGACTGCTGGAAATAAGAAATAAGCTCCAGGAGAAGTCATGGGGAAATGGAGACTTAATATTACAAGAAACTAGACCTTGGAGAATGAAAGAACAGTCTTGCTTCTCCTTTACATCATAAGGTTAAACTTAGTAAATAAAATAAACTCAGAGGATGCAACTTGAACACTTTCCCTAGAGGAAAATGAAATTGCAAAATGAAGAGGAGTCATGTCTGCAGAAGCAGTGCTGGGTGGAACAAAGAAAAGAAGGATGCTTACAGGCCACTTCAGTGTTATACTACACTGCTGTACAGCTATAAGGCTTGTAATTTCTACCCAGATGACCTATCTCCTTCCTAAATGTCTTTCAGTGCTAAACCAACAGACTTTGATTTCCTGAAAGTTATTGGGAAAGGCAGCTTTGGCAAGGTGAGCTTTTATTCCTGTGTCTTACGGTGGTGCAAGGATGCTCTCTGGTTGCTCGTGCACAGTGACTGGAGACTTGGCCAGAGGTTCCAGAAGTGGTGTTTTGTCTAGGGTGGCCCATGAACTCTTCTGTTGGATCCCTGTTGCTGCTGCTTTGTGGCCCTGCCATTTTTTCCCTGGTGCAGCTGTTGGCTGCCTCAGCCACTTGTTGGCATTTACAAAAGGGAGATTTTCCCTTTCTCATTAAGAGCAGTTGGGATCCTCTGTTTCCCCCAGGGAGGAAGGGAGGTACCCCTGTGCTTATGCAGCAGCTGGAGTACGATTTGTGCTCTTCCTCTTGTTGTCATGGGTTATTTTGTGAAACCCCTGATACTGTGGAGCAGTGTGAGCAGCAGCACATTGAAGAGTGACTTAAGTATTGATATTTTACAAATCCAAAAAGAATTCCTCTTGAAATCTCTGTTTCCAAATTATTTTTTGTATTGTTGTTTTTCTTTCAATTACCTTTAAAATTTATCCCAAAAAAACCCCAGAAACTGATCTTGTTAGAGATTTAGCACGTCATGAAAAATAAATGTTATAATTCATTCTTTCATGATGTCACTGTTGTGATAAACTTTTATTGAACTGTAAGCTCACTCTATTGGCAATTACATTGTTGATTGACTGTATCAGAAGCAAAGAAACTGTATTGTGAAAAAATAGCATGAACGCTTTCCATTTTTCCTGAAATGATAAAATGTGACTAATAGTATGTGAACTGCAACAATCCCATTTATTCCTTTTTTTTGAATTTCACAGGTTCTTCTTGCAAAACGAAAACTGGATGGGAAATACTATGCTGTCAAAGTGTTGCAGAAAAAAATTGTTCTCAATAGGAAAGAGGTTAAGAGAAGTAGTCTTTTTCCACCCACCTCCCTTGTTTTTTCCCTTAATTGCAAAATCATTCCTGTTTACTTATTGATCTCTTACTTCTTGCAGCAAAAACATATTATGGCTGAACGTAATGTGCTTTTGAAAAATGTGAAACATCCATTTTTAGTTGGATTACATTACTCATTCCAAACAACAGAAAAGCTTTACTTTGTCCTGGATTTTGTTAATGGAGGAGAGGTATGTGGTGGTTTTGTTTGCATTTTAGTCTGTCTATTCTGCTGATTCTAGGTGGGAGGAGTGAAATGATCCTTTACAATGGGCTGTGATCAGCATTCCCCCTATTTTGAAAATCCTATTATTATCTGCTGATACTACAGATTTCTGTAGCTGTTTGGACCCTGTTTCTATTCTTATTGGCAACTTCAATCCAAATTTATTCATGCTTGTCAGATACAAAACTATTTTACAGTTATATAAATTTACCTTTATTACGAATTAATCTTACGTTTACATTTTCCACCATGTAACTGTCTTCCTCTTGCATCTGCATTAGCTGAGATGCTGATACTTCGAAAGGGGAGAGAAGGAAACTGGCAGCTGAATTTATTATATTGTGTCAGAGTTGGAACAAGATGGGCATTCCTCTTGTCTAATGTACTGTCACCTTACTTAGACGGTATCAGCAAAATCCTGGTTTGCTGTACTCTGAATTGTGGCCGGAACTTAATTTTGTATTGTTTCAGGCAAACTAAAATCCAGTTCAAAACAGCTTTCAAATTTGAATGGAAAGCATAGAAAGCTAGGGTGGCTTTTTATTTTTCCTAAACTTTGTAGGCAGAAACCAGAAAACTTCATTTTTCTTAATATCTTTACAACTTGAATGTTTAGTATAGTTGAATCTGTATGTTTATGATTTGATCTTTGTCTAGACTTTTGTATCTGCTCAAATTATTTGCAGCCAGACAGTTTTCTGTAGTAGAGAGAATTGGTGGATCAGCTTGGGATATATATCTCACACAGTGATCTTCATCTAGGTTACTTCAGAATACAATTCTATAAATAATTATGCATATCTTTGAACACAAGCATTAACAGAAATGAAAGATGACTTATTTGACACCAGGTTATATTCTCTTGGAGGCAACCTTGCATGATTTAATTTTGCCAACTTCTATTCATAGCTTAGTGATTTACTCTAGTTCTTTTTGACTAGCCCTGGTTTTAAGGGAATGTGTTTGAGTTACCTATCCATCTGAGCTATGAAAGAAGCAGGGAAGAGAGTAAATGGCTAAGTCATGCAGTAAAACCAATTTTATTTGATTGTACTTTTTTTTCCCAAAAAAGTGGACAACAAAATAAATTATTCTTTACTGTAAAATTGCATGTTATTAACCTGATTTGTCTGTGTAATGTTCTTATTTCCTATTTGCATATTTACAGCTGTTCTTTCACTTACAAAGAGAACGTTCCTTTCCTGAGCACAGAGCCAGATTTTATGCTGCTGAAATAGCCAGTGCACTGGGCTACTTACACTCCATAAATATAGTGTACAGGTAAGTTTCTGAAATGTATCCTTGTTGCAGCAGTTCAAAATAGGACAAATTACCAAATAAAAAACTCTACAGGAAATCATCTTATAGGAAACCTGAACATAACAATTTAATCAAAACTTGAAGCTTTCAGCTGAAGAATAATAAAACCCCTTGCCTCCAAAGCTCTTGTGACTGCTGTTTTGAGTTACTACCTTTTCTTTTTTAATAGGGATTTAAAACCAGAAAACATTCTCCTAGATTCACTAGTAAGTATGCAAGATCATTTCTGTTTTCTGTGATCTCTCACAAAATTGACACTTTGGTGTATTCACAAGTCGAGCATCTTTTTAACATATCACTCTTCCTTAAACAGGGTCATGTTGTGTTGACAGACTTTGGACTTTGTAAAGAAGGGATTGCAACTTCTGATACCACTGCTACTTTCTGTGGGACCCCAGAAGTATGTTGACAGCTTTCGTGCATTTTTTATCAGCAATTAATGACTGTTGACTTTTATTAATATTTGTGTAACTGGAAGGTCAAATATTATGTTTTGTACTGCTGGGAGGTTGGCATTCTTTTAATAAGCTGAAACCAAACCAAAGACAAGCTCCCTACAGATCTATTTGTTGTTCTTCTTACTAAAACACAGTGTCCACTGCTTGCTACCCACATGGCCATACCTCATCTCTTCCTTCCTCTGTTTTTCCAGCCCTTTTCAAATACCAGTTTCTCCCATGTCTCCTAACTGCTGAGTAGTAGACACAGGACAGTTAGCTTGTGGAACAGCTGCTACAGATTTGTCAATATGAGTCTACTTACCATATCCTGCCATTCATTCTTAGTAGGTTCATAGGGAGTGAATATCTGTGACTCCAGGAAATTATTGCATATGTATGAATCTTTGAACTTGCTGACTGAGTTGTTGAACTCTGTTATCTTTTACTGAGAAAACTACACTGGAAAACTTAGAATGTGGAAGGCTTGAACATATATGAGGGATTCACTGAACAGAGGATTAGAAACCTCGGTGATTTGATAAACATACTTTAAATTATAGGAAAGACATTTGAAGGCAGTGAAGGATGAGTGAGGTGTAGTATTTAGCTGAAACATTTGATTGTTATGAAGCGACTTTTCTTGAAAGTGTTTACTGTGAAGTGACTAAACCCCCTAGGTTTTATCCACGCTAGCCTAATTATCTAAAGTACTTTTTTTTTTTTTAATTTTAGTATCTTGCACCAGAAGTCATTAAAAAGCAGCCCTATGACAACACAGTAGACTGGTGGTGCCTTGGTGCAGTTCTTTATGAAATGCTTTATGGGCTGGTATGTACCCTTATACGTAAAGCTTGCTTTCCTCCCCTCTTCCCTTTTATTTGAAGTAACCTTTGAATGTTGTTAAAGATGCTAACTTTGTCATAATATTGGAATACTCCATTCAAGCAGATTAACAGATTGTCTTGTACTTATATAGCACTTGTTTTTGTCTTTTCAATTTTACTTTGCCTCTTGATGTCTTACAGTTCATGGAAAAGCAAAATCGTAGATGTCAGCAAAATCAGTAGTCATCACTTTGAGGGACTGTGAGAGGAAACTGAATCAACATTGATAATACACAATAAAAAACACAGTTTATAAGTAAAATTTTGTCAAATATTGTAATAAATAAAATTAAAATACTTTTTTTTGCCTAGATATTCCAGGTTTTCTCCTAGCTTTTGACAGCATTGGAACAAAAAACTCTTTCTATGCTTCTCCTAGTCATATGTAATTACTCCAGTAAGAATCTGTTCTTCCAGTTTTCTTGAGTTGTCTCCTCCCATAGGACCTTAAATAGGGAGATGGATTTGTTTTCCCATTCTCAGGTTCTTTTCAGGCAAGTTCAGTGGGAGCTTTGAAGCTGGATGGCATCTATGGCTACTTATGAGTGTGAGAACACATTAGGAGTAGAGGAGGTGGGTGGTGGGAAGTTATCAAGTGTAAAGTTCTGGCAGTGGTGATGACTGAATTAGAAGTTAGTGCATTAAAAGGAGATTCCTGCTTCACTGCTAGCAACTTTTAAGTCTTACAGAATCATTTACTGATCATATGTAACATTTGGAATGACATTGCATGTGGCTTCAGATTCATGTAGAACTTGTATTTTTTAGCCTCCTTTTTACTGCCGTGATGTTGCTGAGATGTACGATAATATTCTTCATAAACCCCTGGTTTTGCGCCCAGGAATCAGTCTTACAGCCTGGTCTATCCTGGAAGAACTTTTGGAGAAAGATCGGCAAAGCAGACTTGGAGCAAGGGAAGATTTTGTAAGTAATGTGCTAATTTCTCAAGCCCTGTTTCATTTAAAGAGACTCACCAAATTAATGCGCACAGCACAGGATTAATAGTTGGAGATAGAGATTGCATTGCTTCGTCTGCCTCTGTTCTCCTTTTTATTTCTTCAGTAAAGACACCAGGGGGGTCTATCCCTGAGAGTTGCTGGTGGTAAGAGAGAGGTGATTGTTATTTTGAGCTTGGTTGCTGCTGTACCTGCCAGCAAAGGAAACACAGCTGCTGGTGTAGCAGTCACTAAGGGGCACAGAAGTAGGTTTCACTGTTCATGGTGAAACTGGGAAATAATCAGAAGAAAAGGCTGTCATGTGGTAGTATTAACTAATGACTTGGAAACCAGTCTTCAGATAAAGAGGAACACTAGTTCCATGCAAACAGCAGCTCTTTTTTTGCCTTAAAATCATAGCAAACATCTTCCCAGTGTAGCAACAAAACCTTTGTTCATAAGAAGTTGATGTGAGAAAGTTACAGGTGTCTTCAGAACTGTGCTGTGAGGAATGATCTAGGAGGACCTACTTCATCCAGTAGTGGTGGGATCTTTGGGTTGCAGTCCTTATGTCAGTCTGCTGACCTTGTGACTGAGTAAGATGGAAGGATTTAGCATAGCTGTTTGCTGCTTCTTAAATAGTAAGTATATTGCAAAGTTGTTGAAGCAGCAGTGATATGCTTTAGAAAAACCAACAAGACTTTAAGGCAGGAACAGATACTAACAGAAAACCTTCTTGCTACGTGGTAGACTTAAAGGTTGTTGATTTTAGGGCTTAAAAGCAGAAAGTATGATCTTAAAAGGAAAACCTGTTACAGAGGCAGTCTAACAAATTCAAGTAGCTGTTTTTATCAACTACGGCTTTTATTGCATAGTAAATTGTGAATAAACAAACTGATAAAGACATACACATAAGACCCTCTGTGCATATAGTGTGAAGTAATATTTACTGTGATGCATAGGATGGAATTATGAAATACCTTTTTTCTTTGCTGCAGCTTGAAATTCAAAAGCACCCATTCTTCGAATCTCTCAGCTGGACTGATCTTGTTCAGAAGAAGATTCCACCACCATTTAATCCTAATGTGGTAGGTGCCTGGGGTGGCAGGTGTGGTGTTGTTAGTGTTTGCATCTCAGATCACACCTCACAGAATATTCTGAGTTGAAAGGGACCCACAAGGATCATCAAGTCCAGCTTTTAAGTGAATGCCCCATACCCCATACAGGGACTGAACCCATAAACTTGGGTGTTCCTAGCACTATGCTCTAATCAACTAAGCTAATCTCCCTAAGAGAGACTTTTTTTCATATTTTTTTAGGTTTCTCGGATCATTGAGAATGTAGGATTTGGCCAAAACTCTAATATAATTTAAATAAACCCAGCCTTTTAATAGCTATTTTCAGAGATGGAGTGGTGTGCTTCCTTAAATTTCTTTTACTTAAATAGAAGAGAACAACAAAATAGACTTGAGAGTTAAGTTTGGAATCTAAAGGACAAGTTTAAAACACCACATTAGTATGGTGACTGACAGATCCTTCTGTTTTCTAGGTTGGACCAGACGATATTGGGAATTTTGATGCAGTGTTCACAGAAGAAATGGTCCCATACTCAGTTTGTGTTTCTTCTGACTACAACATTGTTAATGCCAGTGTTCTAGAGGCAGATGATGCATTTGTTGGATTTTCTTACGCACCACCTTCTGAAGATATGTTTTCCTAGGAAGTTAGAAGCAAAGAGTGGTTTGGAAGTCTTGGGTTGAACTGAAATGTTAGTGTTATGGACACATTCCAAACTAGCGTAAATAGTGCCTCGTGTTGTATGTAGGTTTGAAACCTACAAACAGACTTTCTCTGCTGTATAGGAGGAATTTGGGCATTTTGGATGGCTTTCTTGGGGTTTGAACTGTTTGTTCCTGCTGCAGAAAATATTTTTTTAAAACCTTTAAAAAGCATTCTCTACATACTTTTTAAGCAAAAACACTGACTGTTCTCCTCAATCCCTTCAAGTTTACATTCATACCTATCTAATTTGGCTGGCACAAACAGCAGCAAATTTAGTAAATTTATAAATGCTTTTGTACTTATTTACAGTGACTTTGTGCTTGAATTGTAACTATGCAACTTGTCTTTTGTATATCCTGGTTTAAAAAAAGGTAAATGTTTTCCCTGTTAACTGTTTGCAATATGTGTTAATTTACCTGTCAGCACTTAAATTATGTAAGTTAAGGACCAAGATTCTTAAAGGACTTCTGCAGAATGAAAACTTGGTCACATAAAACTGGATTGTTGCTCTTGCACTTGCTGAAGTACCCATTGACTCAAGTGGATTATCTGAGGTATGGGAGATTACTCAAAGCAAGGACAGAACAAATTAACTGGATTGATTTGATAACGTTACTTACTACATGTTCTGCTTTTCTCTCCTCCCTGAGCTAAGTATGTCTATATTTCAACTACATTAAAAATATTTTTGGTTAAAGCTCTGCTTCTCCAAAGATCTAATATGCAATAATCATGGTTACTTTAAAAGTAAGTCAATTAGCTTTGACATTTTGGGGGTGGGTGGTGAGATGATCATGCCAAATATTAGGGATTTTTCTCACAGATTGGTAGTTTAAAACACTCTTACGTTCCAAATTGATTGTATTTCAGCATTCATAGCTACTTGTCTTTGTGTTCCAGTTTGCACCATTTTAAAATCTTCACTTGATATTGGGGGGAAAAATGTAAATTACACTGATAATTTTTAAAATGTGAAAAGCTATTGTATTTCTCATAACATACACGTGTATGGACAAACAGATAATTCTGAACAATTTCTGTTTAAGGAAATTTTTTTAAACAATGCAAAAATTGACTGCAGTTACAGTGTAAAAAAGGCATATAATGGTAGTAGTTTTATTATATATATTACTTGTAAATAACAACTTATTTTTGTCTGTTACTCCAAAAATGTTCAGTGTTTTTTTGTTCATAAATACATTCAGTTAAATGCCTTGATTTGAGAGAAGTCTGGTAAGATCCTGATACATCATAATGATACATAAATTGAATGAATGTTACACAAATTTCAGTATCTAAGTCACCTTGTTTTTGACAAAATAAGCAGCTAAAAGAAATACTCTTTATACTGCGTCAAGATCAGATAAGAATTGAGAACCTAAGGGGAAAGACTGTATCAAATCATAATTCTTTTGAAATAAATGTTGTATCAATACATTAGAAAAGTGGAAAGTAAAACAGGATTCCTTGCTTATCTCAAGGAGTATCTCCTAGAGCACAGTCTCCTGCATAGGGGTTAAGTGATGCTTAGCAGTTGCTACACAACTTTGGAAGGAGGTTTGGGGTAAAAAGTAAGAATTGACATTGGCAGGGGAGGAAGGAAGGAACTGTATCATTTGTGGGAGCAGAGTGGTGGCTTGGCACTCATTTTCCATAGTTCTCTTCTGCAAGGATTGGAAATAGCTATGTGGCTGTTCAGGACAACCAACAACTATGTTCAGGACAACTATTGTAACTTGGCGTTAAAATAATTTGGAAACAACAGCCCTGGTGCTTTTTGGTTTGGGTTTTGGATTTTTTTGTTCTTTTGTTTGTTTTGGTTTTGGTTTTGTTCTTTTTTTTTTTTTAACGTGGCTTTCTGATGGACTGGAAAACAGAAATTGACGGTATGAAAGGAAGTATCCATTCTCATACTGAATTTTTAGTCTGTAGGCTCCTGAAATTATTTGACTATTATAACTACTTTCTCTTCATGGCAAGGAGGTACAGTGCTGTAGAGAGATGGGAAGGAGGGAATACTTCAGAAATTGTTGTTGTGGGAACTACCACCCTTTTTAATTTTTGTCTTGTATTTCAAGATGTTCATACCTAGTTGTGTGAGTGGATGACGGGAGGTTTATTTTTGGTTTTGTTTTGTTTTTTGTTTGTTTGTTTCTTTGGTTTTTTGGGGGTTTTTTTGTTGTTGTTTTTTGTTGTTTTTGTTTTTCTTTGGTCAGAATTCAGGGGTTCTTTCCTTTAAAAGAATAGTGTGGCAGTTGAAGTTATTTCTGGGAGAGCAGCTTAATAATTGCTTAGTAAGCTTTTTCCTTCAGGAGACTGCCTATTTGGCAAAGTGTGAATGTGTTCAACACATCGCTTGAAGTACTTAAGTTCTTTGAATTAAAGGTTAACAGACTGTACAACATCAGGCAGTAAAGCCTCACAGTATTTCTTGAGTACTTCACAGTGCTCTTGTTCCACATCTCTGTGCATCCCACGAGGATGGTTTCCAAAGTAAGACCTGTGTTTGGAGTGTGGTAGCTGCCTCACCCAGGGCTAAGCTGAAAAGTGACATCTGAAACACTTGGTAAAGCCTAGAGAGGAGAGTGGACCTAAACAGGAACCACCTGTGCTACTCCTTTGCTCTTTTGGCTGGCAAGTAATAAAATTAGCCTTTTGGTGACTATTGCAGGGGGTTTTGTTTTGCCTGTCTGTAGCGAAAGGGGATTGTCCCTCCCCTTCCAGAGAGCAGCCCATGAGGAGCAGCCCTGTCTCCGGCGCTGCTCTTGTGGGCTCCGGTCTCTCGGCTTGGGGGGGAACGAGAGAGACCACACGGAAGATGGACTGACTGAAATGCACAATGGTTGTGAAAATGTGAACTGAAATACGACACAAATAGAGCTCAGAGGTGCTCTCCCGGAGAGGTAAGTCTGGGAGTGGCCGGCATGCGAAAGGCAAGCAGTTAAGTATGCAATATGTATTAATGAGAGAAAATTATTCTATAAGTAGGTTGCCTCGGTACTTTGTACGCTGTCAGAGCCATGTCCCGTGCTCGGTGGCCTGCCCGGGGGTGAAGGTAGCTGTGTGGAGCCGCCGGTCCCGGTCGTGGCGGCGGGGCTCCGGCAGCTGTGGGTGTGGGGTGGGCCGGGCATTGCCTTCCCTGAGGGCTTGCACTGGGCACCGGCGCTGCCCCTGCGCGGCCCAGCCCTGCGGGCCGGGGCTCCGTTCTCCCCGTACCGCCGGGTGAGGGGCTGAGGGAGCGGCGCCGGGATTCCCCGTCCCTCCGGGATTCCCCATCCCGCGGCTCCGTAGCCCTCGCTGCCGCCTCGTCCCCCTTGGCCTCCCCCGCGGGCACAGGCAGCGGCGTGGCAGCCCCACGGCGCTGAGAGCAGCCCGGCCCCTTCAGTGCCCACTGCTGCCGCCACAGCAGGGCCGGGGGAGCACGGGGCACAGGAAGCCTGGTGAATATCTTTGGTGGAGAGGTCTGTGAGGAAGGGGTGCTGATGG
This sequence comes from Eopsaltria australis, assembly GCA_034509425.1. NCBI lineage: Eukaryota > Metazoa > Chordata > Aves > Passeriformes > Petroicidae > Eopsaltria > Eopsaltria australis. Next base: position 1,625,651 of record JAVTVJ010000144.1, on the reverse strand, counting down.
CAGGAGCCTGAAGCAAGGCGGGACTTGCTGGGTGTCCGTGCCGAGTCACGCCTGGAGTGGGGATAGCTGGCTGTGGGGACACTGGTGAACACCATCACCCTGGTCAGGCTTTATTTTCTGATTGCTGCTCAGTGCACAGTGAGCTGGGCCATAGCTCAGTCCTTCCTAGTCCTGTGTTGTGTCCTGTGTGTGCAGCCCGAGTAACACAGGATCCAGGAAGACACAGTGGATCTAAGTGTGTACATTTCTTTAAGCCCTTCTTGCTGAAGATTTCAGGGAATGGAGTAATAATTGTGCAGGAGTAATCCCAAAGACACTGCGGGGGGGAGGGAGGGAAGGGAATAAATCCCTCTTAGAAATTGTCTTCTAACTTGTGCCTTTGTTACTTCAGGCACTAAACACATTCCAGCCCACAGTGTATGGTTCTCAGGCCACAGGGCACGCTGCTGCCACACTGAAGTTGTGCTGGAATCCAGTGACTCCTCTCAGATGTTGATCTGTTTGTCCTCCCAAAGTCATTTCTGTGAACTCCTACAGGGAATCAATCTCTCATATGCTGTGAGCTTTGATTCCTCATCAGCTCAGTAATTTCATGGGCTATCCTTTACCAGGTAGCCAAGTCTTATTTTTGAAGATTCAAGTGTTGTTTCATATTGGTCGTCTACAGAGAGGACTATGGGCATTTTGCAGAAGAAAATATGAAAGACATTGAAACAGATGCATATATACAAAATACTGCATTTTGGCCTTAGTACTTCTTCTTCTATATTCTGCCAAGTAATGCTTCATGGTACAATACTCTACTCTTAAAAAAAAATAACATAGGAAGAGATCTGGGTAATACACAGTGAAAACTGCACTAAAGAGCACAGTCAGCCTCCGAACCAAAATTGTACTTGTAAAAGCTTTTGCAGTGAGAATCAGAATTGAACTTCTGTGTACATGCATGGAAATACGTGCAAGATCAGCACCCTAAGTGGGTGCTACAGGAGGTCACAGCAGGGTAGGAAAGTCTAATTTTAAGAAAAGAGATATTTCCCAGTTTCACACTTTTAACAGCTATGACAGACTTCTCAAATAAGGGAGATAAATTTTAAGTATTACTTTTGGTAGACTGATTATAAAATGTACAAGGGAGGTTAAATTAAATGGAAACTTTAATTTCATGGGCTAGGGAATTAAGAGAGTGAAATAATTCACGAAGGAAATGAAAACACTCGAGTGTTCGTCAGAAATTTACTCTATATTAGGGTATAATTCAGTCGGTGGAAAGAGCTTTGAACTGAATTTTGAAAGTCCTTCAAGAATTGCCTAGTTTGAAAAAGAGACTATTTTAATTTTGTGTGGCTTTGTTAATATGTACCTTTATTATTCCTATTATAGCATGGCTAGTGCTACCATCATTTCTTTACAGTTTATTCCCACAGTTGGATAAAGAGTGCAAAGATCTTGGAAGATGGATCCTGAAATACAGACAATGAGGGAAGTTGTCCTTGTCTACCTTGACAGAAGTGGTGGCCTTCAGAAGTTTGTGCATGATTGCAAAAAATATAATGGTATTACTCAATACATTGTCTGTTAAGTTGACACAGAATGTTACACAAATGTCTGTTATTTTAAGATATTTTTTGCTCCTACAGACTCAAAGCAAAGTTATGCTGTCTATCGTTTTATTATTTCAATTAATCCTTCTGACATTACTGAATTGGATGCAACTCTTGGAAACTATATTCTTCACAATCCCCTACAAGCCGCACAGATTTTTCAGTCAGTAAGTGTACAGTAGATGAGTAGACAAAAGTGGATAATCTAAATTTTAGCAAGATTTTCCTTTCTAAAATGAAGTTATTTTTCCATCACAGGTATGCTTTGTAGCTATTAAGACATTATCATTAATTGAACAATTGCAGACAGAAGCCCAGGTTAGTCTGCATTGGTTTTTCTCCATTTAGATCTTGAATATTCTAAATATAGTGAAATATTAACAAATATTTTTGTATTAAGTTTTCATTTTCCCTTTGGTTGCAGTATTATTTATAATTAAAAATAGCTGGAAGTCTCACCCAACCATACTGCAATTGTGAGATTAATTAATATAAAGCCTAGTTACTCTTCATGTGTTTCTGAAATTTTTTAACCCTTAGGTATCACATTGTGTGTTTGTCCATGAAAAGTAAAGCAGCTTTAAATAAAAATATGTTTTCATTATATTAATGCAATTGTGTCTCTTGCTAGATCAGTATATTGCTGAAACCAACACATTTGCCACCTTTACCAAGTTACATTCTGAGTCTTTCTGCATATCCCTTTAATTACACATCTCAAAGATTCTATATGTCTGAAGGGATAGTGATTGCAATGGGAACTGTAACAAAATACACACAAGGAGCAAGATTTCTTTGTACTGAGGAAACCTGTCCATTCTCTGAAGGTAGTAAAAAAATTAATCACTACTATTTCAAAAGCTTTTTAATAAATTTGGTAATAAGGGATCGAAAACCTAGGATAACAAAGATATTTTCCTATATAGTTTTATTATGCATATATTTTTATGAGCACTGCAGGATTATTGTTAATTGAAAGGAGTGGATTTGCTCAGCATTATTAAATGATTTGGAAGAACCTCTTTTCCTAATGCTGAAGATAGTCTATAGGAGAAAACATAAGTCACCAGTATTGACTGTATTTAATACCTTAAATAACTTAATATTTAAATATCTTAAATAACAATAAAATACCTCAAAAGTAAAGAAGCTAAACTAGTAAAATACACTTTTCCTCGGAAACTGTTTCTGTCTATTAAAAAATACTACAGAACCATATGCTTAAGTAGCTGGCAAAAGCTTCTACCATAGAACAATCTGAGTAATTTATAATTTAAATGAGTAGCTGACTTCTGTGGAACTAATACTTTGGTATTACTGAACTGCTTGTACCATTGCAGGGAGAGGCCCTAAGAACTTTTAAGGATGTTTTTTTGCTTCCTCTGTGAGAGGGACCATACAGTTATAAAAGAGACGCAAAATCCCAAGGTTTGGAGACTGCAGATTAAGTCAGACTGACATCTTTACGAGGACACGTACTTCTAATAGCAACTATCCGTATCCCGTGTCATTCCCCCGCCAGGCAGAAGCCGCAGTGGCTCACTCCTCAGGAAAGCCCTGCCAAGCTGAGCAGCTTGGGAATGTGCAGTAGGAAACTCTGCCATCTCCTGGCCAACTACGATAAATTACATGGATTATTGTAGTGCAGTATGTAAGGGAGGCTCATCTGAAGAAACATATAATAAATTTAGAATTTCACTGTCCAGTATTTAACTGCTCCTATTCTTCATGCAAAACTTAAAACTACTGCCCTCCTTTTAAATGGTTGGTAAATTATTACTTTTTTTAGGGTTTAGGTGCATCAGAGTGCATTGTCCTGGAGCTACAGAGTCTGCCACAGTGAGGACTGATTTTGTGTGTAGCTTGTGTTCTTCACCACTGCAGGAAGACATGAAATTTAGAGTACTTGGTGGTAGGATCTATGTAATCTTACTTTTAGATCTGGTAGTTTCCTACTTCTGTTTCACAATAAGTAAACAAAATATTTAAGTGGGAAAAGTCCACTTAAAATACACCAGTCATTAAAAAAAAATGTTTTCAAGAGAACTAACCTTTTTCTTTGCCTTTGTTTTGAAAGATAAACAAATAGTTGAAATGATTGATGCTAAAATTCTGAATGCTTTGAAAGGATATTCCAATGATAAATCACATTTTAGGATTCAGGCATTTACAGTGTTCTTGAGAGGTAAGCTGAACTTTGGAGTTCTGTCAAAAATGTTTTAGAGTTGATCTATAATAATCCCTTGCAATTGAAGCTCCTTTTTTTTTTCTAAAATGGTGAAAGTCATAATTTATATTGCAGTTCTTTCAGCATTCCCCCTGCTAATTTTATGAAAAGTAGCTGGGTGACAAAGCAGTGTGCACAGGTGATTGCAGAGTGTACACAGCAAAATTCTTGTGTCACTTTTACACCTCCATTTAATTAAAATCCCCTGGTCAGTTTTGGCAGTGTCTTATTCTAACTGTTGCTTCTTTGTTCCTCCTTTCTACTTCCTTTGTTCCTGCTGTTCTGTACTCACTTCATGCATTTTTAACATCCTTTCTCAATCTAGCGGTTTTCCCCATTACATCAGGGTTTTTGGCTTCCACTTCCACTGCAAACATTAAATTATTTCTAATGTTAATATTCAACTGAAATCACAGCTCAGCAATGTACTTCCATTAATTCTTTAAAAAAACCCCAAACAAACAAGGAGACCAGCAACAAAAAGCCCTTTGCTATTCCAAAAGTGTCAGGAATTACACAGTTACTTTCTTGAAAACTAAATAGAAAAAACTAGTAGTACTCAAATTATATTTTAAAATTTATAGAACAATCTGTGGTCAAGATACTATGAGTTGCGTGCATTAAATATCTCCTGGCTCCAGTGATCAGTGTGGTTACAGTTTCTCAGGCTGAGATTGAGATCTGATTGGATCTAATTCCCATTTTCAAAATATAAATGGGATTTTGTTTTCTAAGGTGCACAGAAATACAAAGCTTCACAAAGCTCTTTGTATGTCTTTTTGGAATCTGTGTAGTCAGTATCTCCTCTTTACTGTGTTGGGTTTTTTCTCTGACACTTCATAGGACAGTGACTGATGATGGTGGTGCTACAAGTTTCAGAGTAGGATGCAAAAAACTGTCCATATTCTTTTCAGTGCAGGACTAAATGCATTGCCCATTTTCTTTATCATGAAATCTGTTTTCCCTCACCTGGTGTGCCTTCCTTACCTTTTGCACTAAATAATTAAAATTGTATGTTTCATTTTATTCTAGTCCATTATCGATCTGGAATCCAGCTGTTTTCTGCTGATGCTAAATTATAAAATCAAATGTTCAGAATATGTAGAAGTTTTCTGACCATGTCTCTAAAACTGTTTTTATGCCCTAACATATCTGTAGCTTTGCCCCCCTGCACTTAGTGTTTTATTATTTCCAGATGAACTGGCCAATAAAATGACAATAGGAAACCACTACAGGATTATAGGAATTCCAGCTTGTGTACAGAATGGCCTACAAGCTACTGCATGTATAGAAGTCAATAGTGTACAGCTCTATAAACCAAATGGTAAGAAAGTTCCATTAAAAAATGACTAAAAAATCCCTGGAAAAGCTCCAAGAAAAAAAAAATCTTGAGAATTGGTACAGTTTTTTATTATCTAGAGGTCCAGATTACAAAACCACTTGGGGACTTTCCTCTCTCAGTCTGAAATGTGTACTTGCTGTTATTTGAGAATATCTGCTTTTGCCCACTTTCCATGCATTGGGAAACTCCCTAATTATTTACTGTACTTCTTCAACTTCTCTTTCCATCTTCTCCTGTCCATTGGAAAGTACTCTGAAATCATATTAAATGAACCTGCTACTTCAATTTGGTTTTCCTTTCTATCAGTTCTAGATAATTTCTGCTACCTTTTTAGCAGTAAAATTAACAGTATCATATGTTTACATTCTGAATTTGTGCTTAATACAGAGATGTATTTGTTCTTGGTAAGTTTTGTATCAAGACCCCAATGGTGATTTGTTCTAACATACCTGCATAGGCCTCTTTTATGTGTTTGTTCACCAGTATTTTGTTTCCGTTAGGTCCTGCTTTTGTCAGTGATAATTTTAAGTATCTGCTCTCACTAACTTCAAGTTCATGCTGGAGGTTTACTGCCATCCTGGCCAACATCTTTGCTTCTCAAGTTGTTCCACCAGGCACTTACAATACTCTTAAACTTGCAATATTGCTGAGTCTAGTACAGACATGTGAAAAAGAAAATGCAGATTATCTGGATCTCTTGATTATGACAAGTGACACGCTAGTCATTGACAGGTAAAGAGATTGCTCCCCCCCCCCCCCCCCCATCTCATAAATTAGAATTTAAAATCTAGTATTTTTAAAGATAATAGGATCAGTCTTACATGAAAAGCTAGAGACTTTGTTTTAAAAGAATATACAAGGCTCCAAGTTTGTTAAATACTCAGTTTTTATCCCTGGGACATTTTTGTTTCTTTTAAATGATAAATCTGGATCAGAACTTCATTAATTACAGAACCTCCTAAAACTCTTGTAGGATTACGGTAAGAATTTAGCACTAGGGCTGTATTGCAGAGCTCAGATAAAACGTTCTTCTAAAATCAAAACTGAAGACTGTCCCAGAAGCTGGTAACAACATAAAAAAGAGGGCTTAGCTTTTCAAACCTTGTTTTGAAGGTTTAAGCCTTTTTAATTTAAGCCTTTTCATCACTGATTTCCAGCTGTCAGCATTTTCAGTCAATAAGCAGTGTAAAAATAGATGCTCACATTTTTATCTGTTTTTCATAAAAAACATGCTAATAAGGTATCAGAATTCACATACCTCTTTACACATAGATTATAAATCTGGTGGTTGTTGCCTTTAAATATTTTTCACTATGTATTTTATGTAATTTACCTATTCATGCAACAGTAAACTGTTAACACAATTTTACATACACTGCAGAAAAGAACAATATGCTCAGATTTACAGTTATATTAATTTACACAAAATTACTTTCTCCTTCCATAACTTAAAAAAGATCTCTGAAAGAGGCATGAATTTTATTTTCAGTTGGCAGTGAAAAAAAAAAACCCAAAACTTTGACCACTTCAAAATTTAGCTGTAGAAATTAGTTCAGATTTTTAAAAATGTGAACTGCAAGATTTCTTTTTTCCCAGGTTAAGATTAAGATTTCTTAAGAGAAACAGGAGTTCAGTGTTTTAAGATTCAAAACATCTGGTTAATATTAAAACAGCTGCACACTGTAAATCATGATCAATATTGCAATTTTTACTGTCTTGCATGTGCACATTATTTTACTGTCAGCAGCCTGTTGAAGTAGGCATTTCTTACATATTTCCATCGGTGCAATGCAATATTTACTAATTTTTACTAACTTTACTTAACAGTTTTCTCCCAGGTCATAGTAGTAGGACAAACCACGATCTGACATCTTAAAATCATTAAGAGCCTTTGATTGTGGAACCAGACAGACAATTTGCAGCCTCTCTGTGCCAAAGAATATAGTACAGGGGATGAAAAAGATATTCTATACCTTCTTTCTCCAAAAGAATTGGAGGGAAGTGTGTAACTCAGGAAGGCAGAGTTTAAAAGTTCCAGCCTTTTCATTTTCCCCAGATGGCCAGAATTACTAATCCTCTAAACTTTTAAATCACTGGAAAAGTTTCTCTAGAACAGAAAGAGGAGTTAACAATGTGGGGTTAAATTATGAGACTTCTTGATTTCCTGGGAATTACTTCTGCAAACTCTGATTTGCCTCACGTTTAGTCCATAGGAAATAGTCTTGATGACAGCTGTTGGAGAGTAGGCTTGAACCTCTGCTTTTGTATTCAAAGATAAACATTTCGTTTTGATGCTGGTTTCATCTTAAGGGTTTTTTGTTCTTGTTGTTTCTAAGTGAGTCTTAATACTTACTAAGTTTCTTTAAAGTGAATAACTTGACAATGTATGACTGACAGAATTATCTAATTCTCCAGGCTTCTGAATTACAGTTTATGTCTTCTGCCTCGTGGCATACGACACCCACCTTCCAGTGAAATTTTTCCTTCTGTGTCCAAAGATAAACACGGAACTGGAAGTGCCAGTATTCAAGCCTGCAGTGCTGTGCTGGCCAAGGGCGGCATCTGTTACATAGGAGACTTATGTTCATATAAAAAGGATAAACTTGAACTTCTACAGTCTGGTAATCTCCCACCTCCTAACAAATGAGGGGACAGAACTAAACAAATATGCAAACTCAAGGCTAGGTTTGTTCCCCAGCTTAGGGCCCTCAAGTGCTGCAAAAATCTGTACACTGTTTTTAATTGGTCTGTGTAAGACACAAGGACAAAAAAGCCAACGTCCTATAAACTTAAATCTGCTACACTACAGACATCCATTAACCATAACAATTCAGCAAAATCATAATCATTAATGATTTCAGATGTGTGTGGGACTAGAATTTATAGCTAAGCTAAATCAGTCACGTAACTGATGAATTTTGTCTTATCCTAGTGCTAGAGAGCAGAACAACAACGGTATTTATTCCTGGGAAGAAGTATGGAGAAGAGGCTGACCAACAAGTTACTGTTTCAGTTCAGACCAACTTTTGGTCCTTTGTAGATGTGGACTCTTCCTCAAAGAAACATATACAAAAGGAGAACTTTCTAATTGGACAGATGGTAAAGCACATGCCTTGCTATGAGAGGAACTGTGCTATAGCTGTCATTTGTGTTTATTTCCACCTATAAAATAATGAAAATAATAAAACTTGTATTTCCCAGAAAGTCACAACTTAAGTAACTTCTTTAAATTATCTTCTAAAATGAGATAGCTTTCCCAAAAAAGTAGGTGTCATTCAAACAAATTTTTTCTAAGTATTACAGGCAATTCATTAGATAATCTTGCAGTATAAGTGGATATAGGGTATTTCAGATGTGATGCTTCTACAAGTCAAAAGCCCAAAGTAAAGTAGATGTTTTCTTTCCATGGGTCTTTTCTTTAGGATATGAGTTTGATTCCAGCTAACCTTGTAGATGGCTTTGGCCTCTTGATCTACAATGAGTTTCCTTCCTGCTGCCTATCTTCTCCTGTTGTACATCATATCTTGAAAAAAGCCATTAATCCTGAAGCCATGCTGTACAAAGCCTCACAGCAGTTCAGAACACAGGATTACGAGGAGGTAACAGATTATACACAGTAATTTAGAAATGCATATTTGTGAATATCATACTGGGTTTGCTATCAGAAGGTTCTCTCCACAGTCTGCTTACTTTTCATACTCACTTTCTTCCCTTTCCCCCACCATATTTCCACTGGCACTGTTAGGATCATTGACAAAAGCAGCTTCAGTTCTTGAAAAGGGTCAGTATAATAAATACATTTTGAGCATGTTTCTGGAAAACATACTCTATAAACATTCATATGAGAACAGATCTCCAGTATCTGTTTTTGACCAAAAAGTTTATAATCAGTAGTAGACTGATTATATTCCATTCTAATTAAATTGTCAATATCTGTAGCATAACTAACAGATGATTCCCCCCTGGAAGTGGTTCAAGGCCAGGCTGGGTGGGGCTCTGAGCAACCTGGTCTAGTGGAATGTGTCCCTTCCCATGGCAGGAGAGTTGGAACTGGATAATCTTTAATGTCCCTTCCAACTCAAACCATTCTATAATTCTGTTTGCTATCCAAGATCTGTCCTTATTATTATCCTTCATATTTTCCTTATTCAGCAGAGCCAAATAGTGAGAACTGTCTTTACTATTAAAACTATTGGTAGAATATATTGCCTAGCCTGTATTACTATGCCACTGCTATATTAATAGGTGTGAAAAAAGGTAAATCCTTTCTTTTCCAGTTAAATATTTAAAATGTATGCCCTCTCTCTAGTTTATTTTGTTTGCTAGGAATCTTCCTGTTGAACTGAGTTCAGAAGCAGAAAGTCTCATTCAGGGCTATTATCTTGCAAGTCGCAGGGTGAGAAGAGATTCCATTCATGGATCAACATTATCAGCATCTGCACTAAAAATTCTGTATGTCCTACTTTTCAAAGAGAAATTGTGCTCATCTGCTGAGGAGCTTGTTTAATAAAAATTTAGATAAGACTCATGTTTTGAAAAGCATAAATAATCTTATTTACCATTTATGAATGCCATTTATTTTATATATTGCAATTACTAAAATAAATCCAAGTTTTTGCCAGGCGAAAAACCCCCAAAACAACAGCTGTTTACAAAACATGTATGATTATTAAAGCTATCTAGAAAAACAAAATGGGATTTAAATATGTACTGCTTTATTATGGGAGCAAAAAAAGTATTAATTGATAATATGCCAGGTTCCACTTTAGCACAAAAAGTTAATGCATGCATGTATTTTGTCAGTAAGTGTAACTGCACAGCTGAAGTATGAAAAAAAACCATCCCAGTGTTAACTTTTAATTTATGCAAGTGCTTGACACAGGGCAATACACATTGCATTCATGCCTGCAGTATTTTTTATTTCTGATGTGCTGATATTGATCCCTCAGGATTTCACTGTCCAAGGCTCATGCCAAGCTCAGTTTAAGACAGACAGTACTTGAGGAAGATGCAGTGATTGCCATCTTGTTACTTGAGTCATCACTGACCCTAAAACATGGTAAATAATGCACAACAGTTTCTTAGCCTTGGGTGTGTCACTCTTACATTTTGTCAGTCTGAAAAAATTCTATATCCACTGATTGCAGTAGGAGTTAATTTCAAATCAAAATCCAGAACTTCCACTGCTGCAGACTGGTATTGGAGAAGTCTGTCAGTCTGTAATGACAGGCTAGCACCTAGTCTGTCCCTTCCTGCTGGCTTATTTAAGGCACTGCTCCTCCAACACTGGCTCAGGTTAAACCAAGGACAGATTTTCCTCCCTGGGGAAACCAAAAACAAGGGTTGGAGGTTTTTTTGTTTATTAAGTATCAGTCAGATTTGTTCAAACCCAGATTTGGAAGCGAGGTAAGAATTATGATCTAGGATTGCATTACTAAGTAATTTGCATCACAGCTTTTTTTTTTTTTTCTCTCAAAGTACTGGCAAATATTAAGTCTTTCAGCTCAAGATTTAATTTCTTCTTTGCCTAGGCACATCTGCATTATGTGTAGCACCAAATCCTGTATTTCCATTTGACCTCAGTGATGAAAACTCCCTGCAACAGAGAGATATCTACCTCATGCAGTGCCACCATCAAATGCTGAAGTTTATTGCTGCCTATAGTCCAGGAATTCACATTAACACTAATGAAGAGTAAAAACTCCACTTTAAGTAAAACCTGAGGCTTTGGTTTTTTGAGAGGCTACAGTTAGAATTACAAAATTACTAATACCTTAGTAGAAGACAGTTCAGTGATGTTTGACCAAGGAATAAAGCATAGCTGACAGGACTTCAATTACAAGTTTTGTGAGAGTTATTTGAAGGCAGGAGGGATGTGTCTTCATCCTGCAAAGCCATGGCTTCAGAATACAGTCCTAGCCAGAACTTCTTTTCCTGGCTACCACTGTTTATTCACAGCTAAGTGAGGGAGTCAGCAGGATTTTTAATAAGACTACAACTAAAACTTAAACCACTAGTTCAGCATCTATGTTTTATTTCAGCTACCTGAATTCTGCAGTTTTTTCTTGTTGCTTCCTTTCAAATGTATCACCCAAAGGCTTAAGGAGTTTTAAGAACATTAAAAGTCTTCTAGTTTAAGTCAACAGTCTTTAATTACTCATGGTGTATAGATTTTGAAATGTATAAAAGTATTATACTGCTCCATGTTCTGTGTCTTTTTTTACATTACAGCAACATGAGATTAGACAAGCATGCCAGGTGCTCATGCAACCAAAACCCAAACCAAACCAAAAAGCCTGCAAAACAAACCACAAAAGACACCCACCAACCCTCCCCACCCCAGCCTCAAAAAGACCCAAATCCAGTGTTTCCACATTATTTTGTATAGACTGCAGGGAACCCTAGAGTGCTATAGGTAAGTGAAAAAATAGTATTAGAAAACGTGGTAGGCACGTAACTCCATTAATTCAACTCTACCTCACAGTAGTTCTTCACAAGTGTGAAGAATGGTGTGGTAGAAGATGAGGTGTTTGGAGCACAGTATGCTTCCCCACCTATGGGCTTTCCTGTATTTCTTCCTAGTAAGGATATAGCACTAGACATGATCCTCAGCAAGCCTTACATCCAAGAGATGCACATTAAATAAAAAAGCAGCAGTAAAGTTGTACAGATTTCCTGTCAAATCTGGACAAGCTGAACACTTAAGGCTTGTGTTATTCCTACCCAGGATGTCATCCAGCAGGATCACAGTGCTACTGCTCCCACAGCCTCAACCAAAAAATAAGTAACTGAAAACAGAAATACAAGGTTTTATTCATACTACTAACACTACAAACACTCATTTAGACAACACAAGTTTTCCCACATTTTAATCCTTGCTTTATTCACTTTTGATCCATTTATTTGATACACTCAAATATTCATACTAAGTTCTAAGAATGCCCATAAGGCCACTTCTCTTTCTAGAGTGACACTCTACCCTGAACTTCATTCCAGGATTATTCATTTGCAGTGAACAGCTACTCCCCTGCTGTACTATGGAACCAAGCAGTATTTCTGATGAGCAGGAAGGGCAATGGAAGCATTTCCAAGTGCGTTAGAACTCCACATTCCAGGCTGCTGTTTTCAAGCTAAGAACAGTAACAATAATGAGTTAGTTTCCTGTACCCTTAATCAATCTTACACAAAGGTATTATCCTCACTGGCATTTCAGATTTAAAGATACACATCAAAAAACATTCAGATGGGTAAACGGCAAAAGTCTCATCATTATGCCAGGAAAATTACTCTTAAACAGTAGACTAAAATGGAACTCCTTTATAAAACACAATTTTTGAGAAGCAATATGAAGGAATTTTCTGCAAAAAGAACACATTTTATCTTTGCCTCTCCCCAGTTTCTCCTGTGATCTCTTGAAAATTGGAAGACTCTTAGCAGTGCCACAAGGAAAGGACAACTGCCAATATGGCCAGTACAGGCTTTCCCTGGATGGCAGCAGCCTGCAAGCACCTGAGTACTGCGACAGTAAAAAAGCAACTGACCTCCTTAAACACCCACACTTCTAGAAGTGGGTGCACTCCTGTTGGCTCTGTGTGCACACACAAGGCTTGAGGAACAGTGGAGGTGGTCATCTGATGTCACAGAACCTTGAAAAGAATGAATAAAATCAGGAATGGCAGGAGCAAATCCAACTGGAAAAACCCTACTGCCAAGCTGGCACATCAGATATACAACACTGCTCATCACAACATTCAGTTGGGTAAACGGCAAAGGGTCCTCATCACCGTGCCAGCAGGTTCCTGCCTAGGTACAGCTGATTTTTCCAGGTACTAAATACAAGGGAATTGGTTACGTTTGTTTCAGGAGTTGTACTTCCATAAGCTGAAGCAGAGCCTTGGTTTTAACTGTTACACACAGAACAGCTTGAATATAGCCAAGAGAAACACAGCTCTGTTAGGGCACAAAAAATGCAGGTCCCTCTCTTAGATTCAAACACCAGATGCCAAGTATCTTTCTAGAGATAAGGCTCACTACACAGTCACCTTTCCCTCTGGAATATATTCCAAGACTGACACAGGTTAAGTGGCAGGATGGATTGTGATCTGAACAGAATGCTCTTCACTTAATCCTTCCCCTTTCAACTAACATCCATGAATTCTTCAAATCAGAAGTCATGTTTCCCCAGTTAAAAGCTAGGTTCTCTGATACAAACCTCTCCCTTCTGACTCCTTTGGGATTCTTCGATTGCACCTGCTTTGTTCTGGGGAGCAGGTCTTGGGAGATTTTGTATTTGCTATAATACCTTTTGTAAGAATTTCAATCTCTTAACCCTACATACAATCATATTCCTCCTTTTTTTCATCTGTAAGGGAATTTGAAAGCCATTAAACAGCTTCAGAACTCTTGACTTGGATTTCATGAGGCTTCCTTCAACATCTTTACTGTAAGAAATACTTACTTCTGCAGCTCCAGAATTCATGTAGCATCTTTTTGCTTGCCAGGCATGCTTGAGTCCAGACTGAGGATTCCCAGAGCCCATAACAACCACATCCTGATATTCACTTTCTGCCTAGAACAATGAAAAAAGGATGTTTGATTCAGAGAGCTCCACTGCTGAGCCAGCAGCAGAAAGCATTAACACTTCTTTGGGGACAGTAAGCCAGTCCAAGAAACACCAACCCCATGCTCTCTTTGTCATCACCTGAGATAGTGCATCAGCCGAGATCAGTGTTAAGCAGAGGCACGACCATTTTCCTAAAACAAGCTCTGGTGTGAGGAATGACTGATTGCAAGATGAATACAGTGCTCCTAATGAACAGCCAGGCTGGGGAGAGGAGCACCCAGGCAGGGTACAGCCTTTAACCCCAGTTCATGTGCGACCCTCTGGGGAACTCACTGATGTTTTACCACCAGTTGAACTGAGGTCAGCACTCACACTGCACTCCTGGCAGGAGAGCATTACCCCAGAGGCTGCTGGTACCCCTAGGACCCTGTCCCTGCCAGACCCCACTGGTTTGGATCTGTGCCTATAACCTGAGAAAGAGCATAGTCCGCATCACCTCACAGCCCTTGCCCCATTCCCTAAAGGAAAAAGAAGGTAATTTATCTTTTGAATTATGACAGGCATTTGCTGGTGAAAACGATCTGTCAGCAAAACCAAGTGTCTTTGAATGTCCAATCTGTCATTCCTTTCAAGACTTGATGAGCCAAGAGACATCTCGAAGTAACCACCACGTGGCACACACTAATTAGGTCCATCCCGGTCTCCCGTGGCACCCGCTCTCCTGGGCAGCCTGTGTGGCTGGAGTGTCAGCCTGAACTGCACCACCGCAGCACCCAGGGGACACAGGCACAGTTACAGCAGCGTGACAATCGCTGCTCTCTCAAGTGATGGCTTTGACTGTTCAGAAAAGCACTTGCAAACCACCCCTGCAACTTCTGAGATTACAGCCATTGCGTTAACCACCCGGGGGCATTTCTAACTCCTCGGAGAAGGCCAGAATCACTCTCACGTTCAGACGAGCACGTGCCTGGACCTGCCGCAAGGAGCATGGTGGAGGTCGGGCAGCTGCAGGAATCACACAGATCGCTGTGGATCCACACAGCAGGATCATGGAATCACAGAATGTTAAAAGAGTCTGGAACGGACCTTAGCGATCACCCAGTCCCAACCCCTTTCCTGCCACGGGCAGGGACACCACCCACTAGACCAGGCTGTTCAAGGCCTTATCCCGCCTGGCTTTACACTCCACCATAACTTGGGGCACACACAACCTCCCTGTTCCAAAGGCCTCACCACCCTACGGTAAAGAACTTCCCTCCACTATCTCACCTAAATTTTCCCTCCTTCAGTTTGCACCCATCAGACTGGGCGGCCACTGCTGCCGCTCCCCCGCCCGAGGCCGGGCACGGCGGGGCCGCTCCCAAGCCAAGGCGCAGCCCGGGCACGTCCCAACCCGGGCATTCCCTCCCCGCTCCCAGGCACCGCCCGGGGCGCCATCCCGGGATCCGCCGCCGAAAGGAGCCCCGCAAACGCGGGCCGGCTCCCGGCACATCCACCCACGCACCCACCGAGGCACGCACCCCGACTGGAGGCGGACACACAGCTCAGCCGCGGCTCCGCTCCCCTCGGAAAGGGCGACTCCAGGCCGGGATCCCGCTAAAAAGGCGGCGCGCCGGGGCGGGGCGGGCACGGCGCCTTCCGGCTGCGCGCGCACAGGGACACGGGACAGCGCCGAGGGGCGGCATCGGGATTGGGATTGGGATCGGCATCGGGGAAAGCGATCCGTGCCCACGGAAGGCGATTTGTGCCTGCATGCGCTGTGGAATTCCGGCTGCGAGCAGCAGGGAGGGCAGATTCCTGCGCCTCAGGGTCTGAACGGGCAGCGCCTCTCTGTGGCCGCGGGAAGTTCACGTGTTGGAATTCTGCATGTTCTTACTGGCCTGTAGTAATTCCATAAAATGCTGGAAAAGACTTAGGGATATGGCTGCAGTCCGTAGCTGCAGTGCTTGCTGCTCCGATTCTGGCTGCTTGCCGAGCGTTGTAAATATTTAATTGGAAATACTGAATGGGTGGTGGAGAGCTCCAGATTTCGCCATACTTTTTAAACAAAAGTTGTTACTGGTAGTAATTTTATTTTCCTTTTTTCCTAAATGTCATCTTAAAATATAAAGTCTTCAAAAAGGAGACAACATCTATAAATTTAGAATATTATCATGTACAATGAGAAACTGATGCAGGTCTTGCAGTTCAGCAATAAAGAGTCTGAGATGCATCCTCCGTGCTATCCATTCATAACTTTCTATGTTTTTGACCCGTATTGCTAAAGCATTTTTCATGCTTACAGAATCAGCTAGGTTGGAAAAGACTACTGATCACCTTTGATCACCACTTTGTCAGTTAGATCACGGTACTAAGTGGCACATCCTGACTTTTCTTGAACACCTCCAGGAATGGTGACTCCATTACCTCCCTGGCAGCCCATTCCAATGTTTAACAGCCCTTTCTGTGAAGAAATTCTTCCTGATGTCCAGCTGAACCTCTGCTTCTTGGATAAGCAGTCAGAACCTTTCAATGACATTTAAAGGAAAAGGCCTTTAAAAAACACTGAGGAATCTTTTTTTTCCTCCTTTCTTGAACACTGTCCCTTCCAGGTATACTATCTTGTTAAAAGCTCAGAATGCTGCAGGGCCAGTTGGGGGCTCCAGATTTTACCATAGTGTTTTTTTGAAAGTTGTTCTGGCTAATATTTTTGTTTTCCTAAACATCACTTTTAAATTTAATCCATGAAGCCTTCGGAAAGAAGACAGCATCTATAAATGTAGAATATTATCGTGTACAATGAGAAACAATGATTACATATTTTGCAACTCAAAGCGTATAATGTTCACTGAATAATATTTAATAGAACATTTACCTCAGCAATTACAAACCATATGAGAAGTACAGCGTTTTACAGAACAGATACAACTGATGACATTTGTGCGTTTAGTTTCAATTTTTTTTTGCCTAAATACAGATGTTTAAGTGAGCGAGTGTGCTGCGAACAAGCCAACCCTTTGGGCTCATCTGCTCCGACGTGTGAACCCCTGAAATGAAGTGAGCTGTGGTGTGGTGAGCAGACAGTGGCTGTGCTGGGGTGGCAAACACAGGCTGAGCTCTGTAACATGCAGCACAATCTGTGGGTGGATAAAGCAGTGCCCAACTCACAGCGCTCTGTGCAGGAGGGACGAGTCTCTCAGCACGGTTTTACTCCATGCATCCACTCCCAGCAATAGCCACAAACATGTAGGAATATCTGACGGGTGAAGGGTGATGCCCTGACCTGACAGCTGCGATCGGGGGATTTTTGCCATCGGCTTTAAGCAGTGGAGAAAGTCTGTGTGGGATTACAGTTGCTATTTTTAGCCTTGCCCTTCTCTTTTCACCCAAGCCTGTTTTGCCCTGTACTTGGCCAGTACCACATCACTCCTCCTCTCTTTTCTCACAGCGCTTGTCCCAGAGGGGACAAGGACACTTAACTCTTTGCTGCTGCTGCTGGGATTGGTGCTGGCTGCAATCACCACCTCCCACCCCCCCCTCATTCCGATCACAGCAATGATAGAAAACAGTGATGTGTCACATTAACTTAATGAGGTATTAATTACATATAAGAATCAATTCCTTCTCCTCTACAAACAGCATTTCAGGAATTATAGTTTGTCTGTAGATACTGTTTTTTAACTTAAATATATATATATATAAGGTGTAATAAATAACTGTTTTTTTAAAAGCAAGAAGGGAGGTTAGATCTGTGAAGATGTCGATGTTTCCCCGTGGTTTGCACTGTCTCCTTGTGCCGAGTGAGTCAGAAACTGTCCCGTGGCTCCAATGTACAGCCTGGAACGCATGGGCCACTTCTGCAAGAGAGGAGACAAGCACAGCACTGAGACACCCAGGATCTTTGCACTTTGACTGTAGTTGTCAGCAAAGCTTTAATGGAATCATGGTACAAGAAAACTGGAAACTGTTGCTATCACCAAACAGTTCCTGTTTTGTCATGCGCTGGAAAATGCTTGGAGCTTGATAAGGGAGCCTCAGCCTGGATATTTCCTTGGGTAATTAATGGGGAGGCACAGCTCCCAGCCCTGCTGTGCCCCTGCAGACAGGAGCAGGCCGTGCTGGCCAGTCAGCCTAGCTCAGTTTGTGTCTAGATGTTCTGTTAGTGGAATAAAACAAAGCATTCCTCCTCAAGGCATTAGGGATGCTACAGGGATACACCTGCAGCTGCAGGGATTGCAGCTGCATGTGCCCACCCTTCCTTGCTGCATGGACCCCACAACACTACAGGGGCTGCTGCTGGAGGCTTTGAGTCTAAGGGAGTTAAATGTAATTGCACTTTGGCAGTCTTCAGCACTCACAGCTTCTTGTTCTTGTCAGCTCCAGCAATTTCAGATGAGACAGTTCATCTTTACACTCACTGATTTTTGGAATCATCAGTTACTCTGGTGTTCAATATTTATTCTGTCAGCTTGAGTTTCTTAACCCCAGCAGGTTACTCACTGCATGCAGCCCTGTGGTGCGGGTGGCCACAGCTGGGCACCCAGAACTTGGGAGAGAGCATCCAGCTCTGTTTGCTGTGCCAGGTTCAAGATTAGAGAGGTGGGTGTTTGAAGAGACAACTTGTCACACACACTGGATGCCAAAATACCTGAAATGCAGCCAGCATGTCATTACAAAAGAAGACAGCTTTTTAAAGACTCTTTTGGGAACAGACTGGCACCTTTCCTGCAGGTAAGGGGCACTTAATAATACTGCAGATAAATCTCAGCTCCTCTGTTCAAAGACCTAAAGCAGCAGCATATTCTCACTTGGAAAGACTGTATGATCTCATTCAGTAATTTCATTTCAAATGTGATGTTAAAAGTTTGTCACCAATAAACTATCCAAGTTTAAAGTCATTAACCATATTTTTCATTCGTCATACAGACAACTGTACTTGGTTATTTAACTTCCTCACTATTTGCATTTACTGTGCTTAATCTATCAGTTTCGTGAAATTCTTTATCTCTAAAGGTTGTCTCATATCCTGGTTTTTGAAGCACATACTAGGGTTTTACTGTGACACTTCGATCAAATATATTCATTAAAAAATAATTGCTTAAGTGAATCCAGTATTGCTCTATTCCAGTAGCCTGGGAAATGGGCATCTGGATCATTTAACTGCTGTAATAACTATTCAAGAGTATTTTTCTGCCAGTGGTAGTTGGCAGCTGATAAAAAGTACCACAGGAGACCTGTGTCCTTTCAGTGTGATTGAGGGAACTAACAGAAGCTATTTTGAACTTATTTTGAAATACATCACAGTATTTTTTACTTAAATTATAGCCATCTTCTAACTGATATAGAGGTTTTGCTTTCTTTATGAGTCTGCTAATAATTTAACTGGCCTCAGAAGCCTTCATTCACATCATGCTGTAAAATACAGCAACCAACATTGTGAACAAGGAACTCTCTGTGAATTAGGCACTTTTTAGAAATTAGAGATTACTTCACAAATTAATCTTAATTAAATCATTCTGAATTCAGACTCTTAAAATAAAAATAAAAAAAAAAAAGAAAAGAAAACACCCCAGTCTCTAACTCAGTCCCTGTGAGCAGAGCCAAAGAAAACACCCCGTGGTGTCTGAGCCCCATCAGTCAGTGAGCACTGCATTTGGAAACAGATTCCAGCCCAGTCCTCTCCAAGAGCAGTTCCCCTTTCTCATCCCCTCTGCATCACTGTGACTTTTTTTGAAAAAGGGAAGAGAATATACCAAGTAGAGAAATGCTTCAGAAAAGCACTTTCACTGAAGTAATTACACATGGCTGGTAATTAACGCTGCTGTCTGCACTGGGCTGCCTGGGCAGCAGAACCAAAGCAGGCCCAGCTGTGGCTGGATCACGGCTGTGGGACAGGGTCACCTCACACACACACCCCTCACAGCAGGGTCTGATGGGTCTTTGGGGATCACCAAGGGTTCCACACAGACCAAGATGCAAGTACTCCTGTGGTGCTGACCTTCACTTTCAAAAACCAAGTCCCACCAGGTTTGGACCTACACTAGATTTGGTATTTTGGTGCAAAGTCCCTGAAGCTGGAGGAACAAAGCTCCAAGATATTTCCATCAGAACCCCAACACCTAGGCACAATGGTTATCCAGGCAGAATTTCCATGTATTACCTCTAGGCAAGGTACAGGAACTTGAAATCTGTAGTTTCATCTACGTATCCAAGGCCACTGTACTCACTCACTGACAGAAGGCGGTAGCCACTCCTGAGCTCTCCTACCTTGACCGGGTGGAGGTATCCATCCCCGCGGAGGGTGCCCAAGCCCTCTCCCGGCGACTCCTCCTCATCCTGAAGGCTGCGGGTCAGGTGTGCGATGTAGGTGGTGGCCAGGAGGAGCACGTCCAGCTTGGAGAGCTTGGTGTCGGGCGGCACGGAGGGGAGAGTCCTCTGCAGCTCGAGGAAGGCGTGGCGCAGGGTCTGCACCCGGCTGCGCTCCCGGGCGGCGTTGGCGGCGGCGGGGCGGCCCGGAGCGACCCCGGCCCGCGGCCCGGCCGCCACGGGCAGGCAGGAATTGCTGCCGGCAGGGCAAGGCAGCCGGGAATCCGGCTCTGCTCCCAGGCTGGAGATCTCGCTGCTCTCTGCTGAGTGTCCACAGTCCATCGGTGAATTCCCCGGCAGGGAGGGTCCTGCAAGCAACAAGAACATCTCTAAAGATGCTGCGGCAGCACGTTCTGAAAACAAGGATGGTCAGAAACGCAGGCGCTGCCTCTGCTAGGAAAAGCTGGGATGCGGCTCTGTGAGCCACTTTTCCGTTTGCTGCTTACAAATTCAGCATCACACACTGGTACAGAACAGAAGTTAAAATCTTTGCAACAACCGGTTTTTGACTTTTTTTGACAGGATTACACAGAATAAATTTTTTGAGTCACTCATAGCCCAGAGATGACTTCTGAGAAAACCGCCCAGAGGCACTGCCACAGTGGTTTCCATTTGCAACCAACTAAAAATAAGCTTAAATGCAATTTTAAAAACATTCTCTCTATGATTTGTGATGTGGGACTGTTAGTACATTTTCTATTTTAGCTGCAATCATTTTATCAACAGTCTTATAGTGATCAGTGCTCCATGGACTATGGAAAGAAAAATATCATTTTCAGATGCATGAGTAAGTGAAGCCACAGAGTATGGACTCAATTTTTGAAGGGCAAAACTTGACTCATAATTTATTCTAAAGGATCAGGAACTGACTTCTTCTGTCCTCCCACCCCTAACCTTACTAAAAAAGATGCATGCTTATCCTTTCTCATCTACATTTTTAAACTTCAAAAGAATTTTGTAAGATGTACTTTTGGCCATTGGGGGGCAAAAGAACTTTTGAAAACATCAAAAAAATTCTTTAGAGAAAAGCTGAAAACAGTGACCACAAAGTCTTTTCCCAGCTTTTTGAAAAGCTGGTCAGTCAGCTCTGCCTGTAATACAACTCACAGTCCTTTAATTCATTCAGTTCCACAGAAAAACGCAATTCAATCAATATTCCCCAAAGTGCAGCACTTCTTAGCTGGAATAATACCTGATCCTGTTGTCCTCAGCCAAGCAGCCCTCGTGGGTGTCCCAGATCCCAGCTTTTACGTGTTAGGAGTGTCTGCTCCTGTGACAGCCTGGCTAGACAAGGGCATGAACAAGTTATTAAACCTTTTAATTTCATCCAAATACTGCAAAATTAAAAATTTAAATAACATTGATACACATAAATGACTGAATAGCTAAATTTACAAGAATTAGCTCTTGATTTTGCAAAGCATTTCAAGCACACGCTGAAGTAAAAGATTTCTATCAAAGACAAGGAAAGGTTTCTAATTAATCCTTTTTGCAATGCTATAGTTTGATGGTATTTAGAAGATATTTTTATTGTTCTTATTTTGGGTGATTAATTGTGATTAATTTGCTATTAATCTGGCTCACAGAATTTTATCATGTAATGTTCTCTTCAGCAGCAGTACAGGTTAGACTGAAATTATTTATGAAATATTGTGTGCACATTATAGCTCTAAAGCAAAGGAAAAAATCTCACTCTTCTTTTTTATTGTGGCATTTATGATCAATATAAAATAAAACTTACATTAAGACTTCATGAGCTCGTCTTGAGTGAGGGCTGAAAAATAGTCCTTACATTGGCTATTGCCTCTAACTTAAATAAAAATAAAATTCCTGTGTGCTTTTTTCTTGGTATTTGCTCACTGTGTTAAGGCATAGTCAGATCTGGATGCATTTTAGTAAAAAAAAAATCATCATTGCAGTGATGGTATCAAGACATTCATTTAAGACAATAATGAAAACTAGCAGAAGAATTTAACAATTTATGTTTAGCAGCAGGATTTCTTACCACCATCCCATCAAAATCCCACTGGTAGGAGAAAGTCTTCCCAGATTACTGGAGAAGTCTGGATTCCACAAGGATATGGACAGAATGAATAAGTAAAAATACCTGCTCCTCCACTGAAATACAGGACTAGGGCTGGTTTACACGCAGTTTTAATTTTGCTACTGGTGTATAACCACATTTAGAACTGCAATGACTTCGGGTGACACATACAGTACACAGTAATGCATGTACCTAAAAACCTCATCTCCTTGGGTGCCCCTGGAAGTAGGAGTTTCTGGTTTGGAGCTTCACATCTATATGAGATGAAATCCTGGGCCTGTGGGGAAAAAAATGTACAAAATTTCAGCAGTGGAAATGAGAGGTTTCACTCTGAATTAAATTTCTCCGCTGTCAGATTTCCCATCAAATACAAGCAGCAAATGGCCTGGGAAAATCTGCTACACAAAACAAAGGATCTGCTGTAGGTATGTACATGTGTGTAGCTAAATCACAGTGGTTCCTGAATCCACGGCCAGGATTGCTTCTCTTGCACAATGGGACTGAACAGCATCACTTTTCTCCCCGGAGTAATCAG
The DNA here is from genome assembly GCA_034509425.1 of Eopsaltria australis. Taxonomy (NCBI): domain Eukaryota; kingdom Metazoa; phylum Chordata; class Aves; order Passeriformes; family Petroicidae; genus Eopsaltria; species Eopsaltria australis. The sequence goes on along the minus strand of JAVTVJ010000144.1, from coordinate 1,602,991 downwards.
GACACACATTCCAGGTGCTTCAAAACCAGGCATTGGCCAAACCTCATGGTCTAAAAAATGCTGCTAAAAACTAAAGTAAATAAAAAGCCTCTGGGCAACAGTCATTTCCCTTTTAAAATTTTACAAGAAAGAGGTTTGGATTTTTAAATAATCACAGTAATTTTTGCAAACACCCACTTGCCACCTGGTATGGTGAGAGAGATGGGAACAGGGCTGTGAAAGTAACTTAAAGTATTTATGGTGTTTCTAAAGCACTTTTAGTGCAGTATGTCTAACGTGTGCAGATGCATTTGTGTTTTTACATGACACTACAAAGACATGATTGGTTTGACATCTTTTACAAAAAAAAACCCCCAGCACAGTATTTATTTTAGTCTTATATTCTGTGTGAATGAAACGGCGATGAAGGCAACCTGCGCACACAGACAAGGAAAAGATGGAAAACGCCAGAACAGAGCACACAAACTGAAAACAAACAGGTGGGAACCTTAGATAAACTTTTCCGTTGCTCCTTATGGGGGAATAATATAGTGAATCTGAATTATTTTGCATCGGTTTTAGAAAGACCTTGCCCTCTGTGTAACTCCGGTAACATGTAACACAAATCCTTTCTCCGGAGCAGAGAAATAGGAATTTGCCTGTCGGTGTGCGGGGGCAGCACCGGTACTCGCGGCCCCGCCGGCCCGTGGCAGCTGCTGCGTCCCGGTCCCGCATCCCGGCGGGAGGACCCGGCTCCCCGGGACCTGGCGGGACCCCGCGATGCCCGGCCGGGGATGCACTTACCGCTCCCGCCCGGTGCGGAGGGTCCAGCCCGGCGCGGCCCCTGCCGGCGCCTCCGTCCCGTCCCGTCCCGTCCCGTCCCGTCGCGTCGCGCCCCGTCCGGCCCTGTCTTTATAAGCCGTGGTGGCCGGTGGGTGCGGCGGGGTTGTATCGCACCTGGCCTCCGGGCTCCCCCCTCCCGCTCGGGCGACAGCGACCGCCCCTTCCCGGGCGGGTGGGTCATCAATCACGGAGCTGTCGGGGCGGCATCGCCTCACGCTCCCCTCGCTCCCCACCCTCCCCCGCGCCCGGCCCCGGGTCCGTGCGGGTCCCGCCGCCGCTCGCCCCGCTCGCGCTGTTTTTCTTAGGATAAAGTAACGGTTTTGCTGGAGGAGAGAAATTCAATCGCTGGGCTAGGAGCTCGGGCGATGCCCAGTTAAAAGCAAGCCCTTTCTCTCCGCTCCGCCGCCGCATCTCCGGCTCGCGGATGTTCCCGGGGCCGAGCGGGTTCCCCCGGCGAGGCTCCGGCCCGCGGCCGCGGGGGGAGCGGGTCGTGGCTGCCCGGGCACCGCTCCGGGGCACCGACCCACACGGGATGGAAACACCTACGGGATGAAACGAGCCCGGGTGCGCACAGAGGGGATTTAACAGGGAAAGGGGAGCGATTAAAAATCAGTAACGCTAATGAGAAGGGACAGTCAAAATAAACACCGGGGTATGGAATTAGCCCAGAATAACATTTTGAACGAAGCCCGATTGTGCGATAAGAGAGACACAATAAATCAAGCCTCGGGAGCAGTGGAAAAACAAAGTTTGAGAGATTCGTTACCGGGTTTGCAGCCAAGAAAATTAAGGACTTAAACTTTAGCGATAATTGGAAGTCCCGGGAAGGGACGAGCCCGGTGAGGACCCGACGGGGGCGGCGCAAGGGGAGCCGCACACCTGCCTTCAGCCCCGGCCCGGATCGGCAGCCGCCGCCCCGTCCCAGCCAAACGCTCCGGCCCGAGAATTTCACCAGCGCCGCACTGGAGGGCACGGGTGGGGTCTTCCCGCGGGCGGGACCCTGCCCCGCCGCCCTTCCTGCCCTCGGGCTGGCATCCATAGCCCCGAGGAGCCGCGTCCGCCGGGCCGGAGAGGGCTGGATGGTGAGGAGTGCTGTCTGGCTCCTCTACAGGTCTGAATTTAAGTACTGAATTTAAGCACTAAATTCTACGTTAAGTATTTAAATTCGTCTGTAGATTTAAGTACTAAAACTGTGCCTGAACGTTTATCTTTTCCTGGTGCTGGCAGCCTCGGTAGGAGTTTCCTTTCAGCCATCAGGGGCTGCTCTGACAAAAGCTACTCTTGTCGGTATGTACACGGCCGCGATGATGGACTTCACCGGCACCACACCCCATCCTCTGGCCTCCAGGGTGCAAAAGAATGAAGACACTGGTTCTCTGGAGGACAGTGGAGGAGCCTCCAAGCAGCCCTGCTAAGCCATGTTCTGGCCACAAAGTTGCCTCCAGGCCAAGGGAGTATTGCTGAATCCTTTCTGCAGTCAAAGCCTCTTTAAAAATGCACTCGACAGACACCCCTCTGCTCAGTCAGCCTCTGGGGTTCACACAAGCAATTCTTGAACATATTCTTGAGCGTGTACTGAAAAGACTCTGACACGGTGGAAGATGTGGAAGAACTGGTTCCAGACTCCCTGGGGAGCAGGGACACTTGCCTTCCAGCCTCAGTTCCACTGGGGCTCCTCTTTAATCTTGTAAAGTGCCAAACACGCACTGACGGAGACCAGCACACAGGTCTGGGGATCAGCTCTCCCACACCCCAAGGAGGTCTCTAAACCTCCTAAAAAATGCCAGCTCAAAGGACTTCTCCTCACTAGGCCATGAAATGCTCAACTATGTCACTGACAGAGAACTCAACAGCAGGTGTCCCAACCGCCCTGAGACTTCCCAGCCACCCTAAATTAGCAGACTGTGAGTGCTGTGCCCTTCTCTGCTCTGACTGGATTAACGGCACAGTACTTATTTTTTTTTTTAATTTCACACTGTACACGGAGTTCTGCCTCAGTGCAGGAAATCCAATGGAAGGAGCTGGAAGAGAAGTGGTGGTGGAACTCCCATTACCATCTTTAGACAACACCAAATCCAGTTTACTGCAGAGTGTGATTAGGGAGATTGCGTAGTGAGATTTTGAGCAGGCTTTGGAGAGACCACTCTGGCTGCTAGCCCTGTTACCGAAAAAGGGGTGCTTTAAACATATTTTAAAAACCCAAAGAGACAGAAACATAGCAATAGTTGTTCTTTGATCATCAAAACTTTCTCCAAGCAGATGACGCCTCCTCCGTTATAAGCACAGACACCCAGTGATTATTTTCTTGTATCAACCCACTATTTAAATCTAAAGCTGTAACAAATGGCTGCAGCTGTTTCTTCTTCTTCTTTCCCAGACAAATGACTGAGAATTACTTTTCCTGCCTTACCTTCCACAGTATATCTCAAATCTGAGAAATGCCAGAGTCACAGAAGAGTCAGATTTCCAGTGTGATTTAGGTAAGAAGAAGTTCGACCAGAGACAGAATGATGTTTTTCCAGGTACACTCTGCTCCCTTCATGTCAAATTATTTTCTGGTTTTATGGCTACAATCCAGCACGAACATTCAGGGTATTTCTTTCCAATTTGTTCATTTTCTCCCATTCCCATTTCTGTATAAGGATTTCTCAAGTGTGCTTGCCTGTTGGTGTGGTGCAGCAGTTATTGGTGCTTCTGACAGACACTCGCAGAAACATTGCTTGTCCGAGTAAAACAGCTCCGGCAGGAAGCCACATACAGATTGTATCTGGTCAGGTCCCACAGATTCCAGCTGTAGCCTGGGAGCAAATCAAAGGCAGGACACAGCCACAGGAGAATAAATTTCAGTTCACAACTTTTGCTTCTTGGGGAAATCTCAGCATAATTGATTCCAAAGTGAAACAAATATTTTGAAGATTTCCAATTAAATACTTTCCTCCCCTTGTTTCAAATGCCATGTTGACAGTGAACTGTAGAACCATAGCATATTCCACAGTTATCTTAAATATGCCATATTATAGTGTATCAATATACTTTTTATAGCATTTTCTCAGTAACAATTACTTTAAAAATATATTCAAACTATGTATCAGAAAGGCTCCATTCTGGGGTGTGTGTATGTGTATTTAAGTGTTAGACTATGGTATCAAGACTTTGTTGGGGGTTTGCTTTAGCTAGCCATGAGTTGCTTGGCCTTGGGATTCTCTGTGTGAAACCCCACGACACATGTTGTATTGGGAGTAATTAATTCAGGTCTTCAATGTTTTATCTATGGTACAAGAAAGTTAAATCTTTAATCCACAAATAGTCAGAACCTATGAATAATATGCCACGCTCTAGATGGCTTACACAGCATAACCCACATTAACAAATACTAACAATCCATTAAATACTTTTAAATGGGTGTGTGTAAGGCAGAGGGAAGTGTAAGACTCAAAGATAACACCATGATATAGAGATCAGGAGGCGACTTCCTAATGTGCTGCAGTGAGTGAGCAATCAGCAGCTGACACTGAACATGCTCACCAAGGCTACTGACATTCTTCTTTGGAAATTGCTTGAACAAGAATCAATTTTTTTTTTTTTTTTTTAAATTATGATTTTCTGTCTTTCTGGACCTGAATATCGTTGATGATTAAAGCTAGAACAAGAAGTATTGTGTTCGGTCAGTTCTGATTTCTGTAAGGGACTAAGCTACACATCTGAGCTTTATTTTGTGTTTAGAATGTTCTGATTCTGAAGGCAAAGGACTCACCAGCTTTATATGCTGGTTTGGGCTGGGGTAGAGTTAATTTTCTTTGCAGGCTGGTGTGGGGCTGATTTTGGATTAATGCTGAACACAGGGTTGATAATATAGAGATGTGTTTGTTATTGCTGAGCAGGGCTAACACAGAGATGAGGTCTTTTCTGCTTTTCCTACTGCCATGCTGGCAAGGAGACTGGGGACATGGGAACAGACAATGTGGGACGTTGGGACAGATGACCCCAAATGACCAAGGGGATATTTCAGACCGTATGAGATCATGCTCAGTGTCTGAAGTGGGGAAAGAAGGAGGAAGCAGGGGGATGTTTGGCATTTGCCTTCCCAAGTAACCCCAGCAAGGGATGAGCCCCTGGTTTCCTGGAGATGGCTGAACACCTGCCTGCCCATGGGAAGCGGTGACTAAATTCCTTGGTTTGCTTTGCTTGCACATGTGGCTTTTGCTTTCCCTATTAAACCATCCTTATATCAACCCATGAGTTTTCCAGCTTCTACCCTTCCAATTCTTTTCCCAATCCAAATGCGGGGATTGGGCGAGCGGCTGCATGGGGCTTGGCTGCTGGCTGGGGTTAAACTACGACACTTTGACAGAAGTGTTGGCACCTCAGGATTACACTACCACTCATTTGCTACCTTAGCTTAGGAAATCTCATTCTTTATAATGAAGATGAAGATCTTGTTATTTAAGGGGAGAATGCATGCAGGAATTAAATGTATTTTAATAATCTGTACCAAATTATCTTTATAAATGATAACAAAATACACAAAACATTCCATGCAAAAAGATCCTGATTTCCTTATTCAGGAAAAATTATTTTCTTACTTCAGAGAGGGCCATAAGCACAAGATGCTGAGCTGCCATTCACACAGCAAAACTGCATTAGGAAAGGCTTTTTTCCAGGGGCAATGTATAATCTGGGCTTTCCTTTCCTTATCTGTAAGATTAGACATTTCCTATATCAGAAGTCTTGAGCATTTATTTAATTACTCAAACTAGTGCAAAGCAGCCAAACAAACAGAATTTGAAGTTAAATTAATGAAAAATACTCCCAATCAAAAAATTAATCAGCACAGACATCATTATTCTTCTTGTGCCTTCTCTGCTAAGTGTTCCACATTATTAATCAGGAATAATCCAAATGGAAAAATCCAAATGATGGAAATTATGTTTAGGACTAAAAATCATGTGTTAATAGCTTCTTTCTGCTTGAAAGGAGGTTGTAGACAGGTGGGGGCTGTTTTTTTCTCTGAAGTAACAAGTGACAGGACAAGAGGAAATGGCCTGAAGTTGTAACGGGAGATTTTGATTGGGTGTTGAGAAAAAAAATCTTTGCTGGAAAGATGGTCAAGCATTGGAATAGGCTGCCCAGGGAAATGGTGAAATCATCATCCCTGGAAGTGTTACAAAAATGTATAGATGTGGTGTTTGGGGACATGGTTTAGTGGTGAATATGGCAGTATTAGGTTTACAGTTGGACAGCATGATTTTAGAGATCTTTTTCAACCCTAGCGACTCCATGACTCTACTGTGAACACGCCTCTACACAATTGCTGAGTATCACATAGGGAAAGAAGCAGCTACAAGGTCAGACACTGGCTAAAACCAGTTCATTCCTTGAGGAAGTCTAAGAGTTAGGCAACCAGTTTAGCCTAGCATGTGCTGATGTTTTCACATGCTTTTGAGACAAAGCATTGCAAATAGGAAGTCCCCTTATTTTTCTGAATGTTCTTAGAAAGCAGTGTTAAGTTCAACATACTTAATTTTGTGTGGTTTTGAGTTTAAGAAGACACAGATAACATATCCAAAGAGACACCAGTATCTTTCTTCGTAAGCTTTGAGGGAAAAAAAATCAGTAATGGCCAAATCTTCACATCCTGTAACTTCTGGCTTTTAGAATTCAAACTACTTCTGTCTTTACTTCAGATTCCTCCTCAGCCTACATCAGAGAGATCAGAGAAGACAGGTGAGATCTTCATGTCACAATCACACCAAAGCACTTATTGCTCCTGTGGTCACTAACACTTCCTGGGAGCACTCAACATTTCTACAAGAATTATAAGCAGTGTTATCAAATGCTGCTGATGAGAAAAAAAAAGATATTTAACTATTATAAGGTTATTGGCTGTTGCAGTGAAAGCCCTTTTGTTTTGCTTCCCAGTGCCAAATCTGGAACCAGAATATTCTGAATTGACAGAATCTGTCCATTTGGGGTATTGTACATTCCTTTATTATAGAAATTACTTTTTCCATGGACAAAAATGGTATTAACATTTTTTCCCACATAATTGCATATCAAATAAGTTTAATTTTCAAGTCCCATAAGGAAAAACATCTTATTGATAATCAAAGCAATTTCTCATATAAATGAAATCAGATAAGATTCAGTCTTTTATTCCAAAACGTTTTCCTGCCAACTGTGTGTAACTGATTGTACCCAACTTTACTGGACATGTAATCAGTGGTTACTATGGCAGTCTAACATATTAACTCTCCAAGAAAAGAAGAGATTATTGATTGAAAACTCTTTTTGATTTAAAGTATTAGTCTATTACATGAATAATTTCACAGCTGGCTTGGATTTATCTTGGTTTTGTTGCAGCAATTAATTCTGCTCAGAATTAAGACAACAGAAAGATGTAGTCAGTCATTTCTGTAGTCTCTGGTTACAGTGTTGTTTGATTGAAGAGGTAAGGTTCAAATACAACTCTTTTAACAGTGAATTCCTAGAATTCTTCAAGGCCAAGTGACTTAAAATATATTTTCACTGTTTTTTTTTCCTAGTAAAGTAAAATGTATTGTTTCCAGTTACAATATATAATATTTATCATTTTGTGACTGTAAATAAGCAGGTTCACATAATCACTTTGCCTCAGAGCTCAGTCAGGATAGCTACTTTGTACACCACACCGAGATAAAAAATGGTAAGAAGGGAAGAGAGCCTTTCAGAAGCACATACTTTTACAAGTTACACTCTGAATATAATCACATACTATCCCATATTAACAGATCATGTCTGAATACTCATCCTGAAAAATCAAGGGGCACATCTTGAACACTGACAAGTTTTCTGGCTATTTTTTCCCTTGTCTGCCCCTATCAGGTTTTGAAATGTGTTTCTTTTATAGCTGTATCACAGACAATGCTGTGTACTGCTTTATGCCTGCATATATAAAGAAATAATACAGCATTAAATTAACTTACACCTTGCACTGGTTTTAATGTGATATTTAGGAAAAAACAGAATTTTTTCATTGGCTATGGATAAAAAGTTCCAACATGAACTTTAGATCAGTAACTCAAATACTGTGTATTTACATATATTCTGATTATAGTAAGAGCATTACCAAGGGGAGGTATTCAGGTAGTGATGTCTTTTTTTTCCTTTTGGTACTTCTAACACACCAACAGTGCTGTGGAAGCTCTAAAAGCATGGGAATCTTTACTGACAAGACCTGGTCTCACATCTCTTAGCTCTGAGGAACAATTTTTGGTGGGGAGAAATTCTACCAACAGTAGATGATGACCGATTTAGGAACTACTAAGGCAAATCTGACATACTTAAGTCTTTGTAACTGGATGGGATAAAAGGTACTGGAAGTGAATTTGAGTAAGTATAGCTGCTACTAAGGAATTTGTGGTTGCAATGTTGTCCTCCAAAATGTAGTAGCTCATCTTGCTAGATGAGAGCACAGTGACTGTGTTTTCACCTCAGATTTGCTAAAGCAGCTGTTTTCAACTTTTCAGAGGGGGGAGTGTGCCTACACCATGTGTGACTGAATACAGGAAGGCAAGTATTGAAAGAGTGTTTATATCATTGCAGTAAATTAGATTATTGGAACTGGCTTCAATGGAGTTATACTGAAATTACAGAATTTATTTATACATTCCTATACAAGCAACAGTTTTTACTTTAACCTCAAATTACTTTTTCAAACTCTCATGCAGTTATGTATTTTAAAAACTTAAAAACACAGCATTACTTCTCTAGTTTGCGAATTAGATTAATGTTTGTGTTATTAAAGTGATATTTATAGTTTTGTCAGTTAGTTACACAATAAAAAAATATGCAATGCTAATACAGCAGACCAAAAATGTTATGAAGTTTTGAGGTTTTATCTCAACAGCAGTCTAAAAGTACTGACAACAAAGATCTAAGGATAGGTAAAAAATAAATACTGCATACTGAATGTTTCATTTATCTAGTAACTATTAGGGTGAACACATAACACCTGAAAAATAGATAGCCAAAGATCTGAGTTTGCTTTTTGTTTACCATCCTAACTAAAATAGTATTTAATTCCTGATAAAATTTTGATGGACCCAGTTACAAGATGCAACTCACACAAAAATCACTAAGTAGTCCTCTCTCATTTTGCGTTCTATTTAAAATGTTACTGACTTATGGTTGGACTCAAAGATCTTCCAACCTAAAGCATTCTAAATACACATGTATTTTATGGAGAAGGTTTCAGACAGTCTGGGTTTCCATGTTCTTGAGAGCATCTGAGAGCCTGCAGCCCCAGATGTGGCCTGGTAAGTTGCTGACCACCTACTGGCTGACAAGTCGCATGTGCCATTTTGTCCTCTAAATGTCTGGGAAACAGCCGTATCTCCTGGAAGAGGGAGCCAACTATTGCAAGCAAATGTGTTCCTGCCAGATTGCCACGCAAGAATGTGTCTCTGCTCTATCTGGTCAGCCAGACATGGAGGAGTACGTGTGGTCTGGCTGGCAATCTGCTCACCAGCACATGTGCTCTCTGTCCACAGTTTGAAAAGAATTTACTCTTTTCAAGGGCACAGGAGTCTGTCAGTGCACGTGGTGTGCCAGTGTGGTTTAGATTTTACGCCTTCTCAGCTTTGGGCACAGGCAGCAGCACAGAGAACTGGAGTGGGGAGGCAGGGCACTGGCAAAAAGAGGTGCCTTTTGTCACTGCCTTAGGGACACTGGATGACATGGCAGTGTTAAGTACTATGGATTTGGCATATAGGAGACCTACTTCTTCTTGTTCGTTTTTTTTTTAATTACCACTATTGAAAGAAGTTTAGATGGAAGATAATGTCATCATTTGTATATCATCTTGTATGTTTGTGATGACAGTTATATTTTTCCCTCTGAACAGAGTATGAATGACCATGGGAAGGATCATCCAGCACCACATTCAGCAAGGCTGTAAACATGGATACCAAAAATACCACTATGGTACAGATTACTGTAATGTTAATTATGGCTCTGCAAAAGTATTACAGTCACCTTAAAGGTAGTGCATATCCTCCACAAAAAAAAACCCCAGCTACTAAAGTGGCTGAATTGCCTGCTGAGACCTTACATGGGACACAGTAACCAGAAACTGCTAATACCTGACGTTCATTCAAATGGCTCTGCTTCAGCAACACTATTTAATTTCAGAACTTCACTTTATCTCTTTATCCTTACACTTTATCTAGCATTGTGGTGACTCCTTTCATATTCTCTGTCATGGCTGAGTAATTCAACGGCAACTAAATTCCTTGCATTTCTCTTGTACAGCCTTCATCACTAAATGCTGATTGATACTTTCTAGACCTCACTAAGAAGATGTTTACATTTTTTCTTCAACACCATCACCAAGGAAAGCCAGTGAGATGAACTGCTGGAAGAGGCACTCCATGTCTGTTCTAAGCATGCTCTCAGCTCTGGTAAAGTGTTTAATGACCCTAATTCTGAATACATTTGGAGTGCTTTGTAAGCTGCTAAAACCAACTCAAGGGTGTGCAGCTAAAACTGCACTGGTTTATATCTTAAATCTGTATTTCTCCTTCTCCTGCAGCCAAGACTGAGGATATTTTTTATTTTTGAATTTTCAGATGTTTGCTGAAATTGATATTCAGTAAAAGAACAAGAATTAGGTCACCCAGAGGTAATGTATTTCCCCACCTCCGTCTCAAATACGAGAACTATATTCTGTAATGGGAAGGATTGCAAAGCTTATGTTTTGAGTATAAATCATTTTAATCTCAGTATCATCTCTCCCCAAAAACCTGTCATATAATAGGCCTTAATAATTCTATTTATTATAATGCTAGTTGGATTCATATAAACAAAAGCCCAGTACACATGCAGAACATACACATTCCTACCTGTTAGCCAATATATATAATCCTGTGTAGATTTCAGACCACGCAAATCACTGCAACTAAGGCATTTATAAAAATTTAACTAATTAAATACAATGTTGATACAAGCACCTGTCTAAGAAGAGGGAAAACTGACATTATTCACTGCAAGTTCCTTCCTTTTGGACTAGAACTTGAACTGTACAGCATGTGCATGGTGGCAGCAGAGTGGCTTATGATTAGTTGGCAGAATCCAGAGTATTTATTACATGCTGACTGTATCATTTAAAGATATTTCCATACTGCTAATCCCATAATATACTCTGGAGAGACAAAAGGTGACTTTCCCACCACATTCTGAATTGCTACAAATACCTACCACAATATTTAATTCAATGAGTAAGGCAATGTGGGCAGAAACTGCTGGTTACAGATTAAGTTTACAACATCAAAATTTCAACAACTTCTCTACTCAGGGAACATTAATAACGGTGTATCCCATTGGAAGGTATTAGGTATCTTTAAAATAGTTAAGTGATTTGGTTTCTTTTAATTACTTCCTGCCAATATCCATAATTTTCTCTGAATGTCCAAAACTAACTTAAAATCCAGTATAAAATTGCTATTGTTTTTATACCATCAAAAAGGAAAGATTAATGACATATTTCAGTAATCTAGTAATAAGTGGCTTTTTTCATTGTTCAAGCTGTACGCAATCCTCGGTGGATCTTAGATGTAGGTTAAAAAGGTATTTAATGCCTGTTTTTCAGTTGCCAAGGTCAAACATCACCTAGTATGTATAGGGAAAGAGGAAACATCTGTTGGAATAATTTATTTGACTAACACAGAGGGTAGGATTAAAACTTACTAATTTCTTTGGTCCAATACTGAATTTCAATTAAACAATACAGGTATTTGTTCAGTTTGAAAAAATTTCCTTCCTTTACTTGTGGGCACACTCATGTATATCCCTAATTAGGGGACCTGGCAAGGGAATACTATGATTTGCCATTTTTTCATATCTGCATAAAGTCTGAGAATGAATACTTCTATGTTTTGAGGTTTTGGGGTTTTTTTCCTCATAAACATTCTAAAGAATTCAAAAACCTTTAACTCTCAAGACTCTCTGGTTTCTATGGAATTCCTCTATTAACAAGATTAGAACACATCTCAGAATCTGTGATTACACATGAAATTGTAAGGTACAGCAACCTTCAGCAGCTAAGATAAAAGTATCACTTACAAGGTCTTAGTGAATATTAAATGCACGTCATCTGTCTGCAGTTTCTTCTAACCTTTCTGTGAAATCAGACTAAAATCTTCTAGACTCATAGTAAAAAAAAAAACACTTAAATTGTTTAATTTACAAATATATATAAATGAAAATATAGACATTTTATTTCAATCAAGTATAGAAGATGCACTCTTTGCCTTTCTAGGGTCAAAAGGGATTTCAACAGAGCCAGGATTGTACTCCAGCTTTTTAATACTGATAAAATTTTTGCCAAGCAAAGAAGCTCAATAATCAGACAACTTTTTAACACTGTAAAGCAGAATCAGAACGCTTTGTCTCAAAGGGAATAGCAGAAGGTCTTACAGGAGAAAAGATGTTGTACATGCACATTTCATCCTTTCTTAGGACTAAAGGGAATGGTAAATGGAAAGCACAGTTTTACTCAGCCTGGCCCAAAAGACAGGATGCTAATAAAGATGACATTCAAGCTGACAGAACATTGAGCATGTGGACAAACCCGTCTTACAAAAGAATTAAAAAAAAACCCAAACATATTTATATGGCATGAGTATTATCCCTCTAAATTTCAGAAGCCTGGACTATTCACTGGAAAATAATAGTAAGTACTGCTATAGTAGTACTAACAGTATTACTTTTTTAATACCTAATATATTGTTCCTGCAGTACTTGTTTTAACTCGTCCACTGCTTCTTTCCTGAGAAAGAAGAGTTCAAGAACTGGCACACATATGAAAAGTTCAGGTTTTTTCGGTCAGAATATGTCCATTGTCACGTGATGAACAAAAATTACTATTTGAAAGAGAGCAGCTTTGTGATTTGCAACACTTCTTCCCTTCTCAACGGAAAGGCAGCTATTTTTAATCAGAACAAATAATCGGAAGGAACAAAACTCATGGAATGGAAAGTGGTAAGTTGTCAAGAATAAAATAGCATTAGATGTTGCTCAGTTAAATTGTCAAACATACTAATAAATTCTAACTTGAATGTAAAATAGAACACTACATTTACTAATTCAGTTACAAAAGAATACCCGTGTCAATTGCATGTATTTATTTATTTTACCTACAGCATTGTATAAATGATTACTTTTTTTTTGTTGGCTAGTTCAGCTGATAAATAATAAAACTGTTAGGTTAAAAATAGCATTAAAAATCTGGAAGGAGTGATATTAGGTCCCAAATACTTAACTATACTATTGCCACAGGTGAAACTGGAGCATGGCTGTTAGAAGTAAGCTGTAATGATGAAAAGTGATTGTTTCTCCTTTTGCAGATTACTCCATGCACAGCATCACCCTTCACCAATGGTTCTCACACTTTACCTTACTTCGGAGAATTAACTTCAATATTATTTTACCTTTGTGGAAGATTATTACAATTAAATGCATATGACAGAAACTAGTAACATTAAAGTTGCTACTATTACTTAGTGTATTGATTTATAACCAGAAACTGAAATCTATTATCCTGTCTTTCAAAGAAATAAAGACAATAAATATAACGTGGTTAAAAAAATTATTTCAGAATTAATTCTACCTTCCTGTACTCATTTTCCAACTTATTCAGCAAGAGCTGTACAAGCAATAACCAACATAACTAAAAGAAAGATGTTTGAGGAACTCACCTGAGTTTTCTTCTGACTTCTTCTTTCACGGATTCTTGGCGGAGGTTTTCTTTCAACTTTCTCATTGTGAGCCAAATCTAAAAAATTTACTTTTTCTTTCACAGAGTCACTGTGTTGAAAAGGAAGAGAGGGATAAGGTGTTTCAGAGTCAGCTGCAAAAAACAGAAACAAAAAAGGATTAATTCTATAACCCAAGTCAAACCGTATCTATTGAATATTCAGTGTGATTGATCATAGGTTCCAATATATGTCGTTATAGAAAATAGTGTAATAAACCTTAAGGAAAAATACCTGAAGTTTGATAATTGAGAACAAAAAACTTTGAATGGAATTATGGAAGGTGCTGCAAACACTGAGGAAGGTGAATATTAAAACAGGTATTCCCATTCAGGTAGAGTTATTTGAAAGGGAGCAAATTCAATTACATAGCACCTCCTTATACCAGTAGCTATTCAGAAGATCATTTCAGAACCATTCCCATTTACATATGGCTTCCAAACACTGAGCAGACTCCAACTATTTTAGGGCTGGTGCTGGTAGGCAGAGCATCAACCTTCATGTCTTCAAAAATAACATATTAATTTATCTTCTGAAAGCAACAGTGTGTCACCAATTTTATTTTATAAATATGCTAATTCAAACCATTTTGAGTAATTTCAAGTCAAATGTCTGTATCCAAATCCTGCAAGATGGCAAAACATGCTAAGTCATTTATGTTTCAACCTGCAGTCAACTCTGTAACAACTATCACCTCCCCACCATTTAAAAAAAAACCTCAATGTTTATATCAGGTTTTGCTTGAGTTTCAAAACGAATTTGTTTTCCCACTTAAAGAACACATTGCCTTTAAACCTCAAAAAGGGTTTAAGACTTTTTTACCTCCCAGACATTTTTTTTTCTTTCTAAGTTTAAAACTTAAACTTCTGATAGACATGTATCTTGCAAAGGCCTTTAAAAGGACTGACAATATACATAGATGAAATAAGTATCAACAAATAGATTTTAAAAGTCTGATGTATTTCATGCGTATTTATTCTAGAATGCCCAACATTTTTAAAATATGTAAGTCAATATGAATATTTACACACTCACAATATACTTGCTACCCCTTTCCATAATTCTGGGAGATTGGGATGTGAGGAGAAAAAATATTACATGAACTTGTGCTAAAATTAAATTTTATATTGGAAAAGCTCAATTTCTACTCATGTCTTTTGGACTCACCACTGGTACAAGTCTCTTATAAACAATTCTTAATATATTTATATTTAGCTGCTATTTTATGATTTCCAAAAGTTTTAAATAAGCATGAAGTAATTGATTAGTTTGCTTACAAAACTGTACATAGGCTGCATGTTCATCTGTCATTCTTTCATTGCTTTTTTTCCTGGCAGCTCTGGAGGCTTTCCAATTAATTAGGAAACGTCTTTCCATTTCTTGAATTTCTTTCCCATCAAGGGATTCTGCAAAAGAGAACATTTTCTGTGATACAAAGTGAACTAAAGGGCTATGCAAAGTTGTACATAATGTGTACTGGCTCTATATTAATTCTCTTCAAGTATTTTTTTCTTTTTCTCATGTTTGGTAAAGAAAAAAAATCAATAAAGATTGATATTCATATTCAAGCTGCAAGAATGAGTTAACATGTCTTAATTAAAAACAAATCTACAGTTTTTATAACTTTCAAGGGAAATGTGTATATTTCACATTTGGTTAACATGCAACAGTTTCGATAAAGTTCTGCAGAAAAGTTATGCTGTTACACAATGTATAGACAGACAGAAATCCAGGTTGAGAGGGAAACTACACGATTTAGCCATCAAGGAATTCTGCAGATCATGAAGACAGTCACACAGATTTGCGTCTCTAAGGTTAACTTTACTCACTTAGGTGCCATAAACCTTATGCTCTATGAGTCATTGGTTGCACCTGCATTTTTGAGTCAGTCCAAATGAAATACCTCATGTGGCCACAAATTTGGGTTGCATCAGGACTGTCCTAAGGCATTGTTATTTTCATTGTGCAGACAGGCTTTTTCTTTTTCTTAATGGCCAATACTTTGTGCTCTGAGAAAAACCAAGTTCTGTAATTGTAACTTTAAAGATAATTGCCGCCTTTAGCCAAAAAAAGTAAAAAATTAGCAGATTTGTTTTACTTATTTGTACAGTATAAATATTTAGATATAGAAGAATAAATTTCTTCCTTTTATGCTAATATTTCATGCAAAATAATAATATAAACTGCACCATAAGGGTTCAGATTAACAAATACACCCATAACATAAGTGTGAGCTGCATATGAGTTTAAGGATGAATGCTATATGACAAATTCAAACACAGTAAGGTGGGATCTGCACAACTGGCATTACACAACAAAAACACTTTTGCAACTATTACAGATTGATAAAGGAATAGATTAAACTGATCTTTGAAAATCAGTTTCACATCATCTGGAATACGAACACAAAAAATTGTCTTGTAAAAATCTCACCAATCATCTATTATAAAACAAATGATTACTATTACTAATACCAAAAGTCAAACAAGATGGCTTGTGAAGCTGATCACATAAACAGTTTTAGCTTTCTACATAAATTAAAAATTCTTGATTTGACATCAATATCTATAGCAGTAATTGTATTTACATATATAATGCTACTCAAGAACAATTCATTTTTCGGTTGTTTCCTAAAAGAGTAGGGGTTATGGGTGGGCTGTTGATTTAATTTTTTACCTAAAGTCGGTGACTGTACTATAATCCTATCCTTGTACTTAGGTTTTTGGCAGATGGGGTTTCCTGAAAGATCTATTCTGCGTAGCTTTGTCCATTTTTTTAATACAACCTCCAAATCCTGCAATTGAAACAGCAGCAGAACATCGTGATTATGTTTCCTCCTTCAGCGTAAAATTCAACAGTAATGTGATTTGTTCAGCCAGGCCCAAATCCTGCACACAGAAATAACTTCAATGAGACTATGCACATGTATTAATATGCACATTAAGAATGTGCATTTTCAGACAGAGTGGTCCACAGCATCCCCTGAATATATCAAAATTGCACAGAAGAAACTGATGTTGGAAGATGCTGCATTTTTAAGGATACAGCAATGCCAACTATGGAAAATGACCACTTCAATCCCACTGATAAGCACCCAAAGCCTAGGAATTGCCAACCAAAAAATCTGTATGATATCTAATGTCTGTTTTAATGCATCCCCATGATCTTACGGAGCCCTTAGAGTATCAGTGTGTGGACTAATAAATACTTTATATAGATAAAGAACAGACTAAAAAAAAAAGCTAAAAATCATGCAATCCACAGTGGACTGCCTCTCTCTTTATATATATGTAGAACTGTATTTTACAGGAGAAACAGTAACCCCCCCTACCTAACTGTGGGTGGCCAGTTATAGTATTGGCCTAAACAGTGAAATTAGTGAAATAAACCTTTTTCTATCTGTATTTCTGTCAGGTTACCCAAGGGCACTATGACCTAGACAAAACTACTCTGTCTTTTAAATAAAATAAATTCAAGTTAAAAATATGTGAAGTTTAGCAGATTGGTCCTTTCTACTTGGACACCTTACTTTCTGAAATAAAACAAAGACACCTTACTTTCTTTCCAAAATTTCATTGAACTCCTATTCTTGACAGGCTTTCCTTGTATGTGTGAAAGGCTAGAGGAGGTATTCAAGACAATAGGTATAAATAGAAGAGAGGATTTATGTTCTACTGTTGTAATAATTTGGAAAAATCTACTAATAATGCTGTGACAGATTCTAAACTGTAGAGTGTGTAAAACTTTGTAGCTTGATGCCAACAATGAAGTCTCTAGCAATGTAGGTGTCTCTTGGCTCCTTCAAATTTAGAAAATTGCTTGGGTGACACAAGCAAGGAGAATTCTGCTTTTGCTGGCTCTTCCCCCTTGGTAGAAAATCCTCTTGGAAATATTATATGGGTTATATAATATATGTTTAGCAAAATCACATGGATGAGAAAGTGGCAGCCCAGCCTCATACCTCCAAACCATATAATTTTTGGTCTATGATGATGGTGGTATCATCTGTTGTTATTCAGTGGTAAAAACGTATTTTTAGAAAACTAGACAGCTGAAGTCTGGTTCTGTGAGGATCAAGTCTGATAAAACAATGCAAGAAATTCTGAGGACCAGTCCACATGAAGAAATGTTGATAATTCTTGTAATGTTGCACAGCAAAGCTTAATCAGCATGTATCAGGATAGAAACATGATAACCCCCATAGTCTGGGCGCTAACACTTAATCACTAACAACATTTAGGGGCAAAATATTTTAGGCTAGATTTATTAAAAAAGAAAAATCATTTAGCAAGTATATTTATTTATTCTTAGGTAAGCATTCAGACACTATCACTGAAGTCTGTAATGTGTTCTAGATTTCATTAGAAAGAATTTTTCCAAGTAATAGTTTTGCACCACAAAGTTGTCTATTACTGAAATAAAATGTATACAGTTTAACTTTGATGAAATGTATACAGAGTCCTGTAGATTTTTGTTAGCTGTTACTTACTTGATAAATGACCCAGAACATGCTTACTCCAGTGTATGTTTATCTAAGAGCACACTAATCCTGTGCTGAAATATGATTACCCCTTCGATACGCTCTAGTTGTTCATTGCCTTCCTGTCTCTAATAAAGTGCTTTCACTTCCCAGCCTTTCAATAAGCTGTACTAAAGGGACCAGACACTCTTCTGGGCAGGCTCCGTTTGATAAATGATCATGTCATGCTATCACTTTGAGGTCTGCTACAAAATACTGACGAGCAAATTATATTCCATTGGGGAGGATGGGGAGGGGGAAGGGCAAGTGCCTGAGTAGGCAGCTGTAGTGTTGGCAGTAACTTTCTTACCAATTAACGGTGGCCATTTAAGAATTGGTATTTGACCAGTATGCTCCAGTTTTTATCGGAAACGTCTAATCCAACTGCCCCCGCTACATCCACAGACAGCAATTTGTCACCAGTTTGATTACCTGTCATAATCTATTTGAGAAAATCTATAATTTTTCTCTTGTTTCTGACTCAATTCTGAAGTGAATGGATTCATCTTTTGTGATATCCTCTTGTCATAATCAATACTGGGCAGAGGTTGAATAAATTAAAGACTTGGGAAATACAGATTTTCACAGGTATTTCTAGCTGTATTTTCTTCTCTCTACCCAAATACTCACACAACTCATAATCTTCCCAAAACTAATGAACTTAATAAATAAATTATACTCTGGCTTTTTGTAAAAAGGAATAGTTGTGGAGATTTTTTAATAGACATAGTGTTTTAAAAAATTTCCTTAATTCCAACCCAAATACACAGCAGTCTAGAAGACCTTATGATCCTGAATAAAGCCAACCAGAACCTCAATAGGATGAATAAATGAAGTAGCAAGCAATAGAAAACAAAGAAAAGCCAATTCTACTAAAATCAATTATATTCTTGATAACTGACGTGAGAGACACTTTTTGTATGTGGTAGCTAGTCATAGTCAGTCATAGTTATTTTGCATGAATTCAGAAAAATTACTTGATTTTCTTCTGACTACTGTTCAGACTACATTATATAAACTTCAGTCAAGTGAAACAAGGTCATATGCCTTGATGTCTGTTAATTATGCTAACAAAGTCCTGTATTAGACACTACCTTAAGTAGTGTCTAATTTGAATTTACAAGTCCTGATTTTCAACTATGCTGAAATCAAGGCGGCATAGTTGAAAAGCAAAGGAATATGGGTTTTCATAATAAAGTGAAAGAACTAAGAGCAATGTTTAAATATAAAATAATTATACTAAATACACGAAAGTGGGAAAGATCTACACAAGCTTGTATTTAATGAATTTCTTATGCCTTTGATATCTTCCTCTTTCACAAAGATTCCACGTTATTTCTGCAGTTCACCAGACCTGCTCTGACACAGATAGCTGCTCTACATTCTCTCTTCCCACCAGGTGAAGCACAGCTGGGTACAGAGCTCTCTGACACTTCCCTGTCATGCAGCACTGCCAGGACCTCAGACATTTCTGGGAAGTTCTTGATGGCAGTGATGGGAAAGCAGGAATGGGACAAAGGGGACATAGTGCTTTTGGCATGAAAAAGAGGTATACATCAGAGTTTTGATAACAGAGGGGCAAGAGGGAGGAGGATGAAGGTTGCTTGTATGGGAATGAAAGAGCCTTTGCTGTGTGCAACAAGTTCAGCCAGCAGAACCAATAAAGTGTATAGAACTGTATATCCCTAAAATCCTTGCAGCTTTCAGTTGTAGAATAATGTAAGCTATGCAATCATGAAATTCAGGGATGCAAAAAAATTGAAACATACTCAAAACTTCCCTCAGTTATTTTTTTGAACAGTCAGTGGCTGTATAAGACTCTTCTCCTGCTAGATGTCCACTGTGAGCTAAGCCTCTTACACAGAGCTAAAACTGACTTTTAAAAAAAATTCTTTTCATGGTTTACTGCTTTTTTTCAACAGTTTGGTTTTTACTTATTTAAGAATTTATATTAGTGATCAGTAAAGCCTACTAAAATGTAATCCCTTAAAACTCAGTAGTTGTAGTTGGAAAGTTGGATGTCCACCTGCATTACAATGTATACTAAACACATTTGATATGTTCATTAATTTTACAGGTCTGCAAAGATGTGAATAGAAACACCTTCCCTGTTCTATATATTTCAAAACTTGGAGATTGTTTAGAAAACACACAGAACAGTCACTTTCAAAATATACCAGAGCTTAATCCAAGTGTAATGGATAGCAGCAGAAAACTCAAAAAAGTAGTAATCATATAATTTTTCAATAGTTGTGATCATGTAATACAGAAATCTACATGTCTAACTGATTTGGGTAAATATAATTCTGGTTTTCCTGATGCGTAAATAATGAAATTCAATAAAGAATAAATAATATATACACCATTACTGAATAAGGCAGTCTTTTTGTCCTCTCTTTATTCTGTTTCAGAGGATACTGTTTTTTCTTCTAAGATACTGAAAATGCTGTCTCCAAACTGGTATCCTCATTCTTAAAATTAATTGATTCTTTGGCTATGACAATTTTTTTTTAAGATCATCACAACAGAAGTGTATTTTATTTGTAAGACAGAAAGAGCCAATATAAAAATCTCTGTAATATGTTTTATTTAGAAATTGATTATTTTTAAAAAGGGATGCTTTGGGGAGATTGCCTATTTGAAAAAAGCTTTTTGCTACTTTGATGTAACCAATATATTCAATGTGATTTTAATTATTCAGCAAAAGCCTACATGAATTATATCTTGATGCAAATTAAATCACAACTGCCAGCCAGGACTTGACATACAAAGCATTAATAGTTCTCTAGTAAAAAAGAAGTGCATTATTCAGCATTTTTTAATATTAAAGTGTAAAAGAATGAGGAGTCCAAATAGAATATTTTCATCTAGGTAACTGATTGGTTATGCACACAAAATACTGCAATCTCCTCATTATTAAAGAGAACTGCCAAATTATCTCAAAAATCTGTTAAAAATATGTTGTGTTCTAAGAATAATAAGAATAGTTATTTTATTAATTACTAACCAACGAAAGTTAAGCTTACGATGGAATTAAAATGTATATACAAACCAGAAATGAAAGAGTTTATTTTAATCAAGACTTTGTCTTGGTGATTTGGGTTACTATTTAAGCCAATTCATTTCAGCATTAATTAATAAAAATGTAAATTTTTACATCCTAGATAAATGCTTCTCCATTTTTAGTCTCAGTAAGATTTTTATGTGAGAAAAGACAGCATGCTAGCCAGAGATTTAGTAACTACAGAAGTAAAATTTCTTTTAACTTATATATTTAGTGATAAAGATGAATGTGACTAATTTCTTAACACCCATACTTAATATAACAAATATTTACTTTAATACCTTCATATGTTTAAGTCGATTGTTGACTGCTTTAAGATAAGAAAGATTTTCCAAAACTGCGAGTTCCTCTAATTCATCAATGTTGTTATTGCTGATATTCAATACAAACAAAGATTTCTGAAGGAAGAAAAGCAGAAAAAGAAGTATTTTTTTCATATATGAGTCAAGTTGAAAATTATTACAGAAAATTATCTTAAAAGATGAACAAAAAAATGAAGAATAAACCTACAAATACCACCTCCACATACCACACAGATTGCTTTATGTTGGCTTTCCACCTTGTCCTGAAATGTAATTTATTCTGGTGTTGAAGGGAAAACTAAGATTATTTCTCAATTATTTCAGGAATTCTTAAAACATACAGATTTTTTATTTTTCTTTAAACACATTCAAATGCTTTATAGAATTCTGCAAGTGCTACTAACTCTACTTTTCAAGCATGAAACATACATTGAAACTGACTGACTTTTTACAGAATCATAGAATGGTTTGGGTTGAAAGGGACCTTAAAGATCATCTAGTTCCAACCCCCTGCCATGAGCAGGGACACCTTCCCCTAGAGCCCATCCAATTTGGCCTTGAACTCTTCCAGGGATCGGGTATACACAGCTTCTCTGTGCAATCTGTTCCAGTGTCTCATCACCCTCACAAGCAAAGAATTTCTTCCTAATAGCTTAATAATTTAAACCTGCCCTTGATCAGTTTCAGGCCATTACCCCATGTCCTGTCACAACACACCCTTGCAAAAATTGCCTCTCCACCTTTCTTATAAGCCCCTTTTAGGTACTGGAATGCTGGTAGAAGGTGTCCGTGGAACCTTCTCTTCTCCAGGCTCACCAATCCCAACTCTCTCATCCTGTCTTCACAGGAGAGGTGCTCTAGCCCTCTGATCCTCTTTGTGGCCCTCTCTGGATATGCTGCAGCAGATCCACGTTCTTCTTATACTATAGGCTTCAAGACTGCATCTGCACTGCAGAGCTGAAGTCCATCTGTGATACCCATGTAGTCTCATTTAACAGCTGGACTACAGTGTGTTTCTTTCAGGCTTGATCCCACAATCCTCTTGGTATCCATACCTCAGATCCTTACTCCTTCTCTGGAACACTACTGAGTCACATATTCACTTTGCCATTTGTAACAGACAAGAGTTACAGAGATCTTTACATTTTAGATAAAAATCTAAACGGGGTTTCAGGTGTTTATCTCGGGAAATACTAATGTAGTTTCACATAAAAGGAAAAAATTATATCTCTAGAGAATGAAAAGGGACACCTCATCCAGTGAGCTTAGAATTATACAAGGTACAGGACTTACCATTAGTTGGAAAATCTCTACTTCAGCAATTTATACAGGAAAACTAACCCCCTTCAAAAATTTTACCAAGATCTACATTGCAGATGGAAATTGCCAGTATCATCCTGATAAACACAGTTCATAAACTTACCTTCTCAGTCAGATTCATGACATTGTCATCATCAAAACACTGGCCTGTGGTACACACAGAGCTATATAGCCTCATGCTTTTATCTCTTTCATCTCTGACACCATTAAAAGAGCCAGAAACAGATGAAGAAGTAAAAAGCGATGTCTTAGGAAGGCTCCAAACACTTAGCACTTGGAGGATAAAATAGAATGTTTTTACATTTAGCCTCCACAAAGATGTTACATCGTCAAGAATGTAAAGTGTTTCTTAGAAAATAAAACAAATCCCACATCAAAAGGCCTTAAACAAAAGCCACAAAGAACAAAATCTAGCCCAGGCTGCTGAAAAACATGGAAGAGTTTATTGTAAGTTATTATCCTGGGAAGATTATAGCTATAAAACTTCCCTTTACTTTCATAATTTCTCCAATATAGGAAGAACAAAGTACAAATGCTCTCAGAATAATGACTCATTTCTATTAAAGAAAAAACAGCAATACATGTCTTGGATTACTTAATCTCAACACAGGAAAAATTAGAGCTAGGTCAAATATTTATGATACACATGTGAACAAAAGAGCTCACTTTTTAGTGAGTTCTTCATCTTCACAAAAAAAGGCTTATCAAACCATAACTACACTCTGGGAGATATAGCAAGAGGAATTTTTTTAGTACAGAACTACATCCATTAGCAAATAAAGCCTACTTTTTAACCTCTTCAATGATATGTTTTATGTTTTCTGAGCAATTAACATATTGAAAGACATCTTCAAAAAGATTTCCTGAACTCTTGACATAACACAACATAGTAAAACTGCAGAACTAAAATGGAATGCTTTTGATTGTGTTGTTCTGAATATCCAGAAAAATGTGCTGTTTGCATCTTTATTTCCGTTCAATTTTCTACAGAAATACAAAAGGCAATAAATAAACAACTGTAACAATCAAATCAGAGAAATATCAACAAACTTATTCACTACAAACAAAACAGACTAAGAAAACTAAGAGTAATAAATTCCAACTCCTGTTTTAGTTTATTAATATTCCTGTTGGTGAAGGGCATCCACACCCTTCCTTAATTCCTCTCTCTCTTTATTCTCATTCTCATCCTTCATAATAAAAAAGATGAAGTAGAATTTGCTGGACTCCTTATAAGAGAAGGGTGGGAGTCCCTTGGTAGAATTTGAAATAATGCCACCAATTGGCAAAGAAGGAAAATAGAGAGTGATCAAGTCCTAATAATTTCTCCTAAAAATATTGATTTCCTGATAACTGGCTCATTGAAATTCTCAAAATGCACTTACTGCCAGGGAGTTAAGAGATATTGGATCAAACAGAAGCTTTTCACCAAGAGGGAGATGTTGACTTTCAATGTGCAGCTCCCTTAGTTCTCCTACTTTATCCAAACCCTCTACTACAGTGATATAGTTGCCTCCTAAATACCTAGAGAACAGAACACAAAATAGATTTAATATCCCTTGAAAGCTAGAGCAAACACAAGGTTTCAATATATAAAGAAAAATAGTTTTCAAGCATTATTGAAAAGTACTTGGAAATTATGATAGAAAAAGTAAATAACCTAGCATACAAGTAAAACGTGCACTTAACTGATTCAAGACTTTATTTTCAGCTTTATCTACTCCTATTATTATTATTACTATAAATGACTGAAAAAATGAAATCATTCAAATGCAAATGTATATGACAAGATGATATGTTATTACTTTTATCACAGAACATCTCATAAAAAAATAATAAGCAGTTACTTCTATTTGAAAAGCAAAACTTAAGAGCTGAAAGGACCTTAATGGCTACATAATTTAAAAAATTTCATCAGTGTCATAACTATTCTTTTTATTAGTAAAATAAATACATTATTTTCAACTTACAGTTTTTCAAGTTTTTTCAGTGATGAGAGATTTTCTATACTTGAAATACGATTGTTCTGAAGGTAAAGGTGTGTAATATTTGAAGCAAAGTCCAAGTTCTGGATTTGGTTGATTTGGTTATCATACAAATATAGAACTCTCAGATTTTTACAAAAAGAGAGGTCACCCTGAAATAAACAATAACAGGCTACTTAATGTTCACTCACTGCCTGCTTCTGGAAGCTATTGATTGTTCTTATATTTAAGTTCTGCTGCATGGTTTATAAATTTCGACCTTTAACAAACATTTTTTAAAATTATTTTTCCTAGAAAAACGAAGTTGCTATTTCTTGTCAATTATCATATTATTATCAGACTGAAATCTGTCATTACTATTTTGCCATACAGAAGCTGAGACTACAGGCATCACCAGCAAATACACCACACCCAGTGTGACTTCATTCCCTTCCCTGTCTTCATCAGATGGATTTCAGAAAAGCTCAGTTTTCAGTGTAGTTGTCTCCATTAAACTGCACTGATGTAACTGGAAACCAGTTCTTGGCAAAGAATGATTGGCCGATACAAAACATTGGACTTCAATCTATTTTAATGTACTTCTGAAGTCAAGTTTCTGCTCAAATGTTGAATTTCTTTTAACATATTCCTATGAAACAACTAAGAGGCCACTCCTTATGAAGATTTCTGTAAAACTTTGCTGTAGCAGCTGATGAACCAGACCTCATCAAATGGACTGATCTAATTTGCAGCTCTCTATGGCTGCACACGTTCCTAGGAGTGGGCTGAATAAACCCATTTTCTTGCAGGGATCTGTTCAAACAGAACACGCGATTACTTCTTGACTGAAATCACACTTTTAAAGCAGAAATGCACCACATTCAACAATGCAGTTGTTCAGGGCACAGCAGTTTCAAAATGTATTCATCTTGAGGGGATCTGAATTAACTCAGAATTTACTGAAACCTGTATACATTTCCTATTATTAAACTCAGAGGAAGGAGAACTGGGTTAAGTTTGCAGGTTTAGTCTTTGAAAATGAAAAGCTCATGGATTATTTTTTAAATGAGTAAGCCCCAGGGAGCAATTAAAAAAAAAAAAGTATATTTTTAACCTAACTAATTTGAAAAAGCCACTACACCAGTCCAAATTTGTTAACCTCAGTCGGGTTATTTCCTGTTCCCGAACTCTCCTTTCCTTTCTCAGACTTCCTCTGGAATTTAAGGAATAAATCACAGATAGATTGAAAAGATTGTGCTGTGAGTTAACAACTTTGTGAAACTTGGCTTTCCTTGTCTCTCCAACTATGAAGACCTCATCATAGCATCATAACATCATAACTACAAAATATTAGAGTAGCCAGTCTAAAAAGAAAAATGAAAAATAAATCTTACAATTGAATCGATATTTTTATCTGACAAATTCAGATGAGTTATTTTTTGCAGATATTGTCCGAAGTTCTCTTCACGATTCTTGTGACCAGCATTTTTAGCAATTAGGTCCATTGTTAGTTGAACCATGGTTCTGTAATAATTCAAGCTGCTCTAGCACTTCTTTTAATAGTGTATTCCACGTGCTTTTCTAAGTAATATTACGGAATGCCTTAAAAACAGAAAAGGAAAATGTTATACTGCTTGTATCCCAGATCTTCAACAAAGCTTACGTGTGTACTTCAAATCTGACATATCCTCACCAATGCCTTTTTCATTTGCAGTGATACTATGTAGCTTATAAAAACCTACCCCTTTTATTGCTGACATTTTACCACTTTTTTGGTGTATTAATTAACATTTAAAATAACTTTTCTATTTGATTTGCTGTTTCAGTTTGCTTAAGAATGTTATATCCTAGTTTTCGACTTCCATAGAGAAATATGAGCTCAATGCTCCATAGCAGGTACAATTTTCCCACTAAGGCATATAATAGAGGCTCTCACAACAATACCAACTCCTTTTTTCAAACTGTGGCTCATATAAGTGAGCTTATAAATGAGGGAATGGGGGAGAGGGAAGAAAGCAAGTGGCTAATATGGAACGGGATGCATAAACAATCTGGGAATAGAGACCCTAACAGATACAACTTAATGACTCAGAATAGAAAGGTCACCTATTTAGCCAGTACATATACCAATGTATATTATGTATTATAGCTGATACACAAAAGCCCTATATCAGAACTGAGGAGACAGCAAAAAGCATCCCAGTGCTCGCACAGAGAATCCTCCTTGCTAGCATTACAATTAGGACAAACAAGAAAAGCCAAGATCGAGGGTGTGAAGGCAGAAAAAACTTCCTTATTTACTAAACAAAGCCGAAGCTCAGTAGCTTTCCTTTATCCATACGGGATTTGCTTTTAACTTTTATTTTAAAAGGTAGGGGCGAAGGAGAGCTGAAAGGACATTGTGGGTTGCCTGTTTTTCTGCTGTGAGTTTCTTGCTTTTTAGATAAGAATACCTTTCAGAGCTCCTTCTCAGACATTCTTCTAAACCCAGCAGAAAAAGCGAGGGAAAGCCGGGCAGAACTCCCTCCCTCGGTCCCCCAGCTCTTCCAGACCTACAGCCGCGCGATCTCACACCGCCCTCCCCGTCCCGCCGGCCCGCCACCAAGCGCCTCCCAGCACGGCCGGCGGGAAGGCGGCTCTCAGGGCGGACACGGGCCGGGATCCGCTCCAGGCGCCCTCCCGGGACGAAACGCCCCCCTGCCCTCAGCACCCTCGGCCCGACCCCGCTCTGCCCTCAGCACCCTCGGTCCGGCCCCGCTCTGCCCTCAGCGCCCCCGGCCCGGCCCCGCTCTCCCTCAGCGCCCCCGGCCCGGTCCCGCTCTGCCCTCAGCACCCTCGGTCCGGCCCCGCTCTGCCCTCAGCACCCTCGGTCCGGCCCCGCTCTGCCCTCAGCACCCTCGGTCCGGCCCCGCTCTCCCTCAGCACCCTCGGTCCGGCCCCGCTCTGCCCTCAGCACCCTCGGTCCAGCCCCGCTCTCCCTCAGCGCCCCCGGCCCGGCCCCGCTCTCCCTCAGCGCCCTCGGTCCGGCCCCGCTCTGCCCTCAGCGACCTCGGTCCGGCCCCGCTCTGCCCTCAGCACCCTCGGTCCGGCCCCGCTCTGCCCTCAGCGCCCCCGGCCCGGCCCCGCTCGCCCTCAGCGCCCCCGGCCCGGCCCCGCTCTGCCCTCCGCGGCCCCGCCCTGCCCTCAGCGCCGCCCGGCCCCGGCCCAGACGC
The DNA here is from genome assembly GCA_034509425.1 of Eopsaltria australis. Lineage (NCBI taxonomy): Eukaryota > Metazoa > Chordata > Aves > Passeriformes > Petroicidae > Eopsaltria > Eopsaltria australis. Next base: position 1,575,000 of record JAVTVJ010000144.1, on the reverse strand, counting down.
TCTGCTCCCTCAGCGCCCCCGGCCCGGCCCCGCTCTGCCCTCAGCACCCTCGGTCCGGCCCCGCTCTGCCCTCAGCGACCTCGGTCCGGCCCCGCTCTGCCCTCAGCACCCTCGGTCCGGCCCCGCTCTGCCCTCAGCGCCCCCGGCCCGGCCCCGCTCTCCCTCAGCGCCCCCGGCCCGGCCCCGCTCTGCCCTCAGCACCCTCGGTCCGGCCCCGCTCTCCCTCAGCGCCCGGCCCGCGCGCGCCGCCGGCCCCTCGTTGCCGCGGCAACCGCACGCCAACGGCCGAGGGGCGGTGCACTCCCGCTACCGGCCGCGGCGCGCGCCCCCGACCAATCAGCGCCGAGCAGGGGCGGGGCTTTTTGCGCACGCGCAGCCGCGATCCCCGCGTGGCCTGGCGGGCGCCTCGGTGGTGGCCATGTTGAGAGAGGCGCAGAATATCCCGAGTTGGAAGGGCCCTGCAAGGGTCATCGGGTCCTGCTCCTGCATAGGGCACCCCAAAAGTTACACCATGTGCCTGGGTGCATTGTTCTAATGCTTCAGGAACTCTTGTTAGGCTTGGTGTTGTGACCACTTCCTGGGAGAGCCTGTTCCAGAGCCCCTCCACTTGGAAAACCTTTTCCTAATATCCAACCTAAACCTCTTCTGCTAAACCTCTTCTGACCCAACTTCAGGCCATTCCCTCCAGTCCTGTCACTGGACACCGTAGAGAAGAGATCAGTGAATGACCTTCCACTTTCCCTCACAGGAAATTGTGAACTGCAATGAGGTCTCCCCTCAGAGTCCTCCAAGCTGAACAGAAAAAGTGACCTCAGCTGCTCCTCATACACCTTCCTCTCCAGTCCCCTCACTGTCCCCCTTGCCCTCCTTTGCACCCCCTGTTATAGCTTAACGTCATTTTTATATTGTGCCGAAAACTGCACTGTTGCAAAATGTGGAATATGTAAAAATTTTCTTAAGGATGTACTTTCATGTTTGATCTTTGTATACTTTGAAGTCCAATCCACAAGGGAGGTTTAACTTGTGAAACAGCAGCTAACAAGCAAGCTCTAAGTGATACCTATGTGTTAGAAAACCAAATTACTTGTTTGCGGAATTACCTTGTTAAAGTTTAGGGCTTGACATGCTTCAATGATCAGAGACCGAGGGGGAGGTTAACAAAGTTTGAGAAAAAGGATGCCGACTGATACTGGACACAAAGAATGCGGAATTTATGACCCTTGAAGACATCTGGTAGAACTCCCAAGATAAAGAAAAAACTATTAAAGTCAACTCAGCAATTGTGCTGAAATCACCTGCAACTGAGTGAAAAGTAGTATCAGCAGGGGGAGATCTACAACCTCCAACTCAGAGACCACTGACCCAAAAGAAGAGAAAGATTGGGCATGTGGATTAGCATAAGAAGCAAGAGAATTGTTAACCCATAGTAGAATATGAATTCCTAGGAAAACTAACTAACTAGTAGCCAATGAACGCTAATTCCTTTGTTTGCTAAAATGTATAAATAGTAAAAAGTTTTGGTAGTTTGTGTGCTTGATTTGTGGAATTCCACCTGGCACTCAGGCTTGTGCAATTTTGAAATAAATAATCAGTGTCTCTCTCAAGTGTGTAATTATTGGCTTGTTGCACACTGGGTAATGAATCCGATTTTTGTGGACAACAGCACTCAAGATGAGGCCGCCCCAGTGCAGAGCAGAGCAGGACAATCCCCTCCCTTGCCTGGCTGGCGATGCTGTGCCTGATGCCCCCCAGGACAGGCTTGGCCCTCCTGGCTGCCAGGGCACTGCTGACTCATGCCCTTCCCATTGTATTGCACCTTCCCATTGCCCAGGATCCCCAGGTTCCTTTCTGTGGCATTGCTTTCCAGCCTCTCATTCCCAGTCTGTACATACATACAGGGTAGCCCCATCCCAGGTGTGGAATCCAGAAGCTGCCCTTGTTAAACTCCATACTGTTGGTGATTGCCCGACTCTATAATTTGTTGCAGAAAAAATCTTTGAAACCTGTTAGTGCAAGTGGACTTGGACAACATCGCTCACACTGCCCACCTTCACAAAGTGCTCTTTGTCTTATTAATGTCTTAATAAAGCTATGTGTTTTTAAATCTTGTTAACCAGCAGTTTTTCTGTTTGTTGTTGCCCCTTCTTCCTCCATGCGAGGCTTTTTTTGTGAGCATGGACTACTGGCAAAACCAAAATCATATGGTTCCTTTCCCTCATCCTTGAATTGGACAAGTTAATAGTTTTATAAATGGAATTGGATACTGTATTTAACAGCAAAGTTCTACAAAAAAACATATTAGCAAATGTTTAATGAATTTTTTTATGGTGAAACATTATTCCAATTTGTGGTTGGTTGGTTGTTGGTTTTGTTTTGTTTTGCTCAATCAATTGCATCACAATTTTTAGTGCCTTTGAAAAAGCCAACTAATTAGTTGCTGATGACAAAAAAGTGGGAGGAGTGGCCGATACTCCAGTGGGTTGTGCTGCCATGAGGAAGGACTTCAACAGGCTGGAGAAATGAGCCAAGGGGATCCCAAAAAAGTTCATCAAGGGAAAGTGCAAAGCCGGGTCCGTGGGGAGGAACAGCCCCAGGCAGCAGCAGAGACCAGCTGGAAAGTGGCTTGGCAGAAAATGACATGGAGGTCCTGGTGGACACCAAACTGTCCAGTGTGGCAGCAAAGAAAGGAGATGGTATCCTGGGCTGCCTTAGAGGAATACTGCCAGTTGTGGAAGGAGATCCTACCCTTTTTATTCAGTGCTGGTGAGGCCACACTTGGAGTGCTGGTGTCCAGCTCTGGGCTCTTCAGTACAAGAGAGACCTGGACATACCAGAGAGAGACCAGCTAAGGGCTGTTAGGATGATGAAGGGACTGGAGCATTTCTCTTGTAAGGATTAGTTGAGAGAGCTGGGACTGTCCAGTCTGGAGAAGAGAAGGCTCAGGGTGATTGCTTCCTATGAAACCAAGATTAGGACTTCATTTCTTTTGTAGGATAAATGACACAAAATGTTGTTAAGAGCAAACATATTTTATTGTGTAAAATATGTCTGAAATAACTTGTTCCGATTAATTTTAATTTAGATTTTATGTTTTCAAAGGTAGCAAATATAAGAATCTCAAAGACATGGAGCAGAGCAAATAGGGGAGTGGGGATTGTGGGGAATGTCACTCCTTCCTGCTTAGGGGAAAATTCTTCACACTCTTGCCTGTTCCAGCATGGGCTTCCCACAGAGTCAAAGCCTCCTTCAGGCATGTGCACAGGCTGCAGGTGTCTATCTGCTTCACCATGGACTTCCATGGGCTGCAGGGGCACATCCTGCCTCACCATGATCTTTGCTATAGACTGCAGGGGAATGACTGCCCTAGTGCCTAGAGCCCCTCCTCCTCGTACTCCTTCTCTGATCTGGGGGGTCTGCAGAGTTGTTTCTCTCCCACATTCTCACTTCTATTTCCTAGCTGCTGGTATTGCACAAGTTTTTCCCCCCCTTCTTAAATATGTTATCCTGAGGTGCTGCTACCATCACTGATGGGCTTGGCCTCGGCCAGTGGTGGGTCTGTATCAGAGGTGTCTGGCATTGGCTCTGTCAGACGTGGAGGGAACTTCTAGCAGGTTCTCACCTAGTATGAAGAAGCCACCCCTGTCTCCTACCCCTGTTACCTCTCCTGCTGGGTGGGTCTGTCCTTTGAGGCAATCAAGGCTCCGGTTGCCACGGACAGCTGTGAGCTGCAGAGCCAGGGGGGGCTGGGAGTGTCTGTGATGGGCTTTGGCCCTGTGACATCCTAGGGGACAGGTCACAGCAGGGCTGGTTTTCAGGGCCTGGGCCAGAGGTAAGCACACGAGGGGAGGCTGGGACAGAAACGTGGATTCTCGTCCTGCATCAAGAGCCCAGGCCCCTGCCAGCAGCCTCACCTTTTCTCCTACCTGCTCCCTGCTCCATGCAGCTCCCATACCTGCTCCCCATTCCTTCCCAGACCCGCTTGACCCTCTCTCCCTCCTTGTCCAGGCCATGGCTGTCCGACTGTTCTTTAGAGTGCTGCGAAACGTCATCATCCATTACCCGCAGATGATCAATAGGCAGCTGGATGAGGCCACACGTGAGCGCATGTGGCAGCGTGAGGAAATGCTGAGCCAGGAAATGACTCGCCTGCTGCAGGAACTGGAGGAGAATGACATGGCCCAGAGACACCCGCTCTTCACTGCCATGCTGCAGTGGCAGAGCTGGGCTGTGGCCCTTGTCGTGCTCTTGGGGCTGGTGTGGTGGCTCCGATATTTGAGAAATCGTCATAGAATTATAGAATCCTAGAATGGTTTGGTTGAAGGGACCTTAAAGGTCTCATTCCAACTCCCCTTCCATGGGCAGGGACACCTTCCACAAGACCAGGTTAATGCCCCATCCAGCCTGGCCTTGAACCTTTCTAGGGATGAGGCATCCTAACTTCTCTGGGCAACCTATTCCAGTGCCTCACCACCCTCACAAAGAATTTCTTCCTAACGGCTAATCTAAATCTACCCTCCTTCAGATTAAAGCCATTCCCCCGTGTCCTTATCACAACATGCTCTTGTAAAAAGTCCATCTCCGTTCTTGTAGGCCCGTTTAGGTAGTGGGAGGCTGCAGTAAGGTCTCCCTGGATCCTCTCCAGGCTAAACAACCCCAGCTCTCTCAGCCTGATTTCATAGGAGAGGTGCTCCAGCCCTATAATCAACCTAGTGGCCCTCCTCTGGACTCATTCCAACAGGTCCATGCCTTTCTTGTGTTAGGAGCCCCAGACCTGGAAATAAGTACTCCAGGTGGGGTGTCACGAGAGTGGAGTAGAGGGGAAGAATCACCTCCCTTGACCTGCTGGCCATGCTTATTTTGATGGAGTCCAGGACACAGCTGGGCTTTCTGGCCTGTGAGTGCACACTGCTGAGATATGTCAGGGTTCTTGTCCTTTCTCAGCTCAACCTCTGTTTGTGCTTGGGATTGTGCCAACCCTTGTGCAGGACCTTGCGTGAACTTCAGGAAGTTTGCACGGGCCCACCTCTCAGGCCTATCAAGGTCCCTCTGGGTGGTATCCCTCCTGCCCAGCATTTGACCACACCACACAGCTTGGTGTTGTCAGTAAACGTGGTCAATCTTACTATCCATGTCACCAACAAAAATGTGAAACTGACTGGTCCCAGTACTGATATCTATGGCTATGTAAAGCTCATTCAGCCCTAACACTGATTAATGGAATAAAGTCATGAATGTTTCATGAATGTTTGGCTGCTGCATCTTCTATTCTTTATCTAGCACACTATTTTTAGACAAAAAAAGTCTACCATAAAACAAGAAGTTAAATATTGATGTTCAAGACTTTGGCTTCTAAATTTGTACTGAGTACAAATTCATTTTGCATCAACAGATGTTAGGAATCATTCAGACTCCTGAGTAACAAAATGATATAAGTATCTATAACAATGGAGAATTAGCAGTTACCATCCTCCTATGTTCACTTCATGTGTTTGAACACTATTGTCTGCAGATCTGAAGCCACCATCTCAAACTCCCATCTCATATCAACAAGAACACACAGCATTTTGTTCCCAGATCTAAGAAAGGTAGGGAGGAAATAATGGGATTTTACACTGTTTTGGCTGGAAATTATTTACATTTCAAAGGAATAGGCTACTTTTTTTTTTACTTACATGCAAGATGTCATTGACCACAATATCTTTTTCCTAAAGCCAAGAACACTTATACGTCGTCCTGCTTTCCCTATTTTCCATGCACAGTACAGTGGTTCTACATTTATTTAACAACAATAGGGAGCCCTCTGCAAAGGTTTGCTGTAAGTTCAGAACAGGAGAAAAGTCTACATTTCATGTTGCCTTCATTTTGCAAGATTAATTCACATCCTTAGATCTCCTTTTAGAAAGCTAACAGACAATGTTAGAAGAAAAAAGTCTTTATGGAGAAGTACTGCATTTAAAAGAACATATAGGATTGACAAGAGGCTGCATTTCAGTTCTTTGGTTCATTTTCTGTAGCAGCACAGACAAGAGATCTACACACCTTTCCTCCTCTTAGAAGCAAAACCTGGTGCTCTTCACAGCCAGACGACTTAATCAAAGGATTTCAGAGATAAATGAAAGGCTTTAATGTTTATGAGAAGTGAACAAATTCCTTGAAATTACTATAATTAAAAACCCCAAAACACAACAACCAAACATAAGGGAGAAAAGAGAAAGTTCAAATGCCTTTAAAGAGAATGCCTTTCTATAGAGCAAGTTCAGTCTAAAGGTAAGATCTGTATTTGTTTCATTTGGTCCTTCTACGACTTAAAAGTTTTTATCCTATTATGCTATGATTGCTTGGTTACAACTGCTATAACCTCAATAGTTGTTAAGTCTCTCAAGTCTGTTCTGTACAGCCCAACCAGTATGCAGGCTGGGGCAAGCAAAACTCTTAACTTAAAACAAGTAAGCTGAAGCTTTAGAGCTGCTTCTATTTATGCAACATACTACTACAGCTGATTTCATCACACTCAGATGGACAGACTTCTTCAAATCATCTGCACTACACACTTACATGATCAGAGCAATTAAGCAACTGAGATTACAGCACTTCACTCAAAAAAGACAATGAAGTGACATCTCAGATCTGCAACATTAAAATCAGTTGGAACCTGGAAAAAAAAGTGAAGTTATTAGAAAACTGTATTTGTTAGGACAAGGATTTTATCTTTATAGTGTTTATTTAAGTGAACATTGCATCTTACCTCGAGCAGAGATGACAGTTTAGATCTGGGAAATGCAAAATCGTATCTCCAAAGATGAGTGGTCAGAAATAATTCAAAACACTACGTTTTCACCATAGAGGAAATAACAGCTTGGCAAATACTGTAATGAACTTTGACAGATGAATCAATAATAGCAAGTAAAAATTATGATGTGCTGCTATGATTCAGAAACAGTCTAGAGATGTACTGGTGTCTCAGCATTATTTTGTCAAACATTGTATAGCTATCTGAGTACTCACACAGTCATTCTTTATTCTTAAATATGTGTAAAATGTTATTTACTTGTTATTTGTCCCCAGCTGATGATTTACATAAATATTTGTGTTGAACCATTTTTGCTATTCTCAGAGTTTTACCTAGATAACCTAAGAAGAATTTTTAAAGTGGAAAAGGAAGAACTTCCACACAAACTTGGAATAATGAGGAGCTAGTTTGGAGCTTGTATCACCATATAGAATACATATATCTTGTTTAAGTTGAAAAAGTATCTCTTGTTACATCTCCAGCTTTGTAAAACTCAGACTGGAAATGCCTTCCTTAAAAACAGATTTAAAATATAAGCTTAATTCCAACCTCAAATGATGTGAATGCAACTTGTCTTCAGCTGGAGAAGAAAGTTCAGATGGTTGTAATTACTAAAGATTGCATGCCATTAGATGCAGGCATATAAATTAATTTCCTTTTATAATAAAGTAATGCCACTGCAGTTGCAGCCCTAAGGTAATCTGGCCTAAAGCAAACAGAAATTTACACAGGAAATGATGGACAAATTTACATAGGAGTTGAATACATGTTTCAGTTGAAAATGAAGAGTTCTAAAAACAATACATTTATAATCCCCTCAAAGGGCTTAGCCATTTCCTATCTGTGATGATCTAAAGAGAAAAACTATGCAAAACAGAGTAAACATTCTTTGCTGACGGCATTATTACAAGTTTTTATTAAAGGTGGCAATGTCTGACAAACTAGAGATGTAGAGATGATCTTTAGTGCATAAACCCAGTAATACTTACATATGCTTTATCATCTGTATTTTTAAAAGCCTAATGATCAATCTTCTTATTTCATAGAGGGAAACAGACACTAGCTCTGGCAAAAATGCCTTGGTAAAGTTTATGCACTCCTGGTTTTTAAAAAGCCAGGAAGAAAACCCCATTCTCCTGAGATGCAGTCCTGTGACCTATCCGCTGGACCATGCTACTTCCCAGAATACTGTAGTTTTCAGAAAGCCCTGTATGAAGCAATTTTTCATAATTAAAAACAAACCAAACGTCACAGCAAATATTTCATATGTTAGAGGTTTCATCTGAGGGTCAAAATTAACTTTGCTAAATTACATATTTCCTTGTGGATATTATTCTCAGGCTCTGAAAAGTAAAACTACAGCTCATAAAAATACACCCTGAGGAACAAGATACTTCATTAATTCCTTAAAGGTTTAGCATAATTGTTTTTAACTCAAGAAAAATCTTTCAACTAACTAGATACTCTCTGATGTCAGTACTTCAAGACTTGACACACAAAAAAAGTTTTATGTGCATGCAATTAATCTTATATTTTATCACCCCATATTTTAATAATTTTCATCTCTTAGGGACTTGCACCCTAGAATGATGTTATCTCAGCTCTGTAGTATTTACATTTTTTGTTATTTTACTTTTTAAAATACTTTTTTTTATCATTTTATATTAACCTAGTTTACAGTATGATATACAAAACACTTTATATTGGGATTTCAGTAAATACTTTAAATATAATAGTATCATTAAGGTTGGAAAGCTCATCAAGTCCAACCATTGCCCTAGAATTGCAAAGTCTACAACTGAACCATGTCCCTAAGGGCCACATCTACACGTCTTTTAAATGCTTCTAGAGATGATGACTCAACCACTTACTTGGGAAGCCTGTTCCAGTTCTTGACCCCTCAGTGACAAATTTTAGTGGTATAATGAGAGTCCAGTTCTGATTTTGAATTTTTGGGGTGCAGCCATAAAAGTAGATAAAATAAATAGCATAGTTATCAGAGAGAAAGTAATGTACTAAGTTTATTTTAAAACACTGACATAAAAAAATTCCAAAATTTAGCAAAAGGGAGAAAATAAGTAAGATGATTAATGTTTAATTATATTTACTATATTTTTAACCTTATAAACAAAATAGTAACATGTCAGCAATTAGTTTAACAGCTTGGATTCTTCCATTTTTCATAATCAAAATTAAATAATCAACTGGCATTACAGTTCATAATAAATGGAGGACTACTGTAGAAGCACTGCATGTCTTGGGGCACTTCGCTGTGCAGGAGTGATCCTGTACCCAAGGTCATGGCAATTTTATACTTTCTAAAGCAAATATATCTGTCACACTGAAGTTTCATGAAACACTGGACAAGTTAAGGTAAAATCAAACTACCCAAAACCAGCTGCAGTCAAAACTTTAAAAAGGCACAAGTGATAGAAATGCAAGCATATTATGCTTCATTTACTAAATTTCAATTTTAAAAGAGTTCATTCTATTTAATCTGAGCACATGCGCACACACCACCACCAAGAGCAAGGAAAATGAGTCCTTTGTCAAATCAGGTCTCGACAAGGGACTTTTTGGGGTGAGTTTTTCAAGAAATACCAAAGATAGACAGTGAACAGAGTTCTTGTAACCAGGTCACAGTTGCCTGTTCCAGTACTAGAATCAAAGATAATTTATGAAAAGCTCAAGGAATAGTTCTTCAGACTTGGCATGAATGTGAGGTAATGAACAACTGAAGAACTTGTGATGCTGCTCAAAAGCAAAAGCTTAAGGTCAGCCTTTTTATTAGCTTTTTCTGAAGCAAAAATATTTTTTTACTTCAGTGAGGCTGCTTGTAAGAGTGAAGATTACAGAGTTTGTGACAAAACCCAGATACATGTGGCTAATGGTGCCAGAAAGAGTTTTTCGACGGAAGCATTTTCTATAATTTGTCCTTCTTTCGCATACTGAGCTTATTATTGAAAATTCCCATTTAGAATAAGCCTTCAGAAATGCTCAGTCTCCAGCAGATATCTAATGTGAGAGATCCAGGCAAACATTTAACATTTACTAACTCCCATTTTCCCTCAGAGTAAATGCTGAGGTTTAGAAAATCTGTGTTCTTCGGGGTACAAATGGGAGCTGCTGGATGCAGACGCATTTAGAAAAAAATTGACTCCAATAGCCTAATCACCTAATTAGCTTTTTACAAGGGAGACAACGGAATGTGGGAGAGTTATTTTGCCTCTCTCTAAACCTTTGGTGCACCCAAATCTTGAGTACAGTGCAAGTCTGGGCTCTGTGTGTCAAGGCCAAAGTAGGATGTGGAATGGAGGGCAACTAGAATTACCAAATGGGTAAAGTGGCAGATTTGTAACAACAGCATAACAAAGCAGAAACTTCTCAATTTAGAGAGAAGGCTGAAGGTGGAGGGTAAAGCAAACAAAACTGGTAATCACCCCATGCCATGCTATTAGAACTAGAAATACTCTAGAAAGCTACTAGATCCATTCAAAACAGGTAAAAAAGTGGTCAGGTTCAGGTGCTCTCCATTAGCAGCACTCCTACAGCTGCCTTTAGACATGGTCCATCAACAGGGTGTTTCCCACACCCCTCACCTTCCCTTGCCTACTTGCATTTTATGTAGGCTGGAGGACAGGACAACAGGGAAACAAAAATAGAAGCCAGTCTCTCAAGGCTGCATTACTCTATGCAGTAAATTTAAAAATGAAAAAGGCAGGAAACTTGTCTTTTTTCTTGTTTGGGTTGCAACAGAAGCCAAGCCATTCAATCTTCAGACAATCAAATTAATTTATAGGAGCTGTCATTCCATTCCTTACCAAACATTTGAAGGGAACTTCAAAGGAGAAGAAGATCTGATAGGATAATGAAGCATCTTTGTCCCAGTAATCACAGAATAAATCTGAATGGCTCTTCAAGCCCATTCACAATAAGGCAAACCAGTATTCCATCAGGAATTACAGCTTAGTCCTTCATATTTGATTGTCACAAATACACACGTATTTCGTTGGATTTTGGTGATATCAGTATGTATAAATTATTTAAAAATGCAGCTTACGTATACAAGAAAGGTGAGCCTACAGGTATGCTTCAAAAAAAAAAAACAGAACAGGATAGAGAAGAAGTTCAAACACAATTCAGCATTTTCAGCATTCTGTAAATTTAATGTTGGCAAATACTGTTAGATGATGAAATTCTTTGTGTTCATTAAGATTTTTATTAATTGAAATGTAATATGCACTCAGTATTTTGGAATGCATGCCTGTCCCAAAAAATCTTACCAAAGAGAAAGCATTTGTTTGTGCTTTAGTACTTACTGTATTACTTCAGTTGTCAGCTACATGATATGTGGCACTTATTTGCATAAACTAATTTCAAAGTAAAAAGTGGGTGCAAATGGGGAAGAATAAATTGATGTATTTGTTGGTACACAACATGTATTGTTCTCAAGAATACTCTTGTTACTAATATTTTTGTCTCACAACTGCTTGGTAGAATTAAGGCATCTATACATTAATGATTCTCCATTGTTCAGGGTACACTTGTTTATGAGTGTAGATGGGGATGACTCCTTTGTGGTAATGATCTTCAATGCATGGAATTCTGATCTCAGAATTTCGAATAATGCTAGCACTAAAAATGGTTGGTCAAAGACCAGCCTGTTATTCTGGTTCCTGAACACTGCAGAAAGGATCCTTTGCAGGCCACAGATACAGCCCCACTACACGTGTAATTTTAAATTGAGTTATAACACCATATGCTCAGCGAGTAACAAGACAGGTAAACTCAATGGACAGCTGTTCACATGATCATTTAAACATCAGCATTCATATTGCTACAGTTTATAAAACAACTTGGTATTTTAAATTAAGCCATCTGACTAAAAACATTGTGTGTGAGCCTATATACAAAAAAATTCAGTTGACTGCTATCACAAACAAGGACAGTTTAAAAACAGTCAGACTAATATAAGATTAAGCTATTATTTTATATTTTAGGGAGATACAAGATGTGCAAAACTTTTGGATCAGGTTATGCGAAGAGAACTCAATGAAGTAACAATAGAAATACCAATATAACCTATCTCACAAAAGCAGAGTACTTTGTGTAAAAGAAATTGACTGGGACAATGGCTGTGTGCTAAATTTAAAGTCTCAAACACCTGTGGAAGAAAATTAAGAAAAATTATGGTCAGGTACACTTGCTGTGTCTTCCTTGAAGTTAAAAGGAACGGCTGTGTGCTTACGTACTGTGCTTGTTTGTACGGAAGCCTATGGGTGCAATTTCCAAGAAAATGAATAGCTTTGACTATTAAAATACCACAGCTTTCTTCTCCTGACTCCCCACCATCACTATCATGCTGAAAGGATGAAAGTGATCTCCTACCAAACTACACATCTGATAATTATCTCAAATTTACTAGCTACGATTAAACGTTCTTTTCTATACAGTTGGATGCTGCTGCTTTAAAACTCTTGATGAACTTCTGCTTCAGGGTATCTGCCTTTCCTTGCTGAATTACAAATTTTCATTGTATAACCTGCATCTTAACTTCAAATGCACTGGAATCTGTTTGGATGAAATGGCCTAAATGAGTAATAGCTATTAAAATTTCCAGACCAAAACAAAAACAAAACCCACATCAAGGCAGAGTTAAGGTTGAAAAGGAGAATCAGTTACTTAAGGTATAAAGCATAATGGCATATTGTATAAAGCATAAATTACCCCAAAAGTAAACATTCCAAAACCCCCAGGAAACTCAGGATTAAAGATGAAAACTTAAAAGGAATCCAAACATCTTGTATTATTGAAATGCAGTATGAAAGCCTCCAAAACAAACTTAGATCAGCCCTGAAGCACTACCATGTTGTAAGCCAGAAATTATGATTAATGCATTTAGTATCTGTGGCCTGAAATTAGCCTAATGTGTATTTCAAAGGTAATTTTTCATTTGGTTCCTTTGTATGCAACAAGTGACTATGACAAGCAATAGAAGGTGAGCAGGAGAATAATGATATATCATCATATTAGGAGTTTCACTGCAGAGCTGGTCAATAGTTGACTATTTAGAAGCATAAAATGTGCATCATGAGTGTGAAGCTATAAGCAAAATACTGTTGTACCATGCATAAATGTTTCATTACTGTGAAAGAAACCATTTCTGGCTGGACCAGTAAACCTAAATCAGGAAAGGTTCCATCAGATTTATTAACTTGTTAAAAGATAAACAAGTGGGATTTTAATTCTTAAAATTAAGCTCAGATTAAAATCTGAGAAACAAACTTCTTACACTGCATGGTTACCTATCTCATCTGAGTAGACAGAACTTTTCTACAGAACAATAAGAAAAAGAGCAAGAGAAGTTAAACGTTTGCCAAAAATATCAAGGCCCAAAATGCACATTTAGTTTCAAAATTCTTTTATTGCAGTTGGATAGTAGAGATAAATATCTAAGACCAAAATCCAGTAAGTCACATTTTTTTTCCTTTGGAACAATTCTGCAAACTGGTTTTATGATAAAGAACAAAAAGTTGCACTACATTTTGGAACATTTTGTTCTTTAAAACTGGTCAGACAGGTGGGAAATATTAAAGTACTACAAATTAAATGACTAATTTTCCACTTCAGCTTCATTTCCCAAATTGAAAAAGTCCAAGCAAAAGAATCTGATATTTTCTGCTTTGGAGATACGTATCAGCTGGTGATGCATTCAAGCTATATTAATTTGATTAAAAAGTTTATCCTTAATAACCTGAGACATCAATCCATGTATAGCTTCTATGGTGGTCTTGCAGCTGAAAAACAAGCATAAATTCAATGTTGGACAAAAACTGAACTGAACTGTCATTTTCCTTGAAGATATCCAGCTGTTTTGGAAGTTCAGGGTGCCCATAACCCCATGAATCTTAAAAACTGTCCAGAAAGGAACAGTCAGGCACAGCAATTTAGCCATTGTTGCCAATACATTTTCGTTACTTAAAAAGCAAACTGACTATACACACAAAGACCAATTCCAGAAAACTGTCTTGCAATTTAGGACATCTTATATTAACAATAGCAAGTGGAGCTGTGGTCATCTGAACCAAAAACTTAAAAAAAAAAATCCTTAAGGGAATGGAGCTATCAGCTGGTATTATCAATACCTGCAGGTTTTCACTGTTCTCTACCTTATCTCCTTTGCCCAAGCCACTGAATTAACTGTCCTGTGTCTGCACAGGTCTTTTACTGTCTTTACTCTTAGGAAAGATCACTAATTGAAGAAAAACACGCATCTATAAATGTGGTTTTGGGAACTGTGGTAGCTTTTGTTGCACAGGAAAGCAGAATTCATGACAAAAACAATTCCTTCCAATCCCTTACAATTTATAAACTAACTACTGATGAAGACTAAATAAAAACAGAAAAGAAAAATACCTAGGACTGTTACAAGAAATAATACAGTAGCATGATTAGAGAAGAAGTTCTTTCTTAGAATAACTGTAAGAATGTGAGAGTGGGGGGAAAATAAAATGCGGTCAGTAATATGGGACTCCAAACAGAGATCAAAATCAATGCAAACTTGTCAGCAAGTCCATCCTTCTCATGTCTTTAAAGCACTGCGATTCTGTTTCCCTACAGGAACTGGGAGGCATCACTTAACCTGGCTGCTATGAGCTAGCAACAGCTTAAACTCCACTGCAAATATATTCTGCAATTGAAATAGGCTAAATGAGTATAATTTTTATGAAGTCAATCCCCCTCCAACTCAATGCCATTTGTTAGAGAACTTGTAAGAGCTGTTGACTTTGCAGAAGAAGGAAACAAAGGTGTGTCAGGGGGAGAGAATACCAGGAAACTGCTCTATTACCAAGATAAAGTGATGGTGAAGAGGGTCAGAAAGCCTCAAAATCTGAAAACACACAAAGGCAAACATCCCAGTTTTTCAGTTTTTGCAGTCTGTTCCAAGGGATTCTACAGAATTGTTTCATTATAAAATGGAATTACTACGTGTCACTCAGAATACTAAAGTGTGTGCAGGTGAGTCCTGCCTTCTCCACAGATGCACCTGAGTTTGTATCACCATATACAATGCAATATTTCTTGGTTTTCAAAATGTGAGATTTGCCAATTATGATGTCTTTTACAACCCAGTTGTATCACCTGTTGGATACTATTAAACTCTCTTAAAATATTTTACTTGGAAAAATGGTGACTCTAATATGATACAGTCTAAGTACACATATCATTCTTAAGACTATTGGGAAAGAGATGTGAGTATTACTCATAAGCAACTTGTGTACTTCAAAGCTCAAAATAAATAGAACTGTTCACCAGTAAACATAAGGAAAACTGAGGGAAAGTACTGCAACTTCTTTGAAATAATGCTGTACACCTAGTGATAAGTTTATTAACTTATAATAGCAAGTATTTGCTATCAGGCAG
The DNA here is from genome assembly GCA_034509425.1 of Eopsaltria australis. Lineage (NCBI taxonomy): Eukaryota > Metazoa > Chordata > Aves > Passeriformes > Petroicidae > Eopsaltria > Eopsaltria australis. Next base: position 1,559,786 of record JAVTVJ010000144.1, on the reverse strand, counting down.
GGTAGCTAAATATAAAGGCCAAATATCTGTAAGCTACTTCTTAAAAACAAAAACCAGCAACAAAACCCCAACCTTTTCTTATTTCTAAAAAAATGATACACTAACTAAGAAATATGAAAGAAAAGGAGTTCATAATTTTTACGACAGTAGAAGTACAAGACAAGCGTAAACTAAACTTACTGGACTGTTCACACTAGTTCTTAAAATCATGGTCTATACCATAATTTTACTTACTGTTAGTTTTAACCTGATTAACCATAAAAATGTGCTAATTTCTAGCAAAGTTACAATTTTGCATTTGACAGAAAACATTTTTTTATTTGCCAGATACTGATGGAATTTCACAGCAATTTTTTGTTTAATAAACTAGAGTTGAATTTATTCCAATGCCCAAAAAATTAAAAATTCATTGTAGGTTAAACAGAGGCAAGATTTTCTTTAACTTTCAAAAATAACTAGTAAACTCTGAAGTTTCTCATTCCTGTCTATAATTCTTATATCTAATCTTCTCAGGTTACAACTACAGGCCAATATAGTCAAAACCAAATAGTACTTTTTACAGGAAAGAACACATGGATATGTTATCTTACCTGTCTCTTGTTGCTTTTGCAAGTTTGTCTTCTGATTTCTTGTCATGAGTCTCTAAACCCAACATAAAACTACCTCTTCCAAGCTGAGCTTCTGACTGTTCTAATTTTTCAGATAAATCAAAGACTTGGCCAGTGGTGTAGTCAGCATTCTTAGGAGAAAGAAAGTAATAAACATATTGAATTTATAGCTTAAATTCAAGCATTTATACACAAAATAAACCAAATCTGAGAAAAGTTTTTAGAAGTGTAGTGCTGCATATTTTAATCTATATCTGCAATTGAAGTGATATAGAACAGGAGTGGTGGTTAAGAGAACAAAAGCTGAACATCTGAAAAATGCTCAATCCCTGAAGCCTAAATTGGGTACTTTTTTATTACTTTCAATCCATGCCCTGAGTTATGAAAGAGTAAGTTGGTTTTGACCAAGAGAAAAAAACCAACAAACTGGCTTCTGCAGAGGGAAGGTTTTGATGCTGAGCTGTTACATTGAAAGTCTACCTGCAGTATTTCTGCTGTAACCTTGTTTTAACAGTTCCATTGCTGATTTTTTCTTAAGTGTTTACTTATTAAAAACCATTATTCATTGCAGTGCTCTACAGATACAAGGTTAAAAAATATTTAAGACAAAATCTACGTGTATAGAGAGAACTCAGTAAAATTAAACATTTTATTACCACCTATTTTTACAGAGCACATATGAAGAACATTTCAGTATTTATGATTAGGAAAACCTTCCTTTCTTGTGTTATCTGACAGATTCTTAATGTGGGGTCTGTATCTATCAGTGTTCTACTAAGCATTTTACAGCAGAGGGCCTGGCTTTCAGGACTCATGAATGAATCAAGGCACACAACTGTGGCACTTACAGTAAGCAAACTAGAAGAACTGAGAGTGTTCACCCAGTACTTGTTCCACAACAGCTCAAGCAATTTACGATCCAAAGACGATTTAAAGTACGAGACTTCTAAAGCATAATACCTTGAAAAACAAACATCAAAACAAAGTAAGTGTCCATCTAAATATATCTTGCTTGACTGTCACATCCAAAGTACATGCAACTCAAAAAATCCTTATCAATGGCAAATATCTTCAGAAATTCAAAGCACTTAAAAGTTACTCTCAGTTCCAATTCTCTGAACGATTTTACATAATTAATATATAATCCCCACACATACTGCTGTTTTCTGTTTAATGAGACTGCATGAGGTTTTTAAATTATTCTCTTAACAACCTGTTCCATGCTTGGGTTCTTCAATACTGTAATAACTTACAGATAACTGTAGTTTTGGATGTATCACATCCAATTCCCTTACAAATGCTTGGTAGCAGTAAACATTAAAAAACAGTCTTAAGTTCAACCACACCTATTTTGAAAGCCAGGCTTTAGTGGTGTTACAAATTAACACTCCCAGTAATGCAAGAAAAGGAGCTGCAGAGCACTTCCCCCTCCTCAGAAGAGCAGTGGGATTACAGCCTCCCCATCCTGCTGATCAATCGACATCTGACCCTTTCCTCCCTGCCGCAACAAGGCATCACTACTTAAAGGTGCTCAGAAATCAACTGCTAAAGCTTTTATCCAGGTTCATCTTTATCTCTGCAGCAGCTCTCCCTTAAAACATCTCCTGATAAATGACAGTAACACATTTTTTCACAAAAACAAGAGTGCTAAAGCAACAGTGAACTACAAGTTTTGAAACGCTACAAGAAATTTACTTCTCATACTGAATCATTAACCTAAACACACACACACACACAAATAAAGTTAGTAGTTTTTATGTTACTTACTGTTTACAATGTACGCCAAAGTCTTCTATTTTATTGAGTGGAATAGTCTGGTATTCAGAGGGACCTTCATCTGGAGGTTTATAGCCCTAAAAATTTAACACATAGCAAAGATGACACAGTAGTTCTGGGGCTTTTAAAAATCCCTAAATTTCACCAAAAATTTTCTAGTTTATGCAATTCTAGATTCTTTTTGTCTAGAGAAAATGACATTTCCCCTGGTAGCCTGAAATTCAGAATTTTCTTGGATGTCAGATTTACATTTGGCTTTACTAGCTGTACCAGTCATTAAATTTCCAGGTTTATTGAAAGCAAACTAGTGGCCATAGTTGAGTTTTTTCAAATGAGAAACATGGCAAGCTATGATTAGACAATTTCTTAGATCAAAGAAAGGGCAAGCTTCTTTTTAGATAGTATTTCTCTGCCTGTTCTTGGAAATTTTGAGGGAAGATTTGAGAAGAGGGAAGAAACATCCATGTACATGCCTTAGGGATACCTAAAACTTTCAGTTACTTGTTTAGCCAAGACAGTGCCCCTCACAGCTACTGACTAAGCAAGAGCTGCCTGCAGTCCACTGTGACAACTCCCTAAAAATATGCTTCTGATATACATTTTCCAGATATGATTTGGTTTTCAGGTGCAGGATTCTTCTCTCGGTTCGAAATTCTGAAAGTATTTCTGAAGTGCTTTTGCCCACAGGAATGAATATTCTCCTGAATCACAAACCGTTCTAAGATCTCTCATGTTTTGGTCAATACAAAAATAATGCTTAGACCTCTCACAAATATTTTTGTTAACTACAAAATCTAATTTTTATTAAACAGTTTATTTTGGTAATTGTTTTACTGGATGGCTGCCTGAAGTTCTTGACGAATCACTAATAATTGGGTATATAAAAGATATACCTACACTTTACTGTATTGAAATCAAATAGCACAGCAAGAAGTATACATGAGAGGATGCATTTGGAGACCTAGATCTCCAATACTCACGTCATTTTCTAGTTTCAAGCCTAACCCATATTATTTTATTAACTTTTTTGTACATTAGTCTATGAAGATTCATAAATTTATTTGAAAAGTTAAGTAGACAGTTTTGGATCTTCCTTTTCTAAAATGAAAAGCAAAAACGCGAAGTAAAACATATTAAACATGCTATTAACATTTGGTTTTAGGTTCTAAAAACTAAAGAGTCAAGAACTAACATAAAACCTATTTTGAGGAACACTACCTACAACAATATCCATTAAAAAACGGCTTTATGGAGCTACATAATTTTGGGACACCTCCACAATCTGGACAGTGTAATTGATTTAACACTGCCAAAACTCAATGAAAACTAGAAATCAGCCTTTATAAACATAATCAATATCCAAAGGTGTGCAGTAACCGGTGTATGGGCACATCTTCCTTTGGAATGAACAGTCAGTACAGCACAGCAGACCAAACTGAGACAATAATTTAAAAACAGTTTGGTATTCACACACTAGATAATTTTAGATAATTTTAACTATTTACCTTAGGATATGTCCTAAAGGCTCCAAGATTTACTTTTCCTGCAGATATTGTTCTTGTTGGATCAATCTGTAGAAATACAGGTGATGCTCATTACATATATTAACTATTAGAGGCTTAAATTAAGTTGATAGTAATTTTAATTCAGAAATGTAATTTATGCAAATTGTATTAGTTCTGTCATTAACAATACTTTTTCTGTTGGTATGAGACTCTCTAAAAAGATGGGAATATCAATAGCCTTCAAACTAATTTTCCTTATTTCAAACAAATTTTCCTTATTTCCAAAATACTTAAAAATTCCTTATGCTCAAGAACTGAAACATAATAATAATAATAACAACAACAACAACAACAACTGAAATAATGCAGTGAAAATAGTCTAGGCAAGCAACACTACTGGTCTGGCCAGTATGTGGCCAGCAAAGCAAAAGGAGTGGCAACCAGTTTAAAGTGTGGATCTACCACTTCCATCATAAGAAGTACACACTACTAAAATGCTAATAGACAGAAATCCAAAAATTATTACCCTCAACATGATTTGCTCTGCAGTGTTAGCCCCCATCAGCCAGTACTTACCACCACTGCCACGAAAGGTTCCTGAAATTGCTGATTAAGCATCTGGGTGCTAACGTCGATGCCCGAGAGCCAGCAGCCGTAGCCGGGGTGGCTATGGTACCAGCCGATGGCATTTTCCAGGCGTCCAACCTAGGAGCAGGGAAGGGAAAAGCGTTCAGCTGCATTCCAAAAGCACCGGCTGCCCTCCAGCGGCACTTCCAGCACAATGCAAGGCGCGCCAGGATAAACAGGAATTTCCACTCGTGCTTCATTAATCCCTAGAAACCGTGCAATGAGTAGCGCTGGCATTCTCTGCTACAGCTGCTGCCACAGAAGGAAGGCCTTCAAGAAGCCTGGAGCTCCTTCTACAGTGGCAGCTGAAGTACAGAAGAGGTTCCACACAGCTGCGTGGGGAGCTGGGGCTCTTCAGCAGGGCTGAGAAATTTCTCAGGGATTTAACTCAAGTATATATAATCTCATGTAATGTAAGGAACATCAGTAGAGAATGAATTATTTAGTATGGTAACATATCTCACAGGCATATACTATTAGATTAGTGGTAGGTTTAAAAAATAACCTCAAAGGCATGCTTTCAAACACCAGAAGTGACAGAAATTATTGCTTGGAGCCAAAAGATGAATTTTTGACAATTTGTTATCAGATAAAACCTCAAAATATGAGTTTCCAAATAATATACCTGGCTATCTCTAAAAATACTGGAAGAGAAAGGAGCAAAGCCAAAAACCCCCAGAGAATAAACACCCACTGAACCTAATTTTTGTAATCCTCTCCAAGGAATTGTTTACTGGCTGCTCCAGTAATGATGAGACAGAAAACTGCCTACTTTATTTTTTAACTAGTGAAGAATATTTATATTTTCTTTACAACTCCCATGAGACAGACCAACAAAACACTGAAGAATGTGTGTTATTTTTCAAACCCAAATAACACATTTGAACGACAAGAAGACCAGATCCTGTCCATGGAGAATCAAGTAACTGAAATGTCAGCATCTATAAAGCACTTATATAGGAGGAAATACTAACTAGCAACCTAATGATAAAAAGAGCTATTCCAGGAAAAAGTGCTTGCCAAAATCAAATATGAAACAGCCAGCATGAAAACTCCTTCAGAGCACCAGAAAAGCTGAGTTATTTTAATTGCAACAAGTTCAGTTTCCAAATTGTGAAACCAACTACAGACAAAACTGAACAACATAAACAATAGGATAGAAACATTTCCTATCATGTAAGAACTCCTACAGAAACCTGGAGTGTTTTAAACATAATACAAGCTGTTTATAATTTTATGCTACATGCTTACCATTTTGAAATTCAGTATTTCTACCTAAGAATGTGATTATATATCTTTATCTAAAGATAGTATGACTGTCTATCTCTAGGCAAAGACATCTCTTCAAGTTACCTACTTTTTGCAACAAGAGTATTAGCATCATGATGTATTCAGATAAAGATAACTAGATTAAATGAATTATTTCTCAATTTTCTCACAGGGATGAATTATTTTAAAAAGTCCCAGAACATAACTATTTCTGCATTATGTGTACTTTTTGTTATGATTCAGTTTAATGCACATCCATTTCAATATCTCCAGCTGTATGTAAGGCTATGAATGTAAGTACAACTCTCCAAAATAACCCAAATACTCCTCTGTTATATCCACTTAGTATGTAAAGGGCTTCTAATTTTAGCTGGTGTAAAAATCAAAGGTTCAACTGTGTATCAAAACTGTTTGAGCTTGGACAGTTAAAGTTATTTCAATTCTTATTTGTAGTTTAAGATTGTCCTGCATTGGAAGAAGCACATCAGCAAGTGCTCTGATGTGCTGTCCTGGTTTCCACATCAGCCACAGAGCAGAGCTGTATTTCTGTTATCCTTCTGCACATGAGAACTTTACTGTATAGTCAGCTTTAATATGACATAGCTCTCTGAATAGAAAGTGACAAGGATGGGAAACAGACAAGCGAGTCTGTTCATCTAAATTTCCAAATTAAGTTGCACTGAAACTTGCTTATTCCTTCACTGGTATTTTCCTTACAAATGTGTCTTTTTAATTTTTTGGAAAGGAGCAGCATGCTACACAGTAACAACCTCAGAAGCAGGTAAAAATAAACGTCATAATCCTGATCTACAAATACTAAGTATGTCCAATGCACACATACATTTGATTTTGCATACTGTTTTTAGAAAGAAGCATCAGTTACTTTAGAAACATACTCCCTCACGCAGCCAGCAGCTGCAGACACAAAAACACTTCCTCAGCAACGAAAATAATTTACAAAGAGAAGGAGAATGCACTACTTTTCACTGAATCATTAAGGCTGGAAAAGATCTCCAAGATCATCGTGTCCAACCTTTTATGACCTACTGTAAGTCATGGAAGTATGCGTGTGAAAATGTTTACAGGGCCCTGCCTTCCGTGATGCTGACACAGTTTCTACTGTCATGTTTGAGTAGAAACAGGATACTCGGGCAGGCGCTGTATCACTGAGGGAGGGGAGAAGCCCGCAGCCCGCCGAGTATGTTCCTGAAGCTCACAAGAGGCACAGGATCTCCACGGAGGGGGCTCCCCTGCCAGCTCTCCTTACCTGCTTGGCGTTCTCGATGTAGGCAGCCATGTACTCGTAAGCGGCGGCCTGCGCGTTGACGCGGGTCTCGGTGCCCTCCACGGGCAGGGCGAAGCTGTCCATGATGATCATGGTCTCCCCGTCCACCTTGCCCAGCATGAGCCCCATCACCTCCAGGTTACCGCCGGACCTGGCGTGCATCACCATCTTCAGCAGCGCCAGCGCAGAGATCTTGCAGTACTTGAAGTAATGGTGGCTGCAACAAGGCAGGGGCCGCGGAAGGGAAGGCAGAGCCATCAGATGAGGCCGGTCCTCACCACCCGCCCGCCCGGCCCGCTGCCCCGCTCCCACTCACTCCTTGGTCCAGGGCTTGGCCGCCAGGATCTCCTGCTGCTGCTTGCGGTCGTACTTGTAGATCTCGTCGATGCTCTGCGCCTCCTGCATGTTGTTGGCCAGCTCCCACGTCTTCTGCGCCATGCCGCTCCCTGAGGCGCCGCTCCCCGCCGCCGCCATCACCCCGCTGCCGCTGCCGGCCCCGCTCCGGGCCCCGCTCCCTCCCCGGCCCCTCTCCGCCGCACCGGGCCGCCGGCGGAACCAAGCGCGGGGCGGGGGTGCGCACGCACGGAGGGTGGTACGGTCCGCGCAGGCCCGGGCGGGCGGCGCTGCGCCCCCAGCGGCCGCGCTCGGCTCTGCACGCGGCCGGGCCGGGCCCGCTCGCCCCGTGAAGCGGCACGGCAGAAACGCGATCCCGGCCGGGCGGAGAGCCTTTCTCACTATTTATCCATTTATTTACTTACTTATGCTTTTTGAATTACTGCGACCAGTCCTGGGCTGCGCAGTACGAAAGAGTCATGGAACTCCTGGAGCGGGTCCAGCGGACGGCAACAAAGATGTTTACGGGGCTGGAGCATCTCTTTCGTGAAGAAAGGCTGAGGGAGCTGGGCCTGTTCAGCCTCGAGAAGAGACGACTGAGAGGGGGCCTTATCAAAGTACACAAGTATCTAAAGTGGGAGGCGTCAAGAGGATGGAGCCAGGCTCTGCTCGGAGGTGCCAAGCAGTAGGACAAGAGGCAAGAAAACTGATGCACAGGAAATCCCCCCTGAAGACGAGGAAGAACTTCTTTAACTGTGCAGGTGACCGAGCACTGGAATAGATTGTCTGGAAAGGTTGTGGAGTCTCCCTCCCTGGAGATACTCAAGAACCGTCTGGATGCAATCCTGTGCCATGTGCTCTGGGATGACCCTGCTTGAGCAGGGAGGTTGGACCGGGTGACCCGCTGTGGTCCTTTCTAACCTGCCCCATTCCGTGATGTTTGGAAGCCTGCCCGCCGCCGCCGCCTCCCCTCCCTTTCCCCGCCCGGGAGGAGGCGGTGGCCGGGTGGCACCGCCCTCCGGGGCAGCGGGGGGCGCTGCGCGGCGCCGCCCGCCGGGTTCCGGGGCGGCGGTAACGCGCGGGGCGCGGACGGAGCCGCGGCCGCCGGTACGGGTGAGCGGGCGGCGGGGGCGGCTCCCGGGGACCCTCCTCGCAACCCCGCCGGGCGGTTCCATCGCCCGCATCGCTCACAGCGCGGAGCGGGCGGCGGCGGGAGTGAGGGGGCTTCGCTGGGCAGTGGGACAGGGTCCGGAGCGGGATGGGACGGGGGCGCGCCCGGGGCGTACCGCCGGGGCTGGGGGTCCCCGCGGGGGCGGCGGGGCTCGGCTCGGCTCGGCTCGGCTCGGCCGGTCGGTCCCGGCCCTCTGGGGGCCGCTTGTTGTGCGGCCGTTGCCTGACAACGGCTCCGCGATCCGGAAAGGGGCCGAGCCCCGGGTGCCGCATCCCCGCCCCGCAGCTGCGCCCAGGGGTCGGAGCCTGCGGGAGTGCCCCGGAGGTGCTACCGAGGGGGGAGGGAGGGAGGTTGGGAAGCGAGAGCGCTGCAGGCCGGGGGAGAGGCGGTTCCCGGAGCTGTCGCTCTTGGAGAAATAAACATGATCTCCTGGGTCTGAAAGTTTTTCGAAATTAGTGTCTTTTTGCATCAAATTACGTGTTCTGAAAAGCAGATAAGCCCTGTAGTGTAGGGATAGTAACTCGTGAAACTTGTTGCTTCTTTGTTCACTGGATGGATTGCCTTCTCAGTTGCGAAAAAGTCGCGTTGATTTAGTCAAGAGTTTATTATCTGTGAGCGGCCAGACCCTAGAATCTGTACTTTTTCAGCAATGGATTTTAAAGAAAAGTACAGGGAGCGCGTCTCTGGCAGCACTGGCTTGTTCTAAGTGCCATTCACAAGGGTACAGAAGCAGTCAGTACTAATTCCTTAGGAAGTTTGGGTTAAACAATGTTTCTTAATGACACAATTAGTGGCGGTGTAACCTGTAAGTACAATTACTGAACGTGACATATAGTTACTCTTTCAAAGCATTTCCCTCCTTGCCACGCGTGATGTAGTTCACGTGGATGGGAATTGCCATTTTGCCAGTGTTCCTGATGATATTTCAATACTGTGGTAGCATAGAAGATACGAAATCTGCTTGCACATGCTGATTTTAAATTTTGTGCTTTCTCCTGAACAATTAGGAGGGGAAGGGAAAGATCAAAATGGAACTCTGTAAACATTGCTTTAGGTGATAAAGTAGCTACACAATACATAGGTAAATATAGTACATACAATACATATGCACGTAGATGTTTTGAATACCTTGAATAGAGATACATGCATTATTAACTCTGTTTGGGCATAGACCCAATAAAAATTTCATGTTCAGACTTGACTTACTGTTCTTGAATATCTGTATGCTTTCTGTTGCTTGGTATGTTTGCTTAAGCTGAAGTCTACCTAGGTGACACAGTAATTATTCAGAGCTGCTTTTGTGAAAACTCTAAATAAGGAAAAGAGGCTATGAAAATATAAAATCTTCTTGAAAGAAAAAAATGTAAAAATATTTTTATGGGACATTTTCAGTCAGTACTTGAATATTTAGCAGCAGTATGTTTAATGGAGTTTCACTTTGAATAATGCACTGTTTTGGGAATGCAAATTATCCAAGATTTAAAGTTACAAGAGCTAAAGAAAAGCTGATAGATATGTGCTAGCAAACATTTTTTAGAAATAGCATTTGCAAAACACTCTGTTTTTCAAAAAGCTTTAAAAATATGTTTACACCATGTATTTTTGAGGGCCTATGGATGGATTTTTAAGTATTTACAGCATATTCTGACTTTCCTTTTGCGCTCTGCACATGCCCGTGGTTTGATGTCTCCCAGCTTGGTTTTGAATCTGCTACTTTTACTGGAAATTGCAAGGATCTAGAAATGCATAAAAAGAATTCAGATGCATTGCTAAACAGAAAATAAATTATTTTCTGTTTGTTTCTGAATTGGTGTTAGTGTCAGGCTGTGCCTCAGTGTGTTTCTGCAGCCATGGGAAGCCAGTTTGAAGTCAACAGTTCCCTGTGAGTTTGGTGCTGTCACCTCTGAGATAGTTCACTGCACAGCTGGGGGCTGTGGTAGCCCTGGTCTCAGATAAAAACGTGTTGTTTCTTTATTGTGATTGGTCATGATCTCTTCACATGGTACAGTGGATGATAAAATTGATTAATATTCAGTAGGATATTTGCTTACGTGCTGGTATATTTTTGGAACTTAACAATGTATGCATCACATTGGAGTTGTCACTCTTGCTTACAATAACTAAGAAATTTTTCTGGTTTTGGTTTAATATATTCTTTTTGCTTATCTCATAAAGTTTGCACTCATGCATGTTTTAAGAAGATCAACTCAAGTAGAAGGATGTTTAGGCATAAAATGTCTAGATATTTCTAAGAAGGATTTGGCTTTTCTTCCTGGCAATTTTGCAGTATTAAAGGTATGCTGAATCAACAGTGCTGTAGCATTAGTCAGCTTAGTGTTCTTCAAGGCCTGGAGATGGCAGCTTTCTTCACACCAATTGAATTGCCTGTATAGTTCAACTGTAGCCGTTTTGTCTTTAGTTTTTAATTTATTATATTGCCCTTTTGAGCAATATGATACGAGTGCAGAACGCTGGAATATTCATTGTGTTTCTTGTGCTAGTTAGAAAATGCACTGCAAAGAGTCCTTTCCTTTTGCCAGTTCTCAGAATAAGTTTGGTACCATTGCCATGCAGTGTTTGGAAACAGTGCTAGAGTTTATAAATGCTGTTGTAAATAGAGGTAGGAGATATAGATGTTCCAGTCAGTGAGCTTTTGGAAAGGCTTCTCACAGTGCCTCCTACGTGCAGTAATTTTCCTCATGATGACTGTGCAGCACGGGGTAGGTGATGAGACCAACTCCTAAATTCTTTAGTATGACAAGTTGTTTCACCCTTTCAGAACAGTTTTTTTCATTGTTGTTGTGTAACCTAATAGGCTAAATAAAATTTACCATGCCTGGAAACTTATCCTCTTTCAGATTTCTTTTATCCTTTATCAGTGTGCAAAACTAATGAGATTAAAGATTTAGGACAAATAAGATGGGGGTATTTATTTTTGGCATTGATTGTCCTGTATTACCACTAGGAATTGTAAATGGTTGGCCTAGTTCTGCCTCCTTTGTAACAATATTATAATTTTATATTACGAATCAAAAAAGAGAAAAAGTTTCAAGGAGTACATTCTAAGGAATATGTCAAGCAAATGCATTCTTTAAATTAAGTTAGCATGCAATTACTTCACTTTATCTTATAGAATTTGTGCATTTTTTATTTCCGTTTTGCTTCTACTGAGAATTTCTCTCAGTCCCTCTGGACACATTATGTTTACCTGTGTGCGACCTTATTGACTTTGAGATGGTGGTTTGGATTATTTTGTTACTGTTGTTTTTGAGTTCTTTGATCCTCTTCCTGAAACTATTTTCTAATATCTTTATCATTGGCCTGTTGTTTACTGCATAAAGTCGTATAAAAATACTGAATTGGCCTCAAAAAACCTACTGTACAGTCTTAGTTTAGATACTGGATGTGATGGGATTTTTCAGGAACCTGCATAAGCAATCCTTTTGCTTAAGCTGCATGGAGTGATTTGAGGGTCATACTTTTCTTCTCAATTTCATGCTTCTTTTAAGCATGGTATATAACTGGAGGATTTTTTGGGTTTTTTTATTGGTAGGTTTGGTTTTGTAAAACTCCTCCAGTGGAGTGGGTGAAAATGCTGAGTGGAGATTAGGATGAGGAGGCTTGCATGCAGTCATTCTTTTTAGTTTTATCTTTCTTTTTCCATAAATAGTTGGTATGCTTTGCAGTATTTTTAGTTCTTACAGGACTGTTCTGACTCAACTTTGGTACAGTTCCATTGACATGAATTTGGTTGACTTTAGTTTTTATTATGAGGTTATTGAAAGCAGCAATATATGCTAAATTCCACGAATAAGATGCTAAAATTTCTGCTCTGAAGGACTTTCAGTTAAATATGCAAGGCACACAACTAATGGAAGAGAGGTAATTGCTGTTCCTCGGTACATGTTTTCTTACAGATCAATGTTTGATTCTGAGTCAATGTTTCCTCATATCCCTGATTTTAGGATATTGCAGACTTGTAGCTCTTTTTATTGTCTCTGCTGTTTTAGTGGTACAGGAGGTAGGTACAGTTGGCTCCAACTTCAGAAACACTATGCATATATTTTGTGAGCTTTTTTTTTTTAAATACATGTTTTGCTATGTTTTGAGTAAGCTTGATTATTTTTAAGACTTCTCATGATAGTGAGTTAAGCACAGAATTAATTGTATGATTTGGTCATTATTTTAGACTGTTCATATATTTTGCACTTTTCGTACTTTTTTTCTAGTGATTCCTTCATCCTGTATACTTTTCTATGTTTTCTAATTTTGATTTTATAGTTCACTAAGAGTAAGCTTGTGCTAGTGTGTAGTGAAGGGTCACTGGAAGTCTTGCAGTTAAAACAACTCCTGAACACTTCAGCCATGTTTGGAAAAAAGATTACAGAAGTATCTTCAGTCTTGTAGTCTGGAATCTTTAAATTTTCTCTCTGGTGAAACATCAAGTAGTCTTCTCCATGGATGGGTTTCCCAATTCAGATATTTTGTTGACCCAGCAAACATCTTAAGGCTTGTCATTCTGAAGGAGAAATTTGATTACTTTTTGCTGCTGTCTTAAGCAACAGTGATTGAGCTTTACATTTGTGAGGTTCTAATGTAAATGCCATGTTCTACATCTTTTCTGTTACCTTAGAAATGATGGCAGATGATTTAGAAAAGTTTATTGAAGACCAGAAGGCCAAGCTGGCACAAGATAAGGCAGAACTTGAAAATGATCCACCTTACATGGAAATGAGGGTAAGAGTATTAGAAAGCTTTCCTGAATTTAAATACTTCTGTTCCCAAAGTCTTGACTGAAGCTTGCTTTTACTGTGCTCTTAAAACTGTATTTGTTGTTAAAGAATATATAAAAGATTTATCTATTCAAAGTAACTTCAGTACTTCATATCTGTATGTAGATTTTTAAAAACCTGTTTGCCACCAGGCATAACACAGTAAGATTTGTGCTTTACAACTGAGAAAAGTCTTGTACATGCCTTTTATTACTCCTTCACCTCTCCCTTGGAAAGTTGTTTAGCAGAGATCTGTCCTCTGCCCACTCCAGAGTTTGGATGTTGGGGTGGTTCTGTTCCAGGAACCATGAAATATAAAAGGCAAATTAGAAATCTGTCCTCGTCACAGTTTTCCTATTAGTAATTTTAATGTGTTAATCTAGCATTACTTTCAATCTCTGTGTTCTCCAGTGCTAGTAATTACATTACTGATGCTGTTCTTTTATGTGATAGTTCCTCTACTTTATGGTACAGTAAGGCATTTTGTTTTATTTTCAGAATAAGGAATCAGAGAAGCTTTCTGAAACTAGCAAGATGTTAATCTCCATGGCTAAAGAAAATATACCTCCAAATAGTCAACAGAACTATCCTCTAGGTATAGTAATTTTTTTTAATATGTCTTCCAGATTTAAGTTACATTTAATTACCTTTGACAATTTTTGGAATGGTATTACTCTTTTGTGTCTTTAATCATTAGGATGGTCATTGTAATTCAAGTGCATAATAATTCCTCAGTCTTCCAAAAGTCTTGAGATTGTATGGAATCTTTTTTTGTAGTTAGGCTTTTTTTTTTTTTAATCAGGAAAATATGCCAAAAGCTTTCTCTTTCTTCTTGCAAGATCATGCCATTAAAATACCCCAAGTGAACCAAACAAAAAAAGAACAACCCTAAAAGCCTACTTGCCAGTCCTTGATAGGTGATGTATCCTTTCCTGTTGTATTTGAGTGGAGTGAAATCTTTGAAAGTCCATCTTTCATCTGGACTTTACTGCAAAAGAGTACATTCCCTGTATGCTGTGCCAGGGAAGTAGGGCCTCTTCCTTTCACCCTCCTAAGAGTTCTAGTGCAACTTGACTAAGATGCACACAGTTAAAGTAATTTTTCTTTTAAATAGTGTCTTTCAAACGTTAGGCAGTTTGAACTGTTTCTATTGCTTTTGTAATTTTGTTACGATATAGTAATTTATTGTACAAGGAAAGAACAAGGACTTCATTTTGGTTGAAATCTTAACCAAGTGAAATGGTTAGATTTCTTTTGGTGTGGCTACCAGCTTAATATCTGTTTTCTTTATATATTGTCCTTTTTCTTCTTTTCTCTGTGTTCTTTGTGATGTTGATTGAAAATGTGTGATAGTGTTCTTTTCTCCATTTTCCTGTTTCTGCAATGTGCCACCTTTCCTTACTTGTCCTACCATCTCCCTTCTGCAGGCACTACTGGGGTTTCTTAGCTACACTTGTGTAGCTCAGGTTTGTCCTGAGAGCTTTAGAGCTTTTCTGTGTCCTGTTTCTTGTTGATAGGTAACTCTTTTCTTTCACGTGTAGACACTTTGGGTTTGTACATCATTAATTTTCATACTGTGCCTACTCTAATTCTGGTGTAATTCTGCAGCTTCCAGTGGGAGATGGAGCCTGAGCTTGTCAATCTGGGTCTGAACTGGTCTTCAGTGCATAAGTCAAAACATGGTTTTTATAGGGACGCTATATAAATAGAACTTCCAGCCATCAGCGAGGCAAGCTCCTCAAAGACCTTTAGAGGAAAACTTCACAGAAAAATACTTGAAAGGATAATTGAGTATTCCTTGCTTCCAGAGGTTATAACGGGTAAACTTGGTTAGAGGGCAGCTCTTGAATAAGTATCTATCACACATTTTTTTGGTAGTTTTACTTGGTTCAGGAGGTTCTCCTGGTGTTGATAATTCTTTGCTTAACTGAGAAAATATATGATACAGAAAACAGAACATAGAAGGTACTATCCCACTGGCTGTGACAGACCATTACCAAACAGTTAAGCTTTATTAATATTAAAATAGTTTTATTTCTCGTTGGAGAGCTATAATAGCATGTCATGTTGTGTTTGTTACTGTAAACTTGACTTAACTGTTGACATCTGAATATAGTAGCACAACGAAGTATTACAGATGAGGGGCATTCAGGTGATGTTAAATGAAAAGAAAAAAGTAGGTGTTGCCATGTTGTGGTTTAACCCCAGCTGGCAACTGAGCACAGCCACTCACTCTGCACCAGTGGGGTGGAGGTAGAGAACTGAAAGAGTGAAAGTGAAAAAACTCATGGGCTGAAATAAAGACAGTTTAATAATTGGGAAAAAAAATAATGGAGAGTAACAAAGAGAAAGAAGTAAAACTCAAGAAGGACAAGTGATGCAAATGTAAAACAATTGCGCACCACCAACTGATGCCTAGCTGGTCCTTGAGCAGCAGATCCCACCAACCTCCCTCCTGGTCTTCCTGCTGAGCATGATGCCATATGGAATGGAATATCCCTATGGTCTGGGGTCAGCTGTCCCAGCTGTGTCCCCTCTCAACTCCTTGTACATCCCCAACCCCCTTGTTAGTGGGTGGGGTGAGGAGCAGGAAGTGTGAGCCCTGCTCAGCAGTAACTAAAACATCACTGTGTTACCAGCATTCGTCTCCAGCACAAATCCAAAACACAGCCCCATACCAGCTGCTATGAAGAAAATGAACTATCCCAGCCAAACCCAGCACTTTCTGTAATAATCATTTGGGTGCTGAAGTGGATGGTTGCTGATATTATGGCCTTCTCTGCTTTAAAGCACTGTAATTTCCTGTGGATTAAATCAGATGGCGACTTGCTCCTTGGTAGCTACTAAATGTATTCTATAGTTCTAGCAGTAATGTTGAGGTTCAGAGTGAATAAAGTTGCAGTTATTTCTCAACATTACATACATGGAAATGTTTTTATGTAAAAATGCATTTAAAATCTTAACATTTAAAAAAAAATCATTGTCAGTGTGATTATATGTGGGCAATAGAACGTGAAATGGTAAATAAATACAGCAAATACAGAAGAAATGAAAAAAGAACAATTAAAAAGAAAGTATATCTCTTACCCTGTCAGAAGAATTTGGACAAATTTTGCATAAAATTAAGTTGAATGTCTATTAACTGGAGTGATTTTGCTCTGCTAGGCTCTCCTAGAGTAAGTTTTTGAAATTGGTAGTTTTCACATATCCCCTGATCATGACACATAATTGTTATCTCAGCACTTTTCTGATGGCCAAAAAAGGTCCTCTGTAAGAAAATTAATCTTAAACCATCTTTTGTTTGAATACTACATGTATTTGAATCAAAGCACTGGATTCTCACTCTTTTTCTCCTTTTTTTTTTTTTTTTTTTAATCAATTTCAGTGGCATCTATAAAATTACTGAATGAATGCTCCAACTTTTTAGTTGCTTTTGATCTTTTTCTTAGTTTTCTAGAATTAATTCAGTGGTAATTAGGCATAAAATAAAAGGCAAGAGCAGGTAGCTGAAACAAACTATTTGTTCTTCTGTGTTCTATTCCACTTTATAACCCCTTTTCTGAGGTTTGAAATGGTACATTATTTTTTTAAATGGAACTCACGCTTACCTGATGTGCAGAATTAGAAGAAAAGGAACTTGCAGTTTGGAGAAGTTCCTGTTCAGATTTTGGTCAGTAGTTGGACACTACAGGCTGTTTCAGAATAGCATAGGAGATATTTAATCAGATATTGGGTCCTTTGGTTCTGAACATCAGGCTGACTCCTGTTTGCCACTTCTTCCCTGTTACAACTATTTCCTGGCTCAAGAGGGTAGGATAAGTCAGAATGTACCTGGAGCCAGGCCAAACAAACTACCCCACAAAATATTGGGACTGATCTAAGAGTAAGTCTTGAATATCCCTCTCTTCCCTCTTACTCCTTGCTACTAATTTTGCATAGATCACAAGATGTAGAAATGCTTTTAGAGAAGCAATGTAAAACAATAATAATAATAATAATAATAATAATAATAATACACTCACTCCCAGTTGTAATCTTTGTTACTAGATGTGTGATTTTGTGGAATTCACTACTCTGTGGAGAGTGGTGAACATAACTACAGAGATGGGCTTCTGGGGTAGAAGATGTTTCTTATAAAGTGCTTTAAAATGTATTTTGAGAACAGCAAACAGCTTGCATAGCATTATCTTTTATTATATTTTAAGACTGCAGCTGTTATGAGACCTGATAGTAATCTCAGAAAAGTACTAATGTGTTTTGGGTTTTCTATGATTAAAGACACTGAGGTGGAAGGAAAAATGATTATTATTTTTATCATATGGTCAGATTCCCTCTAGCTGTGTAGGAGCAAATAAATTTTTCACATGCTAATCAAATAGCTTGTTGCTTTCATTTGGGAAATACATTTTCTATTGTGTGGTAAACATAGCTTAAAATATCAGAATAATTTAGAAGTTCACATGTCAAAGGAGATTTCTTTGTAAACATACACTGACAAAAATATTTACAATATTCAAATGAATTAATCTTATGTTGGGTTTTTTTTTTGTAATGGGAAGAAAAGTTAAAGGATGAGAGGAAAACTAATATCCAAATACCAGTCTCTTTTTCTATGCTTTTGATCCAACTGCTCATACAGACAGGGTGGTTTTTTCAGCTGTTGTGTATTTACTGGTTGCATAGTTAATCTTTTTTTATTGCTTGTGTCTAATAAAAATCCAGATGTAGCTTTTGCTTTGTATTGATGCAAAATAGTAAATAATGATATTTAATGGTGTTAAACATTCAGGTGACTATGGATTGAGTTTACCTCTTGGAGAAGAATATGAACGAAAGAAACATAAACTCAAAGAGGAACTTCGACAAGATTACAGGCGATATCTTTCTCAGGTAAAGCTGCTTGTCTGGTTCCTTGACTTTTGTAAGTCTCTTAAAATTATTCTCTCATTTAATTGAATGAAAATTAATATCTGTAGAAAAAATTTTAAGGAGGCATTCATTATGTGAGCAACGGCTGATATTGAAGACTTGAGTGAAAGTAATTTCAAAATGTTACCTAGGAAGGGCTGTATATTTTAGGCTTCTACAGATCTCGTTGCCATGTGACTACATATTACTTAGTACACTTCCTTCTGAATATTTTATTGATTTGTTTCTGCTTCTTCCTTATATTTTTTCTTAAGAATTTAAAAGCTCTTACTTCCTGAAGTACTTAGGTATTCTATGGTCTGTAATTGGGGTAAGAATATCCCTGTTCTTAGTGTGACTGCATTCGACAGCTTCGTTTCAATTTTAGAAAGAGAAAACCTTTGATGTTCTGCTTAACATGATTTGCTAAATGTCACAGTAAATTTAAAATTGAAATGATATGTATGAAATATCATCTCGGGAATATTCTGTAGCTGCTCTGCATGAATCAGAAAAAAATAAGGAACTAAATAATTTCTGTTTTATGGAAATACTATTTACCAGTGCCTTTATTTCTTGAAATTAATGAATGGATTTGCTTTAAGAAAGGAAGTATTTTTTGTTAAGTCAAGTATTTTTGACTCAAAGACTCCTTTTGAATAGTATCTTTTCCCTGATTTTTAGGGTATTTCACAGGCAAAAAGAAAGGTAGGGTGCCTTCAATATTATTTGCTTTTCCTTTCAAATTAGTAGCTTTTTGCTTTGTTTGAAAACATTATGCTCTTGGAATTCAAAAAATCATTACTTTTTTTGTGCTTTGTGCGTTTATGCATGCTGTAATGATTAGTTGTAACTAACAGCATTGCTTGCTTTGTGCAAAATGATTACTTATATATTATTTTTCATTTATAAGCTTTTAAAACACTTGCTGATTTCCTTTTCCCTCTGCAGTTGCCATTGTTGCTGTCTAATGCTGGCTCTACAATAGTTTTTATTTTGGTAGACATCTGCTTCAAGGATTATCAATTGTGTAGATACTAAGTGTTCAGATTTTTTTTCTTGGTTGGCATACTTTATAAAGCTGGAATAAAATAGTAATCTATATAAATATTACAATATATCATCACAACCACAGTCAGGGCTTTTTTCTTCCATGTCTCTGAATTCTCCTCAATAGCAACAGTATCTGCAATAGCAATAGCAGAACAAATTGCCTTCTTAACCTCTAACCTAAATCATCCTTATATAATTTTTGTTTCTTGTTTAATTTAAAACTTCAGATTATTTTCAAAGTTCAAATATTGTGTTAAAACTTAATGTTTCAGAGTTATCACCAGAGCACCCAAATAATATAATTTTTAATTTAACTTCTAGTGTTTTATTCTCAACTGGGCTTCAGTTTTACAAATTTAGGTTTACAAGGCCTTTTTGTTTGTGTGTGTTTTTGGTCTAGTATATGTTACCTATATTAGGCTGGTAAGGACTGAGGAAGAACTATAACGATCTCTAATTTCTTTTCCCACCTAAAGAGATGGTGGAACTTTTAGTAGTTCTCACGGTGATAATTTTTTTGTTAATAACTTGCTTAGTTCTGCTTATCTAGAAAAATGCAGCTTCCATATCAGTTTGTAATTTTGGAAAAGATGTTTTTAAGATCAGAGGTAATCTCTAGAAATGTCTTCAAAATGCATGTAAAACTTACTAATGAGGATTACAATTTATTTTCTTTTTCTAGTAGAAATAACTTCATTTTCCATATAAAATTGTCTTGGTGCGTCAATATTTGCATGATTATTAAATCCCTTAAATCCTTTAATGTCTAGTTTGAAATGTCATTTATATGATGTGGGTTTGCACTGGAACAGGTAGAGCTCTTACTTCTCCACATTCCTCTAAGCTTTTAGGCTACACTGCAACATAGATAATGAAAGGAAACAATGCTAGTGAAATACTGTATCTCACCATTCCCCTCTTCAGCCCATGGTCACAAATAGATGTACATTTTATTAAAGATAATCAGATTTATAAACATATGATTGACTGGGAATAGCCTGGGGATGCTTTTAATAAAGGAGCTATGTGTGATGAATCTGCTAGACCTGGAATCTGAAGACCTGCTCCAGCATTGGGGTTTGGTTTGAAAAGCAGGTACTTTGACTTTCAGCACAGTCCAGGTCCCAGGCTGCACCCCAGGGATTTGTATGGAGCAGCAACATACTGGTTTTGATGGGAAGTTCTGTTCTGAAAGTGACTGATGGTCCATAAGGGGTTACAAGATTTGGTGATGGGTCATTATCCTGAAAAATTGGGGCACTGCTAGTATGGAAAACAGTGTTGAGATAGAGGTGTGCTACTGTTAGCATGAATTCTCTGTTAAAATAAGAGATAGGCATATGTTTTCTGCTGTTAGAAAACGCAATTTTCCATCTTAAATAAGGAAGTGTCTTGGAAGATTCCTCGTATGCTTGTACAGATGTTTGTGCTTTTGCTACAGAAGACCTGAGTGGGGTTTCTTTAAATGAAAATAGGATTTTTTTAATATAGAGACTAACTTACATAATAATGGAGATAGTGTAACATGGTAGAAGTGACAAACACTTTCAAACTCAAGCTTAAAACTTGACAAAGATGTTTACTTTCTGCATTTCTTGACTTCATTCATGTATTTCAAGAACATTCTACATTTTCAAAATGTGAAGGTTGTCTTCAGTCTTTATTTCATTACATTGCTCAATTTAATTTCAGGAACTATAATTTCTAACAGCTTTGTAGTGAGTAAGATTTGGTATTTTAAAGTGTATTGAATGGTTTTAAATATTTTTTTTTTAAATGTAGAAAAACTACCTGACTACTGATGAAGTAGATCCATATACTCAGGGATTATCTCTTCCTATTGATGAGCGAAGATCTGCCAAGGTAAACATATGGAGGAAATGAAGTAAATAGAGTATAACTTGAAAATGTACCTGGGTGTTGAAGCTGTTACGGGAAAAATATTTCCACTTAAATTTTTTTTTGGTCTGATTGGGTTTTTTCTTTCTTTTTCCTTACACAGATGAATGTTTTTGGAGGTGGCAATTAGTAATAATTTTCAGAAAAGTCTGGTCCTTCAATGTTTTTAATCCTAGGTTACATGTATTCTTAAGTTTTAGATACTTGGTTTTTGTTACGTAGATATAATTCTATCCTGATACTAGTTTGAGGTTTGCTACCTCTGATCCACACATTTAGAGCACTTGGTCTGTTCAAAACCAGTGGTTGTGCTTGGGTTTTGTTCAGCAATCAGTAGTGATCTGATCTCCTGCCCTCATGCTGTTGGCCTTATAGTCGCAGTTTCTTTCGTGTGTTTGCTTGTAAATTGATCCACGAAGTTGAATCAGCAGAAACCTTGTAATTTATCAATAATTTATCAGCACTTTTTCTGACAAACTCTTTTTCTGACCACTGTTTGGTTGTTAAGATTGGTCATAGCACAGCAGAGCTTCAAGGCAAAAAGATAACCTGTGTTGCTGGAGGAGGACCAGATATTTACACTCCTGGGGGTTGTATTTGTTTTTGATTTTATTTTTAACCTTTGTTACCTTCAAGTTGCTCTGTTGATCTGTCTTTGGGACTGTGCTGTCACTGCAGTCTGGTGCAAGTCTTCTGCTATGGCATGGGTTGGCCTTGCCCTTGTGCTTAGACTTTCTGACCTCTTGTGCTCTTGGTTTGGCTGTAGGAGGAGCCAGGTGAGAACTCAAAGTGAAAATTGCTTTTATGAAACAGCCCTAAACTCCAAGTTTACAAAGTGCAAAAAGGAGGCAGCAAGAATGAAACACCCAGAAAGAGGGAAAGGACTCTTCAGGAGCAGCATGCACTTGTACTGAGTTTATGTTAGCTTCAGGTTCTCGTGGGCTTTGTGTTAACCCTTGCAAGTATGCGTGCTGAAACAGTGAAAAATAAAGCATTTTTGATTAATTCTGTGGAAATCAAAGATGTGTTTGTACTGGAAACATGTCTTATCATTGATGGGTTTATATCATATCAACTCTGTGCAAGTGTGTTGTATAATTTTTACCCGTTTGTTGGTCTTGCAGAACCTAAAAGCTGCCAGGAGATGTCACACTGTGCCCTGTTAATCAGTTGGCCTCTAGGCAGAATAATGAGTGGTTAACATCTGCATTTTGGTTTTCTCTATTAGGTCAAATGTGCAGTCACAAGCATATTGAAATTTCTGCTGAGTGTTTCGCCACCTGTTAACGACAATGCAGCTTTCATGACTGTCTGCATGCTTTATATTGTCACTGTTAGAAAACCTATAGAAAACTTTCATTTTAAAAAGCCCAAAAAATGAAATGGTTTTGGAGAGCATTAGTCTAATCTGCAAATCTTTTAGTAATCTGATATTTATATGGTTATTGAGGTATAAATTATTTTTGTTGGAAATTTCTTCACGAGAAAGTAAATTTATGTGTACTGCTCATATTTTTTTAATGCTTTTACTTTTTTTATCGGACAATGCTGCAGCAGAAAAGAGCCTGATTCATAATACTGTAGTATAATTATCTTTTTTTCATTTATATGATTTTTGGAATTAAGTAGCATAAGCGATATCCCATGCTCTAAATGGGGACTAATATCAAGAAATAAGACAAATTAGAGTTTGCTTTATCTGGAGACTTTTGTATTTCATATTATTAGGCTGGCTATTGATGTACAATTCATGTATATTTTTAGACCTGAGAAAGCTGGTTATGAATGTCATCACCTTGCAAAAGCAGCTAGGACAAGAAGCACAGATCCTGTTTTTCTTGGGTTTTTTTTTGCATTCTTTGCACTTTTGATTTTTGCGGTCAGTTTAACTGCTTGTTTGAATTGAACAGTTCAAATTGTAATTGATACATCTTGTCTATGCTTGTATTTGTTATCCTGCTTTAATTGTGAGGGGGCAAGTCACAACTAACCTTACCACAAAGAAAGAAATTGTATGTTTGAAAATCAACTGTAAATACATTCAGATTGGAAATTATAAGGTGA
Source organism: Eopsaltria australis (assembly GCA_034509425.1). Lineage (NCBI taxonomy): Eukaryota > Metazoa > Chordata > Aves > Passeriformes > Petroicidae > Eopsaltria > Eopsaltria australis. The sequence goes on along the minus strand of JAVTVJ010000144.1, from coordinate 1,536,516 downwards.
TTCCTAATTGTCGGCGCAAGGCTTTGGTAAATTTTGGAATAGGTTTAGCAGGAGGAAACCTACCTGCTGTTTTAAAGATGGACCTTGATACACAGTAGTGTTTCTGGGGATTATACTTCCTGTCCAAAAAGCTGACTTCTACTTACAGATTTCAGATTAAGAAAAAATGCTATGCTAAGAGTAAATGAACTAAATCCTCAAAGTAATTCAAGCCTTACTTGTACATCACAAAGGATGTGAGGGGGGAAGAGCAAACACACAGTTTGCATTTATTCATTGAGTACTGCAGTTCTATGAAGTTAAAAGCTACTAAAAATGCAAAATTATGATGCCCTTTTCAATACCTATTTTAGGAGAGATTACGGCTTGAAAGAAACAAGGAGTACAATCAATATCTCAGGGATAAAGAAGAATGGAATGAAAGGCTAAGGAAATTAGGGAAGAAAAACAGAGAGGTAATACAGTTTTACAGTCTTATCATTGACTCAGACATACAAAGTAAGACAAAATACACAAATAATGTTGTTCAATTAGGCCACAGTTTTATTAATGCATCTAAGCAAGTCCTCTTTACGACTTACACGGTACAGTTCTTGATTCCTGCTTCTGTCATGTTCGTCTGCTAGAAGGATGCTTTCATTCTTCTGTGTCTGAAGCAAATGCCTGGGTTGTTCTTGATGATAAAAGTGGTATCCAAAAAAGCTGTCTATTTGAACAAAATGTAGAACTCCACATAGTGTTCCCGAGCTTTTGTTTGTAAATGCTTTTTTCCTCTGTCATGTAGAAAGCCAGGCAAGTATAAGCAACTGTCCAGAATATGGTGCCGTGCATTTGTGAATGAAAAAGAAAATATCTTTACTGCTGAAAGTAAACTAGACCTATGCATAATTGAAGTCCAGTTCTGAGCTGAGGCCTTTGATTTGTATGGCAGTAAGCAGCTGGGAACACACACACACACACTCACCTCTCCTGGATTGGAGAGAGAATCACAAGGGTGGAAGGGAGAAAAGGTGTAGGTTGAGTTAAAGGTACTTTAATAGGTAAAGCAAAAGCTGCTCACACAAGCAAAGCAGAACAAGGAATTCATTCACTTCCCATGGGCAGGCAGGTGTTCAGCCATCCTCAGGAAAGCTGGGCTCTGTCCATGTAACTGTGACTTGGGAAGACAAATGCCATCACTCAGAATGTCCCCCTTCCTTCATGTTGAATGGAATATTCCTTTGGTCAGTTGGGATCATCTGTCCTGGTTGTGTCCCCTCCCTGCTTCCCATGTACCTGCAGCCTCCCTGCTGGTGGGGCAGTGTAAGAAGCAGAAAACTTCTGGAAACAATATATTGATCTGTAAAATATTTTCAACTTTGAAATCTTGTCCAGAATAGGTAAATTTCCTTTTTAAAATACTTTTGCCGGAGTTTAGTCATGGACTGCAATAATTTTGAGCTCTCATGTAATGAAAGTTTGATTTAAGAAGTCATTCCATTTCTTTTTAATAGGGAAATTCTAAAGTGTACAGTAGTGTGAGAGCTAGGTCATTTTAGGAAGGACTTTGTATTTGTACCCACAGCAGCTGAAGTTTATTGTTTTCCTTACAGCAGATGGCAAGTGCAAATCCCTTTGTATTTGTCATTTCTGTGTAAAAGAATGTTTCTTGTCTGCATCTAGAAACATTTTTTCCTTCAGCTGCACTAAAGTGTCATAGCTGAAAATTTTTAATCTATCTATCAGGCAGCATTCAGGCTTTTTTTAGATGTTTTAATTCAATATCTCATTCTTGCTGCATTCTTCAAGGTTTGGAGTGCTGCACAGCAGTGATCCCTCAGAAACACTGTCAAAAATGCAGCTAATTTTTGTGCAACTGAGTCTATAAATCTCTAAAATTTTCTACATGTTTGGGCACTTAGATTTCCTAAGATGACTTACATAATGAAATCTACTTAGGGACTCAAAGCTTTTTCTTTTTGCTTTATTTGTCATCCAGTTGGACCTTTAAGTTGTATTTTTATTATTCTTGTGTAGAAACAATTTTGCTGTCAGAAAAGAACAAACAGAAAATAATGGTCAGGATTTGTTGAAGTTATGCCACCTCTGAGGGGTATTTAACTTTGGAGTGAAAGTTAAATTACATATGTGACCTCCAAAGTTTGATCCAACAGTTCAGATAGTCATAGGATAAACCCTACTCAGAGTAGGGTTAACTTCACAGTTTAGATTAGGTTGGTCTGGCTTTATTTGGTTGAGGTTTGAAAGGGTGGAGAATCCACAGTTCCTCTGGGCAACCTGTTCCACTGCTTTAAATACTTGATCTGAACTTCTGTCCCTCTGTATCCCATTGGAATTTTCCTTTGCTGCAACTTGTGACTGTTGGTTCTTTGCAAACCATGAATACTGGTATCTCTGTAACCACTTTTTACACAGGGACTGCAATTATTAGTTCTTCACGTCCCATACACACCCTCTTTAATCTTTTTCCAGGCTGAATAAACCCAGCTCTGTCAGCTTCTCCTTTAAGAGTTCAAATACCTCGACCATCTCAGCAGCCACCCTCTGCACTTTCTCCAGTTCTTCTGTGGGGAGGGGAGGCAGAGACTGGACACACTACACCAGAACCTAAATACTGAATAAATACTGGGCAGAGGAGAAGGATCACTTACCTTGACCTGCACAGATAGTGAAGCCCAGGGTGTGGTTAGCAGTCATCACTGCAGGATTGCTCTGCTGCCTCATGTTCAACTCCTTACCCACAACTAACCAAAGCCTTTTTCTGCAGAACTGCTCTCTGGGTGGTCAGTGCCCAGCCTGTCCTGGTGCATGGCACTATGCTGTCTCAGATGCAGAGTTTTGCCTTTGCATTTGTTGATTTTCATGAGCTTTTTTTCAGCATGTTTCTCCAATTTGTCAAGATCCTTCTGAGTGTCAGTCATACCTTCTAGTGTATTGATCCTTCTTCCCAGTTTGGTGTCATTTAAATCCTTAACTTATTTTTCATTAAATTTTGTAAAGTATGAGTTACTGTTATCTTTATTCCATAGAGGAAGGATTAGATCAAAGACTGATATACAGAAATACTACAAGATTTATGCAAAACCATGGTTTTTGTAAGGACTGTGTATTGTACACTAGTCCAGGGTGTCATAGGGGTTTTTTAATCTGCTTAACTATCCTGTCTCTTAATGACATTTCCTGAGGAGCAGAGAAATAGATTAAGAAATGCTCATGTTAAAAGGTTGTGCTTATAGGTAAGAAGGATTGCAGACTTGCCTGAATCTGGATAGAATGAAGTTTATGAAGTCTCTTGAAGAAGTAAGGTTTGAAGTTCTTTGGTTCTTTGCACCTCAAAACCTGAAGGTCAGATTGGAGTTCGTCTTTCTTCTGAAAGACATTAAATAAGAAGAAGAGTACTTTATTTTTCCTCAAGAAAAATGAATAAAACCCTAGCTTTGAAGCACTTCTTGAGGTATTTTCCTTGCTCACTTCATACCTTTTTTTTTGTTTGGGGTTTATTTGAACAAATACAAAACTAAGGTTTTACTCAATGTGATTTGTTTATATTCAACTCTTTCAATATTGTTTCCATTAAACAGAATGAGATGCACAGGAATAAAACACCTATTGCTGTTACCAGGCTCCAACCAGAACTACATACAAAAGTCCAGCCCTTTAATATAGGTGCAGAACCCCCCAAGAAGGATGCCTTTACTTCCACAGAAGGTTGTGAAGAGCTGCTAAATAAGAGCTGGCTGGAGGAAGACAGGCACCACAGGTTAAATGATGAGGTTGAATTAAGAAGTCAACTGTTAACTAAAAGACTTGATGAAGATTTGGATATTCCCAATCGAAGACATCATAGCCAATCTGTAATTCCTACAAGGAAGCATCACAGACTTGATGAAGATGGTGATTTTGGTAGAAGATACTACAGAGTGGACTATGATCCTGAGCCAGATGCAGAAATGGACCCTAGATTTAGATGTGAAAGCACCTATGACAGAAAAACTCCCCAGGGTTTTTATGCTGAAAGGTATTCTTAATTCCATTTTCTCTTTTATTTCTGTAGTGCTTGTTGACATCCAGTTTACTTACTCTCTTTAAATGTTAGAGAAGATTCCCGTGTGAAAGCAGGATTGTTGTACTTACTTTTGTACTTATTACAAAAAGGACCTTTGCAATAATTCATAGAAAAAATGTTGAGAAATCAGGTAAATACCTAAGACTATACATCATATATTAAGAAGCATTTTATGTATTATAGCAAAACAAGGATACTAGAGAAATTACTCCAGAAGCAGCAGTCCACAATTCATTTTTATGAAGAGTAGTTTGCCAGAAAAATTATTTGAGAGCAAAGCCCTGCACTGGGCTGGGTAACCAATGTTACCTCTGTTTCCTTAGTCTGTAATAGGTACAGCAAGTTAATTTTCAGTTCAGATTTCAAAATTGGTTTGAGCTTCAATTTTTGGTACATGTGACTATGTATAAAATGTAAAAGTCTAAAAGTCCTCTGTTTTACTCCATGTCTTGCTAAATGACAGGCTTTAAACATCTGTGTAGTTGAACCAAATCCTGATGGTTTTAATAGGTGCTAATCTCTGTAATAACTACACAGGTTGAATAAACATTTATGAAAGCTCAAACCAAACAAAAGAGGGTGTCTTACATAAATCATTCAGGAGGAAAACTGATATTATGTACTATTCAGTATTAAATAGTCTTTACTGTGTTAACTGATACCTCAGTTGGGTTACTTTGACATGAATTGTTAATCTTTCTCTTCTAGCTTACTTATTTAAAGGAAAAAAAAATACAGCGTTCCTAATCATTCAGGGTTTGTCATTCTGGCCACCTTTAGTTATTCCATTGCAAGAACTGGTTGCTTTTGAAACCAGATGGGTTGTGGTGTGAAACAGCACCAAACTTGAAACTGATTTGTTTATACAGCTAAACAAAGCTGTAAAGTTTATCGTAAATAAATTTTCAAATGATATTTTAAAAGTGTTAATTTATTCCCTTTTCAGGTCTTGGGAACATGAGTGTTGTAGTTATTTTTATTTGTGTTAAGCCTGTTGCCAGAATTATTTTCCTGCAGTTGCTTCAATGAAGGAACCACCAGTGTTCTTCCTTTTCATGGCAAAATAAACACTTTTTCTTTTTTCTAGAATTAACACTTATAGGAAAAACAAAGGGAAATTGTACCACTCTCAACAGGGTTGAATATTACTATTATGTTTTGTTGTTAGTTGCTGGTGGATGGGTTAAATTACCTTTTGAGTCATTGTTTACAGGGATAATTTTCTGGATAGTACTGCAAATTAATAACTGGGGGAAGGGAAATGCTCTTCTACTGTAATAGCATTTTCTGAATTCAATGAACTCATATTTCTTTTTCTAGTTTCAAATGCCAAGAGAGTTAGAATAATTTTTCTCCAAAAATAGCTCTTGGTATTCTTTCTCAGCCTTTAAACAAAAGTAATCACAAAGGAAGTAAGTCCATGGAAAAAATGAAATGTCTGGAAGTACTTGGGAGAGGCAGACTCAAATAAATAGGTTATTACAAAGTTTTAGACTGTGTGCTTCTAAAAAGCGTGTATTTATTCCTACAATGTTTCTGACAAAGACTAGCAAATGGAAACAGTGGTTAAATAGACAAGAGGAACAAGATTGCCTGTTTTCTGCTGAGATTCAGAGAAGAGAATGCAAAATTCAGAATTTGTTCTGTTCTCTACTGTATTATTGGTAGAAATGAGCAAATGAGGTTTTAGGATAGAGTGGACTTGTTCTACAGCTTTTCAGAAAGAAAAATAATTAAAAGCTTAACTTGGTGTTTAACAAAGACAACCAAAATATTTTTGAAACTAACAGCAATGTTTAATTCTCTGTGTCAGTTAATACTCAGAAGGATGAGTGTCCTCTTTTTATTAGGCAGCTGTTTGCCACTGTCTAATGTAGTTGGGCACAGAGTCTAATATTTAAATAAAAGTAATCATTTGATAATGTTTGAGGGTTTACTTGGTTCTCAAAGAATTTATACAGAATTATAAAGATAAATCAGATAAATAGAATTATAGAAATAATATATCAGCAAGTATGATGCTTAAACCAACAGTAGACATTGTGTTGAATATTGGTAAACTAGTTTATAGTTATTCCAGAAAACATGGATGGTGCTTGTATAAATATCTGTGACTAATGTATCACCAGGCAATTAATGGGTTATTTGGAAAGACATCTGAAACTGCTTTAGTTCCAGTTTTCTTTTAAAAGTGAATAGAGAAGAGAGTCTTATCTTTGCTGTTGTCAGACTTGGTACATCTTCTTAAAAAAGGCTGCTGGACCATTATGTGAATTACCTGAACTTAATCCTATACATAAGATTGTTTGAAGTTTTTTTTGTGTATATTTTCTACTAATGATTTGTATTGAAAATTAATTTTCAGTATGTCCTTATTAAATTTCCTTTTTAATCTAGTACTTTTTTTCTCCTTTGCAAGGAGCTCCAGTTGACCTCCTATAAAGTACATTCAGTCTCTTCAAGAAGAAACACATCTCTTAGTTAGTGACAGCTCAGCTTCTGAAGAGTTACCTCTTTTTTTCTTCAGTTCAGGCAAAGTCAACTTTTCCCAAACACTTTTGATTCGTGATGGGAACTAAATTCAAAAGGAGGCATATTTTTATTGCTCTACTAACGTTCTTAGGTTTTAATGTGGGGTTTATTAGTTTGGAGAGGCAGAAGTTTGTAACAGGACTTTTCAGAAGGGTTTCTGTTTTGATGGAGGCACAAGGTCTGTGGCACATATAAACAAACAGAAATGGTGACCGGGAAGTGAGAAGAATTGCAAAATGTTTTAGTTCTTAGGAGTGGAATGCTTTAGTTCACCCCCAGCTGTCAGGTCTGTCCTGTAAACAGGAGACAACAGCTTCTTGACTGAATTGGGCCAACATGTCCGGGCTTGCTGTGGTAAGCTGGCTGCTTTTTACAAGAAAGGTTGGCTCTTGAATCCCAAGATTTGTTTTTTTGCTTCCTTCCTGCATCCTTTCATTACACTGGGGACTTGGCTTTTTATTTCCTGGCTGTGTTACAGTCTTACGTGACCAGCCTTGTAAGGAGCAAACTGGTTGTTGTCATAAAGATGATCTTGGTCATGAAAGAAGATCATATTATGCCAAGAGGGTAAATGTTCTTTCATGTTGTTCTGGTGGGTTGTTAAGATGCCAGATCAACATTTAATAATCTGCTTGCATCCTTTTGCCTTTGATTAATGACTTTTATTTAAATTAAAGATAGGCAGAGCTGTGGTTCTTTTTACGTAAAAAGAATGAGGTTTTTTTCCCATGTTTACCTAGCTTTTGGGATTTTTTTTGTTTGCTCAATAGGAAGTCCATGGCTCTGTCCAGCTCTGGAAAACATTTAACTTTGTTAACATTTGTTTGGTACTTTATTTTTCATTGAATACCTATTTCTGCCCTATTTTGTCATGATAAATTGAAGTCCTCATTAAGGGGTTGTTATTTTGCAAGTCAAGAAAAGCTTAGAGATTCTGCTACCCCAGATCTTTTCAGAAAGAGCTCCTTGTGTCCATAAAATATTTGTCATCTTCGAAGTTACTTGAAGTTTCAATCATATGATTTTACTTCTTATGTAGATGATTCAAATTTTAGCTCCTGAATTTCTGTATTCATGGTGTTGCCTGTCTTTTGTCTTGGTCTAAAGTAACCTCACCCTTCTAAATTCTGTCAAGTGCGTAGTGATGGGTAGATTGTCATTAAAGAAGCTTTTCATGTCTCTGTTGGCTATTTCACCAGACTTAGCCAATAGCTGTGTGCCAAAACCTGCTGAGGACTTTGTTGGCTTCAACAAAGATTAAAAGCAGCAAGATCTATTTCAGTTAATGCAGTGTGAGTGTCAAAACCCCTTTAGCTCTCAAAACTCTTAACCAGGCTCATTAGATAAGGGCTGCAGGGAAGCAGGCTTGGGAATTCACACTCCAGACAGAGAGCTGCCCTGACAGTGCTGGCAAAGTGAATTATTTCTAGAAAATTTGTGTGATATTTTCAGAACTGGTTCTGCTATCCAGTGTGCATTCAGGCAGCAGATCCATTTGCACGAAACTGCTGAACCTTCCATTTCAGATCGGCTGTTTCTAGGCAAGCATAGCTGAGTATTTTCTGTTTCTTTAAGGCCCTATCTGAATGGAATGGTAAGAGATGTACCTGCAGATTATGAAGGTGAATTAAAGGAGAGAGCACGTGTGCGGCCGTTCTCAAGAACTGAAGATTCTAGGTGTGGTATACTGTGTACTTTTCTGATAATTGCACTGCAAAATTGTGGTGAGAGGGAAATGTGGACTTCAGATCCCAAAACATTGTCTGAAATGCCTGATAGTTTTTCCTGCAGGTAGACTATAGTATAACAAGAAAAACATGTTTCCTCTGAAAATGAAGAAATTTCATTGAAGCTTGCATGCCAGTTTTCATTTTGAATTAATAGAGCACCTATTCTCCAACTGATGACTTTTATTGAGTCAAATACTGTGGAATCCTGTTTTCATAGTAGTTTTAAAATTCCTTTTCTTCCTCTTGTCTTGGTTTTGCACGTCCTGAAGTGATCTAAGTGGGTGAGGCAGAAGCAGAACACTTCTAAAGTCCTTACATAAACTCTTGACTGGCACCATTCAGTCTGTCAACATGGTTGAAGTGCCCATCTGAGTCAGTTTTTCTGGTGCCTTCAGAAACCACAGGCAGATGGGAATTGAAAGAAATGCCTTTTTGCCAGGCAGTTTCTTCTTTTGCTTGGGATATTTCTTTGGATTGTAGGAAAACTGTTTATCATAAATGTGTCACACAGTGATGTGAGTCTGTCATGTTTCCCACAGACTGTGTAGGAAAATCTTGAGTTTGATCATTCCGTTTTCTTTTTTGCCTTTGCCAGAAATCAGGTACGGGTTGGTTCTTCAACTAATGAACAGGCCAGATCTGCAGCTGAAAGGCGGTATGCAACAGGCCTTGTTCTTGGTATGTATAAAAACCTAACTAATAATACTGAGTTAGACTTCCTTTGCATATATTATTTCTCCCTATGAATAGTTAAAAACTAGAAAAATGGGCTTTTATTTTCCTTTTGCTAGTTGTCTCCAATACTGGTAAATAAGTGTTACTTGCAGAGAGAAATTAAGGCAAAACATATTCCTTTTCCCCCTTAATGTAACTTACTAATTAATTTTGGACTTACAAATTAATTTTGAAGAGCCCAAGTTACTTCTTAGATTTCATTAACATTTTAAGGCCCAGATAAGTGATTAAATTATTTTTACAAAATGAAGTACCAGACAAATCTTAACCTCTGTATTGTTAAAGATACAGGTTTATAGTGAATTTTAATTACAGAAATAGGAAAAATTCTGATCATGTCTCCTGTAGCCATAAAATACAGCAGGAAGTGCTAATATTGAGTGTCATAGAGAGAAATAGCGGTGAAGACATGGCATTCTTAGCTGAATTCAGAAAACTATAAGGCAAGAATAGAATTGTAGTAGTTCTTCCCATGAGAGCTTCTGAAGGCAAGGTAGCTTTGAATTATGGGAAAATAGATTAACACTTGCCAGAGTAATTTCTGTTTATTTTTTCATTTGAATTTACCTGATCTTCAAAGCTATACGTGGCAGGTCAGTTTTCTGGAACTGTTTAAAGGCAGCATTAAACCAGTGGTGTTGTAGTGGTCAGTCTCTGGTCTGCCCAGTCATCTCATTTATAGTAACTTGAGGACACAGAGGTGTGAATTTGTACTCCTAGCAGTCCTGGTTAGAAGAGTATTGTAAACTACGTTCTGTAAAGATTAGGTAAATCAAAACTTGAATTTTTTGAAAATGAGAACTGATTTCAGAGACCCCCAAACTCACAAACCATCTTGCACATTTTGGTCACTTTGTAGTCCCAACACAGCAGTTAAATAAAAAAATCAGTCAGTCATACAACAGGTTTTGTTGCTGTTGCTTATTTGGCTTTTGTTTTAGTTACTTTCCATCTTCCTTCCCTTTATTATTCAAGTCTACTTCACCAGAAGTCCACAGTCACTTTGTGTATGGAGTATGTTAGGAGTCTTTGTGTCTGATAGTTTATATACTATACAGAAAATGCTGCTGATGTTTTTTGTGGGTTGTTTTTAAAATAATAGAAAACCTCTGCACTTGTTGTGGGGCAACCACCACAAACTGAAAGCTTTTAGTTTTCCTTAAGATCTTCATGAGCTGTTATCGTTTCTTTTTACATACACACATCTGTCGGTACTTTGCTAATTCTTAGTAGTCATGGGAACCATCCTAAAAGTGGAGCAATTTGCTTTCCTCCCCATGAGTTTGACTCCCTTCAGTTTTAAGTTTCATTTTGGTCCAGAGCAGTGCTGTAGTGTATCTTTCTTAGGTCAATATTGGACCAAAAAAAAAACCAAAGCCACTAAGTTGCTATATTGAGTTGCTGTTGTATCCAATAGATTTGAAACTTGTAGTGTCCTTACTATACAAAACCGGGCAAACTAGGAAAATGATAACAAAAATTTTAGTAGTTTTGATCATCATACTCCAAACAAATTGTCTGTTAAAACTAGACATCTATTTTTTTTCAGTCAGTAAAGATACAGTGTTCGCATAGTCTGCTGTGTTTCAGTTTTTAAATTGACTGAATGGCAACGTTTTTGTCAGTACCCTATGTGTATTTTGTGGAGCATTTACACAAATGTGTGGTGATTTCCATTAGGTGGTCAGGACCGAGAACTTCTCCAAAGGAGAAAGGAGAAATACAGACGAGAACTAATGGAACAGATGGCTGAGCAACAGCGGAATAAGAGACGGTAATGGAAAGTTACTATATTTTTAAAAGATAATGGCTGAAACCTAAAGGCATTCCATTAATTCAGTGTGGTAAGAAGCAATTTCATAACTAAGGGATTCCAGGTAGCTGAGTAATACTGTATTTAATTAAGCTCATTGTGATGGGAGCTTTGGTTTTTAATGAACATATTCACAAGCTTTCAGTGGAATAAAGAAAACCCAAATACTTTTTCATTTTTAAAACTGATTTTTTAGTTTCTTAAGGGTAAAGAAGCTTTAACTAAAGTTATCTTTTGTTGCTGGTACAGGAGTGCCTAAGTAGTTGGCAAAGTTGAAAATGAGTTTTGGTTTTGCCCTCCAATTTTGGAAAGTAACCTTTCATTTTTAAAGTATTTGATCATCTGGCTTATGCAGAATAATAAGTCACTATCTACTGAATAATGGTCTGGATACATAAAAACACACAGCAACATTAGAGAAGGGATAAGGAATTAAAAATAGGTTACTATTGACAGTCTCCTTATGACAAAAATTGTATATGCAGAACAAGTCGGAGCCCAGAAATTACAAAACAGTATTTATTGCTGCACTTTTGAATAATTAATTTCAATGTGTTTAATATTAACACCTTGCATGTGAATGAAGACGAAAGTTTTAGAAATGTCCTGAAAAGTTGTAGTAAAAAAGAATTATGGTGTCTTCTCCTTTTATGGTAGTTGGATTTTTACTAGGTGAAATAGGTGATAGCCAGGTACTTCTTGAGAGTTCTGTTTATTTACAAATTTATATCATTTCCTTCCCTGACTCCAGAAGAAATGAAATAGAATCATTGTCTTCTGTTATGCTGTATTTTCAGAGTTCTTTTAACTACAGAACTGTGAATTTGTGCTTTGAAAGAATGAATATAGTTGTTACTGCTTTCTGATTTGATCCTTTTTTAAAAAAAACAGTGAGAAGGAACTTGAGCTCTCAGTTGCTGCTTCTGGAGCTCAAGACCCAGAAAAGAAGGTAAGAAATTTGGATTTTCTTTCATCTATGTAGCTTATTCTTTTTTTTCTTACATGCACACTGTGGTTGCTCAGTCACAAAACTCTGTAGAGCTTCTATAAAATAGTGGATATCATGGATAGAATACTTAGTGTCCAGTGGTAGCCTCTTAAATGCACACAGTAGAAACCTTTTGTTGGGAATGCAAAGTTATGCTGCAGAAATCTTTTTCTTTCTCAATTAAAAAAGAGGTTGTTTTGCTGATGAGTTGATCTCATTATAGCAGTTTTTAATTTAAAATTTGTGATTTTTTTTAAGTGATCCAATATAGTGTTTAGGATTACAAGCATTTTTATAGGATTTTGTAAAAAGCAAGATGTTTGGTACTGTGTTGTTTGTAAGACTTAATGCAGAGCTACTAGTGTCTCCACTTCCTTAGTAAGGTGATGATTACATTAAGAATTTTGGTTAGCATTTATCCAGGATAGGTTGTCAGCACTAGTAATATTAGTAGGAGACTGATAGTCTTGCAGAGATTGACAGAACTTTTGTGGTTTGCATGTACTTGTGATGTACCCAAAGCCATTGCAGATGTGGGGAGATGTGCTGTTTAAGATGTAGGGTGGTAAGTTCTAAGAAATAATAGACTGGTTATTAATTTAACTGGTTTAAATTATCAACAGTGTTGTTTTTGGGGAATGCTACGACACAGAATGAAACCTGTGCCATTTCTGGAGGGTTCAGTAGAGGTAAAGGAAGGTCCTCTTTGCTAGAAAATGAAGGTGAATGAATAGCTGGAAGATGCAGATCTTTGTGGGTCCCTTCCAACTCTGAATACCATTTCTTTCTTTCTGTGAAGCTTGTGAGACAGGAGACTGAGAATGCACACAGACAAGCAGTGGAGCTGAATCAAAATTCTTATTCCTGAATGGGGAGGGAAAGCACCTGTCTGATTGTGCGTTCCTGCCCTCCATGTCTGTCATGCTTGTTTGGAACCTATTTCAAACTGATTCAGCTTGGTTGTCTGGCAAAAATCTGAATCTTTTTTGCTGCTTTAGTTGGTATAGAAGGGTCAGGTGGCTGATCAGGGATTCAGATGGTGAAAGGGAGAGGGATGGAGGGTACAGCTGGGAGGCAGGCAGGAGAGGAGGCAGAAGTGAGCAGGGGATGCCGGCTCTTCTGTCTCAGCAGGCAGCGAGGTCAGTGTAAACAGTACTGTGCAATCAAAGCTGAGTGTGCAGCAGCACGCTGTGCTGCAGCACTCAATACACCATCCACATCTCAGTCAGAGCCTGCAAAGTGCCTGTTGTAGGAACAAAATTATATCTAGAGCAAGTACAGGGCATGCATAGTGTTTTAAAAGCACTAATTTAGCTGAAAGCCTTAAATTAAGTTGAATTGCTACATTCATTAAGCATCAGTCACTGTTAGCTTTAAATTGCCTCTCAGGGAGAGATTCTAATTAGGTGCATTTCTTGATTAATTACAGGTTGGTTAAATAGCAATGCCTGATTAAGAATCTGTAAATGTAGACTGTTGTATATGCTGCTTGTTTAAAGTGAAAAATCCCCAGGATGAACTGAGTACTGAAGTCGCATCTGAAATCAGCTGTAGAGCTGAAATCTGGAGCACTTTGGTATCAGTTCAGATTAAAGTTGTTAGTGAGAAAGGCTGTTTTAAATGTTGTGCTGCTCAAGACACTGGATTTGAAAAGACAAAAAGTCTGTAGATGGCTTTATAAAATTCAGTTGCTGTAGCTAGTATCTGTTATCTAATTCTGTATTCACATCTAGAAATTTAAAGTTGAATGTTATAAGCAAATATTCATGTCTAGTAGATTTTGAGAATTTTTATCTAAATGCTGTAGTCCATGATTGGTGAGTACTAACTGCCTTGTATATACTGTCTTGCAGCTAAGTGATGAGGAGGTAAAGATTTAATATTTTGTTAAAGTATTTCCATGTTGTAGGGTATATGGTTTTCTGATAGAAATAAAATACATAGCTGGTTTCGGGTATTACTTTCTCCAAATGCATGTTAGTGGAAGAACTTCAATATTAGGACCAATAAATTCAGAAAAAAATCTCTTTTACTTATACAATGTATGATTTCTTTCCATTCTTCTATTATATTGCTGTATTTAAACAAGCATGAAGATAGTTATGCAGAGCAGTTGCTGTAAGGGCTTTCTGGGTGTGATAGGATAGTGCTGAAACTGACTTGCATGCCTTCACGTTATTTGCATGTTGCTTTTGACTTTCTTCTGAGGCTGCCAGTTATCAATAAACATTTGCTACTTCTGTTTTAAAAATGAGTTTCCCCAAAATTTCATAATTGTTGTGGTTGAAAATATTAATAAGTTCAAAGGAATTAAAAAAAAAAATGATACTGCAAGGAAATGTTTATTGAAAAAAGTTTCAGTGTGTATTTGATTTTAGTTTTTACTGATTATGAGCTATTTCAATCTTGGGGTGGAGGGGAGGGATTTCAGAAACTTTTCTATGTGTAATATGAGAATACTGTCACTGTAGAAAATTAGCAGCTGTAGGTAAACTATTTTACAGACAGCTGTGGAAATGTTCCCTTTTCTGAACATTATCTGTGTTGATATACTTCCTGAAACCTATGATAAGGTTGCTTTTGGTAAATCTCTGATAAACTTCCTAGATTTCCTTGTAGTATTGGATTCCCACAAGATCATTGTGAGGAAATAAGGCAGTTACTAGAAATTTCAACAGCTAGTTGGGATCCAGTGAAGTGTTTGACCCAACATAAATGGAGGTTCAGAATATTTCCTAGTAATAAGGTAACTGTTTGGTTTTGATTATTTTCCTCTTACTTTTTTTTTTTTCTTCAGATAAATAGATTGAAGCATCTTGGCTTCACAGCAAGACCTTTTGAAGAGAAAGTACCTCCTGAAAGGCCCAGGGTGGCTTTCCAAACTCCAATGCCTGCCCGTTCAGCCTCTCCAGGGAATGAAGACTCTCAGAGCGATAAAGACTTTCAGAGGGGTGTAGTCAGCAGTCTTGGGGAAATGGCAGCTCCCAGGTGCTTCATCATCACGTTCATTTTGCATGTTAACTAAGATTGTTGTTTAGCATGTTATTACTGCTGAGGTAGAGCTGAGTGGTGCTGTTGATCCTTCTCCAAGGAACTGATGAAGGTAGAAATAATATTTTGACGATAAACAGGAAACTAACTGGTTTGCACTGGAATAAACTTTTAATGTCAGTTTCTTCACAGTTTATTTGAAAACATCCATGGAGACCAAATTATCTCTGAAGGCAACTCTCTCATAGTGGGTGTTTGTGTAGGATAAGGATTGCACTGTAGAAATTATGTCCTTGCCTGTAATACTGACTCATTTTGTGAGGATGCTTGGGCACATGCCCAGCAGACTCCATGTTTTCAGAAGGCTGGTATGGTATGAGTTTGGCTCCTGCTAATTAAGCAGTCTCCCAGGGCTGAGCTAAGGAATGCACTGTAGGCAAGGACAGTTTCCACTAGGTGCTGTGATTGAGACTAAACTGTTCAGGGAGAAAAGGGGCTTCGGGCATCTCGCTGAAGCTGTGCTGTGCTATTCACTCTTTGACCAGATCTTGCCTTATTTTCTTTACTGTTGTAGCCAGGAATTACCATTAACTGAGCCACTTAAAGAAGGCGTGCTTGTTCTATGTTCTTTAGATCACTGGAATAGTCTGGGTTCATGTACTGCTCCCTCAGGGAAGGTTAATTCCCTACTGAGACTTACTGCATCTTGTTCCTGCATGCTACTAATGAGAGGTCTTCAGCTGAACTAAATCTAGAATTTTTCCATAATGAATTCTCCTTCTATATTCATCCTTGCTCCATTCTCTTTCCCTCCCTCTCCTCTCCTCCCCCCACTTCTTTTGATGATACCTTTTCAGTTGTACAACAATCCAAGGAATTGTGTTCCTTTTTCCTTTAAGGCTTGCACCGCTGCCACCGCCTCCGCCACCAGTTTTGACAGACAACTATAAAACACCTTATGATGATGCTTATTACTTTTATGGGGCTAGGAATCCTTTGGATCCTGCTCTTGCATATTGTAAGTTGATGATTTCAGGTGGATTGCTTGTTAGAGTGATTCATATGACTGCTTTTAATCTAGTTAAATGATGAATAATGTAGAACTTGTAACAGCAAATTAAACCCATTTTTTATATGTGTATTAAATGAAAAGGGCTTTTTTTCAATACTGTTTTTCAATGAAGTAATTTTCGCCAGCAATAAAAAGGGCTGTGACTTCCAGAAATCTTGTTTATCATTTGAACAAGCTCTAGTCTCAGATTCTTTGCTGTTACTTCTCCCAGATAATTTTCTTTATAATATTGATAATTAAAGACTTACTTCCTAAAATCACTTAAATCATAATTAATTATATGTTTCGGCATTGTTACAATTTCAGATATAATTATCAATATTTTTAAGATATTTATTAATACATTAAATATGTTAAAATAACGTATGAAGTGATCTACTTTTATATTTTAAGAACTCCTTTTTTGTCTATCCTTTGCTTCATGATGATTTCATGATTGAAACAATTGTGATGTGGGTAGGGAGGGACTGGATTATGTGGTGTTTGTTTTTCTCTTTTTTTCTTCAGAACTACTTTAATCAGAAATACTTTAAAAAGTTTTTGTGCTACCTTCATAGAAAAGGTAAAATAAAGGAGAAAAAACCTTAGAAAAATAACTCTTTTTCTAGTTGATTTGAATGCCACTTGAAAAGAATGAGGACAAGTGTCACCATTAAGCGAGTAATTTAATTTTGTTAAATTCATTTTAGAATATGTTAATGAGGTAATTTGTAAAATCAAAAGGGATTTAGTTGAATTTAAGAAATAGTTTTGTACCTTGGCACTGTATTTCTTTCTTTGGAGGATATTAAGGATTATCTAAGTTTGTTATAGAAGCTGAGAGTTCTGTTTGTTCTGCACTCACGGAGTTTGAACTCTGTTCTTTTAAATAATGACAGACGTTTTTATCTGAACATTCAAAATTTAAAATATGGCTTGTTTTTCTTTTACTGTGCAGATGGTACAGGTATGATGGGAATGCAACCCACACCTAGTCTGGATCCTCCTTTAGGCCAAGCTCCAATAGAGCAACCCATGTAAGTATTAGCTATATTCATATTCTTTGTGTGCATTTATCTGTATTGATATTCTTTTTGTGTTGGTAATATTTTTCTAAGAACAGATATGCCTTTGAAATAAAATGTGTTAATGACAACTCTTCAAACTTTTAATTAAGGATTTCTATCTGGACAATAAAAGTGTAATTCAGTGAACTGCTACCTTCATTTTGATTTAAGAAAATGTTTGGGATTATAAACTGCCAGGCTATGGGAAACAACAGCTCTTAAATACTTCAGGAAGGGATTTAAAAAAATGTTTAAATCACCCCATCTGGACCCCGTGATGTTTTCTTTTTATATGTGTGATTTTTCAATTTAGAAGTAACATTGGACAGATGAATACAGGAGACAGACAAAGAAGCATAGGAGTGTATTCTGAAGAAAAAACAAAGCCTTCCAAAGAGGCAACGTTATCTTATCAACAAGAATTACAACAGCAGGTACTGAGTGATAAAGTTTCTGACTCTTCATTCTTTTATTTTTTGACATATAAGGGTTATAACTATAGTACTCTTTCAGACAATTCTATGTAGCTTACAAATAAAAAGCTTTTAAACTCTCCTTCCTTTCATCACTTCCTTCCTCTGACCCTGCTTTAGCTCACTTTAGCTCTTCAGGTAGACAGTAAGCTCTTCAGATTTTTTGTCAGAGGCAGAGAGAATGTTAAGAATGTTACAGCTAACAGATCAGTTCCAGGCTTGTAGCTTTATATAATTATTTTCATGAACATAAGAACCAGCATCTTAAAAGGAATGGCTTGTATTGCTCTGACATTCCATTATTGCTATAATTATTAGGAAGAGTTTAATTTCAATAAGTTCTTCATGATCATTTGGACACTAACTCAAAGGCTTGCCTCATGTTTATTTCCAGTGTGTTTGTAGGTGGTGTCTTAATTCTTTTTAGCTTTTTGCATAGACTAGACAAATTTTTCAGACCTCCTGTTCCAGTGGACATCTGAGTCCTATGCTCATTTTAGTGGCCTTTTGTTGCTGCACCTTGTGGGAATTTATAGTTATAAAATGTATTTGACCATGAGGAAACATGTTACTGTGGCAGAAATTTTCCTAGAACCCAGTTCAGGGGCACGTAACATTTTCTTATCTTATTTTTATGTATTTCTTTTGTAGAGGCAAGTAATAGCATTAAAAATATTGTGGTTCTAATTATGATTGTGCATAAGGGATAAACGAGAGGCTGCCAACCAAGGTCAAATAAAGAATAAAATAACCACGTAGGAATAGTGTCAGATACTGTACATGTGGTTCTCTGAAGGCATTTTCTCACTATAGTCCTAAGTAAGTATTGCCTTGCTATATGGGAGACTGCACATCTTGACATAATGGTCTAATAAAAGATGATACAATATTTCAAAGTTATGATTCAAAGCAATCAGAGGATATTCTTCTTTTTACTACAGATAAACCTGACTGATGATTTTTGTAAACAGTTGAAGGGGCTAGATGGGTCTTTGACTCATTATATCTCTTATGAAATTGTGATTACTTGATAAAGGGAAATGATAGGATCATAGAGTGGCCTAGGTTGGAAAGGAGCTTAAAAATCATCTAGTTCCAACCCCTCTGCTATGGACACCTTCCACTAGACCAGGCTGTGTGACACCCCATCCAACCTGGCCTTGAACACTTCCAGGGATGGGGCTTTCATAACTTCTCTGTTCCAATACCTCACCACCCTCACAGTGTTTTGTCTAATTATATTTATCTAATGAAATGTTTTTTTAATGCACATCAGAAATAAACTTAAGAAAAATACAGTAGTATATTTCAACTACATAAATAGTTAATGTTTTAAAAGCTTTGAGTAGAAAGATGGGCTTTTAAACATCTGTTCACTTTATAAACCCTGCAGTTATCAGAAGACTCAGTTACATACATGATTTTGAAGAAAAAGAAGAACAAAGCATATGAACATTCCTGTGTTACATACATAAATCGAAGTGTATTACTGAGAAAACTATTTAATGAATTACTATAGAATTGCGTAACATTCTGTTAAGGCATTTATTATTAGGAGTCATCTCCAGTCTAAGTTTTGGTTAAACAAAACATACCAGATTTAGAGAAGCAAGTGCAGTAATATTGTAGAACTTTGCCTTTCTAATTTTCAGGCAATATAAACGTCTATATCAAAGATCCAAAGATACGGAACTTTTGATCTAGTGCAAATGTCAGATGTGAACATTTCTGGAACTTGGAAGTCTTCTAATGTGTAGGTTTTTCTCTAATTATGCACAACTGGACATGCATGTTTTTGCAACAGAATTCAATGCACTATCTGCAGTATAGACTGTGACCTGTTCAGATTTGCTTGATGTAGATAAGGGAAATAGATAATGAGAGCATTCAGTTCGCTCTGTTAACTTTTTATTAAACTTCCACTTAATGTGATCTTATTGTGGAACTAACTTTAGTTGGTTTGTTTTTAGATAAGAGAGCGAGAAGAGCGACGCAGACAAGAGCGAGAGGAGAAGGAGAAATTAGAAGCAGAAATGAGGAATTACAATCCCTGGGGAAGAGGTGGTGGTGGTGCTCCTCTCAAAGATGCAGAAGGAAATCTCCTAAGTATGTTTGTGAAAATTATGGGTTGTCTTTTCAAGACTGATGTTTTCTTGCTGTCCTAAGGGCTCTGTTAAGCCATATTATTCCTTGTTTGTAACACTGGTAGCCCTTGACAAATAAGACTTACTTGTTTCAAGGAGATGCACTCTAGGAATAGTTGAGTTATTATTTTGATTTCTGTAGAATCATTCAAAGGATACACTCCGAACAAAATGGGAAACACAGGATATGTCAACTGCAAGTGAAGACACAATGCAGTGGTAAAGGGAGGAGGAACACAACCTGTCAGAATCATCTGCAATACAAATATGCTAATGCCTGTTGTGAAGATTTTTATTTAAGCATGTCCTAGGAACAGGTTTTAAATTTTTTTTCTTTTTAAAAATAATTTCTAGGCTTAGAGATCTCTACTTGTGATATGAAAAATTGAAGCATGTTTATCTAAATATACAAAGCTAAGTGGAATATTTAGATTTCCCTGGAAAATGGCTATATAAAGAGCACTCAGCAGTAATATTTTTTAAGGCTTACTTTTTCCAAGTGCTGTTTTATACAAGATGGGAGTAGTGAGCTGGAAGATAGCTATGATCAGGATTGTTCATTTACCCTTCCAGTAAATCTTGAGATACTTACTGGATAACAGTTTATCTGTAGAAATAATTTGTTTCAATTGTATGTCACCTGAGCAGCATATGTCAAAATTATTAGTATATTTTGAGAGTAGTGAGTAAAGTTTAAATGCTTTTTAAAGATTTTGTATCCAAATGACAAGTTTAGAAGCTCGTATTAAGGATCCAAACTTTTGTTTAACCTCGGGGCAGATAGTGGTGTTCTCACTGCCTGACTTCAGGCACTGTCTTTATGTGTTCGGCTTCTTCCTCTAGGCTTTAACAGTGGTGTGACTGGAAATGTAAAGTTCTCATACTGACCTGAGCTCTGCACATAACTTCTGAGAAGTTTATCTCTGTCTGTAACTGAGAAACCAAGAGAAAGAAGCTTCTTACCCTGTTTTCCCGAATTACATGTGTAAAATACTTTTCCCACCATAGGTTGGCAGCATGATGGACAAGCTATGAGTCAAGTGTCGTGAAACAGAACATGCTTTCTGACATGTCTTTTTTATTTGGTGTGACTTGTCTTTTTATCCTCTTAAAAATGTCTGTAAATAGCTTTTGAGACTCTGATACATGCAAAGGCTGCTTTACAGAGAGGCATGGAATTTAAAGTTCTTTTAATCTGTGTGCTTAAATGACTACAGTAATTCATAATTATCAGAAACACTATTCTTAAAGGTAATCTGAAAACTGTGCAGTATTTTTTGTTTTGAAATGAGCCTTCTAAGTGTAGTATGGTAGCACTTCAGAATGAGCTGAAATTAACATCTTTGATCAGGCATCATGTAAATTCTGATGAAGATGTTGGATAATGTTGCTTTGCTTACATATAGGAATCGGCACCTGGATTATTACTGAAGACATGAAGACCAAAATATGCTTCAGTACTTCAGTTGCACTTATTGCCCTCAATAGTAATTAGAGAGAGATTCAGCACTTAAAATATCAATACTGAACTTGAAAGTATTTTACAGCATTAAAGAGATAGAACAAAGGGTGGTTTCTAAATATGTGCTTGTCAACACAGACTTGTCAGTCAGTTTTGTCTTTGAGTTCTTTATCTTTCCATTTAATAGCATTTTGAAGCAGGGGAGAAGGGAGATTTGTTGTGAAGAATCATTCCCGACAAAAGAAAAGCGACAAATATTTTAATCTGTTAATTAATAGTACCTACTTATTAGTATTTCACTCTTAGCCTCTGTATTCGTGTCTTTGCCTGAAGTTTTTGTTCCCATGGCTGATATGCTCAGGAAAAGTGGAATCTGATCAAAACTCCCTGTATTTTGGAGAATCTACAGTGAGCATGCCTATATGAGATTAAAATACTATAAACAGTTATTTCCCCTTTCCTTTAGCGGACTTGAATATCATGCACAAGCGAAATGAAGAGGCATATCATAATCCAGAGGCAAGACTATATGAAGATAAAAGGGCTATTGTTGACCTAAGTTTGTCCTCCTCAAGACCTGAGAACTCAGAAGCATCTACAAATAAAATAGCAGGTTTTTAAGAATACTGTATTACTCCTCTAACTATCCATAAGTCTTAGTGATCAATATTCCATAGCTCTTTACCTCTTTCTGGTAGTCCTATGATAGTGTTAGTGCTCTCTGCCTGTGAAGTCAGTATCATGCTTCTTTCCCAAATTTCTTCATTGCTGTCACTGTGTGCTCTTAAAACCTTATCTGTCTTGTCAGTAATGATAACTAAAGCTGTTTCAGCCCTGAAGAGCATATTAGTTTTCCAGATTCGGTGTTTTTTAATCAAATCTTTGTACATGTTTGTCTTACTTTTAAATGACCCAGTAAAATACAGTTGTGTGGCAGATGAGAACATGGAATAAAAGGAGATGGAAGGTCTTCAGGTGTATGATAGCTCTAACCACCTTTGTGTTTAAGGTGAAATTGGTACAGTAACTAGGTTAACAGGTTCTAAAAAGTTGCAGGTAAATTGGATACATATGGAGCCCTGTGCATTGCCTCCGAGTTTTAGGGATTTTGGTTTATTTTCATATTTTAAAAGTAATGCATCTTTATCTTCTTACATTTTGTGAGACATGTAAATGAGAGCACTGTGTTACTCCAGACCTGACTCTAGTTTAGGGTGGGTAAAGGCCAGGATTGGTGATGATCTTCTCAACTCAGCTTAGATGCTACTTTTCTTTCTCCTGTTTGTATTGTTGCACTTCTGAATAAAGAATTATATGGTATTTGGGATATGAATCTATTTTGCACAATTGCAATTCAGCATCCTTACCACTGACTTGTTCCGTCTGTCCCACCTCTCTTAATCCCCAACAGAATGTATATTTAACCATTTAGTTAGAAGTGAAACAGGAAGGCTGATAAAGTAATAATGTAAAACAGCCACAAGACCCCTGGTTAGACCACTTATTATGGGATCAGGAGGTGGTGCACATCAGTGATGGGAACTTTATAGTCTTGCACCTTGAATTTGATCAGCCACGCAGTAGAGTGGCTTTGTGTATGTTTTTGTGGGTTTGGTTACTTGGTTTTGTGGGGGATTCTTTTGTACACTGCCCTATTAAAAGAGGAACTTGCAGAATAGTAGCTGACTCACAGCAAGCATTTTCCTTGATACTTTCTATAGTAACTTGTCCGTCTTGTACCCATGCCTTCTAAATGGTATCTAAAATCTATTCTGCCTTTTTATATGGAAGTTACTCCATCATGAAAGAGCCACATGTAAATTTAGTTATATTTTGGAAGGATTCAAACACTGCTTCCATGTAAGGAAAAATAATCTCAAAGTGTACTCCTTAGTATGCAAACACATGCTCCTAAGGCTAGGCTGTAGCAGTAGGGCATTCCTTGGGAATACTTTTGTGTGTTATTTATGCTTTCATCTGGCTTGGGTGTTACCTCACCATATAGGGAAATGTAATGTTCATCTCAGCTCAGGGGAGCTATTGCTCTTGCACATCCTTGAGGCACTGTCCTTCAGAGCAGACATGACACAAGTGAAGAACATACTGCATGAGCTGAAAAGTTAACACAACTTACTCTACTTTTCCTTTACTTCCTTTCTTTTTTCCTCTGCTTCTTGTAGGGATTCTGTTCTGCAAAACCTGATCTGTGTGGCATCTGAATTAATCCTGTCTAGAGCTTTGGGGACTGTATGGTTATATCATGGTCGTAACTCAGGGCTAAGGCAAACCTGACGCTTCAAACTCCACAGAACAGAAAGCACTTTATACTGGCAGAATACAGTTTTCTGACTGCTTAGAATTTTATTTGCCAGTCTGGGGCTTCACTTTTTATATCATCCTTTCCTATTTTGTGTAAATATTTGTTCTGTTAGGATGCTCTGTTTTTAAAGAGTGAATAAACCTAAGGAACAGAACTGGATATTCTCAGTTAGAGGAATTGCAAGCCGTAAAGTTATGAGGTGCAAAGTACTTGCTATTCTAATTCATTTGCAGGTAATGTTCTTAGATACTAACTGCACACTGAACAGTAGAATAGGTGACTTTAGTAGGTGTTACTTTGCAGAAATACAACTCACTTGGATGGTATTAAACAGTTAAAGCTGGCAATTATTCCAGGCAGAAAATAAAAGAACTTTCAAGCCCAGCTATAGCCTTGAGTTACGGCTGTCATAAGCTTCCTTTTGAAATAAGTGTCTCAGATTCCCCCTTCCTCAGTCTGGCTTGCTGTCTTGAGTTTTCTTTGATTTTTATCTGTAAACCTTTCCCCTCCCTTAGGTGTTACATTTGCACAGGCCTCTCCTTTTGCTCGGGGTAATGTGTTTGGTGAACCTCCATCTCCAGAGCAGCTTAAGCGACAGGAATCCTACAAGAA
The DNA here is from genome assembly GCA_034509425.1 of Eopsaltria australis. Taxonomy (NCBI): domain Eukaryota; kingdom Metazoa; phylum Chordata; class Aves; order Passeriformes; family Petroicidae; genus Eopsaltria; species Eopsaltria australis. The sequence goes on along the minus strand of JAVTVJ010000144.1, from coordinate 1,512,532 downwards.
CTTCCTCCGTCTACAAGTGAGTGCTCATGCCAGATACCATCTGGTGAAATAAATTGTAAAAAGAGGGTTTACACTCAGAGTAAATCATCACTGCCCACCTTACCTGTGCTATCATAGCCAGTTCTGTACACAAGAGGTGTACTAAAAGCTACAAACTATTGAGTTTCTTGGATTTTGGCTTACTTAATAGCATCATTTAGACAAGCATTTCTTAATAGTTGGCTTCTTTAATCTAGACTCTATCTATTTTTTGTTTTTAAGTACAGCTCTCTAAAAACAGTATTGAGTTCTGAAACTGTGCATATAGTACAGGTTTGCATACATAAATGACTACAGAAACAAAGATGTTTGCCCTTGGAAGTCTATGTGATAAAAATGTATATTCATCAAAATGAAATGGTGATCAGTCATAGTGTAGTTATTTATTGATGGGTATGTAACATCTGATTGTTCTTCAACCAGCTTATGTCTTCTGTCCATAGTACTTCACATTTAATCTTAAGCTGCATGAATTAAATGTCAATGTAATGAAATACCATTATCAAGAAAATAATAGATACATTAAGAGACTGCTAAAGTCATACAGTAGTTTGATGTGGATCTCTTGAAAAGAAAAGATCAAAGCCCATGCATAGGGCTGCCAAAAAGACTAATGAATGGGCAGATCTTTTGCTTCAGTAAGTCAGCACTTTGTCTAATAATACTGCAATTGTGGCATGGAAAATGATAATTACTGTATCTTTTGGTTTCCCATCTTTCATTATTTAATCAGTGAATAAAAGTGTTATTCCAGCACATCTGGAATAGAGCAAGTGTTAGGAAATACTCTGGTTTTATTAGTGTTGTTTATGAGTAGTTTTCCTGTAGGGGGGTGGCTCCAATGGCCAAAAAGAAATAGTAAAATAGAATCTCATTTTAATGGAATTCTGAAGCTGAAATAGAGGACAGGCTCTAGGATTCTTTTGGTTGCACTGTATAGCTTTTAATTTTGCAGTAGATACTGCAAAAGTCATAGTGGTAAATGTTGTTAATCAGATTGTAGCTGGCTATTGACAGTTGAATACTTCTTTGTTTTATTTTTTAGATTGAAGAAAAGAGACGTAGGGAAGAAGCAGAGCGAGAAAAGCTTAGAAGAGAAGAAGAAAAAGAGGAGAAACGACTTGCAGAGCAGAGGATGAAAATTCAAAAAGAATATGAAGAGGAACTAGAGGAGAGAAGGAGGAAAGATGAGGAGGTGTAGTATTTTGATACTTTGACTTCTTTCCATGGTAACCCTTTGTAATATTAGTTGTCTAGAAGGCAAGACAAGGAGTGTCCTGTGTATTGGTATTTGCTTTTAAATGGATTTGTGCCTTAGGCAGAGGAGAGGTAGAAGATTGTCAGCATTAACTAGCACATTCTTTTCACTCTTTATGGTATACTACAAACTTGAAGTGCTGTTAATTCAAGAAAAGAACCTCTAGTTTTATAATTGACAGTGGTGCTCTCCTTTCTAAAAGAAATCGGTGCTGAGGCAAATAAAAAGCTTTGTCAAATTGGTGAATTAAAAAAACATCATCCCAGTTTTTGTCTTAAACCTAGGTCTCATGGAATTATTTGTAAAATGTAACTATATAGGAATATTTTGTAAAGCCTTTTTTTGAATTGGCAAGGAGAGAACTTTGAGATAAGAATGCTGCTTGTTTTGGAAGAATGCCAAGCAAATCTAGTGAATACTTTTCGTGGAGGTAAATTCAACCCTAAATCAATAGCCATGGATTTAATTCAAACCCCGAATTTTTATTTCTTGGGTTTCCATTTCTTAATAAATCTGCGTTATTTAGAACATAAGAAATAATTGCACGAATAGGATACAAGGCCATCAGAGAAGGAGGAGTCTTTCAGTGTCCTATGGGATTATGAAAGACAAGATTAGGATGTAGGATTTGAGAATTTCTAAGATGGAATGTTTATCTCATACTCTAAATTCTCCTTCCCTAGTATGAACAAATCAGTTGGATGAGCCTTGTCTTCTGGACACTCTGGTCTAGCAGAGAGTAGCTAGGTGGTGTCATTGCTGTTCACGGTCACACAACTAAAACTGAGACTAGATGATAATTTCTCTGTGGTCTTGTGATGGGGTGGTGCATGCCTGCAGTATGTTTTGATTGAATCTGAATTTTTGGAAATTACTCCTACAGTTTAGCCTTAGCTGATGGCAGATCTGGGGTCACAGACTGGTGGTTACAGAAGTTATTAGGAATTCTGTTTAGTAATGTTAGCAAAGCCAGGGCTGCTGATGTTTAATATTTGCATGAGATACATTTTAATTTGAATATCTGAAGTCAGACTAATGAAATACACTTTTTATTTAAAGTGATTATACTAATCACTTTGATGTGTAATTTTACCTTCTCAAAGAAAAAGAAAACAAAACTTTAGTAATTAAGTCTTTTTTTATGTTTTAATTATATTACAGCGAAGATTGAAAAATAAAGAAGTAATTCAATTAGACGAAGAAAGGAAAAAAGAGGCAGAAAAACAAAGAAAAGAAAAAGAAGAAAAGCAAGAGGAACAACTTAGACAATATTTTGAGAAAGAAAAGATGGAAGAAGAAAAGAAGATGGTATGTTTAAGTGACTTTCTAAGATAACTTTTAAAAATAACTGAATTTTAAGGAAATCACATGATTTCTTAGACCTCTACCTTCAGTGTTGTTCCCCTCTCAGTTAATCAAACTGCGGTATACTTCTTGTATATCTTGTTTGTCTCTGCACAGAGAGCAGCTGATGGAAGAATCAGACATACTGCAGTAGAAACTTATCTTGTTAATCAAATTTGCATTAAATATCAGTAAAAGCAAGATTAATAATCTGCACTCAGTAGTTGATTTTTATATCTGCTGTGAAATACTGTGACCTGCATTTGCTGAGGTGTAAATACAAATAAAATTGTTTGGACTGGTAGGACTGTTCATCTTGAACAACGGTGTTTTTGGTAATTTTAATTATTTTCCATTGACCTGGATGATGTAAGAAATCCATTACATAGAATTCTGGTGGAAAAAATCTAAGAAAGTTGTAAAACTGTCTCTTTTTTAAAGTTTCTACTAAATTTCTGCGATTTCTATAAAATGGACAGATACAAAGGAAGTGTCTAAAGGAAAAAAGATATGTAACTAAAAAACAAATTAAGAAAAAAAACATAGAAAAAAGTATTAAACTTGCTATAGGTAGAAAACAAAAATCTCATTAAATAATTTTTGCAGTCATTTTATGTTCTTAGGAACATTTTTTTCTGTCAAAGGGAAAAGAGTAACAAAACCTTCCCTGATCAAAATAACACTTCAATCAGCAGCTATAGGAATGTAGTTTGAGTCTTGGTTTCCTCCCTGCAGTTGTCAGGACCATCTTCACCCATCATTCCTGCTCTTCAGAACAAATCAGTAAGAAAAGAAGAAAGGATTCCCTCTGCTGAGAGCCGTCTGTCTTACTATGCACAAGTATGATTATGGTTGTTACAGCAGGTTTCTACTGGTTTATTGAAGACAGCACAGTGTATGATATCACACCAGATTTTCAAAGTTTGCCACTGCTTACTGGAATGCCATGGCTAATGAGACAGCCTGTACATTAATCAGTCTTGTAGCTCTGAAATTCTAGGTTAAATTTTATTTCATGTATTGAAGAATTTTTTCTGGCGGTTATTTTTATTTTATTCTGGTGTTATTTTTATTTTTTTTCTGCATTTGCATTTTCTGTAGGAATGAGTACCTCATTTTGGAGAGGACATACACTGCCCAGACCCTTACCAGTGGTCTAATGATCTCAAGATTTAGGATAAGAAAGTTTACATATAATCTAGCAGCTCACTATGTTTATTCACAGAACTTAGCTCAAGCATGAAGTTTAATGTTGATTTGTAGCTACTGACATTATTGTGTAATCCTTATGGTTTTGAAGGTACAAGAAGATTATAACTCCTAATATGCATTGCCTTCTTCTCTGCATCACAAATGAGTTACAGTAGTGGTTCTGAGACCACTCATTCCTTTCACTTCATAATCTTTTTTTCTTTTTTTTGCTTTTTAAATAAACTTCTCCTAGGAGAGAGTAGATTAAACAGTTGTTTATGATATTTGAATCTCAGGCTACACTTCTGTCTTTTTATTGAAAAAGTGTTTGTTTTTTACCAACTCTCTGTCAGAACTGGGCTCAATACTTTATAGTGCCGTTTCAGGGAATATTTTATGTCACACTTTAAACCTTATTAAAATCATTGCTTTCCCTAAATTTCCTAAATGTGAAGAATTCCCTGGAAGTAGGTAATTTTATTTCTTTAGCAGTACTTGATATATTTTTGTTTAGATCTCTGAATAGTGCATTATAGGTATTTTCATAGTTATTTGGATTATCCATTTAAAGAACAGATCTTAAAAACCTTAGACATTAACAACTTGTAAGGTTACTGATCTGTCTTCCAATTGTAAATGTAAAATAAGGAAATTAAACGTACTGTAATTTCTTCCTTTTACAAATTAACATTTCATATTGATAATGGTCACCAGGAGCCTACACAGCCAAGAGCTCCTTCTCCACCTGTCCCTGCCAGAAGAAATCAGTTGCGTTCATTAGGTGGGTATTTGTCTGTACTGCAAGCTCACTTTCTATTACAACAAAACACTTCTCAGTTACAGTTCCTTTTCTTGCCTGCAAAAGAATAGTCCTTTAAAGTCTGTATTTCTATCCAGGTGTTTTCTCTGTCTTATCAATGTATTAGCATGGTATGTCTGAAGTTTTAAGACAAAATAAAAATATATTTATTATGCAGCATCATAAGGAAATATGTTTTTGTAAAAACTCTGATAATGGAATAGTTTGCATGGGAAGTGCTGGATCTCTCAGAGCAGTGGTACCACTGTATCAAGAGTATTGCAGAATGGAAGAGTTTTGGATTGGCTGAGTAAGGGATTAGACCAACAGAGGGTAGAGCATTGCAGTTCCAACTCCTAAATTCTGCCTACCTTTGTTAGTCTGCCTAATCCTCTCCTCATTCCTCTTAGCTTTCACTGGTGGTTCTAAAATTCAAATGTGCTGGAAGGATCTCCTTTGCTTTTTTTTGTATTAGTTATCCTGGCAATACGTGGGTGGAAAGCACTAATTTTTCTGCTGATACTTTTTTTATGAGTATATAAGAAACAACACATGGAATGTAGCAGTAAATTATGTCCTAGAAAGTACCTGAGGCCATTCCAGGGAGTTGAGAATTTTCCGCTAAATGGAAGGCAGAGCGGTTCTTAATGCAGCCATTGGAAACTGACTCAGACCTTCTGTCATGAGAGAAAAAAAGACATATAAATTGAGTCTTATGTTTGAGGATTTAAACTGGTAAGAATTGCTTGCCTGCTAAGTTCTGGACACTAAAGTCTAAAAGTCAGTAAAACATCAAGTTATAAGTATGTCATTTGGAAAATGAGGAATTTCTGAAACTGGTTTAACTTATGGAGGAATACTGTCCTGACCACAAAAAACAGCACAGACCCAAAGTAGGTCTGAAAAGTCAATGTAAGCATGTAGTAAAAATTGAAGTTAGAACACCTGACCACTTAAGAGAGTTTGCACTAGGCAGACAGATACCCCACTTTTGAGTCAGGAAAAATATGATGTTGAGTGCTTGCAGATACCACTGGAGTTCCTGTTATCTGAGGACTGTGTAGGTTTGCATATTTCAAAATAAGGCTTTTTACTGGCAACACCTATTTGTATTCCATAGCTTTTCCTATTTTAAATATAGCAAAACATTTCCAGTGACATTTTTATGTTTTCTGCTGTACAGGGGTTCTGGTCCTTGTGCTGCCTCAAAATATAAACTCTGATCTAATTTCTAGTGTATGGAATGCTGTGATTCTTGTGTTTGTACAATCCTTGTTTTAATTCACATTACATTATATCTGCTTTTTCTTTTTATTTTTTTACTTGTGCTTATAAGTAGGCAACTGAGTTGCTCTGACACTCCTTATTTTTTAAATTATTTGTGCTAAATTCCAGAGGAAAGGAAGAATGTGATAAACGAATTATCAGAGATGAGGAAACAGCTTCGTAGTGAAGAGAGGCGACTGCAGGAACAGTTGCTAAATGTGGCCAGTCATGATAATGTACCAATTACACGGTAAGAATTTAATCTTCTATTTTAAAAGCTAAATTTTTCACAGGAACTTAGAGTTACTGTGTATTACTAGCTAGTATTAGTTGGCCAATATACATGACTGGAATGAAAATATAAAGGTAGAACTTGAATATAAAATTTTTTTCATTTTTTTCTAAGGTGTTTGGGTTTTTTTCCAAGACTCTTGCTAAAATTTATTGTAAGAATGGCTGTACTGACGAGATAGGAAGTTGCAATGCTCTGTCTTGAAGAGTGGCCTAAAACAGATGTCTAAGGCAGAATTATATCTCATTACCTTTTTTTTTAGAGCATAATTTGTGCCTGTAAACTGCAGTACTAATGCTGCTGAGTATGCTTATGAATACCATACTGTTGTGGAAGTACTTTTGTTCTTACTGAAAAATCATATTCTTTTTATTTAATAAATTTGGTTTGCTTCCAAAATATATTAGTTAATCATACCAATTAGCTGGAAAAGACTCATCTAATTACCAGTCTTAGTTCCACTCTGTAAAGTATGAGGTTTTTGTTATTTTAAGTAGGTTATCTCTTTTTATAACACAATATGCAGTGTCATTACTTTCAAATCTATTTTCCTCTTTTGATAGCCATATTTAAAAATAAAAGATCTGAACTTCTTCAATATTATATTTCCATCCAACTCATTAATATTATGGTGTTAATTTGTGTTCTGCCTGTTTTACAAGCCTTTCAAGCAGGAGGAGAGAGAAGAATCCAAGGGACATATTTGAGATGGCCAGGCTTCGTCTGCAGGCTCCAGTTCGGCGACCTTCCTTAAAGGAGGCACAAGATCCTGTCAATATACAGAATATCTGGGAATTTAATGAACTTAAATACAAAGGCAGGTAGATCTTCTTGTTACTGATGAAGGAGGGTAGGGAAACATCTATCCTTTTCCTCCATCTTCCATTCCACACAGGATTTAAAGACAAAAATAAAAATGAGGCTCTTCAAGAGCTATTGCCCATGCAGCTTTGTGGACAGTACTTTGTGTGTGTATCCCTCTGAGGTGCTGTTCCTGCAATTCCATGGAATTCTTGGCATCACAACACTGCATCATCACTGCAGTGTTGTGATGCCAAGAATTCTAGTCCCTGCTGCTTAAACTTCTTGTGCATTTGATATCATGGTGTTACTGAAAATAGACTGAATTGGACTTTTTTACCCACCGACAAATTATGTCTCTGTGTAACTTTCTGTTTATTCTTTACCAGAAAATATATATTTTTAATATAGTAAAATTGTAAAATCATTGCTAAGTTGCTCATCCTCTTGGCCATTGTCACTATTATTTTTCATGTTTTCTTATGACTTTGTAGCTTTTTATTTAAAAATGCTTTTCAGAAGTGTTGATTTAGGAAAAAATATAAGTTTCGTATCTTTGCTGTAGATCCTGAAACACGTATGGGCTTGAGGCACATGTATCCTGATCCTCCAAAAGATGACCAGACTCTAGAGATTCAACAGCAGGCACTGCTGAGGGAGCAGCAGAGGAAACTTGACAGAATGAGAATGAGGAGAGAACCAGAAGGTAAGGAATGAATGCTCCGAGATAAACAAAAAAGTTTTCATTTAATGTTTTCTGCAGAGAAACCTCCACCATCTAGAAAGCAAATTTGCCTTTTCCATTAATTTCAAGCCCATGCAGTTATTTAGACTTTTGCTCATGGATAATGTAGGCTTCTATGATGCCATCTAAGGAGAGGCCTCTTCAGGTTAGCTTAGGTTGATAGAAAGGCAGCTGATTTTTATAAGTATTTTCTACTGATGCTTCTAGAGGATCCTTAAACAGCTTTTTTGCTTTCTCCTACTGCTTTACAACATCATTTAACTTTATAGTCTGTCACTGAGTACTGAGCAAAAGAATTAGTTGCCGTCTCTCTGTTTCCAGTTTATTTTCCTCAGAGACAAATTCATCGCCTTCCTCTTGCTGAAAACAGATGAGTGGTTTTATTGCCTGATTTAAGGCAGAAAGAAAGATGAATTATGAAAGATGAATCAAAGCAGTATGCACTTTTATACTGTGGGTGAAATATTTGTTATGGGTTGTTGTGGCAAAGGCATACCTTTTTTCGCACATTGTGTGGAAGTGTTCTTTGCCTCACATGCTTTTTATGCAGTTTTCCCTCTTGATATGTTTGTTTTTCTCTTTATGTGAAAGAAGAATATGTTGACTGTTAAATGAATTATAAACTGAGAAATCAGTGTTTTAAATATCCCAAGTTTTTAAATGCCGACTGTGTCCCTATAAATGAGGCAGTCTTTTGCAAACCTCTGGGTGATTATTACTCTGGGGGATGTGAGGGAAGGCCCCAGGAGCAGGTTTGATGTTGCTGTGCTGCAGTGCTGGGTGCTGCCTGACGGGAGCAGTGTCAGGAATGGGCTGGGGGTCAGCCCAGGAGGTCTAACAGCCCACGTGCTCTGATGCTGGGCAGAAGGTCAGCTACACACTGAGGTGTTGTTTCTTGCATCTCTGCCTCAAAAACAATCTAATTAAATAATTTATTCGAAAACTTAAACTAAATTAGAAAGGTAACTTCAGTTCTGCTTCTGTGCATTTCCAGCATGCACTGGGTCATTGTTAGCGTAACTTTCAGGATGGTTCTCTTTGCTCTCCAGAACTGAGTTTTTTATTCCTAGATAAAAGCATATAGATTCTTATCACTTTCCTCTGTGAAACGATCTCTGTCTGGTTCAACTTCTCTTTGAAAGCTGGAAGTGTGGTGTGCTCAGCATGCTGAACGTGCATTTACTCTTGGGGCTTTCTGCAGTCCCTGCTGTGGTTGTTACTCCCTGCCAGGAGCCAAAAAACAGATTAGAAATAATACACTACAGATTCCTGTTTGATTTCTCTGATTCTACTTAAATTTACATAAGGAAACTGGAATAAATGTTGTGTTCAAATGTTTTAAGAACTCATTCCTTCAGCACATTTTATGTATATCTAAAGATGTAATGCATACTGGTCTTCATTTTTGCAATAATAAGCTGATAAAATACGTTTTTTTAGTAACTATTTTTATGTCAACCCTGTAGTTTTGTCTCCTGTCTGTGTAGCTTTTGATGATCAAGATGATTCTGCTTTGGACAGCTACCCACAAACCATGGGCCTGGTAAGAATAAAAGGTTTTTTATTACATTACTTTTTCAGGTGTGAGAAATACTGTGTCTTTCATTGATTTGGAGAAAGGAATGACACTTAAGTAACAAGACAGCAAGCTTATTTACTTCTTTTTCTTGCCCACACAGGCAACAGCTTCTTTAATCTTGACATACAAGTTGCTTATCTTTGTATATAGAGATGGCCTGATCTTGAACTCTCTTCCAAAATTTTATATTCATTGGCACTTATTTCATATTCATATGATGTTAGATTGCTGCTGGAGGGGTGAGAATTAGTAGAAAAAGTGAAGCCAGAAGCAGTTGCTCTGAATTCAGGTGGTTTAAGTGATGCACTTGGCAGTCAAGAATTGGATCTGTTCTCAGATGGAATGTTCATTTTCTGACTTGGTGAAAAGAGCAAAATAAAATGCTATCAAATTAGAATTCTGCACTAACCCCAAATACTGAATAACAGAATTCAGTTCTGTTTCATGGTAATGTGAAACAATGAAAAACACGAGACTATACAACAGCAAACACATTAACCTCAAGGATAATACTGTGACTAAATGCAGAAATGAAACAGTTTTTATTTAAAAAAAATAATCACATTTAATACACTTTATAGTTGTAATTTAATGCCTGAAATTCTCATTCAGAGCAATGCTTTGCAGTAAAAGATTGGTTTTCTCTTGTTCTGTTTCCTCTGATAGTTTCTACTGCTTTGATTTTAGAGTGGTTTTCAGCATAAATTATTCCACAGTAGGATTTCTTTAACAAATGGTTGCAACTATGCAGTGAACTATGAGTATTTGCCTTAGTGCTTGATACTGTGATGTAGAAATTTGTTATTTTAATGCTTTAATGTCAAGAATTGGATGTGGGGGATGTGTTGGATGTGTTATAAGTTAAACATAAGGAATCATTCTTCATTTGATCAATATTTCATACAAACCTTAAGTGCAAAGCTCACTTTGAACACTGACTGTTCTGAACCTCATGCAGAGTGACAAGAATTGATTTCTTGGTGGAAATGTCTGTGTCACACTACAGTTGCCATGTGTAGGCAATTTTAGCAAATGGGATTTCTACAGAAAAGTAAAAAAAAAAACCTTAATGCATAAAGAGAATATGAGTTATTTAAAAATGTATTGGGTTTTTAGAACCACAAAGTCAGGGATAGTAGAATATTACCGCTGTAGAGCTGCTCTTTGCTTTGCAGAAGTTTGGCAATTAATTTATATTAATTATAATTTGGCCCCAGAAATCTATTGAAGCCTCTGAATTTCCATTTTTTCTGTTTGACTTTTGTAGTTCAGGACCAAATCTAGCGAGTTCCAGAAAAATTCACTGTTGGAATCGGATAGCGCTTTTATTGGTGAGTTTACACCTCCCCTTAACCATGTTGTGAGTGTATTGACACGTGGTTTAGTCTAAAGCTGTGTCTCTGAAATGATTATTACTGTTTTAAATGTTGCAGTGGCTGTAGCTGTGGTGATTGGTTTGAAGTATTAGGAAGTTGTGTCTCCAAATTAAAATGCAGAGATTTATGAAATTTTACTGCAACAGATTTGTGTAGATGACACCTAAATTTAATGATGCTGCTCAGTTGTTCTTTACCATCTTACATCTTTTCATGAGAAAGCAGGATCTTTCTCTGCTCTTCCTGATTTGTCTGGGATGTTTATCTTGTCAGAGGATCTTACTTTACATCTTCCCAGCACAGGATAAGGAAAAGCTAATATTTATTCAGGAAATGTGTTACAATGGTAGCATAGGCAATGCTTTTCTATTGTTCTGCTGCAAATAATACAATTTATTGGCAATCACAGCTTACAACTGCAATCTGTCCACAGTGAAATACAAAAGTCTTAGACAGTCAGCGATTCTTTTCATTGTTATTCATTTGATTTACAAGCATGCTTGATTTTAAGTATGATTATATGGGTATAAAATAGCAATTCATTCTAAATTAGCCACTTTTCTGCTGTTCACATATTATTTAATTTCACTTGCAACATCATACTTACAGACATTGTCACTTATTCATCATCTGAAGCAGAAGATTTTTAGTTTTCTAAGGATTTTTATATAGACAGCCTCATGTCTCTTTATTCAACCTTTATATACATGGATGTAAAACTGCTGTTTTATTTCCAGTTACTAGAAATAACAAGGCTAGAAAAACCCAACCAGCTCAGGTCTCTACACATTATTTTCCATTAGCAGGCATTACAGTATCTTGAAATTTCTTTCAGCCATTTATGGGAAATCATCTTGCAAGGTTTTTATTCTTGGCTGTAGGGGAGATGCAGTAGAGTCCTGCAGATACTTTTAAATGAAGCAATGTTTCTATAAACTGATGATTATTCTCTTTGGCTTTGGTTAAAAGCAAAATTTTTCATTTGAAATGTATTCAAGCCTATTCTGTTTATGTGCAAGTCCTGGAGTACAGGATAGAACTGGGCATTGGGAAGAGCACAGGGTGGGGCTTTCAGCCTCGTTCCGTGCATTTGGTTCTCTCTGTAGTCTGCAAAACCTTCCTTTTCAGGTTAGGGATTACTGAGTATTAGTACAGTCCAGAGGTGAAGGGATGCCTCAGGAGAGCCCCTCAGTCTGGGCTGGGGCCAAAAATCCATCTCAGCCAGGACAGGCTCCTGGAGAGGAACACAAGATGCAGGGCTGACAAGCAGGACTCTTCCAGCTCCAGTGACCTGTAGCTGATTGCATTTCTTAAAGTCTTGCTAAGCTGGACCTTTCACAGGTTGTCTTTCATGAACTGGAATCAGCATTTTTGAATCCCTGTTCACCATCAGCAGTGTTGTGTGGATAAATATCCAAACTGTGCCTTCTGTGAACTATGTCCTTTCATCTGCTCTGAGGCTGCCACCTCTGTAATGGGGTGCTCTTGGTTTTATTCACCACATTCATAAAGGTCATGATATTTATTTAGAGTCCTCTCACCCTTTTCCTTCTCCCCATCCAGCTGGTATTTGCAGTTTAGTGAGGTGTTGGAGTTAACCTAGCATATTATTTATCCCCCACCTCCTTTTTCCCCTTTTCCCCCCCGATCATTCATGATTGATGAAAACCATGTTCTCCAATAGTGAGCTGTAGGCATTAACTAAAAATGTGTTGTCCTTTGCTTTATTTGGGCTTTATAAGTAGCTACTAACATCTGAATACGAATCTGGCGACTTCCATCCCTGAAATGAAAAATAAAAACTGTCATTCTCTGTGGGCTGCCTTCTCTGTGAGTTGTGCTGCTCACATTGTCCAGGGGTCTTTTGTGAAATACAGGGAGTGTATTTTAACAGTGTTTTCCATTTCCTAAGAAGAGTGTTAACACTGTCCTCTGTGGTTGAGGGTTTTTTGATGTGGGTTTATAATACAACTCAATTTTGACATCTATTATGTCAGCATTACAAATGAATTTATCTCCTAGGGCTCAGAAATTTGAGGCAGTTAGAAATAAAGTGGTCTATCAGTTTTTTTTCCTTTTTTTGCCTCACTGAAAACCCTAGAATCCATTAGTGTTAATGCAGTGATTTAAAAGCATCTCTGTGCAGCAGGATCTGAATGATAGGTGCTTACAGGAACAGGTAGCATCTGGTGCTGATGATACACTAAGAGTACAAATAAATTCTTAAGCTTGTCTTTTGTTGTGACAAATTCACATTGTTAAACCATTTTTTATATTCTGAGTAACAGCACTGTTTTGAATATTGTGAAGTTCAGCTGGTCTTGTAGCTGGAATTCTGACACGTGGATTGTTAGCCTTACACCACTTCTAAATTATGCTTTGATTTTTTTACTTGAAACATTCGTGATAAGAGCATGAGTACCTTCAGTGAAACTGGAGGAGAGAAAAGACGAGGGGAGAATAAAATATGTGCTTTTAGGCAAAAAAACCAACTGTCAATATAAAAGAAGAAAAATATCTTTGTAATTCTGAACTTGTTTGATACCAATCGAATTTATTTTTCAAGCATAAGTATTTCAGTTTTCAGCCAAAAGAACTGTTTAATGTTTAGGATTTACATACATTTATCTTTCAATTTTTTTTTTGTTTACTTTATGTGATATACTGGACTAAGCACTTTTCCAAAACGTGACTTTGTTGTCACAAAGAGTAGTTGCTGGTAGTGGATTCTGTAGGGGTTTTCTTGAGCAGAGTCCTTCCTTTTCCTGGGAGCCTCTGTTCCTGAAGATACCAGAGGAGCTGCAGTAGGAAACAGAGCCCACTGTCTGCACCAGGTAGTAGCAAAGCCATCAAAGCAGGGGTTACTGGTCCTGAAGAAAAAAAACAAAAGTACTTGTTTGAAAGAGTTGCCAGAGTCAGCAAAAGAAGGGGAAATAGACACGTGAAGCAGAGACATGACCTTAGGGTTTATTTATATTATAAAAATAAACTCCTCCCACTGTAATGTGATAAAAGTATGATCAAAAAGTGCAGTTACTTATTTTTGTATGAACAAATTCTCACATTTTATTACATGAAAAGGTAGAGACATGACCAAGGATGTGTGATTAATGCAGAGATTTTGTGTTATCATATTCCATCTGTCCATGGAATGTCATTATATATTCCATGTAACATATTTACAAACATAATTTGTTACATGATTGTATCTTTTTATGACTCTGATTTTTCCAAGTGTTCTCTCTTTCAAGTAGAGGTGCTGTGCTCATTTGAGTACTCATTTACTGTAAAGGTCTGGGTATAAACAAGATTTGTAATTAATATATTCCTTTGATTCCTGTGGTGCAGTCAAGTACAATATATTGGCTCATTTCAAAACATAAACAGGTTGGAGCACTCTCTAGTATTTTGATTTCTTTGAAAATTATTTCACCTGTTTTTCCAGGTGCTAATGGGGAGACTTTTTCTGCCTTAGAAGAAGTGAATTTATTACCACAGCATCCATCTTCTGCAAGGGAGAGGAGACGACTAAAGCTGAGAGCTTTGGAGAGTGCTGTACGTATGAGAACTGACAGATGGAATGTCACACAGTTCCTGTGACTCCATGTTACAGCTCCTGAGAGAGTACACTTGCAGCTATTGCCCTTTTAACAGGGATGCTATGTACCTGAAGGATTTGTGCATTTTTTGATTCCCTGCAGGAGGAAGTTCCACCAGGGCAGACACCATTGCTGCAGCCTGACAGCTTCTCCTTGCACTCAAACTTCAGCCTGGACGTCGATCAGGTGAAAGGCAAGAACGAGGAGCGCCTGCACAGACTGACAGAGCTCCAGCAGAAATCTCCTTCCTTGGGTATGCTCCCTGTAGCAGAGATCATGTACTGAACACTGAGTAATTACAGTAATTAAAGGAACAAATAATAATACGCTTCATGTAGCAGAACAGTGAGCAACTGGCTCAAACACAGGAGTTATTTATAGAGCTCTGTAGCTGGTACAAGGGCTTCCCCAGCACACCTCACACAACTTCTTTAGAGTAAGTTTAGAGGAGGAGAGTAGGAAAAGATTCTCATATTCCTGTCTGATCAGCCACTCCTGCTTGTCCTGTGAGCAGCGTTGCAGTGTCTCACTGTGGGCAGCAGGATGGGGATATCCAGCTGCACAGCTGAAATGGCAGAGGGAAGAAATAAAACACCCTAGTGATGAATGATGATGAGGTGCCTGTGTGAGTTTATTGGCATTCCTGGGAATCAGATGTCTGTGGTCCAACCAGCATAAAGATATGCCAGAGAATTGTATATGATGAAGTACTTCAGTTTCTAGTTAATTTGATTTTCTAGTGGTTTGTTAGCATTAATGATCATTCAGTATTTGAGTATGAGTATTTGATACTGGTAGCTCTTTCCCACACTCTTGAATTAATTCGATGTTTCTTACATCAGGTGCTGGGAGTTGCCTTGGAGCATCTCCAAATGCTGGCTGCCTGATCTAGATCCCTTTTGTGTATGAAGTACCAGTCATGGCAAGCATTAATGGCCTTTAATTTGTCACATGGATTGTGACCCAGTTCATACACTTTGTGCTAATGATTCCTTCATACGAGTCTGAAATCTCTGGTTTTTTTGGAGGTAGTTGCTATGCTGTCTAGGCAATTACAGTATCAGTATCCTTTTTATAAACTTAATGAGAGTACAGATGCTGGCAGTATTTTTGATTCTGTTGCTATGGGTACTCTTACAAGCACTTCATCCTTCTTTTCTTTTTTATTTTAACTATCTCACTGGTTTTAAGTCACTAAAAAAACCCCTCTATTCAGACTAATTTTCTTCTGTAATCTAAATAAACTCTTTACTAATTTTACTTCACCCAGATATTTTTGCTATGTGAACTACTTTTACTTCTGTATCCTTGTTGTATCTCACCTCTTTTATAATTTCACCTTTCAAGTGTAGTATGCACTACACTTTTTATTTTGCTTACCTTCTGTTTGTCACAGTCTCCAAAGCTTCAGCCTTTAGATAAATATAATTTTGATGTGTGTGTATATATATATATTTATATGTCTGTATTTTGCTTGTTCTTTGGAGCACATGGGGACCCATCACTCATCCTTAGCATTTGTGCCTCTTGGAAAGGCAGCAAGAGATGCTCTTGCTCAGCTGTGGTTGTTGAGGCTGCACTGCTGCCTGCCCTCCTGTTCCTCCTTGTGCTCAGGCATGTTACAGAAAAAATGAGTGAAGCCAAGTTTTTTATTCCTTTTTTAAATTCCTTTTCATTAACAGACTGAAAGAATCCTTGTGGCATCCTCTTGCTTTCTGAGCAGCCAGGACTGCCCTCAGAGACACTGCTGAGAGAAAACAAATCTCTCAAATATATAACTAAGGAACCTGGCTATTTTCCCTTTAAATTATCCGAGATGGCAATTCACAGGCTTTGCTAAATTCTAAGAGCTGATCTGGTTCAATAGGGAGGCTGTGTCCACAGCAGTTCACTTTCTCCTACGGGACTGATGTGGGAATCCTAAAGGCATCCTAATACTGTTTTCTTAATTGGAAAATTAGAAAAAGGGAGCCAGGCCTCCTTCTTCATTGTCACCCATCCAAAAAGATTCCCATCAGTGTAGACTTGGTGAATATTTGGGTGGTGGAGTCTCTGCAAGCTTGAAATATCTTCCCTGTCAAGCAAGGTATGTGTGTTCCTAAGGGCATAAACAAGAGCAGGCTCAGATAGAGAAGAGGAATTCTCAGATTTGGGGACGCAGGATGTTGTGCTTTTGGTGTTTTACAGGAATCCAGATGCCATTCAATTTCTAAAACAGGATTTCATGCTAAGGAAAAGCTCTCTTTACCCCCAGCCTCCATATGCAAACTAAATTATCAAGTCTTGATATGTGTCCCAATTAAGGACAGTTTTTTTATGGAGTGTGCAAAGTGTTGAAATTCTTGATGAAGAAGTTCTGCAGTGCAGCTGATCTGCTCTGCTTTCTAAAAGCAGCACCAAGTGGGTCTGATCCACTGATGTGCACTGTGATCTTATCTCTGGCAGAACAGCTGATCCTGCCTCTGAAATCTGCAAGATCTAAAGGCTTGGCTTTAAAGGCAGAAGCAGTTAAGCATGGGAAAATGCACCGCACTAGCCTGGACATTCACAGTTTGTTTGTCTCTAAACAACCTTATTTTTATTGCTGCTAAATATCATCTCTGAAAGCAGTGAACAGAGCAGTAATTTTCTTTAGGTATAATTTTTCCTGCTGTGTGCTGTTCACCCCTCTATAACCTACATATGCAAAAAACTGGATTCCAGCCCACAGGAGAGTTCATCATCCAGGACTGAGGAGACAAAGAGGTTCACTCTGCCAGCTTCAAGCTCTGGAGATGACAGGCCCTAGAGAGAGGGAAGTCTGCTCTCACTTCTAGTGTTGCAGACAAGTTTTAACCAGACTGGGAAGGCTTGGGGCATGATCAGATCACTGTCTGTATGATGTGACAGAACAAATGATTCGTGCCAAGTTTTGGAACAAAAAGTATTTGGCATTTTGTTTTAGAGCCTGCAATCCCACCTAACACACAAAGAGGAAAACTGAGCTCCCAGTGTGTGTGGTTGTGCAGTTCCTGTCCTTCCCTTCACCCCTGCACACCTGGCTGCTGCTTTTCCAGGCCTTGGGCTCTTACACCCATGCTTAGACCATCAACTCTCAGTTTTTAATGAGAATCTTCAGAGCTGTGGTTTAAATTCACATTTTTAAAAAGTCATCATTTTTGCAGAATAAAAACCTGAAATTGGCAAAAATCATCCAAATACTTATTAATTGCTTAGGTGAGTTATTTCATCACTAAAGAATATACAGTTCTCTTTTGCTTCAATTAGGATGTTTCTGCAAAAATGCTGATTTTTTTTTTTAAATCCAGAGTCTTTAAATATGTTTCTGCCCACCCTAAACACCAAGAAACCAGAAACTCCTCATTGACGTGACTCAGTTGAGGAAAACACTGAATTTTTCAGTTGTTATAGATAGAGGGGGTTTGCATAAATTTTTTTGGTTTAAGTATGTAAAAATTAAATGTTGTGAAGTCAAAAAATGAACCGCACAGGGGAACTTATACCTTTATACCCCTTCATATATAGTAAAAGTGTGTATTGTTTGATAGTCCACACTGTTTGTTTAAGGTATTAGATGTATGTGTAATTGCTGACAGAGTAGAGTTCAGAGTGATAATGACCCCAAGTTCAAAGGCAAGGCAGTTCTGGTGGGGTTTGTTTTGTAGCTGGAAGATCCCAATTTAGCCAGTTTCAGCACAGCATTACAATGAGGTTTTGAGCTGTGGTGCACAGGCTCGCTTGCATTTGCACTGTTAAACCAAGTTAAAACAATTCTTCCTCAGTAGGAGACTGTCTATACAAGGCCACTGTAATTGAAGGGCTGTATTTTTCAATGCATTTTTGTGCATATATGCACTAACAGATTTGACTTGTCCCTAAACAGAAGCTTTTTGGAGACAAGAACCCCCTGCCATGTCCACCCATCTTTGCCTGTATCCTTACCCCCTTGCTGAGCTGGTACTGGGGAGCTGTTTGGGCCCAGTTCCCCAGAACGTCAGCAAACGTGTGCTAAGTAGAAACAAATGTAATTTAAAAGCATTATTGATGCTCTCATTGCAGCCAACCCGGCCGATGTTGTGTGATGGGAAGAGCTTCTGTCCCCTCTAACACGAGTGTTGCTCTCCTCTCTCAGGTGATGACATTTCCTTGGGGGACGTGGACGACCTTCTGAAGCGGGCTCAGTCCCACGCCAGCTCCACTGACACGGTGGCGACAGAGCCCTGGCTGCGGCCGGGAACGTCGCAAACGCTCCGGAGGCTCCTGGCGGAGCGGCCGAGCTCAGGAAAGCTGACCCCGGAGACCGCGCTCCCGCTGGGCTGGCAGGGCCTCTCCACCGCGCACGGCTGACTCCGCCCGGGGCGGGACCGCCAGCACCGCCGCCCCTGCCAGGCAATGCTGCAGGGAGAGCTCTCCCGTGTACAGTGTGGAGCTGTGTGTAATTCCAAATAGCAATAATAAAGGGTCAGACGCTGCAGTGGAACGGAGATGTAGCACAAGGGATGTTTTCTAGTCCGTGACGTGGGAAATGGAGGAATAGCTCGGCAGCTTTTGCACTTTTTGTACAGCTTAAGTTTCAGCCTCAGAAGCTGTGTGTGGTGTGTGTGAATTTGGTATTAAATCAAAGATGTTTTTTAGCTTTATAGTCAAACTCCAAAACTATCTGGCATTAGAGTAGCCCAACAGCAGAAGGGCATTGAGTTTTACCCAAAGAGTGAGTAACTTGAAGGACACTTGGTTTTCACAGAGGATAAATGTTGTCCTGCATGAAAGCACAGCTAACACTTTCATGGGAAAAAAAATTACTATCAGCAGTGTGTCTTACATTCCCTAACTTGTCATGTGTTGAAAATACAGATACTGTTGCATATATTTATGTTTCTGATTGAAGAGTTAATAAAGTATTTTGTTACTAAAATTATTTTTGTTACAAAAACTCTGAAAGCCGATTTCAATTTTCTTGATTTATCATTTGCTTCAGCTTTCATTTACTCATGAACAAACTGGAGTGTTAAGGCTGTCTCCAAAGAAATGAGAACACATGGAAAATCTGTTAAGAGCACAGAGCTCTAAGAAGGACATGGAGATGGAAGCAACAGCTTAGGAGTGCAGTGAACTACATGACCAAGGTGAAGCAGGGGTAATACCACAACTTTCCTCCTGGTTAGGAAATTCCCACCTGATCAACAGGGGGAAAAACAGATCCCAACAAACCACTGATGAAAACAAGAACTTTTTACAAAGGTCTTTAATTTTTACTAAAATGCCATCTTCAAGCTTTTGTAAACCCAGCTGAAGGCTGCAGCAGTTCCATGGTGATGGCAGGCAACATTTGCTGATAGATGTACTTCAAACCTGTGTGGTGGTTAGCTTCTTCATGGTCTTAGCACATTCCTTCCCAGAGAGGATTTGCCAAATTAGGATAATTCTCACCCTGAATTTCTGGCTCAGCAGCAAGAAGGCACATGTTCATCAGCTGTGGCTGTGACAGCAGCGGCCACTCAAGCAGGGGCATTGGTGTAATCCCCGACCTAGGCTGGAGCAGCTACTGCAGGGTGCATGGCTGCTTCAGTCTGGACTTCCCAGAGGCAGGGGAAATTAATTGTAAGCAGCTGAGATGAAAATGTTTTATAAAAATTCGCTTACCACCCTCTTGTGCCAAAGCCCACATTATGCCTTTTATACGTTGTCACTGATGGCTCTCTCTGGTTGCTTTGCAAGTTGAACTTGGTGACACATTAACTGTACTAACTCTGGGCTAGAGGCAGAATTTCTCTTCCTCCTAATCTAATTGCCTACAGAGTTTAATTATTCCCTTAACTGGAGTTTACCCCTGAGAGAAGCATGAAGTGTTACCCTAAAAAGCCACCCTCGTTCCACTGAAGTTTTGTAAATGCCACAGACCACCACAGGCTGCCATTCCTTTCCTCCAGTTCAAGGCCAGGACATGGCACAACCCCTTTGAATTACTTCTTCACCTGTGCCGTGGCCTGAAACTGCTGAACTGACTTCAACCTCACTGCTCAGCAGCCCTTGGCACCATGAATTCCACTCTTCCCTACAGCTGCCCTCCCCTGCCCCACTCTTGAGTCCTTTGTCTTTTCCCTTTCCAGATTTTTCCTTCAGCTTCCTCTGCCTCTCCAAAGTTCAGTTTTTGGCAGAGCCTTTCTGCCTCCCTTTTTATCATGACAGCCTCACCTGCAAAATGAATTTATCTGCAGTCCAGAGCCCTGCTGGATATTGAGATGACTAAACCAGAACCTATTCCCTGCCCTGATCTCAGATTTTTGATAATTACCATAAATGTGAGTGTTCAGAGAGCTGCAAGTTGAACATGGTATCCAGAGTACACCTGGTTCTGCTCTGCTATTGCAAGAACTAAAGAGAGGCAGAGAGAAGTTACGATGATACCAATGTTCAGTTCCCTATGAACCAAAATGAAACAGCTATTGGGCCTTTTCCACATAAGCAATTAATAAGGCACGAGAAGGCCAGGGTGTAAAAGAATGTCTTGACTAAAGAGGAGTACACAATAAAACAGTGAAGCAGAAACCAGAAAGAGCCCCACAACCCCAACTGCCCAAGTTTTTAGATAATTAATTGTGCTCACTATTCTATCTTGAACACAGATGATTAGAAAGCAATTGGGCAGACACACAAGGAAGAGGGGCTGTTTAAACAGTGCTCAGGGCAGCAGTGTCAGGAACGCCCTGGTAATGGTCTCAGAATGGTTTGCTAAAGCCATGGGGGAGAGTGTGACAATGAACAGGGATGGGACACATTCTACTCACTCTAAAAATTATTACTGGTGAGTCAAACAGATAAAGACCTCAGGTCTGGCCTAGCACAGCAGTGTAAGATTTAAACACAGCACAACAAACTGAACAAGTAAAACACAGCCCAAGAGGAAAGGCTACAATTAATTCAAATAACCTCAATTCTCCCCCTTCTGACACTGGTAATTGCTATTTGGTTTTGCTCCACCCCAATTAACTTTCTGAGCAAACTGTGAAACACAGGTCATAGCATTTTAATTCCCCTTTCTGGCTTTTCCACATCTATTTCATTGAACTGCTTAGTTATTTCTGGAGCCCACTGAGAATGTCTATGGCAGATTCATTGCCCTGAAAGAGAGAGAAGGCTCCCTCACACACCTTGTCTTCACACTGCTCTCCTGTGCCAGTCAGGAGTTTTGTGGGAACACACTGGAGAACAATCCAGTTCCACTTTTACTTAAAAAAACTGCAGATGCTGACAAGGCTGTGCCAGCTGATGTGTTCCAAGTCAGAACTGCAACTCCAGCCCTTTACTTCCCCCTTTCTCCATCAGCTGTTTGGTGTTTGTATTTTCATCCCCAGAGAGCAAAGTGCAGTACCTGAGTTTCTATCAGTGCAGCACTACAGGGTCCACCTGACCAGTTCACGCAGCTTTTATCCTCCTCCAGCCCTGCCCACTATTTTTTTTTAATTCACCACTCTTTTTTCCCTGTTTTTGTCTCTAACTGTAAGAAGAGGCATCCCAGCCAACCAGAGGGAACCCACCTTTCTGCTCCCAGGGTCTGGGGTTTGCTCCTCTGAAACAAGTGTGAGGCAAAGCAAACTGTAAAACAAGTAGCTGTGGATTAGACTGGTTTTGATTGCACTGATGAAAGAGTTCAAAAACTTTATTGACCTATAACCTGATTAGAATATGCCAGATGAGAACCAAATATTGTACAGAAAGTTGTACAGAATTTTTTTACATAGAAAACTTTACATATCTGTACCATATACATTTTGTCCATCTGAAAAAAATTTCTACATCCATTGTAATACAGAATGCTTGACAATCTTGTCTGTTAACCATCAGAGCACAATTCACAGTATGAATACATTTCCAATAAATTTAACCATCCCCAAACCATGCCAGATTTGTTACTTGAATATATCCAACATTAAATTCTGTACATAAGAGTGAAATCTACATCAAACAAAAAACATCTGACAGCAGACACAACCTAGACTTGTTTGCAGTGATTCAAGTTCCAGTCCTTGAAGGATCATCATTTCAATGGCTCGTTATATTTAAAAGCCCTAAAACAAGTATATTACAGGTAGTTATGTCAGTCGTGATATTTCTACCGCTGTTCTTGACAAAAGTCGGCAACAAGAATTTCTGGGCTACAGTGAAACAGAACAAAACAAAAAGAACAAAAAAACAAAAAAACAAAAAAAAAAAGGGAAAAAAAATCACAACCCAAAAGAAGAAACCCAAACTTCTAGTGCATTTGGTAAACAAGGAAGAGTTATGGGCTTTCAACAAATCAGTAATACAGAAATAACATAATTCAGGAAGAACTGTATAGTGTTAAAGAGTTTATATTACAGACCTGCATCTCTGTACATTTTCACAGAAGGATGATTACCAATGTCTCAGACAGCCTGAGTGTGCAAAAATCTTAGAATATCAGACATACTTGCTAAATATTTTTTTCCATGAACAATAATCTCCATTTTCTTTTCACTATAAACATTTTATCCTTCAAAATACAGCTCTCCTGAGTTGTACTTCTCGCAGAAGCTCAAACCTTTACATATATATGTTTCTTTGGGTACATTTCACTTTCACACCCGCCATAAACATCTGTAGCTATTCTGCTGTCTAGGACAGTAAAGGACACTGCAGCCCGTGCTGACAAGGGGGACTGTGCTAAAAACTGGCTCTGTGCTCAGCACGAGCCAGGCGAGAGAAACCGATGAGAGAATCCGCCAGGAAAGAGAGGGACTGGAGTGTTGCAAGCCTTAATTACAGTTGTAAGCGTCTGTACCGTTAACCCTTGGATACGCGTTGCCAGAGAAAGAAATCATTTATATGGAGATCCAGACAGAATGGCCCAGCTACCTGGTCCTTTTATTTAGCTGAGGAATATAAACTTTGAAACAGAGCGTCACTATCTGCTAATGCTTGCTTATTCCAGACTCTTGTTCTGGCGGTTGGGATATTTGGAAAACCACACCAATCCGCAGGAAAAACCTTCGCAAAACAGCTCGAAGCTCAGGAATAAGGTCAAACTGCATGATTTCACACAACAAAGGATAGTAGAACGAGGCATGGGCCTTGAACTGAGGAGAAAACAAACAAGAAATTACTCTATTATACATCAGAAAGCGCACTGCAAAGTATGAATTTTAAATACTCTCCCAAATGAGGGCAAGAAACCCACAAAGTGACAAGCGGGAACATCTTTACAACTGAAGTTGGCAGTGCTAGAATAAAGCTAAGACAGCTGTGATGCACTCTGACAGATGCTCACCAGCTACACAAAACTTCTTACTAATGCTTATTCTCCAAGAGGAAATATTTTTCTATTGTGAGTTTTTTCTTGCAGTTGGCCTTTTTCACTTAATTATTTCAGCCAAGTTGTCTTAGAAACAGAGGGAGAATAAACAGGGATATATTTACTGGAGAATTCCTTTGGAGAAGGTCAAGGTACACATGAACCTGCAGCACTGGAGGCAGAAACTACTTAATTCTTTGAATAAGATATCATCACTGATTGTCCTCCTCAGCAGGAGAGGGGTAAAAACAATTTGAAACACACTTCTAAAGGATTCCAGCATCTTTAAACTTCTGTGACACGTTTTATTTTATTGCTCACTGCACCTTCACACTGAATTATTAGTGTCAGTATCTGTCAAGTGTGGTTTGAATGCACATTCCCTCAACACAAGAGTGTCTACAGAGCAGCAGGAGCTTTTAAAGTCAAGTCTGTAACTGTGTGTGATGAACCTGTCTGGAACTACTTCTTACCTGTACACATCATCTGAAACATCATTCCAAACAGTTACTCACCCTTTCATCACTTATCTTCAGGACTTTAGTCAAAAATAAGAGTAAAAGGTTAGTCCAGGCCTCCCGATGACTTTCTGATGTAAGAGTGAGGAAATAGCTCAGAGCCTCGCTGCAGACACTGGAGACAAAAGACACAAAAAATAAAAACTCACATTTCCTTCTGAGCTCTACTGCAGAGAGAGAGCTTTGGCTTTGCAACTTCTGGCAGTGCAGAGTCCTGGTACATGTAGAACAGCACTGTTTTATGAAAGCTGCTCTAAGCCTGGTTAACAACAGAAAGCAGTGACTGTTCAACTCAAACCCTAAGTCCCAGGACTTCAGTAATAAGCTGACAAAATGTGATTATGCTGTTTGTGCATGTATTTGAAATGCATCCAGTGCTCTTTGTATGTGACAAAATGCTATATGGACTTTTGGAACATCTCATGTTGATGTAACCAGGCAGTTTTCAGCTCTGCTTCCCAGTCCATGAACCTTAAAGTCTTAGCCTTAAGTGTTGCTGTTGAAGTTTAAAGCCAAGCCCTCCCTTATTCCAACAGCTGCTTGAAAAACTTTATAAACAAATAACATTCAGATGAATAATCAAAGAGCCAAAGGCCTCTGTATGCTCACAAGGCTGCTTAAGCCCAGTGTCCATTTCTGCAAATGAGAACAAGCAGTGGCAGTTCCCTAAAATACCTGAAGTTAGTGAAAGAAAACAAACAGGGTTTAGGTGATAGTTGCTTTCCTTTTTAGAGAGGAGCTATAAGCCCCGCCTACCCACATGATAAAAAAAAAAAGGTGACAAAGTCTTTGTTCTCTCCGCAAAACATGTAATGAGAACAAAAAGGAAGAGACAGCATCAGCAGCTGGAGGCACAGCACTTCCCACAGAACATAAAACTCTTAATATTAGCTGTGACCACCACACAACATGTTTTAGCTCTAGAAGTTTACTGCAGACAGAGAAGGTCTATCCTTTTAAATAACCCACCCCCCTTCCTTAACATCAGAAGTAACACAACCAAGTTCAGCTGCATGGAGCTTACTTGAGCAGCCTTTGCTGGACCTCCTCCCAGGCGCTGGTGCGGCTCTCGTCCATGTACATGCGGAACAGGATGCGCAGCCCACAGGCCAGGCTGCTCGTCTCCTGCTTCAGCAGGTTGGGCTTGGATTTGCCTTTGAAACCTGCAGCAATTCCAAGCATCCATTTAGGTTTTTGGTTCAGCTGACATTTTTTCTTACAGTCCCCCACTTCTCTTTCTAAGCATCTTCTGCCCACAGACAGAAGAACCATCTCAAGTAATTAACTTCTCATAACATTTAGTAACATGGAGCATTGCTAAAAATTAACCTGTTCATATGTGCCATAATTGTGTTTGGCACCCATTTTTAGTATCAGCTTCTAAGTAGCTGTGAAACCTCTGTTTGTGCCTGCAGCTTTCAAGCATGGGACTCCCTCCTACAGCCAAGAATCAGCTTGGCAGCTGCACCTTAGTGAACCCTTAAATTTTAGGAAACCAGAGATACCTGCACCTGCACAGATGAGGTCTCCTCCCTGTAGGAATCCTCCAGTTATAAAGCTAAAGCCCCAACTTTTACTTTCAGCCTCAAAGTACTTTTGACCTGTTTTTGGGTAAATTCACACTGTCACTAAGTATTTCTCCAAGGGGACTGACTCACCTGCTTTCCAGAGAGCAGTTCTTTGTTCATTGTTTGAATTAAATGCTTTAGCAAATCTGTGAGATTCCAGCAGACAATCAAGAAGTTTGAAAAGCTGCTGTGATGTTAGGAAACGATACATCCCTTGATCCTGTGTATCCACATGGACATCAAAGTCTACTGCATCTCTCTATTGAAAAAAAAAGGAAAAGGAAAAGAAGATTTGAAGTAAAAATTCACTGTCTTCAGCAAGCCCTTGTGATAACTCAATCCTACCCCTGTTTACATCTGCACTTGTACTTAAAACTGTATTAAAGGTTGTATCCACACCCCAGTTACATAAATCCATTTGAACAAAACACATTTTAATCTCCACAGTGCTGCCCTGGCACAGCAAATGCAATTTAACAGAAGTTGTAAAAGACCTTAACAGTCCAATGGAAATTATCAAACACATGTAAATATTGTAAATTAGCAGATACTACAGGAGTTCCAGAAACTTTATGTTAAAACCTTTGGAGGAAAAGGTGTTAAAAAGAGAGGTATCTATCAGTGCCACTTACTTGTGCTGCTGCTAGATTCTCTGCATCCTCTTTTTTGCTAGTTGCTGGGAAGAACACAATGTTGTCGATCGTCTGAATGAGTTCCAGCTGTACAACACACTTGATCAAAAGAGCAGCAAATAACTTCTGTTCTGGAAATTCTTTAAAGGAAAGAAAATTACTTGTTAGCTGAAGAACTTTTCTGAGCTATTTTGAGGGCTGAAGAACAGTTTAACTTCAAGCACATGTATAAACCAAACCTGGAATCCAACTGTCTGAATTACTAACACCAGGACAGATCATCATGTTATCAACTGGAACATCTCAAAAAAACTGTTTTCTGAAGTTGTCTGTGATCCACTGGATCAGTCTGGTTCAATGTTACCTAAAAATCACCAAAATGAGTGACTTGGACCCTCTGTGCAATAGCAAGAGCCAGAGGCTGAGGCTGTTCCCAGGTAGGAGGCTTAGCACAGCACTGGCATCATTGCTTGTTAGCAGCTGTGACAAGTATTAATGTCACCATATGACCATTTTAAGGACCAACACATAACTGCACAAGGATCTTAAATAAGGGTTTGATACACTCTCTTCAAATCATAGAATTCTTTTTCAGCTACTGCTTCTTTTGCATTTTGCACTAAAAAATCCCTGCTCCTAAGAAAAAAAAAAAATCTCACATAGCATTGCAAGGAGACTGCTATTTTTAATATTTTGCTTTGGGTAAAAAGGCTAGAAGCTTGCAGTTGAACTCTTAGATTTTTAAAACACAGGCCAAAAATGTGGACCCACAGGAGTCCAAGAGAATTCTGTCATACTACATGAAAACAGAAATTTAAACAATGCGAATTCTTCACATCATGTTTCTGAAGTTATAGCTGGGGCTGTAGCTGATTTATCAAACATCTACTAAATATTACTCTTAACACATATCAAATGCCAGAGCACTGCAGAGCACACACTTGCTGCTGGCCTGGCTTTACTCGTCTCTTCAGCTACTGTGGCCCCTGGGCTGGGCTGATACAGGCGTCCATCTGAAGATCGAGGCTGAATGGAATCATGGATATCTACTGACTTCTGGGAAATTGTATCCTGAAAAGAAAGGAAACAAAATTAAGTAATTAACTTACAGAAAACTTCTGGCAATTGGTAATAGTGCTGTGCTCTTCAGAGCTGGTTTTTTTTTTGCTGTTTCAACACTGCACTTTCATTCACTTCAGTCATATTTGCTATGAGCATTCATGAAATATGTACAGAAAGATGAGCTACTAAGAAACACCTGAAAATTTAACAAGTAACAAATATTTAAGTACACAGAAAAGTCAATCAGCAGCATTTTTCAGACAGGTTTTTTTATTTCCTCCAAGCATTTCTTCTGTCAGCCAAGAGTTACTATGGCTTTTACCAGATCAAGAGTAGAAGGTTTGCTGCAAGGTTCCTGTAAAAAACATCTCAGCTTCTCTTTTCACTACTTCTTTTGCATCTCTACTAAGTAAAAATATATGTTTTAATAGGTATCATATCTACAGATAGGAAAACACTCCATCACATTTGAGTTATCTGAAGAAAAATGAGATGAAAATACCCAAAGCCTGCAAAGATTCTATCCTACCGAGTGAGAGAGCCAAAATATTTTTCCTTCAGTATCATTTATTACATAAATTCTGTTAATTCTGAAGTTGCAAAATTGTTGTCTTTTTACACTGAAGACAAAAATAATTTTTAAAAACATTCATGTTCAACTATTTCAAAGGGAAAGGATCTTTCCATTTCCTCAAGACTAAGACATTTATTTTGCCATTTATGCATGTTATTATATTTGAAATAAACTGATCAAAAATATAGCCAATATGTTTAAATCAAACCACTATAAATGAGTCATGGTACAGCATGAAGGTACAATACCCAGATAATGAGAACTGGCCATCATAAACATTTACTCTCTGTTTAAGCTGAATTATGTTAACACTCCATAAAGATTAATGGAGGGAGTCAGTCTCTCTTAGTAAAGCTCATTTGGGACCATTATCCTTGAGCAACTGTTATCAAGTGCTTCATTCATCTGTAAAGAACTTCATGCAGCAATCTTGTGGGAATGTCCAAAAGCTAAGCTAATTCTCATCAGAAGCAAAGCAGCTTGCAGATAAACCCAGACTTCACATCACTTTATTCAATCAATGCTTAGAAATCTGATAGTTATATAAATTTTCTATTTTAAATAGAGATTTAAGATCTTATTATAAGAAAAAATTGAGAGGGCAAAAAAAAAGGTCAATATAACTGTCAATCTATCCCTCTTTAGCAGTTTCTCTTCTTGCTGATACATCAAAATGAAAGAAAACCATGACCCAAAGTACAAAACAACTCGAAGTCTGACTACAGTATTAAGAGAAATTTGCCAGACGCAGGACATTGCCTAAAACAAACACAGGTAACTACCTACAGCCAGTTTCTGGAAGTCAACTTTGCTGCAAACAAATGCATACTCCTTTATCAATTAATTCCTTGCCATTTTTAAATAGCACTTGAGCCTGAAAAAAAATTCAAATAAATCAAAACTGAAAAATGTATTTAAACAAAGTGTATTTTTCACCTATTCTACCCTCACAACACATTTGTACTGAGCTCTTGTAATCTGAAATTATTATTTTATTTCAGCAGCTTACCAGTTTTTCTTTTGCATCAGAGGGAGAGCCAGAGCAGAACTCCCCACCGACTGGTCGCCAAGTCAGCAGCCTTGAAAACACAAAACCAATCCCAAATTTACTAAGTTTCAAATACAAATCAGAATCAACACTCTAAAAAGTCCCCTTCAACATGGTGTGGGTTTTCTGCATTAATTTCAATTCTAAGTACACTTTATTCTTCCACACATGTTTAGAAGTATAAGTACTGTGTTTGCTGAACTTCAACATTTCTGCCAAGTACCTTGGATAGACAAGTGGACTATGTTGAGGTGGATTAGTTTTTCTCAGAAATATTGGATTTGTCTTAGGGCAGTGTTTTAGTGCCATTACTGGGCCTCTTCTCCCACACTGCCTTAAGCTTTACCTCGAATAAGGAATGAATCTACTCCAGAACAAATCACATGAACATTTGGAGATGTTTTGCATTCTCTGTCTGGGGTATATTCCAGGGTTATGTTTCTATTTCCACTTCAGATTCACCACTTCCACTCAGAATTCATTGCTGTTATGAGTTATCAAGTCATTGACAATGCTTCTGATCTCTTCCCTGCTGATTTCCTACGGGACACTGTCATTTTGAGGATCTTGAGTTTAACACTAAAAAAATCTCTAGACTAATTGTAACTTACTGAGACTGTCTGTGCCTGCCAAGAATTGAGTGAAACTGGATTAAATAACCATAGTGGCCCCATCATTTCTTGTTCTAGCCAATCTAGTGCTACAAAATAAGACTGAAGTTACTTGTCAGTGTCATGATCTCGAACTCTTAGTCTCAATCTGTGTGAGGTAACACATTGGGCATTTGTGTCTGCATTTCCTAAGGGAGAGCTTTCCCCACCAAGTTAAGCAACCTAAATGAATATACCACTGATCTCCAGAAAACTGAATACTGGGTAACTAAAAAGACCAGTTGGAGATAAGAAAAGATAAAATCTTGAGGCATGTAATAAGGCAACAAATAAAGTGGAACAGAGAACTGAATTGATTCTTGAGAGCTGCAAGAACACAAATTGAGGTATTGGGATAATGAGCCATTATAAGCCAGAAGAGGCCAGACCATCATAATTTGTGCAAGGAACCAATTCTAACTCCTCAATATTTTGAAAGCAAGAGGACACTCACACTGGATTTCTCAACGTGAGAAAGCCAAGACTCACTCTCCTGAAGCTTCAGAAAATTTAAATTAACAAAAATTGTAAACAGAATAGAAATTACACTCAAAGAAAAATTAAAGAAACTATTTAAATGAGCTAACAAATGATGGGCTAGGTGAGCAAACTGAGGTGGACTGAAAACAGACTGAACAGTCAAGCCAAGAGGATTAGGTGCATAGAATCTAGTTGGAGGCCAGTAACTAGTGGTACACCCCCAGGGGTCAATACTGGGTCCAATTCTGCCCAATACCTGTGTGATGGGGAAGAGAGGACTCTTAGGAAGCTGGATGCCACAAAGTAGGAGGAGTGGCTGATACACCAGAGGGTCATGCTCCTAATCCAGGGACCTCCAAAGGCTGGAGAAATGGGCTGATGGGAACCTTGTGCAGTTCAATGAGGGGAAGAACAAACTTCTTCACCTCAGGAGGAACAAGCCCACACCCCAGGACATGCTGTGGGCTGCGCTGGCTGGATGTGGGTAAGCAGGGTGCCCTTGCTGCAGAGAAAGCAAATGTTATCCTGGGCTGTGTGAAGAGAGCTGCCAGCAGGTGGGAAGGGGACCCTGCCCCTCTGCTCAGCACAGTGGCCAGCCCTGGGCTCCCCAGTATGAGAGACGTGGACTTACTGGAGAAAGTTCAGCAAAACGCCACAAAGGTGAGGAAGGAAACAGAGCATCTCTCCTACGAGAAGAGTCTGAGGAACTGGGGCTGCCCAGCCTGGAGAAGAAGAGGCTCAGGACATTTCATCAACATACTATAAATATCTGACATGTGGGGGCAAAGCAGAGCCAGGCTTTTTCCAGTGATTCACAATGCCAGGACCAGAGGCAATGGCGCAAACAAACACAGGAGGTTCCCTATGAGCATTAGGAAACACTTTTTCACTGTGAGCGTGATCAAGCACAGGCAGAAGTTGCCCAGAAAGGCTGTGGAGACTCCCTCCTGGAGATAGTCAAAAGGCAGGACATGATCCTGGGAAACTGCTCTGGCTGGCCATGCCTAAGCACAGGGGTTAGACCACAAAACCCCCAGAACCCTTTCCAATGGCTCTCTTGAGCCATTCTGTATTAGTATCTTCAGCTACCAACATCTCAGTGATCTGCAGATGCTTGGCAGCAGAATGGTTTGTGGTTTTCTAGTAAGTGATCCTTGCAGAAACTGGTAGCTGAGTAAATATTATAGTACATTTTCCAAACAAGGAAATATGATCATCTCTCTTTGCAAAAAAGTAACGTGCCAAGAACCAGCAGAGGCTGATACTGCAACTAAGGGCTTCTGCAGCCAATGTTGCAGCTCTTAAATTAAAGCAGTTAGTTGCACAACACCTGGAAGATGTTTTATGTGAATGCTAAAAAAGAACATATGTAACCCTAACTGATCAGACTAATAAGAACTTCTGCCAGAAGTTACTTTACACTCCAGAGATTTGTAGCCTCTGACTATTTGAAGACAATTGGCAATAAAGCACTTACCCATAAAGTTGTCATATATACTACTGTGTGATTTGTCTGTCTTCATTTCAACATTAACTATTGGGTTATTTCCAGGCATGGAAAAACAAAGATAAAAAGATCATTTGCCTTCTCTAAGCACTGAGGCAGCCAGCACAACAGGCTGAGTACTAAAACTGCATTGTCAAAAAACAAAATAATAAAAAACTAGGGATGGGAGGGTAGGAAAAGCTCCATTGCAAAAGTAAGACTAATAGAGGGACTATGAAATAAAAATATGAAATGTCAGCCAAACGAGGAGTCTCAGAAAAAGAACCAGATCCTGGAAGAAGAGAGGAAAAAAGAAGTATCGTCCTAGGACTCAGAAAAAGAAGGAAAAAAAGATGAGTAACCTCACTTACAATCAAAATAAGACTACAAAAGTTGGGAACCTCCCAGAAATTTAAGAAGGAATAATATAATGAAGTTCTCAAAAGATAGTATAGAAAGATCAGAAGAGAAAGAAAGAGAAAGATTAAGAAGGGAGTCAGATACTCTTCTAGGAAAAGTAACTCATTTGGGAAGCAGAAGTGCCTCAACATGAAAGCGAATAATGCACATAGTTCAAATTAGATATAACTAAAGGCAATAGGAGTATTTTGAGTTTGTCTAAATATTAAGATATCCAAAATGCTGCTCTAGAAAGGTTTCTAATATTCAACTATGAGAATATCCAGAAACCAAAGTTTTGATCATATGCTGAAACCAAAGCAAATGTTCTGCTAGTGAATATTAACTTCAAAATTTTTCCATAAGGCCATAATAAGTTAGGGTTAATTAAGCTGGACTTTTACATCCAGAGGTTTGGGTTCCAATTTTGTTTTTGGCAGTTACCAAAATGCAGAAGTAGTATCTTGCTAGCTTTCAAATACTTCAACTTCATTTTATAGTTTTTTAATGGAATTAATTTATACCTACTTAGATAAAAAAATAGGTGAGGTAGTGACAGATTTTAACTTTTAATGAATGAATGAAGCTCTCTTACAGTGCTATCTGATATACAACTCTAAAATTAAGGAAAAACTGACATGTAGAAGGTTCCTTTTGCTTCAGTTTTCTTCAGGACCAAAGTAGGTCCCAGAAGCAAACAATATGAACTGGATGAAAAAACACAGCACTCAGAATGGTGCAGCCTTACTCCAGGAAACCTCACACCAAGTTATTATATGAAAAGGAAAGAGCTAATAAATATCCAACATCATTTTCACAAAAATATTAAGATTCATATAAACATATGATGGAAATTAACCATCAACCACAGAGACTTAAATCTGTAGGACTGTTGCAGTATGTTTAGTATTTTGTGGAAAAAGTTTCACATGTAATTACAAACAGCAAAGCCTGAATCTTCTATTACAAAAAATGAAACAAAAGAAAGAATCATATAGTACTTCCCCAAAAATCCAAAACCTTAAAACTGATTCGTGTTACATTCTGGGGGTTGCTGGGGTTTTTTTTGCATATCTCTTATACAGTATTTTAGTTTTTAACACTTTAGCATTAACAATACAAAAGAATACCTACACCTATTTTACCATTACATTACAAGTAAGTTTCTCTTTAGTCCACACATAACAGCTTTTTGTTCACCCCACCTATGAGATATCTAAGGGTTTGAAATGGGTAAATCTAGTTAAACTGTTTTACAAAGTATAAATATTAACAGTTGTCTTACGCGTGAGGGATTGTAGTTTTGAAAATATCCAGCATGCAAGTGCAAGTTTTATCCCAGATTTCTAGGGTAAACTTTTCACCATTAAGGATGACAACATTCTCCAAACAGTTTGTACCAGATCGTGCCAGTTGTTCATTGTCTGGAAGAGACAAACAGTGTATTTGTTTATTCACACTGAACACAGTAAAATGTTAACATTGTTTTAACATAATTTGTACAGTTCCTACCTTGCTGCACACACCAGTACAGCTGTGCAAATATATCATCCAGAAGAACATCACTAAGTACTTCTAAATATTGTGTAAATACATCACATATTGCATAAAGTGCATGGTTACAAGTAGTTGTCATCCATTCAGCTTTCTAGGAGTCAAAAAAAAGAAGAGTTACAATCTCAAGGTGAAACTTTAGGATAAATATATTGATGAATACTTGTTTCTACTCAATTTGCTTTATAGTGACATGAAATTCATTTCTGTATCTCAAAACCTCAGAACTTGCAGCCTCAACTCCTGCTCTGCTAACTAGCAGGTTTAAAAAGAACTACAGGAACAGACAAATGACTAAGTGTCCAATCCTAGCTCAGTGATTTAACACCAAGCTAAAGCTGTGTTTCTTTTAAGTGTTTTCCAGGGAATAAAAATTTACAAATTGACAATTTTGACCTGATTTTTAATATTAATAATTAACACATTATTTACATTTTAAAGCCCATTTCTGTTCTGTTGTTTGTCAGAACAGTACCTGGTTCTGGTACGGCAGATCAAAACCCGCATGGCTGCTCAAAAGGGTGCAATGACAGCACAGTGCTGTTTTGGGTACTTTTTGTTTGTTTATAGTTTGGTAATGGGGTTTTTTGGTTTCTGCTTGGCTGAGGGTTTTTTTGTTTTGCCTTGTCATCAAAAAATTTTGAACTAACAGAATTTATTTCTTCTAATTGTGACTTCACTCGTGATTACAAGGCTCACTCAAGTGAGGATGTTGTACGTCTCAGATTCCAAAAACCACATGTAAAAGCTACAGTTCTTCTTACAAACCCTATATACACTGCATTTTATGCTGTTCTTCTGTTGTTCCTAGTGTAAACTAGCAGGCCTTTTACATGCATTGTTTTAAAATATGAAAAAAGTGACTACATCTGCCACAGAATGCCATTAAAACAAAAAAAGGCTACTAGAACCACAAATGCACCATCCAAGTTTTGAGGTTTACCCTGCATTACTTGACAAAGCTATATTACAGGTTTTCTACTGTAAATGTAGTTCTCATGTCAATTATCTTCCTCCACTTTTTTCACCTCAGTCTGCTGTTCTGGCAGTTTCATGTTGTCAAATATCCTGAAGACAATCCGAAACAAATCTTGCCACCAGTGTTTCTCGTAAGTATGGCCATATGTCTTCATTATTTCAAACATTACTGTTAAGCCCCTGAAATGAAGAAAGAACAACTTATACCAAGAGTTACAGAAAGACATGAATGAGACTGAGTAAATACAACTACAGCATCAATAACAAACTCAAATACTGTTGAGAACATTATACGTGCACATGAGTATACAAAAAATTAGTAGAAAATCAGCTTGTAAAAAAAAACCACTTTATAGTCACAGGCAATAGCCAAAAATATTTTGGAGAACTGTGGTAATTAAAAAATACAGTAAGCCAACTTCTTCACCAAGGATCACAAAAATTAATAAACAAGTATTTCCAGTTAAAAAATACAAAGGTCTAGAAACAAGTATTAACCTTCACCAGCTATAAAGGGAGTCCAGATGCACAGCTCGCATTCATTTATATACAACCCCTCATATTTCACATTAAAACTGCAACTGAATACACTTTACAAGGGAAAATAATATTCCATGAAAATAAGCAAGTTTTACATGTCATCAGAGTACAGCTTTGCTTTTTTTAACAATTTCTGCAATCCTCAACCACTCAATGAATTATGGTATAAAACCAGTTTTAAAATCCCCAAGGTAAGTAGGATAGGGAAACACAGAATGCAATCACAACTACATAACTTTGTTACTTATAATAACAGAAAATAAAAATTCCAAATGTACAGAAAACAGACTTAATTTCTGTATCCCAGTGTCCATTTAAAAGGTGTAGTTTCCCCAGTGGTTATCACCCAAATTAAATATGTAAGTCATTTTACAGTGATTACATTTACCAAGAATTGTTTCTATTTTAGAAGTGTAAAGTAAAAATGTGTAATTTTAAAATGTGAATTACAAATACGGATTGTTACCTGGTTCTTACATCTAATTTGCATCTATTGATGATACAGGACAACTCAAAGAGAATTGGGAACCATCCTCGCACCCACACTCTGTCTTCAGGAGCTACATTCATATCATCACTTGTGTATTCCTTGAACGCCTTCAGAAGGAAACGTAGAGTTACAGAGTGAGAGAAGTTAGATTCTTCAAAATAGAACACAATTTGGACTGTAAACAACAATCTCTCCTGGAACAGTATTACACACCCTGACAACTCAGATGAGTTAGCAATCGAAATAGTAACTGAGAAACTGAAGTGTTTTTCAAACCAATGCTTAGTATATTATGAAGAATAAACTAAAAAAAATAAACGAGATTATACATTCAAGCACCAGTTTTTGCTTGCAGTTCAGTGTGATTCTCTTGCTCTCATTTTTATAGCTGTCTGAAAGTGAGGATCTAACCATAACATTTTGAGAACATCAAGCATTTGTGGTTACACCATTATCCATTTCTTCACATTTCTCAGTAGAGAGGAGATCCTGAGACATGCTGATTTCCAGCAGCTCTCAGGAATGCTAGTCACCAGCTGAACTGGGTGGGTAGGGATGGGCAAAGGGGAATAAAAGAAGAGTAGAAAAACCACTGATAATTTCAAAGCCCGTGGCATTTTATACTCCTAATGTTTCTACATAAAGTATGTTTCTCGTTAATCCATGAAGCTTGATGGAAAACCAGTAAGTTTAGCCTAAGTACTTTTTCTTTACAAAAGCACTTCTAATTCAGTTAACAGAGACTATACCTGAGGCCTGTCAGACACGTATTTTGCACAGTGGCGAATGAGGCGGATCGCTTCCATACTGGTATCTGGGAATGCTGCATTGCAGGCAAATTCAGACAAGCACTTCACTGCATCCTGGAAAGAATCTATGGTTGCTGGGAAGTGTTTTTCAAAAACCATTGCTGAGAGAAAAGTGTGAACAGGAGAAAAAAAAGTGTCATGGTTTAAAATCTATTAATTCTAATATGAACTGTCTGAAACAGAAGTCATGAGAGTGGTTCATTGATCAGTGCTGTCAAATGCCTGAGTAGTAAGAAAAACTAAAGAAAAAAAAATTTCCTAGAGGGCATTTCATTGTGACAGCGAGTGTTTAAAATAAATTAAGGTAGCATCTGAACTAAAGCAGGGAAATCTAACAGTTAAGCAACACTAGAGCAATAGGCTTACTGTTTAACACTAGTCTGTGTCACCAGAGCTTAAGAGGGACACATGAAGCGTGGAGTTCTATCTAATGGACCTCCTCCCCAGCAACATGTTGCTGTGTTTTTAAACAGCTACTTTTGAAGAAAAAAAGTGCTTCATTGATGCTGAAGCAGTTTTATAAACCTGCAGAGGTTCAGACAGAATAAAGAGATCCCTTAAAGCCTGGGATCTACATCAGAATAGAGAGAAGGGAAAAAAAATTTTCATGGTGCCCCCTAGCTCAGCACTTTTCTCCTAAACAGGCCTTACACAAGCACAATTCAGAAACACAGAAAAAGATAAGCAAACAACATATTAGTAAAATGGCTACATTTTTTTTCCTAGGGGAAACCCCAGAATACTTCATTTAAATAAAAAATGTGCACATTAAATAGAATTATCTAAGGCCTGACTTGTTTTATTTCAGAATGCTACCACCAGACAAGCTTCTTTAAAAGGCATAAAGAAAGTCAGTTAACTCTAATCTTATTGAATGACTTGGATAAATATTCTCCCAGAGGACTGATTGGAAAGTGTAAATTATTGGCTCCAACACATGAAGCAGGCTCTACTATGCAGGCTGTGGAGTCCACAGACAAACAAAGCTTCTTGGGCTCTGCAGTGCCATTCGCTTCCATGACGTCGGAATATCGTCCATACTCACTGACAATGTGTCCTGTAGTCTGGAATGCCAGTTCCACTATACTCTCATCCTGATCTGAGGCTGCCAGATGAAACACTGAAAAAATGTTTTTCCAGCCAGAACGAATGTTAGCAGCCTGGGAATTCACCATCTGTGCAATACACCGTACAACCATGTCTCGAATAGTAGGAGACCTAAATTAGGATAATAAACAATCATTTTTTAAAATAAATTACATCATCAATTAGAATAGTGTAATTCTCGAATGACTGATTTTACAAAAGCAATTTGAAACATTAATTGCAGAAGTTGATGCTTGTGATCACAGTCAATTCAGCTAAACTGTATGTTATTACCTGTTTCTCTTCATGATATGTTCAAATGGTCTTAGGAAGTCCTTCTGGAATCGGAAATTAGCAAGTTCTCCTTTTTCCAAGAACTTCATTGACAACTGCCTTAACGAGTCTACTGCAAAAATAGCTACATCTTCATTGGGATTGCAGCCAACCTGAGAACATAGAATAGAAATGCAGAGTAAGCTTGCATCAGAATTCTTATGGATTCAGCACAAGCTGCCTTTACAGTTGGTAACAGAGAACTAAGCAGTTCTGGAAAATTAATGAAATAAACAGAAACCACACTGTTTATGTAATTCAATCATCCCTAACTTATTCCAGCTATTTTCTATGTTAAATAACCTGGCATTTAAAACCTCCTAAAAACAAGCAAGCTGTCTAAAAAAGACTTCAACAGCTGTATTAAAAATGCATGTCAAACATTCATTTGATAAAGTCAATTTAGACTTCAAGACAACCTCTTAACCCAAGCATCATAAAGCACCTCCACAAATTACAACACAAAACTAACAGCAACCAGTTCTAGGCCCAGGTCATGATAAATAACTAAACATATACTTCTATTTTTACATTTATTATACTGTGTACCTTTGCCTTCTCGCAGGTCTTACTGTCTTTAAAATTTTTGTTGGTTTAAGCTTACAGAGAAGGACAGAAAAACCACTACAATTCATATAAGCACATGATTTTCCAATAAATCTCAAAATACAACAATTCATCTGTATCAATAACTGAAGGAGTATGCACTATAATCATTAGCAGGGATACCTTATTAAAATGATCACCAATCACTTCCCAGATCCTAGACCACTGTAACCGTATCCGGCCCATGTTGTAATATGAAATCTCTACTATCTTCTGCAGACTAAACATTCGAGGGTGGGTGGCAGACAGCAGCTCATCCATGGACACAGCACAAAGCCAGCGAACAAAATCCACTGTGAAACGACCACAGATTTTAATGCAGTGTTTTTCCAAGGTTTAGTTTACAGGGGTGGGGAGGGGTAGGGAAGAGATGAAACCTACCAATAGCATTTCCATCCAACCTTGTAGATCCCGTAAATATTCTGTAAAGTGCAGTTAAAGACATTGTTAAAATGTCTTAGGAAAAGCATCTAATAAATGCATTCAAGCTTCTTTGTCTTGTTTTTCTTAACAATATATAGACAGCCTCTGATTACCTCTATTTATTAAAAATCAATTAGTAATTGTAAAGACATAGTCATAATACTTTTATCATCCCTGATCCAAATACACAAGCCAAATGTCTCCAGAGTGCATAATATCCATTTGCCAATGACAAGTAGGTATTTGAAACACTTCCCATTACGAAGCAAGGAGGGACACTGCAAACCTAAACAGCTATTATGTGTTTGACATCAAGCTTCCAGTGCACTTGATGTGATTTTACTGCAAGACAACTTTTCATTGAACTGACATCGATTTTGCTGCCTGTATTTCAACCACAGAAATGTTTGTAAGCCTTCAAAATGATCAATTTTGACAACCATTAAAAAAATTGTATGTTCTGATTTCTTATATGCTGAGCAAGCAAGATCCATAAACACTTCAGTCTGATCACTACTGTATGATATGAACAGGGAATATTCCTAATATGTATTCTGCCTAGCCAAATCCAGTTAAAATAAATGTGATTAATAGAAAGGGAGACTGGAATAATAATTTTGGTAATTTCACACAACATCTACATAACCTAGAGGAAAACAGGCAGTCACTAACAACATTTAGGAGAAGAAGGGTCTGACAATAATGCCTGCAGTACTAAAGCAAAATGAGATTTGCTATCTGTTACTATATACAGCAAATCAAGATTCAACAGACACCACAGCAGACTCCATTCTGCAAGTCTTCTGTAGTAATTTTTCTATCAGGAAAAAAACTTCTTGCCTTATCTTTGCCAGTTCCTTCTTGCAAAAATACCCATGATCCAAAAAAAATATCCCCCGTGCCCCTCAAACTGAAAAGCACTTCTGTATGGTAGTTTCTATGTAGGCTTTTTCCAAATAAATTAACAAGGTCCTTTTCTTAGCACAGGGTATTCACATACTGCTTAAAAAACTTCACATGGCAAGAATAAATTTAATACAGTACCTGTCTACAGCAACAACAACGCTTTGGGAGCTGGTTTCACCAATGGATTCCTGAATACTTGCTATCTGTTTCCAATCCACGTTTCCACCAACTACAGTGAAAAAAAATTGAAAAATAGGTAAGAGAGAATACGGAATGGGTTGGGAAGAAAGAGGAATAAAAGCTGTGCCACTACCAGCATAATTTAATATATTTTTAATTCACAAAAAAGAGAAGCACATTATGAATTCTCCTTGCATGAGCTGGTCATCTCAGTGAAGAGTTCCATGTTGGTGTAAGTCCTAATTATTCTAATTACCTAATTATTTTATCTCTATCCATGTATAAACAGTATTAGTCCCCAAAAATTGTCCACATTTGGAGCATCAGATAAAAGTGAAAAAAAATAAAACCCACAAGAATCACCTATTTTTTTCTCCATCTTTCAATGAACCTTTGGTAATCTCACTACTTAAAACACACAACATACAACTGAGAATACAGCTTAGAGGAGAATTTTTCACACTTAATTAGCATCAAGTGAGTAAATCCATCCTGAGAGGTTTTATTTCTTATCATCCAGAAAGAAGAGCTTCCACCAAAACTCCATCTTTAAGCTACATCTCAATTACAGCAAAATTATCACCCAAAAATAGTGAGAAATATCTATAAATAAAAATAGTAATTATTTATTTTGGAGGCTGGAAACTGTAACCCCCATCTGGGAAAGCTCATACGAAGAAACTGCTAACTTTGCAGTGAGAAAAATGATGACATTTTTAGCAATCTCCAATCTCCCCTAGAACCACAGTCAAAAAAAGAGCAGGAATCTTGCAATCATTCTGGGTAATTCCACATACTCTGTATTCAGGGCTTTTTTTTTTCAGAAATACAGAGAAGAACAGAAGACTGAAAGCAGACAAGCAGCTCTGTTCGCAGAGGTTTGCTGAGAGAAAAACTTCTCATGTTTCCACCTGCCTCAGAGTCCTGATGTGCTCCATCCACGCTTGGAGGTGGCTGGAGATGACTGTCTGTCAAATCTCTATAACCTGACCCACCTGAAGTAGGGCATTTATGGAACAACTTTTGTACATACATATGTAATCTCATACTAGTATTTCAGCAACTTACAATACCACTGAGTTTGATCAAGACTTCTTTTTTAAATATGCCAGTGTCAATTAACTTGAATCTTGGTAATGAGTCAGCTAAGTAACGTATCAAATGAGCAGCAGAGTGTGAAGAGAATTTGAAGGGCTTGAACCTTAACCAACTCTACCAACTTACGTGAGAATTCCTTGTTATCGCAGGATTTGTAATTCAATGCCTGAAATCCTAAACAGACAGCAGACTTACACTCTAACAGTTGTGAAATCTTTTACAATGAAACACAGGAGTCAGCTATGCAACCCTGCTTTATGAAAAAGAGATTCCTCAGATTCCCACTGTCCAAACAGGATATCTGGCTACCCAGGAAGCACACTTCGGCTATGACCTACTCACAGTAGCAGGTTTTGTCTTCCAACTTTGTGAACAGACACTGACATAGAAGAAATATGAATTTCACAATTACAACTCCAAGTAAGGCAATATTTCTACCAAAGGAGCAACAGAATAGATGCTTGTTCATTTAACTTTTACAACCCCCATGCTTGTGATGTTTTGAATTTCCAAGTGCAACAAAATAAAAGGGCCACAACAGGAAGATAATGCAAAAGATGAAGACATTTAAATGCAGATGCCTGAAGAGCCACACCTGAATCCTTGCTGAGGCAGTAAATGAGCAAAGGAGCTTTTGGGTCTGGTTTTGTTGATCTTTGTTATTTCAAATAATACATTAACTTCAGCAAGAAGAGTGAGTGCTGCTGCTTATCCACTATCTGATTTTG
This sequence comes from Eopsaltria australis, assembly GCA_034509425.1. NCBI lineage: Eukaryota > Metazoa > Chordata > Aves > Passeriformes > Petroicidae > Eopsaltria > Eopsaltria australis. The sequence continues at coordinate 1,470,782 of JAVTVJ010000144.1, read as the reverse complement.
CAAGCACGTCTGAAAGATGGAGCTTCTGTGTCACCAGACTGCAACTTCACTCACTTTGAACAACTATTTTCCTGTAAAATATGTGGCTGTGTATATGGGCATATGCACTACGTGCTCTTCACAGGAATTTAGGTTCATAGAAAGCTTGCTTGAAACCCATAGTTCCAATGCATACTTTGGAGTAATCATAGAAAATTAAACTATCTGCAAAAAAAAGGAATTATGGACAGATGTGAAATAACTAAAACAGTTGAAAAAATGTTTTAACAGCCCCTTAGTGCATGAAAACCAAGTTAAGCATTTTCCCATAAGACTGAAGCAACATTATTCAAAAAAGAAAAGAAGAAAATAGTGAAGTTTCAGTATGTGCACTGTAGTAAGCATTCCAGAAATCCAATTCAGAGAAAAACATTTTATGCATTTGGGCATAAACTATTTTCCCTAGAAATATAGCTGACAGCAGCAAAAGGTCTTTATGAGCTATACCAATGACTAGCAAGTATGATTTAGAGACACCTGAATACTGTTCACATTCTTAAGTTATGAGGACTTAAAACCTTTAAAGGCCAGTCACTGCAGCACAGAGAAAGTGCCAGCATTTGGAAGTAGCCAAGTTCATCAGGGAACACTAAACTGAAGGATGCATATTGGAAAGGAAGGAGAAACTCAGTATATGAGATGCCAGCAGACTCATTGATTTCCAGGCCTGTTTTCCCTTCATCAACGCTTGGCAAGGTGAGGGGAGTACACAGAGGCAGGCCAAAGGGGAGCAGAAGGGAAAGAAAAGGAAAGACTATAGAAGAAGAAAAACTGTCTGATGAGAAGACAAAGCTGGATGATTAGGATCAGTTTGGAGGCTAAGGTCTGGGAAAATAGAATATTATCATTACTCAAAAAACACTACACAAAAAACTGAGGGAAGACAAAGCTTTTGTTTGGTGCTGGATGGAGTTCAAAAGGCAGGAGATATTGAGCATCACACCACAACTGAAACTTTCTCATAGTCAAATAGATTAATATATGCACTTTGATGCTTCCAGAGTTTTCTAATACCCTACACCTGTATATCTTTAACTGTGTTCCCATTTAAAACAAACAAATAAACAAAACCTCCAGCCTTCTAAATATAATTTAAGATAAGTCTTATACTTTTCTAGGAGGATAAGAAACATCTCATTTTTGGAGTATATTTTAGTGCTCAAGCTTTAAAAAGGCACTTAGTACCAAAGTAACCAGAATAAGAAAGAAATGGAATTTCAGAATTTAAGCTAAATTAATCTCCCACTTGGTTTGAATTCTGTGTATTTCTCGCAGAGCTCCACAACAGATGCTTAACCTACACATATTGACTTGCTTGCTTGGTAAAATACTTGGCACACTAATGTTGCAATATTATTAAATCTGGTCATACCATCTGCAATCCATTCTTAGGTGGAAAGCTATATTTTACTACAAATGAATAATATATATAATCTTCTTACATTTTCCACCCTAGCAATAATAACAGAGCAAACTAAATATTCCAGAAAGTGGAGTAAGTCTATTCAAAGCCTAAGTTTTACAAGGACTACTTCACGGCCTTTTGTCAGAGCCTTACATAAAAACACAGAACAAATTTGAATAGTTCTCTGAACAAAACTAGTTAAATGAAATACTTCGTATCTGCATTACTTACCCAGTCCCAGCCCCACAAATTCATCAGGTGCCTGATCTTTCGTTCCAGTAAAAGAACCTTCCCTGCCACGCACTGTCCCTGAGATGTAGCGAGGTTTTACTCCAGTTCCTATTAACTGTGCCAGTTCAAGTTGACTGATGCATTTCAGAATCTATTCCAGAGAATAAAAAGAAGTTATCAACAAAAAACAGTTTGAAAAAGTAAAAAGCAAGAAAAGATCTTCAGAAGAAAAATATTCTAAACACTTAGAGGTCAGACAATGTGTTCTTCTGTCTAAAATGAGTATTAATTTAAATAGTACTGGATTAATCTCACAGTTTTATTTTTCACTTGGACATGTTCTGCTACTTTAATTGGCTGCATAATGTATACAGCAAAAGTATACATGCAGCAGTTCCCTAAACCCCAGTGTGCTTATGCACAAATAAGCACGCTGTGTTGAAAATCAGTGAACACGCTTTCTTACAGGTTAAATATAATTGACTTGTACCTCATGCCAGGAATTTCCTAAATAGTTTCCATCTGTATGAGCCACTGTGATGAGAGTTTTAATGGTGTCAATATTCTTCTGCTTCATTTCAGTAATACCAGAACTCACTGTAAGCAATGTAAATCTTGCTAATGCTTGAACATACGCATCTCTTTCAAGCTACAAATGGGAGGGAAAGAAACAAAAGTCTCATAAATATTTTTGCCATTTCTTATTCTTAGTACAAGCTGTGATGTTCATCAACTACACCATTTACCTTTCTTTTCCTAGAAATGAATTTCCAAAGCATAGTGAAAATATCTCATGTTCTTCACCAGTAAGAAGATATCTGTGGGATGAAATCAGGTTCCTTCTATTCAGGAACATGAAGTGTAATGTCTGACAGCATAGAACACAGGTTGTATTTAGGTTTCTGGATTGGTCTTTTTTGGGGAAAACAGGATGCTGTTTCAGAAGAAATGTTGCTACTTAGCTAAGCTTTCAATATTCTTGCACTATACTCAGACCTAATCTGAAAATGCTGCCTTAGCAGACTCACTCAAAAGTTTCAGCATTTTCTTGTCAACAAAATCTAAAAAATGTATCTAAAGATTATGTTATGCCAATTCCACGATATTGCTCAAAACTTACTGATTTAATCCACATCAGTTGGAGCACCTCAGAAGTTTCTGAAGCAAGAGTCATGGATAAACAGCAAGTGACCACAATCTAGACAGATCTCACAAAAGAAAATTCTACCCAGTTACCCAATTTTTATGTGGATGGTGTCTATAAACAACAAAGGAAACTCCTCAGATCTCACAAGAACCAATTACAATGGTAAAAAGAGGATTACAGTTGAGCCCACAAGTGCATTTTATTCTCCTGTTATGTATTAAACTGAAGGCCATAAAGTGAAATGGTTGTACACCGGATAAACAAATGACAATTATGAAATATATTTAACTGTTTGGCTATTTAGGGCTATTTTTAAGTAAAAAATCACTGAGCACAGAAAACAGCCAAATATAAAATACTAAAAAGAAAAATCCCAGGAAGAATGGGATTCCACAGAGAAAACACAAACACCACAACAGTGGGCTATGGTAGAAGGGACAGATTGCTACTGAGCCACTGACCACAGTAGAGCTGCCACATGCAAACCCAACCACTACTGCAGGGTATGCTGGCAAAGGCACAGAAAATTATGTAGAAGCACAGAAGAATGGAAGTCTCAAAGAAAGTGCACTAAGCAATGAAGCTTTAGATTCTACAAACTGTGTGTATCTTCTGTAAAAACAAAACATGTTAAATCCTACTCATCTACACAGGTATTCCCCCCTCCCCGCTTTTTCTAAGCCAGCAAAGTAGGAGACAAATAATTAAACAATGTGTCCATCACCCAGAAATTAAAACCTGATGATATAAGCAGATTAAGTACATCCTTTTGATGCATATCTTGTCACAGAAGCTTAAAGACAGAAGTCACACTATGTGACAAGTCTAAGATTAAAAGCATAAATAATTAAAACCACAATTGATAATTGAGGTTTTAGAGGTGAACATGCATAAAAACTATATTGTGTATTTTGGAAATTGTCTTAAAATTAAAGGCATCCAGATCCCTCCATTATCTCTCAAGATAATGAAAATGTTAACTCTTAATAGACACCAATCTTAATTTAATTTACACAATGAAAATTGAAAAGTTGCCATCACTGGTTAAGCACATAAGGAAAAACTTCATTTCAACAGAAAAAGTCTTTAAATCAGCTCAAGTACAGATGTGCCAGTCCCCTTCAAACCACCAGAGCTATCTGGCGTCTGCAGTCAGACAATATCCCATCTAACCAAGACCTTGTGAATTGAAATCATCCTGTAATACTGAAATCACCAGCAAACCAGTACTGCTTTTAGTTATGTCAACAAAACAGAATTTCCATAGAAAACTAAGAAGTAATGTTGCTTTTAATGAAAATGCAAAAGCAACACATACCATTTTCTGAAATTTAAAAACTTGTTTTTGGAACATCTCCAGTGCAATCATGTCCCAAGCCAATGGAAGGGTAAAACTGAATCACAGGGATCTTACAGCAAACATGTCCTTCCTCTCCCCACCAAAGGCTGACCACTGCAGGACTGGGAGCTAAACTCTGCAGCTGATGAAACTGGTATTGGTACCAGTTTCACTTCTGTAGCTTAGAAACAAAAGTAACCAGAGTGCATTTCACTGAACATCTGCAGGCTCTAGAGAAGGCTTTGTTAATCAAATTTTTAAGTCTGTTCAGCTCAGGGACAGGTGGTCATGCAGAAATTAGGTGGAAAAATAGAGGAAGGAAACCTCACATGATCTCAAATGGGCTTTTTCAAGCAGCTGTATCACAGGTCCCAATGTACCTTTCCACATTAGTGATAAAAAGTTATCTAACCTGCCAAATACAAGTGCAAGGGAAGAAGGAAGGAAGGCATTTCTATTGTATCATAGTTCAACATTTCCTACTTAGTCTTATACCACTGGTTTTTGGATTGGTGTGTGTTTTCTTGGTAAGCATTTTCAACATACACATGAAATAACACAATGTCAAACATCTGAATTTTGCTTGCCCCTCTCTTCAGCTATCCCTATAATGGACTTATGGCAAACCAGTACTCCATTTATTAACTAATAATCTACAATAACATAATTGTATCTTCCCTACCAATGGTTTCTAAATAGAAAAATAAAAGCCAAGAAAAGCACAAGTTTAATCACCACTGCCCTCTGGAGCCAGAGAGTCTGGCATTCTTGGCATGGCACTTAATTCAAGTTCATTGCATCAGGAATGCCATTTCCAGTGCCATAACTGTTAAAAGGGTATCCATTTATAGAAATCGCAGATTAGTATCATCTCTCTGAAGTTGAGAACAGTATTTCAGACATAGCTCACAGAGATATTGTTTTACAGGACAGAGAGACTCATTTTATAATACAACACAAGAATCTAAACAGCATTGTAAAAAAGCTAGAAATAAAATATTTTGAATAAGAGTAGGCAATTTCTAGGGAAACAAACCTCTGCCTCAGCGCAGAGGCATGGAAGCACTTACCACAAAACACCAGGAAAAATAAAGGTCATGTCATTTACACTTCCAGTCAAATATCAGATGAAATAGCAGTGTCAGAAGCAGGCAGCCTCTAGGTATTTCAGTGCACAGCTTCAGCAGCAAGGACTCTAAGAACCCCATTAACATTTTACTGGTATGTAAATCAAAGTATTGTCTCAATCTTACATTTTTTACCTGAATGTTGAAAATACAGGCAATCCGGATTGCACATCGTATACCCTCCAAACAGAGAGAGGCAACTTCGGTGTCATCACAGTCCTGCAGACCCACACTGAATGCAGCCAGGAAAGGTGTCCATGCCAGCTGGAATGTACACAAAATAAGTTTTATATTAGCAATTTCTGGTACTTGAAGGGAATGTTATAGTTTCACCATCTTGCTGAAGTGCTAATTCCATTCTTAACTTCCATCATTAACCCTGAAGCTGTCTTTTGCCAAAAAGGAAATAGAATATATAGACATGATACACAGAATAGGATAAAGTGTGGTTAGAAGAGACATGAGACACAGAATGGGATAAAAGCAGTGCAGAGTGGAGCTCCCCTCAAAAGCACTTGTCCTCTCCCTCAGCAACAAACACACAGCCATCTTCTCATAGTTGTAAAAACACTAAAGCTGTGTCAACTGGACGCCTGTTAGAGTTTTTGCATTCCCAGGATGACTTTTATCTTTACACGCTGAAGAATACTCAACAGTTATTGTGATAACCAACACACCATATAAAAGATTTCTAATGAAAAGTACATAAGACTAGCTTGTCCTGGTAACACCAGAAAAAAAAAGAAGGGTAGTGAAAATAAGGCAAACTTTATTAATCACACTGAAATTATGGTAAGCCAACAACAACAACAAAAATCCAGGACATGAGCCTTGCTTTATTTCTCCACTACTAATTTTGTTGCCCTTGTCTCTACATCTTTTTGCACCTAAGCCACTATCAATATTTCCCATTTCTCTTGCCTTAGGTGGCACTGAGGGTGTAATATATGCAACTAAAATTACTGCAAGGGAGTCTACATAGTCCTTTCCTTGTGGTCAAGCCTCCCTCTCCCAAAGGTAGAAAAAAACAGAAGATGCAGAGGATCCTACCATAACTACATGGGGCTGGGGAGAAGAAACACCACAGAACCCAGAATGATATTAGAAATAGTTTTACCTGAAGTCACCCCAAATGAAATACAGAGCCAATGAGCACAGTAAGGAGCAACAGACTTCACACTTAATTTCGTAATAAAATTATGCACCACAGAGCTTCGGTTTCATTTAAACCAGCAACTCCAAAAGCACTACCTCCAAAAAGCATTTATGCTTGCACATACAAAACCGTAACTGTAGGACAGTATTAAAGACATTGGCTGAATTCACAGATTCAGGATTTAATTCCCTATTGTATTACTTTTAAAGGTCCCTTCCAACCCAAACTATTCTATGGTTTTATGTTCAGAAATGTTTTGTCCACTGCTTTCCTAATTTTCATTGCTATTGAAACTAAAACAGATCTTAAAAAAACTACAAAACTGAAATAATTTCTTAAGAACTAACAGTCTACACTGTACTTTGTATCTAGATGTAGGCTGTTATTTGTAAACTGTTCTATTATTAAAGGTGAAAACCAAGCCTCAAAACCAGACAATCAATTTTGGGCTGCTTAGATGGGTGCATAAAGTGAATTTCTGCTGTTTTAAAAATTTAGCCAATGTATCTGTAAATACAGTTATAATGATCAATTTTATCAATGGGTGAGATATCCAGAAATTTGTAAAGTTTTGCTGAAAATTTAAGTCTAAACAAAAAATGGGAAATTAAGTATTCAAATTCCACAGTTCTCACTTTTTTTTGAGAAGAGGGCCCTCTGTTCAATACATTACACTATTGTCCTCAGTACTTTAATCAGTTTATGAACATCCCTCAGGTAACTTCATGTAACAACTTTGAATTTTTTTGTACCTTCACAAAATATGTTTAGGGTGTTAATTTAACCCTGGTGCTTCATATTTGGCTCCTTTGAAAATGCACTTTGGAAATCCACTTTTCAGACAGTAAAGGGTAGGAAGTATTAGGGCGGGCATCTTGAAGAAAATCACACTATGAATTTTACAGATGCCTGCATGTAAATTATTTAATTTCAGCCTGCAGGAAGTCAGCAGAGAGAAAGTATAGTATACCTCTGCTATATGACACCTTGAAGTGAAGAAGATGTCATATAGCTGAAGAGCAGCCTAAAAGTAAATTTTTAACAAGGGCTGTGCTTAGTGTTTCTCTGTACAAATCAAATACTATGCTAGTTCTTCTAATAAGGTGACAAAGAACTCGTAAGTTTTCCTCATAGACAGCAATCTTACAGCTGGATCCTCAGTGTGCCCAGGTGGCCAAGAAGGCCAATGGCATCCTGGCTTGTACCAGCAAGCGTGGCCAGCAAGACCAGGGCAGCGATTCCCCCTCTGTACTCAGCACTGGTGAGGCCACACCTTGAATCCTGTGTTCAGTTTTGGGCCCTTACTGCAAGAAAGACATGGAGGTGCTGGAGTGAGTACAGAGAAGGGGAATGGAGCTGGTGGGAGAGGTGGGAGTTGGTCTCTTCTCCCAAATAAAAATGGAAAGGATGAGAGCAAGTGGCCTCAAGTTGCATCAGGAGAGGTTTAGATTGAGTATTATGAAAAATTCCTTCTCAGATGCAGTTGACAGAAGTCGGAACAAGCTGCCCAAGGAAGTAGTGCAGGCACCAACCCTGGAAGTATTTAACAAACATGTGGATGTGGCACTTCGGGTCGTGGTTTAGTGGTAACCTTGGAAATTCTGGGTTAACAGAGGGACTCAAAGCTTTTAAGAGTCTATTTCAACCTAAATGTTGCTGTGATTCTTGGGCCTGGAGCTCCACCTGACCTCACAGCACATCCCTCCAGAGAACCATTTGTTTATTTAGTGGTAGTGGTGTGAGACTTTACTTCCCTGGAGCAGCTTACAAAGGGGTCATGTCCTGAACAGGGGCACAAATGAGAGGACAGTAAGGGCATAACAATTTATCTCAATGGCAGATGACTGCTGTGAGTTAGGTATGCCACAGATCACATCCAAGAGCACACTGAGGCATCGTACACTACTGAACATACTCTATCTATGAATCTGAATCACTGCTATGGAAAAGGCATTTGGCATGCAGACAGCTTTGCACTTACACAACAGTAGACAGGTGTTTAGAACAATAGTTTAACACAGGTCCAGCTTCTTCCTCTACATTGGATAAGAGTCCTACCATTTCTGAAGTATTCATTTGCAACAGACAACTGATATGCATCAGATAAAAGCTTTTCCTGATAACTGCTCTCCCAAAATGCAATGAAGTAATCCCCCTTAGAAGCAGTAGGGGGGACTCAAAACAATGACCTGAATAGTAATTTCTCACTTTTATAAATCTATTTTTGACTACACCTCTGTATCTGAAATAAAAATCCTATCAAGTTTTTAACTACTTTTTATACTTTTTTCCTGTTTAACACACTCATCATAACTCCTCCATTGCATCAAGATGCTTCTTCTGTCAGTACAGAAACTTCTTAAATTCCAGAGTAAATGAAACTCTGTTAAAAGGCTCAAAATCCTCTCTTTCCTGTAGCAAGTTAAATAACTCACAAAATAGCAAAACACAGCAGATGCAAATCCTTAGTATTTTCAATAAATCCTGTCAGTCAGCATTTTGTATTAAGAGACTGTGATATTCTACATGATTATCAAAACATGTATCTCACCTTAAACATGGGTCTCACATGCTCCAGGTGTGTTGCACTAGTAAAAGGGGCCTGAACATGGCTCACTGCCTCCATAAGAGCTTTAGCTGTTTTAGCCATCTGTTCCATTTCCAAGTTATACAGGAGTCTTCTCTGCTTCTCACTAGCAACACCTGCAAACATATTTTTTCTCTCATTTGTGCATCTTTAGCAATGGTGCCTTTAGGAATATAATAATTTTACATTTTTCATTAAGTGCAATTCTCAGATGCATTTTTGTATTATCTTTACTTTCTGAAATTATCACACCAACTTTCTCGTATTTCTTTTACAATATAGATAAAATTTAACTTAAGGCAAATTTGTGTATGAAATGCAAACTATTTTTAAACGTTTATATAATTTTATGATTTGAACAACAGAGGTTTCTTCTCCATCACCTCAACTGACAGCATAAATATCACACCCACTAAGCTAAATTCAGAATGAAGAGAGATTTCATAGTAATCCATCAGCAGAGAAAATAACAATAAAACTAGCTGGATATCCTTTTTCAGAGCAAGAACTACCTCAAACCTTTTCATTTCTGTAACAGAACCTCCATCCATCTCATGAAGACAGTGAAATCCAAGTAGCATGTAATAATCAACTTTAAAAAAATTACAATAAAACATTATGTTAAGTGAATGAATACTGAAAACAAGAGTATTTCTTTTTTCCAGATGCAAATTTCCTGCAAGCAATCCATTCATAAGGCTAACCTATGACTTAAATTATACAAGTATGTCGGGAAGAAGTTAAGCCTCTCTTAATGTTCTCTGTAGAAAAGCTAGAATGAGTAACATCTCAATCTTCACACTGTGCAAAACACAAAAAGTTATTCTGGTATCAGAGAGAAGAAAAGGTAATTAATGAAGTGCAAAAATTAAGGCCCTAAGAACCAAATATTGCGAAATATTTGAAGACAGATTGGTTACAGCAGGAAATGACAGTGGTTACTTCAGAAATAGAAGACACACACAGTCTGTGTGTTCTTCTCCGTACCTACTGGCAACATCATAACTTCATAGAGGCCTCCAATTTCCCTGTGTTGCTGCTCAACAGCAAAACCTGCCTCCTTCATGGTCAATGCACTCATTGCCAGGAATTCAGATGCAAAGGGAAGTGAAAATAAGCAGTTGTATTTTATGCAGATTTGAGGTTAGCATCATGCATTTATGTTAAAAAGAAAAGGATATGAAATTAGAAGCTAGGACCCACTGTGAGTTGAGTGGTGTTTGCTTCATTGAATTCTTGTTTTAAAAAGGAGAATTTCATGAAACTGAAGAGCCAACCATTGAAGAAAGCTAACAATGCAACTACTTACTTTGCTTGCTGGATTTTGTGGGTATTGTTAATTCTTTTGTTTCTTTCATTGAAATCTTCTTTCCAGCTATTTCATTATAGATAGCAGACAAATATTCTTCAGGGAGATCTTTACTGTCATTGATACCTCTATTCATTTTAATATACTGCTCTTTTGTCATTTTATTCTTAACCTGAAATGCAGAAAGTAGCTGTAAATATCAACAAATGAGGCAAGCTCATCACAATTATAATGCTCCCTATAAGACTGCCCAGCACATGAAAAGTTACCATCAAAGATAAAACTGCTGATTCAGAAGATATTATTAAGCACTCAACATATCCAAGACTACACTTGGATCTTGTACACTTGTCAAATCTATAATATACCACAAAGCCATGAGAACATTCCAACATTCAAACATTTGGTAGGACCCACAGATCAAATCTATGTCAAATTACACATAATTAAAAAAAAACAAAAAAAAAAAAGAAGAAAGCAAAAACACTTTATCTTGTCACACAGACCAAACAATCAAATCTACCTTGCAGAAAGGCCTAACCAAAAAAACTTCAAAATCTCAACACCCGTGAAACATAATACTGTTACTTAAAAGATGCATGAACTTACACTACCTTACTTCATACACACATATTGATGGTAAATTTGACATCAAGCTTTTATAACTACATTGTCACAAAGCCTGAAAGTTACATGCCTATGAATTACACAGATATTCATTCCAGCAACATACCTGTGGACTGTGAAGATCTGTTGTCAACATGATAATTGAGTAAGCTAAAACATATGCAGTATCTGCACTAGCAAAAAGAGTTTGCCTGAAGGCAAAAAGGAGAAAAAGAACAGCAAATTTAATTTATTAGGATTTTTTACTAATTATTCAGCTTTCCAAAGTTCTGAAGAACTATATCTTACCCCTGGTTACATTCTAAATATCTAGCAGCAAATTTCTCCATTAAGCGATCAATTTTTTGAGCTTCTCCTGGTAGACGAAATCCTTCTAGAAACATACGCAGAGCCGAAACAAAGTCCTTTCCCGAAAAGTCATGTTGGTCTACATATGCATACATGACTTCTTTGTTAAATTTATCATTGTCTCCCAGGAACTCCCCAACCTGAGTCTAAAATAAGAATAGAAAAGACAAACTGCATTTAGAGTTGAAAAAGAAAAAAACAACAACAACAGAGTCAAATGTCTTACAAAAAGAGATGTTTGAATTACAGTTAACTGAGACATACTCCTGCTTCTCCTCTATTGTTTAAAGCAAAGTATTTTGGCCATATATTCCAGCATAATGTTCTTACATGCTCATACATATCTGCCTACATTCTTCCTTCTCTGTTTTTACTCACATGCCATTTTTTCACTAGATGAATTCCACACGTGTACAAGACAAAGTTAATATTATGAATGATTATTCTTTGCTGTATTATTTTTTGTAGCTAAGAAACTCACCACAGGAATGAAAAGCTTACTAAACTCAACTTTATCCCCCAAAGTACTGATCTCAAAGAGGTGCAAGTGATGCTCACAGAAAAATAGCTGGTACTTAAATACATCTGAGTTGATCACTGTCAATGCACCACAGTACACTGAAAAAGAGCATGCATTCAGATAAAGATGCCTGTATATGTAAACTGAGGTTAAAGAAACGTTTTGATGTCTGATTCTAAGCATCGATACTGAAAATTGTGACTTCTGCCAGAGTTGCAAACATGAGCACCAATAGGGGTGACTTTTATGCACAATGGTGAGAACTCCTGTTAAAGAAATCTAGGTTTCTCATGATATTAACATGCAATATTCCCACTCAGATATTGCAGGACCCTTCCAAGTCCAGCAACAGCTGCTAGCTGTAAATAAAATCAAAGAATTAACCTAGATTAACTAAATTTCCTTCAGGGGCACAAAAAAGAGCTTTTAATGTTGTTGTCCCACATTATTTTTCTAGCCATCTCTGAAGGACAGATACTTCTGGCAGTTCCTTACTAAGGTATATACAATTAACTAATTTGCTTGAAGCTATACTAGAACAACTAAGTACAACTTTTAAGTCAGCTCGAGTAGGTCAGTCTCTTGCTTTACACCTCCCTGAACTGCAGGACGCACAGAGCACAGGGTAGAGATCTACTGCACCCTCCAACTCAAATTCCTTGAGCTTACAAATTTTAGAAGAGAAGTTGCCTTTTCTTCATCCTACAATAATGTGTTACACACTCTAAACACTATCAACTGATTTGCAATTAGTTAAAACACATCAGCACGAGCCCAGATTAATTTTCCTTACTGAATCTAATCTTTCCTCTTGATGCAAGAATTGAGCAATATCTTCAGGGGTAGTGCCAAGCATTCCTTGTTCTTGCAGGTACTGAATCCCCCTCTTTGGTTTCTTGTTGAATCTGTACAATGAAGAGCAGGATGGAATGAGTTAACCCTTCTACCCATGCACAACGCTGTACCAGCTTAAATAAAAAGATTCAGAAATTTCAGATGAGATGCTGAAAAATCTACATATTGAATATTTTTCCTTTATTAAACTGCACATCAGGTAGGAATGAGCTATTCCCATTTACTGTGGCACTCATGAAGAAAAACATATTCCACAAAGACAGCAAAATCTTGAAAAAAACAGTTATGCTCACTTGATTCTTTTATCTTAATCTGTATGAAACAATCAACAAATCCATTAATTGCCTGTAAAAATGAAAACATAGAACCAGGAAACCGAAAGAAACTGAAGCCCTAAAGGGCTAAGACACATTCATGCAGGGTCCCAGAACTGCATGAGAGGAAACTTTTAGTTTTGCATCAAACCGACCTCACCAAGGAGATTAAGGTGATGAAGATGAAATCACACAGAAGATTCATATCAGACTGCACTGAGAAATTACACTATCCTCCAGTCCTAATTATGGCAAGTTAATTAATCATAAGGACTCATCAGCATAAGCATATAGGCATTTTCATCAGTAACATGTACATTAAAATGGGTCATATTCAAATGATCACGAGTTCAATGTTCTTTTTATCCAAATATAAAAACCTTATTTTTAGACAAGCAGGTCTGGAGAAAAAAGAACAAACATTCAGAGTACTCATCTTCTAGCTGTGAGGAATTAGGTTAACACAAAACACTGTTGACAGGCTCCAAAGGGGACACCATTCAGCACTCTTTCACCAGAGGAAGTGCTGTTACATCCAGAGATTTTTTCCTAACACAAGATGAGTATCTATGAGGAGAAGGAAGAAAAACCCAGGAATCTTCATAGCTCCAAAAGAATCCACCCTCCCATGGGTGATAAAAGGGCACTCACAAGTCAATTCCTTGTTCTATTATTTCCTTTTGTTGCTTTAGGACCTCAAATTGCTCTGGGTTGTCAGTGCCAGACATCTGTGTGCTGTAACTGCCAATTCCTGATGAAGCAGTAGAATCCAAAGAATTTAAGCTTCCATATCTGTTAATTGTCTCAGGGTGTTTGGTTTCACTGCTGTCCTGTTCTGTGGGCTTTTCTTGGCCTATAAATTGGAAAGGGTTACATATATCTAAAATAGATACAGTGAAAAGAAATAAAAATCATGTCAAATCCTCTCTGAAGGCTTCTAAAACTCAGGGTTATCTTCAATTATGTCTTTATTTTATATATATATATATATATATATATATATATATATTCTGCTTTTATTTTGGTTGGGAAAGTAAATAATGATTTAAAAATCACTACAACATATCACAGAGAATTCTTTCCGTTATCATATACTAAAATTTAAATCTTAAATTACAACTATAATTTCAGGCACTTGTGAAAAAAACCCCAACACCTCAGAAAACCAACTACAGCTTTTATATTTTATTTTCAAATCCAGTGTCACTTTTAACCTGGAGCAACTATTCTAAGTTTTTGAAACATGTCTAAAAGAATAAAAGCATTCGAAGGAGCTGGTGTTCTCAGTTCACAAAGACAGCCATGCTAACCACTCCTAGAAAATTTACTACTTCACCTACCCACTTTAAGTGCTTAATCTGAAAATTCTGACATAACCTTAGTACTTCCCATCTCAGGTCGGATGAAAAAAAGATTAAAACAAGTAATGATTTAATTACTTCATGGCTTACAACATTCAAACTTCTACAGCTACAAAAAGCATAAGTAAGCAATCAGTAAATAAGTAAAAAAGTACTCTCTATTCAGCTTGCTTTAGTAGTTATTTAATTCAAAGCTAGTTTTGAGACACTTTTAAAATCAGAAATACAGAAAATAATAGGATTTAGACATTTTAAGTCCAGTAGCATTGTATGAATTCATACAATTAGAAAAAGACCGTTAGGACAGCTTGTTTAAATTGACACCACACTTATTAATATTTCTACCGAAGGAAAAATAATCTAGACACTAACAGCATCAAAATACCGGAAGAACACACTCAACTCCTGCAGCACCTCTTTACTAAAGCCAAAAGAAATACATTGTATGTCTTACCAAGTGTTGTCTGGGAATTGGGGTTTACATATTGATCCTTACTCCACTCCACCATGCATTTCAAGATCGATACTAAGCATTCCAATCCTTTTTTCCTCAAACTTAATTCCTAGAAAAGATTTCACAATTAATTAGTGGATTGGAGAGTTTAGTCTCAACCTATCAGGCCAAGAAACATGAAACTTCATAAAGTTGGTACAATTATTACCTGAACATTGGACATGCCAAGTTCTTGGCTACCCCTTCCTTGAGCAATCTTTGATAAGTCATTAACCAGTCTTTCAAATATATTTGCTGCATTCAAATCACAATCATAGTTCACGTAGATGTCCACCACACTCTGGGCATCTATAAATAAAATGACATTGTCAATTTTGAACAAAAACTAGGTGATTTAATGAAAGGCAAGTATAGTTTTGTTCTTTAAGATAAAAAACAAAATCTAAAACACAACAGTCCTCAATACCTGCACATATCCTTGTCAGCGTTTGTATAACCATCCACTTATGATCAAATGAGCTAGTAGAAGTTTCCAAGATATACAAGAAAATTTCTTTGAAGAAAACCTAAAAAATATTCCAGGAAGAGGGAGAAAAAAAAACCTATTACAAAAACAGTCACTAACTTTGATGGTCAAAATTCTGACATAATTCTGAAAGCAGCACTTCAGAGGTACAGGAAATAATGAAAAGGCAAAAAAAAGGAGGAAAGGAACACATACAACTTATGATTGATACATTCAAATTAGGAATACGAATTGTTTACTTATGTGCTTCTGGAGTGTTTGTCCAGGTTTCCAGGTTTATTTTCTGAGCATTCAAAAATCAGAAGAATTGGCAATAATGCCAAATCCTGAAGGACAATTCAGCCTAATATGAAGCCTAAATTGCTGTTAAGAGTTCATCTGGGATTTTGAAAGAAGAGGTATTACCTCATGACAAAAATACTTTATCTTCAAGATGATGACATTAAGGCACAAACATAACAAACAGCCTCGTATGCAAATGTGAAGCATTGGACGCTCTTAAGAAGGGAAACATTTTGACACAGAAGAATCACTCTACAGTATTAAATTATTATTGGAAGAAGGGTACCGGTCAGGCACAGCTTGCAGCAACTCCATTAACAGGAAAGCTACTCGTCACTAGAATACAGATAAATTTGCCCTGAAATCACTTTAGTACAGATGCTATTGTTTGGAACAGAAACTATTTTATCCCCTCTCAATTAGTTCTTCACCATCAGCACCACAGGCTGACTGATTCAGCCAAGCTTGCTTAGCAGCTAAGCTAAGGCTTCTTCTTGCTTCTTCCCTGAGCAGCAGCAACTGCTGTAACAGCACCTGAGCTCAAAATTGAACTGCTCCAGGGTATTATATCACCGTTCTGTACTTTTGAGAGCTCAGCTCTTCACAGCCACTTGTGGCTTCCAAATCCACAACACAGTTTTACTAGAGGATGGCTGAGATTCTCAAGCCACTCAACTTCTCCAATAGCATCACACAAATATCCAAATATACAACTACCCTTGTTTTTAATATTGACTGTTCCTTCATAGGACAGAATTTTTACAGAGACTTTTATGCTATTAGCCAGGTAGAGAAAAGCATAAGGCTGTTTCCACTTGAAGTCATACATTTGGCTTTTAGGCAACTTTGGTGGTAAGCTATTTCCTCAAGCAAAATGTGCTAACAATAGTTACGTTTTACTGATCTCTTTGGAGAAAGATAGGCACACAGCACAAATGCCAGCTGTCTTAATAAGGAAAGCATCCCTCTGAAACCTAAGGAGCTCAACACATAACAATTCAAAGACTTGCAAGTACTTAAACATACTTAAAGTGTACTAGACTGATTTCAGCCACAATTTTATGTCATCAGAGAAAGACAAAAATTTAATAAATGTCACGCTGTGAGTAACCCTCAGTTACACATTTGGTGTTTTCTGATTTTTTTATTGAAAGACATTAATTTTAGCTATTCTCTGGAACCAGGAAAATTATTTCTTTTCTGGTAGAAAATTTAAAAAAGAAGTCACTGATGAAGCAGAGAAAAAGGTTTCAGGGACAAAAACTAAACTCAAATCTAAGCTAGAAGAGAAAATAGCTGCAAGCTCTGCATACTACGAAGGCACTTCGGATCTCTGTGCCTCTGAGACCAAGATGACTTCTTGCTTCTGGTGTCACCTTTGGACAGGCATACTCTGGAATGAAGAACTTCTCAAAACTGCAGTGATGGATTACATTACAGCTATTTAAAAGTGCTATTTATCACCATATAGTTTATTGCAATGCACATCACAGAGCTGAGACTTTGTTCCTAATATACTGGAAAACTAAACCCGAAAAGAGTTAATTATTTGGTCAAATGAAGTATGAGTTTTAAGGTAGCTTATTCACAGTTATGAAAGGGTGGTAATGGTAAGTAAGGTAAATGACACCCCAACTCCTCTGACAGATATATAGGATTTGATTTGCTGCAAATACATTTAGAATTACAGTTACAATATAACTAAGGTACAACTCAAACTACTGTCAGAGGGCAGTGTTAGCTAAATATGTAAGTCAACAGGCCATGAGAGGGTCACTTTCAATAGAATCTGAAAGTATTCTTTTCAAACATGCCAGAAAATTCTTACACAGATGAAAAATGCAGCCTCAATCCCAAAATATATAGGTTTTGCATATTATAAACCAGAGCATATGGCTCTCCTTACAGCTCCAAAATACAAATTGCATGTGAAGTTATCTACATGTCTACCCACATCTTCAGAATAACCTTTAGGATCAGTAGCTGAAAGACGAATTCTTAGCTCACAATCAGGAAAATGGATGAAGTTTCTAGAAACTGCTGTACTTTGTAATAAATGGGTACTCCAGCAGCATCAAGTTTTTAGGTTTCCTGTTCACAAGGAGGATATGTAACCCTGATATGTGGTGATGGTCCTAATTTACCATACTCTAGAACCTGCTACAATAGTTATGGGCATCCTATATCCAAGTCTGCCTCATATATCTTCATTTTCTGTTAGGAATTTGTGAAAGGCTGGCAGTGATGGAAACCTATCAAATTTCTGTCAGGGAAGCAGACTGCAATGCATTCACCACCTACATGCTGACTTGTAAGCTCTCTGAATACAGCAAGTCCAACATTTTCTGGGAGGCAGGCTGTGGGACTGAGAATGGCTCCACCCAGTCTGTCTGATGTGCCAAACACTGCACATGCACTTGAGGCTTGTTGAGAACACAGTTGGCCTTGGAACTTTTCAAAATGCATCTATTTTCAAGGGCCATTCAATAATTTCTATCCAATCTGTGCTCAACCATATACTGAAAATCTTATTATTTCTTCCCCAAAGAAGTAGCAAAATAACCTGGTAAGTGATCAGAACACAATCATTTTCTGACATGTTACTGTCAAAATGAGGTTCTTCCTCAAAGCTGCCATAACATATCAACTTGTACAACGACATCCACAGATGAAGATATCCCTGAATTCAAGGTCCTTATAATAGCAAGATTATCAACATTTCTAAGCATCTTTTCACATACTTAAGCTCCACACAGATGGGGTAGTCTGTTGGCTTCAGTCTTCACACCTGACTCCCCAAACATAAAATCACTAAAATAAACAGCAGGGACACACTGCACACAGTACTTCTTTATTCACCACAGAGTTAAGATCTTTAACCCATGGGACACCACAAGAGGGTATCCATGTGGTTGAACAGGACAGAGATGCTCTGAGAAGCTGCTTGTACTTTATGCACAAACAGCAGAACTCAAGAACAAACAGAATTACAGACTATTCCAAGCTGGAAGGGATCTACAAGGAACATTGAATCCAGCTCTTATGTGAATGGGCCGTATGGGGATACAACTTCCTTTTCCCCATGACTTAGAACTGACCCACTGAAAATTCAAAACATCTGCCAGGACTCAGGGAATGCACTGCAAAGAATATGGACTTACCTCCACTTAAAGTCCAAGGAGTTAAATTATGCACCTTTAGAGGAAATGAGATCATCTTACTCAGGACATATATTGACAGAGGCCCCCATATGCAAAGGGAAGTGGCTACAATAATGGAATAGGCTAGGACTTCCCCAGAGAAAGAAATGTGTTCAAGGGATCTCAAGGAGAATCTGCAATTTTCACATCATTAGTTTTTATTCTTAAAATCTTCTGTAAAACTATGTATTACACAGTCTTTCATTTTTTTTTCATTAGTTTTCTTAATTTATAATATGCAGTGATGGACTAAGCTTTCTTAATCACAATATTGAACACTGCTGAGCTTAGCACAAACCTACTCAATTCTAAATTTCAGCAACATTCTGAGATAATACTGTACCACAACCAACAGAAAACTTCAAAATAAGGAAGATCTGGCAAGTCTTACACAAAAAGCTGTGAGTCGCAAAGGAAAACAAATTTATTTAAGCAAGACCAAACTACACAAATATAAACAAATGTTCACTTAACACCTCCCACACATTTAATTAGAAATTAATGTAACATACCTCAATCTGCATCTTTAGATGAGTCTTGAAGTTTGACAGGAGGGTAAGAAATATGGAAAGTGAAAGTTCAAAAAC